>OX402565.1:12150928-13532439 GCA_948098915.1 Lampropteryx suffumata | reverse complement strand
GTCTTTTCTTTTAACTTGGATTCAGTTAGCTCATGCGCAAGCGGATATTACCGCGGCTCTCCACTAGCAGTTTTTCTAATTCTTAGCGGTTTGAACCGCAGAGTACTAGGAAAATAAACTGTGAGCGTCTGCGAGCGGCTAAAATTGCAAGTGCATGCTACAAAGAATTCGACAGCCGCGAAAGCATTAACCGCGTTAGAATCTACAGTACGCGCTAGTTTTGTATCGTGTGGGTCATCCTTACTGTTGCGTGTCGTCTCGCCTCCGATCCTCCAGTAGAAATCATCAGGAAACAGAGTGACCTATGAGATAACTATCTCTCAAAATTTAAGCAGTCAATAATCTGCTCTTCTTCGCTATAGAGATACCATTTGCCATCCGCAGTATTTTTGGGAAACCAAAGCTCTAGTATGGAGTTGTGCTACTGCATCTACTCGGAAACAGATAGAACCGCACACCCTGTGATGTTATATTCAGGTTTAATAACGACTAATCCTGACCTATGTCACAAATTACTCGCGTTTGTCCGTCACTGGGGATTCCGTGCAGTATCGCATTCGTTTGTAAAGCAGGTCGCTTGTCGCTTGTCTGCCGACTTTTTATTGTAATATCGATGCTTGTTATTGTACTTTGAAAGAGCAAGGACTTGGTAGAAACAACATCCCCATCAAACAGTTTTACAGCATACAGTTTTTGTTTTTATTGTTGGATGAGGAAACAGTTTTTATGAACAAACCTCGTTACCAACATGTCTGCAATAAAAAAACAGTCATGGTCTCGACTTGTACAAATAATTGATTCAGGCGTGACTGTACTGAAATATATTACAAAATATTGATTAGATAGAAAACTATTGAATACTATCCTTCTTCTTCTTCTTATCATAACACCAGATATTTCGAACCAATGTGGTGAAAGGATTAAAGTGCACCTCTTTGTGGTGATAAAGTTCAACCTGCTGCTTCCAGGTCTTCATAACTTCCAGATACAGGCTTAATAAAAAAAACAGTGTGTGTATAAGTGCGTGTGTAAGTGTGTTTGTATGTGTGTGTTCGTGTGTATGTGTGAGCGCGTGTTTATGTGTCTCTGTGTGTGTAAAGTTAGGGTGAGTTTGAAGATGTAAATGAGTTAGTAATATGTATGTGACAGGGGTACGGTGAAATGTGATAACTCATTTGATGTGTTATCAAATGAGTTATCACATTTCTGCTGATGTGAGCACCTAGTGTATATTTCGATATCTTAAGAAGATTTTCAGTGTCATCATAGAACAGGGACATAAGTAAAGTTTTTTAAACTTACGCGATCAGAACACATTATTATAAATACTAACGGGTATTTATCGCGTTTATTTACCTATTTTCCCGACGTTTCGACAGGTTTACACTCTGTCGTGGTCACGGGATGACGGGACATAAGTCACTGAAGACATTTTCATTTACAGTTATATCGAGTAAGGGAATAAATGTTAATTTCTTTATTAACTTTCTTATAGAGTGTTGTACTTGAAAAATAGAAATGGCGACTGGCTAATGCCGTGCGCCGTTTTTCTATTCTGCTAACTATATCAGATCTACATTTGACATAAAGTATAAAAGAGTAATGTGAAGTCCGCTGTCCTTCTGCATCTACATTTAGCATCAAGCAAAAATTAAGCACTACTTATCCTGTAAATGACAATTTCTTATTTTATTCCAATCTACTATAATGAGTTGGACACAATTTAATAGATAAATTAATGGAAAAGTAATCCGAGCGGGAGCGGGGATCTCAAACTGGTTTGAGCTAACCGCGCGCATTCTGGTGATGGCGTCTTCACAAATTAATGTAAAATAATTAATAATGGTTATTCAAGCACGATTCGACATCCACACCTATGCTGTGGATGTCGAATCAACGTCAATACAAAAACATAAAAGTTAATTTAAGGCTGTAGAATACAATAAATCAGAAAACTTTTGCTCTCGCAATTTTTCATTTCATTTGAAAAATACCATTTAAAGTAAGAAATTTCCAGTAAAAATAAGTCTTCTTTCCTGTAAAAATATGGATAACATATTATATTTTGACAAACACTGGACACGATAACACTCGGACAGGCACAAACGCGCGCGTTGCCGCCAGTCTGGTCAACCACTAGACTCCTTAGCTATCTAGTTATTTCAATAATTACGTTTTAAAAACTAAAAAGAAACAGACTTCATTGAATGAAATATAGGCTCAAATTTGATTTCATACATTTTTAGTGGAAAGTAGATGTATTTTGTATATATATAATATGGGTAGGCCAAATAAACGCACCGCTCCAATGAGACAGCGAGGTATCGAAGTACATGAAAACATCATCGATGAATACAATTTTGAGATTTTCGTTTATTTTTCAGCTCGACCGATTTTGATAAAATTTATATGGGACCACTATATCAAACGAAAAAAAAAAATCCAAATTGGTTCAGCCGTTTTCGAGTAATCGGTATACATCCATAAAAAAAAAAGATTCTGACGAATTGAGAACCTCCTCCTTTTTGATAAAGTCGGTTAAATATGTCTTTTAGAGCCTCCATTAGGACGACCTATGTGGCGCAGTGGGCCAAGACCTGGCTGAGACCCAGAAGGTTGCGGGCTCGATTCCCGCCGCGGGACAAATATTAGTATGATCTGTAAGTGTCTCGGGTCTGGGTGTTTCTATGCAAAATATGTATATATTTACAATAAAAAGAATCTAAGTAGTATATCAGTCATGTGGTACCCATAACACAAGCTCTTCTTACTTTGGGACCAGACGACGCTGTGTGAAATGTCCGGCATTATTATTATTAATAGATATATTTGGCATCTGGTGCTCTGCTGGTTAAAAGGCATCGTCAGCGTTGTCCAGATGCTTTCGTCCATGTTCGTAACTAAGATTCCATAACTAGTTATGTATCACTGTTTTATAACCAGTTATTAAACAAGACTTTTTTTCCATTTTTATAACGAGAACCTCTTAGTCATGAAGAATAGCGCGGTGCCATTTTGACATTCAGATTAGCCATATCCAAACCTTTGCCAAAACCAATCCGTTCAATGGCAATTACGTTGACAAATTGCGCGATCACCCTTCAGTACCAGCACCAAATTTGTAAACTCCTGCCGGACAACGCTTTCCCCTCTACCTGCACGCACGATCCGTGCCGCGAAATACACACCCGCAGTGCGAACAGTGAACTCGAGCGGCAACGAGCGGACTGCGGATCAAACTCACCCTGATGAAGATTCTCTAGATAAATCGAAACAATGTCGTTGCCTCCATGAACACCGAGTACAACTCACAAAAGTTTTTCATATCAAATCCATTAAAATCAAAATCAGTTTCACGAGACGTCCTGCTTTCTGTGTAGGAGTCGTATGAATGCGTTATACGCACATGCATTATGCAGCGTCTCCTGGTGCGTTAACAATGCAGGCAGGTAGCTATTACTGACGTTTGAGGGAAGCAGACTCAAAATAATTTTAGGACCGTTTTCTTGCATCAGTGGTAACCGGTTTGCTAGACCGTTGTTCGTAAGCTTCGATCAATTTATCTTCGAAGTTGATGAATATTGAGATTCGACACAAATTCAAAATATTGAGATTCGAATAGGTAGGTACGTAACTTTTGTTAGTATTGCTTCACTAAATGAAAATGAAAATGAAAATGAAATGAATTTATTTTGAGATACACATACAAGTAACATAATTACATAGCAGGTACACAGATAAGAGAGAAACCTAATTAATAAAGTAACTAATACTAAACCTTATTTTTTATCAACCACTAGTTAGCTACTTGCATAATTTGTGCAGGCTATTCGGTATTGGTCTTACAACAGTTGGTCCAATTGTGAACAGTTTGGTTTTTGGCCCAGCGTATTAGCATTGCCATTAAACGTGGTAATGCCGCCAGTATCTTGGGAACGGCGCCCTCTGGCAGTGATCTGTATTATTGTATATTATTCTGTACATTTCTGTAATTATTTCTGTAAATAAATTTTAATTCCGTTTTCAGATATATTTAAACAATTTTCTTTATTAAGCATACACGAGTCAGCGGCACAAACTCGTTAGTGGGCGCAGCTAAAATGCATGCTATTTCACCTAGCTTAGTGTGAGAAAAGGATAGACGTGGACCAAGGATAAAGATGCACCAAGTAAATAGATGGCGTGATTATAATTTCGAGTCATATGATCAGATTAATCTATGATTTCTAAATAAAACGATTGCCTAGAAATAATGAATAGACCTTTGGCTCAAGGGTTCTCATAAAAAACTAATGAATGTATTTATTAAAAAAAAGTTATTTGAGCTCTTGAATAAATAATCCATGCTTGTATCGGAATAACATTTTAGTTTGCGTACTCCGTTTGTTATTTATTCACACCTAAAGTTGCGCTAAAATCAGTGATGAAAAACGATTTTATTTGAGTCTTGTATCTTTCAAACCCATATTATTTTTACAATTCTGTATTGATACAAGCATAGATTATGACAAGACAAATTTTTATCACTTTTAGTTTTGGTTGTTCATAATCAGACGGTGGTGTGATCACCTTGACGTTTGTATGGAAAGATAATCGACTTGTTCACTCTTAACTCGGAAAAATCTGTAGCGCAACGTCTCTCGTACTGCACCGCCGCGTGGCTGCTCCGCTACGGTAGCGCTCACAAAGTAAAGAACGGTACGCATTTTGTTTTTAATTATGTTTTTAGTTAGTTTGTCAAAGAATTACTTAATTACCGTTCCGTTTGCATTGGTAAGATTTAAAACATTAAATAGATGGACAAATATTTAATGTTTTTTAATGGATTTCCGCAAAGGCACGCCTGAATCAATTATGTATCTTGGTAAGAACTATGAATATATACCTAAATTTAATTATTTGAAATTGTAATAATTTTAATAATAATTTACTTAAAAATGTGCAACCTTTTATTATCATAAGTACCTACTACATTTTTGCATGCTGGGTTTCCTAGCATAATTTAGTATTTAAGCTCTGTGTTATTTCACCCAAATAAATAATTTCATTTACATTTAGATATAAAATTTAAAATTTTCAATTATGGTCTTATTAATTAATTAGAATATTGTTTTATGAATATGGATATGATAACTTCTACCCGTGTGTTCCTTTAATGTTGCCATGGTAGCTCCGTTATATAAACTAGAAGGTTCTTTTTTGAAAATACATCATACATATTATACATAGAAACACCTAGACAAATTCTTGCAGATCATACAAACATACGTGTAGAGCTAAATTTTCAAAAGAACACTTATGGCAGTTCGAAAAAAAACTCAAACACAGTTTATTTATTTATTTATTATGTTGCATCAATAAAGTGTTTCTATGTATAAAATGTATGTTTTTACGGGCCAGATGATGCTGTGGGAAATGTCCGGGATAATTTATTTAAAAAAAAAGGTATACACCGAAACATAAACAAAAATAAACCAGTTCCAAAAAAGAGTTAAGTGCTACCTTAATTATCCCGCAATGCAAATATGAAACATGCCTAAAAATACTAATTACATGCAGACAAAAGTTTATAATTTAGATAATTTTACGTTAAATAAAAAGTTAAAATTAAATAAATAAATATATTGATATAAATATTATATTATATACGAAACGTTCCGTTCGCGATTCCGTCAGCGCGTTTTAAAAAAAAAAAGTTATCTACTTGAAAATCTTAACCATTCTCGAATCCATTTGAACACAAAAAATCATTTAAATCGGTCCAGCCGTTTAGGAGGTGTTCAGTGACATACACACGTACAGTATAATTATATATACTCGTATAAAGATATGAATTAAAAAAACAACAAAAAAGACATTCATGAATATCAAGATTTAAACAAACGCTCCAAAATTTTTCTAAAGTTTGTAATATGACGACTTCTGTGGCGCAGTTGGCAAAGGTCCGGCTGAAACGCAAAAGGTTGCGGGTTCAATTCCCGCCGCGGGACAAAAGTTTGTAGGATCTGCAAGTATTTGTCTCAGGTCTGGGTATTTCTATGTGTATTATGTATGTATTTACAAAAAAAAGTACATACGTAGTAGGTATATCAGTCATGTGGTACCCATAACACACGCTCTGCTTACTTTGGGGTCAGGTGATGATGTGTGAAATGTCCGGGATTATTATTATTATTATTAATATAAACGTAAGTATTAACCGACTTTAAAAAAAGGAGGTTACTCAATTCGATCGTATATATCGTATATATTTATATTTTATGTTTTCGCGGATAACTTCGTCGCTTAGTAACCGATTTTGATGATTCTTTCTTGTTGGAAAAGAGATACCCAAGAGTGGTACCATGATATGAAACCAGGATCTGATGATGGCATCCC
Organism: Lampropteryx suffumata; assembly: GCA_948098915.1. Classification (NCBI taxonomy): domain Eukaryota; kingdom Metazoa; phylum Arthropoda; class Insecta; order Lepidoptera; family Geometridae; genus Lampropteryx; species Lampropteryx suffumata. The sequence continues at coordinate 13,526,061 of OX402565.1, read as the reverse complement.
AGAGAAATCGAGAGGAAACTTCGAAAATCGTAGTAGCGACTAATGCGTTTGTAATTTTTTTGATAAAGTATTTTAAAGCACTACTATTTAATGAAGGTCTGCAGTCAATCTGATGATGGAGCCGAAAGACAGTCGAGAGAACTCCTCAACGATTTACAGCAATTACCTGGTGTTTGGGCTTGATTAATTTGTATTTATGAGAACTTTACACCTAGATGATTTGTGACTGTCGTTAGGAGTCTGATGTTGAAGACGAAGGACAATCAAGGGAACTCCTCATCGTTTTACAGTAGCTTCCTTATGTAAAAACATGAAGTCGGTTGTCTTTTTAGTTTTAAAACGTAATTATCTTTAAACAGCGTTTCATTATGAAATTATATTGTATTTTATTATGCTATTTATTTTCGTACTTATGTAGAACACTGCTTTTTTAGCCAGAGAAAACATGTATCTAGGTCAGCACCAATGTTTCCCGTTTCCAAAGAACGTGTGTATTTAATGTAATTAACTGTTTGTAAGTTCTTGCGTATTCAGTGTTCCTTTTTGTGGATTTTAACAATTACAGTTCATTAGGATGCACAGGGAGCTTTTGTAATGCAAAACTATTGTTTTTGCTCAAACCTCGCAACTTACTCATAGTTTTGTAGACTCACTTATATCGGCAATAAAAGTCACATGATTAATGTGTATGTTAATCCCTACTAATATTATAAATGTGAAAGAAACTCTGTTTGTCTGTCTGTTTGTTTGTTACGTTTTCACGCCTAAACCGCTGAACAGATTATGATGAATACATGGAACCTTGGAGACGGATATAGGCCTGTTTTTTATGTAGGTACCACGCGTGCGAAGCCGCGGGCAGCAGCTAGTAATAAATAAATGATGGCTCAGTGGGTCAGCTCAGTTGACAGCTTTGACTTTTGCGGTGTAAGTTGAGGGTTTGATTGCCTCCCAGGACCAACATGAGTGTGATGAATATGTTTGTTTTGTCTGGGTGTTATAAAGTATCATACGTATGTATTTAAAAATATATAAGTATTCTATCAGTCATTTGGTAACCGCAATACGTGCTTAGTTTAGGCCTCGTTGGTGTTGCGTGAATCGTTCACCAATATTATTATATTACTAGCTGGTGCCCGCGAATTCATCTGCGCAGGATAAGTACTTCGTGTAATTTTAACGGTTTTTGCAGCGCACGCCAAAATAGCTCGCAGATGGCAGAATTTTTTCCTATCTACTTGATACTTATCGTTATATTATGGACAATTCACATAATATCTTTATACATTTTAGCCTATGTGTTATTCTGATGTATAAGCTATATTATTTTAAAGTTTCAATAAAATCCATTCAGTAGTTTTTGCATGAAAGAGTAACATACATACATACAAAGTTTCGCGTTTATAATATTAGTAAGGATAAGGATAGTAAGGATTATTTCACGCAACAGAATCTAGTCCCAATCTAAGTAAAGCTTGAACTATGGCAAAGTCAAAGTCAAAATTTTTTATTCAATACAATTACAAAGATCATTTTGTAACGTCTTGCATACTAGGTGAATTTAGGTGCCAATTCCCCCTAACCCAAGCCCGAGAAGAACTGACATGAACTCTTCCTGGTCCTAACGCGTTTTTGTATGATCTTATAATCAGTTTAACTATGGAAGTATATGTGAACCAGATGTCCCCTATATCTTTAAATATATAATTTTACTGTACGTGTGTATGAGTACTTACACAAGCGGATGCACTTTAAGAGACATTTTCGACAAATGTGTTCCCAAAAAACGCCTTCGTAAAACGGACACTAGGTATCAGTATCCCAACTGGTATACAACGGACATCATAAGAGAGATTAAACTGAAGGCGAGGCTACATAGGCAATATAAAAGAGGAGGATCGAGTTATGTAGCATTTTCAGAAAGTAGAGCAAGGGTGAAGAAAATGATAGAGAACGCGCAAGCTCAACGCCAGCAACGAGTAGAGTACCGTCTGATGGAGGATCCGAAATCGTTCTGGAATTTTGTGAAATCAAAAAGAGGGACCGTGAACCGAAAACAGATCACACTACACGGAAAAACTCTCTCGGAACCGGAATGTGCAGAGGAATTCGCGAAGTTTTTTCATTCGGTTTACGGTACTTCACCGGCTAGCCTAGACGTGGCAGCAGCGGAGGCAGCGAGCCCCGCTAGCGCCGCGCGTGTGCACGTGCCGCGCCTGACGCTGGCCGAGGTGCGCGCGGTGCTGACGAGGCTCAAGCCGAAGCGGTCTGCAGGCCCGGACGGCATACCGGTCTTTATTATGAGAGACTGTCGAATGCCGCTTGTGGAACCACTCACCCACGTTTACAATGCTTGTCTGGAGAAATCACACTTTCCGGAACGATGGAAGATAACAAGGGTTGTTCCTATTCCTAAAGGGTCTGGATCAGATGTGACGGAATACCGACCGGTGGCCATTCTGTCGACGGCGGCGAAGGTCTTTGAATCAGCCGTGCAGCGCAGCATGCAGGAGCAGGTCTCGGCACGGCTGTCCGACGCGCAGCACGGTTTTCGACCAGCGCATAGCACCTCAACGAACCTTCTTGACTCCATGGCCTACGTGCTACCGCAAGTCGACGCAGGGGTGCAAGTCGACGCCGCCTACTTTGATTTCAAAAAAGCGTTCGATCTAGTCGACAACGACATCTTGCTTCAGAAGTTGGCGACGATCGGTTGCACCACCAAACTACTGCAGTTCTTCGCGAGCTATATGAAGGACCGGCGGCAGTATGTCGACTACGCGGGATACAGATCAGAGGCTTACTATACTATAACCGGCGTGAGTCAGGGAAGTAATCTGGGGCCGCTAGAGTTTTTAATAATGATAAATGACCTGCCGACTGTCGTCAAAGAGGCCAAATGCTTGTTGTTCGCTGACGACCTTAAGTTACTCTTGCCCATCAAGAACGAAAATGACTGTGTACGCCTTCAGCGGGACGTGGACAGAGTGGTAGAGTGGAGTAGGGCTAATGAACTCCAGTTCAATAACAGCAAATGCTCCATAATAACTTTCAGTCGAGCTAAGACACCACTCTACCACGACTACCAGTTGAGGGGTACTCAGCTAAAGAGAGTCAACTCGGTGAGGGATTTAGGGGTTCGTCTGGACGATAAGCTACAATTCCGGGTGCAGGTGGTCAACATCTGCAAGAAGGCCTTTAAAACATTAGGATTTGTACTCCGTCAGGCAAACAGCTTCAAAAACCTGCAAGCAGTAAAAGCACTCTATAATGCTTTGGTAAGAAGCCATTTGGAGTTCAATGCAGCAATATGGGCTCCGCACGAAACCAAGTACAGCCAAATGGTAGAGCGTATACAAAATAAGTTCACTAGATTTCTATACCTGAAGGTGTACGGTATATACCCCTTCTACCCTTTGATGTATCCAACCTTGTTTATTATAGGCATGGTTGGATACAACAAGCTAGAAGTAAGGAGAGATGCAGCGCTTGCTCTACATTTGTTTAAGGTTTTGAGAGGGGTGATCGCTCATCCAGGTATTTTGGAAGAAATGCGGCTGAATGTGCCCGCAGACTTTGTGCACAAACGAAGGCGTCCCGCCCTATTGGCAGTACCAAAAGGGCGAACCAACCTGCTGGACAAGGCACCTATGACGCGCAGCATCCGCACGCTCAATCAGATTGCCGATAGAATCGATATTTTTTACTGTTCACGGAGCGAATTCCAAAAGGCTTTGTTTTTTATTTTATGTTATGACAAGTAGTTTTTAAAATTAGTTAGTATTGATTATTGACATTGTGATGTGACTTTTAAATGTAATTTTATTGTATATTCAAATGGCTATGACTTTTAATCCGATTTTATTTAGCAAATTTAATTAATGTTGACAAATTTAGAAGTATGGTAGTCCATTATCAAATTACTTTGACATTATAATATATGTTTTTATGTAGTACGTAAGTAAATTATCTTGTTTTTGGGTATCTCTTAAATGATGAATGTAAATGATTGTATAATTTTTAATATTAATACTTATTAAGACTAGGCTAGACTAGAATATAAGGTACTCTATCGCATTGGGGGTGCCTGTAAGGATAGAGGTACATGTTTATAAATAAATAAATAAATAAAATGTCACTGAACTCCTCCTAAGCGGCTGGACCGATTTGAATGTTTTTTTTTGTATGCGTTTGGGTGGCGCCCTGGCTGGTTTAGATTCACAAATCAGCCCGGCAAATGGCGCTGCAATCGGTACAATTAGATATAGATATATTTTTAAAACGCGCGGACGAAGCCTCGAACGGGACAGCTAGTTACTTATCAATTTTCAATATAGACTTTATCATCATTGGCCTTAGTTTATCTGTTATAGCAGTTATTTGTAATTGAAAACTTTCGTTCATGGATCCACTTCAGCAAGCTGAGGTTGGTGAAGTTTCCTCTCCACTGACGCCACTCTGCCTAGGACAGGACCCGCAGGAAGACACAGACGTTTACTTATGTGTTTGACGACCACTGTGGCGCAGTGGGCCAAGGTCCGGCTGAGACGCAGAAGGTGGTGGGTTCGATTCCCGCCGCAGGACAAATGTTTGTATGATCTGCAAGTATTAGTCTCAGGTCTGGGTGATTCTACGTATAACATGTATGTGAGTATTTACAAAAAAAAATGTATTTCAGTAGTATATCAGTCATGTGGTACCCATAACACAAGCTCTACTTACTTTGGTGCCAGATGATGCTGTGTGAAATGTCCGGTATTATTATTATTATTATATACTAGCTGGTGCTCGCGACTTCGTCTGCGCAGGATTAGTACTTCGTGTAATTCTAACGGTTTTTGCAGAGCACGCCAATAGCTCGCAGATGGCAGATTTTTTTAACACTTATCGTTATATTTTAGACAATTCACACAATATCTTTATAAATTATAGCCTATGTGTTATTCTAATGTATAAGCTATATTATTGTAAAGTTTCATTAAAATCTATTTAGTAGTTTTTGCGTGAAAGTGTAACAAACATACATACAAACTGTCGCGTTTATAATATTAGTAAGGATAAGGATTATTTTATAACCAGACACAGAACAAATATGTTCATCATACAAATCTGCCCTGGGAGGGGAACGAACCCACAGCGCAGAAAGCAGAGCTACTACAAACTTAGATGCTCAGCTTGTTTGGTAATACTTTTAACTAGTCAAATGCTTGAGTTCTTCAGGTTCTTTGGTAAAACATACTCAAAACATAATTTTGTAACTTGTGCTAAAATGAAAAGCAATTTCATAAGTGGAATTCAGTCGAAGAGCAAGTTTGTCCTTACTTCGAAGTGAAACTTTATATAAAATTCAATATTTTGTTGCACTCCGGCGCGGTTTGAAGCCAAAGTCCCAGCACGCCGAGGGCTTTAGAGGAACCGTAAAAATAGGAAACACGATTTGAGGTTGTGAATAGATGAATCTTGGTCTCGCAAATACAGTTGTGGTTGGCCGGCGGGTCTCCTACGTGAAATCGGAGACTGTTAGCAAAGATAAACCTAACTAATATTATAATTTCGAAAGTGTAACTATTTCTGTTTGTCTATCTGTGTGTCAGTCTGTTTATCTGTCTATTTATCTGTTTGCCTATCTTTTGATTTGGTTGTTTATTTGTCTGTCAGTTTGTCTGTCTATTTGCATGTCTATTTGTCTTTTGGTTTGGTTTTTTATTTGTATGTTTGGCTGCCTACTTGTTTGTCTGTCAGTTTATCTGTCTGTGTGTCTGTCTGTTTGTCTGTATATTTGTATGTCTATTTGTCTGTTTGTTTATGTGTCTTTTGGTTTGGATGTTCATTTGTCTGTATGGCTGCCTGTTTGTTTGTCTGTTTATTTGTCTGTTTGTTTGTCTGACAGTTTGTCTGTCTGTTTGTTTGTCTATTTGTCTGTCTATTTGTATGTCTATTTAAATGTCTGTGTATTACCCATGTTCTGTTACCCATTTATGTTACCGAAACATAATTATGTATTGAATTTTAAACTATACTCGTTTCGACTAACGTTGGCAAAGTACACGAGAAATAGAGACACATTTCAACGTCCAATAAAACCACTGTCGTATTTATTTGTTTGGTATTTGTGGTAAACTAATTCCAGTAATATTAAATTACAACTTAGTTTTAGCTCTCTGCAATTCCACGTAGGGGACCCAACCTGGCAGTCGTGTCTCTAGGGGCGGAATCTTGTAAGTTTGATTTCATTCGAAGAATTTGGCGTCGACATACAGAAAATATTGCAAATTCAGTTTTGGCAGAGAATGGTGCCGATGTGACTGCTAGATCTTATATCGTGAAAGTCATGGTTTCTGAAAAAGCGACCGTCATATTGAATAGCAGAATAATCAAATAAATGAGTGTTGTTGGGAATAAATGAAAGTTAGTAACGTTGCCCCCTGGCAGTGATCTGGATAAGTTGCGCTATTTATAGATCGTTTTAAACGGTCCTTGATAGCTCAATTGTTTTGCATGTATTTTATATTATTTTGTACATTTTTGTAATTATTTTTGTAATATGTATTGCTGGATAAATCATATCACCATCTATCCCCAAATTTAGTAAAGCTTGCTCTATGAGAAAAAATGTATTAAATACCAACATATATAATGTTTAATGCAGAATGTTTATTTTAGGTTGAACTCACTATTTGACTGGAATATCAGCTCAGTTGGTAGCTCTGCCTTGTGCGCTGTAGGTCGAAGGTTCGATTCTCTTCCATGATGAACATTTGTGTGATGAACTCAGGTAATAGTTCTGTGTCTGGGTGTTATAAAGTATAATAAGTATGTATTTAAACATACTTAACTAATTAATAATAAATGTATCATTTATGCAAATATTTAAAAAAAAAAACTGCACTCTTTCTCTATATAAACTATAAGTGTGCGATATTTCATACTCCTCCGTCCGCGCAATTTTTGTACGGGTACAAAGTATTTGCTTGACGTATTAATATATAGATAAGAATACTATCAGACGTCTGGTCATCATAATACAAGCTATGCTTAGTTTGAGGCTAGATGATGTTGTGTTTATAGTCCATCAATATTTATTAATTTATAAACTGTTCCAGATAACTGTCAGAGAGCAGCGACCCCAAGACACTGGCAGCATTATTATGTTGAATGGCATTGCTAATACGCTGGGTCATATAGGAGCCAGTTTTCTCGTTACGCGATGTTTTTTTTCCAGATGCCGTGAAATATTTATCAAAACGCGATAGGCTTCTGTTTTTCCTAGTTCTAATCGGCTGGACAAATTTAATGAAATTTAGAATTTAGATAATATGTACAGAATATATCTATATATTAATACGTGAAACAAAATTTTTTTACCCCTTTTTACAAAAATTGCGCGGACGGAGGAGTATAAAATTTGGTTTTGAACTGTCAAATGAAGCTTTGGTATTCTGCTGTTGCCAACTTATCCTAATTTAATTTTATCTAATTTAATTAAGTTTTCCTAATTTAGTTAGATGGTAACAACCGAATAGGTTTTACAAATGCTATGACTAACTAAATATATTTTAGACAAATTTAGAAATTAACCAACCGAATTGCCACCGTCTGTGATACATTACTCATACTTTTGGTGGAAATATCTATTTTTGAGAACCTGGTGTCTAGACAAACCTAACATTGACTGTCCAACGCACAAGCTCTAACAGAAGTATTAGGTAATTCTGTAATCGTCTTATTCTTATAGTGTCACAAGTTATTTCACACGAGTGTGGTGAAAAGATTAAAGTGCGCCTCAGTCTTTGAAAGTCTTTTGGCACATGTCTTTGAATTATTTATCTTAATACCTCTTATCTCTTAATACGGGGACGTATTATCGTTGGCTACTTCAGCTGTATAAATCACCTGTAATTAGTCTTTAAATTAGCTGTCAGCACGTAGAAGAGTGTTTTGAGGATAAATACAAAATCGTAGAGTATCTGTACGAAAATAATGCCAATTGTCAACATTATTCTCTCGCTACGCTCCCCATGGGAACCATTACAGTAAATAAGTCTTGAAAGATAATGAAAAGGACCATTCGTCGATGGCCTTTTTAATTACTGTTGTCTGAATTTGTTTAAACAAACCTACCAATATACGTTTGTTTTTATTTCGCTTATTTATACGTTTCATTAAATATACTCCCTTCTCTGTTAATTTATAGTCCAATCCATCCAAAGGTTGCCTGGCAGAAGTCGCTGTTAGCTATAAGGCCGCCCATTGTATTGCCTTTTATTATAAAGTAATTGTTTTTGTATGTTTCTGTGTGGTATAAATAAGGAGTTATCTACCTATACTTACGTACTAGCCCGTAGGCTCGTTGAAGGGCCGGAACTGGCCACCCGCACGAGCCTGCGGCGTGCCGCGTAGGTCAGAGAATACATGATAATTATTTCGTTTTATTTTACGAGTTACTGGCACTACTTTTGCTGTAAAGAGTACACCGAATCTGGCTTCCATTGATATAAAATACTATATGTTAGCTCGAGGAAATCGGAATCGAAATTGGATTGTGAAGTGAAAGGTAGGTACATCATACGGCTTTACTGACGTCATTTCTAATATACTTTTCGGGTAGAATACTGAGATGTTTTATCTGTTTTAATAAAGAAATAACAGTTTTCATATTATGGATTTTTCACACAATATCTTTATAAATTATAGCCTATGTGATATTCTGATGTATAAGCTATATTATTTTTAAGTTTCATTAAAATCCATTTAGTAGTTTTTGCGTGAAAGAGTAACAAACATACAAACAAACTTTTGCGTTTAAAATATTAGGAGGATACCATATAAGCAACGAGACTGTTTTTAATTAAACCTTATACAACAAAAACTACCTATCTCCTTACCAATCGATTTTACCCCTGTTTTGAGTGACTAAGAGCGGTTATTGTAAATTAACTGTAATAGTTATAAATATAGCTTGTTGGAGTTTATTGTGGGTAATGAATGATAAGTACTTTATAAATGTAGGATATTATTTTATGTATCAATCAAAAGTGTTCGTAGCCCACGCCAAATAATTATTTTTATGGACAAAGTTTTTATATCTTGAGTTATATTATTGCAAATCTTGATTTTATTATTGCAAGTCATTTCATAAAGATCTCTAATTTTATTGATAATTAAATACAACCCATGCTTTTTGCAGATAATGTAATTATCTATACGTGAAAGAATTTTTAAAATCGGTTAAGTAGTTTTTGAGTTAATCAACTTCAAAGAAACAGAAATATGAACATTCAAATGTTTTCTCTTTATAGTATTAGTTTAGAAAAGTTGAGATACTCTTAATTATATGCATACAAATGTGAAATACACTCCGACATACCATCTACCAACATTTACAACTAGCGAACATTCCGAGTTAGAATTCCATCCGACAACTTCAGTACAAAGCTATTCCCTCGGCTTATTTTCTCATTATTAACCTACTGTATCATTTAAATAGATATTTAAAAAAATATATGTTGCGATGGGTTTTGCAACCTGTCACGTACAGATGTCTACTATGTTAAATGTGGGCATGAGCCAAAGGTAATGTTTGGACGTGCCTTTGACTAACGGGGTATTCAAGTATATATATTGCATAATTGCATGTATAAATATATGTAACAAATTATATAGGTTCAATGTAATGTACCCTGATTACTTTATAGGCGTGCAATTCTTTATAATTTAATTAAAGAAACATAATAATTTGGATATTGGATATTGGATATTTTATATACTATTTGATAAACACGGGTTTTATTCACGTATTATATAGTCGATGGAGGCACCGACACTTTTTTTATTCATTTAGAGAATCTTCATCAGGGTGAGTTCGCGGTCCGTGAGTTACTGCTCGAGTTCACGATTCGCACTCGCGACTACAACTCAAGTGAAATAAAATGCTAAGGAAGAAAAATCTAATTGAATTTATACCTAATAATAATAACAAGTGGTCTCCCACTGGTCGAAATTAGACCATAATTAATAAATAATGAATGTATTTTTTATGCATAATTAAAAAAATAATAATAAGCATTCTGCGCTACTTCTCTATATAATCTATAAGTGAGAGAAATTTCATACTTCTTTCATACGTATGCGCAATTTTCGTAAAAAGGGGTACAAAGTTTTACCTTCACGTATTAATATAATAATACTTGTCATACAGGATGTAAAACATATAAAACAATCAATATTATAATTTTTATAATTTTATTTAATCAAGATCAATCAATAATCAATGGATTAGACAACCTCATCTCTGAGGAAAAATTTTATTGTATTGTTTTTTATAATCTGGAGTAATGACGCATATTTTTTAATGAGAGTCATGTGATGTAGAATGGTGTATTGTGGAATCGAAACTGTCATGTAGTCGATCTCCCGTCCTGCACCAATGGCAGTGTGTGCTTATAGCATTACCGATACTAGTTATTAAAAAAAAAAAATATAAATAGATCGGTGCTACGATCAAGCTACGAAGTAGCACCATGCTACGACGTAACCACGCAGCTCAGCAAAAACAGGTCATAGATATTCTTTGTAAGTTTACAAGTTTATTATTTGTTGTTGGTTTGTTGTAAATACATCAGAAATCTGAGACAAATACTTGCATATCATACAAAAATTTGTCCCGCGGCGGGAATCGAACTTACTGTGTCATAGGCCCGCTTTCGCCCGCTACGCCACAGAGGTTTAACAATAGTAATTTATGACATTGGTGTGATTATTTATTAATTATTAGCCACAAATACTCATTAAAACATTCACCACGGAATTCGAACATAGAACGTTAAATCGTATAGTTCGGTTTATCACTACAGTTGGTCCAGCACACCAACAAAGGAGGTAAATTCTAAATTCCTCGCGTCCAGTCTTGGTGAACTTCTTAACTAGTCTAGATGAGTTAACAACACGCCCCCGTGCTCTCTGGGACCACGTTACCTTGTACCCACATCGGGTAGGGCTGCTAACCTATGCAGGTTAGGTTGCAAAAATTGGATTGGCTATCGTTAGAGTTGTTGTGGCGACTGATTGAGTCGAGGACCTTAAGAGGCGCCCATATTTCGGTCTAGATAAGACCTACATATTTGAACCTTTTGGAGTCGAGACTCTGGGCCCGTGGGAAACAAAGTCTATCGCGTTGTCCAAATTATTTCACGACGTCTGGTAGAAACAATAAGCGGCTCCTATCTGGCCCAGCGTATAACCTATAACCTAGTATATGAAAGTTGTATATATATATATATATATATATATATATATATATATATATATATATATATATATATTGTATATATATACTCATAAAAATAATGACGGGTTTCAGCAATATATTGAGCTTCATAGAATCAATATTAGGAACAGAAAATTATAAATCATGTCGTAAATAGCTACAAAAAAAATCTATTTACAACATGCAGTGCCGTTAAAAGAAAATTGTCTGACCGGTCAGTCTGAATGACCGTGTATGTAATAATATATTTAATATACCTAATACAATAATCTATAATTATAAAAGAGCTTAACCTGACTGACTGATTCATCATCGCCGAGCCGAAACCGCTGAAGCTAGAAAGCTGAAATTTGGAAGGTGGCTTCCTTTTACAGCAAAACTACCCACTAAGGCGAGATTTTTTGAAATTCAACCCCTAATAGGTTGGGTGAAAAGGGGTGAAAACGAATGGACACGTGTTTCAGGATTTTTCAAAATAAACAATGGGGTATAATGTGGTGTCAATGTTTGTATTGCAATTTTTTAACGGGTGGTGGGTGTGATTGGTTTAAAACTTATCAATCAAATTTGGCATGGAGATAAAAATATGCGGACGAAGTCGCGAGCAACATCTAGTAATTTAATTTATATAATAATCTCCATTCAGAATAACTCAATTGCGGAGTTGGCAACCCTAGTGGCCGATACGCGACGGAACCTCCGTCCTGCGAGCGTTGCGGAATTAAACATACACGCCACGTGCAAGTCGCAATCCGGAAATTTAACACGTTGAGGGTTAACGTCTGCGACAATGTACGGACGAGGCAAGATCATCATGATTGACATTTTATAACATTATTTTGTAGTAAGGCATCACAAAGTCTGATGTTGTGTTCGTCAGATTTTATTTTATATTAAAAAAGGGCGTTTCATATAATAATAAATAATAATGCCGGATATTTCACACAGCATCATCTAGCCGCAAAGTAAGCAAAACTTATTTTATGGGTACCACATGACTGATATTCCTACCTACTACTATTTTTTTGTAAATATATACATTTTATACATAAATACTATTAGGCATCATTTTTGCTTTATTAGCGTCATTTGCTAATATAACCAAAATTACTAATAAAACCTGAAAAAACTCGAGAACAATGATATAAGAATATCTTGTTTTTGGTTTTTCTAATATGTGTTAATTATTTTCTAATTTTAATATTAATATCAAGACTAAGCTACACTAGAATATAATGTACTCTATTGCTTTGGGTTTGCCCGTAAGGATAGATGTACAGGTTTATAAATAAAATAAATAAATAAAAATCTATTTATATGTATATAAAACAAAATCGTGTTATTTACATCATTTATAACACGAGAACGGCTGGACGGATTTTCATGTTATTTGATTTGTTGGATTTTTCTCCGCCCTGAATAGCGGAATAACTATTAAAACATTTAATGAAAAAAAAGTAACACGAAAAACCCGAAAAAACACGATCAAAATACGTTGACGAAGTCGCGAACGGTTTGCTCGTATATAAGAGTGTAATGTTTGCTTCGCAAGACGGTCAAAAATAATCCTACAAAACTATTTCAATAACTTAGATAAGCTGAGCACTTTTTCTATTCCCATTTTGAAGGATAATGAAGGGAACTCAAACGTTTGGGTAGGTTTCAAATACTTATGCGGATTTTTTATATTTGGGTATTAAGCTCTCAAAACATTCGTATAAATAAATAAATAATGCCGGAAATTTCACAAAGCATCATCTGGCCCCAAAGTAAGCAGAGCTTGTGTTATGGGTACCACGTGACTGATATACTACATGTATATATTTTTTTGTAAATAAATACAACTAATACTTTTAGATCAGATTATACAAACATTTGTCCCGCGGTGCATCTCAGCCGTATCTTAGCCCACTGCGTCACAGAGTTTGCCAATGATAAACAATTATTTTTTGGAAAAAAAAGAGGTTCAAAAGGCCGATATTTTTAACATTTGCAGAATTGTGAGGGATGACAGACTGACCTGACTGACCATAATGTCTATGCACTTCAAACCTTGGCTAAGGCACGTGCATATTTTTATTATACGCTTTATGTTAGCTTCACTAGTATGTATGTTTATATGTTTGTATGTTTGTAACCGACTCCTTAGGACGCGATTTTGACCCACTTTTACGCCCAGATTTCATTAAAATTTTGCACACCTGTCAAAGACCGATGACAATGCAATAATTCGAAAAAAAAAAAAAAAATATCCGATTATCCTAAAACTAAAATGTAGAAAATAAATAAAAGTTTAAAAAAAATAAAAAACACACTTTATATAGAAAACCAAACTAAAAAAATAGAAAATAAATTTTAATAAATGTAGGTAAGAAAAAAATTTTTTATTTAAAAAAAAAGCGTGGGGTGCATGTTGTCAATAGTTATAAATATTTCATTGACAGATATGAGAGCTAAATACGAAATTTAATCAAAAGTTAAAAACAGTATTGTAAAGTTTTATTGAAAACTAAAATAACCTTAAAACAAGAGCAACGAGCGAGGAGAAACTTAATTGTTTATTTATTAGACAATAGTAATAACATTTGGATTTACGGCCCGGGGCCTTCATTAATCATTTGAATAATTTGGCTATTGCAAACGGCAGGTTGCGACTATAACTCATTCCTGGATTAGTAATTAACAATAACAAATGATAGTGTTTGTCGCGAGACGATATTATAATTTGGGATATTATAGTTGAACACACACCGATATTATTCAGTTATGTTCCAACTAATATGATACCGATTTTCTTTCCTGTCAAGTAAATGACTGCAAAACTCATAAAACTTTCATAAAACTCTTCGGCCTGAATGAGACGCTGAAGGTTGCGGGTTCGATTCCCCCTGCGTGATATTTGTATAATCTGCAGTAATATAAGTAGTATATCAGTCATGTGGTACCCATAAAACAAGCTCTGCTTAATTTAGGGCCTAATTATGCTGTGTGAAATGTCTGGCAATATTTATTTTATTTATTTAAGCAAGATGCTTAAAGATGCGTTCAATGTATAAAGCATTAAAGTGACAAGTTATTGTGTTGTCATAATATCACTACAAAGTTGTAGTCAAACGTCATTTGTACTAAACGTCATCGAGGGATGGCCATCTAGAATGTTCTTGGTATCTTCGACGTACAAATCACATTCAATATAATTTATAATTCAATCGTCTACCATTGTGCTATAAAGTCGCAATTTATTATAATATTACGCAATACATAAAAACACGAGAAAAACTAATTCATTTGGAAGACCTATGTATATACGAAGAGCTAAGATATATATTTTACCAGTTTGACACTAGCATGACATTGACATCGACAAATAGATTGATAAATTTAACACAACTAAGAATTATTCGCTTTTTCATATTTTATATAAAATGGCGATGTTTGTCGACAATAAATCAACCAATAATTTTTGGTCGAATCACAAGGTTTAGTTTAGTTTAGTTTATTTATTCAAAAACAATTTTTACATCATGTGTGAATATATCGTACATAATATAATAAAATTAAATTAATAGCATGCAATTACATATGGGTACTTAATCAAATTCTTCTTTGCTACTTACATCATAATTACTTTCTTGTGATAAACACAAAACCACAAAAAACACAAAACCTTAATTATAGTAGAAGAGCTTCGTAAATCGACTAAGTCGTCAGTCCAATTCAAACTCATTACCATTATTACTATAGAATACCGTTCCAGAATCAGATGCTTAGGTAAAAAATTGGTTGTCTGTAAAGTCGGTTTACCGACGATAGTTTAACGTGACAACGTCTTGCGATCTCGCTTCGATCGTAACGTTACAATGAGCGTAATGGAATAATGAGCGTAACGGGTCAATGAATCATTCTTTTTCGTGTGTGCAGCCGGCGTTCATCGATTTATTAGACGTTGTCACGTCAAAAACTTGTTCAAACAATCAAAACACAAAATCGTTTACTATAATCGTTTATTAAGAACGATAATGATAGAAGTTTTGCACTTCTATCATTATCGTTCTTAAAACGCAAGAAAATACGAGTAAGACGTTTCATGACAATACGATTCTTGCATACAAATCCCGTATCGATTCTTTGTTTGACATTTCACAAAGCAACTAATAAATAGAGTAAGTAATATAAAGTAATTTATTCGTTTTCCTCGTGTTTTTCTTGTTTATAAGTTATATATAAATTGTGATATATTATGTTTTTTTTTATTTATACGACGAGGAATCCATGAAATTTATAGACGGCCAATACCCGATGTTATTTAAAATAGACAAATGACGATCAACTACGATTTTGTGATGATATTTTATCAAAACAAAAACACTTGACATTGACATATTGTCATCAAGGCATATGCCATTATAGGAAAAAAGAGAAGCAAATGTTCGTACCTTATAATTGGTAACAGGCAGAGCCTGTAAGGGTCGATTCACATCTGACGCAAAATGCGTCGAGCGTATCATCGATCGCTATTCGGTCAAATTAGACTTACTGCATTACGCGTCTAGTCAGTTTCTGCGTTCAGCATCTACAGAGCGTTTGTGTTGTGTGATATTGAATTTTAAAATTAAGCCCATCGAACTTATCATACTTCACACTGCCATCCTCACCGAACCCGATTTTGCTATTGAAATAGTGAAGGCTGCTTGTATACCTCATAATTTTGTTCTTCGACGAAGAAAAAGACTTCTATCTTAACGACCTTCAAATATGGCACTTACAGACTTTACCCACAACAACATCAACTAGAATATTGACTGCTACTAATAATATGTACTTTTTAAAACAGTATTTTAGTAACGAAGGAATATTGCAGTATCAAGACCAATATACATAAGAACCAGCTGCTGCCCGCGGCTTCGCACGCGTGGTACCTACATAAAAAGTTGCCTATATTCTTCCACCGAAAGCAATACATCTTCTTACTAAATTTCATTAAGATGCGTTCAGCCGTTTTGCCGTGAAAACGTAACAAACAGACAGACAGAGACACTTTCGCATTTATAACATTAGTATAGATACTAATAATAAAATAAAATTATTTTACGTGATTCAATTTTCTTTTTTGTGTCATATGACTCCCACTAAACTAATAATTTTACTTGTGTGTGACGGCACTTTGCTTGTCGGTCGCTTTAAGATTTTTCTTATAAGTTCCATAGACAATCTTTTTTGAACTTTTGTGATAAATCGTCAATAAATCAAACATTTTCAATGCAAAAAAACTCGACAAAAAACTATGACAAAGCAACAGGAACAGGCGCTGTACGTTCAACAAGGTCCCAAGGTCAATAACAAGGTCCCAAGCGACGTGTTAGATTTGTCGATTGGCAAATTTAAAAACGTAATTAAACATAAACTGTCTATTAAAGCATATTATAAAATATCTGATTATTTAGAAGACAAAAAAGCTTGGGATGAATCTGCTTCAACTCGACTCGGCATCCGTAACAAAATTGTCAAGGATCATACAAAAAAGTGTTAAGACCAGACAAGTTTCTTGCCGGATTCTTCTTGAACTGGGGTTAGGAGGAACCGGCACCTAGATTCACTAGCATGTAAGAAGACGATTCAAAGTGGTCCTTGTGATTGTAATGAATAAAGTTATTTTGAATTGAATTGAATTGAATTGAATTGTTCGACGCACTAACGCATCATCGGTTGGGTGTGAAAGATTAACTGTTTTATTATATATTTGTCTGTTCTGGCGTTACACGACACGATAATACGCGACGCATTTTCCGTCAGATATGGATCGACCCTAACTACAGTAGAGTTAAAGTATTTACCTAAAACTATTTAATGTTCTGTGCCAGTAACACACATTTTCTACTGACAGGCAAGCCACGGGCGACTGTTTCCAACCGGAAACCGCGTGTGTAGAGTACTGTTCCGAATTATGTTAGCAACAGTCGTACGCAGCCTATATTATATTTAATGATTAAACGAAATTGTGAAGTTCTATCCTAATTGCACTAGCGCCTAGTCCTCTAGATTAGTGTTTTATTTATACCTGTTACAATATATATATTTAACTACTCGTAGTATCGCGTAGCTACCCCCACTCAGCACTTAAAAACATTTTTTTTGTGTAGGTAGATTCTAAAACTTCATCCGAGCCGGGCTCACCCCCGTTTATCATTAAGTTTAGAGCTTAGGTAGAATCTTATTGATGTATTCCCTACTATTATTAGGGAGTGTGTACAATACGACGGGTGGGCGGGACTCACTAATCTATTCGGACTAGGCGCTAGTGTAATTAGGATAGAAATTCACAATTTCGTTTAATCATTAATTACACTACGCACCTATTCCTCTAGATTAGTGTTTTATTTATACCTATTACAGTAATATATATGTATATATATTTAACAACTCGTAGACTTTGAGAGTTCTCATGGGAATATCATCAATACAAAATATTATATTATTCCGAAAATATTTTTTTTGTTTATTCTACACACAAATAAATAATTTAAGTTTGGTTAGTTTTTAAAACATTAAACAAACTCACTTAGCTCCCAATCTATGTCAGGATGTAATCTGAATTAATCAGCATATTGATGTAACGTAGTTATCGCTATACTTTATACAGGAGGCGTAAACAAATGGTTTCCTACTGTCGCACCAGTTCCAAAATTCACTAGTTATATGTTATTTATTCAAGACAAGTAATTCAAGGTAATTAATATGATTAATATGTTACTGCCGCTCTCTGATTGACAACTCGTCATATCGCCATTGCATGCCGCCCCGCCCCCATCTTTAGTCGAGGTGTCTCAGTAAAAAAATTCGGTACGGTAGTCGTGGGTCCAAATTGGATCCATCGCCTTATCGATGTTATTTGGCCACCAATTTAAATCAGGCTGAATTGAATCTAGTAAATTCATTTATTATTTGTAATCATCAATTATATTAAGGTACTTGCACCATTCCATTTCCATAGTATACACCAGCCGTATTCAATAGCGGGCAAGGTGATACCAATGTACCTAAAAGTTGTGCCAATACCCGACTTTTGCAGTGCTTCGAGCTCAAGAAACAATTACTATTTGAGTTTTAATTTAAACCTCTTCTGTTTTGGTAATTGACTAGATACTGTATTTTTTTCTTTTGATACATGCCTAAGTGTTTACAATATAACATTCTTTTTTCCTAATAAATAATCTGAGAGATATCAATAACTTTTTAGTCTTACATCAGATTAATAATTTTTTGACAAGCATTGTACGTAAGTATGTCCAAAAAGATACCAATTTTCTAAATATATATACGGTCGAGAGACCAGCGGATCGCAATAATGTTATTATTGGTTTAGTTATTTTTGTACATATAGTTATTTCTTATACATATGTATTTTTAACATTGAAACAGAAAGTGTTAAACTGGCACATTTGTTGTTCCAACATAAAACGTAAACAATGTTCTTAACCGAATGATTAAGGTTTCATTTTTTTTAACAAAAAATATGCATCCTTGAGATCCAAGGTAACATGTAACAATGTTAGTAACAATCCTTTGAAAGTAATTTGATTTTTGTTTATACATCCTCAAGTTTACATGATTATTCGGAATAAATTTATTTAAAAACTTTACATTCGAAATAAAACGTAATTTACCGTTCGGTTTGGGTATTAAAAAAGTGCTTGAAATGAATTAACCTTCATAAGTTTCACATATTGAAACAGCACCTATTTTAACAAGAATATTTGTAACTTCAATATAATGTGACCTCTCACTTTCAAAAAGTAAAGTTTTTGTCGCGAGAAGTGAAATTATTGCATTAGTAATTATTAATTACTAATGCTAATATTAATTACTAATACTAATTAATTATTAATTACAAATACTAATGTATAGAAGTATTGCGAAACTGGCTGACTAATTTTAATTTTGTAGCCATCGAAAATAATGTGGTCAATTGAAATAAGAGACCATTGTTCATAAAAGTTAATAAATAATCCCGAACATTTCACACAGCATCATCTGGCCCCAAAGTAAACAGAGCTTGTGTTATGGGTCCCACATGACTGATACACTACATACTATACATATTACATATTATGCGATACATATTATACATAGAAACACCCAGACCTGAGACAAATACTTGCAGATCGTACAAACATTTGTCCCACGGCGGGAATCGGAACCGCAACCTTCTGCGTCTCAGCTGGACCTAAGCCCACTGCGCCTCAGAGGTCGTCGAGAGGTGGTCGAGGATATTATTATTTTATTTATTTCTTTTTTTTTTTTTTGACAGCAGAATTTTATTTCCAGATTCATTTGAAGTGTGTCAATTCGGGAACAATTGGCCGGCGTCGGGAACTTGGTTAACAGCTTCTTGCGAGTTTCTTTACTGATCCCCTCTGCACTAACATGGAGGAAACGGTTAGCAAGTTCTTTACGTACCTCTGCTCCATGACTTACAACGCTGGTAGGATTTTCGTCTAAAATATTCAAAACCTCACTTCTCGATGGGTATATGGGTACAATATCCTCAGATCTAGGGATTCGTGGCTGAGGTACTTGGTACTTAGACCCGGCTCTGGCTAGGGTAAGAACCACCGGGATCATCGTCAGGTTCAACGGTATTTTCATCCAGGTCTCTGGTATTTCAATTCCATTTCACGGTTTGAGTTTGCGGACCTATGTCCGCAGAAAAAACATAGGTGTAATAATTGCATATATACACATCATTATAAATAATCACTCAATAGTGATATGTAACCTAGGTCATAATAGATATTATGTACCTATAAGATAATTAGCATTCTAAATAGATTGTAGATAAGTATCTGATTTTATATATAAATATATATTATCTTATTTCTTTTATAGTTAGTTGGAATGCATGACATTTTAATACAAGTTCATAAAAGTTTAGATTACAATCCCCAGCGTAAGGAACGCCAATCATCTATCTATTCATGCTTCGAGACAGCCCCAATGACAGCTCAGATTCCATTTATTACATAACGTAAATACGTAAAAAGTTGTAAGGTGGTAATAACCTGTACCACTGCTATAATCTCTTGATTTTCTTCAGATCGTTATTCCTTGGAATGCTTGCGCTTCGGCATATCGAAATCGAACGCAGTTGAACATTTGCGAAAAAACACGAAACACAAGCTTAAAATGTTGAGTGGTTGAGCACTTAAATGCGAATGATGATAAACGGGGGCGAGCCCGGCTCGGATTAAGTTTTAGAATCTACCTACAAAAAAAAAATGTTTTGAACTAAGTGCTGAGTGGGGGTAGCTACGCGATACTACGAGTAGTTAAATATATATATTGTAATAGGTATAAATAAAACACTAATCTAGAGGACTAGGCGCGTAGTGTAATACAGAAGAAAAAAAATGTATTTAAGTAGTATATCAGTCATGTGGTACCCATAACACAAACTCTGCTTACTTTGAGGTCAGATGATGCTGTGTGAAATATCCGGCATTATTATTATTATATCCTAGCTTCTACCCGCGGCTTCGCACGCGTCGTACCTACATAAAAAGTAACTTACTTATATGCTAATCCAGGGCAGAAGCTTCTTCTATACCAAACTACATCAAAATCCGTTCAGCCGTTGAGGCGTGGTTGAGCAACAAACATGTAATTATCCAAACAACGACAAAACTTTCGCATTTATAATACTAGATGGCGCCATAAAAATAGAACGCGCTATCGACGCGTTTTGAAATTTGTATTTGTAATATGACTAGTCATGTAACGAATATTCGAGAATACAATGATAGCATCATTATCAAGATTCACATTCTCATTCGTAAAAATATTAACGAATATTCTGCGAATATTTTAATACTCATTCTTACAAACCTTATTAGTATTTTTGTGTTTTGGACTCAAAATAACATTTTATTATACAAAATATTTCTTTAAAAATTTATTTAAAATTTGCGTTCATTCGTTCATACTCAATTGATCTATGACACATCGAAATATAACAAATAAAAAAAACCGTTTTATTCCATTCATATGAGGTTGGTAGGCTAAAATGTGTCAATACGCGTTTTATCTTATTACTAGCAACCCGTCCCGGCTTTACGTTTGGGTGAATTATACACCTACACCTTCCTCATCACTCAGTCTATTGGTGAATCCGTTCGTTAGTTTTTGAGTTTATCGCGTTCAAACAGACAGACGCGACGGGGGACTTTGTTTTATAATTATAATGTTTTCCCTTCCCTCCGGACCTCTGAACCGTTCAGACGTATCTAAGACTAAACTTTGTTTGTTTATTATTCATATTAAATAAAGTTTAACGAAAATAATTGCAACAAAAAAAATAGGAGAACATAAATAACGAGGAGTAATCGTAAAGTGCTTGTGCATCCACATCTACGAGTACTACTGCACACCGAAAAGAATTTCGCACACAGACACCCGCTAAGCACACGTGAGTGACCCATATAGTACCAACTACGCCTCGCACACACACATAATCGTAGTAACTGTAAGAGACCGTCCTATCAAGCTGCCTGCTTACTTTAAACGAGTGTGAAGTAGACGACACTATTTGACTTGCTGTCGGCTCACAGGGGTCTTTCTAATCTGGACATCTATTTGCTGTAGACGAAGTAGCTGCTACCGTCCACTATAAGCTGAACCGCTTGCTGTCCTACAGTGTTACACGCTTTCAACCTACGCTGCTGTTTCTTTCAAGCCTACTACTTTGCATTGCTAGCCTCCTGGTAGTCAGTAGAACTTATTATGAATACTATTCGCTCACCTCCGCAGTCTTCACCCGCGTCTAGTACAAATGCGCTCGCGCCACCTGTTCCGGCACCTGCGCTTGCACGCTCTTCTTCAAACCCAGGGCCGACGCAGGCTGAAACTCTGAGGCTTCCCATGCCACTACAAATACAGAATAGCACTTCGGAACCAAATCTTTCAAAAAATCTCAAACCCACAATCCGTAAAAGAAAGCGTTCCGAATGCGGAAATGACGACCTCCTAATCTTCATGGCAGAAATGAAGCAAATGTTCAAAGAGTTCAAAGAAGACCAAGAATTAAGAAGTGATAAAATATACTCTGCTGTTGAGAACGTTCGAGCTACTGTCGAATTTCTGGCTGAAAATTGTGAATCGCTTCAGGCCAAAGTAGAGAAATTGGAAGTGGAACGTAAATCAGACCTTCAATACATAAAATCTCTGGAGGATAAGGTCGAAAGCTTTGAGCGAAACAGTAGATCAACATGCCTTGAGATACGAAATATTCCTGTGTTGTCCTCAGAGTCGAAATCCTCTCTTTTGGAAACCTTTATAAAAACTGCCAAGGCACTGAATGTTTCGATGCATAATAGTGAAGTAAGAGACATCTTTAGAATCCAAACCAAGGATCCGGCAAACAGAACAGTGATTGTGGATCTTGCCACCGAGCATCTGCGTCTTGGAGGACCAGTGAGACCAATCTTCATCTCTGAAAATCTCTCCGCAAAGATGAAAAACTTGTTCTACCTGGCCAGAGAGTCGGCGAAGGAAAATGAATATAAATTCTGTTGGGTGTCCCACGGAAAAATATTTTTGAGGAAAAAGGAAAACCGTCCTCTTATTAGAGTTCTTAACGAAACCGACTTGGCCAAAGCAAAAAACCAGAAGTGACTATGTAAGATCTCCAGGTTCATCTTTTATATTGTATACCTATTCCTGCGTCCCTATAAAACATCGTAAATATTTTTCTTTTGTAAAAACAACATAAGTATGTGTCTTTCGTTGCGTTACATATACACACACACATCACTATATACTCTTTCAAACACCCCAACACACAAACAAACTCACACACAAACTAACAATTTAACTCACAAGCAAACACACACACTTTTATACAATCACTCTGAGCAACTACTTAGGTGTTCTATATCTGCTAATCAAGCGATTATAGAGTTATTATACATAGTAATATATGGCTTTATTAATCGCCACAGGAGTCCGCTAAATTCTATTTTGATAAATAATGGTAGTTTTATAAGTTGCCTCAAATGGAATCCTTTGTTATTTTTTTTTGTTCATTATGGATAACATAAACTTTATAAATTCTAACATCGAACAGATTTCTGTATCGGATTCGCTATTGTGCTCACCGGAAGATGTTACTGCTCATGTTGATCCTAATCACGCAGCATTAAAGATTTTACATGTAAATATCCGTATTATTAATTGCAACTTTGACCACCTTCTGGTTTTACTTCAAAGAATCAAAATAAATCTTGATGTGATAATTCTCACAGAATGTTGGTTGAAAAAGTGCCCCTTTACACCAAAGCTACAGGGTTTTGATAATTACGCATCAAACTTTAAAAACCAAAACGATGGTGTGGTTGCATATGTTAAAACCAACCTTAAATGTAAGGTAGACATTCCAAATTTTAACGATGCCAACTGTATTACTCTCAAGTTTTTAAATAATACTGCAATTCTAGCGCTATACCGGTCCCCATCCTGCAAAAATCTACAACCTTTTTTCCAGAGCCTTGATAATGCACTTACTACACTAAAACCCTTCAAAACTTCTGTAATCATTGGAGACATTAACATTAACCTCTTGCCTGATAGTAGCGATTCTATGACTTTAGCAGATGAATACCTAAACCTTGTTGCCTCGCACGCAATGCTACCGGCCCATAACATTCCCACAAGAGAAAAAAGTTGTCTCGATCACGTAATCCTTAGGACCTCTGACATTGCATCTACGCTCATAATCGATACCCCGATTACGGACCACAAACCGGTACTTCTACTATGTAGCATCAAGAAAAAGAATATTAACACAAACAATTATTCCCATAAAAATAATATTAATAATAATGCCGTTATTATAAATGAACTGCAAAATACAGACTTCTCACCCGTTCTTGTATTTAGCGTAGACAACAAAGAGATAGAAAACATAATACTAAATCTAAAAGACAAATGTGCCATTGGATGGGATGGCATTCCTACTACCATAATAAAATCAGCAAAAAATGTTCTAATACCCGTACTAAATCATGTTTTTAATATTTCGCTATCTTCAGGTGTCTTTCCAGCTGTCTTTAAAAGAGCTGTAGTGCATCCAATCTTCAAGAATGGAGATCGGGATAGTGTCACCAACTACAGACCGATCTCTGTATTAACAGTATTCTCGAAGATCTTTGAAAAGATACTCAACAAAAGATTGATTGGTTATTTCAACGAAAATAATATTTTGTCCCCCAATCAGTATGGCTTCAGAACTGGAATGTCCACTGAGGATGCCGTTCTGGAGTTAACAAATACTGTGGTTGAACATATGGATAAAAAATTTAAAAGTATTGGCATTTTCTTAGATCTCTCAAAGGCCTTCGACACTGTCTCGATCCCTATTCTTTTAAACAAATTAGAACTGGTTGGCATTAGAGGTGTGGCACTGAGCATCTTCCTAAGTTACCTTCATAATCGTTCCCAGTATGTCATAATAGATGACTACAAAAGTAACGAAGAGTACATTCGTTTTGGAGTCCCCCAAGGTAGCGTCCTAGGACCCACCCTATTCTTGCTCTACATAAACGAACTCTGTAATTTATCCCTCCCTAACTGCAAGATCATTACGTACGCTGACGATACTGCTATTTTAGTCCATGGTAAAAGTTGGCTAGAAGTTCGTGAACACTCTGAACATGCATTAAAAATTGTAATGAATTGGCTCCGCTCTAACCTTCTTACCCTTAATATGTCTAAAACTAAATTCATCCCTTTTACCGCTAACCTGTCATCTCAACCAACAGCATCTTTTTCCGTACGTGCCCATATTTGTAATCATGTCAGTATTCCAGAGACCTGTGTTTGCACAAACATTGAAAGAACCACAGATTTAAAATATCTTGGCGTTATAGTGGACAACACCTTTTCTTGGAAAAAGCAAATAGACTTTTTGGTTTCACGAATAAGAAAGTTGATCTTTGTTTTTAAGAATTTGAGATGTGTCCTAAATTTCCATTCGCTTAAAACAATTTACTATGCGCTAGCTCAATCTATTTTATCATATTGCATTACCACTTGGGGATGCACTTTTAAAACTACGATGCTTAGACTAGAACGAGCCCAGAGAGCAGTTCTCAAAGTGTTAACCAAGCAACCCATATTGTTCCCTACCATGAACCTATACACACTCTGCCGGGTTCCCACCGTACGACAACTATTCATATTACAAACAGTTCTCTGTAAGCATAAACAGCTGTTTTATGATCCCACACTCATTACCTACAAGAGAAGATCTGACAAAATTTGCAAAACTCTTTCGCGCCGTACAGCTGTAGCAAGTCGTCATTTCTTTCACATTAGCTCAACTCTATACAATAGAACTAATAAGCAAATAAACATTTACCCCTTGCCCTATTATAAATGTAAAACTAAATGTCTCGAATGGCTGAACACCTTATCATATGATGACACTGAGGAACTACTAAGAGTTTCAGAATGAACTTTTTCACACACATCAAACACACACACACACACACACACACACACACACGCATAAACACATACAAACACGCACACACTATCTCATAGACACACTAACTGACCCATACTGTTAGTTGGAACACCTAAATCTTTGTAAACGGAGGCGGGCGTTGGTGTCTGCGACACAGTTTTTCTAACTTCTGCAGATACCATCGTTTTTCTAATTGTTTTATAAGCAAATGTTACTTGTTCCTAAATAAACATTTTGTTTTTTTTTTTGAATTTTTTGAATAATATGTACTGATAAGTACAATGAACGATATAATTGGTAAATGCTCTATTTGCAGTTTAAACTAAGGATGTGATATCAAACATAATATATGTCGGAGCGTCGTTAATGCGGAGCAGTGTTATTTTTAGTTTAGTGCCATCTATTGGCTGTTGATTCAGTATAAACACTTAAATACTAGTACTACTGGTACTGCTACTACTTCAGAGGAAATACTGGTAAAAATCGCATAAGCAAACTTAATTCTTAAAACACACACCACACATACACACACACTCACACACACATACACACACACACACATACAACACACGCATACACAAATTCATCAAAATGTTCCAACTGCCTGATATAGTACCTATATTGTTTAACATTATTAAAACTTAGTACCGACCTACCTATATTGTTGGAGCTGTACTGAAGTCTGTACTGTCTAGAACTGTAGTCTAAAATGTTATTATTATTGTAATCTCTTCATTTTTTATTTTATTTTATATGGATGCTTGTTTTGTACATCTGCTTCGCAAGTTTCCCATTGTGTAACGTCTTATTTTTGATAAACATAGTTAGGGTTTCCGCGATACATGCTCGACCTAGTGCGGAACCCATTGTTAAACTGTAAATAAATTGTAATTTTGGGGAAATAAAACATTTATTATTATTATAAAAATCTCAAGTAAATCACATGTATGAAGTCGACACAATGTGGGCAGAGGGCGCAGTTTTGATGTGCATATTGACTTAAGAGCGAGATCGAAAGGGTACTAACTTTTTTCTACATTCAAGTGAAGTGGTTGCATAACCCACTTTGAATTGAATTCACCACGTTTCTACATTTTAATCTCAAATTATCGGTGTAAACGATAAAAATCATTGTAAACTCTAAATAAACCTTTTAACTGTACTGACAGACTCAGATTTATAATGTCCGCCATGTCTGAACTTCCTGATGGCTCATTTCGGAATCATGATTCGCTATATAAATACATTTTGAACCTAAGCTTTTAAACTTGACAGTTTTCTCTCTAACTGCACATTTTACGAAAACGTTTCCCAACGACGTGTCCGAAATTGGATGTAAGTATCCCTGTTTCCAATTTACGCACATATCCAATCTATCCACCATAGTGTTGTGAATATACGTAATATATCTACAGAAGATAGCACGATCTAAACCATTGTTGGAGCTGACCGAGCTGCGCATCGATAGAAATGATTAATGTCCGAATGCTATCATTATCATTAACCGCACGTAAAATGTTCGCATTATCTTAATTACAAAGCGTTGACCGACGATACAGTACACGACTTGAACAAAGCGCTTTGGTTCCACATTTATAATGCGTACATTCCTGAAAACTACAATCTAGGTCTCTTCAAGTCTCGAGTAAATAGGTATCTTCTAGACCTGCGTCTCCATCGTCGGCCACATCGTCGCTTACCATCAGGCGAGATCGTGGTCAAACGTAGCGTGGGTCTATCTATGATAATAAAAATAAGAAATAAGTACAATATGACTGTTTATACCATATTAGTCATGTAGTACCCATAACACAAGCTCTGCTTACTTTGGGGCCAGATGATGCTGTGTGAAATGTCCGGCATTATTAATTTCTTATTAATTTATTTATATGGATTCGCAGCCGTACCCTGATTACTTTTTGTTACAGCGCGTTGCGAATATTATTAACAGAGTTATATTTGAAATAAAAAAAATGTCTTGGAATAGCTGATTAACAGATAATAATAAATAATAATAATTAATAATACCGGATATTTCACACATCATCTGGCCCCAAAGTAAGCAGAGCTTGTATTATGGATACCACATGACTGATATATTACTAGTACTTATAAACTTTTTTTTCTAAATACATACATATTATACATAGAAGCACCCAGACCCGAGACAAATACTTGTAGATCATACAAACATTTGTCTCGCGGCGGGAATCGAACCCGCAACCTTCTACATCAGTTAATAGAAACGATTTCTAAAATATTAATCCTTCCGGTTTCGTGGTTTCAATAAATATATAATGTCGAACATTTCACACAGCATCATCTAGCCCCAAAATAAGCACAGCTTGTGTTATGGTTACCATTATGACTGATATACTACTTGTTACCTTTTTTTCTTTAATAATTACGTACATATTAACATAGAAAAAAAACCAAACCGGAGATTAATACTTGCAGATCATATAAACATTTGTCCCGCGGCAGGAATGAATCCCGCAATCTTTTGCGTCTCATGCGGGCCTTGGCCCACTACACTATAGAGGTCATCATAATAAGCAATAGGACCAAAATAAATTCATGTCACTGGTCATGGATGTATTCTTAGAGTATTAGATACTAGAATATCAACCTGGTGTAAATTGACAGTTTAAGTTAATGTGTTTATTTATATAATACACTAGCTGCTGCCCGCGGCTTTGCACGTGCTGTACCTCCATAAGAAGCCTATGTTCTTCTCCAAGGCTTCAGCTATCTGTATTCCAAAATTCATCAAAATCGGATCGGCAATTTAGGCGTGAAAACGTAACAGACAGACAGACAGACAGAGATACTTTGATATTTAACTTTATAATATTAGTGTGGGATTTCTCACCAAAAGGCTAAATTTGAATTTTCAGATCCCTATCTTAAGGAAATATGAGTTGCCTAAACAAACTTTCATCTCCTATTATTCAAATTTTCAAATTTTCATCCTACTATTACCCCCTTCATGGTTGTTTTTGAGACAAAAAGTACCCTATGTTCTTCCCCCAATGGAATACATCTTTTAACCAAATTTCATCAAGATCCGTTCAGCCGTTCATTCGTTTCGCATTTATAATATGAAGTATGGATTTACAAATAGGACCAGTTTATACAGCGCGCACTGTACGGCGTAATGATATTTCGACGCACGCTCGTCCCTCATTTCCAAATTAATAATGGCGTAAAAGCAGTAACACGAGGAATTCCTTAAATCATTCCTCGAATCTGTACAATTATTTACTTTAGTTGTCACTGTCACAATAATACGGAGATTATTCGTTTGAAATTTTATGAATAAACACTACCATAGATTTATATACAAAAGATCCGCAATAGGTTGAAACATCAAGGACCTCTAACGGAGTCAAATAACCTACTTGCTTCTATCATTTTATCAGTCACAAAGTCACAATCCTGACGTCAGCCAAAGATTATTTTAAAAAAATTCCTAAATGTGTAGTGAAGGAGTGTAATTCGCAAACTCAAATATAATAGAGCAAAAATAGAGCAAGTGGGACCACTTTTCATAGGAAAACATACTTATTTTTTCGTTCGTCATGCCTTAAAACATGAAAAATTATAAATAATATCAATTAAAATTATTTTTATTCAGTGTTGCTAACAAAAAATGTGCAATTTTTCAATAAATTTTATAATATATTTTTTTATTTTGCATTAGATCATAGATCATAGTTCATAGTTGTAGTTCTCTTGTATTAATGGTCGATATATTAATTAATGTACTGGTTACCTCTTAATATAAAAGTTTAGTGATGTTATACTCGTATGTTTAAAGTTCCAAAAGTCCCATAGCACCGAAAAAACTAGACGAATATAATTCGATTGCTCAGAACGCAAACAGACTGAATACCTACGAAATCATCAATCATCATCAATGATGTTGTAGCGCGTCAGAAATGTGCGCAGAATCCTTTGTAGACGGATTCCACGCTATCATGCGGAAACGAGTTGCCTCCTTGATGCGCTGCGTGCGAGATAGTACCAATGTTCTCCTCGTTACCATACTGGACAAGGTTGACTATCCCGTTGTACGCAAATGAAATGCTACACATATGGCTTCCAGGCGGGCGATTATGGAACTCTGATACTATGAAAACATTGATACAGCTTGATAGTCTCAGCTCTCATTAATGAATTGGTATTACGTAAGGTTGATGTTGATTGTAACACATGCACGTACGTTATACCAATCCATGAAACACTCCCTATTGCTAAACAAAACTGATAGACGTTGATGGTATCAAAAGTTCCATAATCGCCATGCTGAACCGCTATGTTTAATGTACGATATACTTTTTGCATTTTGAGATTGCATTTTTGTATGGACTTGTATGTTTTATTTTTGAAGTAATAACTTTTTATGGTAAACCGCTTGTTACGTAACGTGTTACGTTAACGTCTGTCTGGTTTCTCTTTCTCGCACGCATACGGCAGTAGTAGGTAGGCTCCTCCTCTCTCACTCAAACCCACAGCGCTAGTTAGATTAGTTTAAGTTATCACTTCTGTCGGGTGTCCCTAGATTTACACGTCTTTTTAATATGTGTTTTTATTATTTTTGTAACATAAACCTACTTAATTTTAAAAGTACACCTTTAAAAGATGTTATGTAAATACCTAAAATAAAAACATAAAATGGCGGGAGGCCTTTGCATAAGCATAAGCTTATACTAACAAATTACTCACACATTTGATTCAATTAAATTCACATTATTTTTGTTAACGCAATCACATTCGATACAATCACTTTGAATCATCTTAACCTAGGCGAATTTAGGTAGCTTCGCTCACAGTAAATTCTTAAGAAAAAAATCCAAAATAGTTGGCACCACCAAGATTCCTAAATCAAGCAGTATAACT
This sequence comes from Lampropteryx suffumata, assembly GCA_948098915.1. NCBI lineage: Eukaryota > Metazoa > Arthropoda > Insecta > Lepidoptera > Geometridae > Lampropteryx > Lampropteryx suffumata. Next base: position 13,495,375 of record OX402565.1, on the reverse strand, counting down.
ATCTCTATCAAATTCAATGTCACTTTCGGAGTAGTATACGAGAGTAAAAGAGATAAGTAATATATTTACTTCAAATGTATATGGTTTCAAAGGTACGTCATTCAAACTAAAGAGTGGTTACACTTTTTTGACGCCTGATAGATAAGGTATCTACTAGCTAATCAGCCACATTCAGTCACTGCTGGTATATATGCTTCCTTTATACCATGTCATCCTTTTTGGTGCTTTAAAAATTGTATCCAGTGAAGCACCTATAATTTAATTACCTTTCCATAAGTTATTTCATATTTTATTGTGTAAACTTCGCGGAATTTTAATCAAGAAATTTGGACAAGTGGAAGCAATTGAATTATAAGTGTATTATGTTCCATTGCGATTTGTACGACGAGGACTCTTAAGAAAATGCGCGCGATGTCGTTTGGAGTAGCCAATGACCATCGAATGCATAATTGTAACGTTATTATAACAAAACCCTTGAAATTGGCAATTAGCCTTGTTCAATTAGCGTGCAAAGAGTGCTTTAACATAGCTACTTAAAGTGCGCGAAGCGAGCTTTTTTATACCTAACATTTAAGAGAAAGCTAACAAAGCAGTTCATAAAAACTACTGGAAAGCGAAGCGAGCACTGATCGTCTACAAGGAGTTCCCAAAAACTACAAATATTGACCTAGGTATTTAAAAGTAACCAGCGAACAAAGCGAGCCGCAACTTTTAAATTAGCGAAGAGAGATTTACCATACGAGTACCTACCTACCAAAAACGAGAATATTGAGTGATGATGGGGGATGAGGGGGGATGAGGGATGACTCTCCCGTCATCCCGTGACCACGACAGAGTGTAAACCTGTCGAAACGTCGGGAAAAATAGGTAAATAAACGCGATAAATACCCGTAAGTATTTATAATAATGTGTTCTGATCGCGTAAGTTTAAAAAACTGTGTTGCCATTGTAATTAATAATAGTAGATACAGAATAAAAACTATGAAAATATATTACACAGCCAGTGATTGCATCGTATCCTATTACATATATTTAAAGCCCTAAATAAATAATGTTCTTTTACTATTACAAAAAAATAAAAATGGAAGTGGATGTGTATTGATGTAGCCCCTGATAGTTGCAGATCGTGATTATATAGGTATCTCAGCTGGAATGGGGGCTTTTGCGATGTTGATAATGATGGTCTCCAACCCGCTCTTTTTTTTTAAGGTATAACGAGGTTATAATATTTATTATAATATTTAATAGGTTATTATATTCGCCTAGGTTACTTTACAAGTAATATGTAAACATATTTTCTTCATTACAATATTTAAAAAAAAATCTAAATTATAGCAATAAAGTGAGTAAAACATGGATTTGATACGTTACATTACTTACGTATACGTTACTATTTATTTCTCTTGAGTTTCCTTTAAATAGGTACCATTAGTTTTCCATTGTGACCTGAAATTTTAACCAGTTCTGCAATATTTTTCGATCGCAATCATGACGTCGAGCACGGTTAAATGTGCAAGTTGCAATGTGGTTATTGATGAAGTGTTAGCATTCATAACCAACAAAATTGATGTTATGGCACAAGAAAGTTTGGTGCGCATTTGTGTATCGGCTTTTAAAATGGAGGAGGTGGAGAAGTCAAAAAATCTTCTGTTTGACTCCATCACTACGGATATACGGAAGATTACGAGGAAGAAGAAAAGCGAGGGGAAGACCCAAAGAGACTTGGAAGATATTATCACAGTTCTTAAAAGTCTAGATCCTGAGGCGATACCTATTTTTGTGGCCAAAGAGTTACATCGTTTACCTCCTGTGCTCTTCGATCATTTGGATTGCTCGGCGCTATTGAAGGACATAACACTATTGAAAGCGCAGATAGAGAGTATCAAGAACACGTACGTCACTACTGAACAACTACATAATTTGGAAGTTAAGTTGCATTCCAACGATTATGATATAATTGATACTCCTATACACCATCGCTACGATCATTTTGTGTCTACCCGCGCGCGAGGCGCAAATATATTAAATAGTGGGTCAATGTCCCCGCCACCGGTCATCGACTCGACTCCCACCCGACCGCACTCAGCGCGCCTGAGTGATATCGGCTCGGCATACTCCAGCGCTGCCGACGGCGCTACAGCGAGCGATTCAAATGCGACGCCCACCCGTTTATGTGCTGGGCCGCGTCTGAGTCACATAGGCGCGACTTCCACCACCGCCGCCGCCGCCGCCGCCGCCACGGAAGACGCTGTGCACGAGTCAACTTCGTCGCCGCCGTCGCGGCCTGCATTATTGAGGGGTGGAACACAATGTGACAATGAGGTGTTCTTAGACTTGAAGATGAATGACAAAGAGATAAAGGAGCTGTCTTCAAATAAAACTTTTGCTGACATAGGAAGAACCAGAGGTTTATGGCATGTACCGGAAAGGGATGGAGAATGGAAAATAGTGCAGAGAAGGCGTCATAGAAATAAATTTACTATGAGTAAGGGAAAGGCCAGTTTGGAGCAAAATAGTAAATTTAAAGCTGCTGACACTAAAATTCCGCTTTTTATTACCAATGTACACAAAGATGTCTTGGAAGCAGATATTGTAGAATACGTTCTGACAAAAACACGAGAAAAAGTGTTTCCTATTAAAATAAAAATGGCAAAACAGCGAAATTACAACGCCTACAAATTGTTTGTTAGCAAAAACAACTTGCAAGCTTTTCTTGATGTCAGTTTATGGCCCAAAGGAATTTCTTTTAGACGATTTGTAAACCTGAAAGACAACGAGCACGGCCAGCATTTGCTTGATGGTTAGAGGCAATCACATTAAGTTCATAATGGATAGCACGCCCTACAGTAAGTTCATTTCATTCAACTGTAAATCGCTCAAGCGATCCCTGGATGGTGTTCGAAGTCTCTGCAGGCAGGCGGATGTTATCGCGCTACAGGAGACTTGGTTGCTGCCGCATGATTTGTCTATGTTGACAACTATAGCTGACGAGTTCGGAGGCACCGGGACTTCTGCCGTGGACACATCTGCGAGCCTTCTACGAGGACGGCCCTACGGCGGGGTCGCTATAATGTGGAGGAAAAGTGTATTTCGGTCGGTTAGTGTAGTAGAGTGCGATGATGTGCGTTTGACTGCAATAAAAGTCAGGTTGTGTGATAAATCTTTCATGATATTTAGTGTATATATGCCTACAGACTGTTACGAAAACATACTCGACTTCACTCAATGTTTAAGTAAAATAAGATCAATCATTGAAGATAATAGAGACGCGGATGCAATTTATATGTTGGGTGATTTTAACGCACACCCGAAAGAGCTTTTTTGCAGTGAGTTATTGGATTTTTGTAAGGAACAAAATTGGACATGTGCAGATATGACTATTTTAGGCGCTGAATCAGGCACCTTCACATTTGTAAGTGAAGCACACGGATGTGCGAGGTGGTTGGACCATTGACTAGTAACCGGCGCTGCATTATCATCTATCAGTCGTGTATGGGTAGAGCATGGAGTGCAATGGTCTGACCATTTCCCACTTTTTGTGGAATGTAACTTAGGTAAGGTTAATGCTAAGATAGATTTAAGCTTGACATCGTTTGTTAATAAAGTTGTATGGGGAGAGCGTAGTACTAGTCAAATTGAACACTACCATCAATTATGTAACTCTCAATTAAAAGAAATAGATTTTCCAGCACAGTTCTCTCATTGTTGTGACGGACTTTGTTATGACTTAGAGCATAGAATTGTGTTGAATAATATGTATATAAAGATAGTTACCATCCTAACAGAAGCCGCAGCATCTTCTTATGAGCGAGGAAGAACACAGAGGAGGAGAGGTGGTTATGTTGTCGGGTGGAATAGACATGTGGCCGCGTTCCACAAAGAGGCCAGGCTGAAGTTTTTGGTCTGGATTGAAGCTGGTAAGCCAAGTAGTGGTAGAGTCTATGAAGATATGTGTGAGAGTAGAAAGTTTTTTAAAAAACAACTGAAATGGTGTCAAGACAGACAGGACCAGATAAAAATGGACATTCTTGCCTCTCAACACACGGCCAAGGACTTCTTGCATTTTTGGAAACAAACAAATAAAATGAATGCAAAGCCTGGCCTCCCTGTGAGTGTAAATGATGTTAGTGACCATATCATGATCGCTAATCTCTTTAAGGATCACTTTAAGGTAAATCTGCCGCCCGACTCTACAGGAGGTGCGTCTGTTGATGGTGGGACTGTCGTGCATGAGAGAGTTACAAATTTTAAAGCCAAGGAAGTTCGAAAAATTATTCAAACCATGCAAAGAGGCAAATCTCCTGGGCATGACAGTCTCAGCATTGAGCATATGAAATATGCGGGTGTTCATCTGCCACGCGTGCTCTCCATGTTTTACAATCTGTGTTTGTGTCATGGTTACTTACCTGACAAGCTAACTAAAACTGTAGTGGTGCCGATTGTAAAGTGCAAAACGGGAGATGCGTCGGACAAGAACAACTACCGTCCCATCTCGCTGGCGACTGTAATGGCAAAAATTCTTGACAGTTTGCTTAATAATATACTGCTGCAACACGTCAAACTTCACGATGCCCAGTTCGGTTTCAGAGCTGGGCTCTCGACGGAGAGTGCGATCTTATGTCTTAAGCAGGCTGTTAGGTACTACACGGAGAGGAAGACGCCGGTATACGCCTGCTTCCTGGATCTTTCCAAGGCATTTGATACAGTTTTGTATGATAGGCTTTGGTGCAAGTTGGAGGCGGCGGGTGTACCGGCAGACATCATCTCTATACTGAAAAACTGGTATCAATGCCAGCAAAACCAGGTGCGATGGGCGGGGGCGTTGTCTGATGCGTACGGCAAGGAGTGTGGGGTGCGGCAGGGTGGGATTACATCTCCTCTGTTGTTTAACCTCTATGTTAATGATCTCATCGGCGAGCTCAGCAGTACCCATACGGGTTGTTTTGTAGATGGGGTCGCTGTAAACAACTTCAGTTACGCGGATGACATGGTGCTGCTGGGGCCGTCAGTGGGATCTGTTCGTCAACTAGTCAAGATATGTGAGACATATGCGGTGAAACATGGACTGAGTTATAACTCTAAAAAGAGCGAAGTTCTCGTGTTCAAGAGTAAGAGAGCTGGACCAGTCCATGTTCCGTCTATTATGCTGAATGGCGCTGCTCTACGGGTGGTAAGTACTTTTAAATACCTGGGGCATATTGTGACCGAGGATCTTAAAGATGACATGGATAAAGAGAGGGAACGCAGAGCGCTGGCGGTCCGGGGAAACATGCTTGCACGCAGGTTCGCACGCTGCTCGAGGGAGGTGAAAATCACTCTTTTCAAGGCTTACTGCCAGTCCTTTTACTCGAGCAGCCTCTGGGTAAATCACACCCAACGGGCTGCCACCTCTCTGCGAGTCCAATATAACGATGTCTTCAGGATGCTGATGCGGCTGCCTCGCTTTTGCAGCGCATCTGGTATGTTCGCGGAGGCGCGCGTGGACGGCTTTCACGCGATCATTCGCAAGAAAGTCGCTTCCATACTCCAGCGTACGCGTAGCATTAACAACGGCATCCTGCAGATGATTGTTGCACGGAAAGACTGCCTCATTCAAAATAGGTGGATGCGAATAGCAATCGGCTCTGTCTGAACTAGTTTTAATTTTGTAATTTCTATTTATGTATCTACTTCCATATTATTGTTTAAATTCTCAGTGACATTCTATTATTAATTGTAATTTCTTTTGATTTATTATGCTGTGTGTAGTTTTTAAGTGTGTATAATTTAAAGATTGTTTTATGGATTTATATCTGAAATAAATGAATAATAATAATAATAACTGTCACGTTCATGTAAGTGCCAAGTTTTTTACAAAATTGGAGCTTTAATGTCTGAGAAGTCGATGGCGTGTATCTCTAGGAATCTTACTCAGGCTAACTTTTGGGCTTTTAATGTAAAAAGTTATCTTAGAGTCCTCTCACATTCCATGGACCTTAATTTATTCTAGGAACGTGTTCCGTGCCATGCCGAGTCATCATTCCACACCCTGATAACCGAACAATCGAAGGCATCATCGGTTGCTACTGTTTTTAAAATTTTTGAACTCTCGTAGGATACATTTTGAAAAAACACGGGGTTTACTCACGTATTATTTTGTCGTTGGAGGCACCGACACTGTTTCGATTCATCTGCTCTAGATCTAGAGAATCTTCAACAGGATGAGTTTGATCGTTCAGAGATCGCACTCCCGTTGGTGGTCACGCATTTGTGGTAACCGTCTGTATTGGAAATTTCGGGACTTATTTGGATCTAGAATGCAAGATGCCGCTGGAACCTCCTATAGTCACTCATGACCAGTGAGTAGTTATGCTTATACCGCCGTCGGTCGGTTTGGTTCTTGGTGCCTGTTGTCTGTGTCAGACTCCTTTTGTTTTGTCAGCACATTAACTATGTAACCATAGATTTACATTTAATTTAGCTTTTGGGGAACGAATTTCAGGAGAAAAAGTTGCCTATATGTTATTCTAGGCTATAATCTATCTCTCTAGTAAATTTCATCTAGATCCGTTTAGCCGCTTAGGTGTGAGTGGGTCCCAAACCAACATCCAAACATCTATACAAATTTTCGCATTTATTATATGAGTAGAACAGGGTAGGATGTAGTACTAGCAATGGAATATTCATTTTATGCAAAAAAATTGTACATTGTACACCTAGGCAAGAAAGTGCCCAATTCCTATCGAGTTTTTCATTTGTCACTTAAAACACACGATGTAGGAATCGCGCTTTCTCCCGAGTGACACTTGTTGCTTTATACTACACCTACGATGAAAATAAAAAGAAGAATTATTTTTAATTGAATTTTTTCTTGTTTTTCCAATACACAAAATCTTCATAAGTTTTATGGGAAGATGAATAAATCATTTGGCGGACTTGGAGTAAAGACTTTTTCTCGTTTGACGTTTGAATGAAAATAACCATAGCTACCGGCTGATCTATGAACAAATAAAAAAAAATAACTCGTTAGAAATGGATTTCCATACACTTTTCTCTCCCACTTAGCGCGTTAGAAATGAAATGATGTACTTTCTAAGTTATAATTGGAAAAGGAATGGGCAAGTTTCTCAATAGGTGTGGTATAAAAATGGTTAACTGTAAAGTCGGTTTACGGACGCTAATTTTACGTGATAACGTCATAAGAAAACATTGATGAACCGATCGTACCTCTCTATCGCTTGTTCCGCGCTCTCGCTTGCACGCTTGCTCAGGCGGAACGTGACATGAGTCATGCTTTTTCGTGGGTGCAGCCGGCATTCATCGATTTATAAGACGTTATCACGTCAATAGTGTCACAGTCAATTAACTAAGTATGTTCGGTATGTTTTGCACAGAACAAAATACTTACCTACATTCTTATGCAACTATCTGAATTCGCTAAAACGTGACAACGGGTATATGGAAATAGAATAATCAAAGATTTACCAGCACATTGCGGAAAGGCTAAGTTGCAAAATTAAGTAAGTAATGCATACTTTATACCAAGAGGAACATCTAAGTTCACTTGCCCAGCAAAACTTGCGACGAAACTCGACGGCATGTTGTCTTTAACACATACATTAGTTTTATAAAGGTTATTGTTAAGAACAATGCAGTTGCAATAACTACAGTACCGTGAGAGCCACAACCCGAATTCTGCAACAAGAGACCAGTTTTCCCTGGCCTGTTATTACGTTACCAACCAGGCTTCTTGACGGGTGTTCGTACAGTGGACGAAGAGTAAGTATACGGGTATGTAGTGCAAACTTGAAGTCAAGTCGTAGTGAATGAAAATTAAATTGAATCGGAAAAGTTTCGGAATGTTGAAACAAACACTCTGAATTTAGGAACACCTTGTTATTAACTAATAAATCGATCTTGTTCGAGAGTACCTCCTGAGAAGTACCTACCTACTTTTGTCAGCATCATGGTTTTTTTTTTAAATCGGTGTCTATTACTAGTCCAATTATACTGTCATGAACTATGAAAGCACTGGACACTGCTTTTAATTGGTATTCAAGAAATATGTTTTATGTGATATATTAACAAATCATTGAATCAATTGCAATCAAATTTCATCTTGACAAATTTAATGGCTCTAGAACAACAGAAATAAAAAATAACTGGTAGACCATCTAGCCTCAAACCAAGCATAGCTTGTATTGTGGTGACCAGATAACTGATAGAAATACTTATATATTTTTAAATACATACTTGAGATACTTTATAACACCCAGACACAAGACAAACACCTATGTTTATCACCAAATATATTGCTCTGAGAGGAAATCGAACTCCCAGCCTACAGTACTTAACGCAGAGTTACTACCAACTGAGCTCACTGGCCAGTCAAGCTATAGCATAGTTATACCTTAGTATTAAATATAAATTTCAGTGTAACACCTGTCCGCGTTTTTCAGAAACAGGGTCTTGACATACACACAGACAGACGGACAACGGTCCTATACGGGATCCTTTTTTCTTTTTGAGGTATGGAACCCTAAAAAGTAAGACAAAATGAGAGACGGCTGAAAAACGGCCACACAACAGTAGTTGAGTAGGTGAGTCAGCGGCACATGCCCACATTTTTGTGCAAAGAGTGCAAAAATGTGGGCATGTGCCGCTGACTACTCCCTTAGTCAGTCAAAGATCTATGTAAGTAAATTGAGATCTGAGATGTCCTAAAACAAGCATTTCACTTACAAAGCTTTCATGAGCTTTTCAAAGACTAGTATGTATATAAATAGTAGCTATGCAATATGCGGGAAAATATATAATTCCATACCTGACTATATAAAAAAAATACCATTAAATAAATCTATTAAGGAACTCAAATCCTGGTTACAAGCTAAATATTTTTATAACGTATCTGAATTAATAAAATGACATAAATTTAATTAACTAATATTCCTAAGTGACGTTTATATTTAATTGTTATTGAATTATTATTGTGACATCTTATTATAAATATTAACGGGTATTTATCGAGTTTATTTACCTATTTTTCCCGACGTTTCAACAGGTTTACACTCTGTCGTGGTCACGGGATGACTGGAGTACTGGAGCTACTGCCTCTGCGAAGCGGAGGCAGAATTTTTTGCAACTACCCTAACTTGTTCGAAATATAAATGTCCATCTGCACATTTAGGCGGAACACAACACTAACCGTGTCCATGACGCATTGAGAAACTGGTCTACGCTGAGTACACTTAGCTATAACTGGATTCCATGAGGCAGAGAGTTTGAAACCGTCTTCACGATTGAAATTAGGATATTTATTAAATTCAATCGCTTCCCGAACCATTCTCTTGTAGTAATGCCTTTCATTACATATAACTTGAGGTTTATGTAATTCAATCCAGTGATTGGGTCCTGAGTCCACTATGTGCTCTGCTATTGCAGACTTGTTTACTTGTCGATTTTTGACTACCGCATAGCAAACTTAGCAATTAAAAAAAACCTGTAATTTACCTATGTTCCACATTAAATGAATTATGAGTTTAGATTTAGATAAACATTTTGAATGTATCATTTTGATGATGAAGATTATCTAAATCTATTGAAACAGAGTTGGTGCTCCATCGACAAAAAAAAAATATGAAAATTTATCATCCAAAATGTATCAGAGGTGTATGTGACGTTGAAGCATTAAAATCGTGCAAACCGCTTTTAAACTAAAACTATTTACGTTGACAGGCCTTTATATACATCAAGCATGATGTTTCGTGAGAGAAAACTAAAGGTTCTTTAATAAATATATAGATAAAGTGAATTCAAAATTCAGTTCTAGGTATTCCACTAAACTCATAATGCCATTCAGCAAGACTGCACTGGATCGTAAAGGCAGATGTATCATGGCTGTTCCAAATATTTAATACCAAAAACGATTAAAAACATAAAATATTTTAATTCAATACAATCACAAGGATCACTTTGAAACGTCTTAAATACTAGGTGAATTAAGGTGCCAATTTCTCCCAGCTCGAGAAGAACTGGCAAGAAACCCGCCCTGGTCCTGGAGCTGTTTTGTATAACCCATCTTATAACTAGCTTAACTACGAAAAACTAATACAAGATGACAGTAGTTTATACATTGCATGGCTTCATGTTGCTTTGCCCTTAGACAGTTAACTGACAGATTCGCAATGTATAAAATTGCGAATCTGTCTAATCTGTCTGAGGGCAGAGCAACATGAGGCCATGCATTTTTATTTGATGGTTACCAAGTTGATGTTTGCATGTCAGTCAATGACGAAGTGTATAAGAACCTAATACCCACCATACGTCGAGCAAATAAATAATTTTAATTTCAATGTTTATTAAAATGTATAGTCGTAAGCATGATTGTAGAAAGTAGCTTTGTAGCTTATCGTCTAGAAATATAATGTATATCTAGATACAACTGAAAATTGCTATATGAATTGCCGCTGAAATATAACATTTCTGTGTACAAAATACTTATCACAATTTGAAACTAAAGTGTTCCAAGCAGAACGTATCGCGTTACAATCAATGAACAGACAAACAAAGTTGTAACAGATACGAAAACGCTTTTATTGAAAAAGTTTCCGCAAAGCAAAGTTCATATAACTGTTATATCGAGTTTTAATACCAACGCCTTTCTTATAAATAACGAGAAATAAAGTACGAGCACAATATCCTCGCGTTTGAAAGGTAGGTAAATTGATGTGTATGTGGCCAACTCATCTAATGAGGTTACATCTCAAGGCCTCATGGTTTTACCACTATTACACACAAGTAAGGCGATCGCGCTATTTGTCAACGTAATTGCCATTGAACGGATTGGTTTAGCAAAGGTTTGGCTAATCTGAATGTCATAATGTTACCGCGCTATTCTTAATGAACGATTTAATCGTAGATTTTACCAATCGAACAGATTTATATATAGAACTACCTAGTATTACTCTATGCACTACTAGGATGTACTAACATTAATATAGAGATTGTTCCTAACTAGTATTAAGGTATTTTATTCTTCTATATCTTCATCTTTGATATTGTTTAATTAAACATAGGTAGATGTAACGCTTTGAATTTTTCTGTAATGTTACTCTTATTTAATTAAATAAACGTAAAACTTGAAACTAAATAAAAAACGTTCGTTTGAAAGCACTGTCAAAAATAACGCAATCCCGCAACGTTTGATTAACGTATAATCTAAATTAGAGCTAAATCGTTTCCGTAATAGTGATTAGCGTGGTACAAAATATGTCAAAAATAACGTTTTGACTTTGGTCTATTTCAGTGTAACATTTTGACCCTTTTGTGTTCCCCATTGCGATGCATGATAATTTTGTAATCGATGCGTTCCGTAACTTCATGGTCAAGGTCAAGCCCATGCATGGTTTGATCAACTGGCAAATTCCTATTAAGATTAAGACACATGAGCTGTTTGTCGTTGATGAGTTCTGTAGGGTATCTTTCAAGTCCATTATCAAGCCAGATTATCACTGAAAGGTATATACTATACCATAGGTACACCCTTACTATATTTACCAAAGTAATTCATCATCATCATATCAGCCTTTAGGAAGTCCTCTGCTGGACCCAATTGATTTCTAGGAAGAACGATTTTGAGCCCTCTTCATCCACCGACTTCCTGCCATCTTTACAATGTCGCTCGGGCCCCAGCGACATTGTAAAGATGGTCGTCCTACGCTTCGTTTTCCTGTCCTTGTTCGCCATTCGAGAACTTTTACTCCCCAACGGTTATCAGTTCTGCGAGCTATATGGCCTGCCCATTGCCACTTCAACTTGCAAATTTTGAGTGCTATGTTGGTGACTTTGGTTCTTCTACGGATTTCCTCGTTGCTGATTTTATCACGTAGTGAAACACCCAACATAGCTCTCTCCATAGCTCGTTGCACGTTTACTCTAAGCTTGTGTATGAGGGCAATAGTTAGCGACCAAGTCTCAGTTCCATATGTCATCACTGGCAACACGCACTGATTAAAGTCTTTCATCGTGAGGCTCTGCGGTATTTGTGACGAGAAGATGTGCCGCAATTTCCCAAACGCTGCCCATCCGAGTTGGATTCGTCGGCTAACCAAAGTAATTACTGATTTGCGATTAATTTGTTCTGATGCGTCGCAGTATCGGATTTTTTTAATGTTTTCAATCATCAGATCCTCACCAACTTATATGGGACCATTTCGGAAGTAGACCCTACAGGGTAAAAATAGAAATGAAAATCCGCTAATAATTGGTGAAGATATCGGGTAACAACAACAAACAAAATACAGCCGAATTGAGAAGTCTGTTTAGGAAGCCGGTACACTACAGATTTTATTTTGGAAACAGATTGAATGTAAGATTCAATAAAAGCATACATTATTATTTGCTGTTTACACAGCTCAAAGCTCAGTTGGCAGTGACTCTGCCTTCTGCGCTGTAGTTTGTGGGTTCGATTCACGCCCAGAACAACCAATTGTGTGATGAACATAGATGTTTGTTCCGTGTCTGGGTGTTATTCTTCTTTTCGCCGGGACTAGTTATTTCGAACAAGTGCGCCTCAGAGGCTTTCGTGCATTTGGCACATGTCTATAAAACTTATAGATTTTATGACATGCCCGTTTCCTCACGATGTTTTCATTGACAATTTGAGAATACAGAGATACAGATACATTTTTCAAATAGCAAACCCATTGGTGCAACTAAACTACCTAATAAGAAATTTAGCGCATACATAACGGGTAGTCTTTTATGGAAAGCGTATTTTAATATAAATGACTATATTATTGATAAGAATGCATGACCTCATGTCGCTCTGCCCTCTGACAGTTAACCGACACATTTGAAAGGTATACACTCTCTTGTATTAGTTTTTCGTAGTTAAGGTAGTTGTATGATGGATCATGCAAAAAAGCGCTAGAACCAGGACGAGTTTCTTGCCAGTGCTTCTCGGGCTTGGGTTAGGAGGAATTGGCACCAAAATTCACCTAGAACGTTACACGTTTCAAAGTGATCCGTGTGATTGTATTGAATAAAGTACCTTTTGACCTTGACTTTGACTGCACGATCGGATTTGGACCCACAACCTTAGGAGCGGAAGGCGGGCCAACTTAACACTAGATCATTTGTTCTCTGGATTTATATAGTATCATCTCTATGTATTTACATGTATAGGTACATGTAAATACATAGAGATGATAGTATATTTCGAAGAATTTTAAATTTTGTATTCTATCAGCCATCTGGTTCCCAAAGTACAAGCTTTGTTTAGTTTAAGGCTAGATTGTGATGTGGGAAATAACCCATCAAACTTTTATTTACTTATACTAGTGGTCGCCTACTGGTCGAAATTCGACCATAAGTAATTAAAAATTAATGTATTTTTATGCATATTTTAAAAAAAATATTAGCATTCTGCACTGGAGTGCACTATATCCCACTATATAAACTATAAGTCTTCGAAATTTCATACTTCGTCAGCGCAATTTTCGTAAAAAGGGGTACAAGTTTTTGCTTCACGTATTAACATATAGATATTACGAAAAAGAAGTAAAGCCAGACAAACGAAACGCTGGGAAGACGACCTAAAAATAGTAGCCGGCCCAGAATTAACTAGAATATCAAATGACGGAGAAAGATGGAAATCTTTACGGGAGGCCTTTGTAGAAGTACAAGCTGTTCTTAAACCGACAGTCAGTGAAATATTTTAGTTAGTAACATTATTGTAAACAGTAATTAATACTTAAATTATAATCTACACTATACTAATAATATTATAAAGAGGAAAGATTTGTAATTTTGTATGTAACGAATAAACTTAAAAACTACTGGACCGATTTGAAAAATTATTTTACCGTCGAAAAGCTACACTATCCCCCGGTGACATAGGCTACTATGTTATCCCGGGAAAATTGGTTTGTCACGGGAAAAATCATCAACGCGGGCGAAGCTGCGCGCGTACACCTAGTGTAATATATTACACAAACTCTCAGATTTATAATAATTAGTAGAATAGGACAAGATACTCAACATACAAACTTTATAATAAAACAATAAACACAGAAATATACAGAATAAGATCCTTACTATATATTTATATATAATGTTATAAATGTGAAAGTAACTTTGTCTGTCTGTCTGTCTGTTTGTTACGTTTTGACGCCTAAACCGCTGAACCGATTTCGAAGAATTTTGTCATACGGACGAAAGGAAGGACAAAAGCTACTTTTTATGTAGGTACCATGCGTGCGAAGCCGCGGGCAGCAGCTAGTATAATATAAAATACATGTGAAACAGTTGAACTATCTAAGGACCGTTTAAAACAATCTTTAGCTAGCTCAACTGATCCAGACCACTGCCAGACGTAAGCGAACCCATGACACTGGCGGGAAGGCCATATTGAATGGCAATGCTAATACGCTGGGTCAGATAGGAGCCAGCTTTTGGGACATGTTTCTACCTGAAAGACGCCGTAAAATCATTTTGAAAATGCGATGGGCTTCTATTCCCCACGGGCCCAGTCTCGCAACTCAAAAAGTCTTAAAAATGTAGACCGGCGTATCGTTTGAAATCTTTGGCACATTCATCTGCCGTACCAACTCTAACGGAAGACCTCGACAGGTGAGATGCGGACAGAAAAAGATTATGTTTGCATTGTTTGACGACCTCTGTGGCGCAGTGGCTTTAGATCCGGCTGCGACGCAGAAGGTTGCGGGTTCGATTCCCGCCGTGGGACAAATGTTTGTACGATCTGCAAGTATTTGTCTCGGTCTGGGTGTTTCTATGTTTAATATGTGTGTATTTACAAATAAAGTATATAAGTAGTATATAAGTCTTGTGTCATAACACAAGCTCTGCTTACTTTCGGGTCAGATGATGTTGTGTGAAATGTCCGGGATTATTTATTTATTTATTATTATGTACTTGTATACTAATTAGCGCATTCTTTGATGTTTTTATACGTATAGCATGAAAACTAATAATAGAGCCATATGTAAAACCTAAAGTACCAAATTTCGCTTCTAACGAGCAATATCCTGTTTTACTGTAGCTAATAAAGCAGCTTTATTCATATATTACGTTATAAAACCGGTTTACTGATGTTGAATAACCCTCAATCATCGCGAAGATTAGCGGGAATTACCTATGGTGGGGTATTGCCATCGGCATAGCCATAAACACGACTTAATTTAAGTTGTTTAGGAATAAAACGTATCCTGATCTTTTCAAAAGGTGCAATGCGCAATGTCTTATTTTACTTACTACTAGCGACCCGCCCGCCCCAGCCCGCCCGGCTTCGCACGGGTGCAATGCTGATACTATTATGTGTTATCCCTAAGAGATAGACATATATGTAATATATACCATCGCAGACTTTTTTGTAGACCTTCTTAAGGTGTACAATACTGTAGTACATTATTTTGATCTATCTCGTAGGGTTCAGCCAGCATTTGCAATGTAAGCGCAAAAAATGTGTTTATTTACGACACCACATTAGAAACATCTAAAATTATCAGTGTTTCTCTACTATATTATGCATGCATTATATATATAAGCCTTCCTCTTGAATCACTCTATGTATTGAAAAAAAACCGCATCAAAATCCGTTGCGTATTTTTAAAGATCTAATTATATATAGGGACAGACAGACAGCGGGAAGTGACTTTGTTTTGTACTATGTTGATAGTGAAGTTGAACACTTATGGATACACAAGTCAGCGGCACAAACTCGTTAGTGGGCGCAGCTAAAATGCATGCTATTTTACCTAGCTTAGTGTGAGAAAAGAATAGACGTGCACCAAGGATAGACATGAGCAGTAAGGAGATAGCGTGATTATAATTTCGAGTCATATGATCAGATTAATCTATGATTTCTAAATAAAACGATTGTGTAAAAATAATAAATAGACCTTTGGCTCAAGGGTTTTCATGAAGAATCTACTAAATTCACTACTACAAATAACTTTTTTTTTATAATTAAAAAAAAAGTTATTTGAGTTAACTTTTTTTTTTATAATTAAAAAAAAAGTTATTTGAGCTCTTGAATAAATAATCTATGCTTGTATAGGAACAATTTTTTAGTTTGCGTACTCCGTTTGTTTGTTTGGAGATGAAAAAAAAATTTTTTTTTGAGTCTTTTATCTTTCAAACCCATTTTATTTTCACAATTCTGTATTGATACAAGCATAGATTATGACAAGACAAATTTATATCACTTTTAGTTTTGGTTGTTCATCATCAGACGGTAGTGTGATCACCCTTCGACGTTTGTATGGAAAGATAATCGACTTGTTCACTCTTAATCAGCTCATTGAGGCGGTACCCTCATTGAGTATTTTTTAGTTTATTTCCCTAATTGTGGAAGCTGCAGTTTAAACTGCAAGTTGTATATGTTTAGCAACTTTATTTTTATTTTTGTAAGGAATGCATTCTGTGCATCTAAAGAACGTCTCGTAGGTTTAATCTATTTACCCCCTTCGGGGATGATTTTGCAAAAACATTGAAACAATTCTTTATTTCTTACCAAAAGCCTAAATATGAATTTTCAGATCCCTTAAGAAAATAAGAAAATTAGAAAGAAACTTGAGAAAGAAAATATGAGTTGCCCAACACATTCATCCACAATTTTATTCCCTTCAAGGTTATTTTTTGAGACAAAAAGTAGCCTATGTTCTTCCTCCAAATGCAATACATTTTCTTACAAATTTCATCAAGATCCGTTCAGCCGTTTAGCCGTGAAAACGTTACAAACAGACAGACAGAGACACTTTCGCATTTATTATATTAAGTTTGGATATCCAATGCCAATGAATGCATATTTCCGCCTTTTGAGATCTTCTGCTGCAGCAGCAGCAGCACCGATATCTTATTCCAATTGGTAATAGACTTTCTTCGCAGCTCAGTTGGTAACTATGCTTTCTGCCCTGGAGGTAGTGGGTTCGATCACCACGCATGACAAACGTTGTTCTGTCGGTGTCGTTATAAAGTATCAACAGTATTTGATACTTTATAACATCTTTATAATATTGACGACCTCTGTGGCGCAGTGGGCCAAGGTCCAGCTGAGACGCAGAAGGTTGCGGGTTCGGTTCCCGCCGCGGGACAAATGTTTGTATGATCTGCAAGTATTTCTCTCGGTATTGGTATGTATTTACAACAAGAAATATATATAAGTAGTACATCAGTCATGTGGTACCCATAACAAAAGCCCTGCTTACTTCGGGGCCAGATGATGCTGTGTGAAACGTCCGGAATTATTTATTTACTAACCGACTTCAAAAATGGAGGAGGTTCTCAATTCGTCTTCTTCGATGAATCTTTTTTTTACTTGTACTTTTTTTTATGTATGTTCGCCGATTACTCAAAATCACCTGACGGTTTTGGAAAATTATTTTTTTGTTTTAAAGGGTTCTCAGGTGGTCCCATTTAAATTTTATCAATATCCATCGAGCGGATTCTGAAAAATAAACAAAAATCTAAAAATTATATAAATCGATGATATTTTTTACTACATGAAGTCGTTTATCTTTTTAGTTTATAAACGTATTTATTTATTTATTTAAAGGCAAGCAGCTATACCATAACTAAGTCATTTAGTTTGGGACTAGATGCTGTTGTGTGAAACGTCCACCAATATTTAAATAACTACCAGTTGCTGCCCGTGGTTTCACACGCATGGTCCCTAATTAAACAGTAACCTATGTCTGACCCTAAAATATAATTTATCTGCTTACCAGATTCCATCAAAATCCGTTCAGCCGTTTAGCCGTGCAAAGGTAACATTCAGACAGACATACAATTGTATTATAATACTAGCTGCTGCCCGTGTCGCACGCGTGGTACCTACGTAAAAGTAGCCTATAACCTTTTCCATGGTCCTATCTATCTCTATAGCAAAATTCATCTAAATCGGTTTAGCGATTTCGCCGTGAAAACGTAACAAACAGAGTTACTTTCACATTTATAATATTATTAAATAGATGGATTTTAATTAAATAAATTAGTAATTTCATGCTAATCTTCTTATTGTATTACTAGTTATTTCGAACATTATTAGAAAAATAAGTTAAAGTAAATAAGTCCTTTACGGGGAACACGGTGCGCTTCTGTAATAAGTTTCCTGAAAATGCAACTAAACTACCCATTAAGAAATTTAAAGCACACATATATATAATATGCATGACGTTTCAAAGTGATCTTTGTGATTGTATTGGATGAAGTGTCTTTTGAGTTTGACATCACTTGTACCAGTGTGGTGAACTAACAGAAGAGCTAGCAATAGAGAAGGAAAACATGAAACAAGCCCGGCTCGGTGCCAGCCGTTATGCACCTGCTACCGAACCGACGACACCGCATATACTGATTCATCTTTCCTGCGGGTCCTGTCGGCAAGGTTAATTAAGCTTACATTAAGGCTTACCTAAGTGCATGAAAGGAGCCTCTGAGGCACATTTTAATCCTTTCACCACACTAGAAGAAGTGTGGTGAAAGTATTGAAGTGAACATCAGAGGCTTGTTTTATATGCCTATAATAAATAATCCCCTATCTCTCCTATAGAACTCTATCTCAAGTTTGTCTCGTCCATTTTTCTCGTAACATTTTTCGCATGTCCCATATTTATTTTTCTATCTGGTGGTATCCATTCCATAACTTTATCGTCCATCTTGCGCTTTCAATTCTTCAGGCGTTTTTCCACTCGCCGGCACGGCACCGGTCCGGCTGCCGGGGAAGTCAAAATGTATAAAAACTGTGTATCTATCAATATATGCGTATGGGTCTGCGCGGGGCGAGTAAGAGGGATGCGGTGAGAATCGAATCGAATTTGCCTTGTGGCTCGCTGTTACTGGTCACGTGCATTTCATGAGCATTTAAATACGATGTGGTAACCCTTTTAGAGTTAGCGGCCATGTCTTTGAGATAAAACAAACGATATAGTAAGTAATAATACAATTTTGCAGGAATTATGACATCGGGAAACATGTAAACATTTTTGAATTTTTGGGTTTCATTTTCAAATGTTTTTTCTTGGTATTTTACTTTTGAGGTTGGATCAATCCAAAATTTTACTTGGTTTGTTACATATACGTTCTAAATGTAACAAATAAACAAATAAAAATGACGGTTTAACGGGACCATTTTTATGTGTAGTAAAATTAAAGTCGTTAACATGTCGTTACTGCTCAAAAAAAGCATAGATCGACACCGGCACCGGCGCCGATCCGGTAGAAAAACCGGCGGCGGCGAATGGACAAACACCTATAGATGTGTTCAGCCCAGGTTAACTTTATTGAAAGTGATGAGAGACATCACAACGTGATAATGTGAAAAATATTACACAAGATTACCATAGAGTGTAGCCGTATGAAACCGTCTTCAAATAATTACGTTTTAAAAATTAAAAAGAAAATCGACTTCACTTATACATAAAAATACGAAATTTCGTTTACTTGAATGACAATTTTTTTCAGTAATCCAAAAAAAGTCAGGGAAAGTATATACTTCTACATTTTTTTTTTTCAAATCTGTTCATAAATGACGGAGTTATGGCGTATCAAAAAAAAAAAATATATAAAAACTACAACCGAATTGAGAACCTCCTCCTTATTTTGAAGTCGGTTAAAAAGTAAGATGTTCTCAATTCTATGGTTTCTTTTGTTTGCTACTTCGTCATTTACGCGTATTAACTAATTGATAAATTATTTTTGTTTGGAGGGATACATCCTGATTAGTTCCTGTTGTTCGCGTTGTAACTCAATGGTGATTTAGAATATTGTTGTTGTATAAACAGATAATTTCATCCATAATTATAATAATTATAATATTTCTCACAGCATAATTTAGCCCCAAATTAAACAGAGCTAGTGTTATGGATACCACATGACTGATATACGTACTACTTATAAAACTTTAATTGTGAATACATACATATTATACATAGAAAGACGAGACAAGTATTTGCAGATCATACAAACATTTGTCCAGCGCAGCGGCGGGAATCGTACCTGCAACCTGCGTCTCAGGCGGGCCTATGAAAGTTAGTCTAGATAAGTTATAACATATAATTTAACTTTATTAAAGCCATTTTTCAAATTAATTTAATGAAAAAATACCACTGCTAATAAAATAACAGGGGATGAACTTTTTTAGAATGTTATAACAATGAAGACAGCATTCATTTTAGTTTTTAAAACATATTATCTATGACTAAGGTCCACTTTATCTGTCCGTGCGAAGGGCATTATAAAAAGATACACATACTCGAACTTAACTTAAACATAGGTTCGATTTCAAAAGTTCAGCTTTCAGAAAATATTGCAGTGAAAAATCCACTTACAATGTCACTAAAGAAAAATAGTGCCCGCTGTGTTTAAAGTAGTTGGTAGTTATTGGCTCGCTATAAATACTGCGGGAGCAGTCGCCAGATTAATGAAAGGCGATTTGGTAGAGCTACGTCTTTATTTAGCTGCAATACTTTTTTGCAAGCTCTTTGCAAAAAAGTATAATTTCTTTTATATTCAAAATCTTACTATCGTTTATAATCTAAAGTTATTGGTGGTTGTTATTTGGTGTGGAGACAAAATGAGAAGTCCAAAGTTGGTTTGGTCCACGTTCGTAACTAAGATTTCATAACTAATTTAAATCAGGATTTTTTTCACTGTTTTATAACCAGTTATTAAACATGACTTTTTTTCCATTTTTATAACGAGAACCTCTTAGTCATGTATGGTCTCCTGGTACACTGGACAAATTAGCACTAGCGCTTCGATGGCCGCTGCCGCGGCACGTTCGCTTTGCTCGCTCGCCTTGCGCTTTGTTTTCTATACTCTAACATAACCTAACTAACTGGTTTCGATCTGATTTATCGTTTTCTACTGATTCAACTCTGATCTGTCGCTAATTTGTCCAGTGTACCAGGAGACCATTTATGACTAAGAGGTTGTCGTTATCAAAATGGAAACAAAGTTTAATAACTGGTTATAAAACAGTGAAAAAAAATCCTGATAAATAACTAGTTATGAAATCTTAGTTTCAAACGTGGACCAAACTCCAAAGTTCACTGTAGTAGTAGTGTATTTTATCGGACTTCACACAGGTACACGGAAGGGTGATTAGAATGTATTCAACTGTTATAATACACAAATAAAGATTGGTTATAATATAAATCGTATAAAATAGTAAGTATGGTAAGATGGTTATCAGTGACGCGGTACCTGGCCGGCAGATTGTAGCGCGCTGGTTTGCTGGCAATTGTGCATATTTGCTTGTAAGACAAAAATGCATAACTGCTGTGTTCGGTGTTAACCCGAACACTTCCTTTATTATATCTCCCGCTTTTAAAGCATCTGCCCGGGCTTCGCACGCGTTATACCTACGCGTTTGAAAGAACACGCGTCACGATAAAAAGAAAAAGAAGAAAAACGGTTCTTAGGTAGCTTGTATTGATTGCTATCACACTGATATATACATATCTATAAATAAAATTAAACATTTTCACGATATTTTTAGAGTTACGTACCTAAAAAGTAAAATAATCTCTTCTCTTCGTTGTCCATCTGTCTGTCTCTCTGTCAAGACCCTCTTTCAAGAAGTTTTTTATTTTATATCATCGATAAACCTGCATTTGACTACGATCTCGCCTGATGTTTAGCGACGATGTGGCCGACGATGAGGCACGCAGGTCTAGAAGACACCTATTTACTCGAGACTTGAAGATACCTAAATTGTAGTTTTTAGGAAAGACAGACGACGGCAAAGCATTCCAATCCTTGGCTGTACGCATTATAAATGTGAAAGCAAAGCGCTTTGTTCGTAAGGATGGTAGACAGACAAGGTATGGATGGTATTGAGCGGTAGGTCTGCTTGTCCTGTTGTGAAAAGGAGATGGTGGAATTAATATAATCAATCTCTTTACCATATCAAAATCCGTTCACCAGTTTAGCCTTGAAAAGGTAACAAACAAACAGACACAGACAGAGAGACATTCAAATTTGTAATGAGTTATTAGTTCTCACTATCATCCAGTAACACATGTACAAAGTGAATTCTGCTGCAAAAATCTTTCTAGATCTATTATAAACAGTTCACAGTCTTTCGATTATATTACACAAAATGAAAAAGGAACGTATTTGATAGCAACAAAGACTGGTCTTAACTGCTAAGGTGGATTGCCTGTGAGCTCTAAATATACCGTCTATTGAGGCTCTACATCTTAGGAAGCTCTCAAAGAACGCGGGCTATGCAATACTTGGAAATGGTCTGAATATGCTAACTGATAAAACTTGATTACAGAATTGTACAGAATAATTTACTATAATATAAAATGTATGTAAAACAGTTAAGTTATCTAAGGACTGTTTAAAATGATCGAAAGATAGTTAAACTATCTAGATTATTGCAGAAATCGGCGTCCCAAAGACACTGGCGGCAATACTATGTTGAAGTGCTATGCTACGCTGGGCCAGATAGCCAGCTTATGGGTCACACGATACTTTTACCAGACGCGGGCCGTCAAATAACTGATTGCTGATTTATTGCTAAATGATTTGTCTTTTATTTAAAATCTAAGTTTATATTACGATCTCTGTCGGAAAATGCCAGTCTGACGCAGAACGCAGAAGTTTGCGGGTTTGTTTACCACCACGGGACATATGATTGTATGATCTGTGATCAAATATTTGTCTCGGTTCTGGGTGTTTTTCTATATAAAATATATAACAAGACGAAGTATATTAGTAGTACATCAATTATGTGGTTCCTATTATACAAGCTCAGCATACTTTGGAGCTAGATGATGCTGTGTGAAATGACCACAATTAATTAATTAATTAATTATTTACCTAATACATGGAATTTAATTAAGTACTGACGAATACAAAGTATCGCTGCACCCACCACTGAAACGATCATATAAGCTAATATCGCTGCTTTAAGCGTATTTTCGTTTGAAGGTGGGCGCTAGCATTTGGCAGCGGGTAATTTCCGTAATAAAACTTTTTTACGACTTGAGACTGATTTCGCAGATATTGCTGTCGCTATACTGTTATATAATAACCCTACTGATTCGAAAGGCACCGATTTTTGTATGACCTCATGTCGCTCTGCCCTCAGACAGTTAACCGACACACTTGAAATGTATTAACTCTCTTGTATTAGTATTTCGTAGTTAAGGTAGTTATAAGATGGATCATGTAAAAAAGCGCTAGGACCAAGACGAGTTTCATGCCAGTTCTTCTCGGGCTTGGGTTAGGAGGTATTGGCACCTAAATTCAACTAGTATGTAAGACGTTTCAAAGTGATCCTTGTGATTGTATTGAATAAAGTATCTTTTAACTTGATTTGATTTGACTTTAAACAAACATCAATACTTACAATACTGCAAGCTCGTAACAAAGAGGGGTGGATGAATTTAGGGGAGGCTTATATTGAAGGACAACCTGACCAACAAACTGGTTACTGAAGAATGTGTTTTTATTTTTTATTTTCTGTTAACAAAAATAGAATAGGTTAAAAATGTACTGTAAATTATAATAAAGCCTTTTAATATTATTAATATAACAGAGCTTCAAATTACTACTTGACTGGCCTCTCAGCTCAGTGGGTAGTAAGTCTTCTGCGCTGTAGCTTGAAGGTTCGATTCCCTCGCAGGACATACATTTATGTAATGAACATATTTTAATATACTTTTTCAGAGATATTAGGATATTTTGTCTGTTTGTTACGTTTTTGCGCCTAAACCGGTGAACCGATTTCGACGGTCCCACCGAATAAACGGAAATCGTCGGATTTCCTCGTTGCGGATTTTATCACGTAGTGAAACACCCAACATAGCTCTCTACATAGCACGTTGCGCGACTCTAAGCTTGTGTATGAGGCCAATAGTTAGCGACCAAGTCTCAGTTCCATATGTCATGACTGGCAACACGCACTGATTATAGACTTTCGTCTTAAGGCTCTGCGGTATCTGTGACGAGAAGATGTGCCGTAATTACCCAAACGCTGCCCATCCGAGTTGGATTCGTCGGCTGACCTCTTTGTAGAAGTTGGACTTGCCTAGTTGAATCGTCTGACTCAAATAGACATAATGGTCTACAACTTCAATTATATCGCTCCCAACATGTACCGGTACGGGCGCAACATGAGCATTTCACATGATTGTTGTCTTGCTCATGTTCATAATGTCTTGCTGTTGGAAGGCGATATTAAGGTCGCTGAGCACTGTGCCAAGGTCTTCCAGCAATTTTGCCATGAGGCTTATCGTTGGCAAATCGAAGGTGAGTGATGTGTTCGCCATTGATGTTGATACCATGTCTATGCCAGTACAAGTGCTTGAAAACATCCTCCAATGCAGAATCCTCCAGTTTCGGAGAAATAACATCTCCCTGTCTCACCCCTTTATGCAATGGGATTGGATTCGTGCTCTGGTCCTGGAGGATGGAGGTCCTAGCGGGGGGGATGCATTGAGTCATTACATCACACAAGGTCATGCGATGGGAATGGGAAGCGGTAAAACATGCAGCTTACTTTTCTTGGGCTGACGCTCTCAACAGCAAAGCCGAATCTACACGAATTAAGAAGAAAGCCTTTAGTCAAGACGCCAAGTCCTTCAAGAAGGTGTTACAGAAGACTCGCTTCAATCGAATTGGCCGTATGGGTGCCAAGCTTGCGACACATCCAGCTGGCAGCAAAGCATTCTGGTCCTTGGCTAAGTCGGTAGAAGAGAACTTCAGCCGCCCTTCTCTCCCTCCACTACTAAAACCGGATGGATCTCTAGCCCATAATGCAATCGAGAAAGCGAATCTCTTTGCTGCTCAATTTGCTGAAGCTTCACCTCTAACGAAACCTCACCTGGCTTTCTTTAATGCAAAGCGACAATGCAAAAGATTCGTATTCATCAAAAATAAGTGCTGAAAACGTTACGGAGTCTTGACATGAACAAAGCTAGTGGTCCGGATGGCATTTTGGCTGTAGTTTTGTTTTGAAAACTTGTGCCCCTTAGTTGTCTCCCATACTCACAAGACTTTTTCGCCTATCTTTGAAAACTGGAATAGTCCTAAAATCCTGGAAGCTTGCTAATGTGCAACCTGTGCCCAAGAAAGGTAGTCGCGCTAACCCATCAAATTACCGCCCAATTTCGGTCACCTCCCTACTACGTTTCTTGAATACGAACGTCCTTACATACCTTGAAGACGACGACCTACTCTGTGATCGACAATACGGTTTTCGACGAAAGCGATCGACTGGGGATCTTGCATATGTCACGCACATTTGGAGTGAGACTATAGAGAAATATGGTGAAGCATAAGCTGTTTTACTTGACATCTCAAAGGCCTTTGATAAAGGTCTGGCACGCTAGCCTTATTGGTAGGCTTCCAGTCTACGGATTGCCAGTTCAGTTTTGCTCATGGCTTGCTGCCTTCTAGAGGGAAAGATCCATTCGAGAAGTTATTGACGGCTGCTCGTCAGATTGGCAATTAATGCCGGAATACCTCAAGGGTCAGTGCTCTCGGCCACACTGTTTTTACTGCACATAAACGATCTGCTTATGTCTGGAATCATTGGATATGCAGACGACAGTACAGTTGTGGAGATATACTTTGCCAACGCACGAGCCAGTAAAAACGGACATTCAGAAAAATAGAGAGGAGATGCTTATGCGCCTGGATTTGACGGTCCAGGTCGTGTCCACTTGGGGCGATGCCAATCTAATTAAATTCAACGCATCTAAAACGCAAGTTTGTCTCTTTTCGGCGTTCCCCGTTTTCCGAAATGTACCGGTAACTGTAGAAGATCATCTGAAACTCTTAGGAGTTTCACTTACTCGGACTCTCAATTTTGGCTCCTATATCGAATCCTAAGCCAAGACTGCTGCCATGAAGCTTGGCATTTCCAACAAGGTGAGGCGATACTTCAACTTTGAAAGACAGCTTTCAACTTTATATAAAGCTCAAGTCCGGTCGGGTATGGAGTATTGCTGTCATCTATGATGACAGCAATTTTCCATATATGGTTGAAAGCTGTCTTTTAAAGCTGAAGTATTGCCTCACCTTGTTGGAAATGCCAAGCTTCATGGCAGCAGTCTTAGATGGTTCAGCCAAACACCAGTTGGATGCTTTGGACTCGATCGAGCGTAAAGCATTGCGGGTGATAAGTGAGCAGCTAAACGCTGAGACTAAGTTCCAGAGTCTCGAGCACCGGCATAGAGTTGCTTGCCTTTCGATCTGTAATAGAATACATTTCGGAGAATTTGCCCAGGAAAATCACGATCTCATTCCACCATGTCCCTTTCACAACAGGACAAGCAGAGGTACCGCTCAATACCATCCATACCTTGTCAGTCTGCCACCCTTACAAACAAAGCGCTTTGCTTCCACATGTTTTATGCGTACAGCCAAGGATTGGAATGCTTTGCCGTCGTCTTGTCTTTCCTGAAAACTACAATCTGGGTTTCTTCAAGTCAAGAGTAAATAGGTATCTTCTAGACCTGCGTGCCCCGTCGTCGACCACATCGTCGCTTAACATTAGGCGAGTTCGTGGTCAAACGTAGGTCTATCTATGATAAAAAAATATTGTTTTGGAGTGTCATCTTGTTTTCAGTAAAATTTGTGCTTAAAACCAAATGGCTACAAATAAAAGACTTATTTTAAACTTAATATTATGTTTTATTTATTGCTATTTCAGTAAAAAATTACATAACTAGATAGGTACTATTATAATTAAGTACCTAATTATTTTATCCCTCAAAATAATTTAGAATAACCCATAAGTTCCAAGTTATTCCAATTTTTTTTTTAATATTCAGTACTTTGTAGTTAAACAAACGCATTTTACAAAATTTTGTAAAATAAAAAGCTAAATGAATAAAACAGTAATACAATTTTGAACTTTTAAAATATAAACCAAATTACTGGAATAACCATGTAACTATCTAATACCACATTACCAAATCCAAATACCCGTAGTAAACCAGGTCAATATTTTGTTACACTTTTTAGGAACTATAACATTTTCGACGAATAATAGTGTAAACATTGAAAACGAACCAACCTCGAAAAAGTTTTAGCTAGAATAAAAATTTAAGAGGGTTTTTTTTTAATATTTCAAATTCTATCCGTATATTGGTATTTTATATTTTATAAGAAAATAGAAGATTCTTTTACCATTAATTTGGTAATACATTGTTTATAATAATCACCGAGTAATATTTTTATTTACGTTTTTAATTGCCTGTAAAGTTACAGTTTTACTTTATACGTTTATTCGATGGGGCCGTCGATTTGATGAATTTTGGTAAAGAGATAGATGGGACATTGGTGAAGGACATAGGCTATATTTTATAGTACCATATAATAATCTGAATCTCGGAAATGGCTCCAAAGATTTTCATGAAATTTAGTATGCAGCAGGTTTTGGCGGCGATAAATTGATTTTGCTAATTTTTAGAAAACGTCGTTTTATTCGTGTTTTATACCGAGTGAAGCTCGGTCATCCAGGTTTTAATTATAATGAGAAAAAGTTCAGTAAGGTAAGAAAATTTTACTGAACATTAAAATTGGACGCAAGGAGAATATTAAAAACATACATTTTATATGTCCATTTAGTCAGAGCATGCAATAATTAAGAAAGAAAGAAAGAAAGACGTCACAAAATGGTGTTGGACTCAGCATGATGGTGCATTCAGTAGCACTACTGAATACAACGTTGATCTTCCGCGGAAACCAGGAGGGTGTGTCACGGCTTTGAATAAGACACTCAGCTAGGATTCATAGGTTTAGTAAAATAAAAAAAAAACAAAAAAGGAGGACAAAAGAAACAATAATTTAGCTAATCGATAGCAATACGAATATTAATTAAATTGTATATGTAATATAATCGTATATAAAAATAAATCATTAACTATAAATATTTCTACTTAATATTACAAAACTAGAGATATATTATAGGCAGGTGCTATAATCTATATACATCTATGCACCTAATTTCTAAGGTGCGCAATTGCAACACCTTGGTATAATATGGATGTCTGTAAGTATAGATGTTTGTACTGTGTATTATAAAGCATCATACGTATGTATTAAAAATTAAACGAACGAGCCTTAGCTTGGCGCAAATGGGCCACCGACCATAGCCACTGGCCAGCGACAGCGACTTAACACACTTTTTCATTATATTTTGTACAGATGCCACCGGCTAAACGTGCACTAAACGTGCGGCACACGTTTAGCCGGTGGCAGCCATTCGCAACAGCAGTGTCCGCGACTCACCACTTGTGGTGCTCTCACACTCGCTACGGGCCACACAAGGCGCCAACACCCGCCACTGTCGCACTGCTCCACCCCCCGCTCAGTTAACCGTTAGACGTTCTACATATGGATGTAGCCATACCCGATATAGGCGGCGTCGGCGTTGTCTACGTCGTCTGCTTATTGACTATAGCGCGAGCAAACAGTCCGTTTGCTCAACATTAACATTTTATTCAGAATTGGTTTATATAACAACACACTATAAATACAACACTGTAGGTTAAGCGCACAGCTGATGCATTCTGCTTATCAATTTCCCTTTGTCTTTCTCGTCAGACTTACACACACATTCTTAGCTGACAGCTACAGCTCGGAAATGAGTTGGTACTATTTGACGGCCAACTCTACCATCGCGCGCGTTTATTGGTCAAATCAAATCGCGTGCGCTTACCTGGTTTCTTGTTACACAATTACGTCCAATTTTCATGAAACCACTCCCACAGATTGCAGGAAATCGAGAGGAAAGATGTAACATTATGGGAACCTGACTGGGAGAATACCTATATATTTTGGATGTTTTGAAGTTTGGGGTTAGAAATCTACCAAAATTTATTTATTTATTTATATATACTACTACTAATAATAGAAAATATATATAGAAAATATTTTTTTTACACCACATAACAAAAAATAAAGTGCGAATATAACATTAAATAGTCCATGTACCGTGACGAAAAATGGCCACTACTCAGCATATAATACAGAAGTGTGAAGGCTGCTGTATCGCTGGTAATCAGTGCCATCGTGAGTAGCGCAGCAGCTACTGCCACACGCCATGAGTGTACCACATATATTGTGCTAACTATAATAAAAATAAAATACTAACAAAAATATTTACATGTTTGTTAAATAGACTTAAATGAATACAAAATTATGCACCCAGATAAACATTGTGATAAATACATTAAATAACAAAAATAATATTAATAAATTTAAACCAAAAACGACCTCTTAAACAGAAGACTGCTTGGCTGTACCCGATAGACGTTGTCCTGTCAACTGTCAAACGACTGACAGTTATGTCAAACCTCATAAACCTTATGAGGTTTGACATTATAAAAGTTGATATCGTCGTAAATTTTCTTAATTTTTTTTCTTTCATAAGAACCTTCTCCTGGCAATAACAAACACAAAAAAAAGAATGAGCAAAATCGGTCTACCCCTTCACGCGTGATGCCGTGACAAAGTGAAATAGGGATTCATTTTTAGATACATATATCTATATATTTATGTATAGATAGATACTCTTCTATACATAATACACTCCACTGCTTTCATTTATTGATATACCCCAGCAAGTAAAAATTCGATAAAAAATTACCGAATTACACTTACAGGCTTTGTAATTTTCATATGAAATCTCTGCGCGATCGTAGAGCACTGCTGGACAACATGTTTCTTTATAAATTAATAAACAGTTTGATTGACACCCTTTATCTCTTGTCACAAGAAATAATAAATACAGTCCATTTGTCAGAAATAGTGCAAAAACCAACTTAGTTTAATACTCTCTATTAAATCGAATTGTAAATAATTATAATAAGATTCATAACACTACTGTATCATATTTCGTTAAGGTTCTCGATGAGGTGGTAATGGAAGGACATCTAGATATTGATGTATTTTCATGTCACCTTTAGATCTTTAGACCTTTAAATTTGGTATTAAGTTGTCATTAATTAAATCTTAAATTCCTACTCAAATGTTTTTTAGAAATTTGTATTCATTATTTATCAGATATTATCTAATTTTATCATGTAATTTAGTAATATCACTATATAATAGATATATATATATATATATATATATATATTATAATCAATTATTGAACAACATTGCATTGTCGTTTGCATCTGTAACTGAGGTGGCACTCAGAATTTAGTATAATTTTGTTTGTATAATTATAAATATTTGGATGTGTTAGTGTATACCTGGTTGATGCAACTAATAACTAAATAAGTAAAGCATAATAAAACAAGTAATTTTTGTGCTAATATATCTGATCTGTATGTTAGTTACGTAAAATACTTCAGTTTCTCTGCGCCAAAATCTAATTATCTGAATGTGTTGTTTGACTTTAAGTGCTTCTGACTCTCATACGATAAACACTATGAATTCAGCCACCGTTCTCAACACATGTAAGGCAAGGCGCAAACGTGGACACTTTTGTGTCTTGTGTCAGATACAAGCTACAGATGAATATTTTATATCTATAGAACCAGTATGAAATCATCCACTCCCGCATATGTAAACATTTGTTGTGTCCAGTTGCTCCCACTTAACTCATTGACAATCGAAAATTGTTGAAGACACAAGCAACATTAACAAATTTCCTTACAATTGTACTGAGTTTCTTCATCGATGTCCATCGTGAGACTGACGGAAAACAAGCAACGAATTGTACCAGTGGCCAGAAGTAGCAACGGGCAACTGTGTCCGATCACCGCCACAAGCGCTTCGGCACGCCATACGCGAAACCGTAGCTGCTGTGTGCAACTTCCCTGTCCCTATTATGGCGTGACACGGCACGGCACGGCACGGCAATTAAAAGTGTCTACGTTTGTGAAACCATTAAGTGATATTACGAGTGTTTTAATTGAGAAATATGTGTTGGTGTTTGTTTATTGCAATCACGGTATAATGGCTTCACAGACGGATCTTGGTACAAGTTTAAATGTGAACATGAAGTAACTATATGATACTTTTTATAGCACGTTGCGGTTCGCAGCTACGAATAAGATACATATACATACGAATATGACACTGACGACCTCTGTGTCGCATTGGGCTAAGGTCCGGCTGAGACGCAGAATGTTGCGGGTTCGATTCCCACCGCGGGACTAATGTTTGTATGATCTGCAAGTATTTGTCTCGGGTCTAGGTGTTTCTATGTATAATATGTATGTATTTACAAAAAAGTATATAAGTAGTATACCAGTCATGTGGTACCCATGACATAAGCTCTGCTTACTTTGGGGCCAGATGATGCTGTGTGAAATGTCCGGCATTCATTATTTATTTAAAATAAATAAATATTGGTTGGGCATTTTACACAGTTCCATCTAATTCTAAATATAAGTAAGCAAAACTTGTGTTGTGAGAACATGATGACTGATAGATCATGATCATTGATCATATTTGTAAATACATAATTACATATTTATGTTACTTTATAATACATAGACATATAAGTTTATTACACTTTTGTCCTGGGAAAGAATTGAACCAGTTTTCCATGAAACTTGGTAAAAATATAGACATGATATATGTATATATGACCTTATATATAGATGTTATAAATGAATAAAAAGCAGCAGTTAGGCATATACATTTTGATAAACACGGGCTTTACTCACGTATTATTTTGTCGATGGAGGGACCGAAATTGTTTCGATTCGCACATTAGTTAGTTAGGCATATGTTAGATATGCTTATCTTTTACATACATACAATCTTATTATTTTTTTTGTATTTCACTTTCAAAACTTTCGTGAGTTGTGCTATACATATTGATAAACACGGGTTTTACTCACGTATTATTTTGTCGATGGAGGCACCGACACTGTTTCGATTCATCGGCCACGAGCGGCAACATAGGTGTCTACATTGACAAAATAATATTTTTTTTTGTATTTTCGCAGACTTTCCACCACCTGTGTGGAAGCTCTTTTACGTTACCTAACCTTTTACGCTGTGCATATAAACACATCGTATTCAATCTCTATACCCAACATGAGGTATTTTGAGCAGATGGAGCGATGGCCGTAGGGAAATCTCTGTTTGAAATTGTTTCGAAATGGCTCATTTTAAAGTTTGGGCACCTTTGGGACAGGATTAGAGTTAAATCATGTTACATGTGTGTCATCTACTGTACGAGCTCACAGTGTCATCGCAAAGCTCAGGGAGGGCTCAGTTTACTCTGTAGTCTCTGGTGCAGTGGGATTTGGTATCTGTGCCCAAGCTTTAATATTATGGAATCTATTTAGAGCTGGACAAGTCGCAAAGCATTATCTCAGAGACAAATTCAATCCTTAATTTAAATTCAAATTTGATTTAATTTAATACTATCACTCGAGACACTTCGAAACACCTTACATAATAGGTGAATTTAGGTGCCAATTCTTCCTAACCTAAACTCGTAAACCTAAATCCTAGCTCTTTTTTGTATGATCTTTATAACTAGATTAACTACGAAAAACTAATCCAAGGTAATAGTAATACACATTGCAAATCTGTTAGTTAACTGTCTGAGGGCAGAGCAACATGAGGCCATGCATTCTTATCAATAATATAGTTATTTCTACTATAATACGCTTTCTTTACAAGACTACCCTCTATGTAAGCTTGTATTTTTAATTGTGTCTTTCTTATTTTTTTTATATTTTGTGTATTTAGTTCGATTCAAATATCTGACCTCTGTGACGCAGTGGGCCAAGGTCCGGCCGAGAAGCAGAGAGTTGCGGGTTCGATTCACAAGAGCTCGATTTTTTTCGGCGCGAGACCGCGCGCTTATCGCGTAAGCCACAAGAGCATTATTGGACTCAAGATTACAACAGCAATACAAAAATAAAATAACAAACTTAAGATCTAATACTAAAAGAAAAATAATTATAAAATATTACATAAAAAATAATCACGATCATACCAAAAAAAGGTTTAAAAGGGAGTTGAATGAAATACTGTTGAGAAAAACGTACTATAATGTCAATGAATTTTTGTATGACCGCAATATTATTTAGAATTTAGTGACCGTTTTTAGTATTTAACTTTGTGACAATATTTGTTTAGTTTGGTAATTTTTGGTTTAGTAACATTTTTTTTGTTTATAATGATTTTGTTTACGTTTACTTACCTACCTACTAAACGTTTGTATGCTGTATGCAGGATTCAGAGATTCTTAATTTTAAGAAATATCTGTCTTTTGTAACACCTGAATTCACAAACAATAAACGAATATGAATATGAATATAAAAAACAAGAAAGACACGAGCTACAACTAACACACAAAGTACCTAAGAAACAAAGTAGGTGCAAGGAGGTCTGCGCTGTGGTGGGTCAAATAGGACCAGTTCCAAGCTTTGCGCAAGGATTGCATAGCTTTATTTTATAATTATCGTACCTTTGTACCAACTTCGGCAAATGGGTTGGTACCGTCCGACGGCCAACTCTACCACCGCACACGCTCATTGGACAAATCAAATACTGTCATTGGCATGGCAGTCTTCCGCTGTTTTAACGCAATTTTATTTTAATAGGCTACTTTTTATCCCGGGAAAATCTTCAACGTAGGCGAAGCTGCGCGCGGCTAGCTATTCAAAACAAAAACATGCCATTACAAACAAACGTTTCATTTAGATTATTTTTAAGTTCGATTGCCATTCAGTTTATTTCACCAACAGAATCACTCTCGTAGAATTAACTGTATTCCATTGATGTAAATTTCAATGCTAGACGTTTAGGTATAAATTTCTAGATATTTGTTTATTTGCATTGCTATTCAACCCACTACACCACCGCGATCACTCTCATAGAATTAAATGTTAGATCTTATATCACGTAAACACGCTATTCTTCCCGATCTTGAGTACATCGCATATAGTGAGCTCCAACCTGGTCATCGTCCTGTAATTCGTCTGGGCCCATCTAAGAAACAGAAGTTTGCGGCTTTGATTTCTGCCGCATAACAAAATATTTCTCTCGTTTCTGGGTCTTTCTCCATGCATGTATCTATTTACGACAAAAAAAGTGTATAAGTAGTATATCAGTCATGTGGTTTCCATAACACAGGTTCTGCTTACTTTGGGGGTAAATGTTGTTGTGTGTAATGTACAGCATTATTATTACCAGAGTATTTTTGCCTGTAATACGCCTGTAAGTTAGGTGGTAGGCGAGACATAAGCAGAGACATTTCCAGAGACATGGGTAGCTTAATAGTTTTTTGTATGATTGAGGCTGATTTCGTAGTAATTGCTGTCTCGTTGCTATTGCTTTTGCTGCTGTTACATTTACGTATTTATAATAATAACCTTCGATGGGTTATTGGAACGTAGTTCCTTATCGCACGATAATCGTAAGATTTTTCAGTCACGAATTTTGTGACGACCCTTTTAAGTTAAGACAGTTATTCATAGGCGAACACGAATGAATGAATTAGATGAACCAATGAACCAATGAATTTGATGAATTGAATGATGTACAATAGAATGTTTATTGTCACAAGACGAAAAAATATATTAATTACCAAATTTCCTACCATTCCTTGAATTCATTAGTTATTTCTGCGTAATTTCTTCATTTAATTGCTCACAGACACTAGTAATTCATTCATTAATTCATTCATTTGTATTTGTTTATCAATAATATATAATACGTTTATCATAATAATATAATACCGAGTGTGCCACGACAATCACGCATTTTTAATATATATACGTAAATGTATAATTATAATAAAAAACCTTAAAATTAAACTTATAATAAATTTGCTCTAGTTCTATCCATGGAGGAAAAATTTTATATTCCCCAATAAATTATACTTGGGTTTGTTATAGAGGCTTTTGAAATACTAAAACATTCGTAAGCTAGTGACCAACTCTGAAAAACTTTTTAAAACTAGCAAATAAACTCTACAAAGTTAGAGTTTTTAGAAGCTATCCGACCAAGAGCTCAGTATCAATTTACACTAGCACCTAAGAGGCCAGAAGCCAGCAAGTGGGTTCTAGCATACAGTATAAACGAAGTTATAAGTAGTAGGTGCTAGGTGCTAGGTGCTAGTTCATAATTTTTTAAGTTGCATTTACGACGGTACAAGCTTTGCGGGGCCGATTATTTATATTTATTTATTTATTAAATTCACAAAACAAATTACAATCAACACAGCGTTTTAACTAAAATTAGTTGTAATCTATGTATTGCTCTAGATTCGTAATCAAATATGAGAGTATGATAAAATTACAGTGTTACATGCATAAAAGTTATAATACCCTAAACTAAGAACCAACTATGGAAATTATACA
Source organism: Lampropteryx suffumata (assembly GCA_948098915.1). Lineage (NCBI taxonomy): Eukaryota > Metazoa > Arthropoda > Insecta > Lepidoptera > Geometridae > Lampropteryx > Lampropteryx suffumata. Next base: position 13,460,069 of record OX402565.1, on the reverse strand, counting down.
TTATTAGTATCGTATAAGACTTTATAAGCGCACCGCTTAAACCTACTGTTATTATAACCATACAGTTATTAAAGACATCTAGATTATGAGAAGTAGCCAACTCGTTATCAAGACGACACATATTTGGGAGGGCACTGTGGAATGAGATATTGTTTCTATATATTTTTAAGCCAAAGGTTGCATGATTAAGGGCTCCATAATATGTGTTTATGCTGACTGACGCGAGCAAACTAGGACAATCAACAATTGAATGTAGAATTTTGTGCAGATATATAAGGTTAACATAATCTCTTCTTGTTGATAGAGCGTCAACTTTAAAATGATTACGCCTATTGTCGTATCCATTAGATTATATAGATGACAAAAAAAAATATTTACAGGAATAATTACAGAAATGTCCAGAATAATATACAATAATATAAAATACATGTGCAACAGTTGAGCTATCCAAGGACAGTTTAAATGGATCTAAAGATAGCTCAACTGATCCAGATCACTACCAGAGGGCAGCGTTCCCAAGACACTAGCGGCATTGACACGTTGAATGACATTGGTAATAGGAGCCAGCTCTTGGGTCACGCAATGTAACTACAAAAAACTTAGGATGAATCTGCTCCAACTCGACTCGGCATCCGTAGTAAGATTTGCAAGGGTCATACAAAAAATTAAAAAAAAAAGAGTTTCTTTCCGGATTATTTTTGAACTGTGGAGGAACCGGTACCTAGATTCACTAGCATGTAAGAAGACGATTCAAAGTCGTCCTTGTGATTTTATTGAATAAATAATGTTTCGATTTGATATGATGCTGTGTATCCAACAGCATTATTGCTATTATTTTAATAAGATTTTTATATCTCGTAACATGGAGCTAGTTCAATGAATGGGTATCTTCGTGCAGCAGTTCGGCGAAACAGTTAAAAAAATATTATTACAAAAAAGTGGTCCAACACACAGTTAACAGTGGGCAACACTACCGACGACATCAAGTTAAATCTAAAGTGAAAGTGACTATGGCTAAAAGGACTTGCATCCAGGCCTTACAGGCCAAAAAAACTGCTATAAGTTCATTCGTCTTAACAACTTTTCAAAAAGGAGGAAGTTCTCGATTCGGCTGAACTCCATAAAAAGTGAGCTATAGCTCATGTCCAGCATATCTTATGTTATGTCATATTCGACAAAGGCCCAAACCCCACAGATATGTAGTAGAACGAAAACCAGCATTTCTACCGTACCTAAAAGAAGACGGTGACGTATATTCTAGTTCAAAGGAGTCAATATACTGGCAGTATGTAGCAGTACTGTGGCGAAGTGCAGTCACGTCCATATTATTGCAGTCCGACAGTGCCCGTGGAATACTCCGGGCACCTCGCGCGGAGTTCGCAGACGTGTGTCTGTTCTTGGGATCAACGCTTCTCGCAACTATTTTCATTGGATAGGATTGGAAATGCCAGCGCGGATCCGAACACGATTTCGTAATTTGGTGTTGCGGACAGTGGTGTATCCGAACGCAGTTCTATATTTGAATAGAATACTGCAATTTGATTCGATATTCGTTCTGAATTTAATTCTATGGAACGGTTAAATTAGATTTAATAATCTTTTTACAATATTTTATATTCAAAAATAGTTTTTAGGGTTCTGTAGCTTAAAAATAAAGGAACCCTTATACACTCACTTCATTGTGTATCCGTCTGTCTGTCTGTCTGTCTGTCTATACGTCAATACCCATTTATTCAGAAACAAGTGGAGGTATCAAGTTAAAATTAGTATTAGTCCCTAGACTTATGAAGTTTTACATATATATATATATATATATATATATATATATATATAAGTCAATTTAATCATAAACTATCATAAACTGTCATTTATGCCGCATATTTTGAACTCGCCAGTAAATTAAATCCTGTGGGGTACTTCCAAGAAGCAAGGTTTTACAACACAAGTAAAAAATTTAACCGAAAACCGTTTTTTGTAGTTATATCATATTCTAAAATATTTTTGTGGTAAAAACAGTAGTAAGGTACATAGGTATGGTACCTTCTCAGGAGTGACTTTCACTTTTGCCAGTTATTTAACTGACTTAAAAAAAAGGAGGTTACTCAATTCGATCGTATATATATATATATATATATCTAATGTGTGTTAGCGGATAACTTCGTCGTTTATGAACCGATTCTGATGATTATTTTTTGTTGGAAAGGAGATATACCAAGTGTGGTACCATGAAAAGGAAACCAGGATCTGATGATGGCATCCCAGAGAAATCGAGGAGAACCTTCGAAAATCGTAGTGGCGACTAGTGCGTTTGTAATTTTTTTTTATTAAGTATTTTAAAGCACTACTATTTAATGAAGTTTCGATCTGATGTAGCCGAAAGACAGTCAAGGGAACTGTTCAACGATTTACAGCATTTACCTGGTGTTTGGACTTCATTAATTTGTATTGATGAGAACTTTACACCTAGATGGGTTGTGACTGTCATTAGAAGTCTGATGATGAAGACGAAGGATAGTCAAGGGAGCTCCTCAACGTTTTAGAGTAGCTACCTTGTAATTAAATAAATAAAATAAATAAATAAATAATCCGGACATTCCACACAACATCATCTGGCCCCAAAGTAAGCAGAGCTTGTGTTATGGGTACCATTATGACTGATATACTTAATACTTATATACTTTTTTTTTTTGTAAATACATACATATTATACATAGAAACACCCAGACCCGAGACAAATACTTGCAGATCATGCAAACATTTGTCCCGCGACGGGAATCGAACCCGCAACCTTCTACGTCTCAGTCGGACCATAGCCCACTGCGCCACAGAGGTCGTCAAATTAAACGTAATTATTTATTTTTTATATAATTAGTTCTTTTTGGAGTTGCGTGTACAGAGGTCGTCAAACAATGAGTGCCTGCAGATGGGCTATGCAGCCGGGTCAGGCCGAACTCCGAACGAACGTTGGCGTGACGAACTCGTTGCTTTCGAGAAAGGCTAGTGGAAAGTGACGGGGGACATGGGCAGATGAAAAGAATAAGGGGACATTCGACCTTTGTCAAAATATTGACTGATTGAATGTTATTCGACCCCGTTAAAGGTACCTTATGGTTGCCGCGACCTAATGCAGATCTATTTACATAAATCTTTGCCTACAGGTATATTTTAAAACAAAACTGTGCGACATTTTGTCAATTTAACAGTAAGTATACAATGTTGCGGATACGGCGGGGTTGGGTTTCGTTCGGTAATGAGGTTGAAGGGTGCGAACTGCGCCCCGACCCAGCCAGAGTTGGTAAAGTCTTCTCCAAGAAGTTTCAACCGTTATATCACAACCTCCTTGGTGGCTGGTTCTTGCAATCTTCAACAAAGAGTATGAAATACTAGTTGGCGCCACAGAAAAAAATAACACGCTGTCGTTGCGTTTTGAAATTTATATTTATATCTCGTGTTAATTAACCTGATTAAGGAGAAATAGAGTACATCTTTATAACGTTTTTGCTAGGAGTATTGTGTTGTGTACATCTATGTCAATGACTTAAAATACGAAACCAAATGATTCCCGACTCTACATAAAGAAGAAATAAAATTGGCCAAGAAATATGTTAATTTGTCCTTAAAACTACCGAAGACGCCTAAGATCTAAGACTAAATTAATTCTACATAAAAAATATGTTTGAGCTCAGCAGGATCTAGGGAAATAATGGACTCTACTCAGCATTGTAGATTACAGCACAGATTACAGTAGAGACATGATTGACAAGTGGTCAGGTTCCAAATTAATGAAAAACATAAGCAAAAATAATTATATTAGTTCAAGTTCAAGTTTATTTATTTAAATAAGAGTAACATTACATCTATGTTTAATTAAACAATATAAAAGATGAAGTAATAGAAAAAGAAAAGACCTTAATACTAGTTAGGAACAATCTCTATCTTAAACTCGGTAACTGTTATCAAGGCTAGTCATTCTACAAAAACATATATTATTATATATTTTAAGACTACGTAGGTATCTACCCTAAAATTATTTACCAACTTACTTGGCTACACAATAAAATAAAATAAAGGAACACAAATTATTTAAACATACAAATATACCTATCTAATGCTTATCTAAAGTATGGAGCTTTCATGTCTTTTTGGTGTGAGGAGACACTTACTAACTGAAAAATTACAACTTTCAAAAGTGAATATTTATCAAACGAACATCTGTATCGAAAAACTATTTAACAAACCTCCCAATGTCTTTAAAATGCCTTTCCAACAATACCCCCATACCTACCCCCAGTTCAAGAAGAATCCGGCAAGAAACTCGTTTGGTCCTAACACTTTTTTGTATGATCCTTGCTTTTTTGTATGATAACGATGCCGAGTCGAGTTGGAGCAGATTCATCCCAAGCTTTTTTGTCATCTAAATAATCAGATATTTTATAATATGCTTTAATAGACAGTTTCTTTTAAATTATGATTTTAAATTTGCCAATCGACAAATCTAACATGTCGCTGAGGACCTTGTTATAGAAGCGTACACTTTGCCCTATAAAAGACTTGTTAACTTTAGCGAGCCTAACTGTGGGAAAAGCGAGTTTATCTTTATATCTAGTGTTAATACTATGATCATTGCAATTTTTTTTTAAATAAATGAACATATTAAATTTTCGTATTATTTCTTTAAATTTATTTCTAAGTGACTCTCTGACATTTTAAAATACACGGGTTTAACTCACGTATTATTTTGTCATTGGAATACTCTCTCGATTTATCTATAAGATCTACATAAGCTTCCTGAAAATGCTACTAAACTACCTATTAAGAAATTTAAGCATACATTAAAGGTAGTCTTTTGAAGAAAGCTTATTATAATATAAATGACTACATTATTGATAAGAATGCATGGCCTCATGTCGCTCTGCCCTCAGACAGTTAACCGACACACTTGAAATGTATAAACTCTCTTGTATTAGTATTTCGTAGTTAAGGTAGTTATAAGACGAATCATATAAAAAAGCGCTAGGACCAAGACGAGTTTCTTGCCAATTCTTCTCGAGCTTGGGTGAGGATGAATTGGCACCTAAATTCACCTAGTATGTAAGACGTTTCAAAGTGATCCTTGTGATTGTATTGAATAAATAATCTTTTGACTTTGACTTTGACTTTGACTTTGACATCAGGGTGAGTTTGATCCGCAGTCCGCTTGGCCGCTCGCGTTCACGGTACGCACTCAACTCACTAAGTATTGTAAGTGAAATAGTGTATCTGTCTGTATGTTACCATTTAACGGCTGAACGGCTAATCGTAACTTGATGAAATTTTCTAAGCAGATGGATTGTATCTTGGTGAAAGACATAAGTTACTTTTTATGTAGGTCTTAAGGGAAGAGAAGCGCGATTTGTTGAATCTGCAATCCGCTGAGTTTATTTTGCGGCAACCAGTCATTCAGTTAGCCGTACCCGTTATTGTATTTGTCTATTGAAATGTGTTGTTACAAAGAAAATATAATATATTCTATTATATTCCATTAAACAGCTATTATTCATGCATTGACATTACATTAATAAATCGATGTGTTCGCTATATTACGGTATCCGTTTTTTAAGAAACAGGGTATAGTTATACCAGTAGTTTATGATGAGGCTGTGTTCATGTGAGGCGTATCAAACTATTGACGACTAGCTCGCTCGTGCGGGTTCTCTCACTCTCACTGAGGCCAGTCTTTTGACTAGCCTCTCAGCTCTGTTGGTAGTAGCTCTGCCTTCTGCGCTGAAGCTCTGACTCTATTCCCTATCAAAATAAACATTTGTGTGATAAACATAGATGCATATTCCGTCTGGGTGTTATAAAATATCACACCTGAATAAAAATGTGTTCTATCAATCATCTCCCATAGTACAAGCTGCTTTGCTTCGAGTAACATGGTATGGTGAAGATTGTTTGCCAAATATTTTATTTAGGGATATTTTTTAATGCACATCTGTATAATTTTTCAGCACACAAGGTAACTCCACTAATTAACTAAATGCATACCAGAAAAACGAATGCTGTGCTAAAAAACCAATTGATTAACTAAACATGTCCTAAAATTGGTTACGTTATGTTAAAGTATAGAAAACAACGAGCAAGGCGAGCGAGCGAAGCGAGCGTGCGGCAGCGGCCGCCTATGCGCCAGAAGCGCCAGAAGAATAATACAAGGTCACGGTAGGAGCATAAGAGTTCTGCAAATACCATTAAACGGTATATATAATTTGATTTATTTAGTACATAACTTGTGTGCAAGTCAGTATTTTTGGTTTAACTTTGAATGTTTTGTTCGAAAAAAGGGAATAAACAGATATCGATTTAATTACATGCCTTTTATTTATTTGTAACTTAACACACGTAAAAAACAAAATAACAAGGTCTAACTCAATACGTTAGTATACATTACCTACCAACTAGATTAATTTACCTTTACGCCTAAGATAACATTTAATATGTGTATTATTTTAATGTCATAGCTTAAGTAATAGGGCGGAACGGGAACCCATCGTATCGTACGGTGAAAACGACCCGCCCAGGGGCCTATTTCCTTATTTACAGCGGTTGTCCTTTACTTTCCAGCTTCGACTGCGTTTCCTAAATTACCCAAAATCATATTTTGTTATCGATATATTAATACGTGAAGAAAAATCTACGTGAAGAAAAATTTAAAAATTTTTACGACAATTGCGCAGACGAATTACGAAAATTGAAAATTCGCACACTGTTAGTTTATATACAGGAGTGCAGAATGCTAATATTTTTAAAATATGCATAAAAAATATATTAATTATTACCGAAATTCAACCAGTGGGCAACCACTAGTCTCGATAAACAAACAAAAGAAAAAATTCCATCGATCGTTAGCGACTTACGGCCTAACGTCTCTCAAATTCTGTTAAAAGTCTTTTTTAAATAGTCCTATCCCTTGTATGATTACAAATAGTGACAGGGTTAATCTTAAGTGTTTAGGCAGTGTTTAAGTTGAGAGGTGTTTATATGTAAAGCCGTTCATTTTTAAATCTTTAAAGAGAATTATAAATCTTCTTATGATCGTCCATTGACTAGAAAGTAATAGAATAGAATAATATTTATTTGGTACATATACATACACAAAAATTGATAATACAGTAGAAACGCGCAGTTAAGACGCAGCAAGACGGCCAAAAATAATACTGTCGGTTGTATACCAATATAAATAACGGTCCGTTTTCTTTCACATACTAAAATCAACTGACAGATGTTACTAACGAACGCTTGTTTTATGAGAGCTAGTCTTTCTGGACAAATCCGTTAAGAGTATAGACATCTTTTCACACAGTATCCTTCTTATAAATATAAAAACACCAAATTACTCGAGCATTAATATAATCTATATGGTTACAGTAGTTTCAGAAGTGCAAAGTAAACTATTGGAAACTATCTAAGAATAACAATGTTCTAAATTGTGCGCGTACGAACTTTACGGTGCAATATATAAGCAATAAGGCCCAATGCAATAAGGCCCGTATTTGACTCAAACTGTAAACGAGAACTTAGTTAAGTCAATTTGCTAGTTCTCAATAGAATGCTGTCATAAAATATTCTCAATGTAGGTTGAATACGACTCTAAAAAAAACAAACATGCGGTCTGTGATTCCCAGCCTTGGTAGATATTTACTCGGATCTATAGTTACCTTGATCCTTTATTGGCTTTTAAGGGTTACGAAGTCCAAATAGAAATCGTTTCGCAACGTCTGTCTGTCTGTTTGTCCCTAATTAGAGATCTTGCGCGCAGACTTATCGTGATGAATTTTTGCACGGTTATACAAATTAGTGGCCCCTACAAAGGTATGAAATACAAATTGAAAAAAAAAGGTACCTGCTCTACATGTAAAAATGATTGATTTTTAATTTTTCTACCTTATCGTGTATCTTTAGATAGATATAAAGATATTTGGAGGTGACTTGAACAGCTTTTCATTAAATAAATATGATGCTTTAGAGTAGCTAATTGTGATAGAGGTCAATATCTTCCTCTACTGGCTAAACTGCTGTTTGGGGAAACCTAATATATTTTTAATTTACATGTACATATGTAGTTTGATATATGATGAAATCACATGCAAAAAAATTACGGGTAAAAAAAATTACTAGATTTTGAATAACAACCTGAAGTTTCATTTTGAATTGGTTTGGGCTGACTACTAGTCATTCGTATACCAACTGACTTCGGAATCCTTCACTGTGCGTGGTCCGACACGCACTCGGCCAATCTGTTTATGTGTTGTTTCGTAAAGGCATTCGAAGACTAAAATTAAAGTATTTTAATCAGTTAAGAGAGAAGCAATAATGAACTATTTATAACTAGCTTATACCAGCGGCTTCGGATGCATGGTACCTACATAAAAAAGAGCCATTGTCATTTACCGAGATTATAATTTATCTCCTTACCAAATTTCATCAAGATCCGTTTAGCTGTTTAGTGAAAACCTAGCATAAACATATAACCAACAAACACAGACAGAGACACCATTGAATTCATAATATTAGTGTAGAGAAGATTATTATGAAATCCAAAACCCCAAAGAAGGAACCCTTCATAAAAAAATAACTATAAAATATAATTTAATCAAAATAATAATGAAAATGAATGGTATCAAATAAGATTGATATCTTCCAATTGTACCACATCAGTACTAGTGCAATAACTTTATAAAATAAATAAATGAATATTATTTGTTGACAATGTAGTAACATCGTCTAAATCAACTAGCCGATCCATATTTATAGCTATCTAAGCACTACAATGTTTGTTTCACGCACGGTCGCCGGGCCAGACGGCTGATGTAACAAAACCTACTATAGTACAATACAATAAAGATTGTCTTTCTGACTTTGATCACCTCATATATCGTTTGGAACATTACATAAATTTAAATGCAATTATTTTTATGTTTTCACATATCACCGCTTACCCCGAACAAATCACACAACAACACCTAGCCGGAAACTAAAAACAGTTTGTATTATGGTGACTAAATGACTGATAGAATGCTTATACATATTTAAACTAGCTGCTGCCCGCGGCTGCGCACGCGTGGTACCTACACAAAAAGGAGCCTATGTCCGTCTCCAAGGTCCCATGTATCTCTATACCAAAATTCATCAGAATCGGGTTAGGTTTTAGGCGTGAAAACGTAACAAGCAGATAGACAGACCGAGTTACTTTTACAAGTCAGTTTTTCAGTTTTATAATATTAGTATAGATACATAGATTCGTATGTCGTATTTATAACACTCAGTCACAGAAAAGTTTTTTTGTGTTTATTTCATGAGGTTATACTCGTATGATACTATAATCTATTTTACAAGTTTATTAAATTAATTGTTATAGTACGAGTACCTTGTTAATTTAATTGAAAATCAAATTGAACGAGGTAGCAAAGGTTTTTGATTTTATTACTTTGGATTAGTTTGCATTAAAAAATTTGGTACGATTTTACGAAAAAAAAGTTGAATATTTTGGCAAATGTGGACCAAAGTGTACAAGGAGCTTGCAAACTTGCAAAATACCTGCTGTCTCAGAACTAACTAACTTTAAGTTAAGCTGGCTTAAGCTTAGCCGCAAATCCGCCTGCTATTATCTGTGCACGTACATATTATATATTAGTAATAATACTTGAGTGGTTTTCTCATCATTTTAAAATTAGTTTTACTAACTACCTTATGTTTTTTAGGGTTCCGTATCTCAAAAGGACGAAAGATACCCTTGTAAGATCACTTCGTTGTTCGTCTGCTTGTCTATCAAAAACCTTATTCTTAATTACCCGTGGAGTTATCAAGTTGAAATTAATATCAAATATTAGGTGTACTGGGGTGTAAATGGTTTGTTATTGTACCGTTCTAGTTCTATAAATATATACTATATTCTCTTGGATATGTATTAAACTCAAGCTTCTATGTATGTCAACACTTTAAACAAAAAATGTGAGCCGTCACGTGATGGCTGGCAGATGTGAAACGTCGAAATTATTTTGTACAAGTAATAGGCATAATAGTACAGATAATGACAGGAACTAAATATGGCATGATGAAAATAAACAATATTACGATTACAATATTTTCTCCAGAAAATGATGACAGTTTATTTAATAAACATTTATTTACTTTATATACATACAAAACAATTTAATTCAATATTTTCTTTAAATATTTCATTCTAATATCATCCTTCTCCATAAAAAAAGGCGATAAATCAGACATTAACAACTACCTGGGCCAGGTAGTCTCCTTCGAGTCCCGCCAAAACCAAGAAATAGCAAGGCGGACAGAAAATGCATGGAGGAGCTACTGTTCTATGAAAGATCTTATGAAGGGCTTTCGTTATCATTAAAACGGAAGCTAATGGATATGTGTATCCTCCCCATATTAACTTATGGAGCACAAACTTGGTCCCTTACAAGTCCGAACTCGAGATTTGTCAACGGGCGATGGAGCGCAGCATTCTCGGTGTTAAACGTACCGACCGCATACGCTACACAACTCTGCGCTCCAGAACCCAAATTGAGGATATAGCTCGAAACGTTGCGAAGCTTAAGTGGAGCTGGGCTGGTCATGTCTGTCGCATGCCTGATGAGCTGTGGGCCAAAATCACCACTCAGTGGAGCCCTGAGACAGCGAGAAGGCGCCGTGGTAGACCCAAAAAGAGATGTCGAGATGATCTTGACACTTTTGATAAAGCTTGGGTCCAAACAGCTCAAAACCGAGATGACTGGAGAGATCAAGGGGAGGCCTTTGCCCAGCTGTGGGGCACAATAGGCTAATCGTAATCGTAATCGTAATTTTTTTTTAAATCGCGACAACTCAATTATTGTAGGTCATGTAAAACTGTTCTAAAACAGGGCCCACCAATATTATGCTGTTTAGTGGTTTAGGTAGGTATGTAAATAAAACTTAAACAAGTGTCGGAAAGTTCTTCTTACCTAGGTGAGTTTAGTTTATAAAATAACAAAATAAATGATTCCCAAATAGTAGGGGCGTAATACAAGTACCCAACATATATGTACTTTAATAATGATTGCTAGTTTTGCACAAGACACAAGTTTCATCTTAGGCAAAAATGTTTTCGTATGTCCGGCGTCTGTCCGGATGTTCTCCTCTACAGTTTGCATTTCTCAACCGATTCTCGTGAAATTTTGTGAGCAGGTTCTATAACTATATAGATTTTTTGTGTCGATTCAGTTTTTGGATATTTTTTAAAATTACAGAGATATGGGTGTTGATAACGTAAAAAAAGTTATATTTCAGTAATTTCGAAAAAAGTTTGCGAGGTCTACAGCTAGTATTAATAATGGACAGTTGACGCTGTTTACATCTTAGCCTCTTAATCCTTTGTCCATGGCCAAATCTACAAATGGCATATAAATCGACATCGTTATCGGTCGTATCTCAGTAAAGGTTATATGGGCTTTTATAACTCTCCTATAGCGCTGTTCTTCCGTGGCACCGCTTAAAAAACAGTTTTATGCTATTCAATTCGATTTAATTCAGTTTCTTTACACCTTGTTTTAACATCACAGATAGGAACACTAAACATATGTATTAACACAAAAAACAGGAGAAAAATAGAGTTAAAAAGTGTAGAGAAAAAATATAGTGGACATCATCATCATCTTGACACAAACTAATCATAGCTTGTATTATGGTGACCAGATAACTGATAGAATACTTATTTATTTTTATATACATACTTATGATACTTTATAACACACCTATATTCATCACACAAATGTTTGTTCTGGGAGGAAATCAAACCCTCAACATACAGGGCAGAAGACAGAGTTATTAATAGTTTCTTATGTATAAGCATAAAATTGTACAATAAACTGACGCCTGAATTACAAAACTCTGATCTTGAATTTTATCGTATAAAGATAAGAAATATATTACTAGAGAAATCGTACTATTCTCATTTTTAAACTACATTTTTAAACAATGAATTTATTTGGAATTTAATGTTGCTATTCTATTTGTAATGAATTATTATTCTTAAATGTTGTAACCAAACAGTAAGCCCGTAATATAGTTTAGTATTTAGTAATTATAGTGTAATATTATTATTAAGTATTTTTGTACCTGACTTTTCCAAGTGTACTGTTCGTATCTTATTGGAATAAATAACTATTGTATTGTATTGTATTGTATTGTATTGTATTGTATTGTATTGTATTGTATTGTATTGTATTGTATTGTATTGTATTGTATTGTATTGTATTGTATTGTATTGTATTGTATTGTATTGTATTGTATTGTATTGTATTGTATTGTATTGTATTGTATTGTATTGTATTGTATTGTACTACCAACTGAACTGACAGGCCAGTCAATGTGAGCACGTACACAAAAACTTGGCCATATTACTAGGCTGCCCTTACATACATACAATACAATGCATTCCTATCTCTGATGGTTGGATAAAAGGTTGAATCTAGTTTTATGAGTAAAGTACTTTATTCAGTTATTGACGGTATGCTAATAGTGTTTATCTATGTAGGTAATTGTGTCAAACAGTTTCATAATTAAACTTCTGATATTTTTTCTTATTTTGTCATGTATATCTTTTGAAATTTGATTTTTAAGCATTGACTACTCTCTGATGCAGACTGTCTCATGCTAGTTTACTCGGCTCTTTGCCAGTCCATTTTATGCTATTGCATCACTGCTTGGGGTGGGACTGCGAAAACCTTCATGATCACTCTCGAAGGGTCCAGAGATCTGTGCTCAAGGTCATGTTCCGGAAATCCTTTCGTTATCCCACTGTATCCCTGTATGCATTTACTCAAACATTTAGTGTCCGGCAGTCAAAACCTCTTTTGCAAGATGTTTTAAATATTATTCTTTCCCATTTATATACCGCTGTGTTTGTAAGCATTGTGACTTAAACTGCTCTCTCTTTTGTGTAAAGGAAAAGATAAGAAAATAGCTTCTCACGCTAGACTATGACGGAACGGAAAATTTGCTGGAAGTTCTGGTCTGACCTCTCTCGTAGTGTCGGACTAACTGATACTATTTATATTGTGGCATAACCTTTTTACTCCCCTCCCCACTTACCCTATCTCTCTCTCTCTCTCCAACACACATACACATGCACACACACACACACACATACACACACACTCTCACTCACTCACACACACACACACTCACTCACAAACACACACACACACACACATACTCACAAACTTCGAAAACTTACAGCTTACAGCTGGTCGTGTTCTTTATTTATTGTGTTCTTTTAGTTTTTTGTTTTCTTCTTTTAGATTTTAGATATTTATTTTATTTCTCCTGGATTGTCCTACTTGTGTCTTGCCTTATTTAAGTGTTATCTGTTTTGTTTTATCTTTATGTAGTTTGTGGAAATCGCTCATCTTATGCCTCTGGTCTCCCGAAATACAGGCTTGCCCTAGTGCGGGGACCATCAGTAAGTTTGTTAACACTGTATTTTTATTTTCTTGGTAAATAAATGAATTTGTATTTGTATTTGTATTTGTACTACTAGCAACCTGTGCTAGGTTTCACTTTTTTAATATAACCTATGTATGTAAATATTTTTTAGAATTTGTTTCAAATTTCACAACAAAAAAACCAAACTGTAATATATCTTTATAAGTATAAAACTTACCAGCTGTGTTCCATGCCTTACAATGTGGCAGAAAAGTAGCAGTGAAGTGTTAGGCGAATAATTGTTACATAATGCTCACGAGTATAGCTTATCTCAAAGGCTTCGTATCGTAGACCTCGTACTTTCAATTATTTAGTAATTCATTTAATTCTAGAAATATAAATATAATTTAAATAATATAAAATACATGAAGAGTTGAGCTATCTTAGACCGCTTAAAACGCTCTATAGCCCAACTGATCTAGATCACTGATAGCTTCGTCTTCAAGACACTGGCAGCATTGCCAAGTTGAATGGCAATGCTAATTATTTAGTTATACTCGTATCGATATATCAGGGAGATTATTTCAAGAGCAATGTAGTCTAGTGGTAGTGGCGTTTTTTATGCTGTTTTCTGTTTCTGAGGTCATGGGTTCGAGCAGTAATAGCTTTTTCTGTTCTATAAAAATATGTGCACTATACAAGTACTCTCAAATGCTGAAGATAAACATCTTGAGGAAATGAAATGGAATGTCTTTGAACCTAAAAAGTTCGACATGTGCCAGGTGCGCGAAAGAAGCCTCTGAGGCGCACTTTAATCCTTTCACCACACTGGTTAGAAATAACTAGTAACACGATAAAAAGAAAATGTCTAAACATTACATGCACGTGGCGTGTTAAAATTTAAATAGTTAAAATTAAAGATAATTTTATTGTAATGAAAGCTGCGTAGCTAACTCGTAGAGCTTCGTAGCACTTCGTAGAACAGACGTAGCGCCGTAGCGATTCAAGCTTACTAACACGAGTTGAACAAAATTGTTTGCATTATTTTGCATATTTCTCTGTATTTATACATTGTTTATTCCGGACGGAGTAAACAGTTTAAACATTTCCGGAAACTTACCGCACGGTTGAATTAACTTGTGGTTTGTTTTTTTATTTCAAATTATACACAAAATGTATACAATTACAAGATCTTGTGGTATTATTATTAGATAAAACAAAACTGTTTTGATTTGATTTGATACGAGTCGTATTACGAAAGAAACATTCAATTTATACAACGTGGAGCTACAATGGCGACTTTAAATTAACATACGTATCCGGTCTCATGTTTTCTGATTTTAGAAATGTTTTTTATTTGATTAATCAAGATTTGTCGAAATAAAACATTTTTACTTTCAAAGAGGAGGAGGTTCTCAATTCTGTTAAACGTTTTACGTTTGATACTTCAGAACTCAGTCATCTATAAACTGATTTGATAAAATATTTTTTTGTCTGAACCTTCCATGGGTGGTTTTACTTCCCGTTTGGTTCCAAAAAAATACTACCCCTAAGGGTGAAGAAATAATAGAAAAAATAATGTATTGGACTTTAAATAGATTAATGTATTGATTCGTATAATTTTAATAAAAATTAGCACCACAAAAGTTGATAAAACCGGAGACGCATTTTTTTATGGGTTCAAATTTTTATTTTATGAAGTCAGTTTTATTTTTAATTTTTAAGACGTAATTATGACACATAATTTTTTTTATGTGATATCATGTCGAAAAAACCTGTACGTACAAAGCTTTCAGAGCGCTCTCTCCCCGCGTGACCACGTAGCTGCCCCTCTACGGTAGCCGTCAAATAGAGTATACCTACTTCCCATAGGTACGGAGCCTTATAAACCATAAGATTGTGAAAATAAGAAAATGAAACTATAATATACCTACCTACATTATTTATTTACAGAAATAATTAGAAATAAAAGAAAGAAAGAAAAGTTTATTTCGTGTCTTATGATATCATATAAGTATCTTGTTTCGAGTATGTTTCGGTGTATACTTTGTTGATACCACTTAATTAATAAATAAATAAATGAAATAACAAGTAAGTAAGAAAGTAAATTGACAGCAAAATTGGTCGTCACACAGCATGTGTTATAAATAGCGTTTATAACGCTTTTATAACGCTGGTCTTTCTTGACGCCGTGTCATATACAATTACAGAAATATACAACAATATAACATACAGTTATGTGAAACATTTGAGATATATAAAGGCCGTTTAAAAGGATCTTTAGAGTTTAACTGATCCATTACATAATCCAGTAAAGTTACCACTAATAATTAAAGCTCAAAAGATAAAGTAGAAGTTCTGAAAAGGAAATAGGTTTTTTTTTAAAACTAACTGATTTAAACATGATACAAGTTATTTAACAGTAGTGATAGCAGTAGTTTACAATTTGATAAACACTGGCTTTACTTCACGGTTGGCACTGAACCGTGCGAACCGTGAACTCGAGCGGCAACGAGCGGACCGTGGAGCAAACTCTACCTGATGAAGATTCTCTAGCTAGATGAATCGAAACAGTGTCGTTGCCTCCATCGACAAAATAATACGCGAGTAAAACCCGTGTTTATAAAATGTACAACTCGTTTTGAAAGTAAAATAGCAGTAGTTCGCTGATGGCATGTTTAAATTCGAAAAGGAGAAGGTAAAAAATTGTAAAATAGAAAACAAATCATTATTAAAGTTCATGGTATTTATCAACCGTTAATAAAAGTGTGTGAGGCGTAATTTGCACAAATTATACCAGGTTGAAATATGTTGTTCTTTCTAGAATTAAGTCTGATATATCAAAAGCTTAATTTACCTAATATATACGGGCTGTCAATGTGGCCATTAACAATTATAAAAAAACAATTGATCACGTTCAACCCTTCTGTTCATTTAGTCAAGGTAATGATTCAGGCATTAAACCTTGTAGTGATGACTTGTAAACTACATTTTTGAAAAACTGTCTTTGTATTTTCGTATATTGGTATTTGTATTTTCTATATACACATTATATCGAGAGTTCCACACTACTGAGGCGTATTAAGATAAGACAAATATTAGATTTGTTTTATGATAACTGAATTAGCTCTACTCGTGTGTTTATTAAAAGTTACCATGTTAGCTCCACGTTGTATATTGTATCTCGTTTCCTTTTCACTAGTGATCCACAAATACTGGCAAATGCACATTTGCGAATTCGTCTGTCACGGTCACGTGAGGCCTGTCACCTGTCACGTTGGTGCCGGCGCTGTTGTGATAGCAGTGTGCATTTGAAACCGCCTTCGTTGTCGACAGTGAAATGCATTTCGAAGTAAATATATTTATTCAGCACACGGTTCAGCACTTGAGTAATCAAGTAGTACGAAGAAAAAGTTGTATATATAAAAGTGGTGTTAAGTAACATAATATACTACTCTGTCAAGAAAGTACCGGGAAACGATCAATAATACACATAATAATAGTTAATTATCCAAATTTATTTTATCGCCTTCAAAGTATTGTCCTTCAGAAACGATATATTTACGCCAACGAATAATCCAATCATCAAAACATTTTTTAAACGCTTTACCGGAATTGAGTTCAGTTCTCGCGGTGATTTCTCCTTTATGTTTTCCACCGAAAGAAAACGGGTGCCACGAAGTGGTAATTTGAGTTTTGGAAAAAGAAAGAAGTCGGCTGGAGCCATATCTGGTGAGTAAGGTCGATGCTCGATGCTCGATACTCAACGGTATTCGTTGAGTTTTTGGTCAAAAATTCGTTCACATCATTAATAATAATGATGTTAATGCGAAGAAGCATTATCGTGTAGCAATATCCAAGAATTTTCTTTTCATAAATCTGGCCATTTTCGTTGAATTTTCTCTCTTAAACGCCGCATAACTAAAATAATATTTTTTATTGATTGTTTGTCCTTCCGGCAAGAATTCCAAGTTCCACAACACGGCGATAGTCAAAGAAAACAGTCACCATGACTGACTTTTGATCGACTTTGGCGTGGTATTTTCGGTTTCGGTTCAGTTGCATTCCACTCCGAAGCTTGTTGACAAGTTTGCATGTCAAACAAACCCACGTCTCGTCACCAGTAACAATGCGTTTCATTAATGTTGGGTTGGAATTAGTTCGTTCTATATCCATCGCATATCCTCAGCGACTCTTATGCTATTGAGTTTTTGGAGAAAATTCATGTCTTTTGAGACTAGCCAAGCAGCAACATAATTCATACCCAAGTGATTATTTAAAATGGTACGGACCGGACACGGACACGGACTGAACTTGCGGACAGAAAGTTCAGCGGCTATCTCTCAAACTAGAATGAGGATGTTCAGTCACTATTTCCTTCACTTATGCGATGTTAACTTCAGATGAAAATTTTGATGGCCTACCAGAGCGAGGCAAATATTCTATCACATCTCGACCGCTTTTGAACGCTTTGTACCAATCAAAAGCACGTATTTTGGATAAAGTCGCCGTAAGCTTTCAGTAACATTTTCAGGTACTTCGAACACAAAATTCCATTAGCGATGCAAAATTTAAGACAATCTCTTTGTTCGATGTTCTTGCCCGTTATGTAATGTAAAACAGTACTGCAATTAATCTTAATAACAGATGCAACTCAAACTCCGCTCCAAAATGGAAAACAGTTGTGCCAATATTCATATACAATATATTAGCTGCTGCCCGCGACTTCGCACGCGTGGTACATACCTACATAAAAAGCCTATGTATTTCTCCAAAGTCCCATTTATCTCTGTACTAAAATTCATCAAAATTGGTTCAGCGGTTTAGGCGTGAAAACGTAACAAACAGACAGACAGATAGACAGAGTTACTGTCGCATTTATAATATTAGTTAGATAACAACAAAAAACGAATAATTTGGAACCATGTACAAATCATCGTCTCCCGATACTTTTTTGACTGACTGTTTAGAGCAATGTGTACGCCTCTATAATAAGGTTCAAGGCGACATGCTAGATATGTCGATTGTCAAATTTAAGATCATAATTAAGCAAAAACTGTCTTACGATCACGAGATAAACGTGTCTAATTCGTGACGATGGCGCATGCAATTGTGCTGAAATATCGGGAAGAAGTAAAACTGACTTATCCTTGTAAATATCCCGTTTTGTGTGAAAATTATAATACACTTATAACTCAATTGTCTATGAAGACACTTGTGCTAAGAAGTGATAGTTTATTGACTAATGGCTCTGTGAGCTGTAGACCTCGCGAACATTTTGAAATCGTTGAAAACGTCGAAACGACTGAAATATAACTTTTTTTACGTTTTAAACCCCATTTTGAATCTCCGCCATTTTAAAAAATCTCCAATAACTGAACCGACAAAAAAAAACTCGGTTGAGAAATGCGACCTGCACAGGAGAACATTCGGACAGACAGCCATACGAAAGCATTTTTGCCTAAGCTAAAACGGAGACACTCGCTTCGCTCGGTCAATTAAAATTCCGCTAAAATAACATAACACGAGAATAAATAATGGATTAGTTTATATGAGTTATGTTATTTTATAAAAGGTCTGACGAAAAATCCTTCACAAAGTCAATGTAATTCTTGGTTGGTCGCCTTTGTACAAGGGACGATTTCGCCAATATCACGTTTTATGCTTATCCTTTGCATCAAAAGTCATAATGTAGTCATTGAACCGATTCAACAACTGTCAAATGAAATATTCATTTCCGAATATCACAAAAAACACAAATATTTTATTCAAATTATTCACACCCGAGTCTATAACTCTAGCTCTATTTTAAATAAAAACACCAAAATTAAACCGGAAATAATCAAATTATTTCCGGTTTAATTTTGGTGGTTTTAAAAAAAATAACGACAAGACGACCAAAAATAATCCCGACATCTATACTCTATAATATATTATATAAAATGCTTTGTCCTGAATATAAAATGCTTTGTGACTGACGGATCAACGCAGAACCTAAACCGCTGATCGTAGAGACCTGAAACATGTGGGGGATGGTGCATGCCTTTTCCGTAACGCTCTTTGGATATTCGTAAAGAAATTGTGCGTCATGTTACGAACACTGGGATGAATTTGCTGCTATGTCTCATGAGCGTCATGGCAAAAATCATAGGACAAAAGAAGAGTATACATTCGATACGTTACAACACTCTACATATGGCGGTTTTTGCGAGTTAGTTGCAGCCGGTCTAAAATACTCATAAAAAAAATTGTGAGAAGGAAAAGAGGTAAACCCGTAGATGGCTGGCCAGGAATAATGAAAGAACACGCTCTAGGTAGAGTGTACATGGTTCACCCAAATAAAACAGAGTTTTACTTCTGCACGAGGCTAGGGATCCATCGTCCTTCGATGACTTGAAGACTGTAAACGGTGTCCTCCAACCAACTTTTCAATTAGCTTGCATGAAATTTGGCTTACTAGAAGGTGACAAACATTGGGATTCTGCCCAGACGCAGCAGCCTTATGCGAGTCGCCATTTAAAATGCGTGAACTTTTTTCTATAATGCTGGCATTCTGTCAGATTACAGACGCACTAAGTCTTTGGGTAAAATATAAGGATAGCCTATCAGAATACTACAAACGACAAGTGGAAAGGCTTTCTGGCATTATAGATGAACATCTGGCAGATGAAATCTACAATAAATGTTTGGTCACAATAGGAGAAGCTGTATTACCATTAGGAGGACAAAGCTTACAGCAGTACGGGTTGCCTCAGCCTCAAAGACCTGAAGGCTTACACAATAACCGGGACTACCTGAAGGAAACAAGTTACGATGTCAATTCCTTAGCTGAACTGATGTCAAGTAGTGAAGGCTCTCTAACCAATGAACAAAGACATATCTATTATAAAATACTTTTAAGTATCGACGCAGGTGTAGGAGATAAAATTTTTTTGGATGCTCCTGGTGCAACAGGCAAGACTTTTCTATTAAATTTACTGTTGCCCAAAGTGAGAAACAATCGTGTTATCGCCTTAGCGGTCGCATCGTCCGGAATACCTGCCACTCTGCCGGAAGCAGGTAGAACTGCACACTCCGCGATTAAACTTTCTTTCGATTTGATACAAACTGAAACCCCACTATGCAATATACCCAAACAAAGTAATATGGCAGAAGTACCCCGTAAAACTAATTAAATTGTTTGGGATGAGAGTACTATGACTCATAAAGGGGGTTTCAAAGCCCTAAATAGATCATTACAAGATATTAGGAACATTAATTGTCAAATAGGATGAGTAACTGTATTGTTAACGGGCGATTTCCGGCAGACTTTACCAATAGTTCCGAGAGGAACGCGAGCGGACGTCACACACGAAGTTAAAGCGTGCGTGAAGTGGTCTCATTTGTGGCTTTCAGTGACAAAACTGATCCTTACCAAAAATCTTAGGGGAGATGTTTCTGCCGGACAGTTCTCAGACCTGTTGCTTATAATAGGAAATGGTGACTCCCCGGAACTGGATAATAATATAATTCTCCTTACAGAGTTAGGTACAATTGTTTCCACTGTAGAAGAGCTTATAGCTAAAATTTACCCAAACATTATTAAAATTCACGATAAACATGCAGAATGGTTATGCGAGCGTGTCATCTTAACTCCATAAAACGAACAAGCCTCAGTCATAAATGAAATACTTTTGAGATCATTCGAAGGGGTCGAATATCAATATAAATCCGTCGACTCAGTGATAAACAACGATGATGCCATTAATTACCCGGTCGAGTTCCTGAATACACTGAAGCCTCCCGGTCTCCCAACTCACATATTAAAATTGAGAGTTGGCACGCCAATTATGTTGCTGCGCAATGTAAGTCCACCAAAATTATGCAATGTCACCAGATTGCAAGTGAAAACGTTGCATCGCAATCTAAGCGAGGCAACTACACAGACAGGTTGTTCTCGAGGAGAGTCTGTATTTATTCCTAGGATTCCCCTAAAACCATCAAATTACCCCTTCGAATTCAAGAGAGTTCTGTTACCTATCAAAGTATGCTTCGCCATAACTATAAACAAAGCTCAAGGTCAAACTCTTAAGGTAGCGGGAGTAGACTTGAGAGAAAGCTGCTTCTCACAAGGCCAGTTGCATGTGGCATGCTCCAGAGTAAGCGCGCAAAGTAGCCTGGTGATTCTAGCACCCGAAGGAAGAACAAAAAATATTGTTTACAAAGAAATACTGCGTTAGGCTAGGTTAGTGTAGTTTTTCGATTTCGTTGTAAAAAGATGATACCCCTGTGTCACTTTCACCAGATCATAGGCCGAGCTTCGTGTTCATAAAATATAACAAAATTTTATTTTATTTTGATGTTTAATTAACCTTTTAATCCCTACATTACAATAATTATTGTTATATATTAATAATATTATAAATGTGAAAGTAACTCTGTGTCTGTCTCTCTGTCTGTCTGTTTGTTACGTTGTTCTACGCCTAAACTGCTGAACCGATTTTAATGAATTCTATTAATGAGATAGATGGGACCTTGGAGAAGGACATAAGCTACTTTTTATATAGATATCACATGTGCGAAGCCGCGGGCAGGAGCTAGTCATACTATAAACAATATAAACACATGACATTGGCAAAACTGATATTATTTTAACACATGTCATTAACGAAGAAGAAGAAGAAGAATGTTTGTACGTTAAAAATAAAACATAGCGTGATTTTAAGATTATGTAACTGGCTTTAACTGAGGACATTTACGTTTAAAAGCTTCACATAATCCAATTAAGGACAATACGCGTGCGATGCGAGCCGGCATTCGAGCGATTAAAGTAACGCGCGTTACATCTCTGTTAGGGCAGTGACACACAAAGAAATTAAGACCAGAGGGGGGGATAATTTAAATATTTTTTTAATAATAGGGTCAGGGTGTTTTTCTATGTATAAAATATAGGTACAAAAAAAAGTAGTATATCAGTCATGTGCTTCCCATAATACAAGCTCTGCTTACTTTGGGGTTAGATGGTGCTGTATGAATTGACTTGGTGCTGTCTTTTTTGACACTTTTAGGTGCTATTTGCTCGTTGATTGAAAAAATAATATTAAAATACAGGAAAAATTTCAAATTATTTGTAAAGTTATTATATCTGTAAAATAATTGCGTAATAAGATCTAATTATTATCTTTTCCTAATATCTTTTGAATTGCAGTCTACACTAATTCATGGAGAGTAAAATTATCGTGGATATCGTGCAAAAATATATTGGTATAATGTTTTTTAGTCTTCTTATTTTTTATATATAGCATCGTTTAAAATAAAATACCCAATTCATAAATAAATAATTAATAATAATTCATATTTCAATATAAACGTCATTGAAGAATATAAATTAATCAATCATCATCATCATACCAGCCCTTAGGAAGTCCACTGCTGGCCATAGGCCTCCCCAATTGATTTCCAGGAAGAACGATTTTGAGCCCTCTCCATCCACCGACTTCCTGCGATCTTTACAATGTCGTCAGTCCATCGGGTGGGGGGTAGTCCTACGCTTCGTTTTCCTGTCCTTTGGAGCTATATGGCCTGCCCATTGCCACTTCAACTTGCAAATTTAGAGTGCTATGTCGGTGACTTTGGTTCTTCTACGGATTTCCTCGTTGCGGATTTTATCACGTAGTGAAACACCCAACATAGCTCTCTCCATAGCTCGTTGCGCGACTCTGAGCTTATGTATGAGGCCAATAGTTAGCGACCAAGTCTCAGTTCCATATGTCATCACTGGCAACACACACTGATTAAAGACTTTCGTCTTGAGGCTCTGCGGTATCTGTGACGAGAAGATGTGCCGTCATTTTCCGAACGCTGCCCATCCAAGTTGGATTCGTTGGCTGACCTCTTTGTCGAAGTTGGACTTGCCTAGTTGAATCGTCTGACCCAAATAGACATAATGGTCTACAACTTCGATTATATCGCTCTCAACATGTACCGGTACGGGTGCAACATGAGCATTTGACATGATTTTTGTCTTGCTCATGTTCATTTTAAGACCCACTTGTTTAGAGTCGATATTGAGATCGCTGAGCATTGCGCCAAGGTCTTCCAGCGATTCTGCCATGATGATTATATCGTCAGCAAATCGAAGTTGAGTGATGCGTTCGCCGTTGATGTTGATACCATATCTATACCAGTACAAGAGTTTGAAAACATCCTCCAATGCAGAAGTGAACAGTTTCGGAGAAATAACATTTCCCTGTCTCTCCCCTTTATGCAATGGGATTGGATTCGTGCTCTGGTCCTGGAATCGGATAGAAATGGTGGCGTTACCGTACAGACATTTCAACACTTCGATATACCGATAGTCGATTTGGCACCGCTGGAGTGACCGCAACACTACCCAGGTTTCGACAGAATCAAAGGCTTTCTCATAGTCCACAAACGCTAAACAAAGTGGCCGGTTATACTCTTCGGTCTTCTGTATAACCTGCCGGAGCGTATGGATGAGGTCTATGGTGCTAAAGCCTTTTCGGGACCCGGCTTGTTCGGGAGGCTGGAAGTCGTCAAACCTACGAACGAGACGATTAGTTACTACTCTCGAAAACAGCCTATAGACATGGCTCAACAGCAAGATGAGCCTGTAATTCTTTAAGAGGGTTTTATCCCCTTTCTTAAATAACAGTACCACCACGCTCCTATTCCACGCCTCTGGCGTAGTTCCCTAGAGGATGACGGAGTTGAACAGCTTCTGGAGGACCTTAAGTACCGGTGTTCCACCCGCTCTTAGAAGCTCTGTCGTTATTCCGTCTTCCCCCGGTGCCTTGTTGTTCTTAAGCTGCTTGAGAGCCGTTCGGATCTCGTATAGGCTGACGTCCGGAATGTCTTCAGTATAGCTTGTAGCAGGGCTTTGCGATGAAGTGTACAGTTGTACATAGAACTTCTTGAGCTCTCGTAAAACGTCTGGCTTTGAGGAAACGACCCTGCCACTGTTGGTCTTCAGCTTCGTCAACAGGTTTTGCCCAATAGACAGATTTCTCGCGAACACTTTGGAGCCTTAGTTGCGCTCTATTGCGTTCTTTATATTAGAAGTATTATACAGACGCAAATCGCGTCGCATGGACTTAGAGATATGTTTATTTAGCGTACTGTATTTCGACATGTCTACTAAAGACTGCAGTTTCGCTACGTTCTGCCATGAGTTCTAGAGTTTGCTCAGAGAGTTTTTGGGTTCTACCTTTGCGCTGAGTCTTACAGAACTTTGACCCAACGGCATGGACAATTTCCAACAGGCCGTCTTTATTTCGTCCACGAATTCGCATTCGGCGAAGCATTGGAAGCGATCTTGAAGTTCCAATTGAAAGCTCTCGGGGTTTTGGATTTGGGCAGGACTTGGGCGAAGAAAAGGTTTCATCAGACGGGACCTTTCTAGCTTTACGTTAAGATTTATTGAGCCTCTAACCATTCAGTGATGACTGCCGGTTTTGACCCTGTTGATCACTGAGACATCATTCAATATTTGCTTTTTTGTTGTCATGATGAAATCTATCTCGCGTTTGTGTCCACCGAGGTGAAGCCATGTCCATTTCCTGGACGGCCTCTTCTTGAAAAAGGAGTTCATCATAAAGAGTCCCACTTTTTCCATGAAGTCGGCCAATCGCTGACCCCGTTGGTTCCGCTGTCCAAATCCAAATTGCCCCACTCTCAGTTCATCGCCGTTCCTCATACCTAGCCGCGCGTTGAAGTCCCCCATTACAACCGTAAAGTGTGTTTTCGAGGCTTGCATGACATTTGAAATGTTATCATACATAGCCTCCACTTCATCGTCTGGACGTTTCGAGTGAGGTGCGTACACCTGTATGACCTTAAGCAAGTATAAGGTCTACCACCCTGCTCGACACGCTTTCGATCTTCACAATGTTGTTAACGAGGGATTTGTGGACGAGAAACCCAACACCGTGCTGAGATAGTTGATCGCCCTCCCGGTAGTAGAATAAGTTGCCGGAATTTAGGATTATCTTGTCCTCTCCCTCTCTTCGGACTTCTGATAACCCTATAATATCCCAGTGCAACTTATTCACTACTTCTTCCAGCTCTATCAACTTCTCGTCGGTCCTCAGCGTGCGTGCGTTGTAAGTTGCCAGGGCCAGGGGTGTTGGGATTGGTAGCTGGACCTCTGCCGGAGATTCTTCTCCTGTTTCGCCGTTACCGTAGCCGCCACCTATGCCAGGAATAGCGGAACTGCCGGGAACAGGGGGCCGTCTTCTATTTGTGTACATCATTTCGGCGGTTTTGCCATAGTCACCACGCTTGGCAGGCTGATTGGTGACTCAAGAGGTGCTGCTGCCCAATCCCCCGGTGTGTGTTCCCTTAGTCGCCTTTTATGAAATCCACGGGAGGTGACGGAGGGGTTCTATTCTATGCCGGAACCACCACGGCAAATAAATTAATCAAAATGTAATTATATTAATTCAAAACGTTCGTATATGTTGTTTTTTGAGTTCTGTGTGTCGCAAACCTTACGCTCACATTACATCTCTCCGAGCGTTTTCCCAAAAGAGGCAATATTAAAAATAATACACCGCCTGTCGAGCGGCGATTACCCAATTTTGAGCAAAAAGGGATTTTTCCTCCAACGAGTAAGGGCATTTTTAGACTTCTCATGGTAGAAACACACTAAAAATCTCTATAGTGACGAACAAGGTTTTGCAAAATAAGCGTCAGCGGCAACGGTTATTGCTAAGAGATTACACAAATGCATAATGGGTGCTAAACTTAATGTAATTTTGTAACCAACATAGAATAGAATAGGTAAATATTTATTTGGTACATATACACACACGGAAATTGAAAATACAGTAGAAACAAGCAGTAACAAGAGGAGGATCTCTTAAAAAAAAAAACTATGTTTGTTGCCTCAGAATTTTATTTATGAACAGATTTGGATTTATTTTATTGGGAATGTATATTTCACGCTGGATCCCATTTAAATTTAAAGAAAAATACTACCCCTAAGGTTGACAAAATATGGGATAATTTTTTTCGGGACCCAAATTTTATATCGGCTCTTATTTTAATTAATGAAGTCGGTTTTCTTCATTGTTCTTAAACGTTATTATCATGACATCGTAATGCGACTCTCGTTATACAATGTATCGTAAGTAACAATCTAAAAAGATATATTTTTAAATAAATAAATAATGCCGGACATTTCACACACCATCATCTGACCCCAAAGTAAGCAGAGCTTGTGTTATAGGTACCACATGACTGATATACTACTTATATACTTTTTTTTTGTAAATACATACATATTATACATAGGAACACCCAGACCCGAGACAACTACTTGCAGATCATACAAACATTTGTCCCGCGGCGGGAATCGAACCCGCAACCTTCTGCGTCTCAACCGGACCTTAGCCCACTGTGCTATAGAGGTTATTATTTTTTAACATAAAGTAGTTATTGATCCTCTGTTTTGTTTAAATGTTTGAAAAAGCCCTAAGAAAGAGCGCAAGTGGGCCGACTTTAATAAACCTTTTTTAGACGAAATGACGATAATTCTCGCAAAGTGGTTTTTACAGTAAATTCTCGAGTTCTCGGCGAGGGACTGAAATGCGTTAATATGTGACCGATTTCCTGCTGGAAACTCCAAGTTTTGTGGTTAAAAGTGCTGAAGAATTCCTTTTATAGAGCTTTTTTATCAACTTTGCAATAGTACCAGCACAAAAATATTAATGGCTTTACGGACTTGGAATTTACACAGAGAGATTTACGTCTAAGGTCTGAACGAAACATAAATTTAATAGAAAAGTCAAAATACTGTGATAATATTTTACTTTACCTGCATTCATCACATAGTCACGCCTTGTTATAATTTCCTACCTAATGACTTACTTACGATTAGCAACCACCGTGATTAAAACTTCAGAAATAAATAAATAATAAATCTAGTCCCAAATTAAGCAAAGCTTGTGTTATAAATAAAATTAAATAAAAACAAATCTTTATTTCAGACTGCATTATGTCCATAATATACATGAAATTATCATAAACTTTAAAAATCATCTACAGGCCTTTTAATCTACATACATAATAATAAATTAAAAAATAATAAGTACAATAGTCAAAACAAAGAAATACATTAAAAGACACACAAATTTAAAGTTTTTTAAACTTACGCGATCAGAACACATTATTATAAATATTTACGGGTATTTATCGCGTTTATTTACCTATTTTTCCCGACGTTTCGACAGGTTTACACTATGTCGTGGTCACGGGATGACATCCCGTGACAATATTATTACAAATATTTAAAATAACACACAAATTTATTTAGAATAATTATACTTTATGTTATTATTATTAGTGATAACCCGCATCCTCGAATAGTGATACATATAAATGCAGTTGAACATATTTGCGAACACGTTGAGAATGCTATTGGAGCTGGCTCGGACCCTGCGCACCAGAGATGCTCCCCACTTACCATGGTTATGGGGACCACATGACTGATAAACTACTACTATAGTTTTTAGTAGGTACTTACATACCTACATAGAAAAAGACCCCGAGATAAATATTTGCTTCTGTGTCTCAGTCGTTAATGTGAGGTAAATTACAGAAATTTTATGTCTATGTTATGTAAATGTCCTGTATAAAAATAGATTTTTTACTGAACTGAAATTTCAACAGAAATATCGTCATAAAAGCATTTCATACCCTCAACATAGGCACAGACCAAATAAGTAGGTTCTTGGAAGCATGGCAATGCATTTCGCATGTCGGACTGAGACGTGCAATGAAATCCAATGCGAGTGTTACAGTGGCATTATGACCCACTTCAGTAGGTAAACCAAGGCTCGAGTGGGTATTACAGAACAATAGTAACAAACTGATTTAAAATGTTACGAAAATGTTGTATTGTGTTTTAGAATCTTAGTTTTTCAATAAATATCTATATTATAAATGTGAAAGTAACTCTGAGTCTGTCTATCTGTTTGTTACGTTTTCACGCCTAAACCGCTCAATCGATTTTGATGAATTTTTGTATAGAGATAGATGGGACCTTGGAGAAGGACATAGGCTACTTATTATTTAGGTTCCACAGAACTCAATACAATTAAATCGTGGATTTTAATCTAGTTGCACACCTATGGAGTTTTATGATCGAAATAAGTAATTGCGCTATACCAGTACTCTCAAACGACGAAGGAGTACAGAGGGAGGAAGCCGGCATGTCGTAGAACCAAAAGAATTCGAAGATATGTGCTAAGTGCACGAAAGGAGCCTCTGAGACGCAATTTTATCCATTCACAACACTGGTTTGAAATAACTAGTGACACGATAAGATCATCATAATTAAATATTATTCAGATATTATTTCATGCAACGCAATAGCGCAATACATAATTCTAAAGTTAATGTATAATTTATAATTAAAACCCGATTCATGAAATCTAAGTTGGATCAGTGGTAGCCGAATCAAATTTAAAAAATATATGAAAATGTGGTTTATGTTCAAATAAATGTTGCAGGATAAGGTTAGGTGATTTTTCAATAGCTTTGTATAGCTATTTTATATAATAGCATTTGTGTTATTGACAGTTTTGTCAATAACTAGTCGTTTTATTTTGTTAAAATAAAGTCGATTATTTTTAATCGTGTAGCGAAGCAAACATGGCGCATTTAAATTATTTATTTTTCTTAAGTTATTTCCGGTTTTATTAGTAATTTTGGTATTTTTATTTAAAATCAGCTAGTCTCGAGTAGAGACTCGGGTACGAATAATTTTAATAAAAGCATTGTGGTTCGAGCAAATAATTTTTTAATATGAAATACTCCATTTTATATCAAATAACAAATTACGAACGACAAGAAACGACTTTATGACATCATAATAAACATAGTAAAAACACTTGACACTAGCAAAATTGACATTATGATGACACATACAATTAGTTTGTGACATCATACTAATTAGCAATTAATATGATGTTCAAAGTCGTATGTTGTCGTTCATCATTTCTTATTTATCTAATACTAGCTGGCTGCGACTTATCGTTATATTTTGGTCAATTAACACAATATCTTTATAAATTATATAAAGATACCTGTGTTATTCTGATGTATAAGCTATATTATTGTAAAATTTCATTAAAATCCATTTATTAGTTTTTGCGTGAGAGAATAACAAACATACATACTAACCTTCGCGTTTATAAT
Organism: Lampropteryx suffumata; assembly: GCA_948098915.1. Classification (NCBI taxonomy): domain Eukaryota; kingdom Metazoa; phylum Arthropoda; class Insecta; order Lepidoptera; family Geometridae; genus Lampropteryx; species Lampropteryx suffumata. Next base: position 13,430,426 of record OX402565.1, on the reverse strand, counting down.
ATTAGTAAGGATTATAAATCCGAAAGTAATTCTATCTGTCTGTTTGTTACGTTTTCACGCCTAAGCCGCTGAACTGACTTTGAAGAATTTTGGTATAGAGATAGATGCAGCAGCTAGTTTTATATCAAATGATATTAAATTGAGTTTTTTCATATTAAATAATGATACGAATTGCTCGAATCGCAAAGCTTTAATTCCAATTGTTCAAACCCGAGTCTTTATCTCTAGCTATATTTAAATAAAAACACCAAAATTACTAGTAAAACCAGATTAACTCGAAAAATTTAATAATATATGAGCGCAAAATTTGCTTCGCAGGACACCTACAAATAATCCAAATAAAGCTATAAACACTCTAACTAAACTCTAAATCATAACGTGCCGTGACATTGACAGCGTCACGCCACCACTATCAGATGTGTCACGTGACGCAACGTGACATATCGCATCACGCGCGCCGAGTGTTTAATCAAGAACGATTTATGTTTTGTAAACGAGAACCTGCCTTTATTGGGATACGTTTATTTCAAATAAAGAATGCTGGCATGTTGTTGATGTTGTGGTTTCGATTATATATTAAACCATTGTTTACTGACACGCGACATCGTACGCGTTACTTTTATAGATACCTACGTAGTGTAGTAGGTAATTTTTGATTTGTAACATCTTTCCTTTCGCTTTCCTGCGACAGATTCCCAATTATTTCATGAAAAGGGACAGAAGCGTGTAACAGTTGGCCGGCGAAGCGGGAGCTATTTGAGCGCGCGCGGTTGCTTATTACCAAGGGGTGATGTCAGATGTCAGATGTAAGGCTCTCTCGTTTTCTTTAATGGTTAGCCAGTCAACAAACTTTGCATACTCATTTTACCTCTTTTTGGCGGTTATTTTGAAATTCCGTGAATAACACATTTTTTATTTAGGTATCAGAAACATGTTCCAAGCCAATCGCACCACTCGTATAAAAGTTCCCTTGACACCCCATTAAACCCCTTTTGGGTTTTTTTTTAATCCTATATCCAGAATAAGTAGCATGCTAATTTCACTACGTGTTAAAATTATCCATCCAAACGTTTTGAATTTCGAAAAACCCGCCTTAGTACGTAGTATTGCTATAAAAGGAAGCTACTTTTAAAATTTCATTTTTTTTTTAATTTTGTATCTTCAGCTGTTTCGGTTCCGCGATGATGAATCAGTACAGTCAGGTTAAACTCTTTTATGGGTATAGATTTCGAGCGTCTAGTACAAGTCTCGTACGAATTAGGCAACGATATTACATGGAATGTGTTTATGTGCAGGTATGATTTTTATATTTATTATCTTTGAACTTTTTGTATAAAATAATGAAAACGACAATATTTTATAATAACAATACTGTGACAGGAACCTAAAAGAATTTTAAAATCCTTGCCTCTTGAGCTTTTCAACAATATTTTCATTGGCCGTACCGAGGCGCATACAATTTTCAAGTGCCGATCTTCGGTGATCGAACAAAACGGTTTTATAAATCGCTCATCATGAAAAATAAGCTTTGAAAATACTCGACAATATTAGCATTGTTAATAACGAGATGGAGTGCTTTGTGAGCAAGACAGGCAAAGAGCGACGGCCTTTGTCGTGGAGTTTATAGAAAAATCTCCGAAAAATTCGATAAGAAACCGGACAATAGATTTACGACCGTTGACTTCACTTTATTGTGCATAAAAAGCAGCTAGTTGTTTACATTTTCTTATTTACATTTACATAATTTTATATAAATTGTTCTGTTTTATTTAGATTTTTAGCGATTTCATTGGTGACGACGAGTAAAGATTGGAATTACCTATGTTTTCAACCAATTTAATAACTCCAATTTTTAAGACAATTTCGGCAATATACCTATTTAAATTAATTCATCAATATCATATTTTTATTTATAAAATAAATAATACAAGCATCGACCTACTTTCCGCCTACGTTAGCTTTCGATGGAGACATATATTTTTCCAAAAATAAGTTATAACAAACTGTATTCATTGCTTTTCCAATAAAGAGCGTATCTAGAAATTCAATATCAATATTTTCTCAGAAATAGCGATAGGAGACCATTAAGCTGTCGTTAGAGCAATCACTTAGCGGTAAAAAAATGTGTAGTTTCGCCCTTATGTTCAGGGCGGGGCGATTTGTATTGCTCCTGGTATTGCTTTATTAATTTTAAATATGGAATCATAAATATTGGCGCAGTACTTTGATAGTACTGGCAATATAGATAGTGTTCTTCTTTTAAAATTATTATTGACATCTACACAAAAACCTTTTTCAAGTTTCAAAGAAAGAAGTTTTTATGCTAAATAAACAGTTTGCGTTTAAACTCCTTTAATCCGACCTCACCGTATATGTGAATCATAACCCTAATTTCCCCACAGTGTGGTGGGGTACAATCATAAACACAACACTAGCAGAATGCACAAGCTGCTCTTTCCTATTACCTAAACAAAGAGTATCATGAATTGAAACCAGAATAACCCCATTCAATGGGCAAAGTACCAGATTTTCAGTGTGTCATAATCGCGTTACATTTTATTGAAGATCACATTTTTCATCTGAAAAACGAAAAACAAAGATACCTACAAATTTTATAATATAGTATGTACGAGTAGGTCATTAAAGTTTTATAAATATGGTTTGAGATTCAAAATAGCACGCATAACTACGATGACGCCCAGATAAAGTAAATAAAAAATTTATCGGTGAACAGATAGGTACCCAAGTTTTGTTCTGGTGATTACAAAACATCAGAATAATTTGTAGCTAAGCCTCACCATCGTTTACGAATCTGACATTGGTTTCTTTATGAGAAAACTTTACAATAACCTATCAAGAATTATTGAAGACAAATCTACGTCTAGGTCTAAAACTCTACGTCGACGATCGTTAACGACTTCGTAGTGAAAGCTGAGCCGTTATTCATAAGCAAAAACAAGAACACGTTAAAATCTGTCATTCGGCTGCGGTTCGATTCCAATCGAGCTTACGGAAATTAACATTATTACCCCCGATTTCGCGTTGCTACAGCAGTAGCAACTACGACCTTTACGTAATAAACTTGATGGTAACTTCAGATATGCGCTTCTAGATCGAAGTATACTAAGCCCAGAGCGACTCACATGATCGCTAGGTTCGCGGGTCGTTGCAATTAGCATATGCACATAACTTGCAACATTACGGTGTAAGTGGCGACCCATAATATAGAGCGATAAATAACAACTAACTGTTCTCGCTCGCAACGAAATGTTACAGCTAACGCAACGGGAATAGTCAAATTAGAACGAATGTGATCTACTCGTCGAGAGCGCAATTCCGCATAATTTTATTTGATTGTTTTGCAGAGCATTGTTTACTGCGGAGCATCGAGTGGACCATTAATACTAGGTATTGTCAGGATTACTCCATACTTTAGATACCAGGCACCGTTGACGAAGGTCCGCCTTCGAAGCAAAAGAATCGATTCCCACAGCAGGACAAATGTTTATATAATCTGCAAATATTTGTCTCTGGTCTGGGGGGTTTTCTATGTCAAAATAGCTGACCCGGCAAACTACGTACCGCCTCAAAATCAATAAATAAATAAGCAAGCTTTTTTTTCATATTTACTCACCTTTTAAACCTTCCCTGGACTTCCACAAATAATGCAAAATGAAAATTAGCCAAATCAGACCGGCCGTTCTCGAGTTTTAGCGAGACTAACGAACAGCAATTGATTTTTATTATATAGACTAGCTGACCTGACGGACGTCCTGTCTTAGCTATTAATATGAATAAATTAAATATGAATTTGAATTGATATAATCTATAACTGTCAAACGACTGACAGTTATTTCAAACGCCATAAGGATCCATTAGAAAGTTTATATTGTCAAAACCGCTAAGGTTACATTAGAAAAGTTAAGATCGTCGTTAAGTTTACATAAATTTTCTAATTCCAGGAAACTTTTTAATGTTTGATTAGAACCTTCTCCTGGAGATACCAAACACAACAAAAAAGAATTAGCGAAATCGGTCTAGCCGTTCAAGCGTGGTGCCGTGACCAAGGGAAATATAGATTAATTTTTATAGTAGATATCCAGTTCGCGACTTCCGCGCATTTTAAAAAGAAAAAATAATATCTAATTGTAAATCTAAACCATTATTGAATCCACTTGAACACACACAAAAAATTTCATTAAAATCGTAGGACGAGTTTAATTACAAACACACGCACAGAAGATGTATATTAATATATAGATAAATAATATGTAAGTATTTACAAAAATATATATAAATAGTAAATCAGACCAGCATATTCCATAAAATGTTATTATTAATATATTAGATTCATATTTTTGTTATATGTACTGTTGGCGATGCCTAATAAATAAATAAAATAAAAAAAAACAGTCATGTGGTAGCACAAGTTTTCAGTCATAACATAAATTCTGCTTTCTTTGGGGCTAGATGATGCTGTGTGAAATGTCTGGCATTATTATTATTTTATTGTTATGAAGTTGCAAGTACATTGCCGCACCCAACTTGCTCGGCATATTCTTATAGAAGTGACGCGCTAGACGACATGTTTTGGAGGAGTTTGACTTCTGTTCATGTTCTAATAAGTATTCTTTGAAACTAATTTATATTAGTGACTCAACGCAGAGCACTGGTGTTCTAGTGCATTACCACATCACGCCTTCCACTCCTATGGTCGTGGGATCGAATCCTGTGGTGCACGAATGGATATTTCTGTTTGAATAATTTATCTGCTCTATACCCAGCTTAAACGTTTGAAGGTACTGACTAAAACGGTGAAGGAAAACATCGTGAGGAAATTTCTAGAACCTAGACCCATTCCTAAAGTAACACCATTTTATAAAATTTCTTAAATGCTCTAAAACACGTCAATCACCAGTAAATTTATAAATTCAAAAAGTGTAATTTAAAAGTGTTGCTCTAACTTGGACTTTGGTGCTAGCAAAATAAGATTGTTTGTATTTTAGGAAATTTAAGCTAGTCTATTATTTAACTAAAACTAGTGGCCCGGTGAGCTATAGTCCTTGCGAACATTTTTCTAAATAACTGAAATATAACTTTTTTTACGATTTCAACCCCCATATAGCCATTTGAAAAATTTCCAAAAATTTAATCGACAAAAATAATGTATATAGTTATAGAACCTGCTCACAAAATTTCACAAGAATCGGTTGAGAAATGCGACATGTAGAGTAAAACATCCGAACAGACAGATATACGAAAGCATTTTTGCCTAAGCTGAAACGGAGACACTCGCTTCGCTCGGTCAATGATAAATGCCAAAGTGTATGTAGTTGTTTGGATGTAATATAGTCACTATAGTCATACTCGGTAATAGTATAGTCATACTGGACCATAGTCACTTAGAATAATAATGGCGGGCAATGCACACAACATCATCTAGCCCCAAACTAAGCATAGCTTGTACTATGAGAACCAGATGACTGATAGAATACTTATATGTTTTTAAATACATATATGAGATACTTTATAACACCCAGACACAGAAAAAATACACCTATGTTCATCACACAAATGTTTATCCTGGGAGGGAATCGAACCCTCAACCTACAGCGCAGAAGGCAGAGCTGTCAACTCAGTTGGTAGTACCAACTGAGTTGACAGGTCTGTCAAATAGCGAATAGGCTACTTTAATCTAAGTACCACGCGAACCCGCGGGCAATAGCTACTAAAGCATAACGTATTGATTACGATAATTCCTCTAAGAGCCATCGTAAATGTTTTGTTTCGAAGAAATAGACAGAAGAAACTTTATAGCAACAAAAAAGGTACTTAGCAAACTTTCTTTTATTTGAAGATGAATAACAGATTTGTGTAAAAACGCGCTCTGATTTCCGATAAATGCTTTAACTTCTGTCGAACTCGAGAATTTTCCAGCTGAAGTTATTTTAAGATCAAGATAAAGTTAAGAGGAAAAACGAATGAAAAATAGTTCCGATGATTATTCAAGATGACACTCTTAGACTCTAGCTAGAGCCTCAAGTTTTCTTAAAACGGCGACTGTAATACGACGATCGCTTCAGTATGGCGATTATGGAACTTTTGACAGAATCAATGTCTATTAGATTTGATTAGCAATCGACATAATTTCAATCATTAGTTTGATTGTAATCGGAACCAGTTTTGACAAGATGGATTACTATTACGTACGTTCTATATCTATCTCAGACCAAGTAAATATATAGACGGAGACTACCATGAATAACTAAAGTGAAGTCTCAAAACCATGCTCTTCTGTGTAAATACCCGCACCCACGCGCACACATCTACCCAAACCGTGCTCATTGCTCTTAGTATACGCGTACATACTTATACTACTAAGTATTATGTCATGTCGTGGTCAATAAAACATAATAAAAAAAAATACCTCATTTATTTAATATATATATATAAAAGCAAGCACGATTTCGGTGTATGTGTGTGCGTAGGTGCGGGTATCTACACGCAGGAGCACGGTTTTGAGTCCTTATTTTGGCTGATTGCGGCGTTCCGTCTTCGTATTTATTTGATCTGAGGATTTTATTCATATGACAGCATGTATGACAATCAACATCAACCTTCCGTAATACCAATTCATCAATAGTAACTGAAAGTGATTAGTATCAAAGTTTTGATAGTATCAAAAGTCCATAATCGCCCGCAGGTCTTGTATAAATAATGCCTTTTAAAAACCATTAAACAGAACAAAAACATTTTGTACAATTTCGCCAATCTATTCCTAATGAGTTAGACACGATGCAGACGCATGCACCCCCCTCCCGACCGCAATTAAAAACTAATAAAAAACTAATAAAAATAAAAAAGTAAAATGACGAAGCAACCAGTCTGCAGAGTCTTCGTGCTTTTTCGTTACAGTGCGGAGCGAGTCAATTGTTCCTGAGGATGACTCATGAAGAGGCGAAACAAGTGTCAAATTTATTTTTGAAGTGAGTGATGTGAGTTCTAAAGTCGTCTTGCTGGATTAACATAGCCTACTTTTTATATACGTATCCTGCGGACAATGGCACATGCTTCAAGTTCAGTTCAAAGTACAAATAGTACAACAGATTAAAATTCAAGTTAAATATTTTTAATAAAGCATTCAAATATTTTGATGAATAAATATTCAAATATAGCTTGAACTTTAATCTGTTTCACTATTTTTTCTCTCTAGGTCGCAAGATAATTTCCTTTTTTCACGAGTTAATTTGACTCCAATTTCTAACTCATTTGGAGCCTCAACCTACCCAATCTGAGTTTAGTGTGTACACGGATATCGGTAAACACTCTATTTCGAATAAAAGTTGCAAAAACGTGGTTATAAGTTTTCCAATACTAATAAAAGTTGAGCACGAATGAAGAGTACGGAGCTGTATGCATTAGCACTGCAAAAACAAGTAACCATCAAAGTGAAGAGTGAAGTACCTGTGTATAATATCCAATAGAAGTCATAATTGTGCGAAATTGGGAATATTGACTGTCGTGACAAGATGTTATTGGTGTAGTCCAAGCTGCTGCCCGCGGCTTCGCACACGTTGTACCTACATACTTAAATGTCCGCCAAAACCCAATCTATCTCCTAACATAATTTTCATGCTAGTTTAGACATTTAGCCGTGAATAGATAATACACGAACAGGCAGAGATGCTTACATTCTATATCTATAAAAAGGCGATGTGTTTATGTATGTTACCTGTAATAGACTCCGTAATGGCTGGACCGATTTCAATGAATTTTTTGGAAATCTTCAGATTTGCCTAGCGGGTGATCCTGTGAAGTTTGGTAGCGATCGGATCAACAGAACATAGGAACGGCGTGCGAAGAAGCGAGCAGGAGCTAGTTAATAATAATTGAAAAAAATATATAATAAAAAATATTTATTTCTAAATATTTATTTATTTATTAATATTTATTTCAAAATATATAGATATTTATTAATATTGTTTTAAAGAAATATTTAATTAGTATTAACACATCCTCTGCCCTCCGCTTCGTGAATACTGTAAGGGCGAGGCGACTTATGTCGCATACATTTTCTTTGTCGAATCTTTACTAAGACGTGACTTAAGTACCTTTGACGACCTCTGTGGTGTAATAGTTAACATCCCATCTGAGAAGGTTGCAAGTTTGAATCCCGCCGCGGGAAAATTTTTGTATCATCATCATCCAGCCTGATTGCACCCACTGCTGGGTATAGGCCTCCTTTTTATTATGCCACTCTTTCCGGTTCCTACCAAGTCTCATCCAGTAGTTCCCGGCAACGCTGACTATATCGTTCGACCACCGGGCGGGTGATCTGCAACCGTTGAGCATCCCTTTGCTCTCACTCCGTTACCGCCTTTGTCCATCTCCAGTTATCCAGTCTTGTTAAGTGTCCCGCCCATTTCCATTTCAACCTGGCGATCTGCATAGTCCACGACTTTGGTTCGAGTTCTAATTTCAACATTGGGTATGTGATCGAAAAGTAATAATCCGAGGATGGCGCACTCCATTGCCCGTTGCTCTACTCTGATCCTATGCATGTATTCCTTTGTAAGCGCCCATGTCTCGGATCCATAAGTTAGTATAGGCAAGACAGTGGTTGAACACCTTGGTTTTCAGACTCAGGGATTTTCGATTTCAAGACGTCCTCCAACTTACTAATGGCAGCCCAGAGATCTCAAGACGAGTTCAGCTAGGAAGCTGGTTCGCCTTGAGATCTCTTTTAATTGGGACTGTGGGCCGAAAGATAAACAAATTCCAAGGTATATGTAGTCGTCCACTGCCTCTATCTGGCAGTTACCTACGATTGTGTTAGGTTTAGGACCGGGTCATAACCTTGGTTTTGGACATGTAAGGCCCACCCTCAGTGAGGCTTGCTACAGGCAAACCCAAGATGTCAAAAGGCTCAGCTAAAGCTGCCACTAGTGGCCGCAAGATAGCGTTACATGTCACTTGTTTCAAATGCAAGAAAACAGTCAATGCAAAAAATACGATTATTTGCTCTGAATGCGATCATAAATTTGAATTTGAATGCGGTGGGTTATCAGAAGAAGTATACCGTTTAATGGAACCTGAATCGAGGGAAAATTGGAGATGTAAGTTCTGTGTACGGAAGCCTAAAGTGATGATTACTAGTAGAGATGCTAGTAATATCACGAACAGAAAAAAAAAACTTAGCTCCCCCTTCCTGAACGACAGTAGTGACTCAATTAAATTTTCTACTCCTGCGAGTGAAATTTCGCAGATGGATGATACACACATTCATGCGGAAAATCCGTTTTGCGATTCACTGCTACACCTCTCTAGAAGTGTTGACAATACTCTGTCTGATACCAACTTTGTGCATGAAATGAAAGAGTCTATCACAATGCTATCATCCCAGCTGGCTAGCACACAGATAGAGCTGGAGAACACAATACTTGATAATAATGACTTACATAGACAAATAAATAAACTGACCAAAGAAAACGAACTTTTAAAGACACTATGTCAGAGACCTCTGCCGGATATAAATATTGACACCAATACAATGAAGAAAAATCGAAGGTGCTCAGTACAATTTCCAGAAATCAAAAGAGCACTGTTCACGTCGCCTGGACCTCAATCTTTGACGAAGACTGGCCCAAAAGCAGACGAATATGCGGTTTTCCAGTCACTGCAATCAAGGATAACCGAATTGAGTAAAAAACTTCAAAAAGCTGAAAGGGAAATAATATATTTGAATAATATAATATTGGACCCACCTAATGATAGTCAAAATATTAATAAAAAAAAAACAGCAAAATCGAAACAAGACCTAGTGAAAAAAATTACATCGAAACAAGAAATTATTAAACCAAAACAAGATATAAAAGTCTGTCTTCTTAGTACAAATAAAGAGAATAATATCCTGGGTCTCGCAAAGAACTGTCTCGGCAAAAACTCAAAAATATGCCATTTTTTGAAGCCTGGCAGCACAGTAAGTGGCCTACTGGCTGGTCTAAGTATAAAACTGGTAGACTTCACGATGAATGATTTCTGCATAATCTTAATTGGAGAAGAAGAGTTCAGATCGACCCATGACTACTTTAGTACAATAACTCTCATGAGGGAAATACTAAATAAAATTAAACATACCAACATAATTGTATGTCTCCCTACATATCAATATGGAGAGATGAAAGATATGTATAACTGGAGGATAGAAAACTTCAACAACCTACTCTACCTCGATATTAATACACATGAGCATGCATATCTATTTGACTCAAATGAAAACTTAAGATACGACTACACTATGTTTAATAGGCACTCTGGAAAAATAAATAACTATGGAATGCGTTCGATTTTCAATAATTTGGGAAGTTACATGAAAACTTTTCAGAAACAATGTGTAACTGATCTTCAAACACTGCAATTTACCCCTGACGACACGGAGGATTCTACGTTTTTTCGAGACTAAACATCTACATATAATGCACCAAAATATAGCGGGTCTACTTAACAAGAGCGACGCCCTAATTATTAATCTACAAGAACTCATCGATCAAAAAAAAATGTACATAGATGTTTTATGCATCACTGAGCATTTTATGAAGCAGGGATCTGAATCATTCTTAGACATAGATAATTACTCCTTAGCTACATGCTTTTGTAGATGTGATAGTAAAAGGGGCGGGGCATGTATATTAGTAAGTAAAAAGCACAAATGGACAGAAATATTAGAGGTAAAAAAGTTATCTGTTACAAATGTATTTGAATGTTGTGCTGTTCAGTTAATTGAATTTAAAATTTTAATAATATGTATTTATAGAGTACCTAAGCAAAGTAATTTAAATATTTTCTTCAATAAATTGGAAAAATTGCTGACATATGTAACAAACCTAAATATAAATAATATTATTATAACCGGTGATTTTAACATAGATATGCTAAAATGTAACAATATAGCGCAAGAGTTTGAATGCTTATTGTTAAATTATAACTTAAAATTAACATTAAGACAGCCAACTCGTTTAATCAGCAAATCGTGCATTGATAACATCGCACATAACTACAAAACGACTTGTAAGACTGAAGTGTTAGAATTTGGCCTATCAGATCATACAGCTCAAATTATTAAACTCCCAGCTAAAAAAATTCTTAAACTTACATATTGGCGTAAAGAAATTCGAGATTATAATACGGATAATATAAAAAAGTTCAGGTTATGTTTAGAAGGTCTCTCTTTTTCTGATATGTACAGCGCTGAAGGCTCTTCTGTAGCATACCGGGAATTTATCGAAACATTTGGGTTGTTTTATGAGTTATGCTTCCCTAAAAAGTATATTTTAATTAAAGTATTTAGAAAACCTAAATGGGTATCACGTGGTATTCGAAGCTGCAGTAAACGAAAAAGGGATCTTCTCTGGAGTTACAGGTCTAAGCCCAGTAAAACAAATAAATTAATTTATATCAATTATACAAAAAGATTTAAAAAAATCATTTCACTTACAAAACTAGCTCAAAATAATCATAGGATATTGACCTCAAGCAACAAATCTAAAACAACATGGCAACTTATCAATAAATGTCGACCGAATATACCGAAAGAACCAATATCTAAAATAAAGAATAATAATGTATACATAACAAACCCACAAGTCATTGCTAACATCTTTAATGACTATTTTATAGATAAGATAAAACCGATACCAGGGATAGGTAAGAACGTAACAGCAAATATAAATAGACAAGAAAAATCCATGTTCTTAGCTCCCTGTCTGCCGCATCATGTATATAAAATAATAAAATCCCTTAAAAATACAAATAGCTCAGGATTTGATGGTATTAGTACTAATATTATTAAAGCAGTGAATGAAGCTATAAGTCCCCATCTTAGCTTCTTGATAAATCTCAGTATTGAAACAGGACAATACCCAGATGAGCTGAAAACTACTATTGTCAAACCAGTATTTAAGAAAGAAAATAGAGAACTGGTGGAATTTTATAGACCCATTGCTCTCATTTCCATATTTTCGAAAATATTTGAAAAATATATATACGCCGAAATAAACACATACCTGGAAAAAAACAATTTACTTTGCGAAGAACAAAAAGGTTTTCGTGAAAAGAAAACAGTAAACATGGCAATATATGATTTCTTCTATAATGTTATTTCTAAAGTTGATAAAAAAACACCTATCTGTAGTATATTTTGTGACATGACACAGGCGTTTGACTATGTGGACCATAACATCATACTAAAAAAAACTTGAGTTTTATGGAATTAGAGGAAACGTATTGGACTTAATTAAATCCTATCTTAGTGACAGAAAGCAAATCACAGAGATATCAAGAATAGAGACAAAAACCAAACTAGAAGTTGTACACAGATCAAAAATACGATATCCTAAATACGGCGTACCCCAAGGCAGTGTGCTGGGACCGCTGCTATTTATTATATATATTAACGACCTGCCAAGAGCAACAACTAATCCCATGACATTATTTGCTGATGATAGCACAATAACAATTTCTTGCAATGACATTAAATCTTATGAAACCGACATAAATGAATCAATTCAATCAATAATAAAATGGCTTGACAATAATAATTTAAAAATTAATTTAAGTAAGACCATGATAATGCATTTTGACCAAAGATCCCAAACCCCATCTAACATAAATATAACATTTAATAACAATTTAATCAATCAAGTTGATGCTACACGATTCTTAGGACTTATAATTGACAAAAAACTTAATTGGAAAACTCATTTAGAAGGACTGAGTAAGCGTGTTAGTAGTCTTGCCTATGCCCTGCATAAACTGTCTTCAACAGTCAATACTGATGCCTTATTGATTGCATATCACGGTATGGTAGAGTCTGTTCTGAGATATGGGCTAATATTTTGGGGCAACTCTACTAATAAAGATATCATTTTTAGGCTACAAAAAAGATGTGTGAGAGCCATGTTTAAAATAAAAATTACTGATAGCTGTAAACCATTATTTTCGAAGCACAAAATTCTGACACTTCCGTCGCTCTACATATTAGAAGTAGCTCTTTTTGTAAAAAACAATCCCCATCTGTTCCCCCGGTTATCTGATTTTGTAATTCGAAGCAGACGGGATAACACTAGGTTAAAATTACACCCTGTAAAAACAGCACTAATGCAAAAAAGTGTTGTTGGTGTTGCTCCAAAAATTTATAACAAATTACCTACACTATATAGAGACCTGAACATCCAAATGTTTAAACTAAAACTAAAGAAATTGTTAATTGAAAAGAGTTATTATAATCTTGACGAATTTTTTATTGATAAATTGTAATTATTTTTAAACTTGCATGCCATCTCTCTACCTAATTTGCATACCGTAAACCGGTCAAGCATGTTGTTTCACATTGTTATATTTTTGTCATCTTCTGTACACATGTTTTCTGGCAAATAAATATCTTTGAATCTTTGAATCTTTGAGGCTTTCGAGCATTCTTTGTAAGCTGTCGACGTTATCCGTTTTTATTTTATGTAAATATTTGGGTCTGGGTGTTTTTTTATGTAAACTATATACGTATTAACAATAATTACGTTTTAAAAACTAAAAAGACAACTGACTATGTATATAAATATTGTCATCCATGTATAAAATTTTTCGATTTTTGTTGATTTTTAAAAACCGCACGACCGATTTCGATAAAATTTAAATGGAACCACCAGGAAAGTATACCCTTTCAAACAAAAAACATTTTTTGAAATCGGTTCAGGCGTCTTTGAGTATTTCATGAACATACATAAAAAATATATATTCCGACGTATTGAGAACCTCCCCCTTTTTTTAAAGTCTGTTAAAAAAGAGAAATGTATAATATTCAATAAGTATCAAGGTAATATTAAGCTTTAGCCTCATTATTTACAATGTGAAACTTCCGTCAGACGAAACCCCAATCTAATCAGGTTATGGATCCAGATTTAGAGGATTTGTGCCCAGCCTGTCAGCTCGGCGGCAATTTGATTTGCCCAATTTGCTGCCTACATCATTTGCATTTCTACGCGACTAATCATAACTGATAAATTGATGATACGGGCCGCGGTATTATCGGAATGAGTCGTAGTGCCAATGAGATTAATGGTATGTGTCAGACATCGATTTCCTAATTGAGCTGAACTTTGGACACATGGTTTGCTTTTGAAGTAATGCTCATTGTTTCAAAACTGTTTAACTGGGTTTACAGCTCAGTTTAAAGTAGGAGCCTTCTGCGCTATAGGTTGTCTTCGATTCCATCTCAGAATGTTTTTTGTATAAAAAACACTAATGTTTATTTTGTGTATTTTAACTTATCATAAGTATGTATTTAAAAGGTACATAAACATTTTATCAGTCATCTTCCCGTAGTAGAAGATATGCTTAGTTTGAGGCTAGATGGTATTGTGTGAAACATCCACCAATATACATATATTTCTTTATTTATCGTTAACAGTCACTGTTTCTACGAACTTTCGAACTTTTTAAAATGAAAAGTTCGAAAAATCTAGGTCTATAATTTCAATTCTCTATATAATGTCCAGGTATAATGTCTTTTCAAGACATTATACCTGGACGGTTTTGTCAGACCCTACTGGTTAGACGTCTACCCGCGCGGAGGCACGAGCTTTGGAAAGAGGAAAATCAATCAATTTTTAATTACATACTGCAGAATTAATTGACTATCGACACTCAGTTTAAATCGAGCTATTCCGATTAAAAATGCCAGGAATGCTCTCTGCGAGAGAATAATTTACATCCATTGGTCCAAGACGATATCTCTAGTTAATTATTTATACCGAGCTGCACCCGGGGAGGCTCGTATTTCACCTGCAGACAAAGGAAAATTATACGGGGTTTATTAATTTCTGAGCTGAATGTGCTTCGTAGAAAATAAGTGAGAAATAGACAATCTTGAACCATATTATTGTACCTTACAAAGCATGTAAGGTATAATAAATTACTCACACAGCGTGGCATCAAACAAGAAAAATAAAAAATCTAATTCGTCATAGAAATTTATTCTTATAATGACGCAAAATACAGCTATGATAGGTAAGCTATCTTCATAAATATATCTTCATAATTATTTATTTTGAGAAACTCAGGATTTTACTCACGTATTATTTTGTTGATATGTCGCTAGCGCGAGCCTTAGCAACCTAACCGCGGATTAAACTCACCCTGATACTCTATACAAATCGAAACGGATTCGGTTCATCTATCGACAAAATAATGCCAATAATACATCTCACGAATATTTTGAAAATGAAACAACTTATTATACATTGTATGTAACAAAAAAGTTATTATATACAGTCTCCTATTGTATGCTGTATACAGAAAGCAACAATGATAAACATCCATCTATCGTTCAATATAACTCCCAGTAGCGAAAACAATGCATTACACCGAACATCGATTGCACTCAGAAGCAGTTGTTCAAGTCTCGACTGAAATACGTAAGGAAATCTAGCTCGGGAAATAAAAGATCGCCATCTATTCTTAGCATTTGTAACTCAGCAGTTTTGATAAAGCGACGCTTCGAGCTACTTGAGTTGGTATTGTACAACGACTGCTCTTTTAAGCGGCCATTACAAGCATTCATAGTTCAGTAGTGTTCATGTAAACCCAACAATTACCACACCACATAACCTTTTGCTAGGTCAGTTTATGGGTAACCGCAGAAGAAAAAAATCCACTGTGGTTACCTATAGACTGAGCGATTGCGTGTTTTAGAAGGCACAATATACTTCAAAAGACAGTTTAAGTTTTATTAATTTTAAAATTTTCTAATCGACAAATCTATCACATCGCTTGGGACCTTGTTATAGAAGCGTACACATAGCCATATAAAATATTTATTAACTTTAGCGAGCCTAACTGTGGGAACAGCGAGTTTACTTTTTATTTCTAGTATTATTAATACATTAATATGGTTTAAATGTGGTTTAAATTAAATGTGGTTAATATTATGATTATTGCATTTTTTTAAACAATTGAACATATTTGTGAACATACAATACATACAAAATAAATTCATTATGGCATGTATTCTTTGAATATATACTAGATACATTCATCATCGCTAGTAAGATAAGTCATTAATTATCAGATATCAATCGTCATTACGAATGGAGTCCAGTTACGATATGAGGAGATATCATTGTTGGAGCAAAAAACGAGGGGAATGTAGCATTGTTTGCAGGTATAATGGTTTATTCCTTGGGCTTTGATTTTCTCTTCTATTTTTAATGTCTTTCATTCGCAGTCTTATCTTTTCCATTGTTATGGCAGAAAGCATTTGCTTCAAGGATTCTGAAGGGCTGAAGGGCTAGCGCGACCGTGAAGCGACTTCCGTCATTATTTGATGTTGTGTCATTATTTCTTCTGTGGTTTTCTTTGACTGATAAAAACTGAGGTAATTTGAAAAGGTTTCACGAAAACTCATGTTGTAACCTCTCTAACACTGAAAATAGCAGAATATATGAATAGTTACATGAACTAAATATTAAAGAACAAATACGTGTTAGTCTCAGTAGGTTATATGCCCGAAAGACTTACTCCTCCAATTCCGTTCACATAACTTTCATAAACAACTATATAGGTACCAAACTTGTTATAATTTGAAGCGTCTTGGCGTAGCTTGAGGTTCTACTTCCGGCGTTATCTGAAGTCAAGTTGATAATCGATCTGAAGCGAAGTTAATCGTGCCACTTGCGTTACGCGCGCCGCTGTGAACCGCTCTTTAGGGTATAATAGGGCTACGAAATATCAAGATTTTAAAGCTCTACTTTCAACCTACAACATAGACACCCGAGTTCTGAAACATTCAGACATTTGAGAACAACATAAATGTTGAATCACTATTAACTTTCAAAATTGAGGATGGTGGATGGAGGATGGAAACGTGGTGGTGAAAGAGTCTGTTCATCATCATCATTGGCCTTCGTTCATCTGTTGAAGATGATTTAGGTGGCGTCAGTCAAGTTACAGAGCAGTTATTTGTAATTGAAAACTATCGTTCATGGATCCACTACAGCAAGCAAGGTTAGGTTGAAGGTTTCACCGTTATAATTATCACCCAGCACATCAAGAAGGAAGTCGTTCGTCAACTCGCACCGAAAAACTCGTACCACGTAGTACCAGTTGATGAATTCCAAAAATAATATTATTTTCGTTGTGCAACTGGTACCATTTTAATTAAGTACAGTCAGAGACATATATGGTAGTAAAGTAAATGTATAAAACGCGGATATTGTTCTCAAATATGTTTATTTGTTCAAAAACAATCTCATAAGGTCAATAAATGATACTGAAAACCAAGAACAAATACTTTGTATCTAAAATTATCAACTGAGCATAATAATAAATATTTAAAACACAAATAGTTTACATTAATTAAATCCTAAAAAAATAATAACTTATCTATCTACCTATAAAGTAATCACAAAAATCAGACTTAACTTTATTACTTAAACTATCAATACCATAACATAATATACTCGTATGACATGCAGTTATGGATCTAATCTAAGGTAATATTCATAATTCCATGTTATATTATATGCAAATAACAATAAAATCACTCTTAACTTCACTACTTTTTATAAGTGCAATGTAAACAACAACAAAATTTATCTTATCTCACTAAAAACGTTGGTTTACATAAAATACATGAATCGTCTTAAACTATCAACGGTTCCACGCATAAGTCGACAGAAATTACTCAATTTTTCTGATAAATACTCGTATTAGAGCCCTTTCTAACCAATGTTTCGTAATAATCTATTTCTTTTTGCATTACTGTTAAAAAATGTGCAATGCTTTCAGGTTTTTTTGATTTGTTTATTTATTGTAGAGTGCCAGTTTTCTACCATGTTTGTGGTTCGGTGAAGCCGTTTGTAGCAACTCCACTTGTCATAGAAAAAGTTGACTCATCAAGCCACGTGTACATAAAATAATCATTGAATTGAATTTTGCAACATTTGCTTCCTTTAACATTATATTAAAAATTCTTAAATTGGTTTTATGAAACAATTTTAGCACAGTCAGGTGTATTTTGTAAATTTTGTAGTTTTTGTAGAAAATTTGTAAACAGACCTTATAAATATAATGACTTCAATTAATATCTTATGCAAAGAAACAAAATGCACTCACCAAAACAGTTCAATATTCTTAAACCGTATCCAAATCCAATGTATACTTGCCAATATTGCCACGCAGAACCGCAGGAGTTTTAAAAACACGAGGCACAAAATTAGCAAAAATGTTGAAGAGCACCTTACTAGACACAAGTGTAAAGCAAAGTATTTTTTTTAGAAAATCATTTTGAGTATTGATGATACCTGCTGATACCTACTTACTCGTTGTCATACAAAAAGGGTCTTAAAATGGTTTAAAACAAAAGAAAAGGTGGTAATCCATTGAAGTTACCTAGCATTGTTCTAAAAACCGTTTTGTTGACTAAAATTTGGTGTCACTGCCATTGTTTATGTGTTAAACCCAAGAGATAATCTCATCTGTTAAACCGAAGAATTATGAATCTTACGTTTAACATGTGGTAAGTTTTTATTTTCAGCATTCTAGTCAACTACGATACCTATTCTATTCTACGAGTGTTAGAAGTATTCTATTAGAAGTTGCAAACAATGTTTTTGGGTTAAAAACTCACAATTGGGAGTAGAATGATGGTTCACCTTCATAGCTGAGTGTCCCTTGACGAATAAACTCAATACAAAAAAAAGTGGTACGAGTTGAACAACGAAAATAATATTATTTTTACAATTCGTCAAGTGGTACCACGTGGTACGAGTTTTTCGGTGCGAGTTGACGAACGACTCCAAAAAGGTCTATGTTTCAACTTCGAGTTTCGACTCGATTCCGAGAATCTGAGCGCAATTGTGTTATATGCACATTCATAAAAATAGATGGGTGAGCAAAATGAATGAAATGAAATGAATGAATCACTTCATAGAATCAATACTGACAACAAGTTATACATCTCATTTTTTAAATTGTCGATGGAGGAGGCTACACTGCAATAGAGTGCGGTGAAACAGAGATAGGGTGCGAACCGTGAACTCGAGCGGCAACGAGCGGACCGCGGATCAAACTCACGCTGATGAAGATTCTCTAGATGAATCGAAACAATGTCGGTTCTTCCATCAACAAAATAATGCCCGTATTTATCAAAATGTAAATTATACATCCCTAGGTTTCGACTTGAAAAAACAATATTTTTGGTACTTTTACTTTGGTGTTTCGTCAAGTCTATTCAATGTTGGCTAAAAACAATTAATTAAGGATAATTGTTAAGGTATCGGCGATTTTGTTGATTGTACGATATGGATTGCCGCTGTCCCATCTTACCGGTTATCACTGTTTTAGTGGACACACTCTCAGTAGCCAGTTGTTGAGCTATAAATGCCCCTGACACTTAATGGTTCCATGATACCGCAGAATTAATTGGTACTGCGCTGATAAATATCTGGTCTAAATCTAGAGACTATCTAGTTATATTATAGACTATATATTCTTTTGAAACTATTATGGTTTTGAATATCAATTTCACACGAAATAAAAAAAAAACCTTTAAAAAACGAATTAAATATATTTTAATTGACCAACAAAAATCCGGGTGAAATGCTTGGTACGGATGCCCCTTTTACATGTTAGTATTTATTTATTATATGTAAGTCATTTATTTATATATTTGTTACATCTTATTATTTTGAATTATTTTGGCCACTTATATTGAATGGAACTCATTTATAACTTCTCAACTAATAATATATTCTCACAGCTATGGTCTCGGCAGAATAACAGCGTCTACTGCGGAAACAGTAGGCATCATGGAGAGTCGGGGCCAATTTGCTGCTGTAGCATACACCTACACATACCTAAGCATAATTGTACCAATTTTTACATAATGTTATAATTGTATGTACATAATTGTAAGCATTATTAGTAACATGTGCTTTTTTATTTTATTTTTTCTTGTATTCTGTGTGTTGTGTGCAAAAAAGCAAATAAATGTCTGCCTATGTATATTTACCATGATATATGTGAGTTTTTTTGCTTCCAAAAATTTGCATGCGCCATGATTACGAGAAAAACGATTATCTATCCAGATAATCTATCAGTCGTTAATAGATCATACATTTTGTTAAACATGGGTTTTACTCACGTATTTTGTCGATGAAGTCACCGAAATTGTTTTGATTCTTCGAGAGAATCTTCATAATGGTTCAGTAGATTCCCGATCGTGATCGTGAAATAATATGTGAGTAAAAACTCAAAATGAAATAAGATCTCTATGACTTTATGAAATCAGTCAGACTATGCATTTTTTGAGAGTGATCTGTCACGTATCTTAATAGTAGTTCAGTGTACCTACTAGTATTATATCATAACTATGCATTCACAAATGTTATATGTATATATTTAAAACTAATTTATGAAATACATAAGTATTATATCTGGCTCTCATAGTAAAAGCTATGATTAGTATGGGATTAGATAGATAGATAAATATATTTATTTTCTTAAGAATTGTAACAAACATTGGTTAATACTAATGTTTCTAAAAGCATAGGCTTTTAGAAATAAAAATAAAATATTTTTATTTCAAGCAAAAATTAAATGAACAAGAAAGATTAGGTAAAACCTAAAAACTAGTTAGATTGCTGGACAGGTGTCGCTCACAGCAGTGCCTTGTATAGAGACAGTCGACCCTGGCGTTGTCATTGCCAGAACGGTGTTAGAGCTGGCCCGCAACCTGCTCACCAGAGACGCGACTTGTTTGTGCAAGGTACGAGTAGTATAAAAACAATGAACCCGCGCCGCCGCAAACATCCCCGATGCGCTGCAGTAGTGAGGCAGCCCCAACATCACCCTGAGTGCATTGTTTTACTGGAGTCAATAGCGCTGTACGTCGTGAGCGTGTACTTTGCCCACAGGCTGCACGTATACAGAGATAGTTAGGTTTGTCTAAAAACTAGGTTCTCGTTTAAAAAACCTAAAATAACATATGCGAGTATAAAAAACTTGTCCAATATTAAAATATAAGTAGGTATAACAAGTGAGAATGATGAGCGACCAGGCACAGCAATAACAATATTCGCTGCACACATTCAAACGAACATCTTTACAATAACCTACTCCTACAGGTAAAAGGTGATAAGGCATTGCACAGATAGCTACGCTTGTGCGCGTGCTCTTACACTTCTGAATAAAAATAATACTACCAATGATGCTCCTTTTTTTTCAGGGATTTAAAAATATTCATGAAATAGCTATGAATTTTGGAAATGTTCTTCATCACTGCATAGTTTAAAACAACTGACACACAGCTTTCCGCTGTCTGTCTGTCCCTATGTATGCTTAGATCTTTAAAACTACGCATTGGATTTTTATCCAATTTTTGTTGATACAGAGTGGTTCAAGAGGAAGGTTTATATGTATAATACATGCGTAATATATTAGAGAAACACTGATCATTTTAGAGGTTTCTAATGTGATGTCGTATAGTATATTTAGTATCAGCATTGCACCCGTGCGAAGCCGGAGCGGGTTGCTAGTTTATTATAACTTTATAGTTTTTTGGTGTAATTTTATTTTTAATTTCGAATGGCAAATTAATAAGTTGTGGAATTATGTATTCAGATATCTTCTTCTTCAGATGTCAGATCTTTTGCCATATTCATTTTAGAACGTAGGTATTTGCAATTTCTTATATGTTATGCTTCTAGTAGTTATTTGTTGACGTAATGGAAAATATATTTCTGTCCAAAAGAATTGTTCTATAAGCAATTAACTTTCTTTTATATCGGTAAATCCCAATATACTCCCTTAAGTAGGAAGTACAGTTAAGTAGTCCCATGAGATCCTCCAAGAATTCAATTTTGATTTTGTAAGATAAGGATAAAGTTTATTCATTTTAATAAACATGTGTAGATAGGATGTTAATTTTATGGTATGTTACAACATGTTTTACCGATTTCGGTGTGCAAACCGAGAGAATGGCATGCTCTAGTGTAAACAATAAATCAAATAACATATAAATATTAGGATAATGTCAAGCAATAAAATTACACAATACTATTACATAGGAAATTAAAATTTGGCACTTATAAATTCGTTAATATTATAACAGCATTTTTTTTTAACGCATTACCAAAAAGTTTCTGCTAGCCTTTTGGTATTTTATTATAAACTAGCTACTGCCCGCGGCAGTCCTTCTCCTTGGTTCCGTCTATCTCTATACCGAAATTCATCAAAATCGACTCATCGGTTTAGGCGTGAAAACGTGACAACAGACAGACAGTTACTTTCACATTCATAATATTAGTAGGGATTATTAGTAAGAACCATTATTTTAAGTAGTCTATAATGAATATTTAATTTCTGATTTAAATAAGTTTTAAACGTATTACCTAAGATGGTATTATGTGAATTGTCCACCAAAATTTATTCATTTATAAGGTGCTGCCCACGGCTCTACATAAAAAGTAGCCTATGTCCTTTTCCAAGGGCCCATCTATCTCTATACCAAAATTCATCAAAATCTCGGTTGCCAGTATACGATTTCAACTACATTCTACGTTCTGTTTTATGTATATTCTAAATAATTGCTTTGTTAAATTATACCGTTATTTTGTTAGTAAACACAATTAAATGCATGTTTACAATAATGAAATTGAAATATCGGAATGCGGTGAACGGTCCTATTTACTCGTAACTTAGAATTAAATTTAATCAAAATATGTTGATTAGATCACGTTTAGTTTGACTATTTTAATGAATATTTTAGTAGCTTAGGTATTTATCGCGTAATAATAAATAAATATTGCTGTACAATGCTCACCACACCATCTAGACCCAAACTAAGCATAGCTTGTTGACTATGACTGATAGAATACTTATAAATTTTTAAACTAAGGATACTTTAAAATACCCAGACACAGAACAAACACCTATGTCTTTCACACAATTGTTTATCCTTGGAAGGAATCGAACATTCAACCTACAGCGCAGAAGGTAGAGCTACTACTAACTGAGCTGACAAGCCAGTCAATATCACCTCGAGGTTTCGGTTATGTGCATCAACTGCGGTCGCGGGCTGACTGAGAAATAAATAAATAAATAATGCTGGACATTTCTCACAGTATCATCTGGCCCCAAATTAAGCAGAGCTTGCGTTACGGGAAAAACATGACTGATATTTGACTTAATATATATTTTTTTGTAAATACATACACATTATACATAGAAACACCAAGACCAGAGACAAATACTCGCAGATTAAACAATTGTCCCGCGACGGGAATCGAATCAGCAACATTCTGCGCCTCAGCCGGGTTTTGGCCCACTGCGACACAGACGTCAGTAACTAATTCTGGTGACAGAATTACTAGGCTGCCGAAATAGCCCACTTTTGGAAAATCTACAGTTTAACATGCTCGGTCGTGCTTAGGCACAGCGTCACTCAGATCAAAGTGCCAATGCCACCCATCTAGGTAAATATTGATCTCGCACGTTGCTAAACTTCGTTGATCTGTTAAGAACTTCTAACTAGCTATGACACTACCAAACTAGTAAACTATCTATAACCCAGCCTTAAAAAGTAAATGTTTTTTTAAATAACGATAATGCTTTTTTTATTTATTCCGGTCTTTGGTGTTCTTATTCAGAGAAGCTGCAACTCTTGGGCGGTTTTGATTTTACTAATCGCTTGCTCACGTTCGCGCTCACTATTCGCTTTTATTTCACGATACATTTCGATAATTCGAAAAAACTAAATCTATTCGACAAAATGTATAGTACATCTATATTTTAAGGAACACGGGCATTTAACACGCGTTTTATTTTGTCGATGGAGGCACCAACACTGTTTTGATTCTTCGCGTGAATCTTTATTAAGGTTTAGTTGCTTCTTCCGCTCGCGTTCGCGAATCGTGGAATAATATGTGAGTGTTATAAGATCACTACGGCATTATGAAGTCAGTAAGGGCTTGGCCAGACTGGCAGCGCGGGGCGGGCAGCGGCGCGCCTTTGTGCCTGTCCGCTGTGGAGCGCGGCTTCGTTTCGCGTGTTGTCGTGTCCAGTGTTTTTCAAAATATAATATGGATGAAAAAGGATGTACAGTCCAGTTAGACTGCACACGATTATACGTTGAAGTTATTAGTAGTTGAGTGCTTAAGTAAAACTGGGCCACAAACACAGTTAAAGTTTATTTAAAGTAAATCACGTAAAATGCTAGGTTTGACAAATTAAGTTAAGGTTAAGACGATTCCGACCCACGACCCGCTTATTGACCGTTCAGTTGTGCACTGACTTAATAAATTGAGGTTGCGTATAATGTTGACTAGGTAAACAGTTAAATGTAGGTCTTGCACCGTACATATTACCAACCCCAAAGAAAGGAAAAACGGGAATCGAGAGATAGAATCGCCAGTACAAAGTTAAATAAAAACAACATAATCTAAAATTAAACGTAATAAAAATTCAATTAATATCTAAGGCTAATCAAATTTAAACTGAATAACGACTTTATTGTCGTTGAGGGCTGTCATCGTCGCAGACCGGGCCAGTCGTGGTGGCTTCGGTAGCGCTAATTGAAGTTGGTCTGCAACTGACGTCATCTTCGGTGGCCGCAGCATCTCAGGTTGAGTTTGTTTAGTAGTTTCGAGTCTAGTGTTACGGTTTCAGGTAGTTTTTCGGCAAAATCTGTCTCTTTTTCTTATTAAACAAACTGCAAATCCTACAACCGCTGTTGCAAAGTCCTCATCGCTAGCCAAGGTGCACTTTTCATTCCGTACGTTAGAGTCTTAAGGGTGAATTCTTGAAGGTTTTGAGTCGGTGAGTCACGCTAAATGATTTTTTGCAATGATCGCTGTTTTTCCAACAGCCAGACGCATCGGTACATCTTTTCAATGTCAGCTATAAATGCATATTTGTAAGTTCTCCATTTGAGTACTAATGCCTGTATATCTTTCTGTAGCTTTGGACCCTTTTCCATTAAGCTATTCAGACTGTTGCCACTTGAAGTCTTTTGTGACGCGTTGAAAACAATTCTAAGTTTTGTTGTAGTTGAACTTTCTTTTATTACTCCGTGGTGCGGTAGGTAAAATTCCTGACCTACTCCATGAGTCGGCCTGCTTGGTGTCATATGTTGCAGTTCGTAGTATTCGTTAATAAATTCTTTGTACATTTGTGATAGTTTTTTATTACGTGGTAATTGCAGGCGTTTTTCCAGTTGGAGATATTGCGAAATAGCAGCTGGTTTTGATTTCCCAAGTTTTTCCTCGAAGTTTTGGATCATGGGCATTTCTACGATGTATTTTCCATCATTACAACGTCTTGTGGTTTCCCGATATAATTTTTCACATTTTTCATTTTTTTTAATATCTTGAACTCCTCCAGTAATATCTTCACTCTCCCAATATTTAGTTATGTCATCTAAGTCCACGAGAGTTACAAAACAGTTAAATGTTTTTAATTTTCCACATAGGATCCAGCCAAGTTGAGTTTGTTGAGCGATAGGCGCGTGCTGTTCCCCTTTCAGGACTCCGTCAAGTATAATTTGGGCATAAAGATCTGCACCTAGAAGTAAGTCGATAGATCCAGACACGTTGTATTCTGGGTCTGCGAGTTTTAAGTTTTCCAAGTGTGGCCAGTTTGTTTTTTCGAAAGTATAGTTCGGTAAGTTGTTTGTAAGCTTTTTAAGTATCAAAGCTTCGGTGTTGAAAAAATAGTCCGTATGAATAGACTTACAGGAAAGTTTAATGCATCCGTGACAGTCTCCGGCGACGGCTCCGACCCCCGAGATGGAGGCATTTAGTTTACTTCATGGTAGACGGAGTTGTTGAACTGCGTTTTCAGTTATGAGATTGACTTGCGATCCTTGATCTAGCAAGGGTCGAAGTGCGATGTAAGTTCCATCATTAGTTTTTACCATGACTTTGACAGTAGTCAAAAGAACTTCTATATCATTAGTAGCTAAGTGATGAGAGCTTTGCTGTTGAGAAGTTGATGGTCTAGGTCCAAACTGTTGGTTTTTTGTTTTCTCTGTTATTCCAGTAGGTTTATTGTAATAACGTGTGATGTTTATTATTGCATTCTTTGCACGTCTTGTTTGATGTACAATTATAATTTCCGTGTTTAAATAAGCAGTTCTTGCACACGTTTAGTTTTAAAACTGCGTCGTTTCGTTTTTGGCTATTCTAGTAAATGAATTCAGGGCATTGCATCAACACATGATCACTACCGCATGGCAATTTCCATAACTCTTGTAGGTATGAAACGATTTGTTGAAGTTCTTGTTATTTTCTACAAAGGTTGGTTTATAGTTATTTGACTTTTCATATGTTTTCTTTTAGTAGTTATTAGACTGATAGTTGTAGTTAGTGTAGTTTTTGTTGTCGTGTCTGAACGTGTTTTTATAGAATGGTCTTTGACTTTGAGACGTAGATTGGTCTTTCTGACGGATTTTCACCGTCTCGAATGCCATAAATTTGCTCTCTAGAAATGTTAATAATTCTTTTAAGTCAGGTAACTCTCTGTTATTCTGCATTTCTTTGTTGTATTCTGTGAATGTCGTCGCATCAAGTTTTTGCAACATGTAGTACACAATTATCGGACCCCAGCTAGTTACTTCGACTCCCATGTTGCCTACCCCATTAATGCTTTCAGTAATCACATCATGCATTTTCTTCATGTTATGAGCTGTGGGCACTTGGATGGATGGTAGTTGCTGCATAGTATTCATGAAAGTTGTAAATTGAAGACGACGATTATCGTATCGATGGTTCAGTATCTCCCAGCATGATTCATAGTTGTCACTACTGATAGTAAGATGTTGCACTAGACGTTCGGTTTCTCCCTTTAGTTTCGTTTTTTAATGCTGCATTTTTTGTGCTTTTGAAATACCTAGTTTCGTTTTTTAATGCTGCATTTTTTGTGCTTTTGAAATACCGGGGTTATCGTGAATGGTCTGGGTAAATATATCTTTGAACGATATCCAATTTATGTAGTCACCAGAGAAAACTGGAAGTTCTATTTTTGGTGTAGATTGCTGATAATGCTTGTTCGACCACAATTGAGTGTTGATGACTTTCCTTAACGCGTCGTATTTCAGTTCAATATATTTTTTTTTTTTATAGAACTCCTTCTTCAGTGCAGGTTCTTTAAGTGCGCCTTCAAGTTCCCAGTGGAGTTTGTCGATAGAATCCCATTTCGTTTTAATGATACATAAATTTTCTTCCATCTCCCATTTTTCTTTTAAAGTTTCTACGTCAATCTTTGACATAGCTCTATCTAAAAAAATTAAAATTACATGGCTTTAAAATTACATTCTTGTTGTTGCATTAGTTTTCGTATTGTTTCATTAGTGTCTTCATTCAAAATTTCCGTTAAGTTTTGTTGTTGATATTGACGTTGAGATGCTAGTAGAGTCATGATATTTTTCTTTGTCGTTTCATAAAGTATCTGTGTTTTTCCGTAAACATCAGTGGTAAAGTAGCTAATCCCCGTTTTATCCGTAAATTTTTCTTGTAGAGTAGCATGCCCCTCGTCAAAGTCTTCCCATAGTTCTTCCAGATTCGTGAGACGTCTTTCTAAGTTCTCGATAGTTTTTCGAGAACTGCTATCTTTTTTGTAGTTAGTGCATAAGCTTTTGATTGCTTCAAAGCATTCTAATTGCTTCTTTAGTTCCATGTTCAGTTAAGTTAAGTTTATAGTTCAGTAGTTCCAAAGATGATGGTTCAGTTCACCCAGTATACCTGCGAGCTGCACTGTGACTCTAACGCCTTCTCAATTAACCTAGTGAGACCCGCTTGTGGGAGGCCAGATAACCGATTCGTAATCACAGATTAAAAGTCACAGGACACTAAATGACGATTCGAAGGACCAAACAATGTACAGTTCAGTTAGACTGCACACGATTATACGTTGAATACGTCGATTAGTAGTTGAGTGCTTAAGTAAAACTCGGCCACAAACACAGTTAAAGTTTATTTAAAGTAAATCACGTAATTGCTAGGTTTGACAAGTTAAGTTAAGGTTAAGACGATTCCGACCCACGACCCGCTTATTGACCGTTCAGTTGTGCACTGTCTTAATTTTTTTTTATTAGATAATTCTTACATTAAATGGCAATTTTTAAATTAAATAAAAATTGCGAAAGCAACCTCCAAAGTTTTTTGGTTTTATTACATTCCACAATCTTTATGCTCTTGTATTGATGTTGTTCCATAATGACGTGCTTGAATATGAATTCTTCTTCATTGATTTGTCAAGACGCAATCACAATAGCGCGCGCGGTTAGCTCGAAACAGTTTGAGACCCCGCGCGCGGCCACTTATATGAACGAGGTATGGCGTGAGTTGCCCGCGCGCTTCCCGCGCCAAGTAGCCCACGCCGCTTCCCGCGTCCGCCCCGCACCCGCGTGTCCACTACGGACACTCAAATGGAGTTCATATGTTTGGGTTTGCCGCGCCGCGCCCGCCCCGCGCCCGCGTTTGCAGTCTGGCCAAGCACTAAGACTATGCATTTTTGAAAGTGATCTGTCACGTACTTTAATAGTCCAGTTTACACTGTTTTGATTCATCTAGAGAATCTCCTCAAGGTGAGTTTGATCCGCGGTCTGCTCATTGCCGCGCGTTCAAGGTTCGCACTCAACACTTTCTTACACAAGTTTATATTAATGGGAATATTTTCATTGCTGTAAACATTCCACTACAAGTTTGCGTGGCTGTGGTTACATCCGTTTATTGCCCTGTGGTGAGCACGCGCCAAACAGTCGCCTGGTAAATACAACAGTACCACAACTGCACATTGTATTTTACTATCATTCTTGTAAGAAAGAACCCAAAATATAGCACCATTACTAATAACCGTTATTTTGTATTACTGGTTTTAGAGAACAATACATTTTTTTATATTTCTGTACTTATCAGTGGACCGTACTTTTGTTAAAATTCGGATTTTTTTCCTAGCCGACACATTTGTGTAAACTCTCTTGTTTTAGTGTTTCGTAGTTAAGCTAGTTATAAGATGGATCATGCAAAAAGCGCTAGGACCAGGACGAATTTCTTGCCAGTTCTTCTCGGTCTTGGAGGAATTGGCACCTAAATTCTATTATGTAAGACATTTCAAAGTGATCCCTGTGATTTTATTGAATAAAGCATCTTTAGACTTTTGACTTTGACTTGCCTTGTTCAAAACCAGACGATATAATATGCGTAAACCGTAACCGTAAACGTACCTAAACCTATAAATAAAATGAACGCTATTGAATCACTCCCTTGCCCCCCTCCAATAGTTATTTTCAGAGCCCCCCGTAAACTACTTACATCAAATTATATTATATTAAGTAGATGTAACGTATTTTTGTAAGCAATAAAACTGTATCTAGTTTAAATAATAATCAAATTAAAAAAGAAATCGATAATTACTTGTTACAATTAAACAATAAAGCCAAAAGTGATCTAATAATTTTAAGTTTTTGTTAATCTTTAAGTAATTTTTGATTCAGATTTTTACTAATATTAGATAGGTAATAGATTAAATAATAAATAAATAATCTCGGAAATTGCACACAGCATCATCTGGCCCCAAAGTAAGCAAAGCTTGTATTATGGGTACCACATGACTGATATACTACTTAAATATCTTTTTTTGTAAATACATACATGTTATACCTAGAAACACCCAGACCCGAGACAAATACTTACAGATCATACAAACATTTGTCCCGCGCCGGGAATCGACCCGCAACCTTCTGCGTTTCAGCCGGACCTTGGCACACTGCGCCACAAAGGTCGTCAAGAAAGGTTTCAGGCTTCAAAAAGGCCGCGTCTCTGATCATCGCGTTTTTTGTCAGCGCACATAGCCAAGTACGCATGCGACTGAAATATATATTTTTGACATATTCTTATGGAGTCACTAATTAATGAGAACTAGTGTAGTGAAAGCATTAAAGTGCGCCTCAGAGGCTTCCTTTGTGCATGTTTTCGGCTTTTTTTGGTTCTACGACATGCCGACATCGGTTTAAAGAGTTTATTCTCATGAGAACAAAGATACAGTTCACTTATAATGAAAATTAAATTACTTAATTAACTGGTACATAACTAATGTACCTAAGTAGGTATATTGTTAAGCTAGTGGCAAAGCATGCAGTACTCAAAAACTATAACTTAATAACTAGGTAAGTAGCAAGGTTTTTGTTTGCAAAAGAAACATATTTCTAAGGATAGGAATATATCGACACACTCAAACTATAACAGAATTAATAGGGTAGTCGAATAGTTTATGAAGCGAAAGTTTTCTTCCGCTTTCATCGAGACGTTTTTATTTACCGTTGGAGAATACTTGGACATACCTATACATGCAAAATAAAAGGACATTTGTTTTAGTATTTTTATAAATAACCCTAACAATGCGGTGTTAAATGGGGTGTCAAAGTTTGTATAGGAACTTTTTAACGGGTGGTGTGATTTCTTAGAAACTTGGTTTGGATACTTAAAATGCCAAATAAAGTGTGTTAGGATTTTTGTGAAAAAGATAAATTTCATCCTGGGGAAGGATTTAAGCTACAATTCTTTTAAAAAAAAGTGCGTACGAAGTCGCGAGCAACAGTTAGTCAACTATTATAGAGCTTATGATCTTCAAATGGCTGAACAGATTTTTTGGAAACATAGTTAAGAGATATGAGTATTTATATTACCTGATATTTTGGGAAATATCACAGTTGCATGCGCCATGATCACGGTAAAAACTGAAACCTTTGCTAACAGATCGTAAAAATATAGTTTATTGGCGGACAAATCGTTCTACCCTCATTCGCACTCTTTTACTACAAATGATGCTACCACCGGTTTCATTCTCATCTACAACTCGAACACGACACCACTAACGGAACCAGAGCGTGATGTTCTTACCTCACATTTTAGCTTTTACACATTCACAACACAGGGTTTTAGACTACTGATAATATCAATTCTTAAGCTTGACCGATCTCCCGCGAGGCCTGGCCTGTCCTAGTGCGGGAATCACTAGTAATTTTTTAAGTGTTTGTGAAATTTACTTTGGTTAATAAACATCTTATCTTATCTTATCTTATCTTATCTTATCTTATCTTATCTTATCTTATCTTATCTTATCTTATCTTATCATTACATACTTACATTATCTTACATTAAGTAAACTCGAACTCTTGCCTCTTTAAACATTCTTGGTATATTACTCAATTCAGTGGTTAGAGCCTGTCTCTAAGAAAATAAATAAACTACATAAACTTGTTTAATACTTTACTACAAAATAGTGTTTCATTGTTTGCTCCAAATGATCTCCGATCTTGTAAACATAGCCACTGCATCGACTGAACCAGCACCTCACGCGTCTTGGCTGGCCTGTAAACCAACTACGCCAAAAACGACGTCCAACGACCTGCGTAGCATAAACCTGTTGGACAACGATTTCTCCACTGCGAGAATAAATAGAAATTACATATATACACATATTAAAAGTAAAAAAAATAATGAACGAAGTAAGATTTTTCGGAAAAAATCTGATGATCTCCATTCTACAAACACAAAATCAAAACACTTTTTATTAAATAAAATTAGCCGCGAAAAAATGTAACCAACCCGCGATAACTTCTAGAGTGGTACGCGTCCCAATCTGGGTCGCGTCAATTTCGCTTGAGTGGTATGCGACCCAATCTGGGACGCAGCGTTTTGGCCATACGATAAAAGTACGACAGTACGATAAATATAGCTATCCTGCTTGCGTCTATGTCAATGTGTACGGGATAGAATAGGCTAGCGATAAAGTCAATGGACGGCTTCAACTTAGTAAAATTTTATATCAGCATTGTTGTTTCAAGTTGCGTCACTCGCGCGCGCGCGGATTTTTAGCGGTGTTTTTAGCACTTTCACGCGGTGTTTCGAGTGGTTGGCTGTTTAAGTCTGTAAAAAATATGTATGTAAATGTGTTTTTTTATAGTTATATTTTGTTAATAATATACCTAGGTTTAAAATAAAAATAAAATTATACTCTAATATATACTCTAATTAGTAAGAATCCAAATAGGTATGATGCTATGTTAGTGTAGATGTTATTAGGTATTCCTACAAAATAATTGAGAAATCTGGGAAATTTTCCAGATTTCTCAACTATTTTGCAACTACCCGCCATGATGGTTACCACACGCGCGGGGGGAGAGCGATCGGGTCGACGCTTGATAGGATAAGGAACTTCGTTCCAATAAACTATGCTTGTATCGTAATCGTTTCGTGTTTAGATTGTTTGTGTTTGGATACTAATAGTTTTTTTTTTTTTTTTTATTTGTTAGTTTTCTCCGTTATATATAACTCCGTCATTTATGAAACGATTTTAATAAATATTTTTTCATGTGATAGGATTTGGAAGGATTTCCCGATTGGTTCTATAGTAATTTCACAAAAATCGACTTAATAACTTGGTTTTTAAATCAAAATAACTGGAAAAAATGTGTCAACATAAACTACCTGTCTCCATCCGGTATGCTAAATCCTTATAATATATTCAAAAATTTGGTATACCATCATTATCTCACTCTTATAGATATTTATTTAGTTTGTGTTTTTATGTATTTATTTTTATTTATGTCTATGTATGTAGAATTTAGTTATATAATTTACAATTTGTTTAATGTACGCTGCGCCGTCCACTCTAACTTTATACGATCCTTTCCATCCAAAGGTTGCCAGGAAGAGATCGCTCTCAAGCAATATTGACGCCCATTGTTCCACTTAATTACTTCTACTTCAATTAAATTGGAATATTGTGATTTATTTTATAAGGTGTACAATAAATACACCTATATATTCTATTCTATCCTATTCTATCAATACCGGAGGTAAATAAACATATAAATAAATAAATAAATATTGTCGGACATTTCACACAGCGTCGTCTGGCCCCAATGTAAGCAGAGCTTGTGTTATGGGTACCACATGACTGATACTTACCTACTCTTTTTTTTGTAAATATTATACATAGAAACACCCAGACCCGAGACAAATACTTGCACGAACCCGCGACCTTCTGCGTCTCAGCCGAACCTTAGTTCACTGCACCACAGAGGTATTCGTATAACACGCGCTATGCCGACCCTAGGCTAGACCGTTATTTATCTTTCCCGATTACAAATGTTGCCCAAAAAACGCAGCAAGTAGCTCCGTCCTCCTCTTTTACATCGAGTAAGAAAGAGACAAAGATACAAGTCGCTTCCACATGAACTGCCTTTACGTAATATAAGTATAAAAAAAAGCCGCTACTTATAATTTTGTTCAGTTTGTAGCAATTATATCGCGTTGCAGTCGGATGGTTTTATTTGGTTGATCTTTTTCCACTAAGCGAAATGGGAGAAGTAACCGAGTTAAGAAATTAAGGCTGCTCATATTTTTTTAGTCTTCTGTCCAAGTATTCGCACTAACCGACTAGATGAAAATTGAAAGCCGTATATTAAAAATGCATTGCTAGTGCACATGCACAAAAGTTTCAGCCGCTTATGGAGCGAAACAATAGACTTACGAGTACATAGCGATCTATGTAAGTCTGTTTTTTCGCCCTGTTTTTAATCTGTAATTACAAATATACTTATGTAACCCATGTACCCCAAGTATATTATAAAAAAACAGATTATTTATATGACAAAAAAGCTTGGGATGAATCCGCCTCAATTCGATTCGGCATTCGTAATAAAATTGACAAGGATAATACAAGAAAGTGTTTAAGCCAGACGAGTTTCTTACCAGATTTACACTAGAAATTAATTAGAATTTAACTTAATTGTAAAACAAACTGTATAAATGAGGAAAACAAGTCCTTTTTGTTTATATTTTATTATATCGGATCGGAGACTAAATTTAAAAATCACGGAAAAACATCAAATATGATAATAATGTTATGTAGATGCCAATTTAAACGCGACCCGAAATCAAGCCATGTTTGCAGCGCTAATGGCTGTACGGGAAATACAGTATACGCCATTTCAACACGCACAGCGATGTGCTGGTTTAAGGATGTAGATACTACACGAAACCGAACATTGTTCTCCATCACCTAAACCTGTGAATAGAATGATGTGTCGGTCACAGGCTGTCCGCTGTATCCTACTACTAATATTATGAATACAAAATTTTATGCTAGGCTATGTTTGTTACTTCATTAAACAGATGGACAAATATTAAGTACTATTCCGCCAATCTATTCCTAATAAGACACGATGCAGACATATGCACCTTCATCCCGCTCGCAATTGAAAAGCCATGCAAAACGTTACTAAAAAAAACGTGTGCGTCTCGGGACGCCCGACAGAAGTGATAACTTAAACTAATCTAACTAGCGCGTGAGTTAGAGTGAGAAAGGAGGAGCCTGCCTACCGCTGCCGTATGCGCGAGAGAAAAGGAAGCCAGACAGACTGGCGCCGTAACGAGTAACGTAACGAAGCGGATCCTTCGTTTACCCTGCCATAAGAAGTTATCACATCAAAAGTTAGAACACACCTGCAACACACCTGCAACCTCAAAAGGAAATTTAACACGTGTTTGGGGGAATAGTACTAAATATTTGTCTATCTGTTTAATATTTTGTCTGTTTAAATCTGTTCAACTCCTTCAAGCCGTAAGCATTGAACAGAACCACTTGATTATTACGTAAAAGAAACAGTAGCGACAGGCATAACAATGCGATAGAATCAGCGATAGTCGCAAGTTGTAGGAAACTTATTATGGAAGATAGCTGCTGCGTAATAATCGCCTGTCGCAGACCTATAGATAAAAGTACACTTATAGCAGAGATATAAGCGTACAAAATCTTGTTCGACAGCAGATACCATAAAATTCACGTCTATTGCGGGTAGTCGCGAGATATGGAAGAATCATCATCTTCCTGCCCTTTTCCCACATTATGTGGGGTCGGCACAACATGTGTTCTTCTTCCATTCTCCTCTATCAGCCGTCATCTCAACACTTACTCCTTTCTTACTCATGTCATCCTTCACACAATCCATCCATCTTTTCTTTGACCTACCTCTACTCGTAAATCCATCAAAATTCATACCAAGCACTCTCCTAGTTACATGCCATTCTTCCCTTCTCATTACATGCCCATACCATGCTAGCCTGTTGCTTCTCATTTTTTCATTCATTGGTGCCATTTTAACACTTCCTCTTATGTACTCATTCCTTACTCTGTCCATTCGCGTCACTCCACACATCCACCTCGGCATTCGCATCTCAGCCATTTGCACCTTTAGTTCATCCGTCCCTTTTGTTGCCCAACACTCAGATCCATATAATACGACAGGTCTTACAAGGACAAGGGGCATACGTGGATCGCAAATTGTTCCTGAGACCTGTCGCCATTTCATCCATCCCGCATTTATTCGACTTCTTATATCCTTCTCTATCTCACCATCATTTTGTACTACTGAACCGAGGTACCGAAAATCGGAACAGACTAGTAGGTGTTCACCATCTAAGGCAATATGGGCAAAACTGGATGGACTACCGAAGTAGCAGAACATGTGCTCGGTTTTTGTCCTGCTTATCTTCAGTCCGACACTCTCCAATTTGCCCTGCCATTTTCCCAGACTGTTCTGGACCTTGGTTGCGTCTTCTCCGATGAGAACAATGTCACCGGCAAAAAGCAGGCACCCGGGTGCCTCCTCCTGTATGTCCGATGTCAGAGCATCCATTATCAGAAGAAACAAATAAAGGCTTAAAGCCGACCCCTGGTGCAACTGGTGGTGTACCTACAGCCACATTGAACTCACCAGTGACGCCAGCTTCGGACCGAACATGGGTACAAGGTCGACTGTACATGGCCCTTAAAAGCTGCAAGTACTTGCCAGGCACTCCTTTCTCTTTCATTGCCCACCACTGAACCTTTCGGGGAACCTTCTCGAGATCTATATACACCATGTGCAAGTTCCTGTGCACGCGCCGGTACTTCTCGCACAGTTGGCGGATGGCAAATATGACGTCTGTTATTCCTCTTCCAGGCAATCAATTCAATTCAATTCAAATATATTAATTCGTTTTGATAAATTTTAAACTGTCTTCAAAAAAAGGAACGAAATTTCGATATTTTGCTTTCATGTGACTTTCCAGTGGTGGTACACACAAAATTCATCAGCCAGAGCTTCATCAATAACATAATAAGATTTAAATAATAGATATGAAACAAATAATAGAAATATTAACCGATTTCAAAAACGGCATAAAACTCATTCAATAAACTCGGTTTTCTTTTTAGTTTTAAAAACGTTATTTTTTTGCTAGTAATGTCCTTAATATCTAAGTTCTAAGTTCCTTATGTCAATTTGTAATTTATTAAAAAAAGTCATGCCCACGCATAAAAATGTTTTATCTACCTTAGCAAGTTTATATTCAATTCAATTCAATTCATTTATTCATCTTTAGACATAATACAATGTTCTTAGACATGTCTTACAATAGTTATAATATATAAGTGTATCTAATTAAGCAATTATATGAGTATAATTTTCCATACATAATTATTTATCAGCAAAAGCATCGTCATGTATATATTAAGGTTCACTTATAAATACCTACCTAAACAAGTATCACATTGAAACACTGATAAAACTAGATATTCTAACCTAACCTTAACCTAGGTACACACAACAAAGGACAAGAATCATTTATTAAAAGTAAACATTTTTTTATCCGCAAAAACTTCATCCATTTTATAATAACTCTAATACATAAGAGTTATTATAAAATGGATGAAGTTTTTGCGGATAAAAAATTGATTTTTTACATACTTTTTGAAGTGGGCGTCTGTCATATTCGTTACTTGTACTGGTAATGTACTGCATACTGGTATAATAATAACTTTTCGTAACTTTTGCAAGTCGTCATAGGTACAACCAGTTGATCCCTATACCTAGTATTAATATTGTGTATGTCCTTCTTAGTCCTCATATTGCCTAGGTTTTCTCTAACATGTAATAAATTTTGATAGATGTATTCACCAGTCATTGTCATTATGCCTAATTCTTTAAATCGCTGTCTACATGAGTCCATTTGTTTTAAACCTAATATGTATCTCACAGCTCGCTTTTGCAGAATAAATACTCTCGCAGCATCAGCCGCTGTACCCCAAAATAAGATTCCATATGACATAAAAGAGTGGAAATATGTATGAAAGTACACGTCTCTAGCAGCTTTTTCCCCTCCTAGTTCCTTTATTTTTTTAACAGCATACGTAGCAGAACACAATTTTTTTGCAACTTCGTCTAAGTGATTAGACCATGTCAGCTTACTATCTAAAGTTACACCCAGGAATTTGACATTGTTAGTCGGTGAGATATTAAAGTTATCTAGGATTTCTTTAATATAATCCGGAGTGCTTTTATCTATTCTAGAACCTAGTGCGAACTCTATTGCATTTGTTTTATCCACATTAAGTAGCATGTTATTGACTGAGATCCATTTTTTGATATGTATATATTTATAAGTATGGATTCCCTTATACTACTACTCACAATTTGCTTACTCCTGTATTTTAATAATTAGGCTAGTGTCATCAGCAAACATTGTTATGTCAACGTCTATTGTTACGTAACGTCTGTCAACGAATAGAAGAGGCCCTAATATGGATCCTTGTGGAACCCCTACATTTATTTTATTCCTATTAGATCTAACACCATTTAACTCTGTCACTTGGTATCTATCTTTGATATGATTGAAAAATGTTAAGTTCTTTTCCATTGAACCCGTAATGCAGTAACTTTCCTAATAGTATCTCGTGAAAGACACAATCAAATGCTTTAGAAAGGTCACAGAAAACTCCTAACGTCTTCTGTTTACTCTCCAAGCCTAAAAATACATCTTCAATAAGTCTTCTTATTGCATGTTTGGTTGATTTCGCCTTTTGAAATCCAAATTGAATTTCGTTGAGTAGTTGGTGGTCGATCATATAATCAGTCAACTCCTCTGCAATATATTTTTCATAGATCTTGCTGAAACTGGGTAGGACTGAGACAGGTCGATAGTTATTACAGTGAGTTGTCTTGCCTTTTTTATGAATAGGAACCACTTTAGCAATTTTTATTTCTTCGGGAAAATAGCCTTTTTCAATACATACATTAATAACATTCATGAGTGGTGCAGCTATTTCTAATTCAATTTTTTATATGATAAAAGGTGAAATAAGCCAGAAATCACTTGACTTTTTAGGCTTCATTTCTCTAATTATTTTAACAACCCGTGAAATACTTATTGGCTTTAAAATAAAGTAACTGGTCTGCTGAGGAATAAACTCATTAAGGTACCGTTGTGATTCTATAAGTGAGCATTTGAGATTATGGGTCAAATCAACTGTTACATTAGCAAAATACTTATTGAAAAAATCAGAGATTTCCTTATGATCATAAATAAATTCGTCATTATAATTTAAGATTTTATCACATTTTATATCACAGTTGTTTATTTTACCAGTTTGTTCCTTAATAATTTGCCAGGCACATTTGATTTTATTATCAGAGTTTTCTATTTTTTTGGAGAGATGAATCTTTTTGGCTTCCAAGCAGACATTTTTGTAAATTTTACTATATTTGGTTACTAGAGGTCTCAACACTTCAGTTCCGTCTTCCTTGAGCAGAGCGTACAAGTTAAATAACCTTTTTCTAGAAATAAAAATGCCTTTTGTGGCTCAGTTTTGAAAATTGTCATGTCTATTTTTAGATGTAATCTCAGTTACAGGGATTGCTTCGTCCATTTGTTGAAAGAAACCTTGGAAATAAGTTTTACAATCTATAATGGGTTGATGGTTTTGTGATAATATGATCAGATAATTTTTTAAACTCCTAAGATTATGTCCAGTTACTTTTCTAATGCAACGTTTGGTTGGCTCTACATAGTCCACATTGATTGCAATGTCAGCTATCTGAGCGTAATGATCAGACTTAATACCTTGCAACACCCTGACACCTGAAACCATGTCGGAGTCAGTAAAAATGTTATCAATACATGATTTACATGCTTTTGTTACTCTAGTGTAATCATATATATGTCGTTTCAGCAAGAAACTGTCAACGATATCTGATAAAGGATGTTTCGATTGCAGACCAGTTGGAAAGTGAATATTGAAGTCACCACATAAAATTATAGTCTTATTATTATTTTTTGTAATCCTGTCTAGACAGTGTTCAAGTTTTGTCATAAATATATTTAAGTCAGCCGATGGTGACCTATAAACAACTAATATTATGGCCGTTTTCAATTCTATACAACAAGTCTCAAAATGTCTATTGACGTGTTGTTAATATCGTCTCTTTTCTTGAACTTCATGTTTTCGCGTATGAGGATGAGACAACTACCACGTTCCATTACAGTGCGACAATATATAAATGCTTTCTTGTAGTTCTCTATGTTAAATACTGGAGCATTAAATACTGTAGTATTAAATGCTCCAGCATTTAGTCGCGTATATGTATATATGTAGCATTAGATTGTTGCATCAAACGCAAAGTGAGTTATTAATGCATGAGTGTTATGAATACATAACACTCATAAACTCATAACGCTAAAGTGAGTAATTAATGCACCCGTGTAATAACACGGGTGCATTAATTACTCACTTTAGCAAGGTACGTAATCTACTTTTCTTTCAACTACCAATCTACCAACCGTGATAAAATATACCTACTTAAAATAAAAAATCAAGTTCATGAAAGCAAAGTTTAATTCATCTTCTCAAACATTTAAAACTTAAAATTATTAAATGTGCAGTTATTAAAAGTTAAATTTGCACTTTTTCTTGGAACATTTATTCTTAAATAGTTTAGTATCAAAGTTTTACAATGGTACAAAACGCGTGCCATTTGTGTTTTTTTGTTTCACCAAGTCGGTTTTATTCAGCCAGTTTCTCTTTGATC
The DNA here is from genome assembly GCA_948098915.1 of Lampropteryx suffumata. Lineage (NCBI taxonomy): Eukaryota > Metazoa > Arthropoda > Insecta > Lepidoptera > Geometridae > Lampropteryx > Lampropteryx suffumata. The sequence goes on along the minus strand of OX402565.1, from coordinate 13,390,465 downwards.
TAATTCAAACATTTTATACTAAACTTAATTGGAGACACTTAAACCTGTGTGGTAAATTTATATCTGAAGAAAAAACAAAAAACAGTGCATTAATGAAAAACTGTAGAACCATCAGATTTCATACAACATTTCTGCACTGTTTTGGTTCTAAGCAAAAAATTCGTCCTTTGTGATCGGTTTTGTAGTGATGAATGATAACATTACTAGGTAGTTGAAAGAAAATAATATAAAAGTCACTGCACAGCTATATAACATGCCGCACACTGTAGCGACAATGACTCCCATCCATCAGCCATGACAAATTGTCGGCGAAATATTTTCACTTCCATAATGTCATTATTCGCGGCTCACACGTCAAAGGTGTACTGTAATTGTGGAGTGGGATACCGTACCTGCGCTGCTGAGGCGAGGCCCAACTACTGGCAGATAGCGATGATCGTCAGATGAAGAAGTCCTGGAATAATCTCATGATGCTGTTCCGTAACTTGCGGCAGGATTCTTGCGACCACTGGCTGTCAAACACACATTTTGTACGTTTTTATTATTTTATTTTTAACCAACATAAAAAAAATGAGGTTCTCAATTTTGGTTCTATTTTTTTATGTTTGTTACCTCATACACCGTCATATAACGATTTAATAAACATTTATTTTTTATGTGAAAAGATATACTTACCGATTGGTGATAAAATTTATCAGAATCGGCTATGTGGTTTGGTTTTTAAATCAAAATAGCTGGAAATATTTGAAAATATATAAGTATTCTATATGTCATCTATGCTAAGCTATGCTTAGTTTATGATGGTGTTGTGTGCATTGTCCACAAATATTATTAATATCAAGGCGGTATTTATTTATTTATTTTGAACTCTCAACTTCTTTAAGGTTTATGATTATTGCAATTTTGTTTATTTTTTTCTTTTTCAAGTGTTAGATTAGTAAGCATTATTTAAGCTTGTGCTCACATTTTTATTACTGTTATTATGTTTTTATCAGCGAAAACATGTAATTGGCTTTCTATTTAACTATTAATTTTATTTTAAATTACAATTACATTGTTTTAACAGTAGGGACACTAAATACCACCAATAGAATTACATAGTACATATATGCTGTGTAGCATATGTAAAATAAATATAATAGACAATAAACTAGAAATAAATATATACATATCATCAGATTCACATAGGCTGTTGATGATACGAAGGGCTCGGGTGAACATCTCATCCACACTCATTAAGGGAATCGTGTCTAGCTGTAGTTTTTCCTTAATGATAAATAAATAAATATATATCTATTTGTTTTATTAAGGTACCACGCAAAAGCTTTAATTAAAGTAATAATTCCAAAAAATCGCTAGAAGTAGGGCCACAACTAGTCACAATACCGCAATACACATTTTAAATGTGCTCTTTCGACGCGTACACAAAGCAATGTTTGTTAGGGTACTCTTTGTACAATTAGCAAAACATTTCAACTGTTCCAATGCTGGACATTGGATCCAGTAGGTACGCTTCACGGAATGGATGCTCAAATATAAACAAAACTTATTAGACATTTATTAACAGAAATGTACTAAATAATATACATTATTATAAAATGCATGTTAAAGTAGAGCTATCTATAGATCGCTTTAAACGTACCTTAGATACTGGTTCAAATCACTGTGAGAGAGCAGCGGTTCGGACACTGGCGGCACTTATTATAACAATATTCTATAATGTTCATAGACCTACATAATTATTTCACGATCGTATTTTGAAATTATATTAATTGCAGGTAGACTTGAACACAAAGTTTCCCTCGTACCATGCATCGATGATCCAGATAATCTTTCCACAACGTTGTCTAATTTAATAAATAAAGAACACGCTGATATATTTATGATATATCTGACATATTTGAAAACATGCAAAGAAAAAATTGTGGAAGATTTGCGGACTGGGCTACACCAGGTATCTATAGAAGTAGGAATACATTGTATGAATTATATGCTTCCAGAGAGATAATTTTATCATCATCATCATTGGCCTTTGTTCATCTGTTGAAGATGATTTAGGTGGCGTCAAGTAAAGTTACAGAGCAGTTAATTGTAATTGAAAACTTTCGTTTATGGATCCATTCCAGCAAGCTGAGGTGGGTGAAGTATTTTCTCCACTGACGTCACTCTGCCTGGGATTTTATTTGCTAACCCAGGCCTTCCCTGGTACCCACACTAAGCTCTTGACCTTGCCGACAGGACCCGCACGAAAGATAAATGCGGTGTCGGTTCGGTTGTAGATGCATAACGGCTGGCATCGAGCCGGGCTTCTTCAAGTTTTCCTTCTCTATAATGTTAGATGATTCAGCTATTATCTTACATGTTAAGAACTACTCAAACTATTCAAAAAAAATTTTCCCGCAGCTAAATCATGGTTTTTGAGAAAAATAAAAGAAAATTCTACAAACAATATTAAAGCTACTTGGAAATTAATAAATAATGAAAATATAAATAATACAATTTATACAAAGAACGAATGTTGCGAATACATTTGATAGTTTTTTCTCAGATATACCAAAAAGTCGTTAAACTATTCAGCATCCAGAGCTTCCGTTCAGTTAGAATCTAGTGTTGCAAATGTAAGATTGAGTTTCGTTCTAGCTATATCAATGAGGTCAGTATTTTAAAATCATTTAAGTGAACTAATATAAAAAAATACAGAAGATCTTAGTTATTGCACCGTGCTTAGCTTATATTTTTAATAGATGTATCGACGAGGGAGTTATTCCCGATCTTATGAAACACAGTAAACACATTCCTATGTTAAGTCTGAAAGTGTCTCGCTAATTATAGACCGATATCGGAATTTATTCATTCATGTTTGTTCTGTGTCTGGGTGTTTTAAAAGTATCATAAGTATGTATTTAAAAACATAATATACTCGCAAGTATTCTATCAGTCATCTGGTACCCATAGCAACGCTATTTTTGGTTTTGGGTTAAATGGTGTTGCGTGGAATGTCTTGGTGGATATGATTCATTTATTTACCAATTCATTTATATTGTTTCGATAATTTGGTTTCTATGTTTCTAAGTGACATCATAAAACAAAACCATTTAATGTAAGTTAAATCCATGTTAACACGCTGCAAAAACTGATTAAAAACCTTTCCATTTAAAAGCAGGAAAAACTAGTTTTTAATTTAATTCGCCGTCAAGTGACTGCGAGTGAAAAAGTGAGTTGCGGGTAGCCGCAGGGTGGAGATAAAACAACGAGTATTTTAACTTAATTAACTTCTGCTCGCCAAGGCGAGGGATTCTTTAAAACCTTGACTTCTTGTACAGAACGCGCTTTTTAATTGTTACCCCGCAAATGGATTAAAAACTGCGGTCCCGCTGTCGACGTCTTGTTCAACAACTTTAAGTTTGTAACAATTTCAACTTGACCAATGCCACGGGTGTATTCATCATCATCATATCAGTCAGTGCAGTATCAGTGTACTGCATAGGCCGCCCCAATTGATTTTTAGGAAGAACGATTTCACCGACATTTCACGTTTCCTTACACCGACTTTCCGCGATCTTTACAATGTCGTCAGTCCATCGGGTGGGGGGTCGCCTAACGCTTCGTTTTCCTGTCCTTGGTTGCCATTCGAGAACTTTTATTCCCCAACGGTTATCAGTTCTGCGAGCTATATGGCCTGCCCATTGCCATTTCAACTTGCATATTTTGAGTGCTACGTCGGATTCTTCTACGGATTTCCTCGTTGCACGTTGCGCGAGTCTGAGCTTGTGTTTGAGGCCAATAGTTAGCGACCAAGTCTCAGTTCCATATGTCATCACTGGCAACACGCACTAATTATAGACTTTCGTGTATAATCAGTGTCATCAGTAAATCAGTCTAGTCTATAATACGGGTGTATTACTAGTGATGAAATAACCAACCATGTGATAACGGAACTTGCGACAGGTAGCAATAGACCCCTATTGCTACCTGTCGTAAGTTCCGTTGCACCATCACTGCTATTAAAGACAGTTTTTGTACGCTGATGGCCCTGATTCTGCTCTTTCGCTGAACTAATTTTAATTTCGTAAAATATGAACGATCTTATTACTAGACACCCTGACCGCATCCCATCTGTCGGGGACTTCCGTTAGAGCTGGTGCTTCGGCGGAATGTGCCGAGGACCCTAAAAGGTACAAAGATGCCGGTCTTGATAATGCCTACATTTTTGAGCCTTTGTAGTCGAGACCCTGGGCCCGTGGGGAACAGGAGCCCACCGCGTTTTCAAAATTCTCGGTATCTGGTAGAAACATTGCGTGATCCAAGAGCTAGCTCCTATCTGGCTCAGCGTATTAGCATTGCCATTCAACGTGGCAATGCCGCCAGTGTCTTGGGAAGGCTGCCCACTGGCAGTGACCTGGATAAGTTTAGCTATTTAAGGAGAATATTATTCTGTACATTTACGTAATTATTTCTGTAAAATCATTAATTTTCTTATTACATGATTACTTTTAAAACTTTCGTGAGTTTTATTATGCGTTTTAATAAACGAGTTCTTGTCATTTATTATTTGTCGATGAATGTCGATGCCTACATTAAACTCTAAATTTGAGTAGCAAATGTTTTAAATCACATTTCTTATTAACTAAATTGACGTGTTTTAGCTCATTTTAGACATCGTGTTAAGAAGTTTCAATTAAAACTGGAAAATCTTAATTCAATAAGGAAACAAAATGTAAATTTTAACTTATTTTAAAAGTCATTAAAAATGCTACTCTAATTTGGACTTAGGTTTAAGCAAAATAAAGATCATTAAATCTTATGCGTAACTTTATCTGTAGATGGAAGACAGCGGCTGGCTTCTTTACAAATTGCGACTATTTTCGCAGATATTCCTGTCGCGTAGCTATTTCGCTCTGCTACTTTTACGTAATAACCCTGTGAAATTCAAACGTTGGTCAAATAACGAAACTAAAAATACGGTATGGCCCAATTTGTCATGTCAAATTGCGGGAATGGATGGAGCATGAAACCACTCCACTAACATCCCAATCGTTGCATTTTTTAAAATAGAGTGGTGATAGTGAAGTGGTGTGCCAATAGAAGCACCCTCTATGTCTCTATCAAAAGACCACAGAATCTACTTAGGTGTTTTTACTCCATGGAATTATTAGCTAGGTCGATATCATTAGCATGGATAACTTCTGTGGTGCAGTGGGCCAAGGCCCCACTGAGACGCATAAGGTTGCGGGTTCGATTCTCGCCGCAAGACTTATGTTTGTATGATCTGCAAAAATTTGTCTAAGGTACACACCCAATACACCCAATACAAGCTACTTTGAGGCTAGATGATGCTGTGTGAAAATGTCCGGCATTTCTTATTTAATATTTTTTTTTTTATTAGATGTAGTTCTGTTATTTTGCCCGCTAGAAATGACTGGCTAGAATTTCGACAAACAAATAAATAAAGGTATAAAAAAATGGTGGTAAATGCACACAACACCATCTCGCCCCAAACTAAGCATAATGTAATGACAGATGACTGATAAAATACTTATATATTATAAAATACATACTTAAGATACTTTTTAAGACCACAGAACCAACACCTATATTTATTACACAAATATTTTTCCTGTAAGAGAATCGAACCCCCAACCTACAGCGCAAAAAGCACAGTTACTACAAACTAAGCTGACAGGCCAGTCATACGAACATTTGTTATTTTATTTACACCAAAGTCCAAATAAGATTGTTATATGCCATTTCTAAAATATGTTAAAATTAATATAAAATTAATATACATGTAAAACAGTCATTTAAAAACCAGCTCTGCTTACTTTGGGGCCAAATGATGCTGTGTGAAAGGTCCGGTATTATTATTATTTATTAAAATATATATTCAAATGTTTTCCGCAGTTCCATTCAACACCTTTTTATATGGTAACTAAAATGAGCTAAAACACGTCAATCACACGTTAATTCTATAAATGTCACTCATATTCAAAGTTCGGTGCAAACGAAATAAGATCATTCGTGTTTGACTAAATTTTTGTTAGTCTAGTGAAACAATAGAATCAAAGCCATTATGAGCGACATAAAAAAGATCATTCTACCAATTCAAAAAATAATCATTTAACATTTGGATTTACATCTACGTGGTTCAGGATGTGTGACGCCATCCAAACATCTCTATTTCGATATCCTTACTTCCTTACTAATACAATAAACGCGAAAGTTTGTATGTCTGTTTGTTACTCTTTCACGCAAAAACTACTGAATGGATTTTAATGAAATTTTATAATAATATTGCGTATACATAAAAATAACACATAGGCTACAATTTATAAAGATATTGTGTGAATTGTACAAAATATAACGATAGGTGTCAAGTAAGTAGGAAAAAAATCTGCCATGTGCGAGCTATTCTGGCGTGCGCTGCAAAAACCGATAGAATTACTCGTATATAATTGTATAATAGAAATGTTTTTCTTAAATAGTCCTACTAAAAAGCCTGCGACAGCATATCTATATTTTGTAAGTAGTCTATGATTAATGCCTTCATGACCTATTGACCTTATTCACTCTAGCCAGAGTTGGACACCCGATTACTGAGAGCCGTGTTCTAGAAAAAAAAGCGGCCAAGTGCGAGTCAGACTCGCGCACCGAGGCTTCCGAAAAACCTGTAGGTATATTTCATTTATATTTCAGTATATAAGTAAATTTCACCCATCACGACAATCGAGTCATAGTTTGGTATTTTTATTGCAATATGAAATCCATCTAAAAATTTACGGTTATCGTAATTTTTCCTTTATCTGTGCTATAAGACGTTGCTTCTTACCAAATTTAAGGATTCTGAGTTCACGGAAAGTACCCTGTAGGTTTTGAATCCCTTGCGAATATCGAAAATTTGCAGAAATTTCGCCATAAACGGCTGTATCTTTTGATTGCGTTGGCTTAGAAGTTTGTTTTTTTTCACAGCTTTAAGGGTCAGTAGACTTGAGTATTTGATATAAATTTCAGCTTAATACCTCCACGCGTTCTTGAGAAAAAAGGTCTTGGCAGACAGACGGACGGACGGACAGACGGACGAACGGACAACAAAGTGATCCTATAAGGTTTCGGTTTTTTCTTTCGAGATACGGAACCCTAAAAAACACGAACTTTGATTGATATCTAAGCGTAAATTTATCACAGTATTTTTTACAGAACTGTCTAGAAATCCTGCTTAGTTTTTAATTAAACTTTGAGTTTTGGAATACGATAGTATTGGTATCTATAGGTATAGATAAGTCGAAGCTTCACGGCAATCTCATCTTAACGTCTCTACCGCTGAACTTTCTAAGCCAAGCAAGTAGATACTTTACAATATTTTTCGCGTATATTTGAACGGTAACTCATAAAACTTGACTTAGACTACTTAGCCACTCCACGGATATTGCTGGCGATATTGAATTCAGCATGCGCCCCAGTATTTGGAGACCACTTCAAGTCGCACGTATGAAAACGGTGACGAAATTGAATTGGAGGAGGATTTTATTTTGGAATGTATATTTGAGGTTATATATCGATGCAATCGAGACTCCTCGTGTATAATGTAAATATTTGGAGAAAATACGATGAAATGATCCAACTTCCTACAAATAGTAAAATAGTACGCGAAACTTTGTGTGGTTGTTTTAATGTTAACTTATATGTTTGATTGTGGTGCAAATTTAGATGAAATTTGTTATAGATGTTGTTTATGACCTGGACCAGAAGTCAAAAAAGTCAAAAGATACTTAATTCAATACAATCACTTTGAAACGTCTTACATACTAGGTGAATTTAGTATACGTGCGTAGCCACAGGCGGAAGCTAGTATATTATAAATGCCAAAGGTTGTATGGATATTTGAATGTTTAATAAGCTTGTTTGTGGCTTAATCACGTTGCAACGGCTTAACGGATTTTGGTAAAACTTGGTATCAATGTAGTCAATGACCTGGAATCCTAAATATTTTTCATGTAGAGCGTGTGAAGCCACGGGTAAAAGTTTTTGTAAATAGACCAAACAGATTTTCATCAATCCTATGAGTACCCTCATAGGATTTATGGCATGAGGATTGAGAAGGCCTATGTGGATACTAAAAGTAGAGGAAAAAACAATAGCGAAGCCTATTGTTTTTCGTTAAACGCACATTCGACAGTCCAACAAATGTTTGGATTTTCGAGATTGTTATTAAAGAAAATGATTGGCCACCATATTGTGAAACTTATATAGTAAACCTGTATACATACATGTATGATAAGAAAGTTGAAGGAATGGAAAATGAAGGCAATGTATCCGCTACATGAACAAAATTAAGAAGAAAGCTGTAGTGATCATACGAAGATCAAGAAGGCTGCGCATAAGAGGAACGGGTGGAAAGAACTGCTTCTTCTTCATTAATGACATGTGTCATAATAATGTAAATTTTGCCAATGTCAAGTGTTTATATTGTTTATAGTATGATGTTACAAAGTCTAATCTCGTCGTTACATGACGAATGTTATTTTATATAAAATGGGGTCTTTGCATATAAAATAAATATACAGATATTTTTTATCGAATCACAATGAAACACAATGCTTTTATTCCAGATATTCACACCCGAGTCAATAACTCTAGCTGTCATTAAATAAAAACACGAAATTTCCTGATTTTCGGCGTCCATACTTTTATTTTATTTTATTTTATTTTTTAACTTTTAAGAATCAGCTAGGTACATAAAAAGACTAATATATATTTATACATACTTACTGAAAGTACATACGAGTATATAGTTGATGGCCAATAACAAGTTTTCAAACATACATTTACGTAAAGATTAATTAAAAACAGTGAAAGTAGACGACTATTATAATCCAAAATTAAGTTTAAAGTTAAAAAATATTAAACAAGTTAGTTCCCAATAAATGGAAAAAAAAAGAAAAAAAATAGAAAGGTCTAGTGATATAATTAAAAGAATATTGCTAACTTATTCTATAAAGAAATGTTCATAATCCGATTGGTAAAATTGCGCAAGAAAGAGATAGAATAATAGTCAATCTATGCGTTAGAACAGGCTGTTTCGCTTCTGTTTCGCTTGTCGTGGTGGAACTACTTTGCTGATATGGTTTCGCGGAGGTAAGCTAAAGACACTAAAGCCTTTATGTACATAACAAAATTATTTTCAAGTGAGTACCCCATAATGACTATTAATATAGCAGAACTATATCTACCGTAGTGAAACAATGTAAAATGCAACTAATCACGCTAAGTGCGGAGGTGTTAAAACAAAAAACATGACACAACCCACTACGTGCACATAACAGTATTCACAGATCAAGCGGTACAGATACTACAGTTTTAAAATTAATTATTACAAATAAAAACCACTATTTCATAGTGAATTAGTGGTTTTATTTGTAATAATCTAATGGATAGATTTAGGCGTGACGATGCGGAAATCCATTACAAAACATTAAACAGATGTCCAAATATTTAGTACTATTCATGCGTTGCTATTGATGCGTTGGAACATGCGTTGTCCGAGGTGTCTGCGGGGGAACAGAAAAAGTGTTTCGAAAAGTTTTCGGAGAGTTTTTTGAAAACCAACTTCAAAAAACTCAATGGTAAATGGTTTTTCAGTTTTTCAAAACTTTCAAGTGTTTTAAGTATATCGTACTCACATACATAATAACGTTATTTATAGAAACATCGTATTAATAGCCATCGTATGGCATTAACAATTTAAATAAATATTGATAAATAAGTATTGGAGGACATTGCACACAATACCATCTAGCCCAAAATTAAACATATGTCGTATTATGGTGACCAGATGACTGATAGAATACTTATTGACCGAGCGCGAAGCGCGAGCGAGTGTCTCCGTTTCAGCTTAGGCAAAAATGCTTTCGTATGTCTGTCCAAATGGCGTCCGTACGGCGTACGGCCGTAGTCTGTCAGGATGTTCTCCTCTACAGGTAGCATTTCTCAACCGATTTTCGTGAAATTTTGTGAGCAGGTTCTATAACTATATAGATTTTTTTATCGATTCAGTTTTTAGATTTTTTTCAAAATGGCGGATATATGGAAGGTTGGAAACGTAAAAAAGTAATATTTCAGTCATTTCGAAAAATGTTAGCGAGGCTCACGGAGCCAATAGTATATTTTAAAATACATACTTTTATAATATCCAGACACTGAACAAACACCTATGTTCGTCACACAAATGTTTATCCTGGGGGGCAATCGAACCCTCAACCTACAGCGCAGAAAGCAGAGCTCCTACCAACTGAGGTGACAGGCCAACCAAAGAAATCAAAGGTAAAGCATTTTAATGCTACATTATTTAAATGCTTTTATAGGTAAACTCTAATTTATAGGTGTAAACAGACAATTCTTTATGTATAGAGTTCAGATCACTAACCGAATAGTAACAGTATCTAAAATGTGGTACGTTCTTTGTAAGTACTTATTTTGATCTATACCTAAAACGGCATACACATAGCTACAACTCACTTCATCACTTAGCTGTGTTATGCATAATCAGGAATTGACGTCACTCACTAATTACTCAAAAACACACAGATTTTGTTCACACACACATATATTATACTAGTAATGTTGTAGGTATTTCATCTCGTTGAACTCGTCATCTCGAAGTTTATTTCTGAGGCTGAGTTTATGCTGAGGCACAAGGCACCTACATGTGCTATGTTTTCTGTTGTAGGTGGGCAGAGGTCATCACACAATGGGTGCCTGCAGATGGGGCGACGTAGCAGGGGCAGACCGAAGAAACGTTGGCGTGACGATCTCGATGCCTTCAAAAAAGGCTGGTGGGAAGGAATTGGGAAGACCTTTGCCTAGCAGTGGGAAAGTATAGGTAATAAGAAAAAAAATGTGTCTACCAACTTAAATTCCTTTCCTATTTCTTTTATTACTTGTATGTATATGAGTGATTGTAGATACAAATAAATACCTTATTAGTTGGTAGTAACTCTGCCTTCTTTCGATTTCCTCCCAGGACAAACATTTGTGTGATCAACAGGTTTTTGTTCTATGCCTGGGTGTTATTAAGTTTCATAACTATTAAAAATAAGTAAACATTCATCTGGATAAATGATTATATTATTGATTGATTGATAAAAGGCGATGTGTGTATGTATGTTCCATATAGACTCCGAAACTGCTGGACTGCGAAAAACGATATAAAAATCTTCAGATTGGCCTAGCGGGTCATCCTGTTAAGTTTGATAGCGATCCGATCAATATTTTTTTTTACATCAATTAAATTTGGTATCTATGTAAATTATATCTTAGGAACGTACGTTGGCTACTTTTTATGTATATAATACGCGTGCGAAGCCGCGAGCAGAAGCTAGTTATTGATGAAAAAAATTGGACTCATGTTGCTCTGCCCTCAGACAGTTAACTGACAGTTTTAAAATGTATAAACTACTTCTACTTCATCAATCTTATATTCGTTTTTCGTAGTTAATCTAGTTATAAAATAGTTCATACAAAAAGCGCAAGGACCAGGACGAGTTTCTTGCCAGCTCCTCTCGCACTTTGATTAGATGGAATTGGCACCTAAATTAACCAAGTATGTTAGACGTTTTAAAGGGTTCCATGTGATTGTATTGAACAAACATCTTTGACTTTGACTTAGTATGGGGCTAGATGGTGTTGTGTGTATTGGCCACCAATATTTATTTATCTATCCTTTTACATGACGTGACAAGTACTTTGTTGTGTAGTGCTTTTACTGCTTGCTAGTCCGTGTACTGTTCCAGCTGTCACGTGACGTATTACCAACTGTGTCGCATGAATAATTTAACCATTACTAACATTTCCAATTTCCTGAAAAGGGAAATGATGTTGTTTTTGGATTATTTGGATTATAACCGATCGATAGGCATGATAAATAGTTTTTACTCAAGTAGGTAATCAATGTAGCTTTGTCATATTTTTTGTGATTAATTATTAACCTCTGTGGCGCAGTGGGCCAAGGCCCTGATGAGACGCAGAAGATTGCAGGTTCGATTCCGACCGCGGGACAAATATTTGTATGACCGACAACTGTGACGCGGGTCTGGGTGTTTATATGTATAATATTATGTATGTAATCACAAAAAAAAGTATATAAATAGTCAGCCATGCGGTACTTATAACACAAGCTCTGCTTACTTTGGTGTTAGATGATGTTGATGCTGTGCATTATTTATTTATTTAACATGACTACGTAAGTTCGTTAGATTGATGATAAGTTTTTTTTTTTTTTTTATTTATTTATAAACTTAATTAATAAAAGTACTTAACATAACACTAATAAACCACTGAGGTTTGGACATGTGTCATGTAAGATTTACATCGTTCTAACAACAAAAACAGTAGGCAGCTGGTATATGTGCTGGTAAAAATAATAATAAGGTAGATACATTTTCAAGGTGATAATATAAATAGGTACCTAAACAAGATAATGTACCATTAGGTGTCATAATTTAATATTAGTTATTTAATTTTGGCTTAATATTTATTGGTGTGACAGACTCAACAAAATCGGATTAAGGAGTCAACTAGTGGACTATATTTTCATACAAACGTCGAAGAATGATGATACTATCGTCTGATGTTAAACATTCGAAATTATAAGTGTTATCAATTTGTCTTATCATAGATTATGTATCCTAACAAAATCGTGCAAAATATATGGATTAGACAGATACAAGTCTCAAAAAAATCATAAAGAAACATTAATTTTAGAGGAACTTTGAGGGTAAATAAATAGCATACGGAGTACATAAACTACAAACTGATTCAAATATAAGTATAGTTTATTTATCAAGAACATATTTTTTTTTTTTTACTTTTGAGACTAGAGTCTGTTCATGAGTTTTGCGCATTTGTTTTATGTAAAAAACATAGTCCAATCTGATTAGAAATCATCATCAACTAACTCCTTACTGCTCATCTCTATCCTTTGTGCATGTCTATTTCTTTATCACTCTATGGTAGGTGAAATAGCATGCATTTGACTAAAACTTAAACTCAAATCATGCTCTAAGCATAGACTGTTATGAATGAAATGCTGTACTAATTTACGCTTAGAATGCTACAACAAAAATGTTAATATATCTCTTTGCAAAGAAATTTATAGTCAATATCCATATCAATAATGATATTATATTTACAAAAGTGTTCTGTCTGTTTGACTATTTGTTTGTATATTGATGAGGGATATAGGATTTTTTTGATGTATGTAGGTACCACGCTTGCGAAGCCGTTGCGAGCAGTTGCTATTTGGTAAATAGTTTTCTTAACTAACAATAACGTGTGACCCAAGAGCTGGCTCCTATCAAGCTCAGCGTATAAGTGTTTCCATTCAACGTGGCCTCCAGTGTCTTAGGGACGCTAGCCTTTGCAGTTTGGATCAATTGAGCTATCTATAGCTCGTTTTAAGCGATCCTTAGATAGCTCGACTATTTTACTGATACAACTGATAGCACAATCGTGTAACTAGTCATTTTAAACCAGTGTAAACCAGGAGTAAAGTGCACCACAAAGCCTCCTTTCGTGCACTATTTTACCATCATTACATTTTATGCCAACCGTACCACGAGTAAAAAATATTTTATTAAGTGTTTGAAAAGTACCACAGCGCAAATGAAAACTATAAGCACATTCGTAGTTGAAATAGGAGCTGAAATACTTCCCCATTTGAACAGAAAAGCAAAATAAATAGACGGTCCTGACTCACTGGCAGTCGAGCGAAAAACTCTCAGCCAACTATTCACCACTTAACAAAACACGGTAATATATCGCCGAGTTCACCCGCCATTTGTAACAGTTTCATATTTTGTTGTAGAATTTCATTAAAACTTTGCGTATGAAGTGTAATTGTGTTGAGTTCCGAGTGTGGAGAGCAATCATGCTATGCAAGGTCTACGGTGCGTAGCTCTGTCTACGACGTAGCACGTATGCGGTTGCTACGACAATTAATTGTTCTTACAGTTCTCCTAGATATACTTGAATGGGGTGCACATAAAATTGTCGAGGAGATAGTAGGGATTTTATATTAGATATCCTCAAGCGGTGATGGAAACATTGTGAGGAAATCGGCATGTCCTAGAACCTAAAAAGTTAGAAAACATGTGCCTAGTGCAAGAAAGGAGCCTCTGAGGTGCACTTTAATGCTTTTTTACCTCACTGGTTTGAAATGACTAGTGATACAGTAAGAAAGGATTTCTTCTGGGTTTTTTAAAAATAAACCTGTTTTTTTTTAATCTAAAATTTGGAAATGTAAGCTTACATTTGTTGACAATTTTGAACATAGAACTGGTAAACGATTAATATTCAGGGTCATTATTTGTCATTACAGTCAAACATTAACATAATATACTGAATTAGTTTATATAACAGCACACTTTATTCACAACACTGTAGGCTAAGCACACAGCTGATGCATTCTCCTTTTATTTCCCTTTCTTTTTCTTGTCACACACACACTATTGGCTGATAGTACCAGCCTCTCGGAAAATGGGTTGGTACCATCTAACGACCAACTCTACCACCGCGCGCGCTCATTGGACTAATAGCGCACGCTTTTCTGGTTACCTGTTACACACGTCTGTCCCTTTTTATGAAATCACTCCCACAGATTGCAGGAAAGCAAGATGATGATGACAGATGTTATTTTGATTATTAAACTATTCATGTTATCTATATTCAGACGACATTCAGATGACAGGGGTTTAGACCGGCCACCGGCTTACCGTGTAGCTAAGTACTCGACAAACTGTACATCAAAAACTAATTTAAGTTAATTTTAGACGTAGGTTAGGTAGTTAACAATAATCATCATTGGCTTTAGTTCATCTGTTGAAGATGATTTAGGTAGCATCAGTCAGTTATTTGTTATTTGTAATTGAAAACTTACGTTCATTGATCAATTGCAGCAAGCTGAGGTGGATGATGTTTCCTCTCCACTGACGCCACTCTGCCTGGAATTCTGTTTGATAGCGCAGGCGTGCATAACGGCAGGCACCGAGCCTGGTTTGTTTCTCTGTTGCTAACTCTTCTGTAAGTCAGCAAGGGGACCACGTGCACAACTTTATATTACATTATTAAAACTAAAAACTGTATTATAAATTGTGACACCGGTAATACTCATTTTTGTTATAGTAGTTTATTAATCTGGTTGTCCTTTGGCCTTTGTCCTTAGGCCTCCTCCAATTTATGCCAATGATCGCAATCAAGACACGTTCTATGTCATTCCTCTTTGATCAACTTCAGAGCATTGCTCAATAATTTGAAGACTATCGCAGTCGTCTCCATGATCAGTCTCCAAGCAGCACTCATCAATACAATAATATGTTGTTTTTTTTTCATGTAGTTACATAACCGCTTTTTAGTTTGACTACTAACGCAAGCCAAAACTCTGTACTTACAAAACACACTTCAAGCTTTCGTGTCCAAGTTTTCCTTCCACTTTACAGTTTCACATTTTGTTGATAATAAATTTCATTAAAACTTGCCACCCGAGTTGCCGACGCTTCTTTGAGTTAATTAAAAACTGATGCAGGGGTCTAATTGTGCATACGTGTTGTACACACTCGAGGAGGTAGCCAGTAACAGCTAGCCCACTCTACGATATCATCATCTCCCTGTCCTGCCTTTACAGCACCCTTATAAGGGAAGCTAGCAACTCCATATACATTTACACAGCAATCTTTATTTTTTTAAGTATAAAAATCGCTCATGACTTTTTTTTTCTTTATCCTATATTGTCCCACTGCTGGGCAAAGGTCTCCCTCTTTACCTTCCACTCTTTGTGCTCCAAAGCCACAGTTTGTCAATTTGGCTCGAATGCATCTAGATCTTCTCGCCATCTTTTCCTGGTTCTGCCGAGTCGTCTCTGACTATCGGGCACCTACTGAGTGACGAGCTTTGCCCAACGTTCTGAATGCATTCGAGTCACATGACCTGCCCAGTCCCATTTCAAACATGCAGTTACCTACATCCGCTATGCCCGTTTTCGATCTAATTTCGGTATTTCGGACCCTATTGGTTCTTTTAATTCCCAAAACACTGCGCTTCATAGCTCTCTGGCAAATCTTGAGGTCTGATTTATGTGACTCTGTCAATGACCATGTCTGAGCACCGTACAAGTGTCGAAGACATCATCGATGTCGATGATGATTTTCGCTTTAGTGGTATTGGAAGGTTTCCTTTCATATGCTGCTTCATGGCCCAGTAGCTCTACCATGCGTTTTCATTGCGGTGACTTATTTCTCTGTCTTGCCTGTATTTGAAGGAGACTACTTGGCCTAAGTAGATATACTCATCGACGAACTGTATTATTTGCCCATCGACAGCGACATTACGTTTCGAGCTATTTGACATGATTTGAGTCTTTGATCGATTCATGGCCAGTCCCACCTCAAGACTTGCTGTGCTTAAGTCTTGACTTTTAATAAAGATTAAATATCAGTGAAGTTTGAGTGAAGTTTCTGCTTCGTATTAGTATTAATTTATTGCATTTTCTAAAACGAACTAAATTAGATTAGATCATCATATCCCTTTCAATTCAATACAGTATGAAAAAGACAGTTCAGTTCAGTTAATTTTTGTTTAGAAATTCAACATCGGAACCACCATCACTGAATTGTCCAGCAATATTTATTTATTTATGATTATTAACGGCAAATCCATATTTTGTATAAACTCGAAGTGTCTCTGTGTGTTTGGCTATCGGTTTAGGCTTATTTTTGTTACCTTTTCACGATTAATTGGCTGAAAGGATCTTGAAGATTGCTACAGAGATAGATTATATCTTTGAGACATATATAAACTTGTTTATGTCGGCGTCACGCGTCGCAGGAAACAGCTACTCTAAATAAAAATAATAAATAACAACAGTTTTATACATAGTCTAGTATTAAACGGATCTAGACATTCATGCATTATATCATACGATGATGTTAACGTTTCAATGGTTCGTACGAACTGAGCTAGCTGTTCGTTTGCATGTGCACAGATTACGTAATATTTATTACGTAAGATGTGACCCGAGCGTGTAAACGTGAAATTATAAAACAACACACGTCACTCCCCTTGCTTAGCACTGTATACCACTAGACGATATAGTCAAAGTAATCGGCGACAAATCATATTTTGGAATGGTAGAATTCGATCATTTCAAAATTACATGTGTCACAATATGCAGTGTTATCAAATTTTTAAACTGGAATTTGGTTGCCAAATTTTTGTGACGGAGTTATTGGAACGAAGTTCCTTATCGCACGGTACGGGCTTGGCGGATGGGGCTTGGCAAAAAAATATGTAAGATTTTTCCGTCACAAATTTTCGTCACGATCCTTTCTTTAGTGTAGACGGTTATCCATAGAGTGACACGATTCTTCATTCCGGACAAAATATCTACTGACAAATATTCCCAGACAAAATATAATATATTTTGTGTGGGATATTTTGTCGGAGATATTTTGTATTTTGTAGGAAATTTCGTAATTAATATGTATATTTTTTCGAGTTGTGAAAATAAACATTTTATAGTACATCATTCAATTCATCTAATTCATTAGTTATTTCTGTTTTTCATTTAATTGCTCTCAGACGCTAGTGATGCATTCATTTGTATTTGTTAATCAATAATATAATACGTTTATGAACAATAATATACTACGATAGGAATTTCATTACAACCGAATGTTCCACTACTCTCACGCACTTTTTTATCATTGTTATTATGAGCCTGTAATGTCCCACTGCAGGAAAACCCTTCTTTGCTACACCCCCCTCCAACCCGCGCTAGTGTGTAACCCAGTCTTATGTAAACGAGTCCTAGTCTCTCCACGGTCGCCGCGGTCTACCGCGTGCTTGTTTCCTGTCCCGTGGGGTCTAACCTGTGTTAGTTTGTGCCCACAACTCATCCGACACAGAGTGATAGAGTTAGTTAGTTATGATTATGATTCGAAATAATTTCCGCATGGTTGGCAGCGCTGTGTCATTTATAGACCGAGGATTTTTATACGATTCTTTTACACAGTTTGAAAGTCAACCTATTATCAAATTTCAGTAAATAGACGTCCAGTGGCAACATACATACTCCAAGACAACGCCCATTATGATGCGCGTCTCGCCCGTTTCTTCGTTAATTCCGGTTATAATGCTGTGAAAATTATAAAACCGTTGTTTTGAGCAAAGTGATGTTTTTAATTATGTTTAAGAAATATATACAGTGAGGCTGTCATTGAGTTTGAGATGAGATGAGAAAAGGCTTGTCAAACAATTTTTATAACGCAAAGTTATTACGTAAAATTAGCAGTGGGGACACCAATAGCAACGCGACAGTAACATCGACGAAATCAATCACAAGTCAAAAAAAAACCTCTTATAATGGAAGCCAGCGGCTGCCTATTACTAGGCTATCGCCCTTATTGCATACAAAAAATACAACTGTATTAGAAATTTGAGCGTTCAAATGTGTTTGACAGTTATCGCGCAGTTCACGTCTCTATTACTAGTTTCATAGTTTATTTTTACAGAACGGCAGGAAAAATAGCTTCAATACAAGTAAGAAGACTGGTGCGCCAACGCATTCATCGCATCCTTCGTATCGTGATGCAAGGGCAGCTGCGGCAGTTGCATCTACCGCAGCATCCACCACAACAATCTCTGGTTGTCACGTGCTAGGGATCCGGTTCCCAATGATTCAATCTCACGGTTCATGAACTGCTCTTATACTAATAGTGAGCTGTATGCTGCTTTATGTGAACTTAACAGAGTACTAAATGCATGATGCGAAATCTAGTGACTGATAACAACCTAATGAGTGTAAACACCATCGGTGCCAACCGACTCACACGTGTTTAGTCTTAGTGCGGCCACGTGATTCGATTTACCGTACATTTAGGCCACCGCAACCGCGATTGGTGCGTTTCGGCTCACACATGGTCATGGCCGTATTTGTTCAAAAAGCGGAACATCGGCGCCGGTGCCACCACCCCACCCCGCCTGCCTTAGTATTAAAAAAACTCGTATTCCCAAGCGTTTAAACTTCTATGCAACGTACTTGCGTGGGATACAAACTTGACACATACTGCATTAGCAGCTTGTGCATTGTGTCGCTGATGTGTGTCTCGCTAACTTAAATAACAATATAATAATCATAATACATAATAAATATATTTACTGTTATTGATGCTAGCGCAAAGTATAGCTGTGTAACAGGACCCTTGGACTAGTTTTCCTGGATATCTCGCTCTAGCTAAGTTTGCACTTGTATGTAGTCGCGAGTGATCACTGCATCAGCTAGTGCCAATGCTTAATATGTATGGTTAAGTAATTACTTAAAAATAAGTAAATATATTGTATATATGTATATATATATATATATATATGTATTTATATATATATACTAGCTGTCCCGTTCGCGACTTCGTCCACGCATTTTAAATAAAAATAAAAAAAATATATCTAATTGTAAATCCAAACCATTCTCGAATCCACTTGAACACACACAAAAAGTTTCATCAAAATCGGTCCAACCGTTTAGGAGGACAGTGACATACACACGTACAGTAGAATTGTATGTATAAAGATGTACCTACAAGAAAATAAAAGTTATAAGTACTTAGTTACAAGTATAAAAATAAAATTAAAAAAAACAATCAAAACTTTTTATTTAAAGCTTTAAATAAAAAGTAAGTAATAATAATTATATTTGATATGAGATTTTTTATTAAAAACTACAACAAGTACCTTCCACGCGAATATGTAATGAATACAATCTAATACCTTTAAACGAGAAATTCTGGTATATATGTGTGTATATATATAATCTAAATCTCGTAACGGCTCCAACAATTTTCATGAAATTATAAACTATGCAATAATATGCAGGGGGTTTCGGGGGCGATAAATCGATCTAGCTAGGTTTCATTTTTAGAAAACGTCGTTTTATCCGTGTTTTATATCAAGCAAAGCTCGGTCATCCAGGTACTGACAATAATACAAAAAACCCTGATTTAGATGTTTTCGGAAACTGCGTACCTTTTTAAATAAAATATTGAGCTACCTTGGCTTAACCCCAATTCCCATACTATGATTAAGTATATAGTTTAGGTAACTATAAGTATTGTAATTTTCAGAACTAGAAGCATTAAATTTTAGGCTGTTGATTCCTACTAACATAACAAATGTGAATGTAACTCTGTCTGTCTGTCTGCAACGTTTTCACGTCTAAACAGCTGAACCGATTTTGATGAATTTTGGTATAGGTATTTGGAGATAGATAACCTTGGAGAAGGACATAGGCTACTTTTGATGTAGGTAGCATGCGTGCGAAGCCGCGGGCAGCAGCTAGTTAATAAATAAATACATTAGGCACGTTTCACGCGTTTCCTGAGAAGGCAAAAAAGGCTATGTTAGAAGCAGGTCGTCGTCAACAAGACAAAGATTCGGACAAAAGACAGACTTGCTTCATAAATAAGTATAATAAAATACATACATATATATTGGTAAAGAGGAGGCTTATATCCAGCAGTGGGTGCAATCAGGCTGAATGATGATGTAAACAATTCACATAGCACCATCTAGCCTATGTATATAAAGCATACCTTGTACAATGGGAACCGGATAACTGATGGAATACTTATACATTTTAAAATACATACTTAAGATTCAAAATGACCCTAAAACCCCGTGCCGGTAAAGTCAGTACGAACCTGCTTTTTACGCTAATATGCCATAACGTACGCTAGCCGCGATATTGTTCAAAATGTCATCGAGATTTACCAGAGTACCCGCAATTTATATTAATGGACGGTCGCGTTCGTAAATGGAGTCATTTATTCAAAAGATGACTGCGTATTTTTCTTTTAATATCACAGTTCGTGGTTATAATATTTTAGGTTCTGTTATAAAAGCTAATAAGTGATTGCCAACGAAGTCTTGAAAGTAGTAGGTTATTTCGTATACGTTGAACGACAATGGCCTCAATTCTGTTGGCACCAACCTAACTAATTTTAGCTAAAATTAGGTTTTGAACTGTGAAATTAACCTTTGGTATTCTGCTGCTACCAACTTATCCTAATTTAATTTTAACTAATTTAATTAAGCCTTCCAAATTTAGTTAGATGGTACCAACCGAATAGGTTTTACAAATGCTATGACTAACTAAATATATTTTAGACAATTCCTAATTTTAGAAATGAACCAACCGAATTGCCAACCACTAAGTCTCTTAAAAACTGTTAAGAACAAAATAAGTACATAAGCATTTATAATTGCTTTTTAGATTGCCAGTTTATTTATTATTGGGAAAATATCACCTTGTTATATTTGTTTTTACTCCGAGATCTTATCGAAAATCTTTTTAAGCGAATTTCGGTAGATTGCCACAATGTAATTTAATTTCCCTTGAACAACGAAAAACAAGTTTATCCGCTTAAGTCTAACGCAAACAAACACCGAAAACAGATCCTAGTTTGTCTTGAGTTTCTCGTAAAAACAGGACTTATCTATACCACTGATTTCTTTCAAGTTGCTCGTACAGTCAGCGACAAGGGTCTTATATCCGTTCAGCAAATGCAAACAATACCTGTGTGGGAAACTAAGAATGTTTTTGAATGTTTTTAATATCTTCTATTTGTAGAAAAGGTATTTATCAGATGGCAAAACAAGATAGTTTATGATAGTAGCTTCTGCCCGCGGCTTCGCACGCGTGATAACATTATAAAATGTAACATATGTCCTTCTTTTAAATAAAAGGTATCTTTTTACCAAATTTCATCAAGATTTCAAGATTTGAAGAAAAATAAACAGACGGAGACATTTTTGAATTTATCATATAAACTAGCTGATGCCCGCGACTTAGCACGCGTGGTACCTACATAAAAAGTAGCCTATGTCCTTTTCCAAGGTCCCATCTCTATATCACTATATCAATATTGATTAAAATCGGTTCAGCGGTTTAAGTGTCAAAACGTAACAGACAGACAGACAGACAGATAGTTACTTTCACATTTATAATATTAGTATAGATTATTAATTATTGGAAATTAGGAAGAAAATATTTATTGTCTCAAATGTTTTGCATAAAATACTTTACAAGACTACGATATCATTACGTAATGTTACTACTTTCGTATGACAAAAATACAAAAAAATATTTAGTATGTTTTTTTAACTGACTTCATGATTTATGAGGCTCACACTTTTTCGCCTTTTTTTAAGGTCCTTTTTCTGTTTTATTAAGCTTTTTTCAGCTCTTGTTTACTCATTTGTTTAGTGTGTTGTGCTAAATAAATGTTATTCTTTCTCTCTTTCTTTCATTTGTTAGTATTACTATAAACAGCGAAGTGCTTGCAACCTATTATGTACGAAATACTAACAACGGTTCAAAGCGTTGGCATGTACCAAGCATAATGTTTTGTCATGACTCCGACTACCCCTTAAGATATCTTTAAAGGTCTAAGTAACTGAAGATATGTCTGTCTGTCTGTCCACTCCTAATAGGACTACTTGCAGACTATTCTTTTTATAGTTATGAAGTGTTGCACGGTTATTGACTTGACTGGCCTGTCAGCTCGTTTGGTAGTAGCTCTGCCTTCTGCACTGTAAGTTGGGATCGATTCCCTCCCAGGATAAATATTTGTGTGATGAAGACAGGTGTTTGTTCTGTGTTTGGGTGTTATAAAGTATAATAAATAAGTATTAAAAAATATTGAAGTATTTAATTCAATTATCCGGCATAGATAGGACCAGATCCTCCATACCCTCCCGTGGATGTCGTAAAAGGCAACTAAGGGAACACACACCGGGAGAATAGGACAAAAATCATGTCAAATGCTCATGTTGCATCCGTACCGGTACATATTAGTTAGTTAGTTTTTAAAGGTCATTTATTTCATAAATTAAATCTATTACAGTACATTTCCAGTGTAAGTTGTGAACCTAGAAAGCAGCAATCTTATATTGTAAATGTTAGTTAAGCTAGAAGCGCTTCTCATAACTTATGCAAAAATATTTTTAATCTGTATACAATTACGAAACATATATGTATTTTAATATTAAACTAGAATTAAGGGACATGTAAGCTTTAGTTGAACATTACAAATTGAAAAACATACAAGTTAATAACTAGATAGCTCGCTTGCCAAATATATGTAATTAAGTCGACTATTAACAAAATGAGAAATCGGAGGGTACTTCTGAAATTATCTGCTACCAAGAAGTCAAGCAAAAATGCAGCTAGCAGCAGGACAAAATAGAACCCGTTGGTCATCATAATTGCAGTCGCCCATACTAGTTTTTGAGATGCCTGCGCACTGCGCACGCATCTATCGTCCTATATCCCAAGATAATAAGAACGAAAGTCGCGCGCGCTATGGCAAAGCAGTGCGCACGCACCTGTGTGGGCCACTGTGCCTATTCATCACCGGTACATATTGGGAGCGATTTAATCAAAGTTGTAGACCATTATGTCTATTTGTCAGACGATTCAACTAGGCAAGTCCAACTTTGACAAAGAGGTCAGCCGATGAATCCAACTCGGATGGGCAGCGTTCGGGAAATGACGGCACATCTTCTCATCACAGAGTACCGCAGAGCCTCAAGATGAAAGTCTATAATCAGTGCGTGTTGCCAGTGATGATGTATGGAACTGAGACGTGGTCGCTAACGATTGGCCTCATACACAAGCTTATAGTCGCGCAGCGTGCTATGGAGAGAGCTATGTTTGGTGTTTCACTACGTGATAAAATCCGCAACGAGGAAATCCGTAGAAGAACCAAAGTCACCGACATAGCACTCAAAATTTGCAAGTTGAAGTGGCAATGGCATGTAAAAGGGGGTAGTTTTTTTTTTTTACTAACCCATTAGTTAGATATATTATGAAGTAACAAGACAAATTATGACAGTTATTAAACCTTTACTAGATTTTTAGTAACAGATTAATTTGAAAAAATCTTTTTTTTGTTTTTCAAATTAAAATTCAAATCTTTTTATTTCGGACAACTTAGATCCATAGTTGATACATAGCACATATTAATATGACAAAAGAGAGTTAGTAATATAATGATATAAAAGATACAAAGTAAAAATAAGCTTACGCTGGTTCACAGAGCGATCACCAGAGTAACGAGCAGTTTTCTGGGATCACCCTGCATACCAAGTTTGCCCACATCGGCGACAAGTACCTATCCGGTATAGTTTTCAGGATGCTGTTGTGACTGTCTCGAACTCTACGGATCAGGGATGCAGATTTCTTGCGAATAAGTGCTTCAAAGCCATCAGTTTGGTATTCAGCAAACATCCCTGAAGCACTGCAGAAGCGAGGCAGCCCCAACATCATCTTGAAAATATTATTGTACTGGATGCGTATGGTGGCCAGCGAGTTTTTGGTGTACTTGAACCACAGGCTTCCCGTGTATATATTCTGACAGTAGGCTTTAAACAGAGTAATTTTTACTTGTTCAGTACAACGGGAAAACCTGCGGGCCAGCATATTACCCCTAACTGCTAGTGACTTACGTTCCCTTTCAATATCAGGATCGTCTTTAAGGTCGTCGGCAACGAAATGTCCCAGATACCGAAACTGAGTTACTCGTTTAACGTTCATGCCATTCAGGGTTACATTATAGGTGTTGTTATCGGGACCTTTGCCAACGGCCTTAAAGACCATGTATTCCGTTTTCTTCACATTATAGACAAGTCCATGGTCTGCAGCATAACGTTCACAGACTTTCAACATCACTTGCCAGACCACCCGCCGTTTTGCAGAGCAGCACCATATCATCTGCGTAGCTAATATTATTAATACTAACGCCATCTATTCGACATCCGATATGCATGCTGCTCAGCTCAACGATGAGATCGGTAAGGATCGTTACATACATGTTATAGAACATGGGTGACGATAACCCCCCCTGCCTGACCCCACTCTCCAACACATACGCTTCAGACAATGAGTTAGCCCACTTTACAAAACTAGTTTGGTTTACATACCAATATATAAAAATATTTAGTATTTCAGTTTATACACCCCTGTTTCTCAACTTTCTCCATAGCACATCATATGACACTAGGTCAAATGCTTTAGAGAGGTCAAGAAATCAGGCGTGAACCGACGTCTTACGATGAGTATAATACTGAACAGTATGGTTAAGACTTACGATTGCGCTCTCAGTAGAAAGCCTGGGTCGAAATCCAAACTGGGCGTCATGTAAGTATGAGAATTCCTCTAGGTAAGTGGTAAGCAAACTGTCCAGTACTTTAGCAATAGTCGTAGCTAGCGAGATAGGACGGTAATTCCCCTCAGCCGAGATGTCACCGGTTCTGTGCTTCACAATGGGCACTAGTACGGTTTTAATTAAGTCATAAGGCAAATAGGAGTGACTTATGCACATTGAGAAAAACAGAGCCAGGACCCTCGGTAAATGTTCACCTGTATGTCTCAGATGCTCCACACTGATGCCATCATGTCCAGGAGATTTTGCTTACTAGATGTTTTTGAATTGTTTTGAGGCTTGGTTAATAGACATTGGTGGCAATTCGGTTGGTTCATTTTTAAAATTACGAATTGTCTATAATATATTTAGTTAGTCATAGCATTTGTAAAACCTATTCGGTTGGTACCATCTAACTCAATTAGGAACGCTTAATTAAGTTAGATACAATTAAGTTAGGATTAGTTGGTAGCAGTAGAATACCAAAGGTTAATTTGACAGTTCAAAACCTAATTTTATCTAAAATTTGTTAAGTTGGTGCCAACAGAATTGAAGCCATTGTAAACCTTACTGATTTCAAAATCCTTTACTCTGCTTGGTCACATGGCTAAACGAATTTATTTAATACTTTTTTCGCTGACCGTACGCGCTACGCATCAATCTAAAAAACTTTTCCAATATCAACTTAAATTTTGATTGAACGAGTTTCTGGGACGCACGCGCCGGGACCCTGTGTTACTACTTGGTTGTACAACCCAAACAGTACCATAACATAGAACGTAACAAAAGTGTTTTGAGATGAAGGAGGGTTCAGACTCTCAGCCTTCAGTCTCACAGATCAATTTACCTTCTTCGACGTAGTTTGTGGCTCGATTACCTCCAGGATAAACATTGTGTGATGAACGTAGGTGTTTGTTTTGTGTCTGGGGTTAAAGTATCATATGTATCTAGACACACGGCAGTGTGAAAGCAGTGTTCAGAACAGAATCGGGTGACGCACCGGCAGTGTGTATGTATGCACGAACTATGCGCTGTAGGTTGAGGGTTCGATTCCCTCCCATAATAAACATTTGTGTGAATGTTAGGTGTTCGGAGTCTGGGTGTTATAAAGTATCACAAGTATGTATTTAAAAATATTATAAGTATTCTATCTAGTCACCATAGTACAAGCTATGCTTGAACTAGATTGTGTGTTGTGCCTTATCCAGCAATATTTATTTATTATTTCAAACTACTTTTGACGCCTCCATAATAAGAGCCTCTTGGACATCTAGAATCTGAAACTTAATAAAAGTAGCTGTAATAGTTTATTAGTAATGAATATTAATATGACTAAACGTTACAAATTTTCTTTTAAATAAATTTAATAACGTTGAACATTACTAAAGCAATGATTTAAGAAACTGCTATATAACTTGGCACCCGTTCAGATCTCAACTCTTTTATCGACGTCACCGTCAACGTCGAACGCAATTTGTGCCGAACTTGAAAAGGGGGTTTTCACATTTATGTTCTTCGTGGGATGTATTTAACAACATACGAGTATATAAGTATTATTTCACTCATCTGGTACCTATATTACAGCCTATGTTTAGTTTGGGATGTTGTGTGAATTGTCAATCATTTTTTATATTATATAACTTTTTAAGCTAAAGTAGAGTTGGGCTGGTCATATCTGTTGCATGCCGGATGAGCTGTGGGCCAAAATCACCTCAGTGTAGCCCTGAGACAGCGAGACGGCGCGGCGCCGTGGTAGACCCAAAAAGAGATGGCGAGATGATCTCGCCACTTTTGACAGAGCTTGGGTCCAAATAGCTCTGAAGCGAGATGACTGGAGAGAACAAGGGAAGGCCTTGGCCTAGTAGTGGGATACAATGGGCTAATCGTAATCGAAATAACTTTTTAACTATACCTTTTTTTAACTTTAAACTTGTTAACTGGTTATTCACATATTTTTTACTACACACGGGATATTTACCTTGTTTTCAGGAGGCATACTCATGATATTGATAAACGATAAATCAGATCAATAACAGTGCAAAACCCTACTCTCCGCTACATATTTTCGACTCTTTTCAATGAGTGCGAACGACATTACTTTTGACAATCGCTGTCGTAGTCTCCCTTAAATAGATAGTGGTGAACAGTGTTAAAGATATTAAACACCACAATACATGTAAACTGTTTATTCTTCATCAACCTATCACTCCTCAATATGCCTTTTACACTTTCACCTTCCTACCCTTTTTTCTCGTCTTATTTAATACATCTTTTTCAAGGCCAGCTACCGTTTTTTTCTATAAACCATATTGCCAGAACGAACGAGTTTTTTATTTACAAAAGACATAATTTATTTTATTCAATAGATATATTACCTGTATTCAATTCAACCTACCTGTATTCACTTATATTATAATTGTTTCTGTTTCCCACTCTGGTCTATGTAAAATATTCTTTCTTTCAATCTTAATCCTTTCACCACACTGAATTGAAATAACTAGAGATAGGTTTTTTTTTTTTGGTATATTAAAATTTTTACAAATGAGATACAAAACAAGTAAACAAGTAGGTATTATAAACATATGGAGTAGATTTCGTAACATAATAATTAACTCCAAACTAATTAAACTATTTTTATAGTTCATGTAAGTGTTACTTAGTCGTGTTAGCCACTTCCTTTATGTAAATATTTGTAAGAAACGCGATATGTTTGATTCATTGTGCATTGTCGCCATGTTTCTACAATATTTACTGCTTAATTAAATCTCTAAAATTATCATGAAAACCTGCACTGCGGTGTACACTCAGTAACCTCTAGGTACAAGATTCTTCTTTTCGTGTCGAAGCTTCAGTATGGTTTTAAAGTAGTAGGTAGCGATCTCAATCACACTCACTGTAGCCACGATAAGGTCCCCCCTTGTGCAATTATTTGGACAGAGAGGGCACACGAGTAGGTGCGCCATATATTGTGTTGGAGCACCACAGTCGCAATGCGCCAATCTGGGTACAAGATGGAGTAGGCTTGCCCATCGCCTATAGATAGATAGATAGATAGATAGATAGATAGATAGATAAAAGCTTTATTTAACATAACATTACACAGACACACAAAAAGGTACAAAAATAAAATACTAAACTTAACAACTAACACTAAAAGAAAAATAAAATGACACAAGTTACAACTAACACACAAAGTAGCTAAGAGACAAGGTAGGTGCGAGGAGGTATGTGTGGTATGCCAAAAAGGACCCGTCTCAGCATATTGTTACTCTGCGCCAGACTAGGGCAACGCTGGTTTACAGACTGGGCCTGTGAAGTAGTGACTCTACGAACAGAGAGAAAGAACATCACAACTGTAATTAATAAGAAAACTATCCGAAGTCAAAGTCAAAGTCAAAAGGTATTTTATTTAACATAAGGTTCACTTTGAAACGTTTTACATACTAGGTGAATTTAGGTGCCAATTCCTCGTAACCCTAACCCGAGAAAAACTGGCAAGAAACTCGTCGCTACCTTGCGCTTTTTAACCATGATCCATCTTATAACTACCTTAACTACGAAAAACGAATACAAGAGAGTTTATACATTTCTAAAGTGTCAGTTAACTGTCTGAGGGCAACATGAGGCCATGCATCCTCCTAACTTTGTCAGCCGTATCCTCAGAAAATACATCACTAAGCCATGCACGATGTGTTCTTTCACCGCTTGAGAGCAATATTTAATATATGTGAAAGGACTTTGAACCCACGTCCATAAGATCTTCATTTGTTTATTCATTAAACAATAAATGTACATTGTTTTTGAATACATTACATTAAATTGGCCTAAAATTACACATAATTAATAAAGTCAAAGTCAAAGTATATTTATTGCATCATTACATGTTTACAAAGATGTTACAACTTATATGGATTCAATGTAATCTACCCTTTATGGGCGTGCAGTTATTTATAGTTTACAATAATAATAGAAATTATATAATTTTTCTGAAATAATAAAATAATAAGGAGTAATAAGGTTAGGAAGAAATAAATTTTGCATTATAAACATTTTTACTTATGTCATACTAATAATAAAAAATAATAAAATTAAGAGAAAAATAAACGGCAATAGAACAATACAGAAAATTAAAATAAATGAATACACATGTCATGTCACATACATTACAATATTTGGTCGAAGGGAATTAAATCAGGAAATGCATTACTTTGTCATATTATCAATAGAATTTTATCAGTCATAAACTCATTAATTGTATAATAACATTTATCATTTAATATTATTCTCAACCTTTTCTGAAACAACGAAGTTGGTAATGCTCTCAATGATTGAGGTAACTTATTATAGATAAAAGAAGCCATACTGAAGATACTTTTGCGCATCAATGCTGTTTTGGAGTTACAGACACAAACTTTATATTCGTCTCGTCGGTTACGAGGAACGACATCAGACAGCCGACAAAATAGGTCCGGACTGTGCCTGACAAACATAACCGTTTCCAAAATATACAGTGAGAGAACAGATAAGATGTTGTATTTATTAAAGAATGGTTTGCAAGTATCTGTTACTCTAAGATAAAACATTGCTCTAATACATCTTTTTTGGTATTTAAAAACTTTGTCGACGTCAGTGGAGTTCCCCCAAAATATCACACCGTATCTGATATTTGAGGCGATAAGGCCGTGGTATGCAATGAGTAGAGTTTCCTCATTAACTACTGGGGACAGTTTATATAAAACATAGATTATATAAACTGTCCCCAGGCTGTTTATTTTTTTACACAGATTTTCTACATGTGGCTTCCAGTTTAATTTTTTTCAATATTGATTCCTAAAAATGTAGTAGTGTTATCTTCCTCAATTGTATTATTTTTATGTTGTATGTCAAGATTGGTTAAAGCAGCAGTGTCGCGAAGTCTGAAATGAATTATTTTCGTTTTATTTATATTAAATTTCAAATTATTATTATCTAACCATTCTATTATTGATGTCAGTGCTAGATTTATGTCATTTTTATAAGTGTCAATATTATTACAAGTTATAGTCACAGTACTATCGTCTGCAAATAACGACATAGGTTGTGTGGTGGCTTTAGGCAGATTTCGTTTATATAAACTATAAAAAGTAGTGGGCCCAGTACACTCCCTTGGGGAACGCCGTACTTCATAATACGTTCCTCAGATACATAGACTTCTTTTATTTTAGTTTTACAATTTATTTTGGTTATTTGAGTTATCTGTTTTCGGTTTTCTAAATAGGATTTTATTAATTGTAGACAATTTCCTCTAATGCCATAGTTTTCGAGTTTTCTCAGCAGTATACTGTTTTGGACATAATCGAATGCTTGAGTCATATCACAGAAAATCGAACATACTGTTTTTTTATCTATATTACTTGTTACACGAAGAAGAAAGTCATATAGAGCTATATTTTTGGTTTTATTTTCTCTAAACCCTTTTTGTTCATTACAAAATATTTGATTTGGTTCTAAATAATTATTAATTAATTTATAAATGTATTTTTCAAATATCTTAGATTATAACTGGTATAAGCGAAATTGGTCTGTAATTTTCCATACATTCTTTACTTGTTGTTTTTTATGCAGAGGTTTAATTATCGATACCTTTAATGCATCTGGAAACACACCTGCGCTAATACATAAATTAATAATATGGCTAATTGGTGTGCTTACACAATGTGCTACGGCTTTAATTATTTTTGTAGAGATACCATCATACCCAACGCTACTCGTGTTGTTGAGCGAATATATTATTTTAAGGATGTCAGTGGATACACATGGTTTTAAAAATATAGAGTCTTTATGACTTGTCATTAATTTGGTTACATTTTCTCCAGAGTTTTTTATTGGACTTATCTTATCAATAAAAAAGTTATAAAACAAATTTCCTATATCCTGAATTTTTATAAGTTTGCTGTTTATTTTATTTTTTTCTATAGTATCTTTTGGTATGTTCCGTTTTGTGCTATTTATTATTCCCCAAGAAGTTTTACTTTTATTTTTTGATGCTTTTATTTTGTAACTGTTTTGAGATTTTTGCGTTAGCTTAACAATTCTTTTAAGTATTTAGGAGTAGTTTTGATATATGTTTTTATTTACTTCTGAGGGTGTTTTCTTGTGTTCCCAAAGAAGTTTTCTTTTTTTCTTACAACAAAGTTTTTTACCACGTGAAACCCAAGGTACCGGTTTAGAAGTCTTCACAGTAATTAATTTGTGAGGTAAACAAAGGTCATAAAATAACGTAAACATTTCAATAAATATATTATATGTGACGTTGGGGTCTGTTTCAATATATATTTCAGAAAAGGACATGTTCCCAAGAATCTTACTGAAATTGTCTATATTGTCAGATGAATAATCTCGTCTCTTAATACGCCAATACTTAAGACGAGCTAGGTTTTTGATTGGACATTTAATGAGCTGTGATGTGTGATCCGACAATGCAAACTCTATTACCTCAGTTATGCATGGTTTTTTGAAATTGTGCGCAAAGTTATCAATACATGTACGGCTCTTCAATCGCGTGGGTTGTTAGTTACTACACTAGAATATTCTCGTATGATCTCTTTGATAATTCAAATTTTATTATTATATAATTCAATTAAAAAACAAACAATAAAATTAAGTTAAAGAAAATAAAAAATTTTTTTTTTTTTTTAAACTTACGCGATCAGAACACATTATTATAAATACTTACGGGTATTTATCGCGTTTATTTACCTATTTTTCACGACGTTTCGACAGGTTTACACTCTGTCGTGGTCACGGGATGACTGATCATCATCATCATCAGAGTCATCCCGTGACCACGACAGAGTGTAAACCTGTCGAAACGTCGTGAAAAATAGGTATATAAACGCGATAAATACCCGTAAGTATTTATAATAAAATATTAATGTTATAATTCAATTTTAATAACAACTTCAGTTGGAGTTCGTCCACGGTATAAAAGTCAAAGTCAAAGTCAAAAGATGATTTATTCAATACAATCACAAGGATCACTTTGAAACGTCTTACATACTAGGTGAATTTAGGTGCCAATTCATCCTAACCCAAGCTCGAGAAGAATTGGCAAGAAACTCGTCTTGGTTCTAGCGCTTTTTTATATGATCCATCTTATAACTACCTTAACTACGAAATACTAATACAAGAGAGCTTATACATTTCAAGTGTGTCGGTTAACTGTCTGACGGCAGAGCGACATGAGGCCATGCATTCTTATCAATAATATAGTCATCTATATTATAATAAGCTTTCTTCAAAAGACTACCTTTAATGTATGCTTTAAATTTCTTAATAGGTAGTTTAGTAGCATTTTCAGGAAGCTTATTATAGAAGCGCACCGTGTTCCCCATAAATGACTTATTAACTTTTTCTAGTCGAAACCTGTATAATTTATGTTTATTCCTAGTGTTGATTTTATGAAGGTCACTATTTTGCTGAATACCATCTCTATTTTTATGTGTATATAATAAATTTTCATATATATATTGTGAAGCTATTGTGAGAATATTAATTTCTTTGAATATTTCACTCAAAGATTCTCGTGGTTTCATTTTATAAATGGCACGTATTGCCCTTATTGAATTACAAATGTTTTACCAATATCAACTGCTTTCCCCCAGAGTATGATGCCGTATGACATAACACTATGGAAGTAACTGAAATAAACTAGTCTAGCTGTAGCTTCATCAGTAAGCCACCGTATCGCACGAACTGCATATGCAGCGGAACTAAGCCTACCAGCAAGCGTTTCAATTTGTGGTCCCCACTGTAGTTTTGCATCAATATTAAGACCTAGGAAGATCGTGGAATTTACAAGATTCATTGCCTCTCCATTTATTTCAATGTTGGACGGGCTATGAATAACATTTGTCAAAGTGAATTTGATACATTTAGTTTTTTTGGAATTAAGCAAAAGATTATTTACAGTGAACCAGTTAAGAACTAACGATAAGGATTAATTTACGTTATCGCAAATACTGGTTTTACCTCTATCAACTTTAAAAATTAAAGACGTATCGTATGCAAATAAAACTATATCACAAATATTTTTTACAAAAAAAGGTAAATCGTTAACGTATACTAGGAATAAAAAAGGTCCTAGTATCGATCCCTGAGATACCCCTATATCAATAATTGATCCCAAAGACCTCTCACCACCCACATCTACTTTCTGGTCTCTATTGGATAGATAAGATAATCTACTGTATGAGGTTGACCTCATTGCGGGCGATTGATCGCCCGGTTTTTAATGCCATAATATTTTAACTTTGTGATTAGGGTTGCATGACTCACACAGTCAAAGGCCTTAGATAGATCGCAGAATACCCCAACTGCATCCTATGACTTCTCCCAGGCCTCAAATATATGCTTTAAGAGCGCTATACCTGCATCAGCTGTTGATCGACCTTTAGTAAATCCGTATTGATTACTATGTAGCAGGCCGTTAACGTTAAAGTGGTATAATAACTGATTAAGAATTATTTTTTCAAAGATTTTACTTAAAGCAGGTAATATCGATATCGGTCTATAATTAGCGAGATCACTTTCACTACAAGCACCCTACAAGCAAGAAAGCAGCAAGAGCGTTTTAAGCTTATTTTTAAATATACTAACCGCTTGAAATTGACACCCATGCTTAACAACTTCTAACCTCGGACATTGACGATCGGAAGGAATACTACAACAACATCTCCAGTGACTTTTGTACGAATTTGCTAATTAAAAAAACTTTGCGTGTTAGTAGAACTTGCTGCATTTAATAATGAATGATATTTCGTTATAGGTTATAAGTTTGTTTATTCTGACAAGCTGCGAGTCAGTTGGTAGTAGCTCTGCCCTCTGGCGTTTTAGATTGATGGTTCGACTCCCTCTCAGGAATAACATTAGTTCGATGTGTGTTCTGTGTCTGAGTGTAATAAAGTCTCATAAGTATGCATTTGACGACCTCTGTTGCACTGTGGCCTAAGGCCCGGCTAAGACGCAGAAGGTTGCGGATTCGATTCCCGCCACGGGATAAATGTTTGTATAATCTGCAAGTATTTGTCTCGGGTCTGGGTGATTCTTCGTATAATGTGTATATTTACAAATAGTATATAAGTAGTAGGTATATCAGTCATGTGGGTTTTTTTGTTTAAGTTTATATATTAGTCATTATTATGTACCTAAGATATTTTTTTCAACTAATTAGTTCTGCTTATTTGTAAGTTCTAAGACATGTGCCAAGTGCACGAAAGGAGCCTCTAGGCGCACTTTAATCCTTTCATCACACTGGTTCGAAATAACTAGTGGCACGATAAGAATCAAAAGTCATGTGGTACCCATAACGCAAGCTCTGCTTACTTTGGGTCCATGATGCTGTATGAAATGGCCGGCATTATTTATTGATTATGTTTATTTATTTAAAAATATGTAGGTACTCGTAAGTTATCTGATTTGTACAGTACAAGCTATGCATAGTTTGAGCCTAGATGGTGTTATGTGTGGTTTACCCATCTTATTATTAAGTATTTTATTAACCGACTTAATCAAAAAGGAGGTTCTCAATTCGTAGGAATCTTTTTTTTTTTATGTATGTTCACCGATTACTCAAAAACGGCTAAACCGATTTGGAAAATTCTTTTTTTGTTTGAAAGGGTATACTTCACAAGTCCCATATAAATTTTATCAAAATCGAAGATGTTTTCATGTACTTCGATACCTCGCTGTCTCATTGGAGCGGTGCGTTTATTTGGCCTACCCATATTATATATACTAAATACATCTACATTCCACTAAAAATGTATTATAGGCTCAAATATCATTTAATGAAGTCGGTTTCTTTTTAGTTTTTAAAACGTAATTATTCTGGTACGAAACATCATTATAACACCAGTGGTAAGTAAACTTTTAAGGTAATAAACAGGTACATTTGCTGATACGAGGGTTGTTGCGTTGGTAAATGAGTGACACCTCTTGGTCGACAAGGAAGCGAGGTGCCTGAACCAAAATAGACCGACGATGGCACAATATAAAACTTTACAGTTAAGAAGGTACTACTAAACAAACCTTTGACTTTTTCACTCGTTGAAAGCTGAAAATAATAATAATAATGTCGGATATTTCACACAGAATAAGAGGATAAGACACACATAAAGAGACTCGATACACATAGTTATTATGTAATTCGGCTAATCTTATATTATGTCATAGAATAGATCATAGATGCAATCAGGACATTTGTTAAATAAAAGAAGCGATTTTAAATTTATTTTTTCGATACGCACTAAGCGAAAAAATGTGTCAGATTTTTTTGTCACGAATTTCCGTCACGACTCTTTTTTTAGTGTAGACGGTTAAAAAAATGAATTTTTAAAATTAACGAATTAATTAAATTAATTAAATAAAATATTTTCACAACTCAAAAAAATATATGAATTGATGGAATGGTAGGAAATTTCGTAATTAATATGTATAATTACGAAATTTCCTACCATTCCATCAATTCATTAGTTATTTCTGCGTTTCATTTAATTGCTCGCAGACGCTAGTAATTCATTCATTTATATATGTTAATCAATAATATAATCTGTTTATCAATAATAATATACAACGATAGGAACTTTGTTCTACGACACGCATTTTTTTTATTTAATGCTAAACAAAATGTTGACAAAATACAAAATCATTATGCAGATTGATATCATCAAAAGTTAATGTTAGCCAGGGTTGAAGACTTAAAGCATGTGCTACACGGTTTAAAACCATGTTTTAAAACCGATGTTTTAAACCGTGTAGATAGTGGTTTCAAACCAAATTTCGCATGACCTTTAAAAGCCCTTGGTAAATAGGCTTACCCAGCAAACCACTGGCAGAAACGGTGGTTTAAAACTTGTTTCAAACCGTCTAGCCACGCGTAACACAGTCGCGCCGCGGCACGTATCGAGCGCGGACGTATTGCGCGCACGCACGGTATTATGGAGAAAGAACGTGTGGTTATCACCGAATTAATCGAGCTATTTAAGACCTGCCCTGTCTCTGGGATTTAACGTGTAAGGAGTACAAAGACGTCCCCCAAAAAAATATGTTTTTTTTTCTTCAAACGCACACAAAAGTGCTATACAAACTCCAAACTTTACATATTTTGATAAATAAGGAGCCATTGCGTCTTTGTGAATTGTAATAGTGCATTACAAGCCTTCTGCACACGTCTATTCAGCACGAGCGCTTTAAACACACTGAAGTTTGGAGTTTGTTTTAAACCGTGTAGACAGAAAACGTTCTACCAAGGTCACCTTGGTAGAAACTGTGGTTTCAAACCGTGTAGCGCATGCTTTGATATATGTCACTTTTCTAATTAGGCAATAATAATAATAACAATAATAGCGGACATTTCACACAGCATCATCTGGCCCCAAAGTAAGCAGAGCTTGTGTTATGGATACCACATTACTGATATACTACTTATATACTTTTTTTTGTAAATACTTACATATTATACATAGAAACACCCAGAGCAGATCATACAAACATTTGTCCCGCGGCGGGAATCGAACCCGCAACCTTTTGCGTCTCAGCCGCACCTAAGCTCACTGCGCCACAGAGGTCGTCAATAGTAATATAAGTAAGTAGTGCCGGAACTCTGTGGCGCAGTAGGTCAAGCTGAGATGCAGAGGGTGTCGGGTTTGATGCCCGCACCGCGAGACAAATATTTGTATGATCTGCAAGTATCCGGGATTATTTATTTATTTATTTCACACGGAATCATCTAGCTCCAAAGTAAGCAGAGCTTGTGTTATGGGAACCACATGACTGATACTTATAAACAACTTTTTTGTGAATACATACATTTTTTCTAATATACATTATACATAGAAAAACACTCAGACCCGAGACATAATAAATAAATAAATATTGCTGGACAATGCACACAACACCATCTAATCCCAAACTAAGCATAGCTTGTATTATAGTGACTAGATGACTGCTAGAATTCTTATATATTTTTAAATACATACATATGATACTTTATACATATACTTGCAAATCATGCAAATATTTGTCCCACGGCGGGAATCGAACCTGCAACCTTCTAAGTAACCTTCTCTTCTGAGGCAGGCCTTCGGCCACTGCGCCACAGAGGTCGTCATTATGAATAGCTCGAAATTGGTTGATAACCAATACAACACTATCTAGCCCCAAACTATGCTCGTAGCTTGTAATAGATGACCAATAGAATACTTACGAAGATATTTTTCAATACATACTTGTAATATATATGAGATTGCTGAGATTGGACCTGTTTGGTCCACGTTCGTAACTAAGATTTCATAACTAGTTATATATCAGGATTTTTTTCACTGTTTTCACACTTTTTTGTAACCAGTTATTAAACAAGACTTTGTTTCCATTTTTATAACGAGAACCTCTCAGTCATGTATGATCTCATA
Organism: Lampropteryx suffumata; assembly: GCA_948098915.1. Taxonomy (NCBI): domain Eukaryota; kingdom Metazoa; phylum Arthropoda; class Insecta; order Lepidoptera; family Geometridae; genus Lampropteryx; species Lampropteryx suffumata. The sequence goes on along the minus strand of OX402565.1, from coordinate 13,352,775 downwards.
TGGTACACTGGACAAATTAGCACTGACGCTTCGGCGGCCGCTGCCGCGGCACGCTCGCTTTGCTCGCTCGCTTTGCGCGTTGTTTTCTATACTCTAACATAACCTAACTAACTGGTTTCGATCTGATTTAACTTTTTCTCCTGACTCTATTCTATCCCGGTCGCTAATTTGCCCAGTGTACCAGGAGACTATACATGACCAAGAGGTTCTCGTTATCAAAATGGAAAAAACTTTTGTTTAATTACTGGTAATAAAACAGTGAAAAAAAACCCTGATATATTACTAGTTATGAAATCTTAGTTACGAACGTGGACCAAACTGTTTGGACATATCACACACAGGGAAAGGATTCAATGTTTTTGAACCACAGATAGTATAACTACTATTAGTGTACAAAATTGTACTGTATTATTTTACTGAATTTTACTCTTTGTGTTTTCTTTTTCTTGTTTCTTTACTTACTTTCTCACCTCATTGTTCTATATACCTTTCTAACTGCTTGTTTCTACTGTTTTAATTTCCGTGTGTGTATATGTACCAAATAAACATTTATTATATACTATTCTATTCTACATATATTATAACACACAGCCACAAAACAAACAAAGATGTTTTTCACACAAAAGTTTCCTGTGATATAATCGACTTGCAGCGCAGAAGGCAGAGCTTCTGCCAACTGAGCTGACAGACCAATCAATGCAATACGAGTTTTCTGTATGTTTATATACTGTGATGGGTTCTGGTGTGACGTGGAGTCGTAGACAGCACAATTTTGCATTGTAAATTCGCATTGGGGCACAGAGCGGACGGCGAGTGAAAAATATGCTGGCGAGGTTGAATCTTGTACCTACTCGAAAGCAGGTTCTAATGGAGGGAATATTGAAAACCTATGCGGAAATCACATATTCAAGTAGTAGTAGTAAGTAGTAATTCTTACATTTTCGCCCGCATAAAAATACGCTAAAAGTATTTTTATGCGGGCGAAAATGTAAGAATTATAAAGCTTCTTCTACATCATCATCATCATCAAGTAGAAGTTTGCAGACTGTACAAAATCATCGGTATTATATCGTTATTGTGGCGTTCTCAGTCCGTGCGTGATCATAAAAACAGTAATCACACATAAAAAGAAATAAATAAAAAACAATATATAAATCTCATTATTTTCCACATTACATTCGACCCTAACCTTACCATAAATCAATGTAAATCTTATAATGTCTGCAAAATTTAATGCCGACGCACAGCAATTGCGAGTCGACATTATTATTTTATCAGTTCGTTTCTGTGCAACGGAATAAATAAATACTTAAACATAATATCCCCTTCCTTTTAACAAATGTAAATATAAAATCCACGAATGGCTTCAGACACTAACCTAATGACACGGAAGACCTATTGGTTCCTCTTAAGTTACACATGAACTCACACACACACATACACACACACCCACACACAAACACACACATATACATACACAAACACAACCTCACCTCCCTACTTTACATAATTACATGTATAAGTTGTCAATGTATAATAGATAGATAGATAAACACTTTATTGTACACAAGAGAACACACAAAATATAATGATTAGCAATACAGTTGTACAATGGGTGGCCTTATCGCTAAAAGCGATCTCTTCCAGGCAACCTTTGAATGGACAGGGTAGACAAAAAACCAAAAAGTCGGCGGTGTACAAAAAAAGTTACCTATACTTAATCTAATACATAAAAATACAAAATATAATAATAACCATAAAAATGCTTATCATTAATAACTATAAAAATGCGAAAAATTACACAAAGAAAGATGACATACATATCTACCAACAAACAACTTTCTATAGTGATAGAAGCTAACAACCAGTTAGCAATTTCCAGATAAAGACAGATAAAGGTTATGGACTTTGATTTTAAATATATGAATAGATTTAGATAAGCGAAATGATAAAGGTAAGGAGTTCCATAAGTGTACAGCTTGAACAGTGAAGGATTCACCATACATAGCTGAACTATGAACAGGAGTAAGGAGTTGGAGAGTGTCAGACGAACGCAGATCACGATCGTTTGACTGGTGCAGAAAAATAAAACGTTCCTTTAAATAGTGGGGAGACGAAGACAGATAAAGGATGTTGTATAACAGCGTAAGGATATGAGCATTCCGGCGAAAACGAATAGGGAGCCACTTCATGCGAAATTCTGAAACATGGTCATATTTGCGCAAGCCAAATATAAACCGAATGCAGAGGTTTTGAAGACGCTGGCGAAGAAGATAGCTGGCGTCTGCATAATCTAATATTGGATGGAGCAGGGATTGTGCAAGCATAACTTTGGTAGCGGTTGGCAGAAAATTATGAAGTATTCGTAAAGACGCAGATGATGCGAACATTTTTCGACTAATTTCATTAATCCACCGCTGCCATGTCAACTTAGTGTCCATTATAATACCTAAATTTTTAACCGACTGACTGATCGGAATATGTGTACCATTAAATATTATAGGTGAGCGAATATTATGATTTAGCGATTTGCCTAGAACTACCAATTATGATGGCCTGAGTTTTGCTAGGACTGACAGTAAGTCCGTAAGACTTACTCCATTCCCAAACTCGGCCTAGATCAGAGTTAATCTGACTAATGGTTCCGTTGACCTTATCTACAGTAGTATGACAGTATATTTGAAGATCATCTGCATACAGGTGGTAGGAAGATTTTGCGTTGAAAGATTTTGCGTTATGGAATTAATAAATATAGTAAAGAGAAGAGGAGAGAAGACGCCGCCTTGGGGGACGCCAGCAGTGAGGTTACACCATGAAGAGAATGTGTCCTCAACACGAATGCGCTGCTGCCGATCGAATAAGTAGCTACGGAACCAGTCAACTGCCGACGGAGATATATTAAGAGAGCTAAGCACACCCAAAAGAAGGTCAAAATCAACATTACAAAAAGCACTGCTGAAGTCAAGGAGTGTAAATATCTAAATACCTTTCCACTGTCCATTCCGAAACGAATGTCATCGATAATTTTTACTAAAGCCGTAACGGTGCTGTGGCCTGGACGGAACCCAGATTGGTAAGAGTTGAGAAAGGAGTTCTTAGAAACAAAAATACTTAGGATAAGACGTTCAAAAACTTTTGAAAGTAAAGAGAGGATAGATATAGGTCAATATTCAGAGAAAGATGAAGGATTCGATTTTTTAAGTAAGGGAATAATCTGAGCTTCTTTCCAGGCCAATGGAAAGGTGCTTGATGTTGTAGAGGCATTAAAAATAAACGTAATGACGTGTATAATGTCGTCAAGGATGGGAACAATCATGTTACGGCGAATGCAGTCACTACCTACAGCGCTTGATGTGATAGCTGCTATGCTCTTCAATAACATCACCATCGACAAATAGACAGAAATGAAAAGAGGGAATGTCTGGAATTGGCAGAGAAGAAAGATAGTTTAGAGTGTTATGTTTAGAAGAAACATCAATAGGAGAGGAATTTGAAAAATGCTGATTTAGACGATTTAAATCTAAACTAGGAGAGATTTCTTGTTTAGAACTGCCAATTCCTAAAGTTCTTAGAAATTTCCATATTTTGGATGGATCACTATCGCCTACAGAGTCATGAATGTGTGGGCGTTGCGCGTCTCTACACAACCTGTTGCAGAGATTTCGACGATCGTGGTATTTAGCTATATTTTCATCAGTGGGCTTGCACCTCATGCGTACCTTAGCAAGATCTCTCTTATGCATAGCCGAGCGGATTTCATCAGTGAGCCATGGAGCTGGCAAATGTTTGATCTTGATGGCACGCATTGGGGCATGCGCGTCATAAAGTTTTGTGAGTTGATAGTTAAAATACTTCACCATGTCATCAACACTACCACTATCAAATATCTCAGCCCAGTCGATCTGTTGAGCATCCTTGCGAAGGCTCTCGAGGTTCATTCTACCAAAGTTACGCTGCAGGATAATTTTGGGCTTGGCTTTTGGATGGCCGACTTTTTAGGATAGGAAGACCAAATCGTGATAGGAAAAAGAGGAAGCTGCAGTTTGACCGTGCTTAGCGACATTATTTGGAGAGGACACGAGAATGAGGTCAAGAAGAGATGGGATACAATGTGGAAAAAAGTGAGTAGCTGTTAGAGGGAAGTAAGGTCAGATTGCTGGCTTTAGTGACATTTTCAAATTGAATGGAGCGGTAGTCCTGCTTGAGAAGGCAGGTATTAAAGTCACCCATAATAATGGTGTGACTATAAGCGGGTGTAAGGTCTTCCAAGAGTCTTTCGAAGGATGAAAAAAAGTTATTGTTTATTGCTAAAATAGACTCCAAGTAAAACCTTCGTGCGGCACATAATAATTTCAATAAAGATGTGTTCGCCCATTCCAGATGATGGAGGTTGAGGAGACATGCTAACTAAAGAGAAAGGAAGATGAGCTCGTAAATAGATCGCAACTCCTCCAGCGCGTCCATCATTGCGGTCGTTCCTAATGAGTACGAAACCAAGAAGTCAGTAGGAAGTAGTGGGTAGACATGGTTTTAACCATGACTTGGAGACTAAAACAGCGTGGATATTATTATGAACAAGAGACGCCAGCATATCAGGATAATGAGCCGGACTACTCTGCGCATTAATGTGTATGACATTAAAATTCTTTGCAACTTCGGAAAACAGGGTCTCAAGAGTTTGGGACAGGGAAGGAATACTACAGAAACTCTGGTTACCGCTACTGTCGTCGTCACCGGTTGAAAAAGATAGAAAGTGTTCGCTATCATCACCATGTATAATACCGGACATTTCACACAGCATCATCTGGCCCCAAAGTAAGCAGAGCTTGTGTTATGGGTACCACATGACTGATATACTACTTAAATACTTATTTTTTTTTAATACATATATATCATACATAGAAACACCTAGACCCGAGACAAATACTTGCAGATCATACAAACATTTGCCCCGCAGCGGGAATCGAACCCGCAACCTTTTGCGTCTCAGCCGGACCTAAGCCCACTGCGCCACAGAGGTCGGTCGGTTGGATAATGTTAGGGAACTATGATTTTTTTTCTCGGAGGAGGGCGTTGATGTCTGCGACTCAGTTTTACACTTCTTCAGATGTCAATGACTGTCAATGTTTATGTACCTACCGCTTGTTTATCTAATCCAAATAAAGTTTATTATTATAATTTTTATATTACTATTCTTGTTGTGTGTGATAAAAGTTAGAATTTTAAAACCTATGGCCATCGGCTGCAGACTGTTAGACCGTATTTCTTTTACACGTCAGTACAACAACACCAATTTACATAACAATATATCATCGAAAATATGGCAACGAGGCTTTTCAAAAGCCGACTTTAAAAATCCAAAGCACGTTTCGAAAAATAGCCGTCCCGTCCGAACAATAGCGCAGACTGCTTTATCCAGTTTCAGGATAAACTACCTAAAAACTCACTTCCGAAAATATAATTCATACATATTTTTTTTCTCAACTTGACTCTGAAATCTGAAATGCCAGTTTTTGAAAAGACACCGTTCGAGGCATTTTATCTTTATTTTAATTCGTGAAGCAAAAATTTGTACGAAACTTGCGCGGACGGACAAGTATAAAATTTCGCACACTAATAGTTTATATAGAGGAGTGCAGAAACCTAGTATTTTTTTTTTAATTAAGCATAAAAAATACATTAATTATTAATGAACTATGTATGAAGACCACTAGTTTACAGAAATGTACAGAATAAAAAAAACAGCAAATTAAATATATTAAATAAATATATTAATTAAATTTCAACCAAACAAGGAATAAAATCATTCCCGTAAAATAGTATGCGGTCTATGCAGTCTATTCTATATATAAAAAATAAAAATAGTTGTCAATTTGTTTAAGCCATGAGTATACAACCCACCTCTGACTTAATAAACGTTTCCGAAACTCAACATGACTGTAAACCTTTCAACTTCTTCTTATCGTGTCAATAGTTATTTCCAACCAGTGTGGTAAAAGGATTTAAGTGCGCCTCAGAGGCTCCATTCGTGCACTTTCAACGAATCGACAACATAATCCGCGAAACCACTCATGGACTCGCAATAACCGACCACGGAATTAGTTTCTTAAAATACACGCACGCTTAAATATTCAGAATAGCCTTTTATATAAAATATTTGGAGCGAGTTTCACAGCGTGCATAAAGCACCTTTCCCACCGTACGCGCGTCGGTGAGGCAGCGACTGAAGCTCAACTATTTTCTCACTCAAGAAACAAATTCAATCAATCCCTTTCATTTACAAAGTTTTCTCATTGACCGACATGACAACATTATGGATCACTAGCTGTTACCTTCGACGTTGTCTACGTAGGTAAATTGAGAGGAAATCGATTATTATTACTATTATTACGATGTTCAAAAATGTCTCAGCGCCCGCATCTGACTGTAAAATCGGGATGGTAATTTTCGCTGAATTCTAATAACACTTCGAGTGAGGATTTCTACGTGGTACTGATCCCAGATGAGTGCTGCTTCGAAACTGATGATAGAGACGACTGCGATAGTCTTCAAATTATTGAGGATTCATCCTCCTGCTGACTAACAGAAGAGCTAGCTAATAGAGAAGGAAAACTTGAAACAAGCCCGGCTCAGTGCCAGCCGTTATGCACCTGCAATTGAACCGACACCGCATGTACTGATTCATCTTTCCTGCGGGTCCTGTCGGCAAGGTCGAGAGCTTACATTAAGGCTTACCTAAGTGCACGAAAGGAGCCTCTGAGGCGCACTTTAATCCTTTCACCACACTGGTTAGAAATAACAAGTGACACGATAAGAAGAAGAAGAAGATTACGATGTTGACCCAACCATTTGGCGAGCAAAGCAAGCTCTGACCATCCACAAAGAGTTACTCAAAAATTACCAACACGTTCGTCAACACTTTTTATAACATTACAAAATGTCCCGTTTGCGACTTCGTACGCGCGTTTTAAATAGAAAAAGAAATGTTAATCTAACTAAACCATTCTAGAATACACTTCAACACACACAAAATTCATCAAAATTGGTCAGCTTAAATTAAACACACGCACAGAAGATTTATATATAGGTATAACAGATTCTAAAAGCTACTGGCGAGTGAAGCGAACCGCACTTTTTTTGTAGTGAGCGAATTGAGCTCATTTATCACACTCACATTATATTTCACACTAACACGTCATACTAATTTGAATATTTGAGTGTTTGGTACTCCATCACATTGAAATAAATATACTAATTTCATAGAAATTTGGTATTTGTGCCGCGTGATGTTGTTTAACTCGCCTGTTACTTTTATTGCTAGTTCTGAAGATTATACAAACCACGTTATGTTGTTCATTTAAATAATGCAATACTTGTGTCAAGTATTTTTTGGGAAAAAGCTGTAAATAGCTTACTTACTATGTAGGTTTATTTTTCTTATATACACTTATATACACTTTGGCAACTTTTATGTAGTAATTGTTAATGAACTTTATTGAAAAATGGTTTTATGCAGTCATATGCATAAAATCTATGCATACCTAATAGAGGAGGATGCGAACGCAAAACGCTTAAATAAATAAATAATGCCGTAAATTTCACACAGCAACATCTAGCCCCAAAGTAAGCAGAGCTTGTGTTATGGATATCACATGACTGATAAATAAATAAATAAAAAAAAAGCCTTTTATTTCTTGCTTTTCTTAAGAAAATTTCCATAACAGTATGCATGCAAAATTATTTAAATTATAAATTTATTTTCCAATTATGGTGCATTGAAAAAGGCCTATAAAAATAGTTTTTGCTTGAACCTTGATTCTTTAGATGTTTTTAGTAAATAATTGTAATAAGTATAATTATAGTATACAAATAACATGAATAAAAATATAGGCACCTAATTAGAATTTATAACACAATCATAATAAACAAGAACTCATAACAAGAACAAGAATCATAATAAAATAATGGCAAGAACCCTCTCAATGAAAGGTAAAGGCCTCCTCCAGAGATGACCGCTATTCTCTGCCGTCCAGGCGTTTCTCCGATGTAGTAAAGGATAAACTCATCATGTTCTTCGATTGTTTTTCCAAGTTTACTAATTTCCGAAAGACCGATATATCGAAGTTTATATTTTTCAAAAACTTTGTTAAGTCCAGTAGACGTGAATATGTCGACAAAGTTTTATCATTGTATGTTGCTATATGTTGAGTATTCTGGTGACTGTTTTTTGTACATTTTGTTTTAATTTCTCTGGAGGGTTTAGGTCGTGATCTTCCACGGTGACCAACTGGCTTGGAAGATGTGTTTTATTCCTTATTTGTATATGTAGTGTGTTTTCGAGAGGGGGGCGGTAGTTGCTATAATTTCATGTTTTTGTCTAATTGTTCGTTTGATGGTTTTCCAGGTTTTCATTAATTAAAAAACCAAGTATTCCTGGTTTGAGAATTCCCTCTGTTAGACTTGACGATCTCTGTAGCCCTGTTTTAGTTTTATTCTTTTTGTTGACTTGTGTTCTTTTTTTTGTTCGAGTAGGATGGTTATTGTCCGGTGATGTTGGTAAAGTTGATATGACATGACTGATATACTACTTATATACTTAATTTTTTGTAAATTATACATAAGATTCTAGAATATAGAAGAGGTACTTGAATTAATGGTCGATATATTGAAATAAATCACTGGTTACCTCTTGATATAAAGTGATTATTATAATCGTATGTTTCGAGTTCAAAAAAAAAGAAAGAAATAAAGAAAGAAAATACATATATTTGGACACTCAAAACATAAACTCATTTTTGAGTTTATGTTTTGAGTGTGTATACCGAAAATACAAGTTACACTAAACAAAAAATGTTGTGTCTCGCAATCGTCCAAGTGTGCGGCTGCAAATTGGAGTCCGACTCAGCATTATATTGTGTTTTACAATCGGAACTATACAACGCAACGCTGATCTTCCATCGGATCCAGGGGGGTGTGCCACGGTTTAATATATTATATACAATAATAAGGAACTGTACGATATACAGATAGATATTGGTGGCAATTCGGTTGGTTCATTTCTAAAATTAGGAATTGTCTAAAATATATTTAGTTAGTCTTACCATTTGTAAAACCTATTCGGTTGGTACCATCTAACTAAATTAGGAACGTTAAGTTAGATAAAATTAAGTTAGGATAAGTTGGTAGCAGCAGCATACCAAAGGTTAATTTGACAGTTCAAAACCTAATTTTAGCTAATATTAGTAAGGTTGGTGCCGACAGAATTGAGGCCACTGTCCATATAAAAATAATAATACCGGACATTTCACACAGCATCACCTCGCCGCAAAATAAGCAGAGCTTGTGTTATGGATACGACATGACACATGACAAGGTTTTTTTTTAAAATACATACATATTATACATAGAAACACCCATAATGATAAGACATATCTAGAAGATGGTAGAGCGCGGGCATAGAAGAAGCAGTAGAGCCATGGGTACCATACATGGAGCCATACCAGATGATACTAGTAGGTAGGTACGACCGTCCACGACGTACATAAAGACAAAACGATGTGGAATTCAATATTGTATTACAAATAACTTGTAACAATATAAAGAGTTTGTTGTATAAGAGATGTATATAAAAAACATAATTAGTTGGCGTAAAAAAGAGATAAATTACTATAAAAAGGAGATATTATTCGCCATGCTCTTTTTGAAAGTCCGTAAGAAACTTTTAATTTGAAACAATGAACGCTTTTTAGGTTTTTTATTGGCGAGGAGATATTGTTCTAATATTTTGACGCCGCATACCGAAAATTGTCTCTAAAAGCTGGCGTGATGCTGCGTAGTGGTGATGGTGCAAAAGACCTAAAGCGCCGAAAAAAGTGGACGAAAATAATTAGATTGCTCAAAAAGGAAACAGCCTGGATACCTACAAATTCGTCAATGATGTTTGTTATAAGTTTGCTAATACATGTTTTTCTAACATTAAACACTGCCATTTTCTTGTTGTTAAAAATACTTCATCTTAAGAGTACACCTTTAAAACATCTTATGTAAGTAGGTAAGTACCAATTAGGATCAGTTGATCTATCTATAGATCATTTTAAACGGTCCTTAGATACGTCAACTGTTACACATGTATTTTATATTATTGTATAGTACCTGGTTGACCGACTGGATTTGCTCGGTATAAAACACGGATAATACGACGTTTTCTAAAAATGAAATCTAGCTAGATCGATTTATCGCCCCTGAAACCCCACGCATCCTAAATTTCATGAAAATCGTTGGAGCCGTTTCCTAGATTCAGATTATTTATATACATATAATAAAAGAATTGCTCGTTTATAGGTATTAGATATTATTCTGTTCTTATTTTTGTTGATGTTGTTTATATATATATTTTTTAGTATCAAACTAAAAATGTTCAGCTCTGTGTTACTACTACTAAGGCCTCGCCATTTTAGGTTCTTATTTTATGCTTACACTAAGAAATTACTTTTACATTAATTTTAATTATATTAACGTATTTTTTTTTTATTATAACCACAAGGATCTAAGTCGTTTTAAATGCTAGGTGAATTTAGGTTAATTCGCTCACTATACAGTTAATTGTTAAGGAAACATTTCTAAATATTTGCCACCAACATGTTTCCTACTAGGACACACACGGAGGAAGGATACCACAAAATAACACACAACCAAGAACACTTTCTTGGTTGTGTGTTATAATAATTATAATTATAATACCGGACATTCCACACAGCATCATCAGGCCCCAAAGTAAGCAGAGCTTGTGTTATGGGTACCACATGAGAGATATACTACTTATATACTTTTTTTTTTGTAAATAAATACATATTATATATACATAGAAACAACCAGACCCGAGACAAATACTTGCAGATCATACAAACATTTGTCCCGCGGCGGGAATCGAACCCGCAACCTTTTGCATCTCAGCTGGACTTAAGCCCACTGCGCCACAGAGGTCGTCGTTATTTTTGATATCTATAAATGATCTGCCAAATTTTATAAATAGTCATTGTACATTATTTGCAGATGACATATCAGTTGTAATTCCTTATAAAAATAATATTTACAATAAATTAAATGTTCACATTGACTTTATTTTATCAAAAATAGTTAAATGGCTGCTTGACCATAACCTACAAGTCAACTTAAAAAAAACTAAAATAATGCAGTTTAAACCATACCAAAAATCACCCTTACATATTGACTATACTTTTCAAAACATAATAATAGAATCCATGAAAACTTCCTCATTGTTAGGAATAAATATAGATTGTAGTATAAATTGGAAAGATCACATTAATAAAGTTTCATTAAAATTACCAAGATTTACATATGCATTGAATGAGCTAAAATTACACAAATAAAAAAACTGCAATCTGTGCATATTAAGCTTATGCTCATGCCTGGCTTCACTACGGCATTGTACTTTGGGGTAACAGCACTGACGTAAATAATTCATTTTTATTGATTTAGATTTTTTATGTGTCAATTATAGTTACATTAGTTTTTATATATTATATGATACATTATTGATATCTCTAACATATGTTTCAAAAATGTTATAAGAAATAACTTTGATTGGTTTAGGATCAACTTATCAAAATTGTAGTATTTACACTAATAGCTGTAATACATTATTAGTTAAGATAGTAGTTAATTAGTTAAAAGTATAGTAATAGCGCCCTTAGTCAAGTATTGCTGTGCCCTAACAGGGTTTATGTTTGTGACTAAAACAATGTATCACCATCTTACTGTAACAACATAAGTGCAATAAATACCTTTTCACAACAGGACGAGCAGACGTACCGCTCAATACCATCCATACCTTGTCAATCTACCACCCTTACGAAGAAAGCGGTTTGCTTCCACATTTATAATGCGTACAGCCAAGGATTGGAATGCTTTGCCGTCGTCTGTCTTTCCTGAAAACTACAATCTAGGTCTCTTCAAATCTCGAGTAAATAGATGTCTTCTAGACCTGCGTCGATCGTCGGCCACATCGTCGTTTAACATCAGGCGAGATCGTGGTCAAACGTAGGTTTATAGATGATAAAAAAAAAAAAAAAAAACATTTTCTATTAAGCAGTATAATTCTATATCAATATTGCTATCTATAATATATTGATAAAACGCTTTACATTTTTGACAGTATATCAGACAGCGACATCTGGAACATATATTTTAATCGGTATATAATAACTAGATAAGACCTCTGGGTTTCTTCATTTGTCATTTCATAAGGTAACATAGCACTTCTAAATTAATATTATTTTCTCGTGGTATTGCCTGTTTTTAACCGACTTCATCAAAAAGGAGGAGGTTCTCAATTCGTCAGAATCTTTTTCTTTTTATGTATGTTCACCGATTTTTCAAAGACGCCTGAACCGATTTGAAATATTATTTTTTTGTTTTTGTTTTGTTTTTTGTTTTATTTTTTGTTTTATACTTCCTAGGTGGTCCAATTTAAATTTTATCGAAATCGGTCGAGCGGTTTTTAAACTATCATTAAAACTCTAAAAATTGTATACATCGATGATATTTTTGTTACGTGCAGAGCAGAACAGTGCGTTTAGTTGGTCTACCCATATTATATATAAACAAAATACATCGACTTTCCACTAAAAATTTCAAAATAAAATAATTTTTATTTTGAAATTTGATCTATTATTAATTTGGCCAATGATTCGTCTAGTGGTTGTGATTAAAATCCAACGTTGTGTTTCGAATATAGTAACTCTGATTCTTTAAGAGAATTATGTTGAGGTATGTATTTATAATATTATAAACTCTATTATTAGTAATCATTTTCTATAATGAAAAATATCTTTGATTTGCCTACGCTGTCTCTCGATATTAAGGTTAATAATTATATTAATTATTGTCCTTTAGTGATATTATAAACTGCATAAAGTAAATAAGTATTATATCCAATCTAGTATTACTGTGAAACCTTATTATAAGTTAAGTTTAAGTTATTTCAATATTTTAATACGATATTAGTTCTTGTCATGAATTGTTACTTTGTATAATATCAAGCTCCGCACGCGTGACATCCACACAAACAGCATCCTAAATGATTCCCCAAAGTCGGTCTATCTTTTTATCAAAATCCATCAAAATCAGTTCAGCCGAGAAACGTAACAGACAGACAGACACAGTCGCTTTCTCGTTAATATAATATAGATAATATTTTTGGTAGTTTCAATAGTTAAGCAAGGTAACCATTCTTGTTCTATATTAATTCTTCCTAAGAGCAGCTTATGTCATTCTAGTCTTACATTGATATATTTTTATTGCGGCTTAGATCACTAGCCCCTCCTCGCTAGCGCTAGCTAGGTTTCTTTCCATGTGACCTGGACAGCCTTTCTCTGCAATGGACAATTTCATGTCCCAAGAGAACTCTAATTTTAATTTCGACAACAAACAAAACAGTTACTTCAGTAATTAGTATGTCTGTCATAGTTCAGCAAAGGGGTATGGAAGGCTTAATCTTTTATCAAAACGTCCATGTAGTAGGTCGGTCCAACACATTCAAGGGCATTTACTTTACTTTTGTCTGCAAGCAACTCACATACCATCCATCCACTGGTTAACCTTCTAGTATCGCACCTTAGAATGCAACTGGATACATAGAAGAGCCCTGCCTAACTCCTATACTACTTGGCGAAGTTCCCTAATCCTACAACACAAGAATCTTACCCTACTCGACCCTAATACAGATTATTATCAAATACAATTATGTTGTGATTTTATTTGTAAGAACCGTAGAGTAAAGAAGATTGATAATGTGTGATAGATATACCAATTATATGAATAGTTTAAATTTAATTTCATGAATAATTTCAAATTTGGATAGCTTAATTCTGAGCCTTGAGAGATATTTCTCTATACTATTACTAGGTAAAAGTCTGAATTAGATAAAATTATATCAACAGTAATATTCATACTGACTCTTCGTCGATAGCAGCTTTAGTCTTTGCATAGATTCAAGCAAGCTAGAAGGACTTTCGCCTCAAGAGTTTGATAGAACTTATCTAATATGATTATTAATAAATCAATAGTAAGACTCATTCCATAAGGTCTCCATTAAATATATACCACAATGTACAATTAATGAACATTTGAATTTAAGGTGTAGGAAATCATTATTCCATTTCATAAGAATTTATAATTGCTTTCAACTAGACATTTATTATCTAGTGCAATGTTTCAGCTAAACCTTTAGTAAATAATTGGTATTACTATCTCATTGGATAATTGAGTTTATAAGTTTAATAACTTTTAGTCAATAATAGTTTTCCCCACTGGTTCGTGCACCGATTTAGTATACAGTTAAACTAAGTAGTCCTACGAGAACCATAAGTAGATTTATACTACTGTATAGGTATGGATAATAGTAGTTCGACAACCTAGACAAACTGGTCGAATTGTGTTGTGTACCTGAAGTCCTACCTAACCTAATCTGGTGTGTGAATCAGCAATACTGGAAGCAAGCTTCGTACATTTAATTGTGTATGTCACTCATTAGGGTGCAATGATGAGTTACCTAGCTGCTAATTGGGGGACAGCGAGTTGTAAACCTCGACTTTGTACCTAACCCCTAGTACGTCCCTACAATCTACTTCCGACAGACCGAAGTCCTGGGATGTCATCTGTAGATTAAAGGCAATATAATGTACAAGTATATAAATAGATAAAGATAGACTATGCCGATTGCTTCCTTTAAGTCCGGTTCTGCCTTCCTTACACAGAATACAACCAATCATAGGGAACCATTAAGTCGATCCTCAGGAGAGGTAAAATCTGGCTCCAGGCTCGTTCCGAGAGGTTCTGGGGGAACTCCTAACAGGGTGGGAAAGCCAGACTTGAGTATAACACCGCTAGGTTTCCATCTGACCCACAGACCATGCCGTGTAAGAGCTTGATACAATTACTTTGGTGAATCTTGTCTTTCTTCACGAACACGTAAACAATTTCCGACTCACTGACCTGATAAACTATTACCTACGTAACTCACACAATGAAACTATCACAGAAACAACGTACGACACCACGTAATTGTAGCAAACCATGAGAGAAAAATCTACCGAAAACGTTCAGCTCGACCAGCCTCACGCCCCTCCTATTCAGAATCACAAAATCCGCCGTCTTCTTTTTCATCTTTTTTCTCTTTCTTTCAATTTTCAAACACATTCGAAATTTCGATTCCATTTCAATTTACGACCCAACCTGAGTGGTATAGCTAAATAACCTCTGTACTAAATCAAGCCCTTAATTAATTAAAATTTCAATTTATTCCAAACTTTATGTAGTTATTTTATGATTTATATATTATATCGTGAACATAAATAGATTTTAATTTATCTATTCTATTTTTAATATTGTTTTATATAGCTATTTAATTGTTTACCCTTTCGAATTCAACCTCCTTAGAGATCTTCCCGTTTCAAATCATTCTATCAATACTAGATTAATAGAAGGATAAATTATTCTATCTTATAGAATCAAATTCTATTTAATCTATTTAATCTTTTTGCTAGCTTTCACTCACGGACCTTGACAATTGCATACATCTGCCATAATCCGTCTATGGTATAGTCTGTCATGACAGATGCTTTGTTTATTTACATTGTAATGAATTACGCACTATTTTATTCAATAATTAAAGATCGGAGATAGAATTGCTGGTAAATCTGTTCTGATAAGAATGACCCATGTATGCCTACGTGATATTAATAAGGTTTGTACCCAAGCATACTATAATAATTGTGAACCATAACGGAATGACCTTCTGTTCCGTTACATCGTCTCAAATTGTATCCAATGGAGTCGGTTTTTTTTTAGTTTTTAAAACGTAATTATAATCGGTAATCTTAGCGGTGTTTTAATAAATAAATTATGACTTCATAACAAGTATGGACAATTGAATTAGAAGTGTACCTATTATGGTGCAATGTGATTCCAAGGACGTGGAATTCCAACAACGTTTTAGACGGCCATTACGCGATGACGTTTCGAATATACAAATAACGATCGACTATTCGACTAAGAAATTATCATCATTATGACACATTCCACTAACGAAGAAGAAGAAGACGTTCTCATTGTAACACACACAATTACACACCAGTGTAAAAAGGCTATTCCTAATACGGAATATACGGACCTCATTCTTGAAATCTTATTGAGTAACCCCGTACAATAGATCGCAAACAATGATCTCCCAAGTAGGTATTGTGTGTACAGTACAACCGATCTTATGTACACGCATACAGACTCTATTAAACCTACCTCATGTTTTGTAAGCTCTCGGTAATTTGCTCGCGTGTTATTATTTCAACTCGACCAAAAGGCCTATAAAAAGCCGTCGTACCCAATCACCTACAAACATCGTATAGCTACAGGTTACTTATATTTTAATTTTAGCTTATAATTAATAAAGAAGCCGAAAGCCTTGGGAAGTTAACTTTCTAATTTTCATCACGAAAAGAGTAATGAGTAGCACTTTATAGCGCTTGTGAGAAATAATTAGACACCTTCTCGATTATAATAATAATAATAATAATCCCGGACATTTCACACAGCATCATCTGGCCCCAAAGTAAGCAGTGCTTGTGTCATGAGTATCACATGATTGATATACTTACTTATATACTTTTTTTTTGTAAATACATACACATTATACATAAAAACACCCAGACCCGAGACCCAGACAAATATTTGCAGATCATACTAACATTTGTCCCGCGGCGAGAATCGAACCCGCAACCTTCTGCGTCTCAGCCGGACTTTAGCCCACTGCATCACAAAAGGCGTCAATATTTATAATAATTACATAGGATACAATTTGTGAGCATAAAATTATTTAATTTTGATATTTTTAGTGGAAAGAAGAGGTATTTGTTTATATATATAATCTAGGTAGACCAACCAAACGCACTGCTTTGCACTGCACGTGGTAGCGAAAGTAAAGGTAACGAAAATATCATCGATGTATACATTTTAGATTTTTTTAGATTTTTTAAAAACCGCTCGACCGATTTCGATAAAATTTTAATTTAATACAATTTAATGTATACTTCCCAACGAAACGAAAAAAAAATTGAAATTGGTTCAGGCGTCTTTGAGTACATGACACATACATCAGATAAAAAAAAACCGGCCAAGTGCGAGTCGGACTCGCGCACTGAGGGTTCCGTACAAACCTGTAGGTATATAAGTAAAAGTTCACCCATCACGACAATCGAGTCATAGTTATGTTATTTTTATTGCAAAAAAAATTCTTCTAGATCTAGAAAGTGGATAGTAAGTTTAAATTATTAAAAATATTTTAAAAACAGTTTACGGTTTTCGCAATTTTCACTTTATCTGTGCTATAAGACGTTGCTTCGTACCAAATTTCAAGATTCTGAGTTCACGGGAAGTACCCTGTAGGTTTTGATTGCCTTGCAAGTATCGAAAATTTGCGGCATAAACGGCTGTATCTGTTGATTGCGTTGGCTTAGAAGTTTGTTTTCACAGCTTTAAGGGACAGTAGACCTGAGTATTTGATATAAATTTCAGCTTGATACCTCCACGCGTTTCTGAGAAAAAGGGTCTTGACAGACAGACGGACGGACGGACAATAAAGTGATCCTATAAGGGTTCCGTTTTTTCCTTTCGAGGTACGGAACCCTAAAAAAAGATTCCGACGAATTGAGAACCTCCTCCTTTTTGTTGCAGTCGGTTAAAAGTACAAGATACCTAATATATAGTTTAGATAGAACTCGAGGTTGTTAAAAATAAACCTTAGAAATTATTTACGAAAGTTAGTAAGCTTACTCATCTCAGTCTAGTTAAATACCTACTATTCACATGAGAAATAAAAGCTCAATGTAAATAAGGAAAATTAATGAAGAAAACAGAAAATAAACTTATCATAATATATTTAGTAACCATATCACACAAGTACCCTCCTACAAAATAAACACCATATGAATATAAAAAAAAACATAACGCTAAGAGAATAGGTAGGTATATATAATGCACATGGAAATAATAAGTAAATTTATGGTTCATAGAAAAATAGTAAAATTACGAATAGTTACAGAGTTTGTCCTTAACTTTAAAGTCTGGTCTGCTGTCTCACATGAAGTGCCACTAATACCATTTACATCTGTTTATATACCCTTGCAATAACATAATATCAAGGCACTAACTTAAGAATAGACTAGAATAGAAACACATTTAAACAGACCACCGCTCAAAATACAGAATAAAAAATAAAAACCAGAAGATAACAATACAATTACAAAAATAAACATTAAATTAATTTCCTAATTTAACTTGTACCAATCACAGCCAAGGAAACTTTCGGCCTGAATATCTTTCAACAAAAATAACAATAATAATGTATGATGAAGTGAAATTATGTTAAACAAAAAGAAGCGATGGGTTTCAACAAAATAGCGATGCGTAGAACCAATACTAGGAATAGAAACAAATTATACATCCCTTGTTTTCAACTAGAAAAATTAAATAAGTCCATTATGAGAAACACGGTGCGCTTCTATAATAAGCTTCCTGAAAATGCAACCTAACTTCCAATTAAGAAATTTAAAGCTTACGTAATGGTTAGTCTTTTGAAGAAAGCGTATTATATAAATGATTACATTATTGATAAGAATGCATGGCCTCATGTTGCTCTGCCCTCAGACAGTTAAATGACAGATTTGAAATGTATAAACTACTGTTATCTTGTATTCGCTTTTCGTAGTTAAGTAGTATAAGATGGATCATATAAAAAAGCGCTAGGACCAGAACGAGTTTCTTGCCGGTTCTTCTTCTTCTTCTCGGACTTAGGAGGAATTGGCACCTAAATTCAAATAATAATTCTTGTGATTGTATTTAATAAAAATAGTTCTAACTTTGACTTTGACTTTGACAACGTACCAGCAACGAGCGAAACGTTCTGATACGTGATAATGGTAGGATATTGGTATGAGATGCTACTTGCGTTGACACCTTGGCCGCAACCAATCTGTCGGGGACTTCCGTTAGAGCTGGTGCAGCGGCTGATTGTGGCGGACCTAAAATGGGGCATATGCCGGTCTCGATAGGATCGATAGGATTTTTAACCGACTTCAAAAAAGGAGGAGGTTCTCTTTTTTGTTTTATGTTTGTTACCTCATAACTCCGTCATTTATGAACCGATTTGAAAAAATCGGACTTCACGTAAAAGGATATACTTCCCGATTAGTCCCATAGAAATTTCATAAAAATCGGTTCTTTAGTTAGGTTTTTAAATCAAAAAAGCTGAAAAATATGTGATCTTGGATAATTCGAAATTTTGATTTTTGCTTTCCTGTGACTTTACAATGGTGTGAACTTCGAAAAATTATAAAGTACTTTGAAGCATAAAATAAAAACTTTTTTAACCGGCTTCAAAAAAGTAAGAGGTTCTCAATTAGGTTGTATTATTATGAGCTCAAATTTCATTCAATGAAGTCGGTTTTCTTTTTAGTTTTTAAAACGTCATTATATATAATTCTGTTCGTTACTGCAATTAATTTAATATAGAATTTAAATATTTGTTATAGCCGAAATCCTGTCAAATGATAAAGTTTGACCAAACTTGCATTGCTTCTATTGTATCCTATAGGATCACCCGTAAAGTTCACATGAAAGCCCGCAAGTCCCTTTCAAAGAAGGTTTAGAGGGTAACTTACACCACAAACTACCCTTGAACCTTTTGTGGTCAGAAACCAAAAACTTTTACGACAGTACCTCAGGAATTCTTAGGAATTTCACATAAATTAATGGGTTCTCTGGAACTGCCTGAGCGTGTCGTGTCAGCAGGGCATTTTGAGTACAAAATATAAACTAGGTCCATGTGTGGTCGTTTGACAATGACGAACAACTTATCGGCAGAAATTAGTCATTGTAGTTCATCTACGACCTGACGAGACAACGAACGTTGCGTTTTGGGCACTTTGGTAACCCCGCTTGTTCCTAACTCTCGGTTAAGAACTATCCGAGTGGGACAAATTTAAAAACAGCGCTGTGTAGGTAGGTATCTGCTGTTAATAGGTAGGTAGTTGATAGGTATATCAACTACCTACCTATTAACAGCAGATGCTGAATTTGCACCACTAGACCTTAGTAAGCCTCGCGTTTTAAGATATTTAAAATATTTACCAATTTTGTACCAACATATCTACTAAGACAATAAAAGATTTTTTTATCTGTGATCAATGATCTAAATTCTGTTTTATATATATAAATAACAGTCTAACTACACAGTCTAACTAACTAACGACAACTTCTGTGGCGCAATAGGCTAAGTCCGACTGAGGCGCAGAAGGTTGCGGGTTCGATTCCCGCCGCGGTACAAATGTTTGTATGATCTGCAAGTATTTTTCTCGTGTCTGGGTATTTCCTATGTATAATATTTATGTATTTACAAAAAAATAAAAACATGTATATAAGTAGTATATCAGTCATGTGGTACCCATAACACAAGCTCTGCTTACTTTGGGGCTAGATGATGTCCGGGATTATAATTATTACTATTATAACTACAGTTAGAAAATAAAGTTTATACTGAGGGATAAATAATTTATTTAAAGAAAGCTACGTTAGTATATTAATTGTTTATACTTTACGATATAATCATCTTAAGTTCAATAAAAATTTTGCTTACCACAGGACTACCCTGAATCGTGAACACGTTTTACATAGCTTGCTAATTATAACTCTCAGTCCACGGCCAATGGAATGTTAATTAAGTCAGTTTTGACCTTTTTTCTTCTCTTGTAACAATAATTACAAGTTTATCCACTTCTTTGATCTAATTTTCTATGTATTTAAGCACGGGGTTATTAAACGTAAAAGATGAAAAGGCACGCTGTTGTTTGGATTTCTTTCCGCTGAAATAATCTAGAGCTCGTTTTAAATTTAACCCATTTCATTTTATACTTACACAGTAAAAATAGCCCGTAATAAATTTAATTAAATTGAAATTTATTTTTTATTCTCCAACACCATTTTAAACTTAACTTAAAGTATAAGGTTACATAAAGGTATTGTGGTATTATTAGGTATAAAAAATATAACGTAGGTACTGCATATATTATTTTGTCAGAAATGTGGCCTGATCTATTCTACTTAAACTAAGATATGATGCAATTTCTGTTGTGATTTACGCCTGCGGGAAGATTCAAATCAAATCAAAAATCTTTTTATTTTAGTTACATATATATACATAAATTGTAGGGTTGTAATATTTTCTTTTAAGTTTACACCTGTGTTAGAAAAGTCTCGTCTATCACAGTACAATTTACACAGAAGTGTTAAATTGTAACATGCTGGCCCGACAGACGTTGTCTTGTCCTAACTATGAGTATTGAATTCGAAGTGGTATAATCTATAACTGTCAAACGACAATACAGGATAATAATAATAACAATAATAACTTAAGTTACACAAGAACACATTATAATAGGTATTTAGAATTAGGTTAGGTTAGGTTAGGTTATTTTTTCTACTATGAGCATTTGGTATCTAAATTGTTGTTAAAAGTTTAACAACAATTTGTAGTAGTATCTAAGTAGGTAGGTACTTATATAATTATTGCAGAAAGTTTTCTCTAAAAGTACAAAGTAAAGTTGGTAAATGTACGAGTAGGTATGAATCAAGAGAATGAACGGAGATGGCAATATTAAGCTGCGTGGAAATGATATTAGCTTGTGCTAAGTCACATGACTCCTCCAGTCATTATCATCATGTATCATCATGATTATCATATGATTATCATATGTATCAGCATGTTGATCTTGACCCCAAAGACTTGAAAGATAATTAAGTTTTAAATAATAATAATAATAATACAACCCATCACAACCCATCTAAGTGTAAAGTTCTCATCAATACAAATTAATCAAACACCAGGTAATTGCTGTAAATCGTTGAGGAGTTCCCTCGACTGTCGGCCCCATCATCAGATCGACCGCAGATCTTCATTAAATAGTAGTGGTTAAAAATACATAATGAAAAAAAATAACAAACGCACTAGTCGCCACTACGATTTTCGAAGGTTCCCCGCTATTTCTCTGGGATGCCATCATTCGATCCTGGTTTCCTTATCATGGTAGCACCCTTGGGATATCTCCTTTCCAACAAAAAACACATCAAAATCGGTTCATAAACGTAGAATTGAGAAACCACCTTTTTTAAAGTCGGTTAAAAAACAAATAAATAGAAAAGTGACAGATACGTGATACACCGGAATGCAACTCTTAACAGTCCAAACCAGTCATAAAACTAAGTAAATTTGAATTCTATATTCGCGCAGCAAATATATTTTTTTTAATACAGACTTAACATTTTTATCACGAAATCTTAATTTAATTAATTTATTCCTGTTATTAATAAAGTCCTTTGTGACAAAGCTAATTTAAGGGCATACCGGAGGATAAAACGAAGAGAAGATAATGGCCCTGATTCTGTTCCGTCGGACTAACAAAAATTTCGTAAAATACAATCGATCTTATTTTGTTTGAACTAATGTCTGAAATAAGGTAGAAACATTTCCTTTTTGCATAATTTTGCACATTTTAGTCACAATGTTAATAAGTATTTAATAAAACTGCGGAAACCCAAATCAATTCAATAAAAGAACAAAATGTCAATTGTAACTTAATAAACCTGGCATTTAAAAATATTACCTTAACCACTAGACAGTCGGCATTTAGATATTTCTCCCTCTTCCTCAACTGGAATGTGCTAGGAATGTGGTCTTCGGTGTAAACAAAATGTATTTTGTAGACCGTATGAATATTTTATATAGCTTTTATTACTTTATTATAATGCTTGGTGTAATACTTGGTCTACTCTATTTAGTATATCCATAAGAAAATAAATATATCTGTTTATAAACATTATCTTTAAAATGTAAAACCATTATTGGCCTTAAATTTAGCCTAGTTTGAATTTACTGTTAATTTTTAAGGGCTGTAAATTTTGTTTAATAATTAAAATTAAAAAAATATATATATGGTAGTCTTGCGATCAACAGAATCAGCATCATTGGCTTATTAGTTTTAATAAAAAAAC
This sequence comes from Lampropteryx suffumata, assembly GCA_948098915.1. NCBI lineage: Eukaryota > Metazoa > Arthropoda > Insecta > Lepidoptera > Geometridae > Lampropteryx > Lampropteryx suffumata. The sequence continues at coordinate 13,329,657 of OX402565.1, read as the reverse complement.
AATTTCCTTTATTCTTTGGACGATGATTTATTTACAAAGATATAATAATATAATTATTACAAAAAGTCAATTTTAACCGATGTCTGTTTTTGTGATATGATTCCCTAAAATCCCAAATCACACTAATTTGATAAATTTTAATGTTTGTGCGTACGTGTTTTTTGTTACTTCTTTGCGCTCAAAAGGATGAACGAATTTAGATGAAACTTGGAATATAATCTCTTCCTTAGTAGAGATTCTAGACTCTCTAACTAACCGACTCGTATAGAGACATCGTACCGTATAAACCGCTGATCGTAGATAATTAAAATCTTGATGCGTAGACGTTTGCTAAAAAATATTTTTTTCAGAATTCCACCTTGTATGAGTGCAAAATGGTGAAAACGATTGTATAAAAAATCGTTTTCATTAAACTTACAAACATTATTTTACAATACTGATCTGGTTCAGTTGAGTTATTTATAGATCGTTTTAAACGGTCCTTAAATAGCTCATCTGTTTCACAAGTATCTTATATCATTGTATATACATTTCTGTAACTATTTCTGTAAAAATAATTAACATAAATATTCTTAAGAAAAATTATTTCTTGTGAATGTGAACATTTGTTGCAGTATTATCATAATTAAATATGATCTTGATAAAATTAAAAGTCTGCGAGTTTTGAAGGGCGGACAAACAGACAAACAGTTGACTTTAGAATCCTAAATACCAACACATAATTAATATTAAATAAATAAATATAAATATTGCTGGACAATGCACACAACACCATCAAGCCCCAAACTAAACATAGCTTGTATTATGGTGACTAGATGGCTGATAGAATACTTATAACTTTTTAAATACATACTTATGATACTTTATAACACCCAGACACAGAACAAACACCTACGTTCTTCACTAACTAACTAGCTAATTAAACGTAGCTAGATTGCTAGATAGATCAGATTGCCGTAATTTATATCACCTATGTACCAATCTTCTCAAGATGATGTATTATGATAGTTGTATCTACTGTTAGAATCCATGCACTAATTACTAAGTTCGGGTTTAATAGACAGAAGACTAATCACTAATAATCAAATGATCAATCAATTTGAGCAATTTGACTTGAATTAACATTGCAAAGATGCACAAATATCTAAATAACAGTTGGGATTCGGAATCAAAACCTACAGGGTACTTCCCGTGAACTCAGAATCTTGAAATTTGGTACGAAGCAACGTCTTATAGCACAGATAAAGGAAAAATTGCGAAAACCGTAAATTTTTAGATGGATTTCATTTTGCAATAAAAATACCATAACGTATAATCTCGCGTTTCTTGGGAATATAGATCCAGACTTCGAGTTTTTTAGTAAATCGTCGATGGACACCAGTGCAGGACTGTTGCGCGGTAGACCATACGGTGGCGTTGCCTTGCTGTGGCGAAAAAGTGTGTTTAGGTCGGTTACTGTGGTACAATGTAAAAATACACGTATAGTGGCAATAAAGATAGCCCTAGCGCAGCGCTCGCTTTTAGTTTTCTCCATACACATGCCTACAGACTCAGATGTGAACCTTACTGAGTTTACCGAGTGTTTAAGTGAAATCGCCGCGATAGTGGAAGAATGCAACATAGACTCAGTGTTTCTCTTGGGTGACTTTAATGCAAAGCCTGGTGCACTATTCGATGATGAACTCAATGAGTTTTGTGTGGAGCAAAGCTGGCCATGTGCGGACATTGAACTGCTGGGATCTGTCTCAGATACGTACACTTTTGTGAGTGATGTTTACGGTACAGCAAGTTGGTTAGATCACTGTGTAGTTTCTGAGGCAGCCTGGAGATCGGTGGTGAACTGTAAGGTCACTATGACCTGAATTGGTCTAATCATTTCCCACTGGAAATAATATGTGATCTAAATATACTTAGGCATAACTGTATTGATAAGACAACCGAACGAAACACTATTATTTGGGGAGAGAGAAATACAGATCAAATATCATTGATCAAGTATCATTATCAAAAGTGTTGTCATGAAAAGTTGCGGGAAATAGACTTTCCAGTGGAGTTTCGGCAGTGTAGTGACAGGTGTTGTACTAACATAGAACATATGACAATTATTAATGACATGTATACTAACATTATTGACATTCTCCAAAAAGCTGCTAGTCATAGTTTTGGTAATGTTTCCTCTATTCGGAAAAAAAACGTTATAGGATGGAATAAACACGTAAAACAGGCACATGCGGGAGCCCGACTTGCATTTAAAAACTGGGTCCTACATGGTAGGCCTAAAACTGGGTTAATATACAATAACATGACGGCCACTAGAAAAGTTTTTAAGCAAAAATTAAGTGGTGCCAGGATCGCTCCGAACAAATTAAAATGGATATCTTGGCAGGTCACCATGCTGATAAAGACTGGAAAATTTTGGAAGCAGACAAGTAAACTTAATCTCAAGTCGGGTTTACCAGTAAGTGTCGAGGGTATTAGCGAGATTGCAAAAATAGCGGACCTATTTAGGGATCACTTTAAAGTAAAGTCCTCTCTTAAAACTTCGGGGGGAATGTCCGGTGCTCCAGGCACAAATAGTGAGTTGCATATGGTGTTTACTGCTGGGGAAATCCGTACAGTCTTGAGAAAGATGACAAGGGGAAAGTCACCCGGTCATGATTACCTTAGCATAGAGCACTTACATATGCCGGCGTACATTTGCCAAGAGTGCTGTCTCTTCTTTTTGCCTTTTGCATTGGACATGCCTACCTACCTGAGACTATGATGAAGACTGTAGTAGTACCATTAATTAAAAACCGTACAGGGGACGCTTCCGACATATGTAATTATAGGCCCATATTGTTGGCTACGACTATAGCCAAGGTGCTGGATTGTATGCTTGATAAACAGCTGGATAAACATTTGAAGCTGCATGATGCCCAATTTGGCTACAGGCGAGGACTTTCCACAGAAGCAGCAGTTCTGTGTCTCAAGCATACCGTCCGGTACAACACGGATAGAAAGACACCGGTGTATGCGTGCTTTCTTAACTTGTCAAATGTCTTCGATTTGGTGTCCTATGATCTCCTGTGGAAAAAGCTGCCTGAAGACACAACATTGCCTGATGAGCTAATTGATTTGTTTAAGTACTGGTCTGGCCATCAGATCAATGTGGTTAGATGGGCAGACTCGCTGTCCGAGCCATATGGACTGGAATGTGGGGTGCGGCAGGGGAGATTGAGCTCACCTCGACTTTTCAACCTATACATAAATTGGCTGGCTGAATGAAGCTCCCCAGCTCAACAATACCATGGTGGGCTGTTCTGTTGGTGGAAAAATGGTAAACAACATCAGTTATGCCTCAGGTATAATTCTACGAAAAGCGAGTTGTTAGTTTTTAAAGCTGGAACAAAATATTACCCTATCGTACCTACAGTGTCATTAAGTGGCACAGCTCTAAAAATGGTTTCGTGTTTTAAATACCTGGGGCATTGGGTCACTGAAACCCTCAAAGATAACATGGACATTGAGAGGGAGCGAAGGGTGTTGGCAGTAAGGGGTAACATGTTGATCCGTAGGTTTGCTAGGTGTACAAAAAACGTTAAAATAACAATAAGCCCTAAGCTTATTGCCAAACGTTTTACACTAGCAGTCTATGGGTCGACTTTACTCAGATTGCGTACAATGCCCTTCGCGTCCAGTATAACAACGTGTTTAGGATGCTGTTGGGGCTACCGCTATACTGCAGTGCATCAGGTATGTTCGCGGAGGCACACATCGACGGCTTCCATGCCATTATGCGCAAACGAGTCGCCTCCCTGATGCATGAGTGCGCGCCAGCACCAACAGCCACCTTACTACTGTGGCAGAGCGGTTAGATGGACCCATTCTTAGGCACTGGACCAATATGCATGTACTGCCATGCAACGCAATGCGTTGTGCTAAATGAAAAAAAAATATATTAAAATTTAAGCTATTTTTTATGTATAATGAATTTTGTTATATTTTAATCTATTGTAAATTATTATGTTTTAAATTTTTTCTGTGAATTATATTTTATTATTAAATTATATAACTATTAACATTTAGACTAAGCATTTTACTAATATTATATGGTGTAATGTAAAAACCGAAATAAATGAAATTGAATTGAATTGAATAACTATGACTCGATTGTCGTGATGGGTGTACTTTTACTTATATACCTGCAGGTTTTTCGGAACCCTCGGTGCGCGAGTCCGACTCGCACTTGGCCGCTTTTTTTTATTAACAATACTCAATGAGAAACGATTATATTATAAATAAAAATCTATCTCTCATGATTTAATGAATGATGAACGAAAAATAAGTTTGTGAAAATAAGTATGTACAGTTGTGGTCATATAATTAAGAACGATCTGAAGTTATAGAAGTTTTTATTTAAATCGTGTCATATACAGAGATGTGTACATTCTGAGAAGAAACTAGTTATGTTTTTCAAATAGCCATAGAGCAACGTGGCTTAGGAATAAAGAATAAAATCGCAACTATTTTTTTTCACACATTATTTATTTTACCAAAATAACACATTCAAATAGTACTGAAGCTGGACAAATAATTAAGAACGATTTATTAAACTGCTCGGGAATTGTTTTGTATGACACTTACATTTAAAAAATCACATAATATGTAGCGCAGAAAATTTATAAATCAGTTAAATACATTTTTAACTAAAATCAATAGTTAATAGCATATCCAGTGCTTTTAATTACTGCTTTACATCGGCGAGGCATTGACTCTATTAATTTTTGACATTTCGCAAGAGAAATAGAGTTCAATTCTTCTAAATAATTACGTTTTAAAAACTAAAAAGAAACCGACTTTATAGGATGAAATTTTAGCCTATAATACATTTTTAGTGGAAAGTAGATGTATTTTATATATATATAATATGGGTAGGCCAACTAAACGCACCGCTTCAATGAGACAGCGAGGTATCGAAGTACATGAAAACATCATCGATGTATACAATTTTTAGATTATCGTTGATTTTTCAGCTCGACCGATTTTCATATAATTTATATGGGACCTGTGAAGTATACCCTTTCAAACAAAAAAGAATTTTTCAAATCGGTTTAGCCGTTTTCGAGTAATCGGTGAACATACATAATAAAAAAAGAACCTCCTTTTTGATAAAGTCGGTTAAAAAACGTCGTACAGCTCTCTTAAATTCCCACACTGTGTATTTGAAACCTTTTTCTTTACTTCGAACCACAGATTCTCTATTGGATTTAGATCTGAGCTGTTAGCTGGCCAGTCTAAGACAGAAACTGATTGCGCTGTAATAAATTCCTTTACGGTGCGTGCAGTGCACCAAAATATTCTGTTCTCAACTCATTGGACCCTTTAAAAGGATTTTGTTTTGCCATACGAACGATGTTTCGGTCATCTCGAGGAGTTGTTTTTCTCTTTTAGGTACACGTGGAACATTCGAAGTAGTCTAATACGTAGCAAAATGCTTTACAGCGTAGAAAACCATCGTTTTTGAGTAATGCAGATGGTCGTCTATCTTTTTATAATGCCAATTCTTCCGGCAAAGTTTTATTATTACTTCCCTTGTAGATTTATCACAACTTTTATATTTTCCCATTGTTTTTCATAAGAAGCAATCACTTTTAATCTTTTACAGCACTAAAGGGCGCCTAAATTATACAAACAGAAACAAATTGACTGAGTGTTCTCTATTTAAATTTGAATAAAGGTATAAACTATTTAGCGTTCTTAATTACGTGACCAGCCAGTAAATAGGAATACTATATTTAGAAGTAGTGTAAAAAGTTTGTCTATTTATTTTTAGCTAATCATGTGTATCAATGAATACAGTGGTATTATGGAAAAGTTTTACGATACCGAGAGACATAAAAAAAATTGCATGCAATTAGTTTTGCGTCTTAGCTTGAAAAATCTTCCCTTTAATTATAGGGAAGATTCTTAATTATATGACCACCACTGTAAATGTAGAAGTATTCAAATTTAGAATGTTAGTTCGCTTGCATTTTTGTATTTGTGAAAATATAAATAATTGGATCGACATCAGGATTGTGACTGATTAAATATTAGATGCGAGTGGTTCTGTAGAGACACTGTATAGGTGGTTCACGTTGCCGCAACCTATTATAGATCTAGTTATTTAAATCGATGGTTTCGGAATTCCGTTGTTGTTTTCGTTAGACTTTTCTATAAGCTGATTGAGTGCTTGCAGGTGGTCCGTCGCGGAGAGTCCTCGACGGAAACCAGCCTGTTCAGCTGGTTGTTCTAGGTCCAGTTGGCCAGAAATGCGGTGTTCGATGACTTTAATGAAGGTTTTATATAAATGTGAGGCTAATTGGTCGGTAATTATTTATATCAGTATTGTCTTCTTTTTCATGTAGTAAAACTATGTTAGAGTGGCAGAACAGATCTGGAAAGTGGCCTGTTTTAAGTAAGGTGTTGAAAAAATTTGTTATATGAGGTAAAAGCGCGTATTCTCCTACTTTGAGGGATTCGGTGGTTATCCCGTCCTCACCAGGTGATCGGTTGTATTTCATTTGTGTGAGGACCTTATGGACCTCAAGGCCTGTTATTGGAGGGATCGTGTCCGGGCATAAGTACGGGGTATCAATAGAAGGTGGCTTTTGCGGGTCAGAGTATAGCGATTTGTAAAAGTTTGTGCAAATGTTTAAGACTTTTTCCCTGTTTAGGTGTTTTTGTCGCGTATTATCACGTATATATATATATATATATATCACCCATATATAATATATATATGCGATTATATTAATATGCTGTATGTAAAATTAATAATTATCATTGTGATACGTCTAAAATATGTTAACTCATTACGATTCATTGTTATGTTAATAACCGTTTGTACCAAAGTAACTAAGTAATTGTACGAAATCAATATGTATAACAAAATTTTTTGTATGATTAACACAATATTTTTAAAACAAATAAATAAATATATATATCGCAAATAAATTTATGAATATAGTTATTTTTTGCATCAAAACTAAAGAAAGGGGTGGGTAGAGAGAATGAGAGCCTGGCGCGTTAATGATTAATTATGCAAACCCTGCATACGAAAGGGACTTCGTTCCAAACGCATGTCCCGCGACACGTTTATTTTTATTTTTTATTTATCCTATTTTGTCCCAAAAGTCTCCCCCAAATCCTTCCAAGTAGCTCTATCCTTCGAGATCGTCCACCCTCATCTCTCAAAGGTGTCAAGTTTGTGCTTCCAACGATTTTTCGGCAGACCGCGACGACAATGTCCATCAGGCTGCCAAGGTGTTACCACGTTGGACCATCTTACAGGTTTAAGGTCTTACTAAAGTGTATGGGTTACTGTTAGGATGTGTATAGCCCTCTATACAAACCCTAAAAGTACATAAAATTTAAATAAATGTAGATAAATAAAACAAAAATAGAACTTTCACAACATATAAACTTTACACATATTTCACTATGTAATAAAATCAGTAACTGTATAATTTAAAACCTAAAATTTAAAATGTATGAAAACAGACACAAAACTGGGTATACTTACAAAATCTTAAAAATATAAAAAGACATGTAAAATAAAGACGGTAATGACGCAGTTTAATTATTCAAATGGTCTCAGTGATGTTATGTTAATGTTATGTAATGAACGTGATGTTAAATTAAAGTAATGTAAAAGTATGAATGGCGCAGAAATAAACAACCTTTTACATCCACAATAATCGTATATTTTCTACAAAAATAAGCTCTATAAGGCTTACCACGTTTTTATAAACTAGCGGCACTGTGAGGTGTAGACTTTTAACATTTTTCAAAAAGACTGATATATAACTTTTTTTACGTTTTCAACCCCCACATCTCCGCTATTTTGAAAAATTTCCAAAAACTGAATCAACAAAAAATCTATATAGTTATAAAACCGGCTCACAAAAATTCACGAGAATCAGTTGAGATATGCGACTTTTAGAGGAGAACATCCGGACAGACGGCGACCGGACAGACAGACGTACGAAAGCATATTTGCCTAAGCTGAAACGGAGACAATCGTTCGCGCTTCGCACTCGCTCGGTAAAAATTAGAATCTTAAACTAAGTTAGTTTTTAAACTTAGTATAAAATGATCTAGCCGAAAACTTTTCCCCCTTGATCATTGATCACTCTAAGTTAACCACGTCCCTGCATCACTATTTCTTCTTTTTCTGAGAAGCCTTTTTCAAAGAAGTCACGATTAATTGACTTAAATCCCCCTTAAACTACCCAAAAAAACATCAAATAACACGAGAAAAACTGGTTAATTAATAAGAGCTATGTAATTTCATAAAATGCCAATGATTAATCCATAGTAATGTCTGGTCTATGCTAAACACTGTATCACAAAAGTGGCATTATAAATTTCCTTTAATATGACACCTGTCATAATAGCTTCCATAGACAAGACGCATTTGATGTTGCCATTCTAAATATAAATTTACCAAATTGTTATTAAATATTGGTTGCGCAAAAATGATTGCGTTAAAGTATATCACATTAAACCTATAAAAATAAGTTATTTACTTATAACTTTACTTAGAACGCACAGATTTATATGGTTACTAGCTGTTGCCCGCAGCTTCGCACGCGTTGTACCTACACAAAAAGTAGCATATGTCCTTCTCCATGGTCTCATCTATCTCTTTACCATAATACGTCAAAATCGGTTCAGCGGCTTAGACGTGAAATCGTAACAAACAGACAGACAGAGTTACTCTCACATTTATAATATTCGTGTTACGAGCCGGGTACTGATAAATTATGAAACCAGTCGATTTTACCAAATAATAACTTTAATTTCAAAGTTACCACACACAGAACTTAATCCACTGATTCTACTAGTAAACTTTCCAATAGAAAACAATAAGTGTCACAACACTACAACACAACTGATATCACTTAAAAACTTTCGCACTTGTATCACTTGCATAGCCGAGAATAGACTGTATCCGCAAACCACCGCCGTATTTATACGAGCGTCGAGTGCGTCGCGCACTACCGCGACGCAACTCGAACGATCGAGAACGAACCGGAAAGCGCTCAAATATTCGCTTGCAATAGAGAGATATTGCTATCTCGTTCACTCTCATGCATTCGATACGTGTACTTTGTAGTTTGCATCTACTCGATACCAGATGGCGTTGTAGGTGAATATTTAATGCGTCCGCCTGCAGTAAATAAATATTTATTTGTATTTATATAAAATCGTGGTTTGAGGTCCGTCAAAACATTTCAAGGCCATTTGCTCAGGTACAGCCTTAACAAAAACCAGAAGACAAGAACACATAGTTGCCTTTTGTCATAGTAGAAGTTAATTTGGATGCGCCTCGTGTTGCCAATAATTAGAAAGCTGGAGTGAAACCACACTGCACTTTGTTTAACACGTGAGCGACAAAACTTTGACTGCAACTCGAATAACTAGCAAATGTCATAAAATATACAGTAAAGTCACTGCGATATTTCATAGATGAATCAATAAAACACATAGACAGGTCCTTAATTCAACTGATTCACATTTATTTTATACTAGCTGGCCCGACAGACGTTGTCTTGTCCTAACTATGAGTATTGAATTCAAGTGGTATAATCTATAACTGTCAAATGACTGACAGTTATTTCAAACGCCTTAAGGTTCTAAGGTTACATTAGAAAAATGTATGTAGGCAAAAGCGCTAAGATAACATTAAAAAAGCTAAAATTGTCGTTATATTATCTTAAATTTTCTAATTTTCCACGCAACTTTCATGTTTTTTTCTTTGATGAGAACCTTCTCCTGATAATAACAAACACAACAAAAAAACAATAAGCATAATCGTGACGAAGGGATTATAATTCAATAGGGATTAATTTTTATTTATAGATTACTAGCTGCTGCCCGCGGCTTCGCACGCGTCTTACCTACAGAAAAAGTAACCTATGTCCTTCTCGAAAGTCCCATAAATCTCTATACCAAATTCATCAAAATCGGTTCAGCGGCTTAGGCGTGAAAACATGGAAAACTAGACCAGCAGTGCTCTACAATAATTTAGTTAAAATACTTACTATATTTAAATATTTTCCGAGCACTCGTTTTAGTTAATTCAGTTTTCAATCTAAGTTTCAACCTGTACAATTATTGTTTTCGATACATGCCTGAATACTTACTTAACATGCCTGTAATTAGTGCATATTCCATAAAATGTTATTAGTAAATTATTACATTTGAAAGGTTTGTTTAAGGTGATATTGGAAATGCCTAATATATCGACGGCCCCATCGAATAAACGTATAAAGTAAAAACTGGAACTTTACAGGAGCAATTAAAAACGTAAAAAAATTATTACTCTGTGATTATTATATATACCTATAAACAACGTATTACCAAATTAAAGGTAAAAAAATCTTCTTTTATCTAATAAAATATAATAAAATATACGGATAGAATTTGATATATTTAAAAAAAACCCTTTGAAATTTTTATTCTAGCTAAAATTTTTCGAGGTTCGTTCGTTTTCAATATTTACACTATTATAAGTGTAACAAAATATTGACCTGGTGTACTACGGGTATTTTGATTTGGTAATGTGGTTATTAGATAGTTTCATGGTTATTCTAGTAATTGGGTTTATATTTTAAAAGTGCAAAATTGTATTACTCTTTTATTCATTTAGCTTTTTATTTTAGAATATTTTGTAAAATGCGTTCTTTTAACTGAATTTATAAAATATTTTAAAATAACTTGGAACTTACAGGTTATTCTAAATTATTTTGAAGGATAAAACAATTAGGTACTTAATTATAAAAGTATCTATCTAGTTATGTCGCTTTTTACTGAAATATCAATAAATAAAACAGAATATTAGGTTTAAAATAAGTCATTTATTGTTAGTCATTTGGTTCTTAGCACAAATTTTACTGAAAACAAAATGATACTCCAAAACAATGTTTTATTTTTATCATAGATAGACCTACGTTTGACCACGAACTCGCCTAATGTTAAGTGACGATGTGGTCGACGTTTGACCACGAACTCGCCTAATGTTAAGTGACGATGTGGTCGACGACGGGGCACGCAGGTCTGGAAGATACTTATTTACTCTTGACTTGAAGAAACCCAGATTGTAGTTTTCAGGAAAGACAAGACGACGGTAAAACATTCCAATCCTTGGCTGTACACATTAAAAATGTGGAAGCAAAGCGCTTTGTTTGTAAGGGTGGTAGACTGACAAGGTATGGATGGTATTGAGCGGTACCTCTGCTTGTCCTGTTGTGAAAGGGACATGGTGAAATGAGATCGTGCAATTCCTGGGCACATTCTCCGAAATTTATTCTATAAAAGATCGAAAGGCAAACAACTCTACGCCGGTGCTCGAGACTCTGGAACTTAGTCTCAGCGTTTAGCTGCTCCTCACTGCTCTACGCTCGATCGAGTTTAAAGCAGTCAGCTGGTGTCTGGCTGAACCATCCCAGAGATGGCAGCAATACTCCATACCCGCCCGGACTTGAGCTTTATATAAAGTTGAAAGCTGTCCTTGAAAGCTAAAGTATTGCCTCACTTTGTTGGAAATGCCAAGCTTCATGGCAGCAGTCTTGGCTTAGGACTCGATATAGGAACCAAAATTGAGAGTCCGAGTAAGTGAAACTCCCAAGAGTTTGTGATAATCTTCTACAGTTACCGGTACATTTCGGAAAACGGGGAACGCCGAAAAGAGACAAACTTGCGTTTTAGATGCGTTGAATTTAATTAGATTGGCATCGTATCAATCGGCCACGACCTAAAGAGTTAAATCCAGACGCATAAGCATCTCGTCTCTGTTTTTCTGAATGTCAGTTTTACTGGCTCGTGCGTTGGCAAAGTATCTCTCCATAATTGTACTGTCGTCTGCATACCCAATGATTCCTGGCATAAGCAGCTCGTTTAAGTGCAGTAAAAACAGTGTGGCCGAGAGCACTGACCCTTGAGGTACTCCGGCATTAATTACCAATCTATCAGACGAGCAGCCGTCAATAACTTCTCGAATGTATCTTTCCCTCAAGAAGGCAGCAAGCCATGAGCAGAATTGAACTGGCAATCCGTAGGCTGGAAACTTACCAATAAGGCTAGCGTGCTAGACCTTTATCAAAGGCCTTTGAGATGTCAAGTGAAACAGCTAATGCTTCACCATATTTCTCTATAGCCTCATTCCAAATGTGCGTGACATACGCAAGAAGATCCCCAGTCGATCGCTTTCGTCGAAAACCGTATTGTCGATCACTGAGTAGGTCGTCGTCTGGTAAAGACGTTCGTATTCAGGACACGTAGTAGGGAGGTTACCGAAATTGGGCGGTTATTTGATGGGTAAGCGCGACTGCCTTTCTTGGGCACAGGTTGCACATTAGCAAGCTTCCAGGATTTTAGGACTATTCCAGTTTTTAAAGAAAAAGTTTTGTGAATATGGGAGACAACTCAGGGGCACAAGTTTTCAACACTACAGCCAAAATGCCATCCGGACCACTAGCTTTGTTCATGTCAAGACTCCGTAACGTTTTCAGCACTTATTTTTGATGGATGAAAATTTCTTGCATTGTCGCTTCGCATCAAAGAAAGCTAGGTGAGGTTTCGTTAGAGGTTCGCTTCAGGAAATTGAGCAACAAAGAGATTTGCTTTTTCGATTGCATTATGGCCTAGAGATCCATCCGGTTTTAGTAGTGGAGGGAGAGTAGGGCGGCTGAAGTTTGCTTACACCGACTTGGCCAAGGAACAGAATGCTTTGCTGTGAGCTGGATGAGTCGCAAGTTTGGCACCCATACGGCCAATTCGATTGAAGCGAGCCTTCTGTAACACCTTCTTGACGGACTTGGCGTCTTGATTAAAGGCTTTCTTCTTAGTTCGTGTATCCGTGGCTTTGCTGTTGCGAGCGTCAGCCCAAGAAAAGTAAGCTGCATGTTTTACCGCTTCTGACCTTGTGTGATGTAATGGCTCATTGCATCCCCCCCGCTAAGACCATCCATCCTCCAGGACCAGAGCACAAATACAATCCCATTGCATAAAAGGGTGAGACAGGGAAATGTTGTTTCTCTGAAACTATTCCCCTCTGCATTTGAGGATGTTTTCAAGCACTTGTACTGGCATAGACATGCTATTGCCAACGATATAGTCATCATGGCTGAATCGCTGGAAGACCCGTACCGGTACATGTTGGGAGCGATATAATCGAAGTTGTAGACATTGGTCTACTGGTCTATTGGTGTCTATTTGAATCAGACGATTCAACTAGGCAAGTCCAACTTCGACAAAGAGGTCAGCCAACTAATCCAACTCGTATGGGCAGCGTTCGGGAAATTACGGCACATCTTCTCGTCACAGATACCGCAGAACCTCAAGACGAAAGTATATAATCAGTGGGTGTTGCCAGTGATGACATATGGAACTGAGACTTGGTCGCTAACTATCGGCTTCATACACAAGCTCAAAATCGCGCAACGTGCTGTGTTGGGTCTTTCACTACGTGATAAAATCCGCAACGAGGAAATCCGTAGATGAACCAAAGTCACCGACATAGCACTCGGCTTCATACACAAGCTCAAAATCGCGCAACGTGCTATGGAGAGAGCTGTGTTGGGTCTTTCACTACGTGATAAAATCCGCAACGAGGAAATCCGTAGAAGAACCAAAGTCACCGACATAGCACTCAAAGTTTGCAAGTTTAAGTGGAAATGGGCAGGCCATATAGCTCGCAGAACTGATAACCAATGGGAAATAAAAGTTCTCGAATGGCGACCAAGGACAAGAAAACGAAGCGTAGGACCCGATGGACTGACGACATTGTAAAGATCGCAGGAAGTCGGTGGATGGAGAGCGCTCAAAATCGTTCTTCCTGGAAATCTATTGGGGAGGCCTTTGTTCATCAGTGGACTTTCAAGACTGATATGATGACAACGAGAAAATGTGTGCAATAAAAATAACACATTTTATATTACATTTTAGAATTGTTAACAAACAATACCCAGTTTTAGGGTATTCATTATGTTTTGGTAAAGTTTAGTAAAATTCTTTAGGAAAACGAAGATCAAAAAGTACAAATGAATAAAATTATACAGAAAGTTACCTACTATAGGCAAACTCCAAAATTCAGTAAACACTTTTACGATTATTATTTTGTTTCCAAATTCCCACGAATAATATTACAATGTTTGTTTGCAATAAACGAGTGAGAGTAGACGGTGTGCAAAATACATACTTGCAATATTCGTGCGAGATTGGTGTTTTTATTTTCCGCAGAATTAACATTCACAGTAACGTGAATATAAATTTAATTGATAAATGTTTCTGGAAAAAAATTAGGAGTTGTATTTCAAGCGTAAAAATCCAAAAATCCAAAAAAAAAATTAACGGCAAAAGGTTTTACCCGTTTATTCGGTGCGGACGTCGATATGTATTTACCGACGACTTAACGACGACCTCTGTGGCGTAGTGGGTGCAGGCCTGCCTGAGATGCAGAAGGTTCGATTCCCACCCCGCGACTAATGTTTGTATGATTTGCAAGTATTCGTCTCGGGTCTGGTATAATATGTTCTATGTATAAACATGCGATACTCATAACACGAGAACGACATAACCGATGGCATTTACCTTTTTCTTTATGTTTCCTAATACTTTGAAGAAGGTTCTTATAGAAAAATATTAAGAAAATTGTGACATAAGCTACTTTTTATGTAGTTACTTTTATGCGCAGCAGCTAGTAAACTAGTAGAAATTCATCATGGTGGTGGATCGCACGAAGCAGCTAGAGCTCAGTGGGACACTGAACCGTCAATATGTTGACAACTTCATACATGGCTTATGGCCTGAATAAATATATGTAAGGAGATTTGTTGAGTTCAAAACAACCCAAAATGGATAACTATAATAACGGAAATATTATGAACTTAAAATGTATTAGTTATAACTGTCGCAGGGTGATAAGATGTATAGATACGGTACGAGAGCTGTGCCAATCTGCCGACATTCTCGCCCTGCAAGAAACCTGGCTATTTCCACACGAAATTGTATTGCTAGGAACAATCGATCAGGCGTTTGCATTTACTGGAAAATTGGCGGTTGATACTTCTACAGGGATGCGGAGAGGTAGGGGTACGGAGGAGTCGCAATACTGCGGAGGAAAAGCGTGTTCTAGACAGTGTCGGTTGTAGAGTGCGCAAGTGATAGAATTGCTGCTATAAAAATAGTACTAGCCGACAGTCAGCTTCTTGTGATAACGAATGACGTTCATAACCTAGATGATTTTACGAACTGTATGAGTGAGATCAGTGCAGTAATAGATGGTTGTGGTGTAGAATCTGTGATCATTTTGGGGGATTTTAATGCCGACCCTAAAAAGCTCTTTGGTAAGGAACTTATACATTTCTGTATGGAACATAAATGGGTGTGTGCAGATATTGATTACTTTGGTATAGCGTCAAATACATATACTTTAGTTAGTGATGTTCACGGTACTTGTTCGTGGTTGGACCATATAGTTACTACGGAAGCCGCAAGAGAAACGATAATGGACTTTAGGATAAACTATAGTGTTACGTGGTCTGATCATTTTCCAGTGGAATTTACTTGCAATTTAAATGTGATAACGCCAAAGGTTGATGTACCAAAGTCATCTCACAATTCTGTTGTATGGGGTGAGAGAGATGTCTCTCAGATAAAGCAGTATACACAGCTATGCTCAAGTATGCTTAGAGATGTTGACTTTCCTTCAGCTTTTAGAACATAAGCAGATAATAACTGCGGTGACATGTATCATAGAAAAATTATTGACACAATGTATAGTAGAATTGTTAATTTATTAAAAAGCTCAGCCAACAGTAGTCATTACAGTAATATTCCTAGTTATAAGCAAAGAAAAAGAAAACCATATGTAATTGGATGGAATAAATATATTAGAGAGGCTCATGGAGAGGCACGGCTTAGGTTTCAGGAGTGGGTTCTTTACGGCAGGCCGTCGTGCGGTTTTGTATACGATAAAATGCGAAGATCGCGCACTGTTTTTAAAACTAAACTTAAATTGTGTCAAAACAATCAGACCCAAATAAAAATGGATATCCTCGCGAAGCATCACACGGCAAAAAACTTTAGCAAGTTTTGGAAGGACACTAATAAGCTCAATCCAAAGCCGAGCGTCCCCGTGAGCGTGGAAGGTGAAAGCGACCCTGTCCAAATTGCCAATCTATTTAAGGAGCACTTTAGAGTGAAATCTTCACTAGGTCCTGGAAGTGTGGGTTCGGAGCCGCCTACTGGGGATCAAATTGTCCGGATCTCAGCAAAGGAAGTTTCACGGATAGTGAAAAGCATGAATCGAGGCAAATCTGCTGGTCACGACTCTTTGTGTAATGAACATCTGAAGTACGCTGGACCTCATTTAGCACGGGTGCTCGCCATGCTTTTCACTTTCTGTATCGGCCATTCCTACCTTCCTGAGGAAATGATGCGGACTCTTGTTGTTCCCATTATCAAAAATAAAACTGGAAATGCTTCTAGTTTAGGTAACTACAGACCCATATCACTAGCTACTATAATAGCTAAGGTGCTAGATGGTGTGATTGATAAGTATCTTAGTGTACATTTAAACTTACACGATGCCCAGTTCGGGTTCAGGCCCGGGTTGTCCACTGAATTGGCCATACTGAGCCTCAAACACACCATCCAGTACTATACTAGCAGGAACACACCTGTTTACGCCTGCTTCTTAGACCTTTCGAAAGGTTTTGATCTGGTGGCGTACGACAGGTTGTATCAGAAGCTGTCGGGTGATACTGGGCTGCCGTCTGAATTGGTGAAGCTCTTTAAATATTGGTATGGCAATCAATGTAACAATGTAAGGTGGTCAGGGTTGCTATTGGACACGTATAGGCTGTAGTGTGGAGTGCGGCAGGGTGGAATCACTTCGCCGCGACTCTTCAACCTGTACATGGATCGTTTGATTCGTGAGCTCAGTGGCGCTAATACTGGATGCTCTGTTGACGGAGTAACTGTCAATAACATAAGTTACGCTGACGATATGTTGTTGCTGAGCCCATCGATCAGTGCCCTACGAAGACTTCTTGGAATCTGTGAGCGTTATGCGGAGGCTCATGGGCTTAGATATAACGCTGGCAAGAGTGAGGTGATGGTTTTTAAAGCCCGGTCGAAAACTTATTCCACAGTCCCATCAATCTTGCTGGCGGGCAGTGAGCTCAAGCGGGTATCCGAGTTCAAGTATCTGGGCCACTGGATCACTGAGACTCTCTCAGATAACACCGATATTGATAGGGAGCGAAGGGCATTATCAGTCAAAGCTAACATGTTGGCCCGTAGATTTGCACTGTGCAGTACGGCTGTAAAAAGAAGTTTGTTTAAGGCGTACTGCCAGTGTTTTTACACGGGCAGTCTATGGATTAACTTTACTAAGTGCTGCTGGAATGCCCTTCGAGTCCAGTACAATAATAGCTTCAGGGTGCTGTTGAGGCTGCCATACTTCTGTAGCGCATCGGGGATGTTCGCGAACGCACGCGTCGTTGACTTTTATGCGATCATCCGCAAGAGAACGTCGTCCCTGATGCGTCACGTGAGGGACAGCACCAACAGATACCTGCAACTTATAGCAGGAAGGCTGGATACTGACTGCATCTTCATGAAGCACTGCACAGAGGTGCACCATTCGCACCGGTGATGTAATGATGTGGTGCATGCAGTCTATATTTTAATTTCTTTGTTTTATTTATGTTCTCTATGTTTTAAATTATTATTATGATAAATATGGCTCAAATTTGTACATATACTTATGAAGGCTGAAATAAATGAAATTGAATTGAATTGAATTGAATATACCTGGGCTCTACCATATATAACAATGGCTCATGAGAACCGGACGTGCTAAGGCGAATCGGGATCGCAAAGAGCGCGATGACCCGTCTAAGTAGGATTTGGGCGGATAGAGCAATTTCTCTGAAGACCAAGATTAGCCTGGTGAGGACCCTAGTATTTTCAATTTTCCTCTATAGCGCTGAAACGTGGACCCTCAAAAAGGCTGATCGTACACGCATCGACGCGTTCGAAATGTGGTGCTGGAGGAGAATGCTAAGAGTGCCCTGGACAGCGCACCGCACAAATGTGTCTATTCTGCGTGAAGTGAGAATCACCGTAAAGCTATCAACAATCTGCCTCTGAAGGATCTTCGACTTCTTCGGGCACATGGCCAGAGGGAAGAACAACAGCCTAGAAAAGCTCCTAGTGACAGAAAAGATACAGGGAAGGCGATCAAGGGGAAGGAGTCCGATGCGGTTGACAGACCAGATCCGGGACAACACCAACAAGAACGTCCACGAAAGGCAACACACTGGGGAAGACCGAAGAAACTGGAAAACGATCGTCCAACGATTCGCGGAGGTCACGACCCTCAGCAATGAGGAACACGACACAAGGAGGAGGTAGAACTTCATACTTCACATATAAAAACGTTGCAATGTGTGTGTAGTTATTAACTGGAGTGTGTGTTTTTTTCTGTAGTTCATTTTCTGCTAAGCACATTTATAGTGCCACTGCATAGATTACATAGTTGTCTTTGATTTTGAATACGAATTTGAACTTCGCTTGAGTCTAGTTTGGGGTTCAAACTTGTGTAAAGTGTTCAGTACAAGTTGATTTTTAAATCACATTGTATTTTGACGGTAGAGTGCATATCAGCAACCGAAGGCTGCAGTTTTAATCGAAATTATTTATCTGATTCTTACTTATTCTATCCGAGGTACGAGTAAGAATCATTCATTAGTAGTCAAGAGTCAAAGTCAAAATCATTTATTGAAAACAATCACAAGAATCACTTTGAAATGTCTAACATACTAGATGAATTTAGATGCCGAGAAGAATAGACAAGAAACTCATCCCGATCTTAGCGCTTTTAACTTGGATCCTTCTTTAACTAGTTTATCTACAAAATATTAATACATGGAGCAGTAGATTATACATTGCAAATCTATCAGTACAGAAACGCACCATATGGCCAATAAAGGACCTATTAACTTTTCTATTCGAAACATAGGGATGTATAATTTGTAGAAATGATCGGTTATTCCCGTTGAGACCTTTCAGTCACACTGAGACACAATGAGACGAAAACTTCCCATTGGGTAACACCTGTTACACATTGTGACTTTTATTTTCCCACTCGGTCACACTGTTACTGAACGTAAAAAAAAAGTAGTGATGTGTCACAATATGACGCGTCAAGTCACACTAATTAATTAAAGTTAAACAATGAAATTATATTAATTTTAAATGATTTTTTTAATTATTGAAACATGTTATTAGTGAACAGGCTTATCATTTTATTTTTAAGATTATGTGTTTATAATTATTTTTATTTATATAATTAAGTTTTTTATTCTTAGGTTAGGTTAGGTTAACTAATTAGGAAAAAGAGGTTTCGTTGAGTTACAGTGTTACCCAAAGGATTTTTTTTATTCTAATTAAGTTACACTGATACCGTAGGGTGTGACCGAATGGGAAAAAAAAGTTACGTGTGACTGAAAGATGTGACTCAATGGGAATAACCCGGATTAATGCTTCAGTATTTTGCTGAAACCTATCTCAATCTAGTCCATAGATACATTAACCTCTTGCATAAATCAGTTGTAGTCACCCAATTAATTATATTTTTGAGGGCTAATTTCATAAGCATTAATTCATATACCTAGCAAATTTTTTACTTTCGACACCCGTTGTTATAGTATGATCAATATAAGTACCTATAGACGTGAACCATTGCACTTTGTACCTTAAGTCATTGGCTTAACTGTCACCCAACGCCTCTACACATATCAATAAAAATATGAATACAAATCGTAGCAATATTAACAAATGTAATGACATAGGAATAGTCATTATTAATCACATATTTCCCTGCGAAATATCTCATTCGCCAATTCTTTTGTTACCACATTTCACTTTGCGCAATCCCGGAGTTTTTCTGCATTTTCAGCTTCTATTAGTGTAAGACAACACCGGCTTTTAGTAACAGTTTCGTAATTACTGGGAGTGAAGAGCAGGGAAGAACTCAGGCTTACTAATTAATGTTTAATAGCCAAAATACAGCAATAACGCTTGCTTGCTTGAGTTTTCACAAGCTGATAATGTTGAATTGAGAAATAATTAAAATAATAAAAGTTTCGATTTATCTAGAGAATCTTCATCAGGGTGAGTTTAATCCGCGGTCCGCTCGTTGCCGCTCGAGTTCACGGTGCGCACTCACTGTGGTTTTTTTTGCTGTAATCATATTTCGAGATATTGACCGTATAGTCAAGTCAATGCGCATTTACAGACAGACATGTAGCGTTTACCATATCGTCAAAACATAGTATGCTACCTGAGACTAGGTCATGTTTGAGCAGAAGAGGTGCGCGCACGCAAGATCCACGTTAATTATTATAACGCACAAGAGACAGCAGAAATGCTCCGAATATATTTTTGAGTTTTTAAAACTTTTGTTCGGGAAACCAGAGTCCGTCCCTGGTCCCAGGTCTTCTCCTAGGTGTAATCAGTGTATTGTGTCACACGGCCCACTAATTTGTTCTTAATTGACACTTTTTGTTTTTGAACAAGATACGCAAGTATTTAGCTAGGTACTGGTTTTGTAACAAATGCAATAGTATATCTTAGTGTTATCTTTTTTTTTAATATTTAACGTCTAGAAACGTCACTAACTTAAATTTAACTGACGCTATTATTTTGCGACAACCTTCAATTCCTTTATTTATTTATCTATTATATTGTATTCGTTTTTCGTAGTTATAAGAAGGCTCATACAAATAAATAATAGATAAAAAAACTAAAAAACACGCTTTATATAGAAAACCAAACTAAAAAATAGAAAATAAATGTTAATAAATGTAAATAAGATAAAAATGTTTTTATAAAAAAAAGCGTGGGGTGCATGGTGTCAATAATTATAAATATTTCATTGACAGATATGAGAAGAAGGATTATCATTTCGATAATATCTTAAAAAGCACCCCACGCCCTTTTTAAATAAAACATGTTTTTCTTACTTACATTTATTAAAATTTATTTTCTATTTTTAGTTTGGTTTTCTGTATAAAGCGTGTTTTTTAGATTTTTTTAACTATTATTTATTTTCTACTTTGTTAGTGTTAGGATTATCGGTTTTTTTTTTATTTTTATTCGAATTATTGCATTGTCATCGGTCTTTGACAGGTGTGCAAAATTTGAATGAAATCTGGCCGTTTAAAGTGGGTCAAAATCGCTGAATCACAAGTGAAGCTAATATAAAGCGTATAAAAAGCGCTAGGACCAGGACGAGTTTCATGCCGGACT
This sequence comes from Lampropteryx suffumata, assembly GCA_948098915.1. NCBI lineage: Eukaryota > Metazoa > Arthropoda > Insecta > Lepidoptera > Geometridae > Lampropteryx > Lampropteryx suffumata. The sequence goes on along the minus strand of OX402565.1, from coordinate 13,308,309 downwards.
TCTCAGACTTGGGTTAAGAAGAAGAAACCTAAACTGACCTAGTATGTAAGACGTTTCAAAGTGATCCATGTAATTATCCATATAATGAATAATATATATGAGTTTGAGTTTGAATTTATAAATAAAAAGTTTATAAATAAATAAATAAATAATAATAGCGGACATTTCACACAGCAGCATCTGGCCCCAAAGTAAGCAGCTTGGGTTATGGGTACCACATGACTGATATTCTACGTATATACTTTTTTGTAAATACATACATATACATATATTTAGGTGTTCTCATGGACAGAAATCTGTCATGGGAACAACAGTTAACCGAAATCAGCCGTAAAACTTTTGCCTCAGCAAGTTCTATTCGAAGACTGCATAACTTTCTTCCAATCGCCACTAAAATTTCTCTTGCACTTTCACTCGTTCTTCCAATATTAGACTATGCTGATTCCTGCTACTTAGATTTGACTGAACAGCAACTTCACAAACTTGAGCGCCTTCAAAATCTCTCCATTCGATTTATATTTGGGTTGCGAAAGTATGACCATGTCTCCGAATTTCGAAAAAAGCTCAATTGGTTACCAGTTCGCTTTCGTTGGAATTTACACTCTCTTATTTTTTTTACATAAAATCCTCTTTAATCCCACAACACCTACCTATCTCAAAGAACGTTTACAATTTCTCCACCTCTCACACTCTCAAACCTTGCGCTCCTCTGATACTCTCTTACTTGCGACACCTGTCGACACTTCCTCATACTACGCCAATTCTTTCACAGCACAGGCTGCTCAATTATGGAACGCACTGCCAGGTGCTATTAGACGCGCCAAATCACATGCTATTTTTAAAGCTATGGTCAGGGAACACTATTTATCCTGTTGTTAAATATTGCTTATTTCTTAACATTATTTAGGTTTATATATATTATAATATGTATGTATTAGTTTATTTAGTTGATCATATGTATTTAATATTATTTATTTATTTTTGTAGTATTAGGTATTGATGTATTGATGTATTGATTGGATTGTATTTCATTTTTTTTATTTTTTTATCCTGTAAATATGTATGTACATATTATTTTTATCATAAATCACTGATATTATTTTCATCAACCCATATTCAGCTTAATTGATTTATATCCATCCTAAGGTTGTCTGGCAGAGATCGCTATCTAGCGATAAGACCGCCCATTGTACTACCGTGTAGCTAAACATTGTTTCTTATAATAGTCTAATGAATTTTGTGGTGTGCAATAAAGTATCTTCTATCTTCTATCTTTACATAGAGACACCCAGACCCGAGACAAATACAACGGAGATCAGTATACATAGTCTCGCTAGACAAAAGCGGTAATATTAAGATGTTTATTTAGTGGTTGGTTGAGATAATTAACGACTGCAGGGCCTGGCTTTCGTCAAGGGTCTTGTAAAAGACGATGTAACCAATATTTGTATATCTATGATAATGTCCAAACATGTTTATAGCATTCACTATTATATTTTATTTAGGACACACATTTTTGTGATGAACATGTTTGTAACTTTTAAACCTATCATGGTTTTGCACATAATTTTCACTCAAAACGGGATATTTACCATGATATATGAGTTTTTCTGCTTCCCGATATTTCGGCACAGTTGCATGCGCCATGATCACGAGATAAACTGATAATTCAACTGATGTTTATCTCGTGATCATGGCGCATGCAACTGTGCCGAAATATCAGGAAGCAGAAAAACTCATATATCATGGTAAATATCCCGTTTTGAGTGAAAAATATAGATGTTCATTCTGTGTCTGGGTGTTATAAAGTATATTATGTATTTAAACATATATAAGTATTTATTTATAACTTTGACAACGCTGCGGCTAAGTAATGCTGTTGAAACTCATACAAACTGCATAGGACCTAATTTAGGTGATATGTAAATAATTAAAATGTTATTGAAATAAAATTTTAGGCTCACAATACACGTTACAAACAAATTAAAAATACATATAACTTGAATACAGTTTTGATGTGGTTTGGAACATAACTTTTGAGCGCACAGCAAAACAGTACAATGTGAGCCAACAAAATGCATACACAAAATATGTTTGAGGACCAAATTACACAAAAACAAGGAGTAAGAAGTATCTATATATTAATACGTGAAGCAAAAATTTTTGACCCCTTTTTACGAAAATTGCGCGGCCGGAGGAGTATGAAATTTCGCACACTTATAAGTTATATAAAGGAGGAGCGCAGGATGCTAATATTTTTTTAAAATTATGCTTAAAAAATACATTAAATAATTAATTATGGTCGAATTTCGACCAGTGGGCACCACTTGTTAAATTAAATCGTTAACACATAAGATATTTAGACTATTTACCTAGTTAATGGACTTTGGGGTTCAAGACGCAACTATTAGCGTCAAATGCTCCGTTAAAATTAAGGATGTCTATGATTGTTACAATAAATTTATGTAATGTCGAGTTAAAAATATCGAGCTCCGTGTTAGTTATAGACAACTCATTGAGCTGTCGACACATTCTGTTAGTGGATTAAAAAAGGATAAAGCTTTTATACACGATTCGGCTAACATATTGTTTTGATAACATCTACGAGCTCTAAATTTAATATTGAAAGAGATTTTAGACAATTCAGGCGAGTCAATTATGGAATGAATTATTTTGTACAGATAAACTCAATCAAAGTATACATATATATACGCCGCGTCTCCAATATAAATTTATTTAACCTGTCTTTATAAGACAGGCGACCTGACTCATAACGATAGTTTAACATTTTCAGGCATTTTTTTGAACTAGGTATCAAATGATGGGCAGTATTTTTTAACTCATGGTATTTAATGTTTATATATAGTATTTATGTTTATATACCTTCATATAAAATAGTAATTTGTCTTACATACGTTTGACCGCGATCGCGACGATGAGGCACGCAGGTCTAGAAGACACCTATTTAGTCGAGACTTGAATAAACCTAGATTGTAGTTTTCAGGAAAGACAGACTACGGCAAAGCATTCCAATCCTTGGCTGTACGCATTATAAATGTGAATTTATTTCCATTTAACATCATCCAAGTGTTGACGTCAACCATTTATATGATTTTTAACTTCGTTCCTACTAGGTACCTCTCGTCTTTTTTATTTAATCAAAGTTACGTAATATAATTCTATGATTACATTATTCTCGTAGCGTTTAATTGTATCGGAATCTGTCGCATTCAAGTAAATCTACGGTTAAAGTTTGACGTCAGAACAAAAGCGGGAGTTCAAATAGTTTCCGAATAACTAGCTTATTGTGTCGAACAAGGAGATTATGTCAATATTAACCCTGTACTTACACAATAGAGACGGTTGGGTGGTGGGTAAATGCTTAATGGTTTTGTTGAACTCACTTGAAGAATTAGGTTATCACATCTGGGTAAATTCTGACGACCCTAAAGAGAGCTAACTAAGCCTACTCGCCCAGACAATCGTATAAGTAACAGTGTCATAGCGAAAGTACCGAATACTATCATATAAATAACTGGTAGCTCGCCCGAACTGAGATCTCGCGAAGTCCGTAATATATATTTGACGACCTCTGTGGCGCTGTGGGCCAACGTCCGGCTGAGACGTAAAAGGTTGCGGGTTCGAATCACGCCGCTAGAAATATGTTTTTATGATCTGCAAGTATTTGTCACGAGTCTGGATGTGTATTTAAAAAAGTATTTAAGTATTATGTCATGTCATGTGACACCCTTAACACAAGCTCTGCTTACTTTGGAGTCAGATAATGCTGTGTTAAATTTTAACACAGCATTATCTGATCTGATGCATTTTATTTTAAAGGAATTGTAGCTTAAATCCTTCCCCAGGATGCTTTATATATATATATATATAATCCTTGCCAAACCCTCAAACCCACTAACTACCCTTTAAAAAGTTTCCATACAAACATTCACACCCCATTTTAATTCTTTATGAGGGTTATTATGAAAAATCCTTGAAATATTTTGCATTTTAAGTATCCAAACCAAGTTTCTAAGAAATCACACCACTCCACCCCACCACGTTAAAAAGTACCCATACAAACTTTAACACTCCATTTTAGCCCTTTGTTAAAGTTATTTTGAAAAATCCTGAAATACATGCCCATTTATTTTGCATTTTATTTATTCACATTAAGTTTCAAGCACATCGTACCACGCGTTAAAAAGTTGCATAACATTCGTTTTCATCCCTTTTCACCCTCTTAAGGGTTAAATTTAAAAAAATCTCGCCTTAGTGGATGGTTTTGCTGTAAAAGGAAGCTACCTTTTAAATTTCAGCTTTCTAGCTTCAGCGGTTTCGGCTCGGCGATGATGAATCAGTCAGTCAAGCTCTTTTATAGGTATAGATAGATATTCGACTTCTGAGGAGCAGTGGGACAAGGCCCGGCTGAAACGCAGAAGGTTTGCAGGCTCGATTCCCGTCGCAGTATAAATGTTATTATGATATGCAAGTATTTGTCTCGGGTCTGGGTGTTTCTATGTATAATATTTATGTATAGAACAAATGAAAAGAAAAAAGTATTTCAGTCATGTGGTACCCATAACACAAGCTCTGCTTACTTTGGGGTCTGATGCTGAATGAAATGTCCGGCATTATTTATTTATTATTTATATTTATACAAATTTATATTCAAAGTTATTCAATACTTGTGTCAGGCTAGAGTATCTATCCACTGACGAACGAGCGAGCTACCTCTACTTCTGCCTCTAACATCTAACACATCAGATTTGGCATGAGTACTTGTCAGACTGCAGACTACTTGTCAGACAGGACTTATTTTATAGAATATTAATGTGAAATTTTCAAACACATTCCATAACGCGTTCAAAAGTCGCTGTACAAATTTGAACACCCTGTTGCACCCCGTTATTGGGGTGTTTTTAAAATATGTTTTATAGACTTGATAAAGAATATAAATGTCAAGTTTTAAATTTATAAGTTCTAGGAATACGATATTTCATACAAAAGTTTTCACCCCTTTTCACCGCCTTAGAGATAGAATTTTGAAAATTCTCATCTTAGAACTTCGCTTCACACCAAGACAGATATTCCCTACCAATTTCAAGTTTTTGCGATCAGTGGTTTAGGTTGTGGTCTTTATGAATCAGGCTACCATACAACATTGTTGTACAACCGTGCAAAAATTTAATAACGACAAGATTGATAGTCTACGACCAGGAGCTCTGATAAGGGAAGGACAGACAGACAGGTAGACAGACGGACATGGGGAAACTATAAGGATTCTTTGTGGTTTTCTAAACCCTAAAAATAAATAACCCTAAAAAATTTTGAGTATGAAATTTCGGACGACTCCAACGAGGGCTTACCAAGCCTACTCGCCGAGACAGTCGTATGAGTTACAGTGCCTTGGCCAAAGCACAAAATACTACCATAATTCACTGGTACTCTTGTATTCGTCCCTGGCAAATATTTACCTATTTTCTCTTACACTATTATTTGTATATTCGTTTCCCTAAAGTTAAGCAACGAAAACCCTCAAAAATTACTCCTGCCTACTTAAACATGTTTTGATCTGATTAACAAGGTACTTATAGTCCAGGATCCATGGTCCAAAAAGGTGACTCTTTGATCAAACCATATATTTTTTAGGACAAATATTAATTCGAATAATTTAGATAATTATCTTGAGATTAAACAAAAAAATTCAGTTAGTAATAATAAATATTTGAGAATCATCAGATCGACATATTTTATCCTTGCTTCCTCTGTTAGTTACCACAATCGAGAGTTTCGTACAGGAAATTGTTGGGCGTCTCAACAAAATTAAGCTACTCACGGAAAATTAGCTTGATAGTAATCAAGTGCAAAAATGATCCATGGATCCTAGACTATTACTTGTACCTACAGAATAAAACGCTCAAACGTGCGAAAGTCGCCTTGTCTACGTACCTACAGTTTTCATCATTATGTTTTAATTACTGGTCCAATCGAAGGCCACTTTACCGTCGTACTCTATGAAAGCACCGCACAGTGAAATAGAAGCTATGTTCACATATATATGTATATGCACACATATATATATTATATGTACGTGAATGTCATGTAAATTTGTTATTGCAAAAAAATGTTTATATACAACTTAACCAATATCAGATATTTTTCATTACTTGCGCGGACCTTGCTTCTTGCATAATTTAATAATTCTAGATTAATGGAAAATACCCCATAGGTTTTGATTTACTTGTGTTGAAATTTGCGGTATAAATAAATACAGGCGGACAATGCAAACAACACCATCTAATAGGTTATAATAGACTTGTATTTAACGTCTCAAAATGTAAATCAATCACTGTTACCAGATTGCAAGTGCCTACACGAAATTGATTTCGTTTCGACCACTTTCGTGCCAACTCCTTATGTTTTGGCAGATACCACATTAGAGAGAGTTAGTGGTATTCGTGATTTAGGTCTTCAGGCGGATACTCGTCTGGACTTCCGCGATCACATTATTTCTATGTGTAAAACGGCAAACCGTAACCTAGGATTCATAATGAGGACTGCTTCTCAGTTCAGCGATGAGTGGCAATCATGCTTTACAATGCTTTTATTCAAAGCATGCTCAAATTTGGCTCAATAGGGTGGGATCCACGTGAGAACAAATATACGTTATTGAATGAAAGGCTCCAACGGCTCCAACGCTAGGTATGTATATAAAAGACAGTACAGACTATCCCTTCCTTTTCCCATCCTTATTTGTTTCTGGTATGGTCGGCATGGACACACTCGAACTAAGGCGTAAGTTACAATTAGTTTATCACTACTGCCTGATTCTTCTGCAAAGTCAATAATCAGACTATACTGAGTATGATGCCACTTTATGCTCTCGACAACTACGTGCGTTTTGGCAAACGTCGCCATCCTCTGTTTGCCAACACCAGCCACACACCGCGTACCCATCACGCGAACAACGCACCAACCCTAAGGGCGCTTATCTTACTTCCATATGCATATGCATATGCATATGTACACGAGGTTCAACATATATATATTTTTAATGATATATATAGTCTTTCCGCTATTTTCAACTCCTTGAGAATGTATATAAGTTTTAATTTAAGATAGAAAGCACATTGGTTTTTACTGTAACCTTTATATCATAACATAACATCATATTCATCATATTCATATCATAACTGTAATAAATAAAAAAAGTAAATAAATCTAGCTCCAAACTAAGCATAGCTTGTATGGTGAACAGATAACTGAAAAATACTGATATATTTTTGATTTCAGGTACGGAACCTTAAAAATAAAGCGCCCGTCTATAACGACCTTAAAAGCTATTTAAAAAGTAAAGGAAATGGTTTCCAATCCATGGGCCGATCATGTTCGGTACGTCTCACTTCCGGCATCACTTCCCGCCGGAAGTGCGACGTTTCTCTCTAGATCTTATTACGGCCCGTCTCTTGATCATGCTCTCTTTTAGGCCTGGCACGCACTAGCGAATTAATCCGCGCATTTAAACCGCGCTGCTCTGAAGTATGAAATTTTCAACACAGATTTTTCCGATCGAGCGTGCGCCTGCAATAAGGCCTAGGTGGCTTGGACATCTCTCTTATTAGGTTCTTATTAGGCTTAATCACAGATATATTTCTGGGTTGTTTTGCTGTTTTCTGCGAGTTAATTCGTGGTAGTAATTTATACAAACTTACCGTTTAAGGTGTTAAGTGGGATGATCGCTCATCCAGATATTTTGGCGGAAATGCGGCTGAATGTGGCCGTTGACTTTGTGCACAGACGAAGGCGTCCCGCCCTATTGGCAGTACCAAAAGGGCGAACCAACCTGCTACACAAAGCACCTCTGACGCGCAGCATCCGCCCGCTTAATCAGATTGCTGATAGAATCGATATTTTATACTGTTCCGCGAGCTAATTCCAAAAGGCTTTGTTTTTTATTTTATGTTATGTCAAGTAGTTTTTAAAATTAATTAGTATTAATTATTGACATTGTGACTTTTAAATTAAATTTTATTGTGTATTCTGTGATTTTTAATCCGATTTTATTATGCAAATTTAATTAATGTTGACAAATTTAGAATGATTGTAGTCCATAATCAAATTACTTTAACATATATCTGCATTATTTATGAAAAATTTAATTTTTAAGTTGGAATTTTTTAGCGGGTTGATTTTTATGTAGTACTTAGGTAAATTATCTTGTTTTTGTATTTTAAAATGTTTAAAAAAAAATAGACTAGAATATAACTCTATTGCATTGGGTATTGCATTGGGTGTTTCCTGTAAGAACAGATGTACATGTTTGTAAATAAACAAATAAAAATCTCTTTGGACCAACTCAACACTGATGGGCATTTCAGAACAGAGAAGGTCACCGGCCGAATGCCTGAGAAATGGCGCGTATACTTGCGAGGTACATAGTTTGTGCAACTGTCGACCACACGAACTGTTTTAATATAAAACGTGACTCAGCAGACTGTGTGTGGACTTACAGAAATAGTGTTCTAGCTATATTTGTTTGTTAATGCCATTTTGTGGCAGAGCTGACTTAGTTGCTCTTTACAGATCGACGAAGTGTTGGGCGTGGTTTGTATATGGGTGATGCAGTGACATTTTCACCTGAGAACTTCCGTGCTTTTGATAGCACTCGAAAAGCACTGGAAGCTTTTAAGTTAAGCTATCGGTGTTGCTTTTCAAAAGTAGCCCAAGCCGAACACGGATCTGCCATTTAGTAACAGTGGATGAATAGGTTAAGCCAGTCACTAAAACACTATTATGTTTTCATATTGTATTAAGTGGTAGGAATAGGATGGCTAAACGTAAAAGAGATAGATAAACAACGAATGATTATCTATTTAGCTATTATTTATTAGGTAAATTAAGTTTTCCCAGACATAATGCTAGAAAGAAGCACACATTATAACCTTGAATAATTATTATATATATATTTTTGAACTTTCCATTTCCAAATTTTAACACGCCATCAGCGAACACTTGCTATATTTAAATAACTTGTGTAACATTTAAATCTGTATTTTTTTTAACAAAACCTATTTCCTTTTCAGAATGTCCTCCTGTCCATCTTCGAATTTATTAAGATTTACTTATTAGTGTAAAATTTATGGCTAATGTTAAAAATATTTTAGTGATTTTGTTTAGAAGTTTCATTGTTATGTTTATTTTTCCAAATATATAAATAAATAGTTGAATTATTTCGCTCTATTAAAGAGTTTACGTAATACCCACAGATCAGCTTATTAGTACAGGCTATGCTTAGTTTTAGGCTAGTTTGTGTTGAAAAAATATTTTTAAAATAAAATAGGAAAAGTAGATGCCCCCGGCTTCGCACACCTACAAAAATTTAGCCTATGTCCATCCCCAAAATACAATCTATCTGTTCACCAAATTTCACCAAGATCCGTTCAGCCGTTTAGCCGTGAAAAGGTAACATACAGACGGATAGAGATACTTACGAAATTATAAATTAGTATGTACCATATATGGATGGCGACCGAGGACAGGAAAACTAAGCTTAGGACGACCCCCCACCCGATGGACTGATGACATTGTAAAGATCGCGGGAAATCGGTGGATTGAGAGGGCTTAAAATCGTTCTTCCTGGAAATCAATTGGGTAGGCCTATGTCCAGCAGTGGAATTCTAGGGGCTGATATGATTAAGATATACGGATTAATTTATAGCCATTCAAAGTGGCAATGCCGTTAGCCTAGTGACTCTCTGTCGGTCTTATTACAAAAAATACAATAGTTTAGGTTTAAACCAAGAACTTCTAGTCTAAGTTTGTTGCGGTAACAAAGTTGGCCCGAGTATCAAAATGAGTGTTCGATGCACATCGAACAATATAAGCTTAGCTAGCAAATAGGTCTAAGTAGGTCGCACGAGGCATCAACACCGCCCGGGTAGTTTACCTAGACAGTGTATAATCGGACCTCGAACTGGTCACACTCATTATCATCATCTTTAGCATATCATATTAGCGTATTGGTAAAGTTAGTCAATAAACATTTTATATCTTTTATCTATCTTATCATATCAATCATACCTCCCTCTGAGACACGCGTACGGTCCCGTACATTCATACAAGTAATTCATACAAGTAGTTCTTATTATAAAACGTAGTACTAACCAAAGACCGGCTAGTACAAGAAGAAAAACCATGGTTTAACTATTATCCACAGATAAGATATTAAAATTGCGCCGTCTGAATGAAAACGTGTTGTTTTAGTCTATGGTCTCGTTCTATAATAACACCATTTTCCTGATACTGACACTTACACTGACAGTAGCACAGACAGTTTTACAAAATAAAATGAAGAACTGTCATCTGTCTCTGTCTGATAAGTCCGTAGGATAAGTCGATTCGATAAAGAAAGAAAGAAGAAGGTTCAAGTATGCTAAGATGCTAACGCGCGATGTTTGATAAAAGTTGTGTGCTCAGCAAGAGTTTATTTAAACAAATCCAACTTTTTGTTTTTGTTATTGTGAAGAAGTACATTATTATGTCCTACCATGGCCCGCATGATGCGATATTCATTTCATGCTTATTTTTTTAGATCGTTGTTATCAATCATTTTCGAAATTCGCACGAAAGGAGGCTCTGAGGTGCACATTAATCCTTTCACCACACTGGTTAGAAATAACTAGTGACACGATAAGAAGAACCATTTTCGAAACGCAAACCGAAAAAACAACAAAAGAATAAATCCAAACAACGGATATTGTTTGTCGTTTATTTGATTGATTTAATTTTGAGATTATGTTTAGTAGACAAAGATTCAAAGAAAAACTAGGGTTCTCGTGGATTTATCTTTAGTACCATAGATGTTACAGCAACTAGAGAAAAACTTCATTTTGTAATATCTTTGGATTAGACCCTGGTTTATCAGCAGGTTCAAACCTAGAATTTCTTTGGTCTTCATTTTGGAATAAGGCCGTGTTAGTTTTCCGTATCAGTTGAACCATCTAAAGATTATAACTTTTACTCAAAACTGGATAATACCATGATATGTGAGTTTTTCTGCTTCTCGATATTTCGGCACAGTTGCATGCGCCATGATCACGAAATTAACTTTCTTATCAGTATGTCCAAAGCCTTGATTGTTTTAAAAGTTATATATCTATAGAGTGTTTTATACAATTCTTAAATAGCTCAACTGTTTCACGTGTATTTTCTATTACTAGTGATCGCCCACTGATCAACAAACTGGCCACGAACTCGACCATAATTAATTAATAATGAATTTACTTTTTATGCATAAAATATTAACATTCTGCACTCCTTCTCTATATAAACTATAAGTGTGCTAAATTTCATACTCCTCCGTCCGCGCAATTTTCATAAAATGGGGTACAAAGTTTTTGCTTCACGTATTAATATATAGATATAGATTGCCTACTACTCTATACATTTCTGTATATAAATAAATTCTAACTGCCTGAGTAAAGGAAGTAAGTAGGTACCTATTAAGTATAACAACTTTTATGCATAATTTAACAAAAAAAATTGCATTCTGCACCTGTCTATAAATGATGTGTGCGAAATTTCATACTCCTCCGTCCGCGCAATTTTCGTAAAAAGGGGTACAAAGTTTTTGCTTCACGTATTAATATATAGATATAGATTGCCTACTACTCTATACATTTCTGTATATAGATAAATTCTAACTGCCTGAGTAAAGGAAGTAAGTACCTATTAAGTATATAAAATACGAGTAAATGAGTATCGTACTTAAACGCTTCATAGTTTTCCGTTTTTATATTCTCTTGGTTCGCGAACAGTTAATGTACAATTCGATGGAGAATTGATGGGCGGAAATGTACACTGTAATGTGCACTTTGTTTCATTCTAAGAGTACCTAGTATCTACTTAGCAACTAGATCACCAACAGTACATATGAATCTTATATATGAATAATACCATTTTATGGAATATGCACCAATTACATGCAATGCATTACATTCGCATTTCGACAAGACCAGCTCCCGGAAAACACGTACCAAAGAAAGTAATAGGTGCAAACTTATGACAACGCCGGATACAAATCTAGCATAGATAAACTAAAAATTCCTAAGGTATAGTTACATTAGTTTAAGAACTTAGTTATTAAGGTTAAATAAAAAAGGTTTATTAATTTTTGCTTCGTAGTTTTTTCGGCTGTTAATTTTTTGTTAAAAAGTTTTATTATATATTTTTTTGTGGCTATAATTGAAAATTAAACGAACTCACCTGTAAAGTTCGATTCCAATAATACGAAGGTTCAACCGAAGACGATTACAATGTTTACAAGCAGCAGTACACGTCTCATGCATGCTGCCTCAGTCACACTTTCAGAGTTAATAGACCTAAAAGCAAATACTTTATATCTTCTGTCTCACTCGCATCTGTATCGCTCCCTAAGCAGTGGACGCTGCGATCTTGTCATTGTTTTAGAGTAGTGTAGTACCTAAGATAATTTTGTATTATGTTTAGTTTTTATAACGGGACTTACAGTATGGGTTGGGTGGGGCCTTGTAATCGTCTTCGGTTGAACCTTCGTATAATTGGAATCGAAGTTCATAGGTGAATTCGTTTAATTTTCAATTATACTTCGGGTTAAACCCAAGACGATCACAATGTTTACAAGCAGATGTTTAGAGTATAGAGAAAATATAAAAATGAAACAGTAAATCAAAATTATTTGGTGATTACAACTAAATTACAGTTATTCTGTTCTGTTCTGTGAATAGTTCTGTGTAACATTAACCTTAAGTCAATTTTTAATTCAAACTGAGCGTATTTAGTTTTTGTGAAACCAGCCCACATAATATTAATAGCCGTTTCAGAAGTGAAGTTAAACATCAAATATTCATTTACAAAATCACCTTGATTAACAGAGCCAATATGTATTTTGCCTCTTATACTTTAACAAATTATAAAATAGAACCGTTTTCCCCCCGAAGGGTAAAAAACGGATATTTAGGTTTCAGCCGTAGCTTGAACCACATTTGAGATTACCCTTCCAATATTCGTCCTAAATATCTGCTATCTCTTCCTATCTTAGGGTAGTTTACTGGTAGCACTTTCTATACCTATCCTTGTCTCCCACTCTTACGCAGCGCACGGCGGCCATTGCTTCAGTACCTTGAGCCGGCAAGGCCCTTAAGGTGTGGTTCAAGCTACGGCTGAAACCTAAATATCCGTTTTTTACCCTTCGGAGGGAAAACGGTTCTATTTAGGTGTTCGAGCCTTCGCTTGAACCACATTTGAGACGTGTTTACTATCTATAGAAGCGTACTGTGAGATTGCCAGAGACTAATAATAATTATGTAAATTAGGTATCTAATCCATCATTTAAAAGATTAAAATAAACTCAATAGTGTAATACAAAAGTATAATAGGATAATAGGTATTTTGTATCTATAACAGTAAATCAAATTAAAGTAGTAATAACGAAAAGCTTAACCCCAATCACTTATAAGGGTAAGAAGCTGGTGTGAAGTATATTCAGCGTTTTTCAGCTCCTTGAAGTAGTGTTTGAAAAAAGTGTTCTTTGATCTCCAGTTTCCTCTTTGTAGGATTTCATCAATATTATGTTGACCGTTGATCCAGTTATGTGATGCCACGGCTGCTCTAAAGCTGCCCGCCGAAGCTGAAATGCCTGCTTCTTTGAATAAGGATCTGATCCAGCCCGCAATAACAGTACGAGATGCGTGTTTGACTGAGCCTCTCGTTGTAATAAACAAATTCTGTAGCTCCGCCAATTTTAGGTGCTCTACTCCCGGAGGTGGAAGGTTCGTTCGCAAATCGGTTAAGTTCTTGTGAAGATCTGGGATCAAAAACGGAGGTCCTTCCGCTCGCTGCTGGAGATCTGGTTTCCAAAAGGCTTTGTCCCATAGTGGGGCGATGATGAGGTACCGTCCTTCCGAAATCTCCAAGTGACGCAGCATGCGCGGAATTAGTGCAGGCGGAGGAAAAATCCAACCCAGCTTGTATTGACATTTCTTGCTGAAAGCATCCGTGAATTGGCACTGAGGATCGGCGACATCTTCGCTGACATAATCTGGTACTACAGCAGATCTCTTTGAAGCAAAGAGATCTATTTGTGGTGTGCCGAACTTCTTGAATAACATGGATACGATCGGTTTGCCGAGATGCCATTCGGGCAGAGTCTTCTCTCGTGACAGGCTGTCTGCTAGACCATTGTAGACTCCCGGAATGTATCGGGCTACTAGATGACATTGTATATTCTCGCAATATAAGAGTATTTTCGTCGTTGCCCTCAGCAGTGTGATTGATTTCGTCCCACCTTGCTTGTTGATATACGCCACCGTTGTGCGGTTGTCGGATTGTAATATCACGGTTTTCCCGAATACTTCGCGACCTAGGCGTTGAAGAACTTCGAAGACAGTCCATAGTTCTTTCATGTTGCTGTGCCAGTTTTTCTGGACATGAGTCCATTTGTTCCATAGAAGACGGCTGTTTGCTATGGCACCCCAACCCTCGTCGGCTGCATTGGTGGTGATGAAAATCGATGGGTTGGCAAAATGAATCGGTGAACGTCTGTGGACGTTCTTCAGCCACCAGTCTAATTCTATTTTTGCAGGCAGTGTTATTGGGAATTTCCGATGAGGATTTCTGAAAGGCAAGCGTTTTGAAGCGCGTTGTAACATGCGGCAATGGAGTCTTCCTAGTGGAACTGCCAAAGTTGCAAAGTTCAGCTTGCTCAGAATCACTTTTGCATCCATCCAACTCCATCGCATCTTGTCTAGAAGATCTAATAAGCAACTCTTCAGTTGGAGAACCTTGGTCTCGGACAAACGTTTGCTGTTTTCTTTCGTGTCCCATAATATTCCCAAATATTCTAGCTTGGTCGCAGCAACTGCTGATGTTTTTGAGTAGTTTATTTGCCATCCCAGTTCGGTCATGAATTCTATGGCTAATTTCGCTTGCATTTCTAGGATTGTAGGATTCTCGTGAATGATCAGGAAATCGTCCAAGTAGACTATCACTCGCAGGTGTTTTTGTCTTAGTTGTTGTGCAACCCAATTCGTTACCTTCGCGAATGCTGACGGTGCACTCGCTAAGCCGAATGGAAGACATGTCATTTCGTAAGTGGTTCCTTGATACGCGAGGCAGAGAAAACGACGGTGGCTCTGCATTATTGGGATGTGAAAATACACCTGGGAAATGTCTATTTTCATCATATAATCTCCCGTTTTTAAGTGTGAGGGAACTTGCTGCTGATTTACAAGGCGAAATTTTGGGGTGAAAACATAGTTGTTCAGACTTTTTAAGTTGAATATCGGACGATTTTCTCCGTTGGTTTTCTTCCTCAAAAACAAAGTGGAAAGAAAACCTATTTGATGAACTGTTGTTTGAATGGCCTTGGACTCTCTGAGCTTTTCTATTTCTAGTGACATTTCTGGAGAACACTTCGTTTGAAATCTTAGCACATTTGTTCTTGAAAGTTTTGTGAGAGGAGGTGGTTTCTTGAATGGAATTCAGTATCCGCTTATTATTTTTAAAATGCTTGTGGGAGCCTGTTTCCATTTGTTTGAGTATGATGCCAGGCGTCCCGCTTTGAAATAGTCATTTTCGGCCCTCTCCCCACTTTTTCCCCTTTGGGTTGGAGTTGGGGTTAAACTGTTTTTGCGCGTGATCACCTGACTCATTTCTTTTGGTGTGCGCAGAGTTGGGATTGTAGTAGTTTCGTTTCGCATTCCTTGAGTCGCGGTTTCGGTACTGCGAGTTTTGGTGAAAATTGTTCCTGCCCCTTGATGAGTGGCTTTGGTTTTGTTGTGGCCTTGATACTTTTGCCTGGGTAGTATGTCTTTTCTTCGCAGGAAAAAACTTATGTATGCCCCCTTGTTCTTTAATTGCTTCTACAAAAGCTTTCTCTTCGAAAAGGTGGGTTTCCGAAGGTGGAATTTCTTGTAAGATTGTCTTGAAAGCTTTATTTTGATGTTTATAAACCTCTCTGCGCTGCTGCAATACCTCTGCTCGACGGCCACATACGTATTGTATCAATGCGTCAGAAGTTTTTCTAAAGTTAGAATCTGCAGCAACAAACTCCTTCCCCACCTTCTTTTTCATTTCTTTGGGTAAGCTGTCAAGAAGGTTTTGAAAGATGATTCTTTGTTGTAATAAGCCGTTGGTGATTACCCCCAGGACAAGGTCAAATCGTTCAAGTATGGCTGATGATTTCCACTCAGGAGCAACACCCGCTAGAAGGTTATTGGGTTTCAGGGTGCTGAAAGCCGGAGTGGCCTGAAACTGTTTTTGTGTTTCAGAATACCGAACATTACGCCACTCGGTATCACGAAATTTCTGGCATTTTAAGCCATATTCCAATGCTGTCGGGTCAGCTTTAGCAATTTTCGGTTCTGGTGCTACCGTAGCTGGCATGAAATCGAACATCGGTTCTTTTGTGCCTTTGAGCACCAGCAATTTTAGCTCGCAGATCGGTCTCTTCTGAGTGCTTCGAAGAGTGGATTTCTTCTGACATAGTGCTATCTGGAAGAGACTCAAAAGAGCTGTTTAGGTCTTCTGCAGACCTATTAAGAGTTTCTTCCCTGTCAGGCGTAGCAGATCTATGTTGTAGTAGCTTTTTAACATTTTCATTCTGCTCCGATTGCATCTTCAACATCGTGTTAAAAAATGACATTTGTTGGTTTAATACGGAGGCTAGTAGATGTTCCCCACTTCCTTCTAATGGAGGTTGAGGGTGCTCAATGCTTAGGGTTGGTGTCGCAGCCGAGCGTTTAGGCTGATGAACTTCAGCTTCGACTTCTATTGATCTCTTCTTGCCTCGCAGGTTCATTCCATCATTCAATTCAATTGCTGCCTCAGATCGCTTCAACAGTTTAGGCTTTAGTGCAGCAACGGTGTTCATAAATACGTTGTATGACGGGCCGTGAATTTTCTCCATAATGCTATGTGGAGAATATAATAACGCTCTCCCAAGCGGCCATTTTATGATCGTAGCTCTGATTGATCTATAACTGCGCTCCAACAAGGAATTCGTTGAGGGGTCAAACGCAAGAGCCACATCTACTGTAGGTATTGCGAATCTAAGTTTGACATCCACAGCTGAAGGCACCTGGTTACTTCCGAATAATTCGTGAAAGGAGTAGTTATTCACTTGCCAATCTCGCCAACCATCAGGATAGTTATTGTCCAAAGAAGCGACAATAGCTTTGAATGGTGCTTTTTCTTCTGGGTACACAGATGCAAGATCTCCCAATGTAACCAGAGCCGGCATCTCTGAAAATAAACAACCCAATGGCTGTTGTAGGAAACGCCGTGACAAGGCGCGTCGTCTCGATCGAGGTGTCGCGTCGCCTCGATCAAACGACATGATGTCTTGTCTACACAATGTCGTCTCATGAGAATGATTTTCATGTCTCGACTTGTCGTCGCTGGGCCCAAAGGCGCCGAGCGGAGAAATCGTCACTGGACTCGAGAGCGCCGAGTGGTATCATTGATTGAGGATATAAATGTAGCCTCAAACCTTACCTTCGCTTGATGTAGTCACTTCCAAATTAACGTTTTTTACTCTCATAACTTGTGACTTGTTCACTTGACGAATATAGAAAGCGTACTGAAGCAATGGCCGCCGTGCGCTGCGTAAGAGTGGGAGACAAGGATAGGTATAGAAAGTGCTACCAGTAAACTACCCTAAGATAGGAAGAGATAGCAGATATTTAGGACGAATATTGGAAGGGTAATCTCAAATGTGGTTCAAGCGAAGGCTCGAACACCTAAATGTTATATTATGTTCAAAAATAGTCGCTCCAACTTGCAGCTCGTATCAAACCTGACCACGGATCTGTGACCGGTGGAGACGGAAGCGTGTCGGGTACTATGAGACCCGAACACACCCGTGTTTACGCTATGAGTAGTTTTTTTAGCTTTTAATACATACTTTTTACTAAATACAAATATATACAATGTCAATGATACAAAAAGGTGAGTTTTAAAGTTTGCACTTCTGATTGTTTTTGTTTTGTCAATATATGACAGTAACACAATTGTGCTGGGAAAATCCTCAAATTCTCACGATTAAAGAACAGTCTGATGAATGGTTAAAAAGCTCCAAACCTAGACGTCTTTATTAAATCAGGCACACGAATTTCGGTTAAGTAATTTCCAGCTATTATGTTAGTTGTTATTATTAAACTTAAAGTCTGTATTCATAAAGCAGAAACTATGAGTACCTATTGTTTGCAATAAAACATGTAATAAAGATTACATGATTTAACACTAAAATTTGTAACATTCGAAAGAATGTTACAAATTTTTCTCGGCGCCTTTGGGCCCAGCGACGACAAGTCGAGACATGAAAATCATTCTCATGAGACGACATTGTGTAGACAAGACATCATGTCGTTTGATCGAGGCGACGCGACACCTCGATCGAGACGACGCGCCTTGTCACGGCGTTTCCTACAACAGCCATTGGGTTGTTTATTTTCAGAGATGCCGGCTCTGGTTACATTGGGAGATCTTGCATCTGTGTACCCAGAAGAAAAAGCACCATTCAAAGCTATTGTCGCTTCTTTGGACAATAACTATCCTGATGGTTGGCGAGATTGGCAAGTGAATAACTACTCCTTTCACGAATTATTCGGAAGTAACCAGGTGCCTTCAGCTGTGGATGTCAAACTTAGATTCGCAATACCTACAGTAGATGTGGCTCTTGCGTTTGACCCCTCAACGAATTCCTTGTTGGAGCGCAGTTATAGATCAATCAGAGCTACGATCATAAAATGGCCGCTTGGGAGAGCGTTATTATATTCTCCACATAGCATTATGGAGAAAATTCACGGCCCGTCATACAACGTATTTATGAACACCGTTGCTGCACTAAAGCCTAAACTGTTGAAGCGATCTGAGGCAGCAATTGAATTGAATGATGGAATGAACCTGCGAGGCAAGAAGAGATCAATAGAAGTCGAAGCTGAAGTTCATCAGCCTAAACGCTCGGCTGCGACACCAACCCTAAGCATTGAGCACCCTCAACCTCCATTAGAAGGAAGTGGGGAACATCTACTAGCCTCCGTATTAAACCAACAAATGTCATTTTTTAACACGATGTTGAAGATGCAATCGGAGCAGAATGAAAATGTTAAAAAGCTACTACAACATAGATCTGCTACGCCTGACAGGGAAGAAACTCTTAATAGGTCTGCAGAAGACCTAAACAGCTCTTTTGAGTCTCTTCCAGATAGCACTATGTCAGAAGAAATCCACTCTTCGAAGCACTCAGAAGAGACCGATCTGCGAGCTAAAATTGCTGGTGCTCAAAGGCACAAAAGAACCGATGTTCGATTTCATGCCAGCTACGGTAGCACCAGAACCGAAAATTGCTAAAGCTGACCCGACAGCATTGGAATATGGCTTAAAATGCCAGAAATTTCGTGATACCGAGTGGCGTAATGTTCGGTATTCTGAAACACAAAAACAGTTTCAGGCCACTCCGGCTTTCAGCACCCTGAAACCCAATAACCTTCTAGCGGGTGTTGCTCCTGAGTGGAAATCATCAGCCATACTTGAACGATTTGACCTTGTCCTGGGGGTAATCACCAACGGCTTATTACAACAAAGAATCATCTTTCAAAACCTTCTTGACAGCTTACCCAAAGAAATGAAAAAGAAGGTGGGGAAGGAGTTTGTTGCTGCAGATTCTAACTTTAGAAAAACTTCTGACGCATTGATACAATACGTATGTGGCCGTCGAGCAGAGGTATTGCAGCAGCGCAGAGAGGTTTATAAACATCAAAATAAAGCTTTCAAGACAATCTTACAAGAAATTCCACCTTCGGAAACCCACCTTTTCGAAGAGAAAGCTTTTGTAGAAGCAATTAAAGAACAAGGGGGCATACATAAGTTTTTTCCTGCGAAGAAAAGACATACTACCCAGGCAAAAGTATCAAGGCCACAACAAAACCAAAGCCACTCATCAAGGGGCAGGAACAATTTTCACCAAAACTCGCAGTACCGAAACCGCGACTCAAGGAATGCGAAACGAAACTACTACAATCCCAACTCTGCGCACACCAAAAGAAATGAGTCAGGTGATCACGCGCAAAAACAGTTTAACCCCAACTCCAACCCAAAGGGGAAAAAGTGGGGAGAGGGCCGAAAATGACTATTTCAAAGCGGGACGCCTGGCATCATACTCAAACAAATGGAAACAGGCTCCCACAAGCATTTTAAAAATAATAAGCGGATACTGAATTCCATTCAAGAAACCACCTCCTCTCACAAAACTTTCAAGAACAAATGTGCTAAGATTTCAAACGAAGTGTTCTCCAGAAATGTCACTAGAAATAGAAAAGCTCAGAGAGTCCAAGGCCATTCAAACAACAGTTCATCAAATAGGTTTTCTTTCCACTTTGTTTTTGAGGAAGAAAACCAACGGAGAAAATCGTCCGATATTCAACTTAAAAAGTCTGAACAACTATGTTTTCACCCCAAAATTTCGCCTTGTAAATCAGCAGCAAGTTCCCTCACACTTAAAAACGGGAGATTATATGATGAAAATAGACATTTCCCAGGTGTATTTTCACATCCCAATAATGCAGAGCCACCGTCGTTTTCTCTGCCTCGCGTATCAAGGAACCACTTACGAAATGACATGTCTTCCATTCGGCTTAGCGAGTGCACCGTCAGCATTCGCGAAGGTAACGAATTGGGTTGCACAACAACTAAGACAAAAACACCTGCGAGTGATAGTCTACTTGGACGATTTCCTGATCATTCACGAGAATCCTACAATCCTAGAAATGCAAGCGAAATTAGCCATAGAATTCATGACCGAACTGGGATGGCAAATAAACTACTCAAAAACATCAGCAGTTGCTGCGACCAAGCTAGAATATTTGGGAATATTATGGGACACGAAAGAAAACAGCAAACGTTTGTCCGAGACCAAGGTTCTCCAACTGAAGAGTTGCTTATTAGATCTTCTAGACAAGATGCGATGGAGTTGGATGGATGCAAAAGTGATTCTGAGCAAGCTGAACTTTGCAACTTTGGCAGTTCCACTAGGAAGACTCCATTGCCGCATGTTACAACGCGCTTCAAAACGCTTGCCTTTCAGAAATCCTCATCGGAAATTCCCAATAACACTGCCTGCAAAAATAGAATTAGACTGGTGGCTGAAGAACGTCCACAGACGTTCACCGATTCATTTTGCCAACCCATCGATTTTCATCACCACCAATGCAGCCGACGAGGGTTGGGGTGCCATAGCAAACAGCCAATTTCGGTTAAGTAATTTCCAGCTATTATGTTAGTTGTTATTATTAAACTTAAAGTCTGTATTCATAGAGCAGAAACTATGAGTACCTATTGTTTGCAATAAAACATGTAATAAAGATTACATGATTTAACACTAAAATTTGTAACATTCTTTCGAATGTTACAAATTTTAGTGTTAAATCATGTAATCTTATATTACCATAAAGGTAGAAAGCGGAATGGTAAGTCTCATTTAAGGTTTGGACATTGGAATTCGGACATAGGGGTGTTTATTTTGTTAAGTCCTTTTAAAAATCGACAAACACAATCAACGGTGTCTATTTTTTTTTATTTTTTTATTTATCAATAAGACTGATGTATATTTAATTTGTTGTAGCTATTGCCATTTTCAGACATTTATGTTAAAATAAAATAACATAATTGAATGTAGCTTGACTAAAATCTTTTTGAAATTATTTTGAAAAAATAATCACCAAGCTTTCAAACAGTTATATTGATTTAGCGTATTAGATGCAAAGCAGGCTATAGCTATCTGCAATGAAGTTTGAGGTACTCCGTGGTCAATCAAGCACTGCCTGATAGCTTCACAGCCCTCAGGGTAAGGTCTGTTCCAGTGGATGATTCTCCATTTAGAGTTTTGAGCACCCGCAAAGAGATTTAATTCTGGAGTACTAAGACATCTTTTAATGTCATTTAAAAGTGAAATCACCATTAGATGAACTTTCAGAGTTATCTAAGGCTAAAAACTTTTCCCTTTTAAACTTTTTGGTGTATAGCCATCCATATGTTACGGTTGGGCAGGTAGATGTTAATAGCCCAAAGTATTGCGTAAAGGTTCTTATGGTACACCAACTAGCATCTTTCAGCTTGTTACTCATAATTTAAAAAGACAGGCAGAATGTTATATTCGTAGTGCTTAAATTAAATTAAATTAAAATTAAAAACCCAATAAAATACATAAAGTGCTTAGGATAAATTGACACTTTTGAGTGTTTAATATAAAATCCAAGGATGTCACGAAGTGATGTGTTCTGTTAATATTAATCAATCCGCTTGTATTTGAGCTGCATAAACATGAAAATTCATCTAAGTACACCACCGATAACAAGCTTGACAAACGCAAATGTTATACGACTGGTTTTAGTAGTTATGCAATACATATTTTATTGGTATAAAATTATTCCATTTTACCTTTTTTTTAATTATTTACGTTAACTGAAATTAAAAATAAGCGTCCATTAAATCTAATGTAACCATGTGATGTTTATCATGTAATATATTTTTTTTTTATAACCATACGATAAGCTTAACATGTTTGACAGCAATGATTACCAAAGAGTATGCAATATCCTATAAGAAGAGTCGGGACACCATAGATTAATATAGACTAACACTTACGTCAATGTCAATCCTTAGGTACACTTATATAGGCAACCAAACATAAACAAAATAGGGCTGTTCAGCGATAACATTTAAAATGTATCGATATAAACAAATTTATGTAAAAAAATTGTTATAAGTGCGTCCTCTTCCTGATTATCATAATAATACCTGTAATAAAAAACGATCAGATAAGATATTACATTTATACTTTTTAAAATTGACCCATTCGCTTGCGGCTTTTCAAACCTTTGATGCTTCTTTTTACCATGGCTAGGCTGTTTAACTGTGTTCTTTTTTTGGAAGATTTTATCATCAAAATGGTTTCTGCAAACAAATTTTGGCTTTTGACTTGCCAGAGTTTTCTGGATACGATATTTGAAAAGGAGTTTCTTTAAATAGTATTTTATACCCGTCGATCCATGACAAAGGCATACCATATAAACAGTATCAACAGTATACTGTTGATATTACAGTTATCAACATAATATACACCATTGTCCATAAAAATATATAAACCGACCAGGAAAAAGTAGGTAATATAATTGTCTACCTGAGGAATGGCATCGGAGGTTTGGGTCGTTACCGGTTGAAGTTACGAATCCGCAATCTCGAAGCAGCGACCTCGTTCACGCTGTTGGTGAGCCGGCGCAGGTGCCGGCGGGCGCTGTGCGGGTGGTGCCATGCCGGTCGGCGTGCAGTCTTCGGGTACGGCGACGGGCGCATCTCGGTGGCTTCTCGTCCTCGATGGTCCCCTCGAGTTTAAAGTACCTCGTTGTGGTTGTACAGATATGGGCGAGATAAAATGCGAGCGTTGTGTCGTCGCTGATCGCATTTCTGATCTTTATTTTTAAAAGAGTTGAGAGTTTAGAACACATAAAAGCTTTCCTATATCACTGAGAGACTTTATAATATTTGTCTTCATATTGTTTAATCAAACATTACGCAATCAAACACAGGAAAGTTGATTTTTCAGTACATCAGTAATCTTTCATGAGGTAGATTTGATACCAAACGCTGCCTTTATTATTGGTTTGAATTTTGGCGTATTTAGATAATTTACGCTTTTATTGTAATTTGCAGGTGTCAAATATTGCATAAGCATATCTGTTTTAATGTTTTAGTAAGTCCATTCAATAGGATGTGCTACCACATGCTATCTAGGAGCTACATGTTAATTTATGTCATCATAATGAACATTTAGCGTTCTCACGAACATTCAGGGACAGATCTTTCCCGAAAGTTTCCAGAACGCTCGGATCTATATCCGGAGTTTTGTTCTCATTTATGCTTATTTTGCGTTCAAAAACTGCGAATTGTCGTCATTGTCGGCTTCAGTTCGTATATTAACATCGTCATCGAAAACTTCATATGGGGTAGAATTATTTTCTGTAAGGGTCAATTTCAACTGAATTGTTTTATTTTCGTGGGTAGGTAATATCTCACTCCGATCTACGAGGAGATTGTGTTATCCGTATAGGATGCGAACTGTTATTGACACCATATAAGTGTAGCCCAAAGAGGAAGCTATCCATATAGAATGCTATTTTGTTCTCTACACTGCATAATTACGTTTTAAAAACTAAAAAGAAACCGACTTCATTGAATGAAACTTGAGCCTATAATTATATTATATTTAGGCCCTGAGTCGGTTCCTTCAATTATGCTCAACGGAACGGCTCTTAAACGCGTATATAAATTTAAATATCTTGGACATAAAGTAACTGACGTCATTGATGACCAGGCTGATATAAATAGGGAACGTAGGGCACTGACGATTAGAAGTAATATACTGGCCCACAGATTTGAGGCAGTAGGCAAGTGAAAATCACACTCTTCAAAGCCTACTGCCAATCGTTTTACACAAACAGCCTGTGGTTCAGTTGTACTAAAAAGTGCCCTACGTGTTCAGTATAATAATAGTTTCAGAGTGTTGATGGGGCTGCCTCTCTTCTGCAGTGCATCTTCCATGTTTGCGGAAGCGAGGGTTGATGGTTTCCATGCCATCATCCGCAAGAAAACAGCCTCACTGCTCAGCAGATTGCGGGGCAGCACCAATAGCATTCTGCAGGTCATACCGGACAGATATGATCTGCCTATTATGATATCTTTCATTCGTGTTTTAGTCTAGTTGTTGGACTGGAGCGCGAATTAAAGATCATAGACATTCAACTTACGTTATTTTTCATATCTATTTTAATATGTTACACTAACCTAGAAATAAGACTTACATACCTACTTATAATGTGACCAAATGGACTTATGTGTCTGAATTAATAAATGAATTATTATTATTATTATTATTATTATTATACATTTTTAGTGGAAAGTAGATGTATTTTGTATATTATAATATGGGTAGGCCAAATAAACGCCACGCTCCAATGAGACAGCGAGGTATGAAAGTACATGAAAACATCATCGATGTAAACAATTTTTAGATTGTTTCGAATCGAATTTAGATTTTCGTTTATTTTCAGCTCGACCGATTTTGATAAAATTTATATGGGACCACCTGTGAAGTATACTCTTTCAAACAAAAAAAGAATTTTCCAAATCGGTTCAGCCGTTTTTGAGTAATCGGTGAACATAAATAAAAAAAAATAAAAAAAAAAAAAGATACCAACGAATTCAGAATCTCCTCCTTTTTGATAAAGAAGACTGGACAACAACCAAGTCATATAGACTGTCGTATCCAATTCATAAAATAATTTAACTACGCAATATACGCGAATCGATATTTATTTTACTTCACAAAAAACACGATTATGTATGTAGGCAATAATTATCATAATTTGACAACCCAAAGCACATGGGCACGACTTTTGGCATGCGAAGATAAAGATAGAAAATGCAGGTAGTTGTGAAATTTCGAAGTTATATTCGTGCGTATTTTTTATTCTCAGGTTGGTAAATGATTATCTTGATAAACTATTAGGTATATCTTGAAACAAATAATTCTGCGTGTACCTGTTATTTCCACATTCAATTCCGATTCTTTGTCCAACGGATGAGACTTGTTCTCTAAAGATGATGAATTCCTCTTGCGTTTCATTTCGAGCTTAGGTAGATACATTCTAATTTTCTTTATAATATAAATATGATCATAATCATTTGAACTCTCCCGTTTTCCTATATTTTCGCAAAAAAAAAAATAACTTATAACGAAATAAGTAGGTTTAATTTATCAAAAATTTACGAGGACCGTGTAACTTTGGCAAACACACATACATGTAATGACAAGATCGCGGCGTCCACCGCTAAGGGAGCGATATATATGCGAGTGAGACAGAAGATATAAAGTATTTGCTTTTAGGTCTATTAACTCTGAAAGTGTGACTGAGGCAGCATGAGGCGTGTACTGCTGTGTTAGCGACGTATTTTTTATGAACTGTCAAACTTGTCAATGTCAATGCTAATTTTATCTATAGCTTTTTTTTAGAAGTAAAGGTACTTGTATTTGTTTATGGTAGGAATATATTTTATTTTATAAATTATAGGGTAGTTTAATACAATGTAGTCTACGGTTATACTTCATGCGATGTGCCACGAAACAAGTAATAAAATTCTTTTTTAAAGGCAATCGTGCGAAGTTTCAGTTTTAGACATAATCCAGCAGGCTACAGCTGCTTGTAAACATTGTAATCGTTTCGGTTTAACCCGAAGTATAATTTACTAATTACTACATGCTTAATCTTTGAGTACTATTAAAATTGTTACCTACCTTACTTTAGCTATCATACATTACAATCAGTGAGTGAACAATCAATCACCCCCTGTTTTCCTACCCTTAGGGTTCGTTTTTATCCCTTAATTTATATGGGACCAACTTCGGGGTATACCCTTTCTATTCAAAAAATAATTATCAATATCGGACTACTCGGACTAATCGGACTGCCAAAAGTTATGCGTGGTCATAGTTACATAAAAAAAAAATAAGTATTTCTTACACATTATTGTACACTTCTATATTGTGTTCCCTGACTCCAAGGAAACAGGACATTTTAACTCCGATAGTACTATACTAACATGGTAACACGCCGGCAGCCTGATGAACACGGCGTCGTCGCGCCGAAAAAGCGTTGGAAGGACGATCTTAACAGCTTTGAGAGAGGATGGTGAGTGATCTGGAAGGGTAAAGCTAGTTGGAAAGAAAGGAGACTTTTGCCCAGCAGTAGGACAAAATAGGTTAAATAAAAAAAGTACTAGATCAGAGAAGTGTCCTGATCTATCGATAGTCACACATGCTCGGTGCTACTGCAATCAACTTGCTGTTGGTCTAACTGAAAAATATTTAAAATAAATTGTCTGTCACTGGTGTGAAAGAAAAGTCTACTGTGTTGAGGTAAAGAAAAAAAAACTTTACCTATCTTTAAGTGACGTATTAGAGATTAAATAATATGTAAAATATTTTTTTTTCCATTAGTATGACTGAGTATGAAGGTTTTTAAGATATTTATAACTTAATTAAAGTAGTCTTGTGAAAAAAGCGTATTAATAATATAAAATACTATATTGTTGATAAGAATGCATGGCCTCATGTTGCTTTGACCTCAGACAGTTAGCTGTCAGATTTTCATTGTATCATGTCAGCCTATAGAAGTCCACTGCTGAACATAGGCCTCCCCAATAGATTACCAGGAAGAACGATTGTGAGCCCTCTCCATCCACCGATTTCCCGCGATCTTTACAATGTCATTAGTCCATCGGGTGGGGGGTCGTCCTACGCTTTGTATTGTATATCCTACTGTTACCTTAATTTTTTTTCTTACTGTTTTAAGCACTTGAGAGCCGTTCGAATCTCGTATAGGCTGACATCCGGAATGTCTTCAGTGTAATGTCGGGTTAGGCGGGCTCTTGCATCGCTAGTCGTGCTTGTAGTAGGACTTTGCGATGAGGTGTATAGTTGTCCATAGAACTTCTCGAGCTCTCGTAAAACTTGGCTTCGAGGAAACGACACTGCCACTGTCGGTCTTCAGCTTGGTCAAACACTTTGGAACCTTGGTTGCGCTCTATTGCGTTCTTAATACTACGCGTATTAAAGAGACGCAAATCGCGTCGCATTGACTTAGAGATCTGTTTATTGAGCGAGCTGTATTTTGACATGTCCACTGAAGACTGCAGTTTCATTTCGCTACGTTCTGCCATGAGTTTAAGAGTGTGCTCAGAGAGTTTTTGGGTTCTTCCTTTGCGCTGGGTTTTACAGTACTTTGACCCAACTGCATGGACAATTTCCACCAGACCGTCATTTATTTCGTCCACGGATCCGATTTTGGAGTTCCAACTGAAAGCTCTCGGGGTTTTGGATTTGGGCAGGACTTGGGCCAAGAGTGAATTTCATCAGACGGGACCTTTCTAGCTTTACGTTAAGATTTAATGAGCCTCTAACCATTCGGTGATCACTGCCGGTTTTGACCCTGTTGATCACTGAGACATCATTAAATATTTGCTTTTTTGTAGTCATGATGAAATCTATCTCGCGTTTGGGTCCACCGGGGTGAAGCCACGTCCA
Organism: Lampropteryx suffumata; assembly: GCA_948098915.1. Lineage (NCBI taxonomy): Eukaryota > Metazoa > Arthropoda > Insecta > Lepidoptera > Geometridae > Lampropteryx > Lampropteryx suffumata. The sequence goes on along the minus strand of OX402565.1, from coordinate 13,280,132 downwards.
TTTCCTGGGCGACCGCTTCTTGAAAAAGGAGTTCATCATAAAGATTCCCTCCTTTTCCATGAAGTCGGCCAATCGCTGACCCCGTTGGTTCCGCTGTCCAAATCCAAATTGCCCCACTCTCAGTTCATCGCCATTCCTCACAACTAGCCGCGCGTTAAAGTCCCCCATCACAACCATATAGTGTGTTTTCGAGGCTTGCATGGCATTTGAAATGTCATCATACATAGCCTCCACTTCATCGTCTGGACGTTTCGAGTGAGGTGCGTACACCTGTATGACCTTAAGCGAATACCGTTTGGCTATTCTGAGTATAAGGTATACCACCCTGCTCGACACGCTTTCGATCTTTACTATGTTGTTAACGAGGGATTTGTGGACGAGAAATCCGACACCGTGCTGAGAAAGTTGATCGCCCACCCGGTAGTAGAATAAGTTGCCGGAATTTAGGATTATCGTGCTCTCTCCCTCTCTTCGGACTTCTGATAACCCTAAAATATCCCAGTGCAACTTATTTACTACTTCTTCCAGCTCTATCAACTTCTCGTCAGTCCTCAGTGTGCGTGCGTTGTGTGTTGCCAGGGCCAGGGGTCGTTGGGATTGGTAGCTGGACCTCTGCCGGAGTTTCTTCGCACCCCCTGTTCCGCCGTTACCGTGGCCGCCACCAAGCCAGGAATAGCGGAACTGCCGGGAACTGGGGGCCGTCTTCTAGTTGTCTTCATCATATGGGGGTTTTGCCATAGTCACCATGTTTGGCAGGCGGATTAGTGACCGCAGATTTAGTAATTTGTGCTCGGGGGGTGCTGCTGCTCAATCCCCCGATGTGTGTTCCCTTAGTCGCCTTTTACGACATCCACGGGAGGAGATGGAGGGGTCCTATTCTATGCCGGAACCACCACGGCCATGCCGGAACCACCACGGCCATGCCGGAACCACCACGGCCAAATCGTGTAGTAGGTCTATCTATGATAAAAAAACATAGTATGTAAGACGTTTCAAAGTGATCCTTTGTGATTCACGCCACGGGACAAATGTTTGTATGATCTGCAAGTATTTGTCTCGGGTCTGGGTGTTTCTATGTTTCTATAAGTATAATTATATTAAATAGTAGTTTATCAGTTATGTGGTAAATATTGTATGTATTTACAAAATAAAAATGTATAATTAGTATATCAATCATGTTGTTCCCATAACACAAGCTCTGCTTACTTTGGGGCTAGATGTTGTGTGAAATGTCCGGAATTATATATTTATTATAAAATATTTATGACTGTGACTTTGACTTTGGTGAGTCGGACCCGTGCACTACTAGGATACTTATGGAATACACAACCACATAATGATGTAAATACCTAATAGAAAGGCATAACGTCACATTTTGAAATTACGTAGATCCTATAACAACAACATGGAGTAATAATCATTTGCGGCACGTATTACAGCCATTTTTGAGGCGAACCCGTAGCAAAATCAATGAATCATAAATTGTGGACAGTCATTCTCCTGATTCACACTGGGGTTATCTAATGTATAAATAAATAAATAATTAAGAAGACAATGCGCACAAAAAAAACAAAACATTTTTGTTATTAGATGACTGATGAAATACTTATATATAATCCTGCAGATTGTTAAATGGACAAATATTGATGGACAAATATTTAGTACCTACTATTCTGTATTAAATATTTGTCTATCTGTTTAAGGTAACGTAATGGATTTCTGCAAAGTCACGCCTGAATCAACCTAATTACCTAATCATCGAATTTTATTATCATAATACAATCTTATTATAAAATGTCAATGGTTAATATTGTATAATTTACTTATTGTATCGATTTTTTACGTAACTTTACTGTTTTAATAACAGTACGACCGGACCGGTGGGGCTACAACTACTAGACCACCTGTGCTATTTCAGGGAGCTTCTAAATGTTATGTGACACAGATAGGAATATTAGGTGTTAATTATCTGAATATTAAATGCCACATGCACGGGATTAAGGCCACCCGCACACCTCTAGAAATAAATAATAATAAATAATGTTGGATATTTCACACAGCATCATCTACCCCCAAAGTAGGTAGAGCTTGTGTTATGGGAACAACATGATTGATATACTACTTATACACTTTTATTTTGTAATACAAATATCTAAATAAATACAAATATTTTCAGATCGTACAAACATTTGCCCCACGATGGGAATCGACCCACAACCTTCTGCGTCTAGGGCTGGTCTTCGTCCACTGCGCTACAGAGGTCGTCTAACTTAATAACACCAACTGATAACGCTTTTTATCGTAGCTCTCGTAGTCCTTTAGAGTAAGTGTATTTATCTGTGCCCTAGAAAAGACAGGTTTCTAGTTAAGACCAGACGAGTTTCTTAACGGATTCTTCTTGAACTAGGGTTAGTAGGAACCGGCACCTAGATTTACTAGCATGTAAGAAGACGATTAAAAGTGGTCCTTGTGATTTTAATGAACATAATGTTTTGATTTGATGATGGTAAGCGACGATGCGGCCGACGATGGGTCTCGAAGGTCTAGAAGACACCTATTCTATTATTATGATTTCAATAAAATAACAAGCAATGGAGCGAAGTAGGCTCGGAGCAAAGAGGGCGGATAGAATAAGAAATATCAACATAAGGAAAAAGACCAATTTACAGGACGCTACCCTAAAAATAAAAGGGCTAAAATGGAAACGAACCGGTCACATGATCAGAGGAAAAGAAAAATGGAGCAAGATAGTTACACAATGGTATCCAAGAGAAGGAAAAAGGAAAAAAGGTAGACAGTAAAAAAGATGGGATGATGATATCAGGCAAGGTACAGACACAACATGGAGTAGAGTGGCTAGAGAGAGACCAGAATGGAATAGGTCTCCCTTTGCCAACTGGCAAACGGACCTACAGAAGATCAAGAAGCATCAAATATACGAATAAATTTGGAAGAAGGAAAACAAATATTTATAGAAAAAAGTGCATTAGTATTGGAAAAAATCGGTATATTTAGTAGTCCAAATAAAAAGGCTTTATTATTAATATTATTATTAAAATAAAACAAAATAATAAAAAATCCCGGACATAATCACACAGCATCATCGGGCATCAAAGTAAGCAGAGCTTGTGTTATGGTTACCATATAACTTATATACTACTTAAAATCTTTTTTTATACATACTTTTATAAACATTTTAATACATATATATTATAGATAGAAACACCCTGACCCGAGACAAATACTTGCAGATCATACAAACATTTGTCTCGCGGCGGGAATCAAACCCGTAACCTTCTGCATCTCAGCCGGGCCTTAGCCCACAGTGCCACAGAGGTGGACGATTTTATTTGATTTTATGAAATATGGTTTACAAATTGCAAATCAGCCGATACGGTTTTACTAATATGAATAAGCAATGTGTATGTCTGCGGCTGACCTAATCTTTTAAATGCTCTATAAAACAGCGACTGTTATATAACGGTCGTGTAAAATCCTCTATCTCTATCACATATATAGTTAACGTGGCGTTTAAAATTGTTCTGTCTTTGTCATTATAATGTCATTGAATAAAGATAGCAACATACATAATGCTTGTTGTTCCCCAGATGTCAAACCTTCCGCGGATATTGCACTAGCTTCTACACGAGTAGCCTGTGTGCTCGCCATAGTCGAAAACAGTACGAAATTGTCAAAAACCGTCAAAATATACTTTATTCAATACAAACAAGGAATACTTTGAAACGTCTTACATACTAGGCGAATTTAGGTGCCAATTCCTCCTAACCCAAGCTCGAGAAGAACCGGCAAGAAACTTGTCCTGATTCTAGCGCTTTTTTACATGATCCATCTTATAACTACCTTTACTATGAAAAACTAATACAAGAGAGTTTATACATTTCAAATGTGTCGGTTAACTGTCTGAGGGCAGAGCAACATGAGGCTATGCATTCTTATCAATGTCATTTATATTATAAGACGCTTTCTTGGAAGACTACCCTTTATGTATGCTTTAAATTTGTTAATAGGTAGTTTAGTACAACACCCTACATGTTACATGAATATAATAACGCGTTCAGGGTGCTGATGGGGTTGCCCCGATTCTGTAATACGTCAGGGATGTTCGCCGGCGAGAGTAGATTACTTTAATATTACCATGCGGAACAGCATACTGATCGTGCTGGCAGATAGGTTTGATTGACAAATAATAAACCGTTGCACTCATTGTAAATACCATTGCACTCATTGCAAATTGGAACTGTGTGTTCACAACAAACGCCTTTACTGCAGGAAGGACATACGGACATGGTCATCCTGTGCTTCTGGTATGGACAAAATGCGCAAATTTTGCGTTTGTTTGGCTGTGGTTGAGAAGTACTTGCCACAGCATTTTCAATTTTTTAAATATCTTTGATATGAGCGTTGATATCTCTCCTCAAAGTCACAGTATTGAAACGTTCCCTCAACCACGGCTCCAAGTAATTATCAGCCAAACTTTGCGCGAACGTTCTACGTTTTAGTGGCTTTTGTCGTTGCCTTATCATGTTAGACACCTAAATTACGTACGCGTTGATCATCCACAGGCTTAGGATGTTATAAAACATGTATTGAGGCCATCTATTTGTCTTGCGATTGCTGCTCATAATTGTGCACATTTGGTCGACAGTATCGACGGCTCCTTTGGTACTATTATAGAAATTAATCATTTCAGGCTTACTCGTGGTGGAGTTAATATCCGGCAACCGTGAGCAGTTGAAAGACGAACAACTTCTTTGTTAGGCTTCGGTTTAAATGAGACCAGAAACTTCTCAGCATCAAAACCAAATATTGAGGTGCCGACCTTTCTTGGTTTTGAGTGTTCATCTCTGCCAACAATTATTATTTTGTAAGGATCTCTTAGCAGTTCCCTGACATTATCGTCGGCATCAGACTTATTCAAAATCTGCAATTCTTTCTCTTGAACCCTTATCAAATCCACCTAAAACAAGAAAAAAACGCCTTTACAATTATTCAAATACACAAATTATAAACAAGCATTCATACATTCTCTCATCTTACGTTAGTTAGTCTTAGTAAAAGTTATGAAATTTATCGAAATCAATGGATTAACTTTATTTACAAAAATAGTCAATACAAATAATTCATAACATACCTTGAGTTACTTTCCACTCGTAGTCACTAAACATTAATCTGAGAAACTAATGTATTGAGATATCTCCGAACGTAATAAGTGTGCTAACCATAAAAAGTAGCCTATGTTCATCTACAAGGTCCCATCTATCTTTATGTCTACAAAAAATCATCATAATCGGATAAGCGGGATAGTCGTGAAAATGTAACAAACAAACAGACAGACTTACTTTCGCATTTTTAATAACTAGTGGTCGCCCACTGGTCATAATTAATTAATAATTAATCTATTTTTTATGCATAATTTAAAAAAACTATTAGCATTTTGCACTCCTCTATATAAACTATAAGTGTGCGAAATTTCATACTCCTCCGTCCGCGCAATTTTCGTAAAAAGGGGTACAAAGTTTTTGCTTCACGTATTAATATATAGATATAGAAATGATTTGTGAGTTTATCTCGTGATCATAGCGCATGCAACTGTGCCAAAATATCGGTAAGCAGAAAATCTCACATGTCATGGTAAATATTACGTAATAAAGAAAGAATATATAATATTTTTTATTGTCAAAGTAAAAATATATTTATTTTAATTATAACAGGCCTGTTAATATCCTTCATATCAGTGGGTAGAGCATTATAAAGTGTAACAGCCTGAAACCGACAGCCATGCCTTGGGTCCACATCAGGTGGGTCGTTTACTTGTTTGCTGGCTCTGTTATATTAAAAATGACCAAAAACCATTGGATCTATTTCTCGTAATTTTGTCACTTGGACTAATTTCACCATAATCGTTTAGAGTGAGTCACAAGTTCTTCGACTCTTATATCAGTTAAAAGAGGGCCGACGCTTCTCATGAAACCGAAGCTTTGTTCCGGGATATTCCCAAATATTCGGGTTTAGTGCACAGATCAAGCTCATTACTATTCCGTTGGAAAAACCGCGGATCATTACACTATTTATACGATACTGCGGGTTTGTGAATTGTGGCGTTGCGTTTAATCCCCGTCGCTGATTAGGTACTCGTTGGTACCTACTGTGTAGTGTTTCTTTTGTAGTGATTGTCCAACTAATATTTACAAAGACTAAATTGTTAAGAAGCTGTCTGTTGACTCATTTCACAGAAAGCTTTTATTAGTACTCTTCTATTAGGTCCGGATGCTCAACGGCAGATCACCCGCCCGATGGTCGAATGATATAGTCAGCTTTATGGGGAACCACTAGATGAGACTTGCTAAGGACTGGAAAGAGTAGCATAATAAAGAAGAGGCCTAAACCCAGTGGGTGCAATCGGGCTAAATAATAATAATAATGCCGGACATTTCACACAGCATCATCTGGCCCAAAGTGAGCAGAGCTTGTGTTATGGGACCACATGACTGATAAACTACTTATATAGGTATTTTTTTGTAAATACATACATATTATACATAGAAACACCAAGACCTAAGACAAATATTTGCAGATCATACAAACATTTGTCCCGCGGCGGGAATTGAACCCACAACCTTCTGCGTCTCAGCCGGACCTTAGCCCATTGCGCCACAGAGGTCGTCAAATGATGATGATGATTAGGTCCGGAGCCATCCAATGCCATATCTCGTTAGAGATTTTGATTGAGAGATGTTACAGAGTCATTGCCTACCTATTGCTCTTAACTTAATCGCATACAGAGTATTGCGATTAAGTTAAGAGCAAAGTACTGCGTTACTCGATGTTTTATGATATTCAACACCGGCTGTGTTTCCACATTACTGTTCTTGCTGTTGATAATTATATTGTATACGTACCATGTTCTGTACCGTACGGCAATAACGCTCAAAATACACATTTGTCTGGTGCATTTCGGTTATTAAATGCACAGCCCATATTCTTAACCTAGTTTCGGTGCTTTGATACATTCGGTCCAATAAGAATCAATTTTGCATCACCACATAGTATAAAACAAAGTCGCTTTCCGATGTCTGTCTGTCCCTACTTATGCTTGGATCTTTAAAACTACGCAACGGATTTAAAGTGTTTTTTTTTAATAGATAAAGTGATTAAACAAATGGACAAATATTTAGTACAATTCCGCTAATCTATTCCTAAAGAGTTACCTCCAAAAGAAATTCGACATGTGTTTCGCCTCTCCACGAGGCATCCTCAGGAACACTTGACTCACTCCGCACCCCGACGAAAAAACACTCTGCTCTGCAGACTTGTTGCTTCGACCAACGTCAGAATAAGACTGTCAGTCTTTTCAGTCAGTCAGTCGTTTCGAATTTCTTTTGGAGGTAACTCTTTAGGAATAGATTAGCGGAATTGTACTAAATATTTGTCCATCTGTTTGATGTTTTGTAATGGATTTTCGCAAAGTCACGCCTGAATCAATTATCTATCTTAGATAGAGTGATTCAAGAGGAAGGTTTATATATATAATACATGTATAATATAGTAGAGAAACACTGATTATTTTAGAGGTTTCTAATCACATTAGACATTCTGTTCTATATTTAGTATCAGCATGTGCGAAGCCGGAGCGGGTCACTAGTTACATATAAAAGAGAGTATTTTAAACGCGTTTAACCTATCAAGATATGACGATAGTCTTACGACATTATCGATGTATGTTATGTATGCAAATGAAATGAAAAAATATGACAAATGTATATTTGACACGATACAACACGAAATAGACTAAAGCGATAATGATGCTACCATCTTATGATCGTACTTAAACATAATATCGTTTTAAAAACTAAAAAGAAAACTAACTTCATAGAATGAAAGTGGAAAGTAGATTTATTTTGTTTATATATAATATGGAAAGGATAACTAAATGCACTGTTCCAATGATACAGCAAGGTTTCAGAGTAAACGATGTAATATCTTTCTTATTACTTGCTCATAAACGCTCCTTTTGTACGTAAGTATTATATAATTTTACTTACTTGAGGATATGTAACGGATTACACTGCTCAACATAAACAAGATGCATCTTTTAACCATATTAATGGTTTTATAATTTACTTTCGCGAAAGTAAATTATAATATTATTATAACTTTTTAGATGTTTAAGATATTTAAAAAACCGCTCGACTGATTTCGAAATTTTTTTTATGTTTTAATAAATTTTAAATTTTAATTTCAAAATTTTAATTTGGGAAACAAAAATGTATTTTCCAAATAGGTTCAGGCGTCTTTGAGTAATCGGTGAACATACATAAAAATAATATTCAGACGAATTGAGAACCTTCTCCTTTTTTCCATCTCCCATCTCCCATCTCCCATCTCCCATCTCCCATCTCCCATCGATGACTAGTATTAATCGTACAAATAAACAAATAATAAGGTGGACAAATACGTGCGTTTTATGCGTGTTTACTTTTGACTTATAATAGTATCAATAAATAAGTATTAATATTATTATTAAACAGTTTAAAAAACTCTAGTATCCTTAAAACACCTCTCTAATTTTATGCCACAGTAAATTATTAAAAATTGATTGGATAATTAAATATTAAAAAAATTACCCCATTTTACATGTCTCTTCTCAGTCAGGCACTCTTAGCAGAGTGGTCATGGTTATAGGTGGGTCCTGATGAATAGCGGCTCTTGCTATATGCCTCCATTCAGCTTTATTGGAGGCGTTGTGGGAACAGTCGGTCATGGTGGGTTTGATGAGCCTTCAGCCTTCACGTATTTTACTTGTACGGGAGATAAAAGCTATTTTCTTTTAAGTTTTTACTTCATAATTTTGTAGGGATCATAAGGGGGGTAAAATTATCATATAAACTTGAACTAACTAAATGAACTAAACCGAAACTAGGTAAACTATGAATCGGACAGAACGATGTTTCCTCAGCGATGTATGCCGGTAGAATAGACCGAGCCTGCTTGCTGGTAAATTCCGCCTCATAAACTATTTAATTTATTTGCAATAATTCAGAATTTTTGGCGAATTATTGACGTGGGCACATCGGGCTGAGAAGCGAGAAGTGCTGGTTTTGGTTTCAGTGGCAAGTTTCTGCTGTTTTGGGCCATGTTTTTTCTTCTTCTTCTTACTACAATGACATCTGTCTTGTTGACAATTTTGCCAGTGTCACGTAATTTTTTGGTTATAAAGTCTTATTCCGATCTACTAAACATAAATTTGTCTATTCCCAACGTCATCGCGGAATGGTTTAGAACTTTCTCGGGATACATCGTTGTTCAAATGACATTGCAACATAATACACTTATAACTTTTAAAACTATCATGGTTTTGCACATAATTTTTACTCAAAACGGGATATTTACCATGATATATGAGTTTTTCTGCTTCTCGATATTTCGGCACAGTTGCATGCGCCATGATCACGAGATAAACTGAAGTCTTTTCTGGTGGATGTTATTGGCAGACAAAACGGTCTACCCTCTTTCTCAGTCTTTTACTGCGAACATTACCCGTACTACCGGTTTCACTGTCACTGACAACTCGATCACGATTACGACACACAACACTCACGGTATCTGGACACATAACTGGTACCTCACTTTTACGATTTCCACACATCCACACCACCGGGTTCCAGGCTCCAGACAATTGAAAACCGTCTTCTCGATTGAAATTCCTGTGTTTGGTAATCTCTATTGCCTCTTGTACCAATCTTGGGATGTAATATTTTTCAGTTGAGATTACCTGTGGAGTGTGTAACTCGATCCAGTGGTTTGAGCCAGATTCTAGTAGGTGTGTAGCTATGGCCGACTTTTGTGTGTCCATATTTTTGACCGCCCGGATGTGCTCTGTCACTCGACAAGCTATGGTACGTTTTGTTTGGCCGATGTAAGAGCTCCCACAGCTGCAGTCAATCTTGTACACTCCTGGTGTTTGAAGAGGAATCTTATCTTTAGGTGAGCGCAGGTAGTGTGAGATCTTCTTTAAAGGAGTAAAAATTGTTTTTATGGACAATTTTTGCAAGGCTTTCGCAATTTTGTCCGTCACTCCTTTGATGTACGGTAGAAATGCAGGTTTTCGTTCTAGTATACATCTGTGGGGTTTAGGCCTTTGTCTAACTGGAAAAGATCGAAGCTTATATCCATTTTTACGTAGGACATACTGAACATGAGCTAGCTCACTCTTTATGGAGTTCTCATCACATAGGTCGAAAGCACGGTTCGTGAGAGACATTACAACCGAGTTAAGCGAGGGTGATGGTGTGAATCAGCATGGAGATATCGATCCGTATGGGTCGGCTTCCTATTAACCGAATAGCCTAAATTACCATCATCACGAATCTGTGCCATCACGTCCAGGAAAGCCAAGCTTCGATCACTTTCCATTTCATACGTAAACCGCATCTTGGTATGTACGCCATTTAGGTATGCCAAAAGGAGTTCAATCTCATGTTTATTGCCTCTCACAATACAGAAAACATCATCAACGTACCTTTTCCACAACTTCATTGGCAAGGGGGCAGAGCATATAGCCAGGTTCTCAAAATAACAAACTATTTCTTGTATAGGGAAAATTACTACCTACAAATTGATGGTGTTGCCATGGGAAGTCCCGTCGCTCCCGTCGCTCCAATATATGGATGGAGTATTTTGAGAACCTGGCTATATGCTCTGCCCCCTTGCCAATGAAGTTGTGGAAAAGGTACGTTGATGATGTTTTCTGTATTGTGAGAGGCAATAAACATGAGATTGAACTCCTTTTGTCATTCCTAAATGGCTTACATACCAAGATGCGGTTTACGTATGAAATGAAAAGTGATCGCTTCTTGAAAATGTTGTAGAAACGGGGTCGGGTCTTTTGTTTGATATTTAACGAAGTAACATGGCTCTTCTGAATTAATTATTTATTCTCGTGTTATTTAATGTTTTTTGTCCTAATCTTAGCAGAATAAATCAATAAATTGTGACTTCACAGCAAAAATGTCGACAATTCAATTTCAAGTTTATTATGTATTTTTGTGATTTGTACGATGAGAAATCCGCGATGACGTTTAGAATTGACAAATGACAACCGACAACAATTTTGTGACGATATTATAACATAACAAAACAACTTGATATTGTATTCTTCATTTGTCATTTCATTAAGTAACATAGCACTTTTAAATTGATTATTCTTTCACGTGCTATTGCATGTTTTCGCATTATCTGATCTACAATTTTTGTCTGAACGAAATGTATGATAAAACTTACCGTTTTGCTGAAAATCGCGAGAAACTCGTTTGTGTGACTTTTGACCCCAAATATATTTTTTTCCAGGTATCGATGAGGATATTTTTTAATTTCACTTATTATAGTGTTTTGAACAATCCTAGCAATTTTGAGCTGGGTGTGAATTATTGTACCCTTAGATGTCTAAATTGACCGGGCTAGGTGAGGAAAAGCGGTGACCAAGCGAACCACATATCAAACTCACCCTAATGAAGATTCTCTAGCTCTAGATGAATATCTAGTGTCGGTTTCCCCATCGAGAAAATAATACGTGAGTAAAAGCTCGTGTGTCTCAAAATTAAACAACTCGTGAAAGTTTTACATACAATGTTGAATTTCCAAAAAGTTGACTAGTTATAAACTTTTGAAATGCTCTTACCGGCGCGGTGGCAAGACAATGTTTGATGTTTACACCTGTGGTCAATTTAATTTTTCGATTACCAATGATCGAATTGATTTATTATTTACTTGTAAAAAACTACATAGACCTATAACCTGTTTCAATGTAGAAACGAATCTTAAGTATCTTCTCATTCGCACAACATAAATAGTGCTAGTAAGAGTACATTCCTAAACCCGCATTTTACTTATTCTTCTGTATTGTAAATAATAATACTGTCCAACAGGAACCAAAACTTTCAAGGAAAATAATATAAAATACTGAGAAATGCTTCTGTTGAAGCTTTAAGAGATATCTAGTTAATATGACGCCTGCGTCCACCTTTCAGCATGGAATTATATAGTCCGCTAGAAAGCATTGTCATAGCTAAGTTGCATTACAGCTGGAGAGCTCTCGTGGTCTACTAGTAGTGTCCATGCCTTGCGATCCAAAGGTCGTGGGTTCGAATCCGGTCGTGCACTGATGAATTTTTCGATAAGACAAAAGTATGCGTGCTATACCAGTAAAGAGTTCAAGCTGTGAAAGAAAACTTCGTGAGGAGACAGACATGTCGTAGAACCTTAAAAGCTCAAAGAAAATAGCCCCTGAGATGTACTTTAATCCTTTCGCCACACTGGTTTGAAGTTACTGGTGACACGATAAGAAGAAGAAGGTATCTACAGCTGGACCATAAGCAATTTTGTTTATTTATCACAAGAATATCGTTTTCTTTATCGGTCAATGTCTATGAACCTCGTTTGTCTTTAATTATCAGTGATCTAAGTTTTAATTGCATCCAGCTGCGTCCGTTTGAAATTTTGCTCCGGACTACTATAATACTACTAGCTGACCCGGCAAACGTTGTTTTGCCTTATTGAACATTAAAAAAAAGTTTTGGGTTGAGCCACCCTTAACACTTAGGGGTATAAAAATTTGTTATAACCATATTCTCAGACCTACTGAATATACATATAAAATTTCATCAAAATCGGTCAAGCCGTGATACAAGATTTTTATATATATAAGGATTAATACTATACTAATATACTATTGATTGAGATCACAAATACGAGACGTGTCATATAATGCCTGTGTATTTAGAGAAGTTTTCCTACAAGCTGTGACATGGCATCCAATGCAATTCAAGCTTTCTTAGCAAAAAATATACGAGACTCTCGGGTGCATTCAGATTTCATGGACAACTCTTTCCGATTCAGAACGCGGCACGTGAGTGTATTTGATTTTAAGATCCGGTATCAAAGTGCAATACAACTACATCTAAGTGAGTACGGTAAATAACTCAGAATCCTCTTATGCCGAAGCTCATGGAAGACTGTATTCTGCCAATCCTAACCTACTGCGCATATACCTGTGCTACGATTATGGAATTCTGATATGAAAACAACATTAATACTAACCACTTTTATTGGAACGAAGTTTTGTATCGCACGGTACGAACTTGGCGGATGGGGGGCGAGGCAAAAAAAATGTGTAAGATTTTTCTGTCACGAATTTCCGTCACGACCCTTTCTAAAGAAATTAAAACTACTATACTAAAGTACAGGCGGATACCCATAGGGTGACACGAATTTATTAATTAGATGAACGAATGAACAAATGCATTAGATTAATTGAATGATGTACAATAAAATGTTCATTTTCACAGCTCGATAAAATATATTGATTACGAAATTACTACCATTCCTTCAATTCATTAGTTATTTCTGCGTATCATTTAATTGCTCTCAGACGCTAGTAATTCATTCATTTGTATTGTTAATATACCTACAAAAGAGCTTAACCTGACTGACTGATTCATCATCGCCAAGCCGAAACCACTGAAGCTAGAAAGCTGAAATTTAGAAGGTAGCTTCCTATTACAGCAAAACCACTCACTAGGGCGGGGTTTTTTGAAATTCAACCCCTAAAAGGGTGAAAAGGGGTGAAAACAAATGTATGAAAAACGCGTAGTGCGATTTTCTTGAAACTTAATATGAATAAATAAGATGCCAAATAAATGGATACGTATTTGATAACTTTTTAACGGGAGGTATGATTTCTTGGAAACTTGGTTCGGATACTTAAAATGCAAAATAAATGGACACGTGTTTCAGGATTCTTCAAAATAACACTCATAAATGTTGTGTTTTATGTGTGAATGTTTGTATGAAAACTTTTTATTGGACGGTGGGTGTGATTGGTTTGAAACTCATCAATAAAATTTGGCAATGAGATAAAAAGCATCCTGGGAATGGATTTAAGCTAAAACTCCTTTCAAAAAATGCGGATGAAGTCGCGAGCTAGTAGTAATAGTAAAGCTAGCTGGTAATAATATACTACGAACGCATTTTTTGTTTTAATCGATGCAGTAAACGCGGAGTTTGCCAGCGAGTTTGGAAGAGCAGTATTCTAGAAGCCAAACTCACAGACTCCGAAATACAAAGTATACTGAACTTCAAACGCAAATAAATAAATATTGATGGACAATCCACACTACCCCAACTAGCCCTAAACTAAGCATAGATATAGGAAACAGATGACTGATAGAAAACTGTTTACGATAATTTATAAGACACAGACACATAATAAAAATCTATGTTCATCACACAAATGTTTGTCCTGAGAGGGGATCGTACCATAAACTACAGCGCAGAAGCCAAAGCTTCTACCAACTGAGATCAGAGGCCAATCACTCACGAATGTCGGACAGCAAGCAGTTAAATTAAAGTGGGTTAGGCATGTCGTGTGCATTATGGGCTAAAGCCACTACAGAGTGGACCACTCTGGACGGAAAACGACCTTACGGCAGACTGGCGAATGGAGAGACGAATTGGACTCCCATCAGGATTAGCCCATAGTGACAGAGAGGATTGTAGAGAAGAAAAGGAGGCCTTTGCCCTGCAGTGGGACGCCACAGGCTCTTTATAATAAACGACATAAAATTATAAACCTTAAATCTATGTAATGCTACCTTAGATCAATAGTTTATGAGTAATAATTTCTAGTGTTTATTTAATTATTTTTTTGCAGTTATTTCAATTATTTCGGCGTCGTCGTCTTCTGTTTGGAAGAAGGTAACATCGCATCGCATCGTATTAGCATTGTCATTCAACGTGGCAATTCCGAAACCGTCAGTATCTTACGAACGCTGTCCTCTGGCAGTGATCTAGATCAGTTTTGCTTATATCAAGATCGTTTTAAACGGTATTTTAAACATTTAACCTCGCTTGTTCATAACTCTCGGAACTAACTAAGAATAAAAGAACTATTCGAGTGGGGCAAATTGAAAAACAGCACTATATACTTACCTATATAGTGCTATATAGTGCTACTATATAGATAGGTATACTTATCTACTACCTACCTATTAACAGCAAATGCTGAATTTGCACCCATTGACCTTGGCGATTTAAGATATTAATTTGAAATATTTATACGATTTTTTTATTGAAGTAAAAACTTCTTTAGCATCGTTATGATTTGAAAGTCGATGAAACAAAAAAGCGACAGTAAAAAGAGACAGAAACATAAATTCATAAGATTTAACGTGGAAGAAAATTATATATGGGATACGTGGGAGAAATGATAGGAAGCATTATACAGTGTTTCTTAAATTCATGGTTCTAAAATTTTTAAAGGTTTCACTTCTACCTTGTGTGAATTACACACATGTTTTTTTATCTATTTAAATAGCTCAACTGCTTCACATGTAAGTGTTTTATATTATTTTGTATATATCTATGAAAAAAGATATACCAAAAACAATTACGGCCTTCTTTTAAACGCCTTTCTACATGAACACTGCGTTAGATTCGCCCTGTTATGTATTTGCTGCTATCATCCTACTAATATTATATATATCACAATCAGGTTAGGTATATATCGAGAGATCTATCTATATATATATAGAAGATAGTCGTGTTTTGTAACAAACAAGACTTTCTTTTATATTTATAGATCTCTAGATATATAGATTTCTTTTATACATATATATCGGGATTAAAATAGCCTATATCGGTGTAACCCGAAAAACAACGGGAACGGGACCGGGGCGGGCAAATCCGCGGGTGGCCGCTAGCGCCATCTATCAATATTTATCCGTAACTTTATTAATCTCTGTAATTATTACAATAATTTTAATAGCTACCTTTTTTTAATAGCGATATTAGTACTTTAATATGGTTTTTGAAGTTGTAACTGCCCAACGAAGTGAGCATGGGTCAGCTAGTATATATATAAATGCCAAAACGCAACCATAACGCGTTCTAATTTTTCCTGTGGCGCCTTGCCTTGTGGTATCTTGTATATATACCTACATGTTTTTAACAGTGGTTAACTTTTGTCAGAAGTTGGGAGACGTTTCTAAGTCCTCGAAAAAATCCTACATATACGTCTAGAAAATTATTTAAATTCAATTAATTTCATAAATGAAAAGCAATATGGGTTCAGGCCCAAAAGCAATACATTATCAGCAACAATAGACCTTGTTACGAAAATAAAGTCAAATATAGATGGTAAAAAAATAGCACTAGGCGTATTTATTGAATTAAAAAAAGCTTTTGATACAGTCAGTCACAAACTATTAATAGAGAAATTAAAATCAATAGGTATTAGAGGTAAGGCTATCAATATGCTTAAATCATACCTAACAAATAGGTCACAGGTGGTAAAAACTGATAGTGTTCAAAGTAGCTCAGTCCCTGTAACATATGGAATCCCTTAAGGCTCGATATTGGGACCTCTTCTCTTTTTAATTTAAATTAATAATATCCATGAATTAGGTCTAAATGGTCACGATACGCTGATGACACGTGCTTATTTTATTTTGGCTTATTTTATTTGGACTAGCCCATTCACCCTTACCTGGTCTACATATTCCCATTTCCTGCATCACCTTAAACTCATCCTTCACCTTTCTGTACCGATCTGGCGGTAGCGGTCTGGGGCGCGCAAAAACCGGCGGACCATTGGTAATAATGCGATGACATACTGAATGTGACGCGGTTTCCCTAAAAGCGACTAACTTCGTTATATCTGCATACTCTTTTAAGATATCCCGATATGGATTATCATCCTGAATACTTTTTATAGACGGCTCGTCGTACCTTATGACGGATCCCATCGTGCACAAATTCGTAACCCTATCTAATAATTTCTTACTGTATAAATCTACTACTAATTTATAATATGCAATAAAATCTGCGCCTAAAATGGCCTGTTTAACATCACAAATTATAAAAGTCGATTTAAATGATCTGCGTAACCCTAAATTTAATTCTAGAGTCTTTACACCATATGTTTTTATTTCTGAGTTATTCGCAGCAAAAAGTTTATAGCTACACGATGTACGCTCACCTTTATATTCACTTACTGGCAATACGGAAACGATGGTTTCCCGTTGTGGCTATGCAGTCTCCCACCGCATAGGACTGCACAGCCTCTAGTTTCCCGATCTGTCTGAATTTCCCGGTTGCTTCCAGTTGCACGGTTTTTCGCACGACTTCGCATGGTTCTTCCATCGGTAATGATACTTGCACAGCCAATCTTTACTCTCAGGAGTTCTTCTCGGTCCTCTTGATTGCGACCTGGACCTGCTCCTATTCCATGAATTTCCTCTTCCCATGCTTCTGCCTCTGACCTCGTTTACCTCTCTCCGCAGCTCCTGGATCTCTAGAGTCATATGTCTAATCTGTGATAGTAAATCAGGTAACGGTGCTGATGTAGAATTTGATGCAATAGCAGCTATATCACTTGTCTGTATATTTTCCACGATCTTATCAGCCATCGTATCAAGGTCATCTAACTTCATGCCCTGCGCCACCGATAATACGGTCCGAACTGCCATCGGCAATCTCGCGATCCATAACCGTCTGAGTGCTTCTGTACAAACCTGCGTGTTGGACGCTAAAGCAGACATTCTTCTTAACAGTTGCGATGGACGTTGCGTTCCTAGATCCATTTCCCCAACCAGATTATTAAACTGCTTCTCTGCGCTCTCTTCGTAAGCCGAAAGTAATCTGGCTTTAATAGCGGCAAACTTATTTTCTTTAGGCGGATCGTATATGATGTCACCTACTTGTTGTAGAGCATCCCTGCTCAGTTTGGCGATCACCATATTGTACTTTGCGCTGTCTCCTTGCTTCTGTGGGTCCATCACTGAATCGAATTGGGCAAACCACAATCTTGGCATATCCACCCAAAATTCAGGTATCCTTGCCGATACACTGATGCTGGCCAAATCATTGACCGGTTGCGTAGCGATAACCGGTGCGGGTGCCGTTAACATGGTCTGATTTGGGTTTGTCATTGTGTCCGTTATATTTCTCGCGGTTTACGGAACACTAATTCTGCGCGAGGAGACACTCCCGATAAGTCTATGTACCTACTATTCACTTTTTACTGTTCACTTTTGTTCCAAAGTTCTAAATTCACAAGTTCATAAGTTCATCGTCGGAAGGTCACCAACGTAAAGAAACGTTAATCACTTTTTGTATATGTACCTTCCGATCACGTCGGACTCCAGATCAGAAGGTTGTCTAACTTTGGAAATGTTATTTTTATAAATGAAATACGTAGTTGTTAATCACTCAGCATCTATTCAGTATTCATGTACTATTCGTATGCTTGTCGGGAGTTGACTGAGGTATCCAGCGCGCGTGACGTATTGCATTGCTTATATTTTGCTGAGCTAAGCTGCGCTGCGATCCCTACAGTCAATAAATTATCTAATTCCACAAGCGCAATCAGATCTCAATACTCTCTTCACTTGCTTTCAGTGTAATCTGCTCACATTCAATATTGAAAAGATTTGTTATACCATATATAGAGCAAAAAAAAAAATTGTACCCCATGAAAATTTTATAATAAATAATATACCACTTCAAGAAAAAAGCTCTGAAAAATACCTTGGACTGCGAATGAATAGCTGTTTGACCTGGAACGCACACATTAAACATATAAAAAATAAACTCTCGACTTTTACTGGGTCACTTCGAAACATTGTTTGGTGCATTCCACGATCAGTACGCTACACAATCTACAACTCTCTTATCAAACCACAATTACTATATCCTATTGAAATCTGGGGCAGTGCCGTCAAAACAAAATTAGCTGAAGTTCAAATAATACAAAACAAAATAATTAAATTACTCTTTCACAACCCCTACTTAACATCAACTACTACTATCTATAAAGAAATAAAATTAATGAATATAAAGCAATTATACACATTTCATACATGCATACTTATCCATAAAATCTTGAAAAGTTCACTCCATACTAGTCTATCATTTAAAACAGCGCAACAAACAAAAAAACGAAATACCCGCCGAGCCAGTTTTCTGGTTCTACCGAAGGCGCGTACAAGCTACGGCAAAAAAATGTTTACTTTCGATGGCGCACAGCTTGATAACCAAATACCGTCAATTATAAAAAATGTGAGCTCATTCAAACTAAATTTTCACAGCATATTGTTGACAATTATTTCTAAGTTTTCGTGATGCATTGGATGGGTAAATAATAATCCTCCTTACCTATACAGTTACACAGGTGCTCAAACGACCTACCCTTTATTTATGTTAAACTTTTTCTCATGTTAGCGACAATACTTGTATTTTTGAGAATACATTTCTTTAAGCCTAAGTAAGATAAAAATACGTTAAAATAAAAATAATCATTATTATTTCATTTTATGGTAAGAGGCCTGACGGCATGACATTAATTCCCTGGAGTCGTGGCCTCTGGTGTGGGATGTGACTTGTGTGGACACTCTGGCAGCATCTCACGTATCGTTTACGTCTAAGACCGTGGGTGACGCTGCTGCTGCAGCAGAAGACCTCAAGAGGCGGAAATATGCATCCATTGGCAATGGTTATATATTTCTGCATTTTGGGGTAGAAACTTTAGGCCCGTGGGGACCTGAGGCGTGGCTCTTATACAGAGAGTTATCAAAGAGACTGGTGGACAAGACCAATAGTCAAAGGGCTGGTGCTTACCTCGGACAAAGGATTAGTATGGCTATTCAACGAGGTAACGTTGCCAGTCTTTTGGGCACTCTACCTGCGGTCAGTAAACTGAACTGGAGTTTTATCTATAAGCAATTGTATATTTATGTCATATTATAACTGTTTATGCAAGTAAGTTAATGTAAAAATATAAAAAAATATAAATTTTATTGTTGTCTTCAATTTCAAGTAAGTATGCAAGAGTTTAACAACGTCTGTTGTAACAAAATTTCTGGTTTTGAAGGATTATATTACTTACCTACGTATAAACCAATAATGAATACCCACTTAATTATTATTAATTGCAGAGACACTGCAAAATGACATTGGAAATATTAATTAATTATTATAAGTAATTGTTTTAAAACCTTCCATTGAATTTTAAGTGAACAATTTGCGGAATAAAAACCGCAAAGTTGTTGAAGAGATAATAGTAAATTGCAATTAATATATAATTTGATAGGTAAATATTAATCGTTTATTAAAAGACGATAAAAGGTAATATTAAAGCAGATTATGGGTAAATACTTTGTTGAATTTGTTACTGAACAGAAATAAATTACCAGACCAAAAACTCTTGTCAAAAGTTTTTGCCATAGATAACCTAGTTATTAGCAAAAATAGGTGCTTTTTACAGATTAAATATAAGTTTCTTTAATAAATAGTGAAAACTAGAGCATAGATATGAAACTCCCATGTGACGACAACCACTACCGACGCCACGTAGTATCATGAAAACAGAACACCAGTTACTTATTTTAACGAGTTTTGACGTTGTTATTATAAGTCTTAAAATGAAATTGGTGGTGATTCTGCCGTTTCGCCGGACTACTAATTTGTAAAATGATGATCTTATTTTGATATTTCCTAAGTTCAAATTAGATTAATATTAATGACAGTTATAAATGTTGAAATTGAGGTTTGTTGTTTTATTAAATTAATCTTTTCTAGAATTTTCCATAATTTTAAACCATAACGATTTTCATGGCGGCTTAAATGAGCAATCAGGTCACAATCACACGTCATATTGGTAAATTGATGAACTGTACTTTTCAAATGTTACCCCTATTTTGACTTTGATGCAAAAAAAATAAGACCATTTATATTATACGAAATTTTAGTTAGTCCCGTGAAACAACAAATTTAGGGCAGATGTCATAAAAAAAATAAACTAGACTATTTTGAATTCCTTTCTTGTTTTACCTTAATAAATATATTACAAAGCCCATCAAACATAGTGGCTACGTAAGTAAATAATTAAAGAAAACTATATTGTTTCCTGACTTTAAAAATAACGGTCATTGGTTAATTTTCAGAAAAAGAGTCATTTCTATGCGCTACCGAATATTACTATCTTAATCTTTGGCCAAGTTCCAATACGTTCAAAACGAACGCGTTTATTTCTAGGAGACAACGTTTCGTTGACGCGGTAACCTGACTTGAGAATTGAATTTGCCCCAATTCGTCGAGAAATACCTTTATTTGCAAAAGCTTGCAACCTTCGCCATAGTTTGTGTAACTGTTACTAAAGACACCAGTGATATATGAAACGAGAAAAGTTTAAAGTGCTGTGATTTAGTTTGCGTATAATGTGAGTATATTTGCTGTGAATTTGTTTGGTGCGTTATTTTCATGTTTTGGCTATCAACATCGCATCGTAAAGGAGTATGTAGGTTAGGAGCAACTTTTAAACAAACAAATGCATTTCCATCTCGTTTTTTCTTATTCTGTTGACTTGTTTTGAGACCTGACCACTAGTAATTCTTATACTTACTAACTTCGTGGTAACATCCGCTTGGCTAATTTATTCTGATTATGATCAATTATTGTCTACTTTGATCCAAATATGCGCATCTTGAGTTTAATTAATATTCTATCTATAATTACTACTTATAATTATTATTATTACTGTTTTAATTGATCTTAATACCTGCTATTTCATTTAATTGTGTTGTTTTCATGAATTAGGTATATTATAACTTCTAAAATTTAAAAACTTCTAAAACTTCTAAAAATCATGGTTTATGGAAGTTATGGTTTGGAATATCAGGAAGCAGAAAGACTCATATATCATGGTAAATATCCCGTTTTGAGTGAAAATTATGAATATTATTATGTTTAATTAATGGTGTTAGTTCTATGCCGTGTTAATTAAAGTAAATAAATAAATCGTTATAATCCCTTTTTTCATTGTTATGTTGTGATCTATATATCCAAGCTACCACTAAATCTACATTATACATTTTGTCTATCAAATCACGATAACAATCTTCTTCAATTTCTATCACTAGTTATTATGAAACCAGTGTGGTGAAAGAATTAAAGTGCGCCTTCCTTTGACAACACAAAATATATCGGTGGCCATAGTACGAAAGTAGGTAGGTAGTGATTTTATTCTGTTTTGTAGTTTTAATTCTAGGTAGTAAGTATTTAACGATTATAATACGTTGATAATTTTCAGGTTCTTTACGTGTATTATACTCATTCTGGGTACGGCCTCCATCTCCCAATGCCAGCTCAGCAAATGCGATCAGACACCGCCAGGAGCTATGTATAAAGAACCTCGTGAAGATACGCACCCTTTCAGCTTAAAAATTGAGAACCATTCTGAAAAGCAAGACGACCAAGTTATTTATTTCACAGCGGACCAGACGTATGTGTGTAAGTAGGAAATAATACGTGCAAGCTTAAAAGAAAATTATGTATTTCCGTGCGCAAAAACGCATAACACATTGCTATAACTATTATCACAGGCGCTTAATCAACTCCCTCAAAAATCATATCTGAAATAGGTTATTACTATCTGTTCTATTATATCCAAACCCCAAAGGATGCACATGATAATAATGTCACGCAAACGAAGTCGCGCGGAGTTCCACTACATCATTTGTAATTTCCAGTGTCACTAGCAACCTCGCAGTTGAACCGCCCATTTCGCTGGTTCATGATCACAGCCGAGGATCCAGACGTGGACAATGCTGTGAACATTCGACAACAGGCCAAGGATGTGGGGAGTCTGAAGACCCTGGACATCCGTCAGTCGCGTCACAGCGAGCGCTGCACCAACTCAGTCGAGAACTTCGATAACACCGATAAACAGAAGGTTGAGGTTAGTTTATAAACCCGAGTACCTCAACGTATTTCTGCGCTGCTTGGAATACTGAAAACTACCTGTTGCCCGTGACTTTGTCCGCGGTACCTAGATAAAAAGTAGCCTATATGTTATTCCATATATATGTAAAGCAAGGTTCTATCAACAAATATCAAATATCCAAACATCTGTTACATAATTCACATTTTAAGACGACCTCTGTGGCGCAGTGGGCCCAATGCTTGCCTAAGATGCAGAAGGTTGCGAGTTTGATTCCCGCCACGGGACAAATGTTTGTATGATCTTTGCAAGTATTTGTCTCGGGTCTCAGTGTTTTTCTATGTATAATGTAGTCATGTCAGTGGTAACCATAACAGATTGGGGCTAGATAATAATGTGTAAATATATCCGGCATTATATTATTATTATTATTATTTATGATATTAGCAGAACGTAGGACAAAGTCAAAGTCAATGTCAAAAAATACTTTATTCAATACAATCACAAGGATCACTTTAAAACGTCTTAAATACTAGGTGAATTAGGTGCCAATTCATCCGAGAAAAACAGGCAATAACTCGTCTTGGTGCTAGCGCTTTTTTATATGATCCTCTTATACCTTACCATACCTTAACTACGAAATACTAATACAAGAGAGTTTATACATTTCAAGTGTGTCGGTTAACTGTCTGAGGGCAGAGCGACATGAGGCCATGCATTCTTATCAATAATATAGTCATTTATATTATAATAAGCTTTCTTCAAAAGACTACCTTTTATGGTAGCATTTTCACGAAGCTTATTACAGAAGCGCACCATGTTCCCCATAAATGACTTATTTACTTTTTCTAGTCGAAACCTAGGGATGTATAATTTGATAATTTGTATAATTTGTCTATTCCTAGTAATGATTCTATGAAGTGATTCACTATTTGGCTGAAACACATCTCTATTTTTATTTGTGTATAACAAATTTTCAAGTATAATATTGTGAAGCTATTGTGAGTTACCAATATCAGCTGCTTTCCCCTAGAGAATGATGCCGTATATCGTGAACTGCATATGCAGCGGAACTAAGCCTAAAAGCGAGTGTTTCAATATGCGGTCCCCACTGTTGTTTTGCATCAATATTAAGACCTAGGAAGATCGTGGAATCTACAAGATTCATTGGCTCTCCATTCATTTTATTGTTTGTCGGGCTATGAATAACATTTGGCAAAGTGAATTTGATACATTTCGTTTTTTTTAATTAAGTAAGTGGTTATTTACAGTGAACCAGTTAAGAACTAACGATAAGGATTAATTTACGTTATCGCAAATACAGGTTTTACCTCTATCAACTTTAAAAATTAAATACGTATCGTCTGCAAATAAAACTATATCACAAATATTTTTTACAAAAAAAGGTAAATCGTTAACGTACACGAATACGAACGAAACGGACGAACTAATGATCTGTTTTCCACAGGTGCACTGGGTATCCCCACACGATACAGATAGAGTGAGGATACGAGCCATGGTGGCAGAAAACAACGAAGCCTGGTACGAGGGAGAAAGCCTAAACATAACGCTTGTCAAAGAAGAAAGTCTAGCCAGAGATAGTTCTCCATATCCGCCAGTGCGAGATTGCAATATTTGTGGTGAGGCCCGCTATGAGGTAAGTTATTGAAAGTAATAAAACATTGAATAGAAAACTATGTTCAGATGCATTCACGCAAATCGATCTTTGTCTCTTCCCCTGGGCAAAAACCAGCAAATATTCATTTAGGTTCATTCATTCAGTTCGTATTAAGCCAAAAACATACAATAAGTGTATGTGTGGTTCTAAAAGTACGACTAGCATCCAACAGTCAATCAGAACCCAACTTGACCTGACCATCAAACAAACAAACAAACAATACATTCTTTATTCAATAAAATCACAAGGACCACTTTGAACCGTCTTCTTAGATGCTAGTGAATCTAGGTGCCGATTCCTCCTAATCCCTTCTTCTTCTTCTTCGGAACTCGGCTGATCTTAACACTTTTTTGTATGATCCTTGCCAATTTTGTTGAGTCGAGCTGGAGCAGATTTGAGAGTGTTCCATCATTAGTATAAATACTTACGGGTATTTATCGCGTTTATTTACCTATTTTTCCCGACGTTTCGACAGGTTTACACTCTGTCGTGGTCACGGGATGACTCTCGGGAAAAATAGGTAAATAAACGCGATAAATACCCGTAAGTATTAATAATAATGTGTTCTGATCGCGTAAGTTTAAAAAAAAAGTGTTTCATCAGTTCCATTAGTTAGAGAGTGTTTCAGTTAGAATAATATTGTGTATTATGACCAACAGGTAATCTTCAATGGCCTGTGGTCTCGTGTAGCCCACCCTCAACAATACCCAACTAAACCTGATGATAATGGCTACACACACATGGTGGGAGCTTCTCATGATTTCTACTATTACCTGTGGAAAGCTGGTTCTAAGGCCAGGGAAGGTTTGAAAGCTCTACTCGAAAATGCCGATACACATACGCTTGAAAGAGAAATTATCAGTGCTGTAAGTAAATTGCCTACGACCCATAAATAGCAACATAAACAACAGTACCTTCTAATCTTCTCTTTCATCTAATGTTATTACACAATTTGAAACCGACTGTATGTACTCAAAGATTTTGAGACTGATGTGTTTTACCATCGTATTATTTGTCGATAAAGGCACCGACACTGTTTCGATTCATCTAAATAGCTATAGAATCTACTGAAAAATAAATTAAGTAAATAAATATATAAATATTGGTGAACAATGCACACAACACTATGTAGGCCTAAACTAAGCATAGCTTGTACTGTGACTAGATGGCTGATAGAATACTTAAATATTTTAAATACATACTTAAGATTCTTTTTAACACCCAGACACAGAACAAACATCTATGTTCGTCACACAAATTTGTGTCCTAGGAGAAAATCGAACCCTCAACCTACAGCGCCATGACCATCCGTTTTTACTGTAGTACCATTAGAATGTACCATTGATGGTACTGTGGTTTTTTTGTCGTAGTACTATCGGTACAACGGCAACAAGAAAAGACCACAGTATCAATGGTACATTCTGCATTTTTCTGGCGCTTCGACGCTGTCGCGGCACGCTCGCTTTGCGCGTTGATTTCTCTATGTAGCATAACCTAACCAGATTACAACTAACATCTCACTAACATAAATATGGTAATCAAAAAATGGTAATAAATATTGTAATCTGTAACACACTGTAAACTCAGGTTCGTTTTCCACGTCTTGTTTTCTATACTCTAACATAACCTAACAAACTGTTTATAATGTAACGTCCAAAGGTAACGTCTTACTAACATAAATATGGGAATTATATTTTATCATAATTTCTTGAATGTACCACGGATAACCAGTCACAATATACTAGTATGTAGTGGTACTACTGACGTAGTTGAACGACGATAAATAGTAATTGCCACAGATGTACCATCAATGGTACATATAAATGGCGCCACGGTAAAGGAACTGTACCATCACTACTATACAAATAGGCTCCTGGTTTGCGCGCTCAATTTTTATAAATGTATGTTTTATCTTAGATGAACGAGACTTCTGGTACCAGGACTTTGATACGAGGCAAGCGCCGCCACCACCCCTACATGTTTGAGCCATCGCACTCGCTATTCAGAGTCGATAATATCCACCATTTGTTCTCTGTTGTGGTGGGGATGAGGCCATCACCTGACTGGTTCCTGGGTATGACGCAGTTCGAACTCTGCGTTAATGATGAGTGGCTGGAGGAGTACGAAGTGTCGCTGTATCCATGGGATGCTGGTACTAGAAGTGGGGTGTCTTATGAGGTCAGTGTAGGATATGCCTTATTGAATGTGGGGTGTTTTTGCAGCTCTATATCGCGCTTAAGCAGGCCGTCTTCTCGGCAAATATATATTGATAAATTTGTACGATAATATCGTTGAAATGTTCGTCCAGTTCAATAGAATTGACAAATATAAATAATCGTCTGTTGATGATTATTACGGCATAGAATGTCATAAGTAATGTCGGATAGTTTTCACACAATAATGAATTTCGCAATTAGGTTAAATATATGATTTTATTGTTTATGTAACATGTTATGTAATGTGTAAAAGCTGGTGCTCCAACCATATCGAGATATCAATCAATCAAGTTCACACTGTCCCAGGCAGACTGACGGGAAGAGCGATGTTCGCGAATTCCCTAAGTGGTCCCATATTACAGTCTCAACGGAAATAAAACATGGGAAAACGTTTTTTAGAGTCAATATGGGGTTTTTTTCTACTTTGTGCCTAATGGAAGAGAACTTATGAAGTAGGCGCAACACTATATGACGCAAGCTGCTTCTTATAAAAACAGAACAATGAGAGCCCAGGTTCAGCCCGTGGCTTTTTACCCATTGTACCTGCATAAAAAGTAGCTATTGTTCTTCCCCAGGATACTGTATATGAAAATTTACGAAATTTCATCAGAATCCATTCAGTCGTGAAAACATAACAAACAGACAGACAAGATACTTTCTAATGTATAATATTAGCATGTGTATACGATACAAGATACCATATTGTATTAGTAAAATCAGTTTTATGTAAATATAGATATAACTCCCTGCAGTTAAAAAAATACCCGAAACTTACGAATGTTTGTCGTCGGCCATGACCACAAACTATAGGATGCTAACGCATCAGACGGGGCACTCCCATAGACGAAATCCTGTCCAATACCTGTTCACCTTATCCCATATGACAGATAACTTTTTTATTTTGAATGAACCTTTTAGCATCAGCAAGGTATTCATTCTACCGAGTATATTTTTTTTGCTTGCTTGCATACAATTGCTTACTATTTTAAAATATTTTATTGATCTACAAAGGAAAGACCCTGATAATCATAATAAACACATTGATTATACAATTAGACATTTATTTACAGAAATATACAGAATAATACAAAATACAAGTCAAACAATTGAGCTATCTAAATTGCGTAAAACAATCTATAGATAGCCAAACTGGTCCAGAAAATTTTATTATTTCACGGAAGCGGCCTTGAATTCAAGAAAGAAAGGCATATTTGCATCTTATCAGGTCCTCAGCACCTCCCCACATGCAGCTGTCCTCACCAGCTCTAAGAGAAATCCCAGACTGTAATGGGATGCGGCAAGGGTGTCTACACAAGTAGCATCTCATATCAATGTCCCACCCATCTCTTAAGGGACAAGAGTCATCAGGCTTTTTACCATCATCACTTATCAGACTGTACAAGCCGAGAACAGCTGGTATGTTGATGTTGACATTTGAATTAGGTGTAATCTGCTTTGGAGTAGGTGTGAGCCAAATGTTCATGGTGTGTAATCACATGATGATCACAGTACTATCTGGAAAAAAAAGAAATTTAAGCACACATAACCAAATGCAATAATGTTGAGTGTTTAACATTCTATGTTGTTTCTATTGGTGTTTCTATGTATAATATGCATGTATTTACAAATAAAGGTATAAATAAAAAATATTGCTGGACAATGCACACAACATCATCTATTTATGGTGACAAGATGACTGATAGAATACTTATAAGAGTATATTTTTAAATACATACATTTATGATACTTTATAACACCCAGATACAGAACAAACACCTATGCTTTTCACACAATTGTTTATCTTGGGAGGGAATCAAACCCTCAACTTAGAGCACAGAAGGCTTCTACCAAATGAGCTGACAGGCCAGTCGATTATGTAGTATAACAGTCACTTGGTTCCTATAACACAAGCTCTGCTTACATTATCATTATTATTATTTAATGATTTTGGTAAGATAAGTAGGTACAATAAGTACTTACTGGTGATTATAGCAGAAGAACACCAATAGACAGACATTTCGTTAACAGCAGATTACGTTGGATAGGCATGTGCTCTCGAGTTGAAGCGAGAAATCTCTTCAAAAAATGCTTTCTACACACAATCATACTGCTTGCGAAGATCTTGAAACTTCAGGTCTAGAAGTCTTTTATTCCAATCGAAGTCCAGTCCAAGAGTTCAATCTCTCTTTTCGGAAGCATAAAAAAACTGACGTCCTTTCGTTTACTAGCACAGCTCACAACACAGCACTTGTACATTACTGCGAGATTAAATAACAGGTTCAGGAATTGAGAGGATAAATATAAATTACTTGCAGAATTTAAAAATCAACGTCATTTAGCTTTGAAACTACAACAGCTGTTGCTTGTTAGTTTGGTTGGTTGGTTTGTTTGGAATGATTTGATGTCGATAGCAAAATAGGAAACAAACACGCCTTGATCGGGCAGGAAAGAAGTATGAAAGAAGGGGGAGAGGAACTGTTAACTATGTTAGTACTATCGTTCTATATAGACTATAAATCGGCCAGGATTTAAAGTTCAATGATTGCCGGCCATGGCCATGACAGACGAACTAAGGATTGACGCAAGTTCACGTTTTTGACAGTTTTTGACAGGAGCCAGTAGAGTCACGTGATGTAGTTATCTATGGCGGGCTAGAAGCGGCAAAATTTGAAATATGTTGCTTGTGTAATTTTGTGTTTTGTACATAAGTACGTAGGGAAATCCCTAACATGTAGACCAAACAACAATCTAGGAACCTACTGATTTTGTAATATGGGTCTGTGTAATTTAATATAAGATCATGATTGTGCCGTGGGTCAAATAAACAGATTACTAAGTAAAATATAAACAGAAAGTGCTGAGTAAGTTCTGTCAGCTTTCCGGTTCCCATATGTTCTCTATGACAAAGCTTTGCTTAGTTTGGGGCTGTATGGCGTTGTGTGTAATTCATTATTCATGTATTGGTATTTATTTTATTTTCTGTTTTGTAACTTCTGTTTGTTAACATTATTTATTTCTTTAAATTAAGATATAGTTTTCATGTCCGCTAAACTGAATCGGTCCTAACAGGAGACTAACGCGGTTTGTTGACTCTGCAATCCGCATATGCTGAGTTAGGGTCCATTTCGACAACCATTAATTCAGATAAATTATTTGTCTATTGTGATCTGTGGTTGCAAATTATTCTATTCTATTTTCTTTTTCTTTCTTTCTTTCTTTCTATCTGCACACAGCAGCACACACACTTCTTATTTGTCTGAAATCATGAAGCATTGAAATGCTCTGTGGTGTAAGGACTTGTGTACCCTTGGTGCTCTGATGTATTAACTTATATGTACTAAGCTGATGCACTATGCACTGAATTTGATTTGGCTAAGTGGAACACCATCACTTTGGAAACTTTCATGGTTTTGAACTTAATTTTCATTACCATATGTGACTTTTTCTGCTTTCCAATATTTCGGCACAGTTGCATGCACCATGATCACAAGATAAACTGTAGTATGTCACTAACAACAGCGATTTCGGTGGTACGGGTAATATTCGCAGTAAAAGACAGAGAGTGCGGGTAGACCGTTTTGTCTGCCAATAACATACACTCGCAGACTTCAGTGTATCTCGTGATCATGGCGCTCTGCCGAAATATCTGGAAGCAGAAAAACTCACATATCATGGTAAATATCCCGTGTAAAGTAGAAGTTATACCTTTCAGTCAGAAACAGCACCAACTCAAGACAACATAGAGCGCGTAGAAGTGGGTTCTTTCAACAACGAGTCGCCGTTCTATCAGAAGAACCTGAACGATCTGAAGCCGTTTGGCAAACTTCTAGTCAGGAGGTTGGACGTCTATCCTTGGGATGAGTCTGAATGTGCTGGTAATCTAACACTTAAGATCTGTGACTACTTCTTACCATACCGATGGCTTATGGTAACAGTCCTTCTTCTGTAGTAATGCTGGATTTCTATTACGTGAAGGATTATTTTGGCCGTCTTGCGAAGCAAACATAGCGTTCTTATATAATTCATTTTTCTCGAAATATTACAAATAAAAATAAATAAATATTTATCGTCAACTCACACAACATTATCTAGTCATCTAGTTTTATTATGGTGACCAGATAACTGATGGACTACTTTATATTTATAAATACATACTTATGATACTTTATAACAGACACAACAAACACCTATGTTCATTACACAAATGTTTGTTCT
This sequence comes from Lampropteryx suffumata, assembly GCA_948098915.1. Taxonomy (NCBI): domain Eukaryota; kingdom Metazoa; phylum Arthropoda; class Insecta; order Lepidoptera; family Geometridae; genus Lampropteryx; species Lampropteryx suffumata. The sequence goes on along the minus strand of OX402565.1, from coordinate 13,249,231 downwards.
GGGAGGGAATCGAACCCTCAACCTACGGCGCAGAGGGCAGAAGGCTAGGAAATGAAGGCTACCAAATGAACTGACAGGAAATTTGGGTACTATTAGTAATTTTGGTGATTTTATTTAGATAAAGCTCGATATTGGTGGCAATTCGGTTGGTTCATTTCTAAAATTAGGAATTGTCTAAAATATATTTGAGTGCAAATGCTATGACTACATTTGTAAAACCTATTCGGTTGGTACCATACCATCTTACTAAATTAGGAACGCTTAATTAAATTAGATAAAGTTAAATTCGGATAAGTTGGTAACAGCAGAATACCAAAGTTACATTTGACAGTTCTAAACCTAATATTAGCTAAAATTTGTTAGGTTGGTGCCAACAGAATTGAGGCCATTGACTCTGGTGTGAATAATTGGAATAAAAGTTTTGTGATACGAATAAAGCTAATCCGTTTTATTATCTTAATGAAAAATCACCATTTTATAAATATAACAAATTACGAAAAACAACTTACGTATTTGTGTCATCTTACTAATTATTTTCTTTCTAAAATTAATGCATCTGACTTATTGTCAATTATACCAGTGGCAAGTGATTGTTTGGTTAGATCGTCATTTGTCTGCTATAAACGTCATCGTGAAATGGCCGTATCTACTTTCTCGGAATGTCTCGTCGTTAAAATTACAATGCAATACAATACACTTATAATTAAATTGTTCATACTTGTGCGATGAAGTCCCAATTAATTGATTAAAATTCCGATGAGATTTCTGAATAAAACATGCAATAACACGAGGAAAATAATTAATTTAGAAGTGATGTTACTTCATGAAATGACAAACGAAGAATAACGATGTCTTACTATAAACAAGTTAATAACATGACATTGGCACAATTTACATCATTTTGACACATGCCATTGACGAAGAAGAGGAATTATTTGAAAGTATTAGTAATGTGGTAGCCCAATAAAGCCGATTAAAGACGATCCCACTAATATTATAAATGGGAAATCTTACGAGTGTTTCATAAATCTTTGTAATAATAATGCTTATCTTTTCCCAGAATTACAATCTAATACAGATTTAACACTGGATTCCAGACTCATACAAAGAGTAACCAAATAAAAAAAAATGTAGGCTAAAGTTTGAGTGAATGTTTTGAATATAATTATCCATACTAATGGTCGCCCACTGGTCGAAATTCGACATTAATTAATTAATAATTAATGTATTTTTTATGCACAATAAAAAAATTATTTGCATTCTGCACTCTTTCTCTATATAAACTATAAGTATGCGAAATTTCATACTTCTCCGTCCACGCGATTTTCGTACAAAGCTTTTGCTTCACGTATTAATATAATTATAGATATATTTTATATCTTTGTTATTTGACAACCTCTGTGGTGCACTGGGCTAAGGTCTGGCTGAGGCGCAGAAGGTTGCGGGTTCGGTTCCCGCCGCGGGACAAATGTTTGTATAATCTGCAAGTATTTGTCTCGGGTCTGGGTGTTTCTATGTATAATATGTATGTATTTACAAAAAAAAAGTATGTAAGTAGTATATCAGTTATGTGGTATACCCATAACACAAGCTCTGCTTACTTTGGGGCCAAATGATGTTGTGTAAAATGTCCGGGATTATTTATTATTATTTATTTATTATTTATTCAATCACGCAATCGGCTGAATTCGAATCGGATAAAAATTTGTATAGATAGAAGCCGGGATCAGCAGCTAGTGTAGTGTTACGTCAATCAAGAAAGCTGCATAGATTAAAAGCACTACATTTATTTGAAACTGCATATATTTCTGTTCTTGCTTTATAACTACTCTAATCTAGTATCATCTACTCAAATCTATGGATCTTTGTGCTGTCTGAATCAATAAATGAATTTAATGTAATTTATAAACTTAACAACTCTATTACAGCTTTATAGCTGTAGGTAGTTAAGGTTCACTATCCTTCACGACCTCTCAGGGCCAGCGATGGCGATCGAATACCAAAGAAGATCGCTCTCCCGTAAAATAAAATGAATTTGGTTCCTAAAGCTAAATTCACGGGAAGGTAGTTCAAAATTGTTGCCAGTCGTTATAAATACTGTTACTAAGGTATGTTTTTAAAGCCTTTAAGTATTTAATAGTAGATTCCGTTATTTACCTTTTTTATCATATGTTTTAGGCCCCGAAGGTGAGGAAGAAAATGCTGGAGAGGAAGAGGAACCTTCTGAGTAAGTTTGCCTAAAATATAAATTTAAAAGAATCTCTGCTTTCTATCTGTCTCACTTCCAGAACTCTCATGAGTTGTAAACATTTTGATAACCACCTTTTACGAAATATAATTTTTTATGATGATGATTCTCTAGATGAATTGAAACAGCGTCGGTGCCTCTATTGACAAAATAATACGCGTGTAAAACCCGTGTATATCAAAATGTCTATCTGTCTATTTCTTCTTACTTTTTCACGACTAAACGGCGGAATATATCTTGATGAAATTTAATAAGGAGATAGATTATATCTTTGAGAAGAACATAATAAGTGAAATAAACGCAAAATGCTACTTTTTATGAAGGTACCATGCACCCTTCAATCACCATAATACAAGATATGTCTTATTTCGGGGCTAGAATGTGTTGTGTGCAACAATTTTTTTTTTGCAGCGAGCCGCAACCCTTCCCCTTGCTAAGCGAGTCCAGGCAGAAACTAGATTCTAGAGTTTCAAGATGCTATCTCGGCGAGTGGGGTGAATGGTCAACCTGTGTGCCCGATGTCGGCGACCACGGCATAGGAGCGCGGACTAGAACGAGGAACCAACTGAGGGCACTAAGTAATACTTATGTGCCAGAGGCTTATTATGTGAGTAAACCTTGGTAGCCTTAGTAAAAATAAAAAAAATAAAAACTCGACGACCTGTGTAGTGCAGTGGTCCGGGTGAGACGGAGAAGGTTGTGGGTCCGATTCCCGCCGCGAGACAACTCTTTGTGTGATCTGTAAGTACATATTTGTCTCGGGTCTGGGTGTTTCTATGAATAATATAAATAATAATAATAATAAACATTGATGGACAATACACACAACACCATCTAGCCCCAAACTTAGCATAGCTTGTATTATGGTGACCAGATAACTGGCAGAATACTTACCTATATATTTGTGAATACATAGGTAGATACTTATGATACTATAACACCCAGACACAGAACAAACACCTGTGTTCATCACACAAATGTTTATGTATGTATTGTGGTACCCATAACACAAGCTCTGCTTACTTTGGGGCCAGATGATGCTGTGTGAAATGTCCGGCATTATCTATCACCTATCTCGCACCTAACTCGCTCTTATCCCACTAGTAGTAGTAGGCTCAGTAGGGTCGACACTAGTTATTTTCTTCAATTTTTCTCTATTATTCGTCATTTTAGTGGTCACTCTATGCTTTTCCATATCATGCTTATCTTCATCATCATCATCATTACATAGTATAAAACAAAGTCGATTCCCGCTGTCTGCCTGTCGCGTAGTATGCATAGATCTTTAAAACTACGCAACGGATTTTGATGCGGGTTTTTTTAATAGATAGAGTGATTCAAGAGGAAGGTTTATATGTATAATACATGGATAATATAGTAGAGAAACACTGATCATTTTAGAGGTTTCTAATGTGATGTTGTAAATAAACACATTTTTTTGCGCTTACATTGCTTATGTTGGCTGAACCCTACGAGATAGATCAAAATAATGTACTACAGTATTGTACACCTTAAAAAGGTCTACAAAAAAGTCCGCGATTGTACATGTCTATCTCTTTGATAACGTTGTATATAAAGACATTCTGTAGTATATTTAGCATTGGCATGCACCCGTGCGAAGCCGGGGTAACTAGCTGACCCGGCCACGCGTTGCTGTAGCTCAGTAGTTCTAATACGTTGAACCCTTATACGCTATTCCTAAAATATCTGTGTTTCACTACTATATTATGTATGTATTATACATATAAACCTTCCTCTTGAATCACTATATAATAAAAAAAACCCGCATCAAAATCCGTTGCGTAGTTTTAAAGATAAGCATACATACGGACAGTCTGACAGCGGAAAGCGACTTTGTTTTATACTATGTAATGATTCTACTGTACGTGTGTATGTCACTGAACTCTTCCTAAACGGCTGGACCGATTTGAATCAATTTATTTGTATGCGTTTGGGTGGTGGCCTGGATGGTTTAGATTCACAAATCAGCCTGGCAGATGGCGCTGCAGTCGGTACAATTAAACGCGCGGATGATGTCGCAAACGGGACAGCTAGTCTAATATATAACTTCTTTAGAAAATTCATGAAATTCTAACGCTTCCAAGTCTATACATCTTAGTGGTTCTTATGTAAATATTTCGGCATCCGAACAAGTACTAAACGTCAGAGAACGTCACACGTCACGTCAAACTTCAAACGTCACACGTTTAGGCACTAGAAAGAAGGACCTTGAGGCTCCAATATGTCCTATATATGAAATATATGAAAGATATTAACAGTCCTATCATAATTAAATAAAAATTAAAAATCTTTCTATTGTAAAAGTGTTTCTTCTCTGTTGACAAATTTATGACAGGACCTTAAAATTAAAAAATATTTAGTCTTTTTAACGCATGATGTAGTTCTCTATAATTACAGAAACTCTAGGTTTATATTCCATTAATTCTATATTTTGATGTGTAGTGTATACCTGTGTTGGGTGTCCTATTTTAAATAAACAAATAACACTGTCCATCCATCTTTTTTCAATCCTATACAGCTGAAGCCTTTAAATACCATGTAGGTACAAATTATGAATAAATAAATATTGGCGGACAATGCACACAACGCCATCTAGCCCCAAACTAAGCATAGCTTTGTATTGAATGAATGAATGAAATTTATTGAGAGAATAACAAACATGAGTAATCAGTGTACAATCATAACTTAACCTAATTAATATATTTCTATAATTATTGGTTTTTTATTACTAATTGGACGAACATTGGTACCCAAACTAGGATCGGTGTCCTGTGATATGGTGTACCAACGCCCACCGCCGGACGATTTGGTTGAGGGTAGTAATATTCATTACTAATACATTTATTGCGAATACATTAGATACAACATTTCAAGATATTTAATTTTCCTATGATGATTAATTCAAAAATTGGAATTCTAATCATTAAATTACAATAAAAAATTAAAATTATATTAAAATTAAAATTAAAGCAGGAATTAAAAGTAAACTAAAAGGCATTAATTTTTTAATTCCAGAATAATAAAATTGTAAGCGAATTATGTATTATTTAATATAAATGATGGGTATTATTATGTTAAGGCCATTAAAAGGTTTTCAGTCGAGTCATAGTCAAGATCAAGAAGCCAATCCTTAACAGTTCGTTTGCATTCGAAGTGAGAAAGGGAATATAATTTCAGCGTTTTGTTCAATTTTGAAAATAGGTATGATTTCATATAGTACCCGCTCTGCCTTGCAAACGTATTCTATGTAATGATGATGATTATTAACCTTAAATAAATAAGCGTTTGAATTTTAAAACAAAAGAATATGCTTTGCAACAGAATGTGGAAGTTTTTGGTCCGAAATTACTCATTGAAGTAGCCACTAGTTGCGCTACCTTAAATGTGGGTCAGTCACTACTCAGACTTCAAGGTGAACACACGTGAACATCACAAGCAAGGAAAATACACCTCAAGATGAATAGTACCGCTCAAGAAGCCGCTCAAGTGATTGCACTGTTGCAATCAGGGATGCGGCAGTGTGATGTTGCGCGGCAACTTAACCTGAGCCGTTTTTCCGTTCGGCGAGTGTATCAACGGTTCCAAGAAACCGGTGGCTGTATCCGAAGACGTGGTTCTGGGAGGAAACGCTGTACATCCGAGAGAGACGATAGATTCATTGTAACCACATCTTTACGCAATCGCTTATCTAATGCTGTTGAGTTGCAACAGGAGATCCGATCAGCTCGTAGAACTTTAGTGACGGTAGAACTCCACGGTTAGGAGAAGACTACGGGAGAAGAAAATCGCAGTCTATAAACTTGCTGAAGGACCGAAACTGTCTGTACAGCATCGCAGAGACCGACTGCAGTTTGCTCGCAATCATTGCGATTGGTCACTCGATCACTGGAGGAACGTCCTCTTTACTGATGAAACGAGGGTGACCCTTTTCTGTAACGACAGTCGTAGAAAAGTATACAGAAGGCTAGAGGAGCGATTTGCACATGCTTGCTTCGAAGAATCCGTCGCATACGGGGGTGGATCGTGTATGTTCTGGGGCGGCATTTCCATCAAGGGGAAAACGGAACTTGTATGCGTTTCCCGGGCTGGAGGTGGTCGCGGGTAAGGGTCGCTGACTGCTGCTCGGTACATAACGGAGATCCTGGAAGAGCATGTGGTCCCGTATGCTGGTTTTGTAGGCGATGGGTTCTTGTTAATGCATGATAACGCCCGTTGCCACACTTCAATCATTGTACGGGACTGCTTACGAGGTCGAGATCCCCGTTATGCAGTGGCCAGCACGAACTCCAGACCTAAACCCGATCGAGCACCTCTGGGATGATGTCAAACGACGAGTGAGAACTCGTGAATCTGCTCCTATCATCCTTCAAGAGCTCGAAGCTGTGTCGTTGCGAAATGGGAAAACGTTCCGCAAGAACGCGTGGTTACACTTGTCAGATTAATAAAGGACCGCATGGCCGTTATCAAGGCCAGGGGAGGGGACACTAGATTTTAAGTAATTTTTGTTAGTTTTTAAGACATTTTTGTAAGGTCTTTTTTCACGTGAATAAAAATCGTTTTCTTGCCTTACACAAACTTTGTTTTTTTTTGTCACATTAAAAGAAAAACACAATCCGTGTATTTTTCTAAGAGTGGTATAAATTACCTTTCTAATGATACCCATAATTAGATAATACCATAATTATGGTAATACCATAATTAATTACCCATCTAGTCCTTTTTATAACCAAATATGATTAAATGTACTATTAAATAGACTTTTCAAAAGGTGCGATTTTTGTGACGCCGAATGTAAATATGTAGAAAACAAAGTCGTGTTAGTTATACTATTTATAACTCGAGAACAGCTGGACCGATTTTTATGGTTTATGATTTATTGGATTTGTTACTGGAATAGCAGATTAACTATAATAACATTTAAAAAAATCATACAAAACTTAACGCGCGGACAAAGCCGTATACAGACAGCTAGTAGGTAGGTACTATAAATATATAAAATTTTACGTAACTACGTGTTCTATAATGGTCCTGTGGTAAAAAGAAACTAAAATTGAAATAACAACGCCCTCTGTGGCGCAGTTGGCGAATGCCCTTTTGATATGCAGAAGATTGCAGGTTCAATTCCCACCGCGAAAGAAATGTTTGTACAATCTGCAAGTATTTATTTTAGGTCTGGGTTTTTATGTAAGTATTTACAAAAAAAGTATGTAAGTAGTATATCAGTCATGTGGTAGCCATAAAACAAGCTCTGCTTACTTAGGGGCTACATGATGCTGTGCGAAATGTCCGGCATTGTCAATTATAATAATGCAGGACAACTCCTTAGCTACAGTGGAAAAGTTATCATTATTATGACACATGCCATTAACGAAGAAGAAGAAGAAGAAACAGTACGAATTCATCAAATAAGGTTCCACAATGTTCTGCTTCACTGCGTGCGAAATTAATGTTTCTAATGAAAATAAGTTTTGTAAATAATTCAAATAAAATGATGGGGCAAATTATTAATTAATAAATAAATAAAACTATTGATCATATTGATTTGACGACCTCTGTGGCGCAGTGGGCTTAGGTCCGGCTGAGACGCAAAAGGTTGTGGGTTCGATTCCCGCCGCGGGACAAATGTTTGTATGATCTGCAAGTATTTGTCTCGGGCCTGGGTGTTTCTATGTATAATATTTATGTATTTACAAAAAAAAAACATAAGTATATCAGTCATGCATGTGGCACCCACATAACACAAGCTCTGCTTACTTTTGGGCCAGATGATGCTGTGTGAAATGTCCGGCATTATATATATTATATTATATAAAGAGAAAAAATGATTCGCTTATTAATTATTAGCACACGATTATTTATTTAAACAAAAATTATGCCTTGCCTATTAAAACTTACACATTTTTTTTTCATTTGTCCCTGTCCGCCACTTTCCACCAGCTTTTCTCAAAGGCATCGAGATCGTCACGCCAACGTTTCATCGGCCTGCTCCGGCTACGTCGTCTATCTGCAGGCACCCATTGTGTAAAGACCTCTGCCCACCTGTCTTCTCTTCATCCATACGGCTGACGTGCCCCGCCCAATTCCATTTTAATTAGGCGGTCTTGTCTCCATTTTAATTTTATAGATCAGATAATATCGAAGTCGGTTCGTCGAGAAGTCCTACTCTGATAAATATCATATCAGACATTTTTATTACAAATTGAGATATATAATAACCATTTAAGATTATTGACATTAATACCACATTGGTGGCAATTCTGTTGGTTCATTTCTAAAATTAGGAATTGTCTAAAATAGATTTAATTAGTCATAGCATTTGTAAAACCTATTCGGTTGGTACCATCTAACTAAATTAGGAACGCTTAATTAAGTTAAATAAATTAAATTAAAAAACATTAAACAGATGGACAAATATTTAGTACAATTCCGCTAATGAGAATAAGACTGGGCCAATCTCGTCTTCGACGTTGGTCGAAGCAACAAGTCTGCAGAGCAGAGTGTTTTTTCGTCGGGGTGCGGAGTGAGTCAAGTGTTCCTGAGGATGCCTCGTGAAGAGGTGAAACACGTGTCGAATTTCTTTTGGAGGTAACTCTTTAGGAATAGATTAGCGGAATTGTACTAAATATTTGTCCATCTGTTTAATGTTTTGTAATGGATTTCCGCAAAGTCACGCCTGAATCAATTATCTAAATTAAATTAGGATTAGTTGGTAGCAGCAGAATACCAAAGGTTAATTTGACAGTTCAAAACCTAATTTTAGCTAAAATTAGTTAGGTTGGTGCCAACAGAATTGAGGCCATTGACATTTAAACAGATACTTACTTATTTTAATTATTAGGTATATGTATGACATCTTTGTAAATTATTGTGTTTTGCTGACGTATTTCTAAACTTATAACTAATTTGGAATTCAACTTATCTCGATGTACTCAACCATATTCTGCAACGCCTTCACATGGTACAATGTTACTATACTTACCTACAGCATTTTTTGTTAGACCTAAGCTGAATCTATGTACACTGAAGCATAAGTAAATGAAATGATTGAATGTAACTGTCCCTAGTTAAGCAATTGGCGCTTTAACTGAGTAGGTTTAGTTTACTTATTGTACCTACTAAACCTATTGTTTTTTTTTGCAGAGAGACATAACCGCAGACGGCACTTGTCAAGAAAATGGTGATAGCCCAAAACTGAAAGAAATCCAACACTGTTTCGTTAAGTAAAATGTAGGCTTAGCACCTTGTAGGTACTTACTTCTCCTCTTTATTTAGTGGTATATTGTTTTAATTTTTTTTTTATATGTTTGTAGTGACTGTTTGAAAAATTAAATTATTAATTAGTGTAACTGGTGATTAACCGTGTTAATTAAATAAATAAAATAGTTAACTATCAGTCAGCCCGTGACCACGGCTATTGCAATATAATAAACGAATGATCGCGATAATTAAAAAAAATCCATCTCTCATGTCATTATGTGAAGTTACTAGTTTGAAATAACTCATTCAACTCAAACTCTGCGCCAAAATGGAAAACAGTTGTGCCAATCTCACAACAAAAAAAAACAACAAATTGAATTTTGAACCATAAACAAATAATCCATTCCCGATCGATACTTTTTTGACAGAATGTACTTACCTACATTATAATGTTCATATCTTAATTTGCTTTTGATCAATTTACAATCATTTTATAGGTAAGTACATAGGTACATAGTAAGTACCTATATTGTTTCCTTTCTACCCCAGAAAAAAACAACTTACTAACCTAAAAACTAGTTTGCTTGATAAAATGATCGAAAAGAATACACATCACAACGTCAGTCTATTTTTAAACATACCTAGATCAGACTAGGATAGAATAAAACTGCATAGGTAGGTAGGTACTTAGCCTTTGAACAGCAACCTACAGGCTCGCGGTCTTGTGTTCGTTTTTGCGCGAAAACAAACCAGTGTTACCGGTTCTAAGTTTGCCGGCCGGCATTTTCAATCGTGGAGGAGGCAGGCCAGGGCAGGCCGGCTGCGGCTGCAACTTCATCAGCGGGGGGAGAGGAGAGGTGTCAACAATGTTGTGCTGGTCGCCTATGAACATAGCCGCGAAACGCGCATGCTCCGCGAGAGCGCAACGGCCCGCGCGCTGCCCGCAACTTGTTGATTGTTCGCTCACTTCACGCCAGTTTGAGGCGAACGATGCGCCCGAGCGGTCGTGTCTCGCGTCGCGTTTGTTGTCGCTCTCAACTTCGAAATTATTTTACGAAAATATGTGAAGTTAACAAACATAAAAACGAGGAGTACTGCCGTGTTGGAACTGAAGTTTAGTGCTTAGATAACATAAAACGCTTCGTATTCGTAGTTTTAAGTCATTGTAATTTATAGGCTCTATCGTCTTACCTGCGTCCCACGACAGGAACGGCAACCTTATCGGATAAACGGATATTTTTCAAATGGGTGTGCGTTTATATAGTGAGATAGTGTGTGTATGTGCCACAAGACATCGTGAGAGCTAAGCTGTATTGTAGTTGGTGACAAGTTTTTACAATAGTGACGTGTTTGAAATCGTAGTAAAGTTTGAATTGAGAACACGATGGTGCGCGGGAGTGAGACAGGCATGTTTGCCGCGCTGTTGGTCTGTTCGCTGGCTGTGGTGGCGTCGGCGCAGTACACAAAAGGTAAAAACCTCTTTCTTTCTACCTGTGGGCCTGCCTGTGCGCAGTGCCAGGCCAGCCAGCATTACTCTGTGTCCGCTGCCTTTGTTCTTCGGCCTTTTGTTCACTTCTAGGAACATTTGAAAACTTAGAAGTTTAAGGTATTATCCTTACTTTGAGCGTAATCTGAAAAAATCACTTGTTCTACGTCACTTATTCGTTATCTATGACGTCAATTCCTAGAAAATCGTGAATAATGTTTCAAGTGTATGCGGTAAAATAACTAACTTCACCTTAGTACCTCAGTACCTATCATATTTACCTACAATGTAGGTAACTAGAGTGAAAAAGAAAGCTTAGGATACTTACATACTGTGTACTTACCTGTGTATGTAATAATAACAAAACAAACAGGTATAATACCTACCTACCTATCGTAGTTCCGAAGTAGGTAGGTATATCATTTTGGAGGTTAGAAACATGAGCATATCGTTAGTAGTTTTAGTTGTATAGGTAACAGTAGGTAGGTAACTAAGGATTTTAATCTCTTTAACGTGTCAGTATTAATTTCGAAATAATGTGGTGAAAAGATTAAAATGCGATCAGAGGCTTCTTTTGTGCACTACGTTTTTTTAATGAACCCTATTTATTTCCTTGACGTCCATGCCCACCCCTATCTACTTACCATAAAAGTTGTAGGTAGGTATAGATATCTAAGTAAGTAGGTATAGGTAAATAAAGTACTTAATTATCTCAAAAGATTTTAAATAATCAAGAATTATTTATTTAAACGTAAGTAAATACATCTGTGTACCTAGGTGTTTCTGACGGTACATACCTTCCTACAATGTAAATTATGCACATGCTTTAATTAAAAATTACATAAGAAAATATTTACATAAAAAAGTAGGTATCAGTACTTACTTATTTAAAGTCTTTCATAAATAAATAATAAGTTCATATACCTACCTACCTACCTACCTACCTACCTACCTACCTACCTACTCAAAAGCTACCGAACGAATTTTCATACGATTTCCACCAATGGACGAAGTGATTTATGAAGAAGGTTTTGGTGTATAATGCATACGTGTGAAGCAGGCGCGGGCTGCTACTAATAAATATATACTGGTGGACCATCCACACAACACCATCTAGCTCTCACAGATAACAAATATAAAACTTTGATACCTAGGTATATTTAAATAGATACTTATGATACTTTATTATACTCATGATAAATCCGTAAACTACCGACTGACTTGGTTCTTATCTAAATTGGACTACAAAGGTTTTTCGAGCCACTGAACCCAAACATCACGTCAAACAAAATTTATTTCCCCAATAAGCTCGAGCACAAAGGTAAAAATAATATTACTTACCTAGTATTATTTCGGAAAAAAATTTTTTATTCGTATTTATATCGTAACTATTTATATAGTACATATACATATTAATTATGTTATAAAATTACGTAAATTTGTCTTATGTCTATACGTGTACTACTAATTTCATAAAAATGGTAAACGTTATGTAAGGTACCACTGGTCACTGAAGATCAGTGTCGCAGTGAAACTGAGTGGTGCCCTTTTTCTATCATTAAATAATTATTATTTAATAACCTTATACGTTTAATTTTGATTTTTCGTTGGTCATTTCATAAAGTAACAACACTAAATTAATAAATTTTACTCGTGCTATTGCATGTTTTATTCAGTAATCTTAGCGGAATTTTAATCAATAAATTGTGAGGTCATATCACAAGTATGGACAATTGAGTTATAAGTGTATTGTGTTGCTATATAATTTGAACATCAAGGAATCCCGAGAAAGTTCTAGACGGATATTCCGCGATGACATTTAAAATAGACAAATGACGATCGACTTAAAAAAACAATCACTTGACATTGGCAAAATTTTCAAAAAGTCAGATGGCATTATAGGTATTATACCTATATCTTTTGATGTGGTGGCTGTTGGTTTATGGAATTCTCTCCCCACTAAAATAGAATCTGCACCCAGTAAACCAGTGTTTAAAAAACTTGTCTACGAATACTTTCTGAGTAAAGTTGAAGACTAGTAGCTTTCTTATGTTCTAGTTTAAGGTATACACTATAATGTCCCTCATCCCCTTGCTTCTCAGCCGAGCGCTTGCTCGATGCTCGGTTTCACTACTGAAATCGTCACTCGTAGTATTTTTTATATAATTATCTTCAATATTTTCTGTATTGTTGAAATTGATAATTGTTATTGTACTTATGTATTTTTAAATACATTTAAAAAATACGAGTTCAGTATTTATTGCTATTTCTTTTTTACCATGAATATAAGTAATATCTATTTTAATTACTTTTATTTTTTGAAATGTGTTGTCTTTATGTGTTATATTTCCTTATTATTAGATTAAGTTAGCACGTCTACTTTTTATTTTCTCAACCTTGTAGGTTGGCTGGTAGAAAATGCTCTATGCATTAAGCCCGCCTATTGTACATTTATATTTCTTTGTGCAATAAAGGATTAAATAAATACCTAACTTGGTATGTAACCTATGAGGAAAAGAAGTTTAACTTTTTGTGGCGCAAAATAAACGTTATTAATATTATTATATTAAAGGATACCTTAGCGTAGGTATATTAAGTAATAAATAAAACACTTAACACAAGTCAACATCTTACGACACTTTTTTCAAACCAGTGGGGTGGAAAGATTAAAGTCTGCTTCAGAAACGAGTTCATGTTCATGAGTTTTATTTTGTAGTACTTATCTATAGAAAGGCACTTAGGAGTGCGAAATTTAGGGTCTAATTTATAAACACACAGTGGTGGTAATTCGGTTGGTTCATTTCTAATATTAGGAATTGTCTAAAATATATTTTAGTTAGTCATAGCATTTGTAAAACCTATTCGGTTGCTGCCATCTAACTAAATAAGAAACGCTTAATTAAGTTAGATAAAATTAAATTAGGACAAGTTGGTAGCAGCAGAATACCAAAGGTTAATTTGACAGTTCAAAACCAAATTTTAGGTAAAATTAGGTTTAGACTGTCAAAGAAAAAGAAAAACATGAGTTTTTCTTTTTCCCGGAATATTTACCTCATGTGTAGTGAATTTTATATATGTATAAAGACATGGCTGTAAGATCTTATGACTAACGTTACCAAATAGGGCGAAAAATCTAGTTAGGTACCTAGTATGCATTCAAAAACGTGTACATAACCTACCCATGCGGTTAAAGATAATCGAGATCCATAGAGACAAATACAGTCAAACGGAGTTACAAAACAGGAAAAAAATATGTACTTAAAATAATCGTAGGTTCTTTTAAAGTCACGTACGTATCACAATATTTTCCTAGTCATAACAAAGACAAACTTTTGTCCATGCCTGTACACCTAAAGTTACCCAACCTAACACAGGTACCTGCGTATTAAAAACATTCCTTAGAGTGCCAGACTCGTCTACCTGAACTAAAAGAATACCGGCAGCGTATTTTTAACACTCTTTGGGATTTTATTAAAAGACACTGCAAATACAGAAAAATGTTGGAATAATTATTTTGGCATCCGACAGAAAACAGCCGAAAATAAATACTCTCGACAACCTGCGAGGCTCATTCTCGAATAATTAAATAATACTTCAATTTAAAGACTTCTTAGACCTAGCGCGTATTAGCGAATTGATCTGTGCGGTTTAAACCGTGCTATTCTGAAGTATGTAATTTTCAAAGTGGTTTATTCCGCTAGTGCGTGCATATACGTCTGATTTTATCTTCCACAGAATGGCGTGAGAAATTCGCAGTGGATTAATTCCGCAATGTGCGCTAGTCCTTAGTGAGTTATGAAAAATAACTGGATCTCTCAAACCTTTGTTCAGTTGGTTTTTAACTACTAAGTAGCGCTTCAGAATTCGTGTATAACTGCTAGGTTTTGTTCCTTATAAGTCTGTTCTTAGTATACATTTGATAAAGAAAATGTATACTGAGGAGCGACCATTTCTCCGTTACTCTTAATGATACAGAGATTAATTTAATTGTTGTTCCCAAAAACTCCAAATATCACCTGTCTTTTACAAAATATTTTAATTAAATAAAATTACATTCAAAATCGTCTTGTCTAGATCAAATTAAGCATAGGTATATGATTGTTTTAAAGTATTCTAAAGCAAGAATGTGTACCATCCAAAAATAAAAACTACCAGGCGATCAGAAAATGGCAGAAAGTGTGCTGATGAACTGTAGTTAGGTACTGACGGAAAGGCCTACGAAACCTTGCATAGTGCTTCTGTTCATGTATTCCAACATATAATCCCATAATATATTGCATTGTTCTACTGAATCACTTAACCAGAGCCGTATTGAGAACAATGCCAGCGCCGCGTATGCAAAGCACGCAACTTAGCGCAGGAATCACTGCATTTTCAATAACCCCGCTCCTAGGCTTACAAACTTGGCGTGAGTATGAAACATTTGTATTGGGAGAGTTTACCACAGAGAAAATACAGGCGTCTACCAAAATACGAGGGTGCTACTACTAATTTTCTACTTCTAAGGTCTTACTTGCACTGAAACATGTAATGTAACCCCTCGTAACCTGACCGACCAATAATCATTTCCTGTCCCTCGGACAATAAGTCATTCATTAGCCTTAATTTATGCTCCTACCTCCTTGCACTCACCTCACCCACTGACTACCTTTTTAAAAGCCATAACTCGTGCCCCCCTCTTGTTTGCTTACCATCGGCGTACGAGCTTCGACTATTTCAGCCAATCGTAAATTCAGCCGGCAATGCAAACCGCACTTGGCGATTAGTCACAGTCGACAGAGGTCGACAGTGGTGGCTCTGAAGTATGGCTTCTGACACGGCTGCCTGAGCGATGACGTCATCTCAACCGGACTATTCAATGACGGTTGGTAACGTTGCGCGTTGGTATGCAACACACTCGTTCAGGGCTGACCCTATAGCGAGGCGAAAATTTAATTTTCCAGTCTGAGCAAATTGATTTCGCGATACGAATAATGATGTTATTGCAATAAATTTTCAATTTACAAGCGGAATTACCAATAATGGTAAAAAATCTCATGAAAGTAATCAGATCGGTGTTTAAAAGGCTTAAATTCTGATGAAGCCTGAAATGAATGACAATAAATATATAAAGGTAAATTTCCTTTGAAATTTTTGAATTTTTGAACGCAATAACTACTGAAACTACTCAATACTGAACTCAAAAATCACTGAATGGATTTTCATACGGTTTTCACCAATAGACGGAATTATTCATGAGGATGGTTTAGATGTATAATTCACCCATGCGAAACCGGGGCAATTTAGCTAGTATGCATAAAAGTTTTAGTTCTCAATAAATAGTTTTACTAAAGCCTAGACAGAAATTATTATGATCATGGTTTGCTTGCTAGCTGTTTATTATATTGCCTGTTCATCTGATTAGACAATCAACCCATCACACGATACCCATTGTGGAGGTGCTTATTACGTATTGACTATTGTAGCATCTGTCAAGTGACAGCAAGTGACAACCCTATAATTTGACGCTTGTAAATTAACACGTTGGTCGCGGGCGCGGCCGCTCAAATACAAGAAATTCTTGATAACTGCTCCTACCCGTTATCGATATGATAAGAAACTGGTACGAATTATACCGCCAAGTTACGTGGTACTACTCACGCGAGCTACTTCGCCGATTCTGATGAACTTTGGATCCGCCCGGTTTAATTAGCCGGTAATTGCTACGATTACGGTTTCGAGTTCTTGGTTAGAATTTTGTTTTTAATGTCATTCGAAAATCGAACCTCCGTCACATCTCTTAAAGTTCAATTTGTTTATAGTCATCGCGATAAAATAACAGGTAGTTATTTTATATCGATGTTTGTAGGTATAACTTTTCTGTTATACTTTCTCTGCAAAATTAGTTAAGTCAATGTAATTTGATCATGCTTGATGAAATCCATCAGTTAAATACATCACACCTATTATGTACGCATCAAATATAAATCTTAAGTTCTCAGAAAGTGCTGATGTTTTTATAAACTACGTACCTACTTAGTTTTGCTTCATACTGTCGCACGCAAGACCTACTCTACATACTAAATTAACTATACCTTACCCACGAATCCAGCATATCTAAATATAGGTATATGAAATACTTACAATAATATAAGGTTATAAGGACCTAAATTTTTAAGTATTATGTGCTGTTTCATTGATCTTGTCCAGGTTATTGGGTTTTATATGTTTTTTGGTCGCGTGAATTGAAAGCTTAAGAATAATCTGTTAAAGAAAGCGTTTTAATATAAATTACTTTATTGTAGAATGGAATGCGTGGCCTCATGTTGCTCTAGCCTTTGATTTGCTATGTCTGTTTATAATAGGAAGATAAAAGAAGGATCAAGGATTATCTTTGGCAGTTTTGCGGAGTAAGTAAACATTGTGTATGTATTTTTCCCGAGTTATTTCGGGTTTTGTTATTTTAGTTATTTTATTCAAATAAAGCTAGAGTTTGAAATTGACTCGAGTGTTAATAATTTAAATTAAAGTTTTGTGTTTCTTTGTTATTCGAGCAAAATTTATCCGTATATTACTTATTTTAATAAAGAGATGCCAATTTTTATCAAATAACAAACGACGAACGACAACATACGACTTACTATAATCAATTTTAACTCTTGACATTGGTAAAATTTACATTATATTGACACATGCCATTAAGGAAGAAGAAGAAGGATCATAAAAAAACATGTGTGCAATTCACACGTGGTAGAAGTGAAAAATGTTGGCTTCAAGACAATGAGACGAATATGAATATAAGAAACACTGTATACCTAATGCTTCCTATCTCATTTTCGCCCACGTTAAATCTTATGAATTTATGTGTCTTGTCTCTTATTACTGCCGCTTTTTCGTTTCATCGACTTTTCACTTCAAAAGCAATAGGACTAAGCGAGTTGCTTATCAATTCTTCTCGGACTTGGGGTAGAAGGAACTGGCATCTAAATTAAACTAGCCTGTGACACGATTCAAAGTGATCCTAGTGATTGTATTGAACAAAAATGTTGTTAATTTGAATTTCAATTCTTGCTACACTGACAGTACTCGTATTGCAGCTTAAAAATTTCACCCCAAAAAATTTCATCCCAAAAAAAATTCACTCGATATTCGATAGTCGAGTCGGTACCCTTAAATATCCGCAGACCAATATTCCAACCCAGCAACCATGTTCCCGCGAATAGGGTGTGAAAACCTGCACCATAGCGTATTCAAAGCAAAAGAATATAACTAGAGCTAACCTAATTTAGGACTTCCTACCCTCGATTGCCGTTCCTCTCGATAAATTCTGGCGGGAGCGAACAAATTTAAATGTCTACGTTTATTTGTGTTTCTGTTGCCATGTTAGTCTTGCTGTCTTCATTGGCAAAAGTCCTTGGATTTAACAAGGTTTTTCTTGCTTGATACAATGGATGAGCAAAGCGTTTACGAGGAATATACAATTGCATAAGGGTGACATTGCTCCGTAATAAGTGGTTGATTGATCGATTATGTATTATGAAACGAATCAAAGTCAAAGTCAAAAGATACTTTATTCAATACAATTACAAGGATCACTTTGAAACGTCTTACATACTATGTGAATTTAGGTGCCAATTCATCCTAACCCAAGCCTGAGAAGAACTGGCAAGAAACTCGTCTTGATCCTAGCGCTTTTTTACATTATCCATCTTATAACTACCTTAACTAACTATGACATATAAATGCATATTTAAGTACTTACTTGGAAGGGATTTTTGAAATAAGAAACATGTCTATGTAAAATATTTTAATCTGCAGATGGGCTTTAGTTAAATATTTGTACAACATAGTTTTCTAACTCACTACGCATTGATTGTATAGGGACCACTTTATAAAATATCAAAGAGCCGACCGCGGTAACTTGAACATCAATATCAAAACTAAAGTACCTAGGTACTACCTATAACGTTATGTCATGTTATGGACATTTCATAGAAAAAAAAATGGTTTTCTGGAAAATCGGTTTATGGACGATAATTTTACGTGGTAAAGTTATAAGAAAACATCTCATCGTGCCTCTCTATCGCTTGTTCCACGCTCTCCTTGCACGCTCGGCTCAGGCGGAACGTGACACTTTTTCGTGCGTGCAGCCGGCGTTCATCGATTTATAAGACGTTATTACGTCAATAAAGTTTCCGTTACTATGGTAAATACCTTGGCCAATAGCGCGATTGCCCTACAGTTGTACTTATATACCAATATAAAAATTAAAAACAATTTAATCCATGTTACTTAAACCTAATTAATTATACTAAATAAGATTAAGTATCGGTTGAAAAGTCCCACCATAACCACTGAATACTTATATTACTAAAATACAGAAGGTAGACTCCATGAACATCTATCTATACTAATATTATAAATGTGAAAGTAACTCTGCCTGTCTGTTTGTTACGTTTTCACGCCTAAACAGCTGAACCAATATTGATGAATTTTGGTATAAAGATAGATGAAACCTTGGAGAAAGACATAGGCTACTTTTTATGTAAGTACCACGCGTGCGAAGCCGCGGGCAGCAGCTAGTATTTATATAAATAGCGACTCTTGATTCGATGCAACAACGTACAATTCAGGTTGCACAAGCGGTTAGTGTCTAACATTATATTTACCTACATGGTGCCTCTCCTACTATCGCGTAACTCTATCTTGTCTGGGGGCACTTCTCTACGAATTTGCCCAACATGTTGGGTGTACTTGTTACTTCCTACCTAAAGAGCGCAGTACGCCTTGCCTGCCATAACAATGCTATAATGTATGTTTAAATAGCTTTCCTTTAATAAATAAAGTCTAAAAAACTACTGTGCGAATAAGACGACTGAAAAAAAATGGCGGTTTTTGTCATCTCATTCGTACAAGTCTAAATAACTATTGTGCGAAAAAGACAACTGAAAAAAAAATGGCGGTTTTATTCATCTCGCCCGTACAATATTAAATATTGTACAGGCGAATGTGTGAATGAGACGACTGAAAAAAAAACACTATTTAAGTAAGCTTAATTTCTACATCTACAGGTATGGTATGGTATATAATAAGTATTACCTATAACGTGTTGTTCAAACGTGTACCTTTTAAGTGGGGTATTAAGTTGCAACTGCAACATACATTGTTATTGCTCTTGAAAAACTCTCAATTATATTGTAATGTGTTTCCATTTCCTCAAATAGCCCATTAGGTTTTACTGTCTCGGAATCGTGGGGAGAAAAATTCTAAGAGAATACTAGGAGATTATATTTTTCAATCCGATAACGAGGTTAGGTTTAAACTTTCAATTCGCATTGTTTCTCTTCTAGGGAGAACATCATTATTATGAACATCTGGAAAACTGTTCGCCAATTAGAATTTGTATCAATCTTTATGATTTTTGTTATAATAATAATAATAATGCCGGACATTTCACACAACATCTTCTAGCACTAAAGTAAGCAGAGCTTGTGTTATGGGTACCGAATGACTGATACCTACGCGGGAATCAAACCCGCAACCTTATGCGTCGCAGCCAGGCCTTGGCCCACTGCGTCACAGAGGTCGTCTCATGTCCTTATAAATAAATAATAATTTCACATAGAAATTAATAAATAAAGGTGACTGATAGAAAAACTACATTTTTAAATACTGAGACACAGAAATTTCATCATGTTTGTCCTGGGAGGGAATCGAACCCCCAACCTACAGCGCAGAAGGCAGTGCTACTACCGTGCTGACAGGCTAGTATGTATAAATATATAGTTATTTTATGATTTTTACTATTTAAGAAAAGATAAGGCGTTTTTTAAACCTTTCATCACACTGGTTCTGGTGGCACAAATCTCTCAAATAGAGCCAAACTGACACATGTCATCACAATATTCAAAACTGTTATTACTATAATTTTCTAAATTTATCAATCTTATAACAAACCCTCTTAGTAAGTTTAAAATTATATGAGAACCCTTTTCATTTTAATCCATTTCAACCCTGAGCACTTAACTATCCCTCATTTCTAAGAAACAGTGATCAAACACTTTCCAAGGTTTATTTAAATAATCATGTCAGATGGACTTAGTAGGTTTACCATCCGTCCCATCTGAATTTAATTAAGATAAATAAATAAATAATGCTGGTCATTTTACACAGCATCATCTAGCCCCAAAGTAAGCAGAGATTGTGTTATGGGAACCACATGACTGATATACTATTTACATATTATATAATTACTTACGTTTTAAAAACTAAAAAGAAACCGTCTTTATTGAATGAAATTTGAGCCTATAATACATTTTTAGTGGAAAGTAGATGTATTTTGTATATATATATATATATATATATATCGCTCCAATGAGACAGCGAGGTATCGAAGTACATGAAAACATCATCGATGTACCTATAAAATTTTTAGATATTCGTTGATTTTTCAGCTCGACCGATATTGATAAAATTTATATGGGACCACTTGTGAAGTACACCCTTCCAAATAAAAAAAAAATCCAAATCTGTTCAGCCGTTTTCGAGTAAGTAATCGAAAAAAAAAAGATTCCGACGAATTGAGAACCTTCTCCTTTTTAATAAAGTCGGTTAAAAATGGAAAAACACACAGACTATTAACACACAAATATTTTAAAATCATACAAACTGAGACGCAGAAGGTTGCGGGTTCTATTCCCGCCGCGGGACAAATGTTTGTACGATCTGCAAGTATTTGGCTCGGTTCTGGGTGTTTCTATGTATGTATTTAAAAATAAAAAATATATAAGTAGTAGGTATATCAGTCATGTGGTACCCATAACACAAGCTCTGCTTACTTTGGGGCCAGATGATGCGGCGTGAAATGTTCAGGATTATTTATTTATTTATATAATAAAAGTTCATTTGAGAATAAAATAAATAGGCGGTCCAGCAATATCCTTATTCCTTGTTCCCTGTGCAGGAACAATAGTAATTAAGCCCGAGTAAACACAATAGATCCCTATTAGAGCTACAACGTCGATATGCGTCCCGCGGGTGCACTGTTCCAGTACAAACCTGGCTTCGTGGCCCTTGTAACTTTACTGTATTCACGGCTTGGATTCATAGGAGGATACTGGATGTATTAAGGAAATTACAGAATACATTGGCTTAGGATAAATGAATCCACGATTATCGATTAGGACTTCACATCATCAGGCAGTCGATTCTGGTAACCTATGGCTTAAAAATAACAATGGTTTTTCAATGGCATCTCAAAAAACACGATGATCGTGCAGCAGCGTAGGAGAGCAACAGCAATCGTAAAAGCATGGCCACTGCAATTTGGCATCGAATTGTTTATATAATACCTACCTACAATTAAAAATCTAAAACTCATAATACAAAAAATAAAATGTGTTTTATTGTAAACTGATTATGGACAATTATTTTGAGATAGGTATGTCCTTGTCCTTTTTTATGTTGTGTGGATGTTACTAAATCACGCAATATTGGATGTTGCAATTTGAAATCGACGCCATTGTCTTTTAGAAACGTCATTCAAAAGAATCGATATCCTGGTATCAGATAATCGATTCCTCTAAATCAGATCAGATTAGATAGAAAAGAATATTCCTCGAATAAAATACTTAAGTTCTTACACGTACTAACCACGTATACTCAGATTTTCAGCCCCTGCCTAAATTTCTCCAGTCTGAATCTCTTGCCACGAGTATCAGGAGCATTTTCTTAATTACTGAATTATGTCGCCAAAAATAAGTTATTTCTAACCAATGAGTCTGTAATTAATGAATCGCTGATACCCCAATGGTTGTCTGTTATAGAACAGTATGTTCCCCTCGGGCACAGTTAGCCACAAAGCAAACTATTGCCCGTTTTAAAAATAAACTCTCAAGCGGTTTCTGGATTGCCTTAATGACAGAATTTTAATTAATGTGCAGGGACTTCCATTTTGGTTTGTTTCAATTTTGAAATAGAATAATCTTATAAGGTTTTCGAACCAGCTTAAGGATTTTATGATCACAAAATTGTATTTCCTGAAAACTGTCCGATAACTTATTCTCTATTATATTTCTCGATTTGCGTTCGAGTTTTGTTTTGAAATACGAGCCCGTAGTATCTCAAGTGAGTTAGAATTTGACTATCCTGGAATTCCTAAACTGGACTCACAATTATTATAACTTTAATTGCCACTTCAAATAATATTTGATCGCAATAACGACTCAGAAATCGAAGCTCGGCGAAATATAAAATGCGGTGTTCAGTTCAATTTTCTTTGAAATCCATTGAAACGACGCCCGATGACTTCCGATTGCTTTTTGATTTCACAATGGTTTGATATCAACTGTGAATAGAATGAAACTAGTTTGTCCGGTAGCTTAATGCGTTGATGGGTTCTTTAGTTACTGTCGTATTGAGATTTGAGGAAGGCTTAGGAGGAATCGGCACCTAAATTTATCTTGCGTGTAAACGATTTAAAACTAATCAAAAACTACTGCTTTCTATTAAAAGCTACATTATCAGCGAGGAATATGGGGTATTTTTTTTAATATTTAGACTGCTACGAAAATTGCCATAATGTATGTATAACATATAAAAA
Source organism: Lampropteryx suffumata (assembly GCA_948098915.1). NCBI lineage: Eukaryota > Metazoa > Arthropoda > Insecta > Lepidoptera > Geometridae > Lampropteryx > Lampropteryx suffumata. The sequence continues at coordinate 13,225,699 of OX402565.1, read as the reverse complement.
AATTGCCTATTAAAATGCGCTGCGCACGCCAAATAATGATTTATTTGAAAACTATTGATTCAAAATTAAAATTCAAAATAACTTTATTACAATCACAAGGACCACTTTGAATCGTCTTCTTACATGCTAGTGAATCTAGGTGCCGGTTCCTCCTAACCCCAGTTCAAGAAGAATCCGGCAAGAAACTTGTCTGGTCTTAACACTTTTTTGTATGATCCTTGACAATTTTGTTACGGATGCCGAGTCGAGTTGGAGCAGATTCATCCCAAGCTTTACATCACAAATGATATATAGATTCATAGATTGTATGAATCATAAATTGTAATTGTAATCAAATCATAGATTGTACATCAAATAATGTTCTACATGTTTATCTACTATAGTTAATACAGCACAAACACGCGGTGGAAATCGCAGGCGCAGCTAGTCTTGAATAAAACTCTATTGACTGACTAAACCAGGAAGTAACTATGGTACCTAAAAAGATGATTTTATGCAAATGCAATGCCTGTTTCACTAAACCATCAAGAGCTTAAGGATACATTACCTAGATCCTAAATAGCAGAATTAACAAGTACTACACCTAGACGTATAATATGATGTCCATTGCTCAGATCATTATGGAGGCGAATGAGTATCTGTCAGGCGCACTGACGAGCGAGTTGAAGTACCATCGTAACGAGGGCCGTAAAATGAAGAGCGTCGACTCGACACTGCCACTATTAGCACTAGGCCTATATGATTGCTTATTGTTACACGCCACAATGGCCAATCAATGTCCATTCGCTCGACCAAGATTTTGATGCTGAATCTAATATTACAATTGCGGTTTTTTGTGGGTCATTTTGAATTGGTTATTTTCTCTAGGAAATCATGGACGTAATGACGTTTATTTGCCATTTATCAAATGCCAATACAATAAAACTATGTAAGCAGCAGTTCACTCAAGACACGCTACGCAACTGATGGCTGTGTGTAGAAGCTGCACTCCTCATTTTAAATGAATTTCTAGAAGTAAAAGTATAAAAATTAAATCCAAATTATTTCTGTGTAAGAGCACTAGTTGTCTAGCGGTATTGGCTCACCTTATCACTTCACCTTATGTCTTCCGATCATAAGGTGAATTTGAATCTAGTTGTGCACCAATAGAGTTTTCTGATCGAATCATGTATGTGCACGGGAAATAATGGTGATGATGATGATGATGACGGTAAAAAAAAACATTGTGAAGAAACCGGCATGTCCGTCATGTCATTCTTACTTACAACTTAAAAGGTTCGAAGACGTGTGCTAAGTGCACGAAAGGAGTCTCTGAATTTTATCACGTTAACTTAAAATAACTAGTCAGGCGATAAAAAGAAGAGTTTTCTGATGTTAATTTGTATGATGAGTCGTAACAACTGTCTCCATACTAGAAAATTTAATTACTTAAACCTTTTGTATTACTTACCGTAATTTTAATAGACCATGTGTCAGTATTCGTCGCACGACCTGTAATCATCATCCGAATTCTCGGCCCGTCGCGTCATCCCATACGGATATTTTACCCCATCCTCCATAAATGGCACCATTAAAAAGCTAAGACCGTGCCGGAATGAGAGACGCTTAAATATACTTTGCACGAATGCGCAAATTGATATAAAATATTTTATCTTTTGATATCTGCTCTGAGCTGAGCGGAGCCGGAAAAGAGACACGAACATATTTCAGTAGTGCTTTATTGAAACCTGTGTTGATTTGATTTAACGATTTTGCAGCTTATCCTTCCCTTTTATCGGCTAGCCTGGTACAAAGAACATTCTTATCCAACTATACAAAAAAATCGCAGCAGTAGCTTGAACGGGAAAAAGAGCTAAAGTGCCTGTGGAGGTAGGACATACCAGCCTTTTTAGGTTAAGCACGCACTAGCCAATTAATCTGCGCGATTTAAACCACTGTATTCTTAAGTATGTCATTTCCAACTCGGTTTTTCGCTAGTTTCATGTTCCATGACTCCATGTTCCACAGAATAGCGCGTAAAAGTTCGCCGCGATATTATTAGCAGTGAGAGTTACGACGAGTTTCTTGCTAATTCTTCTTCGGGCTTGGGTTAGGATGAATTGGCACCAATTCATCTAGTATGTAAGACGTTTCAGTGATCCTTGTGATTGTATTGAATAAAGTATCTTTTGACTTTGACTTTGATAGAATATGTTGTCCGTCTTTCTGTCTGTCTTTCTGTATGTCAATACCCTTTTTATCAGGTACGCGTGAAGGTATCGAGTTTCAGCTAGAAATTAATATTAAGTAGGTACACATGTCTGAGATCCCTTAAAATATTTATTGCACTTATGTTGTTACATTAAAATCTTATAATATAAATTGTTTTAGTGTCAAACATAAATCTTGTTAGGGAGTCCTGTGAAATTGACAAGTTTAGAGTTTCTATTAGATATGGGATAGTTCGAGAGTACTTTGTGCAAAATTTTAAGTTCTGTAGAATTTGACGAAAAATTACCTCAGTAACCGAAAAAAACCGTTGAAAAAAACCGTACATATTTGGCATTATATCGTAAATTCTGTTGTCAACTTCACAAGACTGTTAGGGCATAAGTAGCAATTTTTCACAAGCGCTTTTATTGTACTTGAGTAACTAATTTCCTACTTTCTTGACTAATTACTAATATAACAGTTTATAACTACAACTTATCACTTAAACCGATCTTAGTTATTTATTATAATATTTATTAAACATGCCATGGAATTATCAATGTAAGTATCATTTATAAATATTTATTTAATAATTAAAATCGAATATATCTAACTGTAATGTAAAGTCGTAAGTCGTAAAGTTGCTTGCCTTTCGATCTTTTATAGGATACATTTCGGAGAATGTGGCCAGGAATTACATGATCTGATTCCACCATCTCCTTTTCACAACAGGACAAGCAGACGTACCGCTCAATACCATCCATACCTTGTCAACCTACCACCCTTACGAACAAAGCGCTTTGCTTCCACATTTATAATGCGTACAGCCAAGGATTGGAATGCTTTGCCGTCGTCTGTCTTTCCTGAAAACTACAATCTAGGTCTCTTCAAGTCTCGAGTAAATAGGTGTCTTCTAGACCTGCGTGCCCCATCGTCGGCCACATCGTCGCTTAATATCAGGCGAGATCGTGGTCAAACGTAGGTTTATTGATGATAAAAAAAATTATCTATGTTATACCTATAAACGAGCAATTCTTGTATATATGTATCTATATAATCTGAATCACGGAAACGGCTCCAACGATTTTCATGAAATTTAGTATGCAAGGGGTTTCGAGGGTGATAAATCGATTTCATTAAAATAAAACGACGTTTATCCGTGTTTTATACCGAGCTAAGTTTGGTCATCCAGGTACTCATGAGCTCCACACGTACCGCCCGCGACCGTGTTAATTAAAACTGACAATAATATTAATGCTTATAAAAATCTAAGAGTTTCCAAAATTCTTGTATATAAATAATTGGTGAACAATGCACACAACACCATTATAGTGACCAGTGGGGCGATTATGGAACTTTGATACCATCAAAACATTGATACTAATAGCTTTCAGTTACTATTGATGATTTGGTATTACGGATCGCTGCGATTTCTATCGGCTTCTATCTAGTTACAATGTGAAGTTGGTGTCAAACTATAGCTCGACCAATTTACAAAGTATGATTATGGTAGGAACCGTGTTTAGCGTACTAAGCATTTAAATACATCGTATATGATTGATTGAAATAATGCCTATTGCTAATCGAAACTGATAGACATTGATTGTATCAAGAGTTCCATAATCGCCCTACAGATGACTGATAGAATATTTTTAAATACATACTTATGGCACTTTATATATATACTTACTTAACACTCAAACACAGAACAAACACAAACACGTTTGTTTATCATTAGTCGACCTTTCAAAACTAAATTCAAGTAATTTGTTAATGAAACAACACTAATGTAATTAATCAAACATGTATTAATCCATTAACATTGTCTTCATGAGCACTGCCTCAAAGCATTAATGACTAACATTTATCATAATTATAGCGGTGTCTTGCAGACTTGTATATAATGTACCCCCTAGTAAGTACCTACTACGGAACATCTTGTAATATTTTATGAGATTTGTAAATGAAGCGTGCGATAAACAAAACATGTGAGGCGATCAACGTTACGTTGTACCTTGTTTTTTTGACACGCGTGCTGTGTGGTTCTTACATACGATGTCGCTGGTTAAGTATAAATAATTAATATTGGTGGACATTTCACACAACACCATCTAGCCCCAAACTAAGTATAGCTTATATTTATTTAGCAGATATTTTATAGCTGACACAGAACATACATCTATTCTATTCATCAAACAAATATTTGTACCTGGAAGGAAATCGAACCCTCAACCGAGCTTAGGTATATGAAGTATAGCGATAATATAGGCTTTATTTATTACCAGCTGCTACCTACGGTTTCGCGTGCGTTGGTACCTACATAAAAATCCTATGTCCGTCTCAAAGATAAGAAGTCTGTATTAGGTATAATCTAACACTAGGTAATGTGTTGATTAATTGTGTTTAATACTGTACCTTACTGTAACGCTACGCTAGATGTGGTTACCATCAAAAAGTTCAATAGTTTCTGTGGCGGATTAGGTTGAGACCGCCACAAGCTGCGTAGAATTCTTCCTCGATGATCCGATGCCTCCTACCTAGCCTACCTAGGTAGATAGGAATCCTTCTAGCCTGCCTGTTCCGGGTCTTCTTTGTTCCTACTTCGCCCAGCCTACTCAGGGTGGTCTTCAAGGAGGTTTCAGTAAAACACTACTTCTTTCTTCAGATGTCCAGATTCGTGTGCACTGTGCGACGTCGCTTCGGTGAGTGACGGTTGCGTGGAAATGCGCGAATATTTATAGAACGATCGCATAGTGCAACGAAGTAGTGGCGCGAAAAGCGTTTTATTAGCATAATTAGGTACGACATTCAATAAAGGTAGGTACATAGACAAGTTCTTATGATAAACTAAGTAAGTACTAGATAATTCCTATATACAATTGTTATTTCTAGGTAAATAGGTGTATGGTATGCTAGGTATTTCTATGTAAGTTATACATTTATTTAAGTAGGTGGTTTCTAAGTTTAAATATTACTTTTAAGTATGGTATAGATGCCTATTGAAGTGTACGCTATTTATTATACTTATGAAATCTAGGTAGCGGTGTCCGGATGTTTATTGATGATTGTCAACAGTTTCTTATAAAAGAAATTCTCCTTACCAAATTCCAATAAGATCCGTACAGCCATTTAGGTGTGAAAAGGTATCAAACAACCAAACAGACAGTTAGAAAAGAAAGAAAGAATGAAAAAAAATATGTGTACAACTCACTACATAGCGGATCAGTAAAAAGAGGTAAAAATATAGATACAATAAAAAAACAAAAGATATGATAAATAAAAAAGAATAAGCTATAATAATACAATCTACAGCGTGTAGCTAATTAAGTTATCATGCCAGACCAGGTACTTATGAACTAAGTAGGTAGGTACTAGGCACCCCATTGGTAGGTCAAACATGAGCACCAACTAGTCCCTGAACAAACAGGTCCTGAACTCAGCATAAAGCTAGTCTACATGATTGATAGTGGCTACTTAGAGACAGAGGCACTTTTGAATTTGCAATATTAGTAACTATAGCATATTCAAAAAGTTTTTTGAATAAGCTAAAGTAATCAGTACAACACTCTATTTTTGACAATCACTCGATATTTTTGTTAATTTACACTTATCTACCATCAAACTATTCAAGTTTAACTTGAGCCAGAATAATATACATTTCACGGTAGAAAGAGACACAAAAACAACACGAATACTTGATTTACCGAATCCCATACTGATGTATTTATTATACACGGTGTTACACATTGTGTGTAAGAGCCGAACTCGACACATGTTTTCATGAAACAGTGACATGTTACGTGGGGATTCCAGGGTTAGCAGACGGCAGGCGCCCCCGCTGAGCAGCGCCTCTCGTCCTGTTTTTGACAACCCTGCAAACAATATCGCTTCCCTGCTCCCGTATACATAGCTGTTGTGTTGTGCTCGATTTGGTGTACATAATGAATGGCGCCGAAATCATTTTCTATTTGATCTCATTCGTTGTGCCAGTACAATGTTTACAAATTGATTTAAACGCGATTATCGTGATAACTGTCCGTTATGTATTAATTTTGCCTTTTGATAATGGTGTTGAAAATTTAAATTATTAATTTGTTTAGGGTTGTCTCGCTGACTAAATATTTAGATTTATTTTAGGTACACAATATTTTACGACAATAAATCACTTGTATTTACTTCACCGACCTACATGAAATGACGAGTAATGATCAACTTGCCAAAGCTCCCAACAACCTTTTATTATTGCAATTGATTTACTAACCTATTTCTTACAGGTTAGTGAATCAATTGCAATATTAATAGGTTGTATTGAGCAACTCGTACAGACATAAAAACGAAACTACCTTTTTATTTATTTTTCTCGCGTCCTGTCGCTTATGTCCCGTGGTAACTCTTATCAATCTCGCAATATTGATTACCTATCAGCACTATTGATAATCGATTAAAGAGTGTCAACAAGCCGGCACGGTGTAGCAACGGCCCTTCCTTAGGCATTTTAATATTATAAGTAATTAGTATTTAAGTCTTTGGAAAAAACGCTCCTAAATATTCCAACCATCAATTTGGCAACCATCAACTCTGGACTTGTAGAATCCCATCAAGCTCTGTTAACATTGACACTTAGTGGTGTTCTGAAGATACGTTAATGTAATTTTGTCGCCGTTGAGTCATAACTTAAACTTTAAGCGGCAAAAATTCCGTCACAAAAGTTGGTTGCTCATACGAACTAATTATAATTTATAATTGGAAAGTAATAAGTATCACGAGATTCTGTCACTCTGTCGAAATGAACAGGGAAATTTTATTAAAGTCTCTACGAAGTTTGTAGGTATTTCGACGAGTTTGAAGGGCTCAAATGAGTACTTTGTGGAGTTAATTTTGCTTGGTATTCTGCTTTACTTTCATAATTGTATTTACCGCCATTAGTTTTGGTGCCTATTAAAACAACCTAACCTACTCTACCATTGCTGGGCACGTTTGTTACTATCCCCCGCTACTTACTATCAGCTTTTCTCGAAGGCATCGAGATCGCAACGCCATCTGCAGGCACCCATTGTGCAAAGACCTCTGCCCACCTGTCTTCATACGGCTGACGTGCCCCGCCCAATTCCATTTTAATTTGGCGGTCTTGTCTCTTACATGTTGTAATGCGGACTCTGCCTGTCTTCTTCATCCTTAGCATGTTGGCAGATCTTTTCAAGTCAAAAGATACTATTCAATACAATCACAAGGATCACTTTGAAACGTCTTACTACTAGATGAATTTAGGTGCCAATCCTCCTAACCCAAGCCCGAGAAGAACCGGCTAGAAACTCGTCCTGGTCCTAGCGCTTTTTTGCATGATCCATCTTATAACTACCTTCCTCTTGAGTTTGGACTTACTACTTACTACTTGAGTTTAGACTTCAGAGATTCAAAAGACCACATAGTGCACTTTAGGTAAGGACGGGCAGAATAAACACATCGATAAGTTTTCGCTTCAGTGACAGAGCAAAGTAGCCCTTCATTAGAAAAATATGAAATATTATAATTGATTAACGCCATCTACAAGTGGCATTAAAGCGAAGACTGGATCTGTTTGGCACAAAAAATGTTAACTCCTAACATGTACAATTTGGCCTACCTACTCTAATCATTAACTTATTTGTATCTCTGTCTGTAACTATTTTCGTGTTGTGTGTCCAATAAATTATTATTCTAATCTATTCTAGGTACCTATTTAACTTTATCTCTGTACTTACTTTTTATTTCAATTTGATTTTTTTTAACCTGCTGTTTGTGTTCATATTTTTAACGCATTAGATAGTACTTATTTTTCATGTTAAAATATGGTATAAATAAACTGAATTGTGAACTGTTTAAATCTATTGTAAGTACAGTGTTCGCTAAGAGGAGAGTAATGGGGTTATAATGTCAATGACTTACGATAAGACAATATGCATCGCTTCACGTCACGACTACTCAAATGGAAGAGACTACGCAAACATCATCTTTTAATATCCATCCTATTCCTACTCTATTATTCTAAAACTTTCTTTGTTTAATCGTGCTGGACGAATTTAAACTAAATCCGGAATAGGTACTCCAACGTGCGACGCCCACAAATTGAGTTAGGGTTGTAGCTTTCAAAATGTTTTCCGAATCCGCTTTTGAACATAACGAATAATATTGACGACCTTTGTGGCGCAGAGGGCAAAGGGCCACCTGAGATTGCAGGAGATGGCGAGATGCGAGATACGATTCTCGCCGCGACTATTTGTGTCGGGTCTGGGTGTTTTTTATGTAATATATAAATAGTCTAGGTTCCCATAACACAAGCTCTGCTTACTGCAAGACTTCGCTGTGTGGAATTAAAAAAATAAACATATTATTTATTATTATTATTATTGCTGTGGACGTGGCTTAAGAAAACTAAAACTTTAGATGAATTTTGTAAGGGTTGGCCAAGTTTCGCAAGCCCGTCTGGCTGGTAGCGGTGAGTCACGGTACAAAATCGAATAGTATTGGCCTTGCACGACACGACCAAGTTTTCGCCTTTATTGCCTATCAGACGAAGCCTTAAAAGTATAGTTGAATGAACGTTCACCCTTTGGTGAACTTATGGTACTTTAGTAAAATTACTAAAATGGTATTGCTGTGACTGCTTAACTACAAATATCTTGGTTGCGACATCCGAGGGCTGAATTAAGCGAGCGACCGATGCCGATAAATAAAGAACAATTATATACAAGGCCCTTATAAAGACATGTTTGAATAGTTTCTTCGTTACAAGCTATGAAAAAAATGCGAGGCAGTCTTTGGTGACTGCCGATAGAAGTGAAAACAAAGTAACTTGTGAATTGTATCGTCGAGCTATTAGATTAATGTTTTATTATTTTTGGTTTGTAAAGAAGTGTTATTGACCTATTTAAACTTTAGTCCTTGATCTTAAACACTTCTTTATAAATCAATAATAATTCTAAAATAATAATCTAATATTGTTATATTGTAGCTCATGGGGAAGCGTGCGGTGGCGATGCCGCGAGTTTCACGCTCTTTGTTCACCCAAAAAGTACACTTATATACACAGTATATATATAGCTCATGGAAAGCGTTCGGTGACAATGAGAGTTCCATGATTTTTGTTCACCCAAAAAGTGCGCAAAGATATGAAAAGATATACATAAGTACCTACTTCAAAAAACGCTTCAAACTTGAAAACTTCACTTCAATAAAATTATATTATTATATACTTACTTATATTAGTACAGTAATTCAGAAATTATTCAACTCTGTAACCATCTAAGTTTGTAGGAAGGAAAACAACATTACCGAACAAAGTCGTGGGAGTTCCACAAGCAATCTATAAAACCAGCCACTTGAAAAATGAAACGTCAAAGTTGGTCCCTTGCGTTGCATGTTCCGGTCATAAAGTCTTGGAAACAATCGAAGCATGTGTATTATTATTTACTCCACGGCAGTCAGGGGTTGTCATTACTATTACCACAGACTCAGAAAGAGGTAAGTTTGTAAGTTTCACTTGTACTGAAGGACGCCAAAGCCGTTTCGGTACAGATATGAAAGCGTCGCGCGTTTTTGACAATTACATTTTGAAACACAATCAAGATTAGAAAGTTGAAGCTAATGAGTGCATATCCGAAAGTACATTTTACGATTGGTCAGTTCGACAAAAGGGTGCTAATTTTTGGCCACAGTTGACGATCGACGCTTTTTTTCCACAAGAGATCGGTAATCTAAGTACTAAAACTGTACTATTCAACAGTTAAACGAACTTACTTAGTGAAGTTCTATAATAATTATATTCCTTCTTGATTTAATCATTTGGCTTTACACAAGATACAATCTATCTGCTTTACAAATTTCATCACTGAAGGGATCTCCGTTCAGTCTTTTAGCCTTGAAAAGGTAACATTTAGACAGACAAATAGAGACACTGGCAATTCGGTTGGTTATTTCTAAAATAAGGAATTGTCTAAAATATATTTTAGTTAGTCATATCATTTGTAAAACCTATTCGGTTGGTACCATGTTACTAAATAAGGAACGCTTAATTAAATTAGGATAAGTTAGTAACAGCAGAATACCAAAGTTTCATTTGACAGTCTAAACCTAATTTTAGCTAAAATTAGTTAGGTTGGTGCCAACAGAATTGAGGCGACTTTTTAATTTATATATTGGTATGGAGTAAGCAAGAATATATATGGATATGGATTAATTAATTACAAAGTATTTTTTTAATAAAATTCGAAATGTCAAATTTCGTTAACCGCACAGCTTGTGATTCCCTTGAGTGATCCCATACCTGCTATAGGGGAGAGTGGCTAGGGCCAGTGTCACAGAATAATAATACAACCAAGACTAACCAATGGGGGACGTTCTAAGGCACCTGCTGTCTCGTCGAAAAAACACTTCGTTTAATGCTTGTTAAACTCTCGGTCCTTTTTTTGCAGTTCCTTTGTTTGCCAGTCTACCTTGTAATCTGGCGCGCATCTGTCAGATTGGAGGAAGGACCGTCGTTCGTAGCTTTTATTCGAAACATTAAAAATTATCCCTAATTTATTCCAAAGTTAATTTTATTTCTCTCTTGTATGAAAACTGAGATTTATTGACTGATATACTTATGCATATTGAAAGACATATTGAAAGGCATGACATGACCCACGTCTCTCCTCTATATATATATAAAAGGCGATGTGTGTATGTATGTTCCCTATAGACTCCGTAACGGCTGGACCGAATTCGATGATATTTTTAGGAAATCTTCAGATTGGCCTAGCGGGTGATCCTGTGAGGTTTGGTAGCTATAAGATCAACAGAACTTAGAAAAGGCGTGCGAAGCCGCGGGCAGTAACTAGTAGTTAATAAGAACCAAACTATTAGATTGAATGCATGCTTCATTTGACTTAATTTAACCCACACATTTGAAATGAATTAAGTAACACTTTTATATTCGTTTTTCGTAGTTAAGGATTTTAAAAGGTGGATCACGCAAAAAAGCGCCTGAACCAGAACGAGTTTCTTGTCGGTTCTTCTCGAGCTTGGGTTAGGAGGAATTGGCACCAAAATTCACCTAGTATGTAAGACGTTTCAATGTGATCCTTGTGATTGTATTGAATAAAGTATCTTTTGACTTGACTTGACTATATATGTAGAGATTATTGCATATTATATTATTTGTATATTTGTGTAAATAAAAAAAAACAAAAGAAAAAACCATGTGGCAACTAGTATCATCATCTGACCGTGATTTCCGGCCAAACTAAAATAAATTACTAGAAATTGCGCAACAGCTTATTTAAATGCAACCAGAAATGTCTCCATAAACCGGTAGATTCACAGCGGATGTCAACAATTTTGTCCGTTTGTAACGACAGGCGAGCGAGTGACACGCAAAGGATGCATCAAAACTCTAAATGGTCCATGCATGACAGTCACAATTTGACGAGATAAGTGCCTTTTCAATTTTACTTCTACTCTTCATAAAACTAGTTCCCCACCACAGTACATATTAATAAAAGCTATGATATTAAAACAAGCTATGCACACCTCACCATCTAGTCACAAACTAAGCATATCTTGTATTATGGTGACCAGTTGATTGCTAGAACACTTATAAATATATTTTTAAATACATTCTTATGATATTTTATAATACCCAGACACAGAACAAACACTTATGTTCATCACACAAGTGTTTATTCTGGGAGGAAATCGAACCCTCAACCTACATCGCAGAAGGCAGAGCTACTACCAACAGAGCTGACAGGCCAGTCAAATAGCCTATATCCAGGTCCCTTTCTATATTTATACCAGATGTAATTTTAATTGGTTGTTATATTGCATGATTGAGTAACAAAAACAAACATTAACTCTTAAATGTTAGTAAAATTTCGTAAAAGACAACCGACTGAGAGAGGACCGAAAATTTATAAGTACGTAATTGTAGGTATTTATTTTATCGTTTTTGTTTATTCCAGATACCTTTGTTATCGCATGTCAGAAGTCAAAAAAATTGTATTCAATAAAATCACAATGACTTTGAATCGTCTTCTTACATGCTAGTGAATCTAGGTGCCGGTTCTTCAAAACCCTAGTTCAAGAATCCGGCAAGAAACTCGTCTGATCTTAACACTTTTTTATATAATCTTTCCTAAATCCAAAATCCGAATCACAATTACTTTTTTCTCGATCTTCCTTTTAATCCCAGTTTCGGTCAAGGGCCTTCTAAGAAAAGTCAGTACTTAATTTATCTAATGTTCATTGACCTTTGTAGCCAGGGTTGCCATTTGAGTGGAACTCGTTGAACTAAAGCAAACTTTTCTGATTACATAAAAAGATAAATATAAAAGGAAGTATGCATATGCAAAAAGTAAAACCGGTAAAAGAAGTATCTAAGATGTGTCAATATTCCCTCAATGACGTCAAAAATGACGCAGTCTTATCAGTAAAGACTTCCGTTTCGTCAATTTTAACAAGACGTTTCGATAAAAACCCGATCATATTTATTTTTAGTCTGTTGGTTAAGTAGTTCGTCATTTTTTTATCTGACCATCCACCTGATAAAAGAAATAAAAGAAAATAGACGGCTATTGATGTATTCTTCCGATATATACCTAGTCGTCATTTAATGTGAGATTAAATATCTTGCCAGTTTCAGTCCATTTGCCTAGCGAATGATTCAATGTCTCTAACGCATTTGATGTTTTAAGATATTCTTGTCCATCTATGTACAGTTTACACCAGTGAGCCTGAAGTTAAGTTGCGAGAGGTGTCCATTTTATTGTTTTATTTTATAATTGACATACATCAATTATAAAATAAAACATATTGGTAGACAATGCACACAACACCATCTAACCCCATAGTATTATTGTTGTTTATTTTGTATTTTTGCGTTAAATAAATTAATATGGATACAACAGAATATTTTTTTTTAATTTGATTTGATTAATTGTATAAAATATGTGTGTAATGTACTGGTACCACGATACCTAGACGGTATGAGGGAGGGTGGTATTTATAATTCAACCAGTGCTTCGTGGCAAAAATCGATTACATAGCATGTATTGTAATTTGTTCCAATACAATAGTGCGACTGGGAAGGTATTCACATGCCTGTGTTCAGAAAAACATAAGTAAAACCAAACAACGTCGGCTCTCAATGGGGCGAGTGACTCATTCATAATGTTCATAACCTAACGGTGTGTTTAGATTTGACTTGGAGACGTTCGAAATCATTTGCAGAACGAGTTCTGTGAAATACCATTAAAAAGTGTAAAAAACGAGAATACTCACTCACTACTCCACTGGGTACCTTTCATCCAAAGCACTTCATGGCCCGTCAGCTCAGTTGGTAGTAGCTCTGCCTGCGATATAGATTGGGAATTCGATTTCAGCCTAGAAAAATATTTGTGATGAACATATACTTTTGTTTTGTGTCTGGGTGTGTTATACAGTATGTATTTAAAAATATATATGTATATATCATTAATTTGGTCACTATAATACAAGCTATGCTTAGTTTGGGGCTCGATGGTGTTGTGTGCATTGTCCACCAATATTTATTTATCTGTCATGAAATCACGGTACTGCCTGCTATCTGAATAGCTATAATAAGTAATATATAGTATAATATACCTGCCAAAATTACAATCAAACACCTGATAGTAATGGTAAGCGTTTCTGTGACAGTTTAATATCAGGTTGACGGTCGGATCTAGAAAATACCCCTATACCATGCTTTGTTTTTTTTTCTGGGTCTCTTCAAGTCAAAAGTAAATAGTTGTCATCTAGTCTAGACCTTCGTGATCCATTGTAAGTCGTATCGCCGCTTGCCACTAGGCGAGATCGTGGTCAACCGTAAGTCTATCTATCTAAAAATAAAATACGAAAGCAGTCACGCTTCTAAACTTTTATAAAGAAGATAAAAGATGTAGCATGTTCGTTTCACAAAACATAATTTGATCTAAGCTAAGAATATAATCTTCGCCATTTTTAACCACTGACGCAAAAACGACGGGGTTTTATAAGTTTGACGTGTCTGTGTCTGTGGCATCGTAGCTCCTGAACGGAGAAACCGATTTTTGATTTTGTTATTTGTTTAAAAGGTGAATTAGTCGGGAGTGTTCTTAGCTATGTTTGATGAAAATCGATCCAAGATTGCCGCCGCCACACAATGGCGGATTACATATTTTTTCACAACTCTCTCAATATACAAAATACAAAAAAATACAAAATGTTTTTTTTCTGTAACTTAAGTAACATAGTTTATCAGTATTGGATACCTCCTTTCACTCTCTCAATATGGGTATCAAATGAAAGGGCCTGACTAGTAGAATAGGTATACACTATGATAATATTGTGTCTGTGGTTTTTTTATAATTTATACCTGTAAGTAAATATGGCAAAAAAAATATGTAAAATTGTATTATTCGAAACTGACAATCTAGCTTATATTAAAACGTTATTCTATTATTTATTCTGTGACTGGCTGGTTTGAATACGTAGCAGGTGTCACTGAAAAATAGCTTTCAATAAAAATAAGCCCTACCGCGCTGGTTTAAGGTCGAGCAATACAAATCTGGAGAACGTCTGTATAGAATATTGAAATTGAGTTAGTTTCAATATCGTTCGCGTACGTGCTATGTTAGACCCAATGCTTGAATTGAGACTTGGTGGAATATTTCTATGCTTTTAAAAACCAGGGACCGTTACTTAACTGGAAAATCGTGAATAATAAAGAGCCCTTGGATAATAATCATAATACCTGATATTTCACACAACATCATCCCCAAAGTAAGCAGAGTTTGTGTTATGACTTATGAGTACCACATGATATACTATTTATATATATTTTTTATTTTTTACATATATAATCACACAGACTAGAGTCAAATACTTGTAGATCTTAAACATTTGTCCCACAGAGGGAATTGAACCCGCAACTTTCAACAACAGGCAGCCTTGGCCCACTGCGCCATGTGAAAAAAAGGTGTGCGTCTCGGGACGCTCGACAGAAGTGATAACTTAAACTAATTTAACTAGCGCTGTGGGTTACAGTGGGAGAGGAGGAGCCTGCCTACCACTGCCGTATGCGTGAGAGAAAGGGAAGCCCGATAGACTGGTGCCGTAACGCGTAACGTAACGAAGCGGTTTACCCTCCCATAAGAAGTTATCACTTCAAAAACTTATCTTTGGCTAAACGTAATCGAAAATGTATATTTTTCTATGGCTGTCGTTAGAAAGCAAAGCTACTGTTATTTATATTATTTATCGTGTGGTACCTAACGTGTCGCGTGCGGTGACACGAATCGCACGCCACGTGATTGGTACGGATTTATTTATTATTCAATCTATGCTGACGATAAACATGTCAATCTCGAACCTATCAAAAAGTTACGGTGAAAATCCAGTGAAAATTCATTGCATGCCAAATATTGAAGGTGTGAGTTTAAAACGAAATGGCGGGTCGAAGGTCGATAAACAACCATAAAAGTTTTCTATTCGATAGAAGGTTTCAGATGAATGAAGTCAGTCATGAATGAAATAATAGAAGCTAGTTTATTCTTAGGCCTTGTGTCAACGGATTAATTGTTAGGACTGAGTCATGCGGGGAAACCTTAACTATGTTTTTTTTATGTTGCTATTATACGATCTATCAACCCAGGACGAGATTCTTGCCTGTTCTCTTGCTTGGGTTTGTAGGAATTAGCACCTAAATTCACCTGGTATGTAAGATGTTTTAAAGTGATCCTTGTGATTGTATTGAATAACATATCCTTTGACTTTGACTTTGTCTTTGTCTTTGACTTTGACTCTGTCTTTGATTTTGACTTTGACTTTGACTTTGACTTTGACTTTGACTTTGACTTTGACTTTGACTTTGACTTTGACTTTGACTTTGACTTTGACTTTGACTTTGACTTTGACTTTGACTTTGACTTTGACTTTGACTTTGCCGGACCCTGATCTTGTATTTTCTTCAGATTTTATAAAATACGAAAAATCTTAAAGTTTTCTAAAATACAATAATAAATAGCTAACGTTATATATTATAGTATGTATATTATTTAATAGCTAAAGTTTACTGAAATATACTACTTACATGACCTTATTTTGCTTGCTCCAAAGTCCAAATTATATATAAAAAATTTAAATGAAAGTTCTAAAATAAATTAAAATTGCCATTTGATTCTATTATTTTTATTTCTTTTCTATGTAACGATCGGCTTTTAATTGTATTTAAGTACTTGTTGCTGAAATTATAATCCCTACGGAAACACTGAATAAGATTTCCATATAAACTGATGCACGTATTAGAGAACAAAACTCAAACTCAGATCACATTTTCTGACCAACTAATATACCTATAAGTAATAATAACACCTACTGCATAAAATATTTTTCGAAAATTTTGAATTGCGTAAGTGAAGTACAAGTAGTTCTTATTGTTTTCTTGTAACTAATATGCCTACATAGTACTCATTTTTGTAATACTAACTAATTAGTATTATTGTTATTAGTATTATTTATTTTTAATACGGTCAAAACATAGACTCCTTGCTCTAAATTTAATTTTATTTAATTCATTTTTTGGGATTTTCCGCAGTTTTAATCAACACATCATTACATGATTCAAATTCAGTTTATTTACACCTCATTTTAACATTACAGATACTAAATATCTAATGCGTAAAAATACGAAAACAACAGTAGGAGAATAAAATAAAAGTTAGGTAAAGTACTTACTGAGAAAAATAAAAGTAAGTAAATCTTACTAATAAAAACAATCTAATATTATTAGAAAAAAGGAACTGATACCTACACTAAATAATATTATGAGTAAGTACTTACCTAAAGCTAATATTTTAAAAAAACGTTCTCACAGTAGGTAAGGCTCAGTCTCTCTATCGTCTTCCAACAAACAGATGATGACTCCATTGCGCTAAAACACTTCAATCACACATCAATTTAGTAAATTTGAGAAGTGTCGTTTAATAATGTTACTCTAAATCAGACTTTGGTGTAAACGAAATAAGGTATTTTGTTGTTTAGGTAATTTTAGCTAGTCTTGCGAAAGTACAGAATCGGGGCCACTGAATGATTATTCACTAACGAACAGACAACGCACAGACAAATTTTTAGCAGCTGTATAGATGCGAAGAAATTCAACCCGTTAGGAGGGTATAGGAGGTATCAATTTTGAATGAAAAACATACATTTTATTTTCAATACAAACTTTGAGCCACTCGTAAATTTACGCAAATGAAGCTACGGGGTGTTCCACTAGTTTAATGGTTTATTTATTTATTTACAGAATAATAAATAGGTATTAACAAATTTATATACGCTTTTAAAATAAAAAAAAGCAGTATTTCTGCACCAGATTAAATCAACATGAAAATATTTTTTATATAATATAATCAAAAGGACCACTTTGATTGTCTGTCTACTTATATGAGGCAGGTATAGTCTACGAAGTCTAGATACAAAATAATAACGCAGACCTACTTACGTAATGCTAGATAAAAACTGGACCTTTTTATTTTTTTATTATCATTAAAAAAAAATCGACCTACGTTTGACCACGATCTCGCCTGATGTTAAGCGACGATGTGGCCGACGATGGGGCACGCAGGCCTATTTACTCGAGACTTGAAGATACCTAGATTGTAGTTTTCATGAAAGACAGACGACGGCAAAGCATTCCAATCCTTGGCTGTACGCATTTGACGACCTCTGTGGTTCCATTCCCGCCGCAGGACAAATGTTTGTATGATCTGCAAGTATTTATCTCGGGTCTGGGTGTTTCTATGTATAATATGTATGTATTTACAAAAAAAAGTATATAAGTAGTATATCAGTCATTTGGTACCCATAAACACTAGCTCTGCTTACTTTGGGGCTAGATGATGCTGTGTCAAATGTCCGGTATTATTATTATTATTATAAATGTGGAAACAAAGCGCTTTGTTCGTAAGGGTGGTAGGTTGACAAGGTATGGATGGTATTGAGCGGTCTGCTTGTCCTGTTGTAAAAAGGAGATGGTGGAATCAGATCATGTAATTCCTGGGCACATTCACCTTCCTTTAGAAAATCGCATTTGGGATTGCATGTTTACTAAAAATACTGATATTCCTCCGACAATATGGTAAGTGTCGGAGTAATCGTTATGGGTAAAGTAGCGGTTGAAGTTGGTCCCGAAACCGGTTTTAGCCGGAAAGTGGGACGATGCCCTCATTCCTGCCGAAGTGTAGTTTTGATTTCTTGTTTCGTCTTACTCACGTTGATGTTGATTGGAATACTGTTACTCGATCGATGTATTCTCCGGCTGACTGATTCATCGTGTGAAGTTCTCAAGTTCTTTAAAGTTCTCAAGATGTGCCAATAGTTGACTGAAGTACCAAGCACTTCTGAGAAGTTGATAAAGTAGCGGAAATTATCGCTCAACATCTTTCCGAACAGGATCATTTTGACTTTTCAAATTCATAGTTTTTTTGTGACTTTGTTTTACTGCCGGGGTGTCACGCAACACCCCGATGGTACATACGAAAATAGCCTATGTCCTTCCCCAAAATACAAACTATCTCCTTTCAAGTTTCATCAAGAATCGTTTAGCCGTGACAAACGAAAAGATAAAGATACAGAGACACTTTTGTATTTACGAATATAATATTAGTATGGCTCTGACCGGTAGGTGTGCTGTGTGCTAAAGCTCGAACTCTTGTTTCCGTCAAACAAAATCACTCTATAACTGTTGTTGGAACAAGTTAAAAATAATGTTTATACTCGTATTGAGCTGAAAAACTTTTTATTGCATACGGCGCCGTTTATTTATGCCCGTAAACCCTTTTATCTTACAATGCCGATTGTTGGGCACTTAATTTTATTGGGATGGGTCACCACAAAGTCATTGAGGAATTCCGAGAGCTTTAAGTTCTTACTTAGCGCTTTACAATTCGCAAACAATTTGGTTTAAGCTGACGCAAAGTTGGTTGCTAGCCAAACGGGTCACCAATGTTTATATTAAATTTTCTTTCGCCTATTGTGGCAATTGAGTCTTATATTGTCTAAACTGCGGTCGAAATTGCATTTTTTTCCTATTTCAACCTGTATTTTCATTATGTATTTACGAAAAACTTGTTTGCCTCTAGCAAACATTGCGGTTTTGTTAATCGCATATGACTTTCCTTAATAAAAGCAAATTAAGGAAGGTAAGCTATTTATAATAACAACAAGCAATAATCTTTGGTTTTCTAGCGCGGTAGACGTCACTTTTCCTTGAAAAAGTAGGAAACCGCAATCATCTATTTCGACGGCTACCGGCCGTAGACCTTTACAAAAACAAAGACTTCAATGTAGTACAAGACCTGTCGTAAAATCGTGGAAACCAAAATAAAAACAAATAGAAAAGCTCCATGAGCAAAAAGTAAAATTACTAATTTAAATGAATACGTTCCACGGATTTTCACGGAGTCTCTACAATCGCGAAATCCTGCCCAATTTCCATTCTTTCCACCTGCCTGTTTTCTTTTCATTTCGGCAGGTTTTGTTCCCGTGGCCGTGCTTCCAGGAAATGATTTTATTGACACGCCAGTAACAAAATTATCTCACGTCTTGTTACGGATGAAATCCTACCATTTTAATATGGAACAGCCGGCTTTTGTTTACTAAAAACACTGATGTTTTGAACTGGAAAAATATCTCTTTGTTTACCATCACTCTGCGGCTGTGAGTTTTAATTATCATGTTCTAAGAATTTCTTTTTGTTTCAACACGCTCCAGATATTTCCTATCTAGAATCTAGAAATTTTATTGAATAACATACTGCTTGGCCAGTAAACAGTTACATCATCTGGGTCTTGTGGCTTATTGAAACGTTCTCATTCTCATGATATCTCGTTTCCCATATTTCATTTGATTCCATTATGCGTGACCAATATGTTACTGATTTGAATATCGGAGTAAATTTTTAATAGCTCGAGTTCCGATAACTGTGGGAAAAACTGTTAGAACTCAGACTCAGTTGTAGTGTAGGTATTACGAATATATTTTTATGTCATCAATAAAATAGTTGAATTAACGTAAACTTTGGTGGTGTTTAGTTTGCTAGTCAATACGCATTACACATACGTAATAGATCATGTGTTGCAATTATAAAAGTAAGAGTCCTTTGATGAAGCGATATGAAATAGTGGGTATTTCTGGATTGTTCTAAAATTAGCTACGGCATCGGGTTTCACAAAACTCACTCACTCAAACCAAAATTCGTTGCGCGTTTCAAGTAAAACCCAATTTGCTCAAAACCCAAGCATCAGCCCAAACCTAATGTGGATTTCCTGATGTCACTTTACGCCAGTTTCTTACTTATCCTATCTGAGTATGTACGTAGCTTGGCGCACGAAAACAAAGCAAAGAAGGTATATTTAAATAAAAACCACACCGCCACAACACAACCCTCTATCAAAGTATAGGCAGATGATATAATGGGTTTTGCTACGTGACACAATGCAAAAAACCTCTCAGCCATGCCTCATGTCGGTGAGTTTAAATGCGATTCGCAATTTTTTTGCTGTGTTAACTTCCTGAGTCTACGTCGAGGACAGTAAAATATGCAGCGTAGACTCGTCAAAGCATTCCCGAGATTTTATCATTATTTTTCACAACGAAGACGTTGTACGATAAAATAGATTTTTTAAAGTTACTGGATTTCGAACTTGATTTACCTCAAGCTCCTTTTAAAGTAGATAAATATTTTCTTTTCGTGTAGTATTTAAAACAAAACAAACAAACCAACTCAAAACAAGCATAGGGACTTCCTAAACTTAGTCTTCTCTGACTAAAACCAATAATCGTTACAACGTAAATTCTGTCATGCACAGACTATCCAACACGAACTAAACAATGTGATCCCAACCTGACTGGTCGCTCATCAAGTTAGGTATTATTCAGTGAGCAAACAAGGTAAAGGACTAAGCTACGCAGTGCACACACTGCTAACTACGCCTGGTACCATGTCAGGTGTCAGTCCTACCGAGTGCCAATGGCACTTCGACAATTTTCGATATACCAGATACACATGGGGATTTTATGAGGTACCATCTGAATCACGACGCTTGAAACACCGATTAGTGGTATCACAGAAAGTAGACAGGTCCGATTTTAGAAGGGGTAAGCATTTGAGCTCGATGAACGATGCATGTCTAAATTGTCGGCTGGTAATGTTAAAATATTTCAGGACGTCTGGTGGAAATATTGCGTGACCCAGCTGGCCTATTGGCCCAGAGTATTAACATTGCCATTTAACGTGATAATGGCTGCAGAATCTTATGACACTGACCTCTGGCTGTGACCTGGATCAGTTGAGCTATCTATAGTCCGTTTCAAGCGGTCCGTAGATAGCTCAACTGTGCGACATGTACATATTTTATATTATTCGGTATATAAATGTTTCTTATACTCAATTATATATATTTACTTAAATTTAATTTCATAAATGTTCTAATATCGTACCTAAACACCTTTCTTCTCGGACTCTACTGTCTTTGTTACGGCGACTATGACTAAGCAAACGGATCAGCCAAGAACATAGCTATTATATTATATTATATTTATATTATTATATTATATTATATTATATTATATTATATTATATTATTATATATTATATAAGAATAAGTGTGAAAATTGCAAGTTCTGGCATGCTATATGCTGGTATGCTAGTTACTGGCATGTGTGGCCTTTCTTAACGAGTCGTATTCAACGGCCATGCCAAGCCGTAGCTGGTGCGTTACGGCGCAATGTACCATAAAAACTGAAGATAAGCCAGCCTTATTTTTATCACCATGACGTTGTGTTTCCATTGTTTGAGATAACACGATTTCATCACAAGCTGCAAATGCACGGCGAATTTAGACGCCCTAGTGTGTACCGTTTCTGTACCAATATATTTTTGGTTCAATTACATTCAATTAACAATAGGATGGCTTGGTAGGCAGCTCCTCAGATCTTTTTAGTTAAAAGGGTTAATAATACACAGCAGTTCTCGGCGAACAGTAACGAGTGAAATAGCCTTGGTTACAGACTTACAGTTGACTGGTAAGTTAATGTAGGTTCAAATAAAATAAAAATATTTTTGATTTAATAAAATCACAAACTATATATTTGAATCGTTATGTTACATGCTAGATAATCTAGGCCGGTTCCTCCTAACCCCAGTTCAAAAATAATCTTGCCTGGTCTTAACGAATTTTTGTATGATACTTGATAATTTTGTTAGCTGAGTTGATTTGGAGCAGGTTCATTCCAAGTCATCTAAATAATCTGTTATTTTATATTGAGCTTTGAGACATTTTTCGTTTTAAAAATTTGCCAATCGAGAAATCTAGCACATCGCTTGGGACCTTAAAAATAAATAAATAAAATAAATATAATAACATTTAAACATTTTAAATATGATTAATATAATAAACATTTCACACAGCATCATCTGACCCCAAAGTAAGCAGAGCTTGTGTTATGGGTACCACATGACTGATATTCTTACTACTTACATAAGTACTTTTTTTTGTAAATATATACATATTATACATAGAAACACCCAGACCCGAGATAAATACTTGCAAATCATAAAAACATTTGTCCCGCGGTGGAAATCGAACCCGCAAACTTCTGCGTCTCAGAAGTACCTACTTGTACCCACTGCGCCACAGGGGTCGTCAAAGCCTTAGAACCTTAGAAGCATACACATTCCCCTATATAATATTTACGAAATTAAGCGAACCTAACTGTAGGAACAGCATATTTCTAGTATTAATAATATAATTATCAGTAAAATGTTATCAAATACTGACAAGGCGCTGTCTTTATATTTATTCTGTTCGCTTAGAGTAGATCATTGGGGTGATTTACGTCAATGGCATTGCAATGATTCATGGCTCTGCTCATGTTGCTGGCAATTCTGTTTCGCCGGACTAGCTAAAATATGGACGACCTTATTTTGCTAAGAATAAAGTTCAAATTAGAGTACCCATTTTAAATCACAGTTCTAAAATAAGTTAAAATTATTTTTTGTTTTATTGCTATAATTTTTATTCCAATAAATTTCTTTTATTAAAAATAATGTATAGAGGTGTTGATAAAAACTGCATAAAATAACCGCAGTTTTAATCAACACCTCCTTACATGATGACTAAATTGAGCTAAAACACTTCAGTTATACGTTAATTTAGGAAGTATCACTAAAAAATGTTATTCTAATTCAGACTTTAATACAAACAAAATAAAATCGTTTTTGTTTAAGGAAATTTTAGTTACTCTAGCGAAACAACTGAATTGAGGCCAGTGAGTCTTATATCAGATATGTGTTTTATCTGAGACAGTAGTTGAATAGGAAAAATATGTACTTACTATATAAGTTATTAACCAGAATACTATAGTTGGTCATTGACTCATACGAAATTGTAGTTATATGTGCAACAGTCGTGAATCAGTGGAAACGCGCAGTCATAAGCTAGCCGAAGTAAAGTTGTTTACTACTCGTAAACTTAATCAATAAACGTAAGTTATGTGACAGCCCCACTTTTTAGTGGTGCCAGGAAGCCAAATATGAAGCGTTAAATTATTAAGTACTATTCTATAATAGATGGATTATGAAAGACTTTGACTTCATAAATGTTTTTAAAGTGTGACTGGCCTCTCTGTTTAGTAGGTCTGCATTCTGCGCTATGGGTTTTAGTTTCGATTACCTCTCAACCAACAAACATTAGCGTGATTTTGATTATATTTTTTATTTTATTTGATTTTTTGGAAAACTAAGAGCTAGGTTAATACAAGATAAATAGCAAAACTATGTAACATGCACCTATTAAGAAGTACGTGCTTGCTGAAGGCCAATTACAAGTTTCCACTTATAGAATTTAAACAAGTAATAATAAAACCTAAACAGTAAAGTAGACGACGACTGTTGTTAAAAAGTTTAAGTATTAAAGGTACAACAATTAAAGAGTAACAATTAAAAATAACAACGAAAGAGATTTAACATTATTGAAAAATTTGTCACATATTAATTGCTTCAGCTTAGGTATTGAGGTATTGAACACATCAATATCTAGATCTGACTCCGCCAAAGTGTTAAACGAGCTGCTCGCTCTAATCATAAAAGCGTTTTGCCTGTAGTTTGTCTTAACTAAAGGAACATAAAGTGGTTTCAGTTGTCTTAAATTGATGAATACAGAACACTGTGTACCAAATTAATGTATTTTTATGCAAGTTTTCTATGAGTCTTCTGGTTCCCTAAGCTATGCTTAGTTTGATAGTGTGTGTTGTGTTGATTTTCTAGCAAATATCTATTTATTTATATATTTATATATACTACATATTCAACAATCAGAGCATAGTCCCTTTTTTATCGATGTTTTTTAGAGAATATTAAGGTCAGCCATCATGGCCCCATCATATTTTCCACCTTATTAGCCGCGTGGCACGTAACTCAATCACAATCGGTCGTTTTTATAATTTAAGGTTTTTAGGAATATGCAAATATCAGAGTGACTTCAGCACTGACATCATCGTATTGTACATAATGACAATCACCTTAAAAAGAAAAATAATATGAAAATATGCTCATTTACATTTTTGATAGAATATCGCCTTGAGGCACAGAATTCTTATGAGTAAAAGAGGCTGACTCTGCGAAAACATTTATATATTGACAACGCAACAAAATAAAATTCAGCTCACACAAACGCTTATTGCCAAACATTATATTCACCAACATAGTAGCACTCTTTCTACCGCGTATATCTCTATTTCGTTTCGCACTTCTTTATAGATTTGCCCGGCGAGGTGGGCCGCCGATGTAGGTACATAAAGTGCTGAATGCGTCTGACCCGCTTGAAGTGCGACTTGCGATCATGTACAAGATTTATTATCATACGATCGTTGCACTATCTACTACAGTACAGTTACAGTATCTACTGTACGGAACGATTTATAAAATACACGTATGTGGATGCGAGTCAAGTTGGAATTTGAAATCATAATACGAGCTTTTGAACGACGTTCGAATGATACGAAACAAAAAGTGTCACATGCTTTGCTATTGACGCTTGATGCACTCAGTCTTTAAGGATACACAAGTCAGCGGCACAAACTCGTTAGTGGACGCAGCTAAAATGCATGCTATTTCACCTAGCTTAGTGTGAGAAAAGGATAGACGTCCACAAAGGATAGAAATGAATAGTAAAGAGAGCGTGATTATAATTTCGAGTCATATGATCAGATTAATCTATGATTTCTAAATAAAACGATTGCGTAAAAATAATAAATAGGCCTTTGGCTCAAGGGTTCTCATGAAAAAACTACTGAACGTTATTATAAAAAAAAATATTTGAGCTCTTGAATAAATAATCTATGCTTGCATTGGAATAATTTTTTAGTTTGCGTACTCCGTTTGTTATTAATTCACACCTAAAGTTGCGCTAAAATCAGTGATGTAAAACGTCTTGTATCTTTCAAACCCATATTATTTTCACAATTCTGTATTTATACAAGCATAGATTATGACAAGACAAATTTATATCACTTTTAGTTTTGGTTGTTCATCATCAGACGGTTGTGTGATCACCCTTCGACATTTGTATGGAAAGATAATCGACTTGTTTACTCTTAAGGGTTACTCTTAAGATAAAAGCATGCGAGAAACTCAGTTTCAACCGGCCAAAGTTATCGTTAATGGAGTTTAAATTATTAGCGTTTATTTTTAGTTGATGAATCATTAATTTTCTTTCACCTACATTTCTGTTTCAGAACAGAGTTTCATTCATAACAGGATATTAATGAGGAAAGACAAACTTGGATTTCTTCCGAAACGTGAACCGTTATGTAACGGGCGTGTAACGAGTATGCAATTTTGAGTGATGGCTCGTTCCTGCTTTATCACGGCCACTGATTCTTAAGAAACGACGGCTTTACTAGCAGATTAACTTGTCATTCCGCCGAGAATTGATTGTGCACTGCCATTCATTCGGAGTAACAATAAATCTTCATAAAACTAGGACAAGCAGGCACGAGCCAGCCTTGCTGTTTCCTAGTTTTTTATTTGTAAAACCAAAGAAATCTGGCCTTGATCTTGGATGATTCTTTAATATGCCCATCATCATTGTTTCAATGCTCTTCGGGGCGTAATAATTTACCGAAGTTTAATGACGTCAAATTATTGACCTTTTTTTTCATTTACCATGGCTTTATTTCACGTAACTTTTTGTTATTCGCGCTTCACGGACTTTCAGTCGTTCGAAAATCGTCGACACCGCTACATTACGGCAATGGTGTACTTGCTGCTCCATACACACCGTTTAATACAACATTTCCCCAGCCACCCATTTTCTCCATGCAAACTGAAAGGGGGTAACGACGACCCTTAATTATATTCTGAGTACCTTCGTTAACACAGCATAAATCACAATTCTTTAACATAAAAATCTCATCGTGCGCGCATTCATTACTTTACTATGACGAAATAGGGCAAAATTGTACTGTATATTATCGGACGCGACTTTTTATCGCGACCAAGACTCTGACCCAGATCGAAAAGTATGTGTGAATTATCTGATTGAAATATTGTCAAAAAATCTATCTTATCTTATCTTATCTTATCTTAGATCTCTATCTGAGTTAGAGTACTGTTATTGAACGCATATTAAGTATAAAGTAAAGTATAAAGTATTTTTATTTGTGTTTGTACAAAAGAGGGTATGTAACAATTTTTACAAATGATATACAAAACAAGTAGGTATTATAAACATAATTTTATAGATTATTAATACTATTGTGTAGACACTTATATAATTAGGTATAATTACTTACTATAACAATTTTTAAGTGCCCTAGCTCCCACCCTAGGAAAACCTCTGTTGTGGTTGTGGGTAGCTAGTTCCCTTTCGCAAAAAATGAGTCATTTATTTTCATACAAGTGTGAATATGTATACGCCTTGAGAGGGTGCAACACATCAGTTTTTTTATATATATAGTTACTTATTGGTTGCACGCATGTGCATGTCAAACTAAATCGATGCCCTTCGAATATACAAATCATTCCTTATTCAATAAAATACAATTACCACTTTGAATCGTCTTCTTACATGCTAGTGAATCTAGGTGCCGGTTCCTCCTAACCCCACTTCAAGAAGAATCCGGCAAGAAACTCGTCTGGTCTATAACTACCCTTGCGTTGAAATGTGGTCGGTTTCCATCTTCAGCTCAATAAGTGACTGAGATACTGTCGAGACGAATATAAAAAATTTGATGCCATCACGCAAATTTTAGTCCCTTGTTTATGCTATGAGTCGCGCGTAGTGACGTCATAAAGTCGCGTTCCCAAAAATATGTTTAGCCTTAACGGTTCCCTTGTCAATTAGGAAAATTAAATAAACCGATGCGGGTTGGTCCGTGGAAATTAATATCACTTTCGGCGTCAATTTCGCGTTGAAGGCTACGTGCTTGCCGAAAATGGAGAAAATATGGTGAGAACGCTGGTTATGGCGTCGACGAGCTTTATTTACGACCTCTATTACACTCCCTTCATGCTTAAACGTAAAAATATTTGGACATTATAGTTGGCACGGAACTCTTAATCTAAAGGCTTTTATGCTGGCATAAGTAGGTAGATTATAACTGAAATTTAATCTATAAAAAAACACACTCACAACTCTAATTATAGCTTAAGCTTAGGCTTGGTACCTCAAAGCTTCAGTTCCTTAGATCATTTTGTTAATATCCTAGGAGGTTAGTCCACACGTAAATACATTATACATGATACACGCCCACATTTTGTAAATAAATTCTTTTTCTTCTTTGTTAATGGCATGTGTCATAATAATGACAATTATGGCAGTGCCAAGTGTTTATTATAGTGTGATGTCACAATGTCGTATCTTGTCTGTCTGTCCGTATGTATGCTTAGATCTTTAAAACTACGCAACGGATTTTGATGCGGTTTTTTTTAATAGGTAGAGTGATTCAAGAGGAAGGTTCATAATTATGTATAATACATGCATAATTTAGCAGAGAAACACTGTCAATTTGTAAGGTTTCTAATATAATGTCGTAAATAAACACATTCTTTTGCTCTTATATTGCAAACGCTGGCTGAACCCTACGAAATCGATCAAAAAAATGTACTACAGTATTGTACCTACATCTTAAAAATGGTATATCTGTATTAAGTATATGTATTTTATGTAAGTATGACATTCTGTAGTATATTTAGTATCAGTATTGCACCCGTGCGAAGCCGGGGCGGGTCGCTAGTTATAAATAAAATAATCAAATAAAATAATTACGTTTGTTTGAGGTACACGTACAAACCCAAAGCTTTTATTCCAATTATTCCCGAATAAATAACTCTATCTCTATTTAACCAAAAAAAACATAATTACGTATTAACTAAACAGAAAATAACTCAAGAAAAATTTGATATATAAAAGTGCAATCTTTGGTTCGCAAGGCGGCCAAAAATAATATACTGTAGAATAAAATATAGAAGAGTCGTGTCATAAATATGTCATAAATATGTCAATAACACAAGGTACAAAATACAATGGTTCACAAGTATATTCAGATTGAGTAGACTCTAATCGATGTGTCAGCTTTCAGACGAAATTAAGCGTAACCTTACGTTTCTATGTGTCAAAATGTAATGTGATTCGTCAATTTTGACACACGTAAGGGAACACTGGTAGCGTGTTGTAGTGCCGTTGCCTTTCGATCTCAAGGTCGTGGTTTCGAACCTGGTCGTGCTCATTGTAATTTTCCATTTGAAAAAGTATGTGCGCAATGCCAGTGCTCTCAAACGGTGTTAGAAAACATCGTGAAAAACATCATGACATCGTGAAAACCAGGCACATTCTACAATCTAAATCTTTCCAAGGTGTATGTCATTGGTCAATACTGACTTCTGTGTAACCCATGCTGGGTATGTGGCAAATATTGTTTGGACGTGCCTCTGACTCATCCTCAAAGAGTATAATAGTTTGAGATCTGTGGGGTTTACCGAGCCTGTAAGCATAAATACTAGCATAAATAACATACCAAGCAATACCACTTTCGTCTTTCCTAAAAAAACGTCAACGCACTGAAAATTTGAAGAAATCTGTACGAATACAAAACTAATACATGTTTCCCCCCAAACAATGCTTTATTGATGGGTAAACCCATACCTTATTGCCCATTTCTAAATTCCATTTCTAAAGACAGATGAGCTCACTTGTATATTTTGAACCAACTTAGAAGTGGGTTGCGTTAAAAACTTCCGAACTTATTAATAAATAACAGTCTCGCAAATTTTATGCACAATTTGAAGGTCATTAGTAGGGATTTTGTTGTTTAATTTTCAAAAACGAACTTAATGAAACTAACGCGGTCTCTTTCATTTTAGCCCAGTAAGAAAATTACAGCTAACTATAGTTATACATATTGACAAACCCGGGTTCTTATTATTAACTCATTATTTTGTCGATGAAGGCACCGACGCTTTCGGTTCATCTAGATAATCTTCATCAGGATGAGTTTAATCCGCAGTTCGCTTGCCGCTATTCTATTTAATTTGTAATGTTACGAAGATATCGTAAGTCAAACTTCAGTAGAATCGGTTTTGCGAAATTAGCCCGTGTAACTTCTTTGTTTAGTGAAACTGTACCAAGGTGCTGCTAATTAGCCGTAAAGTGCGGAAAGTTTAATTTCTCCAAAACAATTAATATTGAATCATTCAATTTTGTATTTTATCTCATTGACATTAATGTTAGCATTCTGCTTCTAGCGAGCAGACTACGAGAAAGCTGGATGCGATCTGATTACATAGAATGTCTAAAAGGTAATGAACCGTAGTGTCCGATGTTCTATCATGAGCCTAATGGCTCAACTTGTTCATTATGTCAACTAAGCGGCGTTCAGCGTCATCCATACTAATATTAAAGTTCTAATGTGTCTTTGTATGCCTGTTTGTCTATTTCTTTGTTACATTTTTAGGGCTGAACGGGTTTTTAAAAACTCCGCAAGGAGATTTATCTTTCATCGTGTCATTATTTATTTTGAAACAGTGTGGTGAAAGGATATAAGTTGTAACTTCTAAGATAAGAATGCATGGCCTCATGTCGCTCTGCCCTCAGACAGTTAACCGACACACTTGAAATGTCTTAACTCTCTTGTATTAGTTTTTCGTAGTTAAGGTGGATCATGCAAAAAATCGCTAGATTTGGGTTAGGTTGAATTGGCACCTAAATTCATCTAGTATGTAAGACGTTTCAAAGTGATCCTTGTGATTGTATTGAATAAATTATCTTTTGACTTTGACTTGACTTGACTTTGACTTTTGCGCCTCAGAGGCTCCTATCGTGGACTAAAAATAAAGTTAAGCAACTCTGTGCGCTGTCAGTGTTTGGATTGGCGACTACATTGGCATTTCTGATCGCGCTTTGCTTCAACGACCAAGCTATTGGACGGAGGTGTTTAAACAGCCTATTAAGTAAAATTGGCCACTGACTCGTACAATAGTTGTAAATTTATAGTTATTCATACCCATGCTTTGTTGAATAGTATACCAATTGTATGCAGCATGCAAACTGCTCACCAGGATGGATAAATACTTGTTTTGGTATTGTGTTGCTTCGGAGATATAGTGCTCCATTATCTAAGCTTCCGTAGAAACTGCTGGACAATCTCTGGCTTTGTTTAGGGATGTACCTTACTTACCTATTACTTGCTAGTAGACATGAACACTGCAACAGAACGAGAACAACAGAGAAGTTGCCATCTAAATCATCCTTGTGATTGTATTGAAAATATTTTCGACTTTGACTTTGACTAACATTTTCTCCGCGAGAATAGGCAGTAATATTTACTTTAACCTTTTTGAACAATTGAAGAACTACGTAAGTACCTACTGTCTATGAAAATAAGCTAAAATATAGCATATTCTTCCCTAGTACTTAGGTAAGTACTTCTAAAAACCTATAAACCTTCTAAAAACCTTACGGCTCTTGTTAAACAACTGTCGTAAGGTTTTAAATGCCTCAAACGGTTACGGTCTAGCTATGGTGTATCCTTGCCTATCACCAACAGTATGGCACTCATATTCCGCAATTTCAAACATATTGTTCATGTTTCTATTGAATAAAGTGTCTACAAATCCATACAATATTTATATATATTTATATATTTTTTTAAATTAAGTAAATAGTAAATTAAAACATCTTAAAAACCTTGTTAGGTTTGACAAAGATGCGAAAAAGAAAAACATTTCTTTATAAAATTAAGTTTAATATAAAGATTGTAAAGTAGGTTTAATAATAAAGATAATTTAAATTAATAATAGTAATGTGGGTAGGTACACAAATAATTGCCTTTATATATTATTTATTTGCCCTAATATAATCTAATATAGTGTAGAGCTAGTAAATCGGAACAGTGTAAACAGACACCATACAGCTTCCGATCCTCTGGGATCAATGTCAGGCTCTGTCACATCCCTACGGCCACTAGACAAAGTGCTTCCGTCTAGATTGTTCCCAAGATACGTACGTTTACTAATTCGCTGCTACGCACGCATGTCACGTACGGGCCGTATCGTATGACAAATAGTTCTGAAGGAAATTCCCTATTTTTGCCCTTTATCAACTAAGTCGACCCACATATATTACCTTCTGATGAGACAGTAGATTTGGATGTGAACCTTTGATGTCTTCATTGCTGTAATTGTGATCAGTTCGTTATTTCCGTCATACAATTCTGTCAAATAACGACAGATACGACGACCTCTGTGGCGCTGAGACGCAGAAGATTGTGGGCCGTGGGCCAATTGTTTGTAGGATCTGCAAATATTTGTCTTGGGTCTACGTGTTTGTATGTATAATATGTATGTATTAAAAATAAGGTATATAAGTAGTATACCATAACACAAGCTCTGCTTACTTTGGGGGTCAGATGATGCTGTGTGAAATGTCCGGCATTATTTATTCATACATACCGATCTTTGATCAGTCTGTCAATTAAAATATCTTGAAGAAGTGGAGTAAATCTTCTGTAAAATGAAAATGCACTTTTGAAAAAGATGCTAAGTTTAAAAGTTGAGCACTTGTTATGCAACATCTTGTTTAAAGTTCGAGTTCTCCAGTCATAGATTATAACGTTGCCCGGAGTAGACCACTGCCAAGAAAAAAAACTAGTATAATAGTTCTTGCGTCTAACTTTACTGTGTAAACTGAACTAAAGAAGTATAACGCTTGTGGACTATAAAGTCTAGAAAACAGACGTAGCTTTATTATTTTATGAAGTTTATGGGCGCAAACACTTACCTTGTATCATATAATCACATAGCTAGCGTAGCGGTCTGTTATTATCATTCAAATATCAATAAATAAGATTGCAACAGATTATATCAAATTGTTTTGATAAATAAGGATTTCAGAACTTTCGTGAGTTGTACTATACATTTTGATAAACACTCTCGTATTATTTTGTCGATGGAGGCACCGACAATGTTTCGATTCATCTAGAGAATCTTCATCAGGGTGAGTTGGATCCGCGGTCCGTGAGTTGCCGCTCGATTTCACGGTTCGTTTTTACTCGGAGACACCGACAATGTGTTGATTCATCTAGAATCTTCATCAGAGTTCATCGATAAAATAGTACCTACATGCGTACTTAAATAAAACGTACTACTCACGAATATTTTGAAAATGGTTCCATCCACATTCACATTAGTTATAGTGTGTTAATAAGAAGAATATACTTATACCCTTAATACCTACAATGTGACTTTGACGTGTCATTCGTAGTCATCTCCGTTCATGATTATGTTTTATTAATAGCTCTAGATCAAAAAAAGCCTCGAGATCGGACTAAAAATGAATATGACAAAGACCAAAGTCATGACAAACACGACCAAGCGCAAAATCATTATATTTGGGCAGGATATACAATACGTCACTGAATAACTTTACCTGGACCAGGTAGTCTCCTTCGAGTCCCGCCAAAACCAAGAAATAGCAAGGCGGACAGAAAATGCATGGAGGAGCTACTGGTCTATGAAAGATCTTATGAAGGGCACTAGAAGCTAATGGATATGTCTATCCTCCCCATATTAACTTATGAAGCACAAACTTGGTCCCTTACAAATATCCAAAAGTCCGAACTCGAGATTTGTCAACGGGCGATGGAGCGCAGCATTCTCGGTGTTAAACGTACGGACCGCATACGCAACACAACTCTGTGCTCCAGAACCCAAATTGCTGATGTAGCTCGAAACGTTGCGAAGCTTAAGTGGAGCTGGGCTGGTCATATCTGTCGCATGCCTGATGAGCTGTGGGCCAAAATCACCACTCAGTGGAGCCCTGAGACAGCGAGAAGGCGCCGTGGTAGACCCAAAAAGAGATGGCGAGATGATCTCGACACCTTTGATAAAGCTCGGGTCCAAACAGCTCAAAACCGAGATGACTGGAGAGATCAAGGGGAGGCCTTTGGCCAGCAGTGGGAAACAATAGGCTTATCGTAATCGTAATAGCTCTAAAAACATTTTCAAACATACGTGTAATGGCCAGTCCCCGAAACAAAACTGACTGTTAACTCATGTATGAGCTTCATATGTCAAAATTTAAGCCAATAAATAAATAATACCGGACATTTCACACAGCTTCATCGGGCTCCAAAGTAAGCAGAACTTGTGTTATCGAGTACACTCACTACTTATTTTTTTATTTTGTACACTATCACGTACATTTTAATAACCAGCTCGGAACATGCACGTCCACGTATATCATATTACTGCATGCAGTTCACTGTGGAAGACGTTCTAAAATTATCGAGTGCTTATAGAGTAACCTAATATAGCCCCTGGCCACAAACGATACCCTTCACTCTATGTAGTGGTCGGTTAATGTATACTTAGCTGTCAAAAGTAGCTGAACAACCCATGCGTCCAAAATATCCAAGTACACGTCAAAAGTGTCTAATCGACTAATACAATACAAATTCGATATCTCTTTTAACTTACAGTAATTCAGGTTAATAGCAAATGTTGGTTTGGTTAGGTACTTAACCTTAACAGCTAAACAGCAATTCTCCAAATAAACACCGTACCCTCTTTCGTGTAAACAATAAATACATTTAATGTTTTTATAGGCCGAACAGATTGTTTTGTTAAATGGTTTTGTTAACTTACTTGGTGTGATATTAAGGGATGAATCGTCTATCAGGGTACAATGTTGATCTTCTTATTCTCTCAATTGTCACTTCGAAAAAGTGTGATGAAAGGATTAAAGTGCGCCTCAGAGCCATCTAACGTGCACAAGGTAAGTACATGTATTCGATCTTTTTAGGCTCTGCTTGTTTTCTCACGATGACGATGAGAGAACTAGTATAACGCATATTTTTGAACAGAAAAACACATTGGTTCCCGGATTTGAACCCACGACCTTAGGACGGGAAGGCCCACTACCATTAGACCACCAATGCTCAATGTTACCAGTGAAAATGTTAAAACGTTAATATCTAAACAATGAGTCAATATCAGAGCGCTTTAATGAGTTGCTCAGCGTCTTCTGATAACGAAAGCACTACTAATATACACAACAGTATCTACGGTAATATGTTCTGCGCTATCCTCAAGATAGGCATCGGTAAACAGGCTGGGGTTGCTTCCTGTGGAATACGCCATTTAAGGCTGCGTGAATCGCTCCACTTGTGTTATGGCGTTGAGATTTATGTATCGAAGAGTATCTACTGTACATTGCTTATTGTCTTGTTTTTGCGTGATTTGGCAGCACTGCTATCTGGGATGAGGGCACGTTCCCACGGTCCAATTACAATACAGCCGTATTTATGAATGCTTTATACTCGTTCATGCGGTTCTTTTCTTGGTTTCAGAACCTAATATTTGGACGTGATGACCCTTGTGCCATCATGTTCGTCTGTCTTTGTTGTCTGTTCTTCAACCGTTAGCATCAAGTTATTTATTTACAGAAATAATTACAGAAATGTACCGAATAAAATACAATAATATAAAATACATGGGAAACGGTT
This sequence comes from Lampropteryx suffumata, assembly GCA_948098915.1. NCBI lineage: Eukaryota > Metazoa > Arthropoda > Insecta > Lepidoptera > Geometridae > Lampropteryx > Lampropteryx suffumata. The sequence continues at coordinate 13,190,434 of OX402565.1, read as the reverse complement.
GAGCTATCTAAGGACCGTTTAAAACGATCTATAGATAGCTGCGTTCGCAAGACACTGGCGGCATTGCCACGTTGAATTATAGTTATTACATTGGAAATATAAAACTACAAAGCTTACAACTTACAATGTTTTTAGTAATTAAAACAGTCAAAAGACCTTAAGACAGTCTTGTTTTCATACCTACTCCATGTTAAAAATCCAGCAAGTCAACGAGACCCACTCAATTAGCCAGAGGGTGTTTTTCTCGATTTCGAGTCGCGATTTATTAAAAAGATTAATTATTTTTTGATATTTCTGTGAACATTGTCTAGTAACTCAAGTAAGCCGTATTTTTTGATCTCCGTCTTCGACTGAAGTTCTCATACAAAACTAAAAGGACCAATAGCAGTTTGCGGGTAAATTTCTCAATCGATACACATAATCCTCTTTACTTCCCAACAAATTAGAACTTCAATGGCCAAAGAAAATAACAACTCCCCAGTACAATTATTTGAAACCGAATACGTGGAAAGGCTATCGAATAAAGAATCTTTAGTTTCCAATCCAATTTGCTGTATTCCCTTGCGTGTCTTAGCGGGAAGCGATTTATTTTGATTATAGCTGTTCGAGCAGTGGAAAACAAGCTATAAATTAACACGGACGACTTAATTAGAGCTGTGTTTCCAATAACATTAATGGCTGGTGATGACAGCCGTGATGCCTATTGATGTTGTTGGTGGATCGAAGTGATAGACAAATTAACTACATGTTGAGGAAAGGTCTACCAACTGGCTTCTACAAAATGGTTTTGTTATAAAGAAATTATTATTTGGTAGGCTATGCTCATAGTTTCAGGTGCTGTTGTTATATTTACTTTTAGAAAAAGCAATGAAAGCTTGTGTGGCTGAGTAACTAAATTCGTCTCCTAGGGTTATAATAAATAAATATATTATATAAATATTGATCTACAATTCACACACCATCTAGCCCCAAACTAGGTAAGTATAGTTTGTACTATGACATCTAGATGAATTATATATTTTTAAATACATACTTATGATTCTTTATAATTCTATTCTACATATCTTTATTCAATAAAATCACAAGGACCACTTTGAATCGTCATCTTGCATGCTAATGAATCTAGGTGCCGGTTCCTCCTAACCCCAGTTCAAGAAGAATCCGGCAAGAAACATGTCTGGTCTTAACACTTTTTTGTATGATCCTTGACAATTTTGTTACGGATGCCGAGTCGAGTTGGAGCAGATTCATCCCAAGCTTTTTTGTCATATAAATAAACAGATATTTTATAATATGCTTTAATAGACAGTTTCTGATTAATTACGTTTTTAAATGTGCCAATCGACAAATCTAACACGTCGCTTGGGACCTTGTTAGTACACATTGCACTGTAAAAGACTTATTAACTTTAGCGAGCCATATAACACCCAGACACAGAACAAGCATGTATGTCTATCACACAAAAGTTTGTCCTGGGAAAGAATCGAACCCTCACCCTATAATGAAAAATACAGTTGATTATTTGCAACTGGTCAAGGTATTCGCATTCGTAAAACCGTCAAAGGACAATCGCTTAGACGGTTTACAACAAAATGAATACATCTTAGAAAGAACAGATCAAAAATACAAAATCCTTTATCTCCAATCGGGTGTAAAATTATTTAGAACCATCTTTTTCCGAAGAGATACGCAGCGATGAATTTAGCAAAAAAATTAAAAGAAACCTTTTCATAAAAATCATGGCTCATTATCCCTAAACAAAAGGGAATTTATAAGGCAGGTTTGGGCGAAGCACTGGCCCAACAAAAGGAGGCTTTCTTAAAAGTTTATGATGTTAAACGAAAACGGAAATTAAGAGTATCAATGTTGTATCAGAGGGGCTGATTTGAGCTTTCCTTATCATTTATTATTCGTGACTTAATAAAAGTTCTTCAATATTTTTTTGCTAACATCTCAAAACACCATCCACTAAAATAAAACAAACTACATACGTTGGCACAAGTATATAAAACCTTTTGTGTTTTGTAAACCTTAAAATTTCTACAAGTAATACTTAAATAAATAATAAATATTGCTGGACAATGCATACAACATCATCTAGTCCCAAACTAAGCATTGCTTGTATTATGGTGACTAGATGACTGATAGAATACTTATATATTTTTTAAATACATACTTATGATACTTTATAACACAGAACAAAATCCCCTATGCTTTTCACACAAATGTTTATCTTGGGAGGGAATCGAACCCTCAACCTACAGCGCAGAAGGCAGATCTACTACCAACTGAGCTGACGGGCCAGTCAATATTAGTCGGGCTTTTTTAATAAACTACGGTACGCAGCATAATTTTTTGATTTCGCATGACTATAATACACAATTGTCTTGGGTTTAAAATTAATTACTACTATGACTGTGCTTCTGTGTATTGTGTGATTATTCGCGTGCAAGTTGCACTTTAAATTAACGACGAGACGATTTAAAAGTTGAGACGTCTCCCACAATCAAATATTTCAATATGAAACTTTATCGTTGTCGGTTGCAAAATATTGTTTTCTTTATCTAGCAGTATTATCATATCCAATGTTACAAATGGTTAGAAAAATGTAATCATTTCCAGATTTAGTGTAGTGGAGCGAGACGTTGACATCTTCATGCTCCGTGTGTTTCCTTGCTTCGCACAATCCACATTAACCATTCTGCAGTGTCCCAAACTTAACATTCAAGATGCGACTGTGCCTGACTCCTGTATCCTTTAACCATAACTGTTCTTGACTTGTTGCTCTTATCTTTGAGTACACCTCCACAGTGTAAATAATATTTAGTAAGCAAGTTACGCGACCGTGAATGCCTGCGTGAAACGGGTCTTGAGCACGCGAGATTTTATTGGCTGTTACCTTAATTAGGGGCTGTGGATGGGCTGCCAAGTGACTGGGAAATCGCAGACATGAACCTTTGACGATGGCCTAAAAGTTGGGAAATTGGTTGAAATAATTAAAAAAAATTAAGGGTTAGTATTAGTAGTAATCTAAGCCTGTAACAGTGTTTTGATAAATCTTATTTTAAGCATTTTTCTATGGTTAATGATCAAATGAGTAGGTTAATCGCTGAACTTAATTAGTTCTATGGTTAAATATCTACCGAGCCTGGGAATTACAGCCGTGAGTATAATCCTTACTAATAATATAAACGCGAGTTTGTATGTATGTTTGTTACTCTTTCACGCAAAAACTACCGGACTTTAATTAAACTTTACAATAATATAGCTTATACATCAGAATAACACAGGCTATAATTTATAAAGGTATTGTGTGAATTGTCCAATATATAACGATAAGTGTCAATGAAGCAGGAAAAAAATCTGTCATCTGCAAGCTATTCTAGCTTGCGCTGCAAAAACATTTACCATTTCCACGAAGTACTAATCCTGCGCAGACGAAGTCGCGGACACCAGCTAGTAATTTATATTGTATAAAACATATTGTATTCAGGGTGCGTAACGCCAAATGAAAGTGAAATATTTCAGCCGTTGCCATGCTTAGTTCCAAAACAACTGTGAAGTTAATAAGCTTTTGTTTATCTGTCCGATCTAATTTACAGCTTTCCAAGTTTTGTATTTAATTGGACTGTACTGTACAAAGACTTGGAGGATAAATCAAGGATATAAAAGTCTGTACTTTCATTACAACTGAAATGCGGAGTTGAAAATTCAGCTGTATTTGAATGAATTACACACGTAAATTTCGTGTACATACACCTACGGTGAAGTATGCCAGCTAGCGGTTGGTTCGCAATACCAACGTACCTACGTTTCTGACACTATTGTACCTAAATAGTTCTATTTGTGTTTTATTAACGTAATTAGTGACACGATAACAAAAATAACAATTGCATTTATTAATTTTGTTATAGAGTTGTAACTATTGATCAGATTTTTATCAGAAGTTTATTTTGGTGATACGTTGTATCAGCTCTGGCTATATAATAGCTGGGATGATAAATAAGGCATGTTATTTTAATTTTATGTAAGCTTTTTTTGAGTAAACAAATATTACTCTAAGTCTAGATAAGTTACATAATTGAAGCTTTCTTTTAAGTTCCTTTTAAGCCCACTTAAAAGAAAAGCAATTTTCAACATGGACTCTCCCACTCACTTTTACATTGTCTGTACTGTAACAGTAATATACAGCGTACGCAAATCAAAAGTTTCTAGTATTGGGTTTGACACGCAATATTTTGCATATTGTTCTTAACGGCCCATAATATCGTGCCTCGAATGCTGTTAATTTTCCACCTTATGTGCCTTTTGCGTACCACGTTAACGGTTATTTTATGGAAAAAACATTCCTTATTTAGTTCAAAGGCTGAATACATTGCTTTATATTCTGACCACTAATAAGTGAACAGCTTGTGAGGTCTAATCGTTACATAAGCACATAAGCACAAACATAAGCACTGCGTTTGAACTTACTGAAATCAGTATAAAGGTGATTTTGACGCAGTCATGCGTTTTGGTCATTTTAAACTATGTTTAGAGTATTCTAACAGAGTGTTTACTTAATAAGTTGTACATCTGATTTCTAAACGAAAATTAATTTACTTTCTAGAAATAAGTGTGTGTGTGTATATTGTGCTCTAACCGTTCATCCCTATTACGAGTAAAAGGAGGAAACAAAACCTAAATACAAAAGGTCAAGTTGTGTAAAAAGCAAGCTAGGAAAAGTTTTAATGTGTTTGGATATAAATCGAGTTGTTTATCTTTATATCTATCCCTTGATGCTCGCTGGCCTAACGGGATGAGAGAGATCTAGGAAAGGGTAGATAAGACAAGGCGCCTTTTGATTTGATACTCATTAATGAATTAATAAAGTAGTATGCGTCATAGAACATTATTTTAATGTCAAAAACCATTATTGTCGGACTTTTTAAAAGGGAAGTGATTATGAATAAGAGGTTAAGTGTAATACTAGTACGTACGAGCTTGTGCTCGCGACTTCGCACGCGTGGTACCTACATAAAAAGTAACCTTTGTAATTTCCCAAGATAGTCTATCTCAAAAATCAAATTCTTCTCAAAAGTATCCGTTCAATAGAAAAACGTAGCTAACAAAGAGTCAGACAGAGACAATTACGAATTTGTAAATTAAGAGTAAGGATTAAGAATTAAGTAGGTACTGGCATCAATCCAGGATTTAAAAAAAACATTTAAAAAAATTCACTGTGACTTCTGACTTATCTCAGCCTCAATAAATAATAAATAAATAAATATAGGTGGACACACAGCACCATCTAGATCTAGCCCCAAACTAAATATTGAATTATGAGATCCAGATGACTGATAGAATACTTATATATTTCTAAATACATATTAAGGATACTTTATAACACCCAGACACTAGAACAAACCTATGTTTGTCTACACTATTATTTGTCTTGGGAGAGAATCGAACTCGCAACCTACAGCACAGAAAGTAGAGCTACTACCAACTGAGCTGACAGGCTAGTCAAAAATAGAACAAAATAATTAGGAAACTCTTCGCAAAACATAGTTGTACACAATACCTATATTCACAATACCTACTAAATATAGTAGTTACGTGGGAGTTTGATGAATAAGCGATGTTGACCTACACCTACTTAAAGAAACGGTGAGTTGCGGCATTAATAAATGATGACGTCACACTTCAAGATTGTAGGTACCTATACTTACTTAACTTGATAATCCTTATTCGGTTCGTAAGCCACCTGGAGAGTACTTAAGACTAAGTTTGTTGAGAATGTTACGCGTGTTTCTACTTAATCCTTTTCGAAACAAAATTATTGATTATACAAGTTTGAGGCTAGATGATGATGTGTGCATTATCCACTAATATTTATTTACATATATATTTAATTTCTATTTGTGTATTTCTGAAAACGTAAGTAATTAAATTCAAGTGTTTTTTTATAAATATTCAAACTTTGAGGCTAGATGATGGTGTGTAAAATGTCCGGTTTACACAGCGTCATCTAGTCCCAAAGTAAGCAGAGCTTGTGTTATGGGTACCACATGACTGATACTACTTATATTTATATTTTTTGTACATACATACATATTGTACACAGAAACACACAGACCCGAGATACTTACAGATCATACTAATATTTGTCCTGCGGCGGGAGTCGAACCAGCAACCTTCTGCGTCTTAGCCGGGCCTTGGCCCACTGCGCCATAGAGGTTTGATCAAGACTTATAAGAGACGGCACGGGCATATTTATTTTTACAATATTATGTATGAAACTTATTTAGTAAGAGATAACTAGAATATTCTTAAGTGCTATGATGGTCCTCATGTTATGCGGCAAAAACTGCGGGACAGACAAAAAAATTGAGACATAACCGATCTCGATGTTCTTATTATACTTCTTCTAGAGTAAGCTCTACACATTATATAAATTTATTTTTACTAAAAGCAAGCTTATATTGAGGAGGTCTGAGCAAACATGACTCTGCGCTACGACCCTTTAACCTAACACCCATTAAAGTGTTCAAACTTCTGTGTTTCTGTGACTCCAACCCAAGTTATTATCTTTACGAGGGGATTAGACCTCTCACTTTTTTATTATTGCCGTTTATTTTAGGCACTTATTGTGCAGTAAAGTCGGGGTCAAATGAAAGAACAAAAGAGTTTTCGTTACGACTGTACCCGAGTTTGTTTATAGTCTAATATTTTTTACCATTCATAATTCGTTGCGGTTTCAAAAGAGCAATAACGTTGACTTAGTTTTAGTGGTAGGTGTGAAATCTTTTGGATTTCTTTATGGATTTTGTACATGACGACTTAAGATCTAGTTTTAAGAAGCTCCGACTGTCATATAACGGATCACGATCGTGAATATAACGTGATTGACATGATTACACGCTAACCAGCATATTTTCAAAGAATGCAATTTTGCCAGCTGTTTTGGCCACAATCCGCATTCATATAAACAAGCTTTATAATATTTAAAGAATTCAAAGTCAACAAAACAATTATCCGAATACCGGCCTTTCAAATTGTGTCGTCTATCATCATCAACACAAGGATCACTTTGAAACACATTGTGGATCAGTTTGTTTCAAAGTGATCCTTGTGGTTGTATTGAATAAAGTATCTTTTGACTTGACTTGCTCAATATCTGTTCATATAAGCCAGCAAAGCAAATCGCGTGCTTAATTAAATTCGCGGTTGCGGTCTGGAACCTCAAAAATAACTGCGTGTAAAGAGTCTCAGTAACGGCCGAGATTATCCTAAAATGGATGCCGGGACCAAGATATCATTTTTTGCCGAATAGTTGAGAACAAATCTCGGTCGGACCCTACCTCAACGAGACGTCCGTTGGTCGGAACAGAATTAAAAAAATAAAATGCTATTCGAAGTTTTGAATGATTTGAACTAACAGTTGGAAGATGGCTACCGCTTTTAAGAAACCCCAGTATATATGAAACGCCGTGTTTCAAATGACTTTGAATTTTTGAGAGTGGAGTAGGTAAGTAGGTAGGTATCGTATCAATACGGAAAAGACACGCGAACGATATATTTTTGGCATTCAATAATTTATTAAGTAAATAAACCTCTTTTGAAAAGGGACCTGAAAATGACCTTAATTCAAAAATAAAACAATAATTTCGTATTCATAGTTTTTTTTTTATAAAAGTACGTACGTACGATACGTACATATTTTTCATAACATTAGGTCTTTTGACCCAACTACGCGACGCAAAGGAGGGTAATGTGTTGTCAGCCTGTGTATGTATAAATAAATACTAAATATATTGTTTATTGTATGTTTCTTCCTTTTCTTTTTCTTATTCTTACGTCAATCGATTTGTCTCAATCTACCGAATTTCTCTAAAGACATTCCGTATTTTGAAAATGAAAAAATATGATTAAATTAAGTGGGGTATCATTGAATAGGTAATTGAAAATCATCTTTAAGTTTCACTTATAATTTTTCATTTCAAATGACTAATACAGTGTAAAATATAAAAAGTAAAACAAAAAACCCGACTGCGTGATATGTTTAAATAAACTGAAAAGAAAAGGTTCACTTTTGAGGCAGTCGGGTTATTGGATTTTTTAAATTACTTATCTTTTGTTTTAACTCAAATCCACAAATTCTAAATTCAAACTCATCAAATGTTCCCGTCTTCGCTTCTAAGGTAACTTCAGAGCCTGTATAGTTCGTTGCTCACCAATCGGCCATGCGGTATTGAGCACGTTCGCTTTGAGAACGGAAATGTCATCGGAGTTGCACAGGATCCTGAGCTCAAATTGATTTTCTGATTAGTTTACTCTGTGCGAACAAGTCTGAAATAGTGACTAATACAAGCATCGTTTTATCTACAGTACTGATAAGATGAGATAGCAAGACGGGAAGCATACATTAGCAGGTATAATTAGTTAACTAGTAGCTGTGTTTGTTTTACTATGTGTATTTACTATCTAAATATATAATATGTGTATTTATTAACAAAAAAAAAGTATCTAAGTAGTATATCAGTCATGTGGTACCCATAACACAATCTCGGCTTACTTTGGGGCCATGATGCTGTGATGAAATGTCTGGTATTATTATATACGATAATATTCTGTTCTTTCCTTCCCTTTTATTTCAAGGAACGGTTTGAGTTTCTCTATCTCTCTAACCCTCAGATACTAATCAACTCAAAATTCCCGTTCACTCCTCTACCTTCCATGGAAAGTTGTTAATAGTGCAGGCTGTCCTGTAGATATCAGAAAGGCCAAAACTCTTTGCATTTTCAATACACATGGACATGAAACATAATTTGTCTTGCTGTTAAATTATATTTCTGTTATGTTATTTTTTTGACTGTTTATCTTTATTATTATATCTATTGATTAAGTACATATGTATACATACGTATGTATGTATATAAAAAGCAAAAAAAAAGCATATTTTCAATATTCTCCTTACTACCAACTCTAATGTTCAATAATATTTCCTTACCTTTCTTATTTTTTTTCATGTTTTCTTACCTAATTCTATTATAATGTTCACTCAAAACGGGATATTTACCATGATATATGAGTTTTTCTGCTTCTCGATATTTCGGCACAGTTGCATGCGCCATGATCACGAGATAAACTGAAGTCTTTGCGGGTGTCTGGAGCCTGGAACCCTGTGGTGAGGATGTGTGGAAATCGTAAAAGTGAGGTACCGGTTATGCGTCCAGATACCGTGAGTGTTGTGTGTCGTAATCGTGATCGAGTTGTTAGTGACAGTGAAACCGGTAGTAGGGGTAATGTTCGCAGTAAAAGACTGAGAAAGAGGGTAGACCGTTTTATCTGCCAATAACATCCACCCGCAAAGACTTCAGTTTATCTCGTGATCATGGCGCATGCAACTGTGCCGAAATATCGAGAAGCAGAAAAACTCATATATCATGGTAAATATCCCGTTTTGAGTGAACATTATGTGCAAAACCATGATAGTTTTAAAAGTTAATTCTATTATTGTACAACGACTCACAATACCTACTTAATTGCTTAGAATTTGTTTTCGACCTACTATTTTTATAAAAGATGTTTATTATCTCTAAATAAATTAATACATTACACCTACACGCCCCTTCTCTGTTTATTTATAGTCCAGTCCATCCAACGGTTGCCTGGTAGAGATCGCTATTAGCGATAAGACCGCCCATATTGCCTTTAATAGTAGTTATTGCTATTGTAATATTCCGTGTGGTAGTCAATAAAGAATTATCTATCTACAGCAGTCGTATCCGTTTCATGAGTATTATTCACATTCCAATGCACCTAGCATGCATAATTGCATTAAAGCTTGTCAAGGTTGAAACTAGGTACCACAATATTGTGCCGGAGCTTATGTAACCATTTTTACGAGAGCTGCATTATCGCAAAACTCCTCAAAAAGCAACAGGTCTTCGTTTATTGGGTGCCACGTGAACTGATATGGAACAGATAAGCTGTGATAGGTGAAAGATTGTGTTATGAAATAGGATAAGATATTGGATCGATAGTTGCGTTTAAGGAAAATGTGATTTGTGCGATTGTTTTCTATTTGGATTTACTGCACTGCAATGTTCTTTATTGAAAGACAATATCTTAAATATCTTCCACTGCACTGCCTAAATTATCACTAAATACTAACGATCTTATTTTGTCATACAATAAAGTCTGTATTAGAGTAACATTTTTAAATGACAAGCCTTAAATTAACTAAATTGACGTGTCTTAGCGTGTTTTAGTCACAATGTGTGTTGAAATGACAATTATAACTTTTTTTATATTTTTATTGTCACTCTAATTTGGACTTTGTTGGAAGCTTCATATGATCGTATTTTACTAAGTTTTAGTTAGTCCAGCACAACAACTCCACTATTTCAAAACTAAATTCAAACTCTCACCTAAACATACATTTTGTTACAGAATTTCATTTAGAAAATTTCAATTAAAAATGTATGCTTACCATTACATCTCAGGTTTCTGTGATCTTTGACTTTTGTTTTAAATTACGGCCCTTAATTAGAGATTAGGTACTTTGTTAATGTTGAGTAGAGCCCTCTCAACCCAGTTGGTAGTAGCTCTGCCTTCTGCGTTGTAGGTCGTGCGATCTATTTTCTTCCAGGACAAACATTTGTGGGATGAACATAATAGTAGATGTTTGTTGCGTGTCTGATTGTCAAAAAGTAATCCCTATATATATAAAAATCTTGTGTCACAGTTTTCGTGTTTATACTCTTCCGAAACGGCTTGACCGATTTTGATGAAATTTTATATGTATATTCAGTTTGTCTGAGAATAGTTTTATAACTAATTTTTATACCCCTAAGTGTTAAGTGGCTCACTCCAAAATTTTTTTTTATGTTCTATAAGGCAAAACAACGTTTGCCGGGTCAGCAGTATCATCTGACTCCAAAGTAAGCAGGGCTTGTGTAATGGGTACCACATGACTGTTATACTAAGTACTTCTATAAGTATGATACTAGTTATTAGGCTCCCATAGTACTAGGTCCGTACATAGTACATAGTATGAAATTAGCGTTTAGTCGAACTGGCCACTTTGATCTCTAATATCTGGCGTTAGCTTATGAATTTCAAATTCAAATTTATTTAAAATTTTGGCGTGTATTTATGTTTTGTATTTGGTGATTAATTTGATTGTTCTTTGGCAACGTTCTGTTTACAATTAGGACAACTTAACATATCGGGGTATTTTAGAATATGAGTTCCATCGTGGCACCTGTGCTGCAGAAAGAGCGCAACGGTACGTTTTTAGTTCTAACGTTATGGTTTTGGAAATGTTGACTTACAGAAGAAATTCTGTAAACGGCCAAAGAACATAATTGACAACGAAAAATTAAGTGACCCTTGAAGCGGATCCCTCGCAATCCATGCTAAAGTAAGCGGAGCAGGATTCGGTAAAAGTGATAAAAAAATTTTTTTTTTTGTTTGCTATTTTCATACAAAACGCCAATTTCATATTATGTAAGGACCTTATGCTAAATGTTTAGCTTCTGGCTAGATGGTGTTATGTAGATTGTCAACCAATATTTATTTATTTATTTAATATAAAAGTAATATCGTATCATCAAAAAAAAATTTACACCATTTTTAACTCCTTATATAAACTTTACAAATCTCGACCAAAATCGTGATTTCTCAATCTTAAATGAAACTCCTAAAAATGTCACAGCATAAACTTTCATATTTAGACAAAATATTAAAATAAAACAAAAGAATATCTCTAAGATATTGCCATTCTATTCTGAGAATATCTTTCTCAAGTAATTTCATATTTTCACCTTTCACTTTGCCGCATAAATGGCTTAGTATATACGTATACTAAGCTATTTATACACATAAACTTATTATATAATAACTTTGCTAGTTTATTCCGCGAGTATTGTATAGCAATAAGGTTTTCAAACTATTGGCCAGTTTCGAAATAGTTAAACCAATGGCGCGTCACTTCGAAACCGCAGGAGCAAACTATGCCGGAAATAGACGCTCGGCTTAGCTTTGCACTTGCTGGACTTAAATCCTTGACTGGTGAAGTAGACAGACTTCAATAAGAGCAACTTAAGTATAGCTGAGTAAAGCTTAATATAGGCCAATAATATTCGATACAAGTAGGTAAGAAAGGACCACTCATCTGACAACCCTTATATTTACGACATAAAACAAATAATACGAAAACTGGAGGATCGCTTTTTCCAATGTGGTTTTTGTTTTCGATCATTCCTACTAACTAGTCTGTTGTCCAGTTCAGCTGTGTAAAGTTTAATATGATAGGTAAATAATCTACGATATGAATTACTACCTACTTCACCCACACTAGTGGAAAGTACTCTTGAACAGATGAGACTATAAAAGTACTATTTGTCCGATCGACTGGCCTGTCAGCTCCGTTGGTAGTAGCTCTGCCTTCTACACTGTAGCTTGAGGGTTCGATTCCCTCCCAGGACAAACATTTATGTGATGAATATGGATGTTGGTTTTGTCTTGAGTGTCATAAGAATGTATTTAAAAATATATAGGTAATCTAGCAGTCATTTGGATTCCATATAGTTTGGGGCTAGCTAGATTTGTGAATTGCCCGCCAATATTTATTTATTATGTAAATAGTTAAAATGATAAGTTTAAATGATGTACTAGGAACACAGAACTACCAAGAAGACACCTAAAGCTTGGATTTACTAAATTTTTTAGATAGTTGATTAACGTGAATTGATTTTTCGTAGCTTTTATAGGAATATGTACTAGGAACGCAGAACCACCAAGAAGTCAACTAAAGCTTAGACTTACTTCATATACTTACTACGTTCTTTTAACTAACGTCCAGAACAAAATGTCATCATTTGACTCTTAAAGTCTATTGTCGTGTCGCTAAGCAATAACGTGATATACAACAATTGACACACAAATCTACTGCCATAATTCACTTAGTATCTGACGCGTGGCTTCCTGACTTACATCGGGTTGATTCACTTCATTTACTTATTGCTTTATGTCGCTCGTTCATTCGCTAAACACTGTGACGAACGGCAGGTAAATAGGCTCTCGATTTATAGGGTTTTAAAATATTTCTTTCATCATTTATGGTATACTAGCTGTTCCCTACGACTTCGTCAGCATTTTTTTTTGAAAGAATTGTAGCTTAAATCTTTCCCCTGAATGCAATTTATCTCCTTGCCAAAACTATAAGTTTCAAACCAATCACACCCATTAAAAATTTTCCATACAATCTTTGACACCCCATTTTACCCATTTGTAAGAGTTATTTTGAAAAATCCTGAAACATGTGTCTATTTATTTTGCATTTTAATTATTCAAATCAAGTTTCAAGTAAATCGCACCACACGTTAAAAAGTTTCAGACATTCGTTTTCACTCATTTTCACCATCTTAGGGTTTGAATTTCAAAAAATCCCGTCTTAGTGGATGGGTTTAAGCTCTTTTATATGTATAAATATCTAAATACATATCAAACAATTTTTGATCCATCTCGTATTCGAATCCATTAGGTACTTTAGTTCCAACTAATGCAAATATAAATACCGTTTTGACTTTTCTGTTTCAAATATATAAAAAAATCACGGTTTTACCCACACCATACGCATACTTCACAATTAAGGCTGCTCTGGTCATCTTAGGCGGAGTAATAGTTTGGGTCGCATCGTATTTCCTACCCTAATAATGTTGTAATGGTGCTTACGACAATTTTGCGGTCTTCTGACATATTGCAATCTGTTTATCGCTCGCGTTTACGCACTATGTTTTCCCCTTTATATCTTTTACGCCAGCTTCGTGTTACATTTTCATCAGATTTTTTGTCCCACAATAGATGTGCAGAATAAATGGTAGTAGCTTGCAATATTTTTCGTTCGAATTTTTTGTCGTATTTTTGATGGTGCGAGCACAATGTTAAAATACAAATAGATCACCTCAGGTTCAGGAATATTCAGTATAAAAGTAAATATGTTTATTACGAATGGAATTTTTAACGGCTTTACGGTTTATGCGTGTGTGGTATGTTGTGTAAGAGAAAGAGCTCAGTAAACCTTTAACTATAAAAGAGATTATGGTTCGATATAACCGATCAATGACTCATTGGTAATTCCTTTGAGCTCTCCAAATACTTGAAACTCAAAGTTGCGCAATGAAAAACCATGCTCTCATGATTCACTATGCATCTTAAAATTGAACATGGATGAACAAACCTATTCTGATTAGTTCCGACTATAAGACGTTAATGTACATTACCGGTCTAAATTAGAATCAAAGTTTCAAGTTTTTATATATACCGTGGCTGTATAACCCAGATTTGATCTCAAAAGTACAATGGTCCTTTTCTGACATGTAGAGATTGTTTTTGATTAGAAAGAGACAGATCGCTGGTCATTTGAGTCATAAGGAATCCGTGAGTCACGATCTCTCGTGGTCACTGAGTCACGTGGACTGTCGTGTCCCGTAAGTACTGGATTAATCATTGGCGCCATTTGTAGGGATGGTATAAAAACTGTTTGAATTAACAAGTTTTGAACGTTTAAAATATTATTACAAATTAAATAACCCCGTGTCCCCTTATTGTTAATTTACGACTAAATGAAATAAGTAATACATGAGTAAAACACTGGTTACCAATACAAAAATACAAAAACAAAATGGCGGATACCTAATGGTCCATTGGCCTTTTTTCCACTCTTTATTATATCTGGTATAAAAGTTCCTACAACATCCGAAAAAAGTAAAATTACAACTTTAAAGTGTTTTAGGTTGTAATAATTCTCTTTGAAAGTTGTTTAAAAATATGAATGTAATTAAAGCTAGGCTTTGATCTTTTTGGGTTAGGTAAACACTTTATTAATAAGCTACTACAAGTTATAACACGGTTAGCAGATAATTGTATTCTTCCTGCAAAAAAGCAGTTTAGTATATTATATTCAACAGCTGTCAAAAAAACATCTTCGTTAATGGCATGTCTAAATTTTGCCAATGTCAAATGTTTTTAGATTGTTTATAGTAAGACGTCACAAAGTAGAATGTTGTCGTTTGTCGTTCGTTATTTTATATACTGATTATTTTTAGTCGAATCACAAAGAAACACATACATTTTATTCCAATTACACAATCCAAATTCCAATTCAAACCCGAGTCAATAATTCTAGCTTTATTTGAATAAAATCACCAAAATTACAAATAAACCCCAAATAACTCGGGAAAAATAAATAATATACGAGTACAATGTTTATTCCGCAAGACGGCCAAAAATAATATGTCAAAAAACGCTTGGCCTTTTTACAAAGTCAGTCCTAATAATCATTTTGAAGGTAATTTGATAGAGGTCTACCAAAAGAGGTTATCCCTAGAGCACCCTAGAGCAAGTTCGTTATCAAACCAACATTCAATACCAAAGTCCTCTCAATATCTCTGGCTATTCCTATTAACCCAGCATTCGTAGCAGATTCGCATAATCTGACTATTGGCGATCAATCGCTTGACATTCAGTTATGAATAATCATGAATTGCGACAAACATTACCTACGGCAAAATTACCTACCGACCTTATGAAACAGGTTTTTAAAATTAGAATACGTTGTAAAAAAGGTTTTTGTGTTATTGTCTATTATTAATTTCTTTATTGTTTGCATTGTGATGCCAGTGGTGGCACTGGCGTAACCAAGTATATAATATAACGTATAATATATCACACAAAAACGGAATTCATTATCAGATATGTACAAAATAATAAAATACAAGTGAAACAGTTGAACTTTCTAATGAACGCTTAAAACGATCTATAGATAGTTCAACTGATCCAGATCACTGTCAGAGGGTATCGTCATGACGACCTCTGTGGCGCAGTGGCAGGCCAAGGCACGGCTGAAACGCAGAAGGTAGCTGGTTTCGATTCCCTTCTCGAGACAAATGTTTGTATGATCTGCAAGTATACGTTATATTCGGGTGTTTCTGTGTATTATATGTATGTATTTAAAAATAAATATTTATAAGTAATATATCAGTCTTGTGGTACTCATTACAGAAGCTCTGCTTACTTTGGGGCCAGATGATGCTGTGTGAAATGTCCAGTTTTATTTATTACATACTAGGTGGTGCCCGCGACTTCGTCTGCGCAGGATTAGTATTTCGTGTAATTCTAACGGCTTTTGCAGCGTACGCCAGAATAGCTTGCAGATTGCAGATTTTTTTCCTGCTTACTTGACACTATATTTTGGACAATTCACACAATATCTTTATAAATTATAGCCTGTGTTATTCTGATGTATAAGCTATATTATTGTAAAGTTTCATTAATATACATTCAGTAGTTTTTGCGTGAAAGAGTATCAAACATACATACAAACTTTAACATTTATAATATTAGTAGGAATTATTTATTTTATTATTATCCCCAAAACACTGGTGACACGTGTGCGAACTCCATATAACCGTGGTGTTATTACTTCGAGATAGTTCCAAAACAAAAATGTGACTTGAATCGCGTTGAATCGACCTGTTCCTTGTGTGGATAGAATTTCAGACAATTCAAAGGCTTCTTTGAATAGTCCTACGTCATCACTTCAGCTTCTTGATACTGTATTGTTTTAGTAGTTAACAGTTACTTATCGCGCAATATCATCATTGGCCTTAGTTCATCTCAAAGTTCATCATCAGCGCAGCGGTTAATGCAATTTATTGCAATAACCGTGGTCGCGGACTGACTGAATGATTCGCTGAAGCCTAGAGAGTTGACGCCGAGTATCTAGATCACTTTTTTGAGACTACCTTCATTGGGTCTTCAGATTTCAAAATACTTTGCGTTCACGATAAATTCCCTTAACGACTAAAACAATATGAAATCAGATCGTAAAAATTTAAAAAGAAATATTATTGATACAGTATCCTCAGCGTACCCGTGGTGTAAATTCTATTGTACTACAACACCCTATTTCATAAAATGTTACTCGGCTTACCGGAATCCCGTTAACGTTATCGGGGGCGCGACTAACTAAACTCTAATTGAATTACCGTCTCTCTGCTAGTCTAGGTACTCTGTAATACGGTTTATTCTTAGTAGCTCCAATAAAAAAGCCGGATAAGGCCGTATTTTATTGATATTTTTCAGTAGCTAACAGATTAGAAACTGAAATGGGACGTTTTCTCAATTGAATTAAGTTGTTTAATTAAATCTTCAATCACAGATACCCTTCACTATGTTACAAAAAACAAATACACATATTGTAAATAGCTTTCAAAAGAGTTATAGATCATTTTATGACGTTCTTTAAGGATAAACAGATACCAATTTACTGATTGTACTATTTATCGCGAATACTACTAATAATCATACTGACTGCGTCACTCGACACTCGACAGTGTTACAAGGATCGTGGTCATGGGCAAACTTTTCCGTACAAATGCTTTTAGCCGGAGTCCGGTCTTGTCACTGATCACATCCCTATTCCCTAGTTCGGTTCGGAGTTTTCGTAATGTGGATTACGTACGGATTTGTAACTGTTTTATTTATTGGTTTCCGTTCATGCGGCACGTAAATTACGAATTAGGTTGGCATTAGCTCTCCTTAGGAAGATTTTTGTGGTCGCTCAGAAAACTTTGATTGATTATTATATTAAGTACCACTATAATCCATTTAATACACTTGTCTCAAACATATGTAGGACACGATATGATAAAGCATTTCAGCGTCACTTTTATTTAAATGTATTCGGAGTAAGTTGTTTTTAAGTAGATACTAATTTCCATTCAACGTGGCAATACCGCCAATGTCTTGGGATCGCTGCCCTCTGGCAGTGATCTGGATCAGTTGAGCTATCTATAGATCGTTTTAAATGGCCCTTAGATAGCTCGACTGTTTCACATGTATTTTAATATTATTGTATATTATTCTGTACATTTCTGTAATTATTTTTGTAAATAAATTATAATATAAGTTATAATATAAGTACTAATTTATATGTATTTTGTTTCAGGTATGATGAAATTCGCAGAAAGATCCAATGTTTATAGAAAACATTGAAAATAGGAAAATAAGAAGAACGTTGCTATCTATTGTTTGTTACAATATCCGTAAGTCTATGAAACTTGACTCAAAGCTTCCTTCTCCGTCAGAACATGCCTTCTGAAACACAAAAGCGCTCAATTTGAAACGTCACTAGCAGTCATCCATCCTACCCATGGCTGTACTTCCGTTGTCTTGCAATATCGTGTGTTTATCTGCAGCCGTCTAAAGGTTAACAAAGGTCAATTCCTTAAGCTCGCCGACTTAATTAATAGTAATGATCTCAACCTACATACATTTCATCTTATCTATGATATAAGTATTCAACAAACTGCAGGTGCAGAGTCTATTCACCACACTGTTTTGTTCGCTTTTGAGAGCCAAAAGCTATGCGTCGTTTTACAGCCCCCGGCTTCGCACGCGTGGTACTGTCATACAAAGTAGCCAATATTCATCTTATCAGATAAAATCGTTTGCATGTGTTTATTGTATCTATCTAACCGACTACAAAAAAGGAGGAGGTTCTCAATTCGTCGAATTTTTTTTAAATGTATTTTCACCTATTACTCGGAGACGCCTGAACCGATTTGGAAAATGATTTTTTTGTTTCAAAGGGGTTACTTTCCAGGTCCCATTGAAATTTTATAGAAATCAGTTGAGCGGTTTTCAAATATCTACAAACATCATAAAATTGCATATATCGATTTTTTCACATACTCCTAAACCTTGTTCATATGAGCAGAGCGTTTAAAATACAAAATATTTCTTCTTTCCACAATTTTTTTTCTAATATTCAATGAAGTCTGTGTTCTTTTTAATTTTTAAAACGTAATTAAGTACTTATTTATATTTTTAATCATACATCTTTAACTTTTATTTTTAATCTATCTCTGAATCAAATTTCATTAAGAAAAATAAACGGACAGATAATAGAGACTGGAATTTATAAATACATATCAGTAACGAAGTGAAAGTTGGTGAGGACGTTTAAATGTTTGTATATATTTCATTACAAACGGTATATCGTCTTCAGTTGCACAGTGGGCCAAGGCCTGAAGGTTGTGGGTTCGATTCACGCCGCGAGACATGTTGCTAATGTCTGTATTTGTCTCTGCTCTGGGAGTATATTTGTATAATATGTATGCACAAGCTCTTCTTACTTTGGAACCAGACGATGCTGTGTGAAATGACCGGCATTTTTTTTTAAGTCTGAACTAGAGTACTATTCTAATATTTTTTTAATTGATGTTCAAAAGTCTTCATTTTGCTCATTTAAGACGCCTTTTAATTGAATAAAACTATGGAAAATCTTAGGCATATCAATTAATTAATGGAATTAAATGTAAACTTTAACTTGTTATAAAACGGTCACTTAAAAGTTATTCTCTTGTTTGGTATCTATCTATATACTCATCTATATATTAATACGTGAAGTAAACTTTGTACCCTTCTTTACGAAAATTGTGCGGACGGAGGAGTATGAAATTTCGCACACTTATAGTTTATATAGAGAAGAAGTGCAGAATTTAAATTATGCATAAAAATACATTAATTATTAATGATTATGGTCGAATTTCGACCAGGGGGCGACCACTAGTTTGATGTACTTAAACAAATTTCGATCGTTCTTGTTGTACGAAATTTTAGCTAGTACTGCGAACCAACAGAATCTCCACCAAGTACGAGTAAGCGTGTCAAGGTTCGATTGTAGTAACAATCTCACCGAACATACACAGAATTGCGGTTGCGTAACTCGGTTTTCAGGCAGAAACGAATATTAACATTTATTGGCACGTAGATATTTTAGAACAATACTCAACTCAGCAAGCTGAGAAAGTGAGATAAATATCATTAGAAGTGATGACGTCAGAACATACACAACTGAGTTCCGAGAAGAAGCATCGTTTGAGATTTTATGAAGAAACATATCTCAATGAGTTTTTCTCGTATATTTTATCGCCTTATCTAAAATGAATTTTAATCAATAAATTGTGACTTCTTAACACAATTGTAGATTTGTAATCGTCTTCGGTTGAACCCTCGTATAATAGAAATCGAACTTTACAGGTGAATTCGTTTAATTTTCAATTATAATATAATTAAAATTCATTTATAACCTTCTCAGCTCCGTTGGTAGTAACACTGTACTGTCTGTACTGTAGGTCGAGGGTTCCCTTCCAGGATAAACATTTGTGTGATGAACATGGTTGTTTGTTCTCTGGGTGTTAAAAAATATTAAAATATGTATTTAATAATATAAATGTTTTATCAGTCATCTGGTCAACAGCTATGCTAAGATTGGGGCTGGATGGTGTTGTGTGCATTGTCCACCAATATTTATTTATTAAGATAAAACAATAAAAATACCACCGTGTCTTTAAAATTATTTCACGGCGTCTGGTAGATACGTTGCATGACTCAAGAGCTGGCTCCTATCTGGCTCAGCGTATTAGCATTGCCATCCAACGTGGTAATGCCGCCAGTATCATGAGAACGCTGCGCTCTGTCAGTGATGTGGATCAGTTGAGCTATCGATAGATCGTTTTAAACGGTCCTTAGATAGCTCAACTGTTTCACGTGTATTTTATATTATTGTATATTATTTTGTACATTCCTGTAATTATTTCTGTAAATAAAAGTTGTATTGCGATTTGTACGGCGAGGTAGGCTAGAAAGTTCCGAGATGAGGCTTAGAACAGATGACGATCGACTGCGCCCTTGTGACAATATTATAACAAAACAATTACTAAATTGTCATCAAAACAAATGACATTATAGGAAGAGAAGAAGGTGAAAAGGCAAATGTCATTAGGAGTAAGGGGGCGTCCATAAATTAAGTGAGGTGTTTTTTAAAATTTTCTGTATGGTGAGATGTCGTGAGATTTTATTCAACCCCCTCCCCCATCCCCCAATCTCACGTGAGATTTTTCAAAATGTATTCTTAAATTGAGCTATTTAGTGTAAAACAAATATGGTGGTTTGACATTCAGTAGATGTATAACGTCGAAGTATGAATGAAATTATTTTCTTTCGAACGAATTAGTGAATGATCTTAATCGTAATACGATAACGCTTAAGATTAAATCTTAAGCATGTACAATCTGGATTAAATGGACCAAAAAAGTATAATTTTCTTTTGTTTCAATCAGAAAAAAAATTGCGTGTTATTTGCCGAGACCCCCCCTCTCTCCAACGTAAGATTAGATGAGATTTGACTCGACCCCCTCCCTCCCTTAAACATCTCACGTAATTTATGGACGCCCCCTAATGAACGTCGATTATTTGTAATCGTCTTGCGAAGCGACCATTGCGCTCTTATATTATTTACATTTCTTTACATTTTTCGAGTTATTTCCGGTTTTATTGATTTTGGTGTATTTATTTAAATTGAAGTAGAGTAATTAACTCGGGTGTGAATAATTGGAAATGTGTTAAGTATAATCCGTATACTTAAGTAATTATTTGAACGGCACAATTTATATAAAAAAAAATTGTAATAAAAAAAAAATATCTATTTTGTTATGCGCTCTCGCTCCGATCGAGCGAACGTTACAATGAGCCATCCTTTTTCGTGCGTGCAGCCGGCGTTCATCGATTTATTAGACGTTGTGACGTCAATAACTAATGAATAACGACAAGATACGGCTTTGTAACATCATACTTATCAACACTTGACAAAATTGACATTATTATGATACATGCCATTTTTATTTTAGTATTTATTATTTATTAAATGCAATTAACAAGGAAGAAATTATGACGTCAGAACGGACACTCAACTTTGATTAACACTAGAGCTCGGCTTTTGACGTCAGCTCTCATGCACATTACTTTACCTCACTTTCTGAACATACATATTTAATTCGTCTTTGTTTGTACCACAGTGCCATATATTTTGCCTCCAAGCAATTGTGTGCAAACGTTACTGTGTTTAGTTTTAAACGGTACTGCAGCAAGTGAAATGATTGGCTAAACAGACAAAATAACATATACTAGGGCCGGCAACATGCGTGTGATACCTCCGGGTATTACAAGCGTGGTAGGTCACGTTAACCTCTTATCATCAGGTGGTCGTATGCTTCAGGTGGTTGTATTTTCAGGTTCTGTTGCATTAAAAAAAAACATAACATACAGAACAGACAGCAGAGCCCAGTGTTTTGTTTGTTTTTAATTTAGGACTATGTATGAATCTTAATTTTTTTGGAAAAAAAAATTAAATAAATAAATCCGGACATTTCACACAGCGTCATCTAGCCCGAAAGAGCTTGTGTTATGGCTACCACATGACTGATATACTACTTATATACGTTTTTTTTTGTAAATAGATACATTTCATACATAAAAACACCCAGACTCGAGATGAATACTAGCAGATAATACAAACATTTTTCCTGCTGCGGGAATCGAACCCGCAACCTCCTACGTCTCAGCCGGGTCTTGACCTACTGTGCCATAGAGGTCGTCTAATAAAAGGAGAAATAAGGAAAAGGACAATTAAAGAATAGGTTCTTACCTACCTACTTATATCTTACCAACTTAGACTACCTATGTTTGGACGTCGTTCTTCTGATTATTCCTCTAGATATCCTCAATGATACTTAGGTAATTTAAGATCTGAGATATTACATTTAAACTAAGTTTCATTTAAATCCGTTAAGGCGTTATTGTGCCATAAACATAAAACATCTAAAACATATTTTTCTTTGATAATTATGTCTTGTTTCTCGCTTTCCTGCAATATGTGGGAATGATTTCGTGAAAAGGGACGTAAGTTTGTAACAGGAAACCTAGGAAGCGCGCGCTATTTGACCAAAAAGCGCGCGCGGTTGGCCGTCAATGGTACCGACCCAATTTTCGAGAGATTGGTTCTGCCAGCCTACATACTGTGTTGTGTATAAAGGGTACTGTTATATAAACTAATTCAGGATATAATGTTGCTTTTACCAAGGCGAAATGTCAGATGTTACACATCATATGCGACTATTGTAAGGCGAGTTTCCTCACGATTACGATACTACGCTTAATAAATTTCTAAAAGATAATCCATTCCATTTCTGCTAACTGTACCTATACTGCTCTTTCAAACCTATATAACTAGGATTGGATGAGAGCTATTTAGAATCTGGATTGCTCCGTTTAGTATCCATAAAATAGAGCCACTAAAAACACCTGGTTATAACCAGCAGTTAGCAGTTAGAGTATCCTCGGTTTCATTATAAGTACTGCGTAATACGAAAGTTCTGTTTCTCCTGAAGTGGCGGCGGCGAACGTCTGTATAAGGACTTTTCATTTCACAATTGTGCACTGTCGGTCTAGTGGTAGATCGCCTTCCGATCTATAAGTCGTGGGCTTAAATCCGGTCGTGCATCAATTAATGTTTATTTTCGAAAAATGTATAGGTGCTCTCAAACGGAGTAGGAAAACATCGTCATGAAATCGGCATGTTGTAGAAGCTAAAATAAATGCGCTAAGATATGTGAATAAAGATATGTGAATAAATGTTTTCGAATGGCGACCAAGGACAGGAAAACGAAGCGTAGGACGACCCCCCACCCGATGGACTGACGACATTGTAAAGATCGCAGGAAATCGGTGGATAGAGAGGGCTCAAAATCGTTCTTCCTGGAAATCTATTGGGGAGGCCTATGTTCAACAGAGAACTTCTTAGTGGCTGATATGATGATGATGATGATGATGATGATGATGATGATGATGATGATGATGATGATGATGATGATGATGATGATGATGATGATGATGATGATGATGATGATGATGATGATGATGATGATGATGATGATGATGATGATGATGATGATGATGATGATGATGATGATGATGATGATGATGATGATGATGATGATGATGATGATGATGATGATGATGATGATGATGATGATGATGATGATGATGATGATGATGATGATGATGATGATGATGATGATGATGATGATGATGATGATGATGATGAAGATGATGATGATGATGATGATGATGATGATGATGATGATGATGATGATGATGATGATGATGATGATGATGATGATGATGATGATGATGATGATGATGATGATGATGATGTGCTAAATGTACGAAGGGCGCTTCTGGGGCGCACTTTAGCCCATTCACCACACTTGTTCGATAGCTGTCGCTAAGTGATTATACTGGCATTACCTACTCCTTCAGCCGCTAATGCACTGAAATATCATCATTGCACTTCACAGAGCAGGGCGCATCGTCTTCTTACCCTTATTTTGATAACATGTACTCTTTGGCATCATTCCCGCAAAACTGATTGTTTTACCTAGTGTTAGAACTCTTCAGTTAGTCTTTGTGGGTATAACCACAGTGCCAGATATTTTGCCTTAAGGTATGTAAGGCCTTAAGGCCTTAAGGTGTGCAAACATTACTGTGATTAGGCTCGAGAAATTACGACCGAATAGATAGTATAACTTTGTCTTAGGGTCTTAGTGTTGCCTCTGCTATTGCAAGGTTACGCGAACCACTTATCGTTAGGTGGGCCATATTCTTGCTACCCGGCTCTGTTGTATAAAAAACCATGATGGTTTTAAGCTACTTTTTAGAAAAAAGTGGTTTAAAGTTACCTACACAAAGTAATTTCTTTAACTTAACCAACCAAACAATAGCAGTGCATGCATAGCAGACCAAGACCGAAACCCGTTTCAAAGGCTAGTCTCATTTCTAACCGGTATTTCCACTGACAAGTTTCCACCGCTGCGCGCTGATAAAGCACACTTTTCCTTGCACTCCGTTTGAAATACCAAACGGATTAGTTTGAAATGACACTTGAATTTGCAAGCGAAAACAAGCTAGGTGTTGTTGCTCTTTGTGTCTCGCGTGCGTTGATGTGTAATAATGGATTCATGTTTTTGAAGTAAAGGAAAATATGGAGGTTACTGAAACATGCCTACATACTCAAAATTAACATATTTATTAACAATTAACATGATTATGAAAGTAATTAATATATAATTGATGTAATAGTAATATATATATAATATGTTGAAGCTTTAATTATGAACATGACAGAGTGAGTCAATTTGCCTAAATAAAAGCTTAACTTTGTATTAATTATGTTTACATTTAACAGATAAACAGCTGTAAAGAGGCTAAGTAAAGATTAACATTTGAAATAGAAAATCAAACGCCATTAAAAAAATATTTGCTATAACGCCTCCACATTCCGAAATATTTATGAACGAGGAAAATCACCCTAATTACACACGCGACCTGACGTAACGAAAGTAACTTTTTCTGTAAGCGATTTTCTACTAAATGTTTTTAAGGGGCTTCCGGGGTGATTGTCCAATATTTAGGTAGGATCACGTGCATCAACTATTTTATTTTTATAACTAAGTAGCCGCTGCCCGGCTTTGTACGATCGGTACGTATATAATAGAAAATTATCGTATTTCTTTTTACAGCATAACCCAAGGGTAAGAAATAAGTTAAAATAAAATAATAATAATTATAAGGTAAAACAAGTACGTACCTACTGTTATAAAAAGGTTCTAACTCACCATTATGCACAACCTTGTACACAACCTGCCGTTAAAAGCGTTTGAGACCAGTGCATTTCGTTTTCACACGTTTTTACATGTCAAAATTTATATTAAGTATTCTATTCAAAAAAAAAAAATTGACAAACAGCACGCGATCTAGCAGCGCATATGGCAGAGCTAACTGAGTTAATATGCCAGTTAATTGTAACTCAATCACATTGTGATAGCCGAACAAATGGTAATACCAATCTCGCTTTATAAATTTAAAACTATCATGGTTTTGAACATAATATTCAATCCAAATGGGATATTTACCATGATATGTAAGTTACTCTTACTTCCCCATATATTTCAGCTCAGATGCATGCGCCATGATCATGAGAGAAACGGAAGTATTTGCGGGTGGATGTTATTGGCAAACAATACGGTCTACCCTCCTTCTCAGTCTCAGTCAAAATATCGTGAAGCAGAAAAACTCAAATAAAACCCACGTAAATTTCCCGTTTTGAGTGAAAATTATATCTCGCCTTAGTCGGTGATTTACCAAAAAATTAAGCGTGAGTCTCCGCAAATTTTAACGTTCACTCCATTATTCCAGATTTCAAGTAGAAAATATTTTTGGTGCGTAATTTATGACCTTTTGCTAAACTCCTGGGTCCATTCTTGGGGACATTGTATAAGCGGAACATGGCTGTTTGGAAGTTAAGTGCCTAATTGAATATGAGAACTTTCGCTTGCCTCTTATTTTGTATAAATTTGTACAAACTTATATTCGTTGTTGACTCAATTCGATGGTCTGGATCTGAAAAGATGAACACATGAAGCGTGAAAGAGAGATCTCGCAAAGTGACTATTTTGTGTCACATAGGTACTTAATTTACTCCTACTTTGAATCTTTGGTGGTTCGCCTCAGACACTCTGTCTGTTTCCTTACTTCACGATGTCAAAGTTAAAAGTATTTACCTACTTTGACTCTAATCATCATAAGAAAATCTAAAGCCGAGCACACGTAAGCAAGCAAAATATATTTTTAAATGTGGGTATCTGCACAATTTTCCGCTCGCATCTTTAAATTACGCAAAGAAATTACCAAGATGCTTAAAATTAGGATTCTCAGCACAGCGTACTTTTAAAGTTAGCAAGCCAACAGCAATGCAGTTGACAAAATTTGCGAGGCGAAAGCGACGTGCTTTGCAGCTCTGCTTAGTCCTAATGAAATATCTTGTTAAAACTACAGCTTCGGTAGTTTAGTGAAAATGCTTCACTCTCGTTACTGTAAATCTCGGGTCCTAAAAAACGTTCGACAAAATT
The DNA here is from genome assembly GCA_948098915.1 of Lampropteryx suffumata. NCBI lineage: Eukaryota > Metazoa > Arthropoda > Insecta > Lepidoptera > Geometridae > Lampropteryx > Lampropteryx suffumata. Next base: position 13,163,570 of record OX402565.1, on the reverse strand, counting down.
TCATTGGTAGAGAAAACAACCAATCTGCGTCACAACTAGAACGAAAACTAGTGACGACCAAAATTTGATTCTTAACGTGGTTGCAAAATCATGATCTGAAAACTGTCGATCGTATTAGCATTGAAACTTTCGACGTATTGATTCTTAAATATAAATCTATATGTATCTGTTATGTATCAAATACTAGTTAGTTTCTTAAAAAACAAAGGTTTACTTCATGAAATTCCGTCCGCAGTTGTTCATATTTCACGTCTAGTGAAAGCTCTCATTGTGATCTTGGGACTGATTATTCGGGTCGACAAAACTAAAGACAAGCGAAGTTGTACAACCGTCTTTTGTAAAGCTTTCGTAAGGTTTGCCACTATTGAAACTTGCTATCGACATCATTTCAAAGAGTTACCTACCTCCTTAGTCAGATAAAAGTAGGTAACTTAGACTTACTTATATACAGAGATATAAACGTAAACTTACTACTGAGTTCAAGCTTACAATATATAATAGTGCAGAATTTTGACTTACGAAAGTGTAAGGACTAGCATACATTGGACAAATATTTTAGCGGCTGTCGAATTCTTGGTAGCACGCACTAGCGGTTTCCACCACGCCCGCGGATTTTTCCGCTCATTTAATTCATTACATTTCTGTTAATGCGTGCGGCTAGGTTAGATTCCATATTACACATCGCAATCGCACATCGCACATCGCGAAAATCGCGTAAAAAAATCGACACGGATTAATACCCAGTGCGCGCTTAACTAAAACTTACGCTTAGTTTCGTTATAGAATTTTAACCATAAAATAGACCCATGAGGCATGGATAGAGATTCTAGAGTAGGTCTCAGCGTTAGCAGTGTTGCGTCGCAAATTCGCGATTGATGAATTTGGAACATGTTCTATTCCACTAACACGACACCAAATGGCACGCATTGCGGTTTGAAAACGCGCGGTTGCTAACCGTACTATTTCTAGTACTTATAGTTTCCAACCCGCTTTAGCTTTTTTACTTTATAATGTTTTTACGTATAAAATGTATGTATTTAAAAAAAAAAAGTATATATTTGTAGTATATCAGTCATATGGTACCTACCCATAACGCAAGCTCTGCTTACTTTGGGGCCAGATGATGCTGTGTGAAATGTCCGGAATTATTTATTTATTTACTTCCGATCCTCCGAACTCTACCTGCAGAATTGTTCCCACCAAGATAAGGGTTGAAGGTTCCAAAAGTCAATGTTGTGTCACTAACCTCACTATTATGTTACCAGTTGTATTTTATTGACAACATTCAGTAAAAAATCCCACGTGAACGCTTGTGCTAAACCTCCACGTGGTGATGCGAATGGAAGTGCGCGGGCGTCGGTCAGTCGAGGTCGTTGACCGGGGCCGCTCGACAACCTTTGTATAGTCTCAACGGGTTGCTTTGGAACTGGTTTCCATTGAGACGGGCGGTACGAGCCATGACTGTCGTAGACAAAACCTAGAATTCTCGTATGTATGATAACTATTTGAGACTCTTTGAGGGAAATTTATTAATATATTTTTCTATGGTCAATATTAAATTCCAAAGTATCAAGGTATAGAACGCATAAAATCAAATCAAACCAAAATATTCTTTGTTCAATAAAATCACAAGGACCACTTTGAATCGTCTTCTTACATATGAATCTAGGTACCGGTTCCTCCTACCCCAGTTCAAGAAACCGAAAAAAACTCGTCTGGTCTTAACACTTTTTTGTATGATCCTTGCCAATTTTGTTACGGATGCTGAGTCGAGTTGAAGCAGATGCATTCCAAGCAGATTCGTCCTCACAAATTCCGATTTTCAACCCACTAGATTGATAAATGGCGTCATCAGTTTGTATTTCCGGCGGTGTGCGGCTGACCTTAATCCCGTGCATTTGGTATTTAAGTAATGTGTAGATAATGAACCGCTAATATTTGTAGCTGTATCACATAACATTCATACGCTTACAAATGAGACCAGTGGTGGATTAGTCGTCGGTTCGAGTTCGGTCCGACAAAAATATGAGTGCCAGTACTTTCAACCGGTGAATGAAAACATCGAGAGAGAAGGAGCAAAGGAGCCTCTGAAGCGCACTTTAACCCTGTCACCACACTGGTTAGAAATAACTAGTAACACTATAAAAAGTAGACACATACTTAATTACGTTTTAAATACTAAAAAGAAAACCGACTTCAGTGAATGAAATTGAAAGCCCATAAAAATACAACCAAATTGAATACCTTTTTTAACCGACTTCAAAAAAAGGAAGAGGTTCTCAATTCGGTTATTTTTATGGTTACCTCATAACTCCGTATATTACGATACCAATCAATTATAAATTTCATTAAAATCGGTTTAGTAGTTTGGTTTTAAAAAACATCTAATATGTACAAAAATATCACGGAGTTATAAGATAACAAACGTTTAATAATAATACAACCGAATTGAGCACCTCCTCCTTATTTTTGAAGTCAGTTAAAAATAATCAAAATACCTAGGACACGTAGCTGCTCTTCATTATCATAACAACTTAACAAAATAATTTAAACAAATACTAGTAAACAAATCTCAAGCATTTATTTAACAGACCGTACAATCTAACAACGGAGTCCTATTTATTAAATTTATAACAGTCACAAAGCAGAACTAAAATATACATTTTACTATTAATATCGTCTCATTGTTATAATTAAAGTTCTGTACTTGGAGCTGGTTATTGTGTAAAGTCGGAGGACAATGGAAACAGTGCCCGCATGGTGTCACGGTCATACACGATAACGCGTACAATTTTTTTCTCTACAAATTAATGTTAGTTTCTTGAATTTCGTTTGTTTTGTATGTAAATTTTGAACTAAATAGAATTATTTTTTAAGATGAAGCTATATTACTGGGAACTTTCATGTTTCAATTTCGAAGTTAAGGAAAGTGAAAACATTCAAGGCGTCTAGTTCAAAGAGACAGCAGATCTCAGTATTTAAGTGCACGAAAGGAGCCTCTGTTTGAGGCGCACTTTAATCCTTTCACCAGTGTGGTGAAAGGTTTGAAATAACTTGTGATACGATATGAAGAAGATGTATTTGATATGAGTTGATATGTATTTGATATGAGTGAGTATGATATAAGTACATGCGTTCCGGAGAAAAAGGGTCTTGATATACAAACTGACAGACAGGCGGACGGACAACGAAGTAATCCTATAAGGGTTTTTTTTTTCATTTTGAGATACAGAACCCTAAAAATCAAAGTCTCTTTACCTAAGGGCTCTGAAGCTGTAACTAGCAGAGGATGGGTTAACATAACCCGTAAAGAGTAATAAAAAAAAAACATGAAAACACAGCTTGCGCCAAAATCATGAATAGAGGGTAGTTCTAAAACTATATATATTCATCTTGTGTACGTCTAGACGTATGGTATATCCTTGTCGTTCTAATATCAATAAATATATTAATACGTGAAGCAAAAACTTCGTACCCCTTTTTATGAAAATTGCGCGGACGGAGGAGTATGAAATTTCGCACACTTATAGTTTATATAGAGAAGGAGTGCAGACCAGTGGGCGACCACTAGTATAAATAAATACAGATGGCAACAGATGTTCACTCCACATCTACGGCGGTGTATGTTTTTCGCCGGAAAAATCAAACTGGCCAAGGCCTAGTCCGAAAACCAGCGTTCCTTTCATTGCATCAATGCTGAGATTAGACCTGTTTGGACATACCACACACAGGGGAAGGACCAAATGTTTTTGAATTATTTAGTGTAGGTACTATTATGTTATTATGATATTGTATTCTTTGTGTTTTTAACCGATTTCAAAAAAAGGAGGAGGTTCTCAATTCGGTTTTTATGTACGTTATCTAATAACTCCGTCATTTGGAAAAAAACTTTTTTTCGTGTGAAAGGATATACTTCCCGGTTGGTCCCATAGAAAATTCATAAAAATCGGTTTATTAGTTTAGTTTTTAAATCAAAATGTCAAACAAAATTTCGATATTTTGCTTTCCTGTGAATTTCCAGTGGCGCTTAAGAATTTACAAATATTATGAAGTATTAAAAAGCGTAAAATCAGAATCAGTTCTCAATTCGTTTGTATTTTTATGGCTTCAAATTTCATACAATGAAGTCGGTTTTCATTTTAGTTTTTGAAACGTAAAATTACTTACAGCCTTATTTTCGAACGACAATTAATATGTGATTTCTATGATAGATTTTCTACATCTATCTACCTAATATTATAAACTAGCGACCCGCCCCGGCTTCGCACGGGTGCAATACTAAATACTGATACTAAATATACTACAGATGTTTTTATTTACGACATCACATTAGAAACCTCTAAAATGATCAGTGTTTCTCTTCTATATTATGCATGTATTAAACATATAAACCTTCCTCTTGAATCACTCTATCTATTAAAAAAAAACCGCTTTAAAAACTGTTGCGCAATTTTAAAGATCTAAGCATACATAGAGACAGCGGGAAGCGACTTTGTTTTATACTATGTAAGTTACTCTTTAAGTTACTCTGTAAGTTACGTTTTCACGCCTAAACCGCTGAATCAATTGTGCTGAATTTTTGTATAGAGATATATAGGACTTTGCAGAAGGACATAGGCTTTTTATGTAGGTACCACGCGTGCAAAGCCGTAGACAGCAGCTATATGAAAATGCGTTAAGCGGTTTGTTGTACTGTATCTACCTAATAGAACAAGTCAAGACTGACTAAACAGTTCTATAGTTTATTATTCTGCTGTGTAGATCGGTGCCAACAACGCATCATTGTTTCCAGTTTCGCGTATGTTTCATAGTTGGTACTTTCGCTTCAGTTTACAATGTTTCGTTAGTTTCGTTTCGCTAGGATTGTGGAAAGTAAGGTTGGATTACACTGTCATAGGACACGGCGTTTATTGTTTGTTTGAAAAGGATTTACCGATGTTTTTACAAATAGTTTCTTAATGCGGCGATGAGTTTGTTTATTTATTAACCGACTTAAAAAAAACGGAGTATTTATGTTTGTTACTCCATTACGTCATTTATGACCTTTTGATTTTTTTATGTTAAAGCTATACTTTCCGATTGGTTCCATAGAAATTTCATCAAAAACGGTTTAGAAGTTTGGGTTTTAAATCAATAAGTTGGAAAAATTTGTCATCCATGTAAACGAAATATCGTATTTTTATATATGAAGTCGGTTTTTTTTTTAGTTTTAAAAACGTTATTTACTATAATTTCCTAAATGTTAATGAACGTTACGACCTTGGGCCCGTAGGAAACAGGAGCTCATCGCGTTTTTAAAATGATTTTACGGCGTCTGGTATAAACATTGCGTGACCTGAGTTGGCTCCTCTGGCCCAGCGTATTAGCATTGCCATTCAACGTGGCAATGCCGCCGCAAAAGTATCTTGGAGACGTTGCCCTCTGCCAGTGATCTGGATCGTTATAAGGACCGTTTAAAGCGATATGTAGATAGCTCAACTATCTCACATGTCTTTTATATTATTGTATTTTATTATGTACATTTCTGTTATTATCTAAAAATAAATGTAGTATATTCAGTATATTTATTCGGGTAAATATAGATTTGATTGCATTATATAGCTAGTTATTCTATACTGCATGAGAAACCAATTAAAGGAAAACACAGCATGCGCCAAAATCATGAATTGAGGGTAGTTCTAAAACTATTTATCTTATGTATGAACTTAATAGTCTTTGAGCCTGGATAGCTGAGGTCTAGAACGAAAACGCATGCCCGATAGTCTGACGCCTTGTGGCACGTTTACGCACTGGCGATAAAAAAACGCAAAATATATAATTCACGCGCGATTAAAAACCGACCTGCAGTATACACCACGAATCAGATATTTAATGAATCTAATATCCTAAACATTACCAATACCCGTATACGATTCTGTGCGATCAATATTCATACCGTTTTATCACAATGTTTCCGGGCGTCTAGACGTCGTTGTAGACGTTAAATAAAAAATAATTGTCGTCCGGTCTACCACAACACTGGTGAACAAATTCAGCGGTAATAATAATAATAATAATAATAATAATAATAATGCCGGACATTTCACACAACATCATCTGGCCCCAAAGTAAGCAGAGCTTGTGTTATGGGTACCACATGACTGATATACTACTTATATACTTTTTTTTTTTTTTTTGTAAATACATACATATTATACATAGAAACACCCAGACCGGAGACAAATACTTGCAGATCATACAAACATTTGTCTCGCGGCGGGAATCGAACCGCATGTACGGACGGATGTTACCGCAGTAATCAACGGGGAAAGCGAGAACTAGAAAGTAAGTTTTCTAACTGTACCTAGGCTAGATTAGGTTACCTCATATATGAACAAAGATGTTTGTTACTGTCTGGTTGTTATACTTTTATCTTATGTATGTAGTATTTTAAAATATATATACTTAAGTATTATATCAGTCATGTGGTTCCTATTTAATTATTTAATTTAACTGGCTATTATTTGAAGATGATTTGAAAATAATAGTTTTGACTCCTGTTGGACTTGGCTTAGGGGGAATCGACACCAATAAAATTAAACCGATATTTTTATTACAATCAACTGTATATTAAATCTATAAGAAAATAATCAAAAAATATCTAATTTTAGCATGTCAGGTGCCAAGTTTACCAAGTTACTATTGGTAAATACTTAGATCTGAATTCTGATACACTCAGAAAATAGCGTAGGGTTGTCAAATACAAGACAGTTAATTCGCTTTTTTAAACCATCCATTTTATTTTATTGAGTAATAATAAATAATGCCGGACATTTCACATGGCATCATCTGGCCCTAAAGTAAGCAGAGCTTGTGTTATGGGTACCACATGACTGATATACTACTTACTTACTTACTACTAGACCCGAGACAAATACTTGCAGATCATACATTTATCCCGCGGCGGGAATCGAACCCGCAACCTTCTGCGTCTTAGCCGGACCTTAGCCCACTGCGCCACAGAGGTCGTCAAATAATTTTTGATTGCTAAATAGTTATAGATAAATAATTATTCATTTTAGTTCGTGTTGCCCGAAAGATGAAAATTGAACAATCTTTTGTTTCCAACAAAAACTAGCCGGTTGACGACAAGTAAAGTTAGTTTTTCAAGACTACCCTCTTTTGTATAAAAAATAAAGTAATGATCTGCGTGGAATTAATGATGTGACCGCCCCTTGTCGTGCCGGAAGGGAAGGAGCAAGCAGGTCTACCACCCGCGTGTTCAAGACGTCTTATTTTCAGTATTTCGTTTAGGTGCTAACAGTTACAGAAGATTTCTGTTAGATTCCATTGTTCTACATAGATGAGTGTCTACATTGGCGAACGTGTATTGAATATACCTGGGGGCCGACCGCGGTAATTTTGAACGTTTAAACCAAAGCAAAACCAAAACAAAACCAAAGTAAAATTTTTGACATATTTCGTACCACGCTAATCACTATAACGGAAACGATTTAGCTCTAATTTGGATTATACGTTGATCAAACGTTGCGAGATCGCGTTATTTTTGACAGTGATTTCAAATGAACATTTTTGATTTAGTACTTTCTAGTAGTCTATGCATAGAGTAATACTAGGTAGTTCCATATATAAATTTGTTCCATTGGTAAAATCAACGATTAAATCATTCAGAAAGAATAGCGCGGTACCATTTTGACATTTAGATTAGCCATATCCAAACCTTTGCCAAAACCAACCCCCGTTCAATGGGAATTTCGTTGACAAATAGCACGATCGCCCTACTGGTTTCCCAAATGACTCCCAAACGGCCACGTTTGATTGACATCACAGTCCTCCAAATAACATAATTGGTCGCACAGCTCAGTTGGTTGCAACTTTAGCTTCTGCGCGGTAGGTTGCGGGTTCAATTCCCGCCCAACTATTTGTGTGATGGACATAGTTTGTTCTGAGTCGAGTGTTTTAAACTATGTACTTAAAAGTATGGTATTCTATAAGCTATCTGGTTTCCATTGTACAAGCGTAACATAGTTAAGGGTCTGAAAAGAATATTTATTTTAAAATAATTACAGAAATGTACAAAATAATATCTAATAATATAAAATATCTATCTATCTCAGGACCGTTTAAAACTTCCGTGAGTTGTTCGAATACACATTTTTTGATAAACACGACATAATGATTCGTCAGTAAAACCAGTGTTTATCAAAATGTATCTAAGAACTGTTTAAAACGATCTATAGATGGTGTTGTGTGGATTGTTCACCAATATTTATTTATTATCTTGATAGAGTAACATTATGAACATAATAATTTTGTTATAATATAACAAAATTATTAAAAAAAAAATAATAATAGAAAAAAATAATTTGCGTCTCAGATTCAAGAAATATAAAAATCCAATGGACAAGTTAGCCTACAATACACTGAGCGATCGGTGCGATAAACTTGCAACAACGCGTTACAATAACTACGTTGAAGATATAGAAAATAGAATAAAAAATAACCCGAAATACTTTTGGTCATTTATTAAAACAAAAAAAGGTAATACAAATGCTATACCTAATATAATAACCGATGGTCAAGTTAGCTTTTCAAATGGTTCAGATATCTGCAACTTTTTTGCTCAATCTTTTTCAAAAGTTTACGATCTGACTAACAGACCTAATCATAAACAAGGGACAAATACACTACTGAGTGCAACCGAAATAAGTAGTTCGGTGTTGTCGGGCGTACATATTTCTATAAATACGGTTTTTCATCAATTAAAAAAACTGAATATTACCAAAGGTGCCGGTCCGGACGGTATACCGCCAATGTTTTTAAAGAAATGTTCAGATACCTTAGCAACACCTTTATTCTGTCTGTTTAATGAGTCATTAACATCTGGAGTTTTCCCAACTAGATGGAAAACAGCAAGGGTTATACCTATTTATAAGTCAGGTAATAGCAATATAGTAACAAATTACAGACCTATTTCTATTCTTTCAACCATGGGTAAGGTATTCGAATCCCTGGTCTGCCCATATATTCAAAGCCATTTTCACAAGTTAACAACGGAATACCAACACGGCTTTGTAAAGGGCAGATCTACTGCAACAAACCTGGTCACTTTCGTTGAGGGTCTTTCTGAAGCCATAGATAAGCGCAAAGAAGTTGACGTCATTTACACGGACTTTAGTAAGGCCTTCGACCGGGTCTCTCATGCATTGCTTGTCAGAAAACTGTCGTCATATGGGCTGACAGGTAGTCTCATTGAATGGGTTGAGTCATATTTGTCGCATCGTTCTTTTTCTGTCGTGGTCAATGGCTTTGAATCAGATTTTTTTAATATTCATTCGGGCGTTCCACAAGGATCCCATTTAGGACCTATTTTATTTAATATTTTCATCAATGACATCCCAAACTGCCTCGCGTATTCCGAACCAATTCTATTTGCCGATGATCTTAAAATCTCACGCATAATAAACTCCGATGTCGATGTATCCTTACTACAACATGACTTAGACCGCTTACACGATTGGTGCTGTATCAACGAAATGCACATTAATACAGAAAAATGCCATTTTATAAAATACACCCGCAAGTTAAAAACGGTGAATTCTCGTTACTCTATAGGCGGTAAGCCTATACGTGAAGTCGATACGATTAGGGATCTGGGCGTGATACTCGATAGAAAGTTAACCTTCCTGCCGCACATAGACAATATTACCAAACGTGCATCTAAAATGTTGGGCTTTGTTATCAGAAACAGTAAAATATTCAAAAAACCCAATACCAAAATCCTGCTATACAATACCTTAGTACGTAGCGTCCTGGAGTACTGTCCTGTAGTATGGAGGCCTCATTATGCTACTCACATTTTAAAAATCGAACGCATTCAAAAACGTTTTTTGCGGCATTTGGCATATGTGGATAAAAAACATAAAACATTGTACTCATACGTGGACAGACTTGAGTTTTTCAAAATTGCTTCTCTTGAAAAAAGAAGAATACAATTAGACATAATCTTCCTGTATAAATTACTTAACAATAAAATAGATTGCCCACAACTACTACACAAAATACGTTTTAGAGTCCCTCGAAGAATCCCCCGCCGGCCCATCCCTCTCCTACTCCCACCACTTCGCACTACAGTCCTTGGTAACAACTCACCCATCCCTAGAATCAGCAAAGCCATCGTTAAATATTGTGATTCGATAGATATATTTTTGATAAAACTCAATAACTTCCGGAAGTTCTTAACTGAGAACTTGCCGAATACTATGTCATAACTTAACGTTTTCTAAGTTTCTGGTTCACATTATAATTTGTTTATTTCTAGTTAAAATAGTTCACATGTACGCAAGTTTCCCCCTACCCACATTAGTTAAGTTAAATTAAGTAGGTACACTACTTTCATATAGTTTCATTAGGTTATTGTCTCTTAATAATAAGTATAATTTTACTTCTGCATGCAGTGTTTACCTGTAATTGGTTGTGCAATTAGCATTAAGTATTATAATGTTTTTTAAGCTTTTAAGGTTGTAGCAACCGTTGGTAAACCAAATAAATAAATAAATAAATAAATAAATATCGCAATAAGTCCTAAGTACCTATTATGACTTAGGTATATATATCCCAAAATGTTTTGGATATTAAAATCCTGTACATATTTAATACAACAGTCATAAATTATAACGGTCACATAAAGCGTAATATGTGGTTTATGAGATAAATATACATCGAAGATGCGGAAACCGTCGGAACCCCACATATGAATCATAAAAATTATAGCGGTACATCACAAAAAAGGTTGGTCACATTGACTATTAAATACAAAAAAGTTCATATTTTCCTGGGATATTAAGGGACGGTCTGTATTTATACCTATTTTTTGAGGTTGCATAATTTAAAGCGCGCTATTCGAAGTATGTATTTTTCAACGCGGTTCTTTCCGCTAGTGCCTGTGTATACATACATCTGATTTGATATTCCACTATAAAAAAACGTTAAATTCGCGCAAATAACGATACCCCGGTCACACAAAGGTACTACTTGTCCTTATCGTGTCACTCGTCATTTCAAACCTTCTCCGGACTGGATTGGACCGGCCTGTCAGCTAAGTTGGTAGTAGCTCTGTCTTCTGCGCTGTAGGTTGAGGGTTCGATTCCCTCCCAGGATAAACAATTGTGTGAAGAACATAGGTGTTTGTTCTGTGTTATAAAGTATCATAAATATGTATTTAAAAATATATAAGTATTCTATCAGTCATCTAGTCACCATAATACAAGCTATGCTTAGTTTGGGACTAGAGATGGTGTTTTGTGCATTGTCCAGCAATATTTATTTTAACCAGTGTGGTGGATTGCATCTTAGAGGCTCCATTCGTGCACTTGGCACATGACTTCGAACAACATGCCGATTTGCTTGTGTTTATTTAACTAATACAAATACTGTTCATAGTGCATGATATAATGCATAGTGTTAGTTTCGTAATCACCACAGATTGGGCAGTAAATAAATAAATATTGCTCAATGCACACAACACCATCTAGTCCTAAACTAAGCATAGCTTGTATTATGTTGGCTAGATGACTGATAGAATACTTATATAAATTTAAATACATACTTATGATATAACACCAGACACAGAACAAACATCTATGTTCTCGACACAAATGTTTATCTTGGGAGGGAATCGAACCCTCCACCGTGGTTGGGGAATACTGATACAACTGTTTTACCACCAAAAAAAAGTTTTTAAACATACATAATTATGAAACACGTAATAACACGTATATATAGAAAAAAATAATAGTATGCTCAATTTACAAAATAACCTAGGTATCATATACTTTATTAATTATGAAAAACTATGATCGCTATTATAAGCAGACAGAAAAACAAATTTTTTTTATATCGAGAACGTAACATATACATATAAAAAAAATAAACAGAAATTTAATCCAACTTTATAAAAATAAAAAATAACGGATAAAATAAACCATTTTCCTTTAATTAACGTTGGAAGTATAAATGGCGTTTAAACTACAAGATTAGCCCTTTGATTAACCGTTCATTAACATTTAGGGAATTATCGTCCGCTTAGAAATTAATTTAGTCGAGACACTTTGTATCAGTGGCGCAGAATAAATTATACGTTAAAGTCCTGAAAGTTTCACAAAAAAAAATAATTCAGCGCAGACAGACCGTTCCGTTTTCCGTCCGAACTGAGGGTCACTGAGCGAGGAGAACTGGAGGAAAAGTAAGGGTCAATCTTATTACACATTAGTTAATCTATTCTTCTGACTAACAGAAGAGCTAGCAATAGAGAAGGAAACTTGAAACAAGCCCGGCTCTGTGCTAGCTGTTATTGTGGGTACCTGGTAGCAATAAGCCTGAGCTATCAAACAGAATCCCAGGCAGAGTAGCTTCAGTAGAGAGGAAACTTCACCCACCTCAGCTTGCTGGATGTGTATCCATGAACGAAATTCCAATTACAATTAATGCTGCTCTGTAACTTTACTGACGCCACCTAAATCATCTTCAACAGACGAAGGCCAGTGATGATGATTCTATTCTCATCTTCTTTGACATTAGAATGACAAGGACAGAACATTCATAAACGCCACACCAGCTAATTATGTGATCATTAGATACGGGGATAGCGTAGTGTTGAGAATGTGGTCAATTTGGTATGCAAAGCCTTAAACCTTGTTTGACACCATTAGATAACCGGCCCGCCTGATGTCATAGAAATGTGGCATGTTTTTGTGTCCATATGTCTACTTCATAAGCATTTAGAAGCAAATAATTACTTACCTACATGATAAAAAATACAGTTATGAACTGTATTTTTTCATTTCATTAAAATTTCATTTATTAAAATCTATGTAAGTTTAGTAATTCGTCTATTCTTAGGGCTAGGCTTGAAGCGTTTGGAATCAGATCGGGACCAACCAATCAATTCGTTCAAGGCATTTGCGTTTGTCCGAGTAGCTGTCAAGTACAAGGACGTATTCCTCGCAGCCGACTTCTAGTCAGCAGAAGTTCTCTACCGACGGTATAGGGAAGCACCGTTCTCGAAGAAAGTGCCCTATTTTTTTGTGTTTTGGACACAACCGGTTTAAAGTGACACAAGGTGCTGGTTGAAATTGCCGAATCTAATTCGACTTCAAAAGGGTGTCTGTAATTAAAATCTTGTTCGAGAGCATGAGAAAGTGAATAGAATTCCGCTTTAATTAAAGCTGTAACGCGGTAAAGTCGTGGGAGACATTTCGACCAACTTCGAATCCCAAATGCCGCTAACACAGTGAATTTCAAGTTGAGAGATTCTACAAGCATCGACTTATACGAGTATAAGCGAATGTAGAGGCTTCTTTTCGATTCAAACAAAACTCAGCTCAACTCGTATTTGCCATGAAGCAAAATCTATTCATAGGTATAGCACGTGATGATGGTAAGAGGCTGAAGGTATGTCATTAATTCCCTGGAGTCGTCGTAAGCCTCTGGTGTGGGATGCACCTTGTGTTGACACCCTGTCAGCATCCCACGTATTGTCTACGTTTAAGATCATGGGTGCCGCTGCTGTTGCGGCAGAAGAGGCGGAAATAAGCCTCCATTTCTCCATCCAATTTTTTGACTGGCTTGTAAGCTCAGTTGATAGGAGCTCTGCCTTCTGCGTTGAAGGTTGAGGGTTCGATTCCCTCCAGGGATAAACATTTGATTGATGAACGTAGGTGTTTGTTCTGTGTCTGGGTGTTATAAAATATCTTATGTGTGAATTTAAAAATATAAGTGTTATATTAGTCATCAGGTCATCATAATACAGCCTGTATGCTTAGTTTGGGGCTTAGATAGTGTTATGTGCAGTATTTATTTATTTTTTATTCATAAATAGTTATTGTACAAGTTTTAATTAGTAGTGTTTTGAAACCTAGATTAATTTATCCAGCCACCAGGTTCTCGATTATAAGTAACACATTGCTAGAAAAGTCATTTTCCACCAATATTTATTTATTTATATATACATATGTACGTCTTCTTAACAATATGTAGGTAACATGTTAAAACCTATAGGTATTGATAAACACGGGTTTTACTTACGTATTATTCTGTCGATGGAGGCTCGAGTTCTCGATTCGCACGTGAGCAAAACCCGTGTTTATCAAAATGTATAGTACACTTCACGAAAGTTTTAAAAGTGAAATGTTAAAACCTATTTAAAAAACTCCATAACAAACGAAATTTCATCTCTGCTAGCTTCTAAACCGTACAAAATATTCTCTGTGTGCGGTATTCCAATTATGTCAATTCCAGACAGTGACATCTTAAACAAGTTTCCCCCTATTTTGACGAAAAGCTACAAGACAAGCAATTATTCCCTCGACATCCCAACGTTCCCGCTACGAACGATTTGAGACATAATTAATTTAGAATTAGAAGGACATTTTATCGAGTTACAGAAATTTTTGAACAAGTCGTAAACGGATGGGGAAAGTTACTTAATTCTACTCATAATTTTATTACCAAAGTCCCGGGAATATGAACATAAGCTTTCAAATTCTCGATCGCGGTGGAAACTTAAGAAAACAACCTTCGAGAATCTTCTTTCAAGTTTGGTAAACATTGTGACGAAAAATATTTTGTAATCATGATAACAAATTAAACTTCCGAGAACAAAATGTTTATTTTCAATATGGCACGCGCTTAAACCGAGAAACAAAACAAATGTGGATTTAGAACAAATAGTTAACCAACGCGTGTAAGGTTTCATACGAGTTCAATGAAGCCGTGATTCGATAGCATTGTTCCTGATTTAACTTGCGTAAGGTGAAAACTGAGCATAAGGTTACAAAAAGTTTCTCATAATTGTTTCACAATCAACATTACACAGTAAAAATGTCAATAAAACGTCAGACGCTAACGAAATTTTTGAACCTTAGACAACGTGCCCATGATTTTCTATATATAATATGTATTTCAAATGTATTTATATATGTTTTTACAAAATAAGTAGCTGGATGAGGCCTTTACCAGAGTAGGAGTTTTAACGTAAAATACGTACTAAAGAATGAAATAGATCATCTGGTCCTAAAGTAAGCAGAGTTTGTGTTATACCCATAACCCCTCATGACTGATATAAGTATTACTTATATACTTTTTTCATTTTAGTAAATACATACATATTATACATAGAAACACCCAGACTCAAATAAGTGTAATAGGAAATAAATATGGATACCACAATTAATGTAATACTATAACTAAATACCAACATACAAAGTCAAAAGATACTTTATTCAATACAATCACAAGGATCACTTTGAAATGTCTTACATACTAGGTGAATTTAGGTGCCAATTCATCCTAACTCAAGCCCGAGAAGAACTGGCAAGAAACTCGTCTTGGTCCTAGCGCCTTTTTACATAATCCATCTTATAACTACCTTAACTACGAAATACTAATACAAGAGAGTTTATAAATTTCAAGTGTGTCGGTGAACTGTCTGAGGGCAGAGCGACATGATACTCAAGTAATGTAATGTTTAATGATAATATAATGAAGTACTTATTAAGTTACGGAATAAACAGGCTTTTTTATTTGTATTTTTTTTCTATTTCATTTATAACAGTCAATAAATGTATATCAGTAATTTGATACATGTGGTATAACACAAGCTCTGCTGACATACCGGTGATTTCTAATTTCATATACCTTTTAGGATGTCTGAGGAGGGTAGTCAGAAGTTAAAACATTACATTATTTGGCACATGCTTTAGTTAGTGCAATTTACTAGCGCTAAAGATATTTTTGTACGTACGTACTTTACTGCGCTGTAACTTGAGGGTTCGATTCTCTCCCAGGACACACATTTGTGTGATAAACATAGATGTTTGTTCTGTGTCTGGGTGTTAAAAAGTATCCTATGTATGTATTAAAAAAATATATAAGTTTTCTATCAGCCACCTGTTTAGTTACAATATTACAAGCTAAGCTTAGTTTAGGACTAGATGGTGTTGTGTGCATTGTCCACCAATATTTATTTATTTATTGAATTTTTACTCGTAGGTTTACTTAAAGCTTTTTTTAACTCAAAGTCAAAGTCAAAAGATACTTTGTATACTAGGTGAGTTTAGGTGGCAATTCCTCCTAACCCAAGCAATCTATCTTAGATCATGCAAAAAGCGCTAGGACCATTACGAATTTCTTGCCGATTCTTCTCGGGCTTGGGTTAGGAGGAATTGGCACCTAAATTCACCTAACTACCTTAACTACGAAAAACGAAGACAAGAGAGTTCATACATTTCAAATGTGACGGTTAACTGACTGCTACTGTTTGAAACGTCATGAATTTTAAGGCAAAACTCTAACTGTCATATTTCTTTGGAAGTCTATTTGGTGTGACAACAATACTTACTTACTTACTTACTTACTTTCATTTATAACTATTCCACTCGTTGTTGATTTGACCATGACTAATTCATGTTATTTTTCAGTTGCCTTTCACATTTCGTCAGCGCGATTTGCTTTGTCATATGACCCTGGGGCGCTATTTAACTGCAATGGCTCAGATTCAGATCATGTAAGCTTTTGTCCGTGCGGCCATTTTGGTAACAGAGAGGGCCTCTAAATGTCATAGAGCAAGTAACTACTAAAGCAGAAATGGGATATGAATAATGTTGGCATAGGATAAAGTTGACATTGTGCCCCACGTTTTAATTTGTTCCTCGAATTACATGAGCACTTCTGTCTGTGATCGCTGAAAGTTGATCTATTAGGTAAGAAACAACTATCCATTCTTGTTTTTGGTTACAACGTTTTCCTTCCAATCTTCTCGTCAGACGTCTGCATAACTCTTTATACATGGCAATATATGTCGACGGCTTAGGCAATATTCAATAGCCTTTCTCTAATTGACAGGATATTTTCATTAACATTTTCTCAACACACATATCGTCTCTGATTATGTAGTTTCACCGGACTCTAACTTCAATTTTATAAAATACTTACTATCTTATATTGTAATAATATATCATATTCTTATATCTTATATTGGGTGTCCTAAGTGTGAATGAAAGTATAATTAAAAAAAAAAACACTTTATATTTAATAAATTGAAGTGTATAAGTTCATTTTAGTCGCCATTTTAATTTGTGCTAAATAAAACCATTTACCATAAACCAGAAATTTACCATATTTTTAAATAACAGGTACGTTAACATTTTACATTCTTTTCTATTATTGAATTGTTTTTGTTACTTCAATTTAGACTTTGGTGTTAGACAAATAAGATCGTTTGTATTTTACGTAATTTTAGCTAGTCCAAGGAAACAACGGAATCACTACCAGTAAACCATACCAGTATATATTTAAAAATATTATATACTAAAATAGTACAGCTCCAGTTATAGTTAATACATAGCTTTTGTCAAATAAGGCATTTTAGTCCTATTGATGTTTTCTTATCGATTTGTAAAAGGCACTTAACTTTTTCTTGTTTAAGTCGCTATCGACATTATCCTCTACGCTATTATTTGTAGTCAAGACTCTTTCATAAAAACGACTATTTAATGTCCCTTTCATCAACTGAACTATAATTCCCCAATAAGTACCTCGTTTATAGGGGCGTGTCTGTCAGAACGATTGTTTGTAACAATAACAACTTTCCATTACGTACAACTTACAAGATGTAAGGGAACATGACAGAGCCTTTACAAATGAGTAATGTTGAGCCGTGACGGGCATTATTTGTGCTGAATCATCTAAACATGCACTCGTACTTAAAGACACTGCTTTACATCATTTGTGTCGACAACTGCCTTATTGTAACCTTATTTTATAGAAGACTATTATTTTTATTTTTGTAAGGAATTCATTCTGTGCATCTATCATCATCTCATAAGTTATACCCCCTTTCGGGGATGATTTTGCAAAAAACAAAGAGAGAAAAATCGTTTATTCAAACCACCACTATACAATATGAATACAAACAAATAAAACAAATTAAAATACTAATGACTAAAACTAAAACATAGAAGAGAAACAAATGAGTGAAGACTGAGTGGTGATGATATGGCCCACAGCTCAGCATAATGCTACTGCATGTTGCCATGCTGCAGCGCTGGTCTTCCGCTGAGGCCAATATTGACTTCACGGACATCCTGAAAGTAGTTTGCTCAATATACCTAATATTATAGTAATTTCCGAAAGACATACCTAAACCTGAAGTTACTAAACTACTCTTTCATATAACTAACATACAAAAACGTGCAAACACATATTATTTCTTACCAAAAGCCTAAATATGAATTATCAGATCCCTAACTTAAGCAAATATGATTTGCCCAAACAAACTTTTATCCCCTATTTTACCCCCTTCACGGTTGTTTTTTGAGACAAAAAGTAGCCTATATTCTTCCCCAGAATGCAATACATCTTACCAAATTTTATCAAGATCCGTTCAGTAGTTTAGCCGTGAAAATATAACAAATAGACAGACAGAGACATTTTCGTATTTATAATATTAGTATAGATAATTTCGTAACATTGAGATAGACAGGGTTTTCTGGTACAGAGGAGTTTCAGGTGATTTATTCATATTGTTTTAGAATTTAACCGCTATTTTCGCGTATTACCTTTTAATTAATTCGGTTGTGTTGCAACAACCGTGGTCGGGGGTTAACCGGAAGCATAGGGAGTTGCTTTCGAAACCACCTTCGCTTGGTTTTCAGAATCGGAAATAATACAATTGCTTACAATTGTTTCAATAGATGGATATTCTCATTCTTAAGAATCCCTATGGCATCTTTTGTATCACTACGGGTTTAACGGGAACACACGTAGATACCAAGTCCCAATCACGACATTTAGTTAAAAATATCTGTGATGTTATCAACGGTACACTTTTTTTACGAAGGAACTCAAGCTGACGAATTTTATTTCCCATTTCCGACCCGTAAATACCGGTTTGCATTAGTATTTTTTCAACTTTTTCGTTCAGAATTAATTTTTTTATAGTTAACGGGTACTTTTTACGTAAAAAAATTTAGTGTAATTATTGTTTTTTTTATGGCAGCTGTTCTGTCATGTTCACAGATGAATGATTACGCTTTGAGATGAAGTGATTGAATGTAGAGGTAGAGATTGGTCTTCGAGTATCTCACTAAGTCCTATGTGATGGCATTTATGACATTGATATAAGACTCAAAATCCAATACAGTACCGGACTTGAAATAGAATGACTATATTTCTTTGGCATAAATAAATACGACACAAATCATAAACATAATTTCGATTCGAATATCTAGGCTTGTAAGATTCTACACATGAAATTTAATGAAATGTCAAAATACTAAAGCTTGTTCAGAAATTTCTAGAAGCTTTGACATCGTAGTTATTTTTAGGAGCTTATGTCCAATACAGTTTTAAGGAACAACTGATTTTCTTGTTATCTAAATGTTTTTGACACCCAGGAGTTTTGGAAGGCCTTAAGTTTAACTCTTTACAAGTCAATCGAATTAATCGGCTGTGGGTTTGGGTCTTCATTAAATAAATGAAGGTCCTCAAACGATGAAGAAAAAAATCGTGAGAACCAACATGTTGATGTTGAAAAACTAAAATTCAAAATCATTTGCCTTCAACAAAGTATCCACTCTGCACTGGATGTGATAGAAAGAAACCGAGCCGCTCTAGTCGAGAATAAGTCAGTACTATCAACGGGAACAAAAAAAAGCTGATCACAACGATGATAGTGATATTTTATTCCTTTTGTCCTTAAATATACAATCTTTTCAATATTCAGTTAAAACCTGATAAGGTACGCTTGTCAATAGCGAACAGAACACGTAAACCGTCAAACGTCCTAATATTGGTACCTACGTAAAAGGAAACGGCCTTGGGGTCGTAAATATAAAACAGTCGTACAAAGGAGCGTGGTGTTCCGTCTCGAATTTAAATGAAATAAAAAATCTGAGTAAAACAACAGGCACAAAAGAATTTCTCGCTCTCAAACATAAAGGCATAATGAAATTTATCCCCAAGTGTGTTGTGGGCTATTATTCAACCTCGTACAATATGTAGTGCGCGGGTTACAAATGCTACTGGCTGAGCGGTATTACTCCACCTTGGTTTGCTGGAAATGGCTCCAAAGCTTTGTGGTTTCCCAGAAGCACTAAATATTTTTGAGGAACATCATTGTTTCATGTGCTTGCGCTAAAAGCTGCAATATTGCATCCACGTAACGTGGTTTATGTGCTCTTTTCGGCTGCAGGCATTTTTACTTTGAATTTCTTGAAATAAACACGTAGATTTTATTGTCTATTCCCATTGATTCCCTTTTGAGAACATACAAGAATAATTGTAGTATAAATACTACTTATTTACCTCCAACCTGAGCACTTGCTGTATTAAATATTTGTACTTTAATTTTCCATTTTAGTATTATGGCTCTTAAAGTAGTAATTTGCTCCAGAAAACCCGACCCTACTAATAGAGATATTTGAAATTCCAAAAACATCGAAGGTTCTTTTACATTCATAGGAATTCATCCTGTTCTTTGAAGTGTATAGATTCAATTTGACTGGCTTCTATTTAATCTAACATACAACATTTAGAGAAAAGTCGTGACTTTATAAAGGACACTCTTAAACTGCAAACTATAGTAACATGTTTTCGGAATTAGAGATGTAGTTACAACGCGAGCAAAGTGAGCCACGTTGAAAGATTTAATTTATCGAGTCACAAGTGGGGAAATTGTCATATAACTTAACAGTCTTGAATTTATTTTGATAAACACGGGCTTTACTCACTTATTATTTTGTCGATGGAGGCACTGACACTGTTTCGATTCATAAAGAGAATCTTCATCAGGGTGAGTTTGATCCGCGGTCCGCTCGCTGCCGCTAGAGCTCACGGTTCATACGGTTCAATTCGGTCAAGATTCTCTAGATGAATCGAAACAGTGTCGCTCCATCGACAAAATAATACGTGGGTATCAAAATGTACAGTACAACTCACGAAAGTTTTGAAAGTGGAGTCTTACATTTAAAAAAACAAATGCGATTCTAGTGTTAGCGTTTCGTTGGCTGCGATTTGTATAGTAATTCCTACGTTATGACTGCCATACTTCTTGCCGGGTATAATTTGCCAGCCGCTTTGTGAACAATTACTGTGGCCTCGTCTCCATAAACATAAACAAGCGTGGCACTGTATTACCACAATTCGCGTAAGTTCGTATGAGGTCGTAAGTTGATCGCTTAAAGGCTCCTGTAGTTAATTGTTTTATCCCCGATCGCGCACAAAGACCATATAAGAACCATTATCAATGACCCAACCTAGTAATGCCCGCCGAATGTTCTTGAACATAGAAGCAGTTGCTCTTGGTTTCTTAGTCACTATTTTAATTTATGTACCTATACGTTAAGCTATTAGTACCGTCTTTTCGAAAAGTTGTTGAGCTATGTCGAAGGCTTATAGGCTGCATATTAAATCGTCACCAAAGGCTACTGACTCGTACGAATGTAATGGTCCGAGAGTTAAAAATTCATTTAAAACACACCCTCTAACATCATTAATTTAAAAATACTTTATCTTATTATCTGTAAAACCAAGTCCAATGTGTAATATATACTGATTGAAAACATAAAAGATCTCGACTTCAACTCGATTTGGCTCCTATTGCCCTTCTCCGAACTTTCCAACTTCAAGTTCAAGACGAGCTCGATTGCACTTCAAGCCAGATCCAGAGACTAACCCTGCATTTATGAGTTTCGAACTAATAAGCAGTTCGAAAGTGAGTTAAATTTCAGATACGTTAAAACTGACGCGACTTTTCTACGAAAAGGCTGGCGTGTAGAGCGTCGCTGCAATGTAAAAATAATGTGATGGTATTTTTCAAAAAACAAAGGTTATTTACAGGCGTACTTATCTAAGTGTGTGACAGCTTATTATTGGTATTGCAGTGAATTCACCGAGATTTAGCTACATACTAGTCGGTCCCTAATTAACGTTATTGTGTATTTAGGTAGGCACATTAGTAGTAGGTATGTAGACGTTAATATGTTCACAATGTCGCGTTGTCTGTGCATAATGTATTAAGATATATATACATATTTTCAAATGCATTATTCTAATGCTCTTCCCAAATCCTGCAAAATAAGCATTTAATGTTACAAAAATCTCTTATTTAGTAGTAATTTCCTCAAACAATCCCTTTGTAAGTGGAGGATACAAACACAGAGCCATTTGTTTACGGAAAAATAAAACACCTCTAATGTTTTGTGGGAATTAGAGGAACAATTGTTACGTTGTTCTCCCTAATTTAAACAAATATAACTTGCTTGACGTTATACCAGCTACAAGAATACAACAAACGTTTCTACACCAGTCAGTTTATGAAAGACATTTATTTAGTTCTGTTTCTGTAATAGGTAATCGTTTGTTTTTTAAACGTCAGTCATCGTAGGTCGTAGGTTAAAGAGTTATTCCATCCTAATTTTAAATTTTCTAATTTTCTCTTTAACCTCCTCTTTAGCTGCATTTCTAATTGTGATCCTGACCGGATGTCTCGAATCCAAATGGACAATAATTCAACATCGAAATAGGAAGAACCACTTCGATGCTGACTTAAATTAATGAACCAACATTGCAATTCTTTATTGAGAGTGATTTAAATAAATAACCGCATCTGATAAATAAAGCGCAAACGACGAAGCGATTACGATTTGCGGGTAGATAAAGTTTTTTGTTTGTGCGTTGTTTGGATACGTCGATTGTTTGCTGGGATAGCTTTACTAATATTTTATTGTTGCCGAAGCATATTTTCAAATTTATGTTTAATATTATTCCTCATTAAATAATGTTTTTGAGAAAAATAAATATCTATAGCCGGAAAGAGTATGAATTAGGAAAAACAACTTTGACGTGATGTAATTTTCCAGTATTTTAACCCCAAAGCCTCTAGCATAAGCCCATCCCTTATCACAAACTAATAGGAGTAAACTTTCGTACTGCAAGTGATTTTGACCTTAGTAAACTCACCGCCTGACCCATATCAGATAACTTTGACATATCCACCAAGACCTCAATAGCTGTTATAAAGTTCCCGAAGGGTGCCTTATCGTGAATGAAACACTTCAATGTAATTTATGTTCTAATACTTTTTTAGCGGCTCGAGTAGGATCTGCATGTTTTTGTCTTTCCCTTATCTACCTAATGTCGTTCCTTTTATTTATCGTCTTTTTACCAAGCTTGTGGTTGGCTTTTTACAGTAGTTTTTACACAAGCGTCTTTATCATTTGACAAGGTAGTAAATTTCTAAAGATTATGTGCGCACATAATAAAAGTTGCCTTTCTTAATGAAGCGTTTTGTGGGCTTTTGAGTTGACAGCAAAAAATGAAGCTGGGGTGTTCTCGCCCAAAATCAAGAGTGGCTAAAGCTACTTACGAAACTTTTATTTGTCTCGTTTAAATTGAAAACCATTCCGTAGGCTTATTTTTCTCTTCATTATTAATGTAAAGATTCTTGTGGAATAGATATTCTTGTTCCTCTTAAGCTGATTTTGATATTATTTTTTCAAACGTTATTCCAACTCTGACCTTTTCGAGGTTGTACTTTTTAAAATATTCGCGATCTAAACGCGCTTTTTTGTGTTATTAAGTACTCGTACATTATAATATAAATACAAACAAGTTTATGTATTATTAAAGACGACCTCTGTGGCGCTGTGGACGAAGGCCCCGCTTTGTATGATCTGCAAATTTGTCTCGGGTTTGGATGTTTTTGTATGTATTTACAAAAAATATAAATATATATAACAAGTATTAGTATAACAATCATATGGTTACCATAACACAACCTCTGCTTACATTGGGTCTTTATTTAAAAAATAATTGATTTATTTCCCGTTCTTCTGATTATGTTCGTATTTTCGTGCTCGTACCTCGTTTATAGTAGATAGATACTACTTAGGGGTAGAATACTTATTAACTTTTATGACCAGTACTCTACACGCTAACTAAGCACTATGCGGGTCACAAAGCTAGTTTCACGCTCGTAAAAATACTTTTATTCCCTACAGGTGAATGCCAGCACATTAGAGTGTTTAATAAACCAACACGGTATCGCCATTACAGAATTGAGTTAAAAGAGGTGTGAAAGATTGCAAACATGAAATTACACAAACCAAGGAGCTCATAAAAGGAAATTAATTTAATTGTTCTCAAATAACTTTTAATTGCTTTTATAAACAAACAGCAAATGAGAAGAAACATTAAAGAAATAGGTGAACCAAATAAAGGGCATGTTTCATAAAAGGTGTACGTGTTGTGTCAATCATGTTTCTTCAGGGGTATGATCTTCTAGCCAGATGATCGTATTCTATGAGCTTGTTTAGTGTTGTGGCTATAAATCAACGACAGTATACATACAAAAATAAATCTAATACAATAATAGTATACCACATATTTATTAAAATTAAGGGGTTGTACAGATATACAATTAAGGTATATGTACCTGTGTTGTGAAAAGGAACACCTATTAATTTAACTCCTAATAAGGGTAACAATTAGAAATTTAAACCCCAAGGGTAGACATCAGTAGAGTCGTGCGTGGGGTAATTATGTGAACTACTAGTAGTCGCTCAGTGGTCGAAATTAGGCCATAATTAATTTAATTTAATTTCAATAAAAAAAATAGGATTCTGCACTCCTTCTCTCTATAAAATGTATGTGTGCAAAAATTTCATACTCCTCCGTCCGCGCAATTTTCGTAAAAATTTTCGTACAAAGTTTTTGCTTCATGTATTAATATATAGATGGCATATCATTGGCACAAAATGCTTAGATTCACTAGGTAAACTGCTCATATTGAACAGACTCAACAATGTGTTTGTGTGAACATTACAGCAAGTCCACTTCCACTAAGCCTTTAGTACCTTCGTATTTTATCCGTGGTCCATTCTCTTAGTTAATCCTACCAGTCCTTGTTTTGACCTAACCGTTGTTATTGATTCCGTTACACCCCCATGAATGTCCTCTAAGGGCCACGACCACCGGATTAAGGACCCTTATTAGCAATTCTAATAAGTACTTCCGAATGCCAGAACAAATGCTTTTTAAGGATATCTAACATCGTAAATGCCTACGTGTCTTCGTATGGAGGTTTTGGGGTAATTTGAGAGAAAGCATTTTTATGACGATTTTAGGAGAGTGCTTTTGTTAGTTTATGACGAGTTTGAGAACCTCTGGAATGGGTTTAGGTGTCTTTTTGTTGTTTCCGATGAGGAATTACTATGTTTCTAATTTATTAACCACCAGTGGAGTCGCCTGCTAAGGTTTGGCCATCAACAGTACCCATAAATTACAAAATTATATTACAACGCGGTGACGAAGAAAAGTGGCACTTTTCCATCGGTTTTTAAAAGGTCAAATAAATATGGTGTTATTAAAATAAATTCTCCTAGAAACAACCCTATGCCACTTCGACTTTCATCGAAATGTCGAACATGGACCTTATGATAAGGTACAACATCGGTACTTATTATCTCTATTTATACTATGTCTATAATTAAAATCGACCAGAACATGGTTTTAGTCAGTGAAATCCAAACTCTTAAACATTCCTTAATCTCTAAAAATGTTTCTTATATATCCGTTTCTACATTCAATAAAACCAGTTTTGTCAGAACTTAAGGTTTCACTCAGGAATATATCTTTAAACTAGCTGTACCCGGCATGCGTTGCAATGCCACAAATTTTCTCACCGTTTAAACCTTCCCTGGACAAACATTTCAACACCAAAATCAGCTAAATCAGTCCAGCCGTTCTCGAGTTTGGCGAGACTAACGAACAGCAATTGATTTTTATTATATAGATATAATTATGTTTGATCTGCAAGTATTTGTCTCGGGTTTGGGGGTGTTTCTATGTATAATATGTATCTATTTACAAAAACTAAAAGTATATAAGTACCTACCCATAACACAAGCTCTGCTTACTTTGGGCCAGATAATGCTGTGTGATATGTCCGGAATAATTTACTTATTATCATGCGTACCTATTATCAGTAGGAGGAGCCTCTGCGGCGCACTTTCATCCTTTCACCACACTGGTTAGAAATAACTAGTGACACGATAAGAAGACGACCTCTGTGGCGCAGTGGGCTAAGGTCTGGCTGAGACGCAGAAGGTTGCGGGTTCGATTCCCACCACGGGACAAATGTTTGTATGTTCTGCAAGTATTTGTCTCGGGTGTTTCTATGTATAATATGTATGTATTTAAGAAAAAAAAAATGTATTTAAGTACTATATCAGTCATGTGGTACCCATAACACAAGCTCTGCTCACTTTGGGGCCAGATGATGCTGTGTGAAATGTCCGGCATTAAAAAAAAAAAAAAAAAGAATAAGATTAGTGCTGGAGTGAAACTCCTGTACGATGCCAGTATTAAATCTTCCTTGTCAAAGGTCCCGAAAAGAGCTGATAGAATCGAAGATAAAGTGACGGCCAGAGGCCTGACCGGCCGCTATCTGGCCCCGATGATATTTCAACCGGGAAAATTGGAAAGCCCACTAAATCTACTCGTCTAAATTTCGTTACATTTATTGATTTCCCAGTATCAAATAATGGGAATCGGTTTATGTTGAAGCCCTTGTGGATTTTCGAAGCAATATTGAGTTCAATAGAGCATATAACCAACCTACCTATAAAAGATTCTAGCAATATTGGTTAAGGAAACTTGGTAACGACAGTTTTGTTTATCTGATTTATTGTTTTATTATATCATCACCACAACGGATGGCTCAGTATATTTTTTATATCATCATCATCATCATAACAGCCTTTATAAAGTCCACTGCTGAACATAGGCCTCCCCAATAGATTTCCAGGATGAACGATTTTGAGCCCTTTCCATCCACCGACTTCCTGCGATCTTTACAATGTCGTCAGTCCATCGGGTGGGGGGTCGTCTTACGCTTCGTTTTCTTGTCCTTAATCGCCATTCGAGAACTTTTATTCGACGGTTATCAGTTCTGCGAGCTATATGGCCTGCCCATTGCCAGTTCAACTTGCAAATTTTGAGTGCTATGTCGGTGACTTTGGTTCTTCTACGGATTTCCTCGTTGCGGATTTTAACACGTAATGAGTGATTTTATATATATATACTATTACTCTAGTAATGTCACATAATACATACTAACAATATACCCTAGTAGAATGCTTCTTCTTCATATATAAATAAAAATATTGTTTAACAATCCCCACAATACCATCTAGCCCCAAATAGCTTGTACTATGGAAACCTGAAGACTGAACTGAATCTATACTAATATTATAAATGTATAAATGGGATGATGATATGATGATATCAGAGAGGTGGCAAGAGTGATGTGGAACAGAGTAGCTCAGGAAAGATCAGAATGGAAAAGGTTGGAGGAGGCCTTTGCCGATTGGCAAACAGATCTACAGAAAACTAGCAAGCAGTTTGCTACAAGAATAAGTTTTTAAGTTATTATGTATGTATTAGAATATTATTATTTGGTTAAATTTATCTGAATAAAAGGCTAAATTATTATTATAAATGTGAAAGTAACTCTGTCTGTCTGTCTGTCTGTTTGTCTGTTTGTTAAGTTTTTACGCCTAAACCGCTGAATCGATTTTGATGAATTTTAGTATAGAGATAGATGGGATCTTTTTATGTAGGTACCACGCTTTCGAAGCCGCGGCCAGCAGCTAGTACTTAAATATTTTTATATACATGCTTATGATTCTTTATAACACTCTGGATTTCACTGAACATACATCTATGTTAATCACACAAATGTTTGTCCTGAGAATCGAACCTACAACCTGCAGCGCAGAAGGCAGAGCTGCTAACTGAGCTGAGGTAATATTATAGTATTTTCTTGCTATATCGGCATTTATTTTTGAAGTCTCCTGATGTTCAGTTCTCCTTAAAAACTCAGCTAATCCGATAAAAGAAAAGTTCAAACGTACGCAAGATATCGTCATTTCGTATTCGGGGCACTTCGGATACACTCGGCTGATTTCGGGTTGGTAAAACCGGAGAAAACTTAGGCAAAGTTATTATTTAAAGATTACAGGTTAAACTCAACCTCATTGTATTCTTCAGCAGTCACTGCTTGCGAACGACGATGTGTAGGTTTCGGGTGGTTTTGGATTTTAAGCCTACTACAATGGGTGTAGAGTTCAATTCCCATGTGAAGTATTTTTTTATTACAATATTCCGGCTGTAATGTAGCGACCGCGACTTTTAGAAAACTAATTACCCAAACCATCATAGATATTTAAAATTCGGTCGAGTCGTAATAACTTGCCAGTAGCTTTTTGAATACAATTAGATTTCACTTTATGAAGCTATCTGATCTGAATAATATTAATAAAAATCTTGGGACTGACAAGCGTTATTTCATTTAAAAAAACTAAATAAAATTAACTATTTAGCACAAAAAGAGGTTTCAGAAAACTGGAGAAGAAATCTGGGTCCAGTATTAACAGTCGGCGTTATAAACCGCTCAGCTACCGTGGTCATTACTAATGTGCGAAATAAGTCAACAGCTCGTAGTCGTCATTGTTTCGTTTTTAAATATAGAATTTGGTGTCTGTTGAAATCTTACACATTAGCTCTCATCCGTCAAATGTCTGTAACGCGGGAAAAATAACTTATTTCTAAAAACAAACAACGCAACCGTTGTAAAACGGTCACCGCTTCCCAGAAAAGCGAGTCTTGTAGAAATATGAAATCCAAGTTCTCAAGCTGGTATAACATCGTCGAGTTATAACCACAGCGACCTCTATCACGCTCGCATATTTTAACGTTTTAATTGGACGACTAGAATAACGTATAATATTGCTATGTTTTATTTCATAACTTGGGGTAAATTACTAGCTGCAAACTTCAGGAAAATCGTTTTAGGGAAAAATGCTACAGAAATATTTTTTAAATGCCGTTGTCTATTAAAGCCAATGTCCACTTCTTCGTATGAGCACAGAATATCCACAGAAGGTTCACCGACCTGGTTCGAAATAACTAGCTACACGATAGAGAATACTACTACTCCGGACTCCAGGTAATCAGACTCTTAAGATACTGGAGGGAACAAGGAAGCAAGCACACACAACGACACTCACTCACTCACTCACTCACTCACTCACTCACTGACTCACTCACTTACACACTCACTCACTCACTCACTCACTCACTCACTAACTCGCTCACATACATACATATACACACGCATACACAATACACAATAATGCAAACACATCACCAACCGGCCCTAAAGTAAGCAGAGCTTTTGATAAGGGTATATAATATACTATACACAGAAATACACCCAGACCCGAGACAAATACTTGCAAATCATACAAACATTTAGGACGCGGCGGGAATCGAACCCTTTGCAACCTTTCGCGTCTCAGCCGGCCCTTGGCCCATTGCGCCACAAAGGTCGTCATTATTTCTATTTTCTTCTTGGAAGGCACTAGAATAAAAGCATATCAGATAACTAACCTATCAATTGACACCCCGAGTGTTGCCTGCAAACAAACGTCCCACACAAAGTAGAGGAAATATTTAGCAGTTGTAGTCGGTTGACGAGCGAATCGATTGCATACGATTGCTCGATTGAGTCTATTCGATATCTCGATTGGCTCGTTCGCGCCGTGATCTGAAGCACTCGGTGTTAGGGTAACCACACGTTCTGATATCTCTTTTTCTTTATGGGAATAAATATGGTTTCGTTTGAACTTAAAGAGTCCACTAATAAAACCAAAAAATAATTAGATAGTCTGATCTAAATCGATTCCATACTAATATTATAAATAGGAATGTGGTTCTGTTTGTATGTTGTGTTTTTCTGTTTAAACTTTTCATCGTTCGTCGTCGGTCGGTTGTCGGTTATTAATGAAAAAATAAACAATAGATCGACTCCATCACAATAGTGATATACATTTATTTTTGTTTACTTTTATTTGGATAAAGACACATATGTTATACGTTTTATGTATGTATTCCACGCGTGCGAAGTCACAGTCAGAAGCTAGCACATAATAAGAGCTTCAAAAATACCTGATTCAAACCTGATTTAATTTTAAATAAGTACCAAGGACTTTCTTGAAACTTAACACACCCCAAATGTCACGGTAACGGGATTAGAAATGTATAGGTGCACTTCATAAAAAAAACATATATAACTTTGTCAGGACTTACTAGTTTCAATATAGGGAGTGATGACCCTATTCGTAACTCAATATGCGACACGTCTTGTTTGCATTCGGATGCGGTGGTGTGGGTGAAATGGCAATGCAACATGAGATGGAGACGGCTCACTCGAATAGAATTGCAAAAATTGTACGTGACACAATATGTATGGTTTTATATTCACTGATAACTCGACCTCGTACGGACCTTTAAATCAAGGCCCCTTTAAAAAACTATACTCGCCTACATGATACAATTGTCCATTACATTAGTTACAACCTTATTTTACATATTAAACCCTTTTAATCGCTTATTTTTGGAGCTAATGTTAGTAAGTCACGACGGAGGTTTTTAAGCGGCCCTAGTCACCAGAGTCATTGACTCAAACGAAAGTAACGTAAAGTAATGTTATTCACGTGAACTCGTTCACGAGCAGACAACGCAGTGCCTGAATACCACTGCTAGCCAGCTCTTGACCTACATTACATAACCCAAGAGTTGGATAAGAAAAACTCTGGGAGTTTGGACAATGACACACGATTAATCATAATTATAATAGCACTCACTAGGTTTATAGTTCTAGTTAGTAAGACGTATATCTGTATATCTATATCGCCTTTTTAACTCGGTAGTAACTCTGCCTTCTGCGATGTAGGTTATTCGATTTCTTTCCATGGTAATTTCGAATGCTCGCGGTAATTTCGAACGTTTGAAACAAAGTTAAAATATAAACCAAAGAAGTCAAAACGTTATTTTTGACATATTTCATACCGCGCTAATCTCTATAACGGAAACGATTATAGCTGTAATCTAATCCCACGGCTTGAATCTAACCCACAACATAATAACAATCACATATTACTTGAATTGTTTTTTAAATCTCTTTTTATTTATTAAATTCACAAAACAGATCACAATCGAACACAGAGTTGTAACTAAAATTAGTTATAATCTATTTATTGATCTGGATTCGATTGCCATATTTATTCATTAATATAAGAAAGACGACAAAGATGAAAGACAGTCATATGTAAAGTTACTCAGCGTATTATATGAGTATAATATAGGCGCAAAATTTACAATTCATGTACCTATTAATACATACTCATATAACAATTAAAATAGCTTTTGAATTTGGCTCCCAATTCCCTTTGCCTGTTATAACATTCGATGTTTTTGTTACAGGTATGATTGTTGTTATCTTTACTAAAAGGGTATCTCCTGTTATTCTACAAACGTAAGTACTTATACTAGTTAAACAATAGTGTAGTAATAAAGCTATTATTTGTAGGGGAACTTGTATTTCATGATTATCACTCAAAACGGGCTATTTACCATGTGAATTTTTCTGCTTCCTGATATTTCGGCACAGTTGCATGCGCCATGATCACGAGATAAACTGGAGTCTTTATGGGTGGATGTTATTGGCAGACAAAACGGTCTACCCTCTATTTCAGGCACCAGTATCTTCCAAAACAAGTTATACTACCAGCTAGCATTGTGTACTCTATTGATACCATTTCTACCATTTCAAATTTGTTTTGTTTGAATTTTTATTTTCTATTGTTAGTAGACGTACCTACTTAAGTTAGTTTCCTTCCTTATATAATACTCATTTATTCATTTACTCTACGGCTGAACCGATTTCGATAACATTTTTAGGAACTCTTTAGATTGTCCTAGCGGGTGATCTTGTGATGTTTGGTAGCGATCGGATCAACAGAATCGTTTTATTTTGCATCAAAACGTAGTAGCTCTGCCTTCTGCCCAAAGGTTGAGGGTTCGATTCCCTCTCAGGGTAAATTTTTATATGATTATGAGGTATTTGTTCTGTGTCTGGGTGTTATAAAATATCATAAGTAACTATTTAAATATGTATAATGAAAAACACAACCAAGCGCAAAATCATTGTCTGTGGGCAGAATATGCAATACGTCATAGAATACCATTACATGGGCCAGTTTCCTTCGAGTCTCGCCAAAGACAAGAAACTTAGTCCATTAGAAACATACAAATGTCCGAACTCTAGATTTCTCAGCGGGCGATACACGCAGCATTATCGGTATTAAATGTACATACCGCATACGCAACACAAATCTCCACTCCGGAACCCAAATTGCTGATGTAATTCAAAACGTTGAGAAGTTTAAGTGGAGCTGGGCTGGTCATGTTTGTCGCATGCCGGATGAGCTGTGGGCCAAAATCATTACTCAGTGGAACCCAGAGACAGCGAGACAGCGAGACGGCGCCGTTGCAGACCCAAAAAGAGATGGCACCCTTAACAGAACTTGGGCCAATTAGCTCAAAACCGAGATTGCTGGAGAGATCAAGAGGAGCCCAGCAGTGAGACACAATGAGCTAATCTTAATCGTAATAAGTATTCTATCAGTCATCTGGTCACCATTGTATAATGTCATCAAATCAAATCAAAACATTTTTTATTCAACAAACTCACAAGCACCACTTTGATTCATCTTCTTAATGCTAGTGAATCTACTTGCCAGTTCCTCATGACTCCAGTTCAAAAGTGCTTGTATTTAGTTCTTATCCCTATTCTATATAAATATCTCCATTAGTGTTTATAACTAGTTATGTTTAGTATATAATGTCCCACCCTTTATGTCAACCTGTAATGCCCAGTCTGAAAACCAGCGCTGTCTCCCATAGAAGTGGTGTTAAAGCTGGACCTTTTTGGCACCCTAAGCGAAAAATATAAACTCAAAATACAATTATTCTTTTTTGATAGGCAGCTGCCTACCTACTCTGATCGTTTACTTTTTTCTCTGTCTGTATCTTTTTTTGCGTTGTGTCAAATAAACCTTATTTTATTCTATTCTATTCTATTCCATATGATATCCATTTTGTTTGTTTAACTTCACTTCACATCCTCACTATATAATCCACGTATCTGTTACCACCACGCCGCAATATTACCATCAAGTGACGAGCGCCTAATTATCCCTGGATTATTAAAGCATCTCCTTTACATTTTCGTATATATAGTCACCGATAATAGGAACTAGGATCACGGAATATAGGTCAATAGGATAATGGTATGAAGCTAGTAATAATATACGTTTATAAAGGTTACTAGCTGTGGCTCGCGACTTCGTACGCATTTTTTTTGAAAGGAATTGTAGCTTATCACTTGCTCAGGATGCAATTTATTTCCTTGCCAAATTTTATTCAGAGTTATTTTGAAAAATCCATTTCAAGTGTACATTTATTTTGCATTTTAAGTATCGAAACCAAGTTTCTATGAAATCACACCACCCGTTAAAAAGTTACCATACAAACTTTGACACCCCAGTTTACCCCTTTGTTAGGGTTATTTTGAAAAATCCTGAAACACGTGCATTTTATTTATTCATATCAAGTTTCAAGCAAATCGCACCACGCGTTAAAAAGTTTCATACATTCGTTTTCAACCCTTTTCACTCTCATAGGAAGGTTGAACTTCGAAAAATTCCGCCTTAGTGGGAGGTTTTGCTGTAAAGGAAACTACCTTCCAAATTTCAGCTTTCCAGCTTCTGCGGTATCGACTCGGAGATGATGAATCAGTCAGTCAGGCAGTCAGGTTAAGCTCTTTTATAGGTATAGATTTTTACGGTTACCGAAATACGTAAAATGTATGTCCTCTATACCAGTACTCTCAAACGATGAAAGAATACATCGTGAGGAAACCGGCATGCCGTGGAACTTAAAAAGTTCGAAGACATGTGCCAGGTGCACGAAAAGAGCCTCTGAGGCTTTGTTACTTTCAGCATAATGGTTTTAAATACCTCGAGACACGATAAGAAAAAGTAGACCGTTATAGCAAAAAATGTCAAGGAACAAAAGTCTCTAAACTCAGCAAAGGCCAAAGCGATATCAGTAATCTTGATGGTACAGTGATAGAAAAAAGGGTTAAAAATGTCATGGTTCATAATTAACTATTAGTTTACGCGAACGAAGTTTTGCATCTCACGTCCCACCAAGTTGCAAGGTTTCAATGAATATATTAAGCCTTATCACACTTGCGGTTATTCGCGCTCGCTAGTTCGCCGCACGGTTATCCATTTGAGAACTTATTTGTGATGGCTAGAATACGTTATTCGCTTCTTCTTTGTTGTGTCACTAGTACTTTCAATCTAGTGCGGTGAAAGGATTACATTGCTGTTACCAGCTGTTACGCTATCATTCGAAGCTGGATCTGATTCGCAAATTCCCAACCATTTTCAAAAATACAAACTGTCTTAGTCGCTATTCAAAGAAGTGTAAACTTATTTTAACTATAAATTTGAATTTTCATGATTAAGAAAATAAAATATATCTTATTTACAGAAATGCACGTAATAATATACAGATCTAGGGACCGTTTAAAACGGTTTATAGGTAGGTTAACTGATCCAGACCACTGCCAGACGGCATCGTCCTTAAAGTGAATCTTGTATTCATTTGATTTGATTTAATTACCTAAGGCAATTTTCAAAGAAAGAACGCGGCACTATCATTACTGCTATCGTATAACATATTCGCATCGGAATAACGCACGTACGCACGAATATTCGACACTAGTGTGATAAGCTCCGCTGTATGTTATTTATTCTGTGTCTAGCACAACTCACAGGTATTAGTACTAGCGATTTAGTATTCATGGTAAGCACTGTGTGTAACCTGATTATAGTTCAGGAGTCGAAGGCAATATTGAAGCATGATCTGCGAGTTTGGGAGAGGTAAAGTTTGAGTGTGCCGGTGAATTGCTAATACCCGAAATTTGCGGTCTGAGTTTTCTCCGGCATTTAGTATGCTTCCTTATATTTATAATATTGTAATAAACCTACCATGCGGAATAATGTTCAAGCGATTTTTATCAATAAATATCAATGTTTTTTTTATTTTGTTGGTATTCTCGTTTAATAAAGTTTTACTCCTTATTTGTTTTAACTGTTTATCTACATGTAATCTTATTGATTAGATGGATTTCATAAATAAAATACATTTTTGTGAATGTTGGGCGCTTAAAACCTAACTAAATGTCGCCATGATACGGCGGCCATATTGGAATCCATGTTTAAGAACACTGCATAGAAGACAACACGGCACTTGCCATCTTTACTTTTATTTGTTGAGCATCTCTTCAACTATTTTAGGTATTACGTATAGGGAATAACAGTAAGTGCGCCAAGGAAGTGGAAATGGGTTATTAGCTCCATAAAGGGCTGCATGCAGGCTGTCGGTGTAGACTAATAAAACGCTTTTACGAGCTCTGGGTCAATCTAAATTGGTGAGTGTAAACGAAGCTTTGCATTGGAATGGTGAACAATTATGATAAACTAGCTGTTACCTGTCTTCGCACGCGTGGTACTTACATAAATAGTAGCCCATGTCTCCAACCCCAAGATGTATAATCTCCTTACCAAATTTTATCAGAAACAAACTCAGTTATTGGTCGATTACATGTAACGAGTACAGTGTTGAGACAGTAAAATTATACTAGGACGAGGGAGTGAGGTGGGCGAGTAGATGTCAATGTCAATGTCAAAGTCAAGTCTTCACTTCGATCACTTTAAAACGTCTTACATACTAGGTGAATTTAGGTACCAATTCATCCTAACCCAAACCCGAGAAGAACTGGCAAGAAACTCTTCCTGGTCCTAACGCTTTTTTGCATGATTCATCTTATAACTACCTTAACTGCGAAAATATAATACAAGAGAGTTTATACATTTCAAGTGTGTCGGTTAACTGTCTGAGGGCAGAGCGACATGATGCCATGCATTCTTATTAATAATATATTCATTTTATAATACGCTATCTTAAAAAGACTACCCTTTATATTACTCTATGTGCTTTAAATTACTCTATGTACTCGGTCGAGCAGTCGTCAAGTACTTGTTACGTGTAATAGACTCATTTGAAACGTTATGTTTCTCACTCGCCCAGTGCTACTTGCCCAGCGCTACTTGCAGTAAGTACAACCAGTATCTTCAAAACTATTAAGAGTCGGTATTCGTACACTGATATGTTGTGATTGAATACTTATTATAGATTTGCGGTTTCCTGTCGCGGTCAGTGGTTATTTATTTCATCGTGCAACACGTTAGAAATATTTATCGATACATTAAATGGTATTTTCTACATACTTTGTCTATCAGCCATCATAGTAACGGCCGCCGCTTTTTAGGAAAAGACTGTAGAGAGAAAAATCGAATCGAGCGTTTGAAAAATCGGGTGCGGGATTTATAGCTGAACCATCCTCTCGTGGAAATGGCCGGGATATCAATCTCTCTGCCAATTTCTAAAACCGGTTAATGAAAATGTTGTATGAATTTTGCGGATACCGTTCGGTTTGTTTTGTACGCCTACACACTGTTTTAAGCTTGCGAGTGTGATTAAGCCGTATTGTTACTCGTATTGTGATTGTGGAACCCTGCGGCGATGGGGTTGCAACCTGTCATGAACGGGATACTAACTTCTCTGTATTACTGGCTACCTCTGTGATGCAGTGGGCGAAGGTCCGCCTGATACGCAGCATGTTGCGGATTCAATTCCCCGCAGGTTGCGGTTTCGGTCTATGTCTATTTCTATATATAATATTTATGTGTTAACAAAAAAAGTATATCAGTAGTTTTTATTCTTTGTCATGTACTGCTTACTTTGTGGCTAGATGATGTTGTATGAAATGCCTATTATTTATTTATTTATTCAAAATATATGTTCCAAATATTGTTTAAAGGTTTTTACGAGCTTCTTAGATAACATAAAAACATATTTCAGTAAATAAAGTAATTTACTGGGAACTAAGTAATTCTTCTTCTTCTTCTTCTTCTTATCGTGTCACTAGTTATTTAATAAGTAACTAAGTAATTAAATTATATTAGAGATTTTCCGAAAACAAATAATAAGAATTATCGGAACCCTGGATCAGAGGTTTCTGCCAAACCTTCAGATCATGTATATTTATTAATATTGATTGTAAGATAATTCCTTATATTTTTTAATTTCTATTAAATAAAACTGACTTTGAAAGAACACAGTTTTATTTCTTGATTACTCAGCAACCCAAGGATATCGTCATGTAACAGATCGATGTAAAACGGGTCTAGGTCAGCGGAATCATCCAATTTAGCTCGATCAGACCGCTCCAGTTTCAGATCTTTGAGGTAATCATCATTACCGTAGCTGCTACTCGTATTATATAAAAGAGTATTGGCGTAGTGCGGTCAATGCTGAGGCAGTGGGTTTGATGTTCAAACTGTATATGACACATGTATCTGGAGCCGCGAATTAAAAATCTGTCACGGGACGCCCGACAGAAGTTATAACTTAAACTAATCTAACTAGCGCTGTGGGTTAGAGTGAGAGAGGAGGAGCCTATCTACTCCGCTGCCGCTGCCGTATGCATAAGAGAAAGGGAAGCCAGATAAACTGGCGCCGTAACGCGTTACGTAACAGTTAAGCGGTTTACCCTCCCAAAAGAAGTTATCACTTCAATAACTGACTTAGGTAGAACTTAAACATGAAATTAGGCTTTAATTATGAAACAACGTATGTTTTTAAATTGTCTAAGTATGACAAAGTTAATGGTTCAATTTAATTATAATCTTTCCTAATAATTATGACAAAGAAAAATACTGAATTTCGAAAACTTTTAGAAGTCGTTTCAAAGAAAAATTGAAACTTAATAAGAAAAAGGCTTTGTATTTCTTTCATATAGCAGTGCAGTCACACACTTACGACGAATATATTTCGTCGTAAATGTGTATGTATTTAAAAAAAGGATTTTATCATTCATGTGGTCTCCATTATACAAGCTTTGCTTTAGTTTAAAGCTAGATGGTGTAGTGTGAATTGCACACCAATCACTACATAGTATAAAATAAAGTCGCTTCCCACTGTCTGTTTGTCCCTGTGTATTTTTTTAGGTTTTTTTTAATAGATAGAGTGATTCAAGAGAAAGGTTTATATGTTTAATACATGTACAATATAGTAGAAAAACACTGATCATTTTAGAGGTTTCTAATCACTTTAGACAGTAAGCGGGGGCGGGTCGCTAGTATTTATATTACCTATAATTAAACTACCCAAGTACTTACTTGTTTCATGTTAAGTTAAGTTGTGGGTTCTATTCCGTGTGCGTAGTAGAACGCACACGGAATAGAACGGAATAGTTTCGAATTATTATTAAATCTTGCGAGTCTGCAATAGTAATAAAATGTTATATTTGACTGCTGGTTGTTTATATTCTAAACATTATAATGTTTGTTGGAAAGTACACCACTCATATAATAACGTATGCATGTTTTAGTAGGTGTCTAGACGAAATTATAGTGACGAAGGCGACGTTGAAAAATTTTACTACAAAATATGCATAAGCATATATCTACGTGTGAGTACCATTTGGTGTCCTCTAAATGCTGTTTAAAAAGGCTTTTCTTTTTAACCGACTTCAAAAAAAGGAGGTTACTCAATTCGATTAGTATATTTTTTATGTGTGTGTTCGCGGATAACTTTGTCGTTTATGAACCGATTTTGATGATTATTTTTTTGTTGGAAAGGAGTTATCCCAAGGGTGGTACCATCATAAGGAAACCAGAATCTGATGATGGCATCCTAGAGAAATCGAGGGGAACTTTCGAAAATCCTAGTGGCGACTAGTGCGTTTGTTTATTTTTTATTAAAGTATTTTAAAGCACTACTTTTTAATAAAGGTCTGGAGTCGATCTGATGATGGAACCGAAAGACAGTCGACGGAACTCCTCAACGATTTACAGCAATTACCTGGTGCTTGGGCTTGATTAATTTGTATTGATGAGAACTGTACACCTAGATGGGTTGTGACTGTCATTAGAGGTCTGATGATGAAGACGAAGAACAGTCAAGGGTACTCCTCAACGTTTTACAGTAGCTTCCTTGTGTATGTACATGAAGTCGGTTGTCTTTTTAGTTTTTAAAACGTTATTATTAAATAAACCTTGCGGACAGTCAAGCCTATTTGACGAACTTTGTGGCGCAGTGGGAGAAGGCTCGCCTGAGACGTAGATTCCCGGAACAAATGTTTGTATGATCTGTAAATATTTGTCTCTCGTCTGGGTGTTTTTCTATGTATAATACTAGCAGTACGCGCGCAGCTTCGCCCGTGTTGAATATTTTTCCTGGGGCAAACCAATTTTTCCGGGATAAAAAGTAGCCTATGTCACCCGGGGATAGTGTAGCTTTCCAAAGGTAAAACAATGTCAAATCGGTCCAGTAGTTTTTAAGTTTATTCGTTAAGTACAAAAATACAAATCTTTCCTCTTTATAATATTAGTGTAGATGTATGTATATACAAAAAAAAAATATAAGTAGTAAATCAGTCATGTGGTTCCCATAACATAAGCTTTGCTTTAAATAT
Organism: Lampropteryx suffumata; assembly: GCA_948098915.1. NCBI lineage: Eukaryota > Metazoa > Arthropoda > Insecta > Lepidoptera > Geometridae > Lampropteryx > Lampropteryx suffumata. The sequence goes on along the minus strand of OX402565.1, from coordinate 13,123,993 downwards.
CCAGCTGGAAATATCCAGCATTGCTTATGCATTATGTTATATACCGTACCATCTGATGATAATGACTACCGTAAACTATAGGCGCTTGCAAAACCAGAGTTGCTTACTCTAGACTTAGTTAATTCGTCTAATGTTCAGTAATTAAACTTCAAAACTGAACACAGTTATGCTTGTACAATACTGCTAAGAAACAGACTATCCTGCACTTCTTCTTCTTGCGTGTCAATGATACAACTAAATTATGTTAGAGTAGAATACTGCCACCCTCACTCCATCGTCCGTGGCGTCCATTAGGTCATCCCTTGTGCAGGTGTAAGGGCACAAGGGACAGACGAGTAGACGAGACATTGTTTGGATGGGAGCTCCGCAGTTGCATTGGGCACAAGCAGAGACGCGATAGCCCCATTTGCACAAGCTTTCTCTACAGCGGCCGACTTGGGTCCGCAGTCGGTTTATGGACTTCCAAACTGACCATTGAAGATCACGTCCGGGGGGCAGATTGTCCTGCGATCTAAAGTCGGGTGGTGCTGGGTGGTTCTTCTTCCAGATCGTGATCTTAAGAGTGGCTGGGAGTTCTTCTGCCTCTGTGGTGTGGTGTGCAAAAAACTTCTACGGCTTTTTAATCGCGCTTTTGGAGGCTGCTTTCCGTAGAGGGGATTTCGGTAATCGTTTTCCCGCTTCGACTTTTCCATTGCACAAGCGACATCTCGTCGTACAGATGGAGGAGCAATCATGCACTGTGGTATTATAAATCTAAACGTTCTCTTGCCGAAGAGTTTTCAGAAACTTACGCTTACACCTAAAAACTATGCATATCGAACATAAGAACATTAGTAAAGACTAGATTCGTGTAACATATCGCCATAGGTGAATGACGTGTTAGCATTAAAAGTGCTAACGCATCACTCATCTATGATCTAATTTAACCACATGAAGTGTAGCGTAAGCCAGAATCATGTTTGACTAATGTTACATGAATAACGATGTATTTCTAAGCTAATGTGTGTTTGGATTCATGTTTCGATTAGGTAAAGAGGCAATCAGAATGTGATATACTTACCCAGTTGTACATATTCGGTAGGCTAATAAACCCTAATGAGTATTTGTAATTTAAACTAAATAGGTTAGATTCTCTAATACTATGGACATTAATTTATTTACAGAAATATACAATTATATAAAAGACATGTGAAACAGAAGAGCTATCTATGGACCGTTAAAACGATCTATAGATATTCTTTAATTATATTGTAGGTTTATACCATGAGGAATATTTTACTCCTACATAATATTATCACGTTACCCATTTTGGATGATACTTGGTATGTAATGTGGACTTGGTTTGCTTTTTATTAACATACCATGCGGGTTAAGCCCCAGACAGCATCTAGTATATATAATATCCAAATATCAAGTCAAAGTCAACAGTTTTATTCAGAGTTACATTATTGCAATTATCAAAGGAATCTCCGTTTTGTTTAAAATAAAATACACTCATTTTTACTCGCTGATATTAGCTCATTTTATTCATCTAATTATTTTTCGTTAAGGATACACGAGTCAGCGGCACAAACTCGTTAGTGGGTGCAGCTAAAATGCATGCTATTTCACCTGCTTAGTGTGAAAAAAGGATAGACGAGCACCAAGGATAGAGTTGAGCCGTAAGGAGATAGCGTGATTATAATTTCGAGACATATGATCAGATTATACTATGATTTCTAAATAAAACGATTACGTAAAAATAATGAATAGACCTTTGGCTCAAGGGTTCTCATGAAAAAACTACTGAATGTTTTTATTAAAAAAAAAAGTTATTTGAGCTCTTGAATAAATAATCTATGCTTATATCGGAATAATTTTTGAGTTTGCGTACTCCGTTTGTTATTTATTCACACCTAACTTTGCGCTAAAATCAGTGATGAAAAACAATTTTTTTTTGAGTCTTGAATCTTTGAATCTTTCAAACCCATATTATTTTTTACAATTCTATAATGATACAAGCATAGATTATGACAAGACAAATTTATATTACTTTTAGTTTTGGTTGTTCATCATCAGACGGTGGTGTGATCACCCTTCGACGTTTATATGAAAAGATAATCGACTAGTTCACTCTTAAAAATCGTTGTTTAGACAATCACAAGAACCTCTTTCAGTTACAAGAAAATACGTTAATAAATTTCAATTAATGATTTTTGTTTTCTAGAAAGCCGTAAGTCATAACGGTACCTAGTAGTTTTGTGTAGATTCAAAATCAAGCATAGAAACTGCTTTTACTTCCACGAAGGGAAGTTATAACAATAGGTGTTTATCGTGGAACTTTATTGGTATCTGTGCATTTAAATACCGTATCAAAAGCGAATATAGTTCAAATCATCTACCGAGATTTCAATCCAGTTGCAAAAACTCCATAAAAAACTGTACTAGAAAGTGGAAACACAACACATCGCGTATGCCAATGAGCCCAGCTCAGATGGCGTTTGTCGCGTGCTGAAACTACTGTGTACTCTGTGACTTTGCCCGCGTTAAAGCCTCATTACGTGTCGTCATGGAATTTCCAGACTAGAAGAGACTGTTGAGGAGAAATACTCATAGCTCTTGGCGAGCGATGGATGCCAATATTACTAGTGCATTAATGAGGTTTATTACTTACCACAATACAGTTCTGTTATGTATAGGTAAGTAAGATTTCAAACGATTTATAACCAAAAAAAATTATACAGTTAGGTAGGTAAATAATGAACAGAACAATCACATAAATCAAGCAAATGTAATGGGCTTAGGCTCTTCTGAGACACAATTCGATGCGGGTTCGATTCCCGCCGAAGGACAATTGTATGATCTGCAAGTATTTGTCTCGGGTCTGGCTGTATAATAATAAATAATCCCGGACATTTCACACAGCATCATCCGGCCCCAAAGTAAGCAGAGCTTGTGTTACGGGTACCACATAACTGATATACTACTTAATATACTTTTTTTTGTAAATACATACATATTATACATAGAAATACCCAGACCCGTGACTAATACTTGCAGATCGTTCAAACATTTGTCACGCGGCGGGAATCGAATCTGCAACCTTCTATGTCTCAGACGGATCTTAGCCCACTGCGCCACAGAGGTCGTCGAATAAAAAAGTATATAATTGGTATACAGTCATGTGGTACCCATTAAACACGCTCTTCTTACTTTGGGGCCAGATGATGCTGTGTAAAATGTTCGGCATATTAAAAAATATCTATTAGGAGACATACATTAGGAGTGTACTTACCCTGTACCAACCCAGCCTGCGCTTGCCAAAAAGGAACAGCCTCAGGTCAATGCTTCTCCATACAGTGCGAAGTAGCTGTGGTTTTCAGACCGAAACAAGAAAGATGGCGGCATGCAAAACGAGAATTAAATAAACAATAAAATATATATAACTAGCTGGTGCCAGCGACTTCGTCTGCGCAGGATTAGTACTTTGTGTAATTCTAACGGTTTTTGCAGCGCACGCCAGAATAGCTCGCAGATGGCAGATTTTTTTCTTACTTACTTGACACTTATTGTTATATTTTGGACAATTTACGCAATTAATAAGATAATATACAGTCTATGTAATATTCTGATGTATAAGCTATATTATTGTAAAGTTTAATTAAAATCCATTTAATAGTTTTTACGTGAAAGAGTAACAAACATACATACAAACATTCGCGTTTATAGTATTAGTAACGATATATAGTAAGGATTATAATAATTTTCCACTAACTCCCAATCCCAACATGGAGTCGTTATTTTTGACTCCTGCAACAGTAGTGTTACACTCCACCACCAACCTGTGTTTTTCACCACACACAAACCTCCTGTAAAATTTCCCCAAAAAATAAGCATAGAAATATCAATGCTTCGGCGACATGTTTTCGAAGATGCAATACGCTGACTTTCCATTCCAGAATGCTTCTTTGTTCCCCGACTGTACACTACTCGTACTTCACACGACTCTGTTTAACTTAGTAAGTAGTAAGTACTCTACACTACAACATTAATTCAATGATTACTGTTCATCATCATTGACAGGCGTCTCAGCTCTGTTAGTAGTAGCTCCGCTCTCTGACCTGTAGTTACGATTCTCTCCCAGGACAAACAATTGTGTGACGAACTTAGACGTACGTTCTGTGTCTGGGTGTTATAAAGTATCATTATTTGTATGTATCATATCATCCCTTTATTTCACGCATACGGCAGCGGTAGGCAGGCTCCTCCTCCTTCACTCTAACCCACACAACCCACAGCGCTAGTTAGATTAGTTTAAGTTATCACTTCTGTCGGGCGTCCCGAGACGCACACGTTTTTTTTTATTTATTTAAAACTATATACATATTGTACCTATCATTCATCTGGTTTTCCATAGTACAAGTTATGCTTCGTTCGGGGCTAGATGGTGCTGTTTGGATTGTCCAAATCATAACCATTATCTAATCCATAACCTAATTACCTCACTGCAGTAAACGCAGCTAAAGTTGGCCACTAGCATAATAGAACAAAAGAAGTCTAAATTGCCATGTAGTCGTGGCGTGGCTGTGGCCACTGACTAGCCCCTTATTGTGGAACTAAGACTCTTTCAAGGTTTAGAGAAAGGGCTTAAACGTGATACAACCGGTACGACAAAGCTTTTAAATCCCTTAGAAGGGTTACCCAGTACCAGTCCTTTTCCGTTGTCACAAAATAAACTAGGTATGCGTGCGCGGTCACCACAGGAAACTACCGTCACGCCTGTCGCACACGCACTTGGAGTGTTTAAGTCAGGGTTGTGTATTTTCAAGAAATACAAGTATGTACACCAATTGCTTCCCAATGGTTGGCCCGATTATGATAATTTCTTCTTTGTTGTGTAGAAAATGCTCCAACTTAGGTCTAATTTCACGACCTCTGTGGCGCAGTGCGCGGAAGCTCGCCTGAGACGTAGAATGTGCAGGTTCCATTCCTGCTACGGGATAAATGTTTATAAGATCTGCAAATATTTATCTCGGGTTTGGGTTTTTTCTATGTATTATATGTATATATCTACAAAATAAAAGATATATAAGTAGTATATCAGTCATGTGGTTTCCATCACAAGCTCTGCTTACTTTAGGGCCATAATGCTGTGTAAAATGTCCGGCGTTATTATTATTTGTATATATATAGATTTATTATACTTGGTATAATTAGTACTAGGATTCATTGGCTTAAGTAAATATATATTATTATTATTATCCTATGTCCCTTGTGGAAGCCTCTCCCAACCCTTTGAAATCCTCCCTGTTCTGCATTTCTCTTGTCTCTTTTTTCTGCTGTCCATGAGATCTCATCAGCCTACCGCCTTTGCTTTATCTTGTTTAGTGTGTTATAATAGGTTACTTGTTACATACCAATGAAGGATAACCACAAATAAAATGTACAAAATGAGTAAATACTAAACATGAATTAATGAGCTGTTGAATGAATCGATAATGTTATTATACACAATAGTTAATTACTTGTGCTGTTTTATCGAAATTGCGGCATTCCAACATTATTGAACAATTACAATATCGTGTATTTTTGTTTAAATACCTGTTTTATAATCGGCGTTTTAATAAATAAACTTAGTAAATAGTATCAATAAGAGCTCAAAGGTCCAGTCAACACGATTCGAACGGTTGATATCAATTAATAATATGGTAAAATAAATTGATGTTGAAATATTGGAGTTGTAGATAAAACCAGGCTATTTAAAGTCAGTTCCGGTGTCGTTTATCGTGTCGTCGCACAAAATGTAAATGCATATATATTATACACAGAAAAACACCCAGACCGTATGCAAATATTTGCAGATCATACAAACTTTTGTCGCACGGAATCGAACCAGCAATCTTCGCGTATCAGGCAGGCCTTCGTCCATTGCGGTGCCACAGAGGTCGTCAAGAAGTAGCCAAATAGATTTAGGTATCTACAATAAGTGTATAAATCTATTACCTACTATCTATAGTATACTAGATGACCCTGTGAACTCCGTACCACTTAAAATTGATTAGATTATTTCAAGTTTCCTAAAATAATGTTTTCAAATTAGTCGAGCCATTTTCATGTTTTTGCAAAGGTAACGCACCGTAATTGATTTACATAATATATAGATTACTAGCTGTTACATAACCTACATAAAAAGTAGTAAATTAAGCACGCTCCACATTCCTGCCAAAACTATATGAGAATAGCCAAATACGAGAGTGTAGAGATCCTATTCGGCAAGTCTCGTCTATGTGCCCGAATGAAAGGGATCTCGTATAGTTTTGCGTTTGACGCTCACACATTGCCGCTACGTCTCTACGCTAGCGGCAATGTGTACCGCTACGCTCCCGCTGTCTGTCTGTCCAGTTGTATGGTTAGATCTTATTCAACGGATTTTGATGCTGTTTTTTTTTTAATAGATAGAGTAATTCTAGAGGAAGGTTTATATGTATAAAACATGCATAATATAGTATTATATGATATATATTAGATTATATTATATTTATATGTATAATATAGTAGAGAAACACTGAAAATTTTAGAGGTTTCTTATGTGGTGTTGTAAATAAACCCATTTTTTTGCGCTTACATTGCAAACGCTGGCTGAACCATACGAGATAGATCAAAATAATGTACTACAGTATTGTACACCCTCAAAAGGTCTACAAAAAAGTCCGCGATGGTATATGGCTATCTCTTAGGGATAACCATTCTGTAGTATAATTAGTATCAGCATTGCACCCGTGCGAAGCCGGGGCGGGTCGCTAGTACAATATAATGTATGATTCAAATCGGTTTAACCTTTAATGCGTTGAGTGAAAAAAATATTGACACAATCTTTCACACACAAAATATTACTACACTATTCACACGTAAAATCAACACGATAGAACCAAAGTTCTAAAATAAAAGCGAAAGGTTATAGAAACGATTGCTCGCAATATATTAAGAAAACTTCTGAAGAACCCAATATTTGGAACTGGCATTATTAAATGCTTGACAAACGACATTCATGGTTGTTTACATAAGTTTTATTGCTTTTGTATTGTTTGGGTAAGATTTTCTCTACCTACTTTCTCATCACTCGTTGTTGGCCGCTAAATTAAATATCATCATCTTCCTACTCTTTACCTACTATTTGGGGTTGGCAGAACGACCATTTCTGGCGCAGTAGAGACGCAGAAGGTTGTGGCTTCGTTTTCCTCCGCGAGGTAAATGTTTGTATAATCTGCAAGTATTTGTAAGTATTCATTTCTGGTCTGGGTGTTTTTGTATATATTAAGTATGCATTTACAAAAAAAATAGACTTTTAAGTAGTTTAACAGTCATGTATGCTACCCATAACTGCGCACTGCTTACTTTCGTGCCAGATGATGCTGTGTAAAAAGTCCGATAAAAAAAAACAGGTTCTATATACATATATAATTTTTCACAGTCCATAAATTTTTTGTTAGACCCACTTCTATCCTTATCCATCCTTACTTACTTCCTTACTTCTTGTCACATGACTTTCCTCCCTCCACATGCCCATGCTGGATAAAATGAAAAGAGTTAAAATGCGAAGTCGCATATATATATTGATCCAGGTCCTTGCTACATCTACTCCAAGTTCCACACAAATCCGCCCAGCCGTTTGAAAGTGAAGAAGTAACTAATACACATACAATACAGAAGTAACAAACTCTTTTTTTAATATAAGTGTGAGTTCTGTGTATTAGTATAATAAAATATGTTTATGTGGGATACACACACACAAGACATACAAGAAATTACTGATACAGCAGAAACAGGCACATAAAAGGTAATTAAAAATAAATATTGGTGGACAATACATAACTGCTCTGTAACTTGACTGACACCGCCTATATCATCTTCAACAGATGAACTAAGGCTAATGATGATGATGATAGTAAGAATGTCAACCTTTAATAGCATAGGTAAAAACCTTTAATAGCAGTATGTTGCAGTACTCTCCTATGCGTGTCCAAAACATTACATACTCGTGTTAGTCATTTCACGACTAGTCATCCGTAACGTACAACCAAAACCACAAAACCATTATTTGTTCCTTACCTATCATGTTCACTGCTAAACATATGTCTCATCCTTTAACTTCAATTAAGAACAAAACAAATAGGCATTGATAAACTTGTTCTATAAGACCACTCATAATATGTAATTTAGTTTCAACTTTGGGTGGTATGTTTTTGAATAATAAAAGAAACGGTCCGCTCTGATTTTCATAGAGACATCCATTGTCAGGTGCTACTAACAGATCAATGTTAAAGTATATGTGACGTTATAGGACTATTTACCAAACCGAAACCTAGCCACCAGCGGTTTCTCTGCAAACCATGACATACCCATCGCCGGTCGGTACACCGATCTCCACATTGCGGATTTTATCACGTAACATTCCAGAATACCATTCAATTAGATGCTCATTCACATAAAATCGTAGCTTTCGTTTCTTAAGGATCGGCAACCGTCATTTGAAGGCTGTATTTATTTATTTGAGGGCATCCAATAGTAGTAACTAATATAATTACCTTATAAGAACATTCAAGCTTGTTTTCAATTCAGATATATTTTTGATTTTTGCAAGCCGGTTAAAAATAAATGAGAATTGTGGTTTCGCTACATATCACACTAGGTAATCAGTAATAGCATAATCAGCTTATTATGTAAATTTTATAGAAATAACGCTATACTGTGGAGCATAGAATCTCTTGGTCCATACACTGATACGATCCGAACGTACTATTACAACGGTCGCCTTTTCTTAGGCATCCAAGTAGCCTTCCTCTTTTCAAGCTCGGTAAAACTTTGGCAGGCCTCCAAAACCTCGGCTAGACGCCTTATCTGCTCTTGTGGAGAGGCGTTAATCACTCGCTGGCTTTACTGTCACTCTAGTACCTATTTGTTGCATTTTTTACCAGAACACTGCAAGCCGAAGGAAGAGCATATTAGCAGCTTGTCCGGTCAATTTATTTTTTGCTTAGCACTGTCCATATTTGTAATTGGCTTTTACATTTTTAAAGGAGCGTTTAAAATAGATTCAAAACTGTAGGTTGAGGGTTCGATTCCCTCCCAGGATAAACATTTGTGTAAAAAGCAAGCGTTTGTTCTGTGTCTTGGTGTTATAAACTATCATAAGTATGTATTTAAAAATATATAAGTATACTATCAGTCATCTAGTCACCATAATAGCTATGCTTAGTTTGGGACTAGATGATGTTGTGTGCATTGTCCAGCAATATTTATAAGGTACTAACTGTACCCCGCCACGCTTCGCTGTAAAAATTGATAAAAACAATCCTTGATGCGGATGCTAAAATTTCAGCTCGATCGGTGCAGAACTTTTTGAGTTTTGAAGCGTACACAAACTATCTATTATATAACTATCTAATAAATAATATATATATATATATATATATATATATATATATATATATATATATATAGATTATTTATTTATTTATCCACTTATTTAAAAATACATACTCTTATATAGAATAGAATAGAATAAATATTTATTTGGTACATATACACACACGGAAATTGAAAATACAATAGAAACAGGCAGTTAGGAAAGTATCTATGAACAATGAGGTAAGAAGGTAACTAAAAAAAAAACAAAACAAAAAAAAATAACAGAAAATAAAAGGAAATACAGAGTACAAAAATTCAATAAAAAATAAGGTACAATTGTACCTACACCAATAGTAGGTACCTATACTAACTGTGGTTCGAAAACATTTAGTACTTTCCCTGTGTGTGGTATGTCCAAACAGGTCCAGTCTCAGCGTTGATGCTACTCTCCTAAAAAAGTAGCATTATTATCCTAAAAGTATATGAGTATGGAGTTGTAAACAATCACACTCTCATGCCTAATTATAAAAGGTTATTCTGTGCGTGTACTTCTTAAGTGGATAGGTACGTGGATATTGATACCATTTGTAAGCACGAGTACACACGATTCTTGCACTCCACCACTGTTTGCTCGACTAACATTGAGTCATACAATACACAGTTGAAACACCCACACGCATACATAACCCACATTATTTTAAAGGTATGCTTATATTTTTGTTCCGAAATATGCTAATGAGGATAATGGAAGAAATCTAAGGTTTTTATTCAGATTTTTGTTTAGCGTTACAGCCCGAAAATATATCTGAAAAGTTAAAAAAACTGATGTTATTTGAGGGTACTGTAGTTTATATAATAAGTAATAAATAATCAAATAAATATAGGTCGATCACGCACACTTCATCATCTAGCCCCAAACATACTTGTATTATGGTGGCCAGATGACTGATAGAATACAGTTGAATTATAACACTATTATAACACATAGACACAGAAAAACACCTGTGTTCATTCAGAAATGTTTCTCCTGGGAGGGAATCGTAGCTTCAACCTACAGCGCAGAAGGCAGAGCTACCATCAGCTGAGATCCAGTGTAATGTGAATTGCTAGTTGATACTCTGTGGCTTATGTAGCTTCTAAACAACATCAAAACTGCTATGACATATCTTAGTGACCTTTATACGCATATAAGAAGACTGTGACACTTTAACAATCGCTTATTGGATCAGGTTCTGAAAAGGGAATTCAAATACATATATTTATTTGCAAAAATAACGGCAGTGAGACTTCTAGAGCAGCCGTCTGACAGAGCGGAGCTCTCCCTCTTTGCATGTTGTTTAGTTGTGTTTTTTTAAATAAAATCGTAACTGTAATGCTTACGAGAAAATAAATTATTTGAGACTTACTCTTTAGTGTTTAATGATTATTAGAATTTTATGATAAATTTTTAAACAATTTTCAATATAAATAGATTTATTTTATTAATATATCTCTTACGCTCATTATAGCATAGCAATTACTCTAACAGCCTCGTATATACTGGTAGGTGCGCTTTTTCTGGGTGATCTTTTGGGAATACCTCAATATTGAGAAAACAGCGTAGGGTGCAAGATATCATGAATTCATGATATTTATGTCAACCTTTTGTATTTTATAGCTGTAACAAAATATGATGTATCCCATAATGCAAAAAATACTATTTTGTGTTACGGCAGTAATAAAAAGATCGATTCATGACGTACTTACTCCTACCATAATGTTTTATCGTATCTCCTAAACGTTAACTTGAACCCTTCGTTCGTACACCTGTTTCAAATTTATTCACCATTCAAAATCATTCTTCCGGATCTGCGAGCGGTTTGCATTTTTTGGGGGATCTGTAGTTCATTTGGCAAAAACTAGGGTTGCCAATTGTCAGAATTAGAGGTGATCAATATTCAAGGCTCGACTGCGGGATACCAACTAAAATATGTCATCCAATCGTCCCTCGTGTGCTCTTTGTTATTTAATGAACCTTTATTGTGTTGTTGCTCCCCACTAAATCCGATTTTTGACGGTCTATTGTGCTCCCTAATTTATTGCAACAAGTGGCACGGTGGATGGAGCGACATCTGGTATGTTAATCCAGTTTCATTTCACATTTTTTATGAAACTTAGCGGAGTCCAGAACTCGACGATGAATAATTTCATCATTAAAATGTTAAAAGTTCATCGGGATCTTTCGTCAAAATAAAAACAGTCGACATTAATTCGACTGTAATGAAAAATCGGTCATGCAAAAAAATAATTGGTTCTTATACAAAGGCCGAGGTCTATTTCCGATGAGCGAAAATTTCCGTTTTGAATTACGTTGGGTAAGTACATAACATTAGAAATGGTGTTTTGACAAACTCTGCGAAGCGATTAATCGAAATTTACAGATCACTTTAGTAACTTCTTCTTATCGTTTCACTAGTTATTTTGAACCATAGTGATGAAAATAATAAAGGGCGCCTCAGCGGGTTCTTTCTTGCACTTGTTTTAACGTTTGAACATGCCGTTTGAACGATTTAAACTTATTAACTCGTTGGTTGGAAGTTATTACAAAACGTGGTTGTGCAAGTTGAAATTTCAATTTCAATTCAATTAACCTGAATAAGTTATTTAAAGCGGAACATAAAACGATAACTTAGTGAACGACCAATTCTTAGAAATATAAAAGCATTTTAATAAAACACTACTTATCGTTTAATGAATCTTAATCGATAATAATATTATAAATTGGAAATGTATATGTCTGTCTGTATGTCTGTTTGTTTGTTTATTTGTTTGTTTGTTTGTTACCCTTTCATTGCTAATCTAATCTTGATGAAATTTGCTACGGATATAGATTGTATCCACGCGTGCGAGGCCTAGAAGCCGCTAGAATATAAAATATATAAAATTTGCTTCTTGAACGATTCAGTCAACCGGTTTAATAACCTGAAATTCTAAGGGTCTGTTTTAGGTGCTAGAAAAGATTCTTGAAATTTAGACAAATTTGTAGATGGCTTAAAATTTGTAAAAAAATTAATCACACTAAAATCATAAATAAATTCGCGGAAATTCCTAGCTATTAACAACGCAAGCCCATTGACCATTTTTTCGTATAAAAAAAAAACACTTACAAAATGTATTTAACTAATAACCTAAATGAAAGTTATTTTTCAAAACGGCAAACATTTCACAGAACCGCTTAAGTGTCAGAATGTATGGTCGTTGTTTGTTTACACCTATTTTGCATATAGATTGTTCCGGGCGTCATGAAATTCTAATATGAAATACTGGTCCGTATCAAATTCCAACTTTTCTACGTCGGCGTCGGTACGAGTTGCTTTCGTCATAAAGGCTTGTTGACACTTTAAAAATCGTATACGAGTATGACACACTTGTCAAAAGAATAATTCAAAGTCAAAAGACAAAATTCAAAAGATACTTTACTCAATACAATCACAAGGATCACTTTGAAACGTCTTAGATACTAGGTGAACTCAGGTGCCGATTCCTCCAACATCATTATCTGGCACCAAAGTAAGCAGACCTTGTGTGGGTACCACATGACTGATGTACTAGTTATATACAAATTTTTTTTAATACATACATTATACACCTAACACCCAGACCCAAGACAAATATTTTAAAGATTACATACAGTTGTCCCGCGGCTGGAATCGAACCAGCAACCTCCTAAGTCTCAGCCGGGCCTTGATCCAGCCGCGCCACAGTAGTCGTCAAATGATGATATGATGAAACGCGACTCGCACACCTAATAACAATGAAGTTCCATAACTTACAGTTTTTAAAACCGCCTTCTAGAACTACTAAATTGCTAAAACAATATGAATTCTGATCACGTAAGTTTAAAAAATACTGGCAACAGACTATTTTATGGGAACCGCGTTTAACCGTCCGATATCACGATGTGTTTCATATAACTTCGCCTCTAGCAGTTTTTATAGCTGGTAACAATATTCTGTGTTTATTTTTAACCGTGCGATATTATGTTCTAGATTAAAGAGAACATCCTGAAAGCAAATTCCTCTCTCCTTGGTGTTTAGTTACCTTGCTAATCGAATTGCCTCGGTTCTAGGCCACCCTGTATATGTGCCATTCTTAGGGTTGTCACCATTATAGTATACTGATCGTATAGCTGACGTATCATACCTTTCTTTGTAGTTCATCGCATGAGAATTTATCGAGAATCACCTAAACTTCATCTAAAGTTCCACAAACAACATTATAAGGGTCAAAAAGCTTTGAACAAGCTAAGATTTTACCTAATTCCTTTAGTTAGACTAAGTAACAATTACGCAATCCTTTGTCCCTGGCAAGAACCCTTTAATTTCCAAACAGTCAATCAACTTCAATTTACTCAGACTTAACGCAAACACCGATTTGAATATATTTTGCGGTCGGTATCGTTTTCATATGTTTTAATGTTACCTTGTTATCTTTGCTCCAAATAAATATATTTGTATTTGTATTTGTATTTGTATACACAACTAGTTGCTCCTTTTCCAACGAAAGCAGGTTGTCAGCGCCTGCTTACCACGATCTAAGAAAAATAAAAAAATGTTTTATATGTTGCAAGCAGGGTTCATAGTTGTTCGTGTCGTGTGCTTATATCATAAACGTCATCCGTCACCCGGATTCTAGCGTGATTTCTGCCTGTTAAATACCCGTAAAATTGCCGGCTACGAAATTAATGTAAAACATTTGCAAATTAGATTATGCAAACTATGTGGCAACCCTAAATATCCTGCAAGAACGAACGCCCTCGTCAAAGATTTTGACGTGACAGAGGGGACTCGCGCGAGTAATGGAAAACTGAAGTTGTGTGAGATAATGATAACGATGTAGGCGTTTGGATCAAAAACCTCCAACACCAGGGTTTATTTATTTGTCACATCTTAAAAATGTCGCCGAGTTTTTACAGATTATCTCAATCAAAATGTTCAACGACCTTAGAGTATTGTATATCAAATGAACGGTACAAATTCCGTCCTTCAGGCCACATCAATCAACCGCCAACCGCCGGAACAAAATAAAACGCGGGAAATATTTATGTGTAACATTTCCCGCGCTAGCACTTTCGGGCTAGTTGCGAGTGTACGGCAGCTATTTCAAGGTCAATTTGACCCAGTAGTACGACACTACTCCGCCGTAACGCCAGGGGGTTAACAAAAATATAAACAAAGAACAATTTTTTCCAGAATTTATTTAACAACATTACCTAAACTGAATCAAACCTGGTGTCTGGGGAAACCAATATAAGGGATAAATATTATTATATGTTCCTTCTGTTACTTTGACATCTGTATTGACAGATCATCTTTGGCCAAAAGCATAGCTTGTAGTGCGTTAAGTGGAGCTAAAAATATAAAATATCCTTTTCTTTCTTGATGGCAATTTTTCCGTCAAGTGATATTATTTTGTTATAATATACGGCCAAGCCATCAATATCGTCATTTGCAAGTGCTTGTCTCGAGTCTCTGTGTTTTTCTATGTATACTATGTATGTATTTACATAAGAAAAGGTATTTAAGTAGTATATCAGTCATGTGGTACCCATAACACAAGCTCTGCTTACTTTGGGGCCAGATGATAATGTGTGAAATGTCCGGCATTATTATTATTTTTGTTATTATTTGTCTATCCTACACGTCTACGCGGAATGGCCGTCTAGAATTTTATGTTGCCTCGTCGTACAAATGACAATGCAACATAATACATATAAATTGTCTACAATTGTGCTAATTCACAATTAATCGATTCAAAACGTTAAATAACACAAGATAAACTAAATAATTTTCAAGTATTATGTAACTTAATATAATATTTAAGACGAAAGGGTACCGGATCTGTCTCCATACAAACGTAGTCGACTGTTTCCTCCCTGGATAATAACACTAGAGGAAATATTTTTGTACCATAAAACCTATAAATACCATGACCATGTCTTGTTTTTTTTTTAATAATATTTTATTTATCTTAGGAAGTAGGAGTCTTTAAAAACTAGAAATATTGCGTTATTTTTTAAACTCTTTCAGACACTCATCCAAAAACAATTACGTATATTTACAAATAAATGAGAACGTAGGGGTATAGCTGAAGGATTTGTTTAACTATATAAAAACAATCAAAACAATTGGGCATGGTTTGGGGGAGTAAATAGTCAACGACGAAATGCTGTTTTGGTCAATAATTATGAAAACGCTCTGAGCTGCAGAGCAGTTGTCGCTTTCTTGCGCGGGGTGCGGCGGCGGCATGCAGCGAGACAGAAACATTTTATTCAAATTCCTATTTTTCTAAAGTACCAATTAAAGGTACCCTTTCTTCTTAATAAAGAATGTAAAACCTTCCTCAAACGCTCATGGATGTATGACAGTTTGAGGTTACAAGATGTCTCACATAATCTTTGAAATCTTTAATTAAAGATGGTCCAAATAAGCTCCCTTAAAATTCTTGTGAAAGGGTGAGGACAATGGAGACACTTTGATTTTAAATCGAACAATGCCATCAAACACTTAAAGAGACAAACGACCAATTAAACCTTTCAATTTTAACCGAAACTGTCCGTAATTGAATGAATACGAAGCGTTTTAGGAATTTTATGTTTCTGATGAGGAAAATTGAACAAAGTACCTAATCAAAGAGCTTGGATCATACTGAAATAAATATTTTGTTTACAAAAAAAAACTAATTTGGTTGGTGAAAATATTATTATTACCTCTGTGGCGCAGTGGACGAAGTCCTGGCTGAGACGCAGAAGGTTGCAGGTTCGTTTGCCGCCACGGGACAAATGTTTGTATAATCTGCAAATATTTGCCTTGGGTCTGGGTGTCTCTATGTATAATGTGTATATATGTATTTAAAAAAAACAAAAAAGTATATTAAGTAGTACATCAGTCATGTGATACCCATAACCCAAGCTATGCTTACTTTGGGCCCAGATGATGCTGTGTAAAATGTCCGGCATTATTTATTTATAATTTGGGAATAGCTCGAATAGTTCATACAATTTGAAGAACACTAGCGATCCGCCACGGTTTTGCACTGGTCACATTATTGCAATTTTCGTAGGGATCTAAATTTTTTTAGATAATTAAATACGGCCCATATTACTTGCTGAAAATTTAGTTTTCTACAGGTGATATCATTTTATAAATATGTTAAGTAGTTTTTGAGTTTATTCAATAAAAACAAAAAAAAAACTCATTGTTTAATAGAAGTTTAGATCATAATGGTAGTATTAAAAGTCAAACATATAGCATGAAACTTATAAGACCTACTTACGGTCTTATAGGTTTTGAGTTTAAACCGTACCCATACCACCCACCCAACCCATCCATAATAATAATAAACTCGAAAATGTCTCTGTCTGTATGTCTGTTTGTTACCTTTTCGCGGCTAAACGGCAGAACGGATCTTGATAAAATTTGGTAAGGATATAGATTGTATCTTGGGAAAAAAATATTTTTTATGTAGGTACAATGCGAACGAAGCCTCGGGAATATAACATTTCTTACTTCCTGATTAATATGACAATTGCCTCAACATTAATATGATATGATTATATGATTATCAATAATATGATTAATATGACAACTAATGCAAGCAATTCTTGAATTTAAAACAAGAATGATAAAAACAATAGGAGGGATAAGTTCCGTGAGTTCGTCGAAAGCTATTCTCCGATTAGTTTTTTATGTCTCATCGGCAGAAGATCAAATTTCCGTTTTTACTGAGAGCTCGAATCCCTGAAGATGCTTGATTTTGTTCGATATCACGAGTACTACTGGTGAAGTGACATTTATGCTAATTACATTATGTTACAATAGAAGATTGTTGCACCGAGCGCAAAGTGAGTTATTAATGCACGAGTGTTATGTTGGTGCCCGAGCGCTAGCGAGGGCACTGAATTAACACGAGTGCATTCATTTAATTTACTTTTCTTTCAACTACCAATCTACCTACTGTGATAAAATACACCTACTCAAACTAAAAATATGAAGAATCAAAGTTTTACAATGGTACAAAAGCACGCCATTTGTTTTTTTTTTCACCAAGTCGGTTTTATTCAGCCGATTTTTATTTTCAGCCAGTATCCTTTCAATCTAATGCAAACATTTTATATTAAACTTAATAGGAGATAGATATTAAACCTCTGTGGTAAATTTATATCTAAATAAAATGTAAAAAACAGAGCAATAATGAAAAACAGTGCAACAATGAGATTTCATATAACATAACTGCACTGTTTTGGTTGTAAGCAAGAAATACGTCCTTTGTGATCGGTTTTCTAATGATTAATGATAACATTACTACGTAGTTGGAAGAAATATACAATGATTCACGACACTATATAATAAACGCGGGAAAGGTTTGCTAATAAAAAAACATTCAATCATAAAACAGAACCAACCGAAGTCATAGACAAAATGTAGGAAGTTTTAGAGAACTCAGTAAATTATTTGTTTCTAACTCACTCTGATGACCGTAGTTAGAAAGAGACAACATGTGAATTCAGAAGATCTTCCACTGAAACTTCGCTGCCGCATTCCGAATGAAATTAAATTACTTACCTACAAATGATTTACACAAGACGACCTAGAATGTAAATGTTCGTTGGCGCACGAAACCGTGTTTTTGAATTAGAGCAATTTGCTACCCGGTTGAGGATAACCCCGTTATTGTGAATGGTTCATATTTAAGTTTCAAGACTTGCTCCATCAGGTTTACTTGCAACATTAGGTTAGAACATCGAATGTAAGAATCAATGGTCGATTCGGGGGGCCTACACTTAAAAAACATTAAATATATGGACAAATATTTAGTAACATTCTAATCTAATTTAGTAACACGCTAATCTATTCCCAAAGAGTTAGACACGATGCAGACGCATGCACCTCCCTCCCGCCCGCAATTGAAAAGCCATGCAAAGCGTGAGTAAAAGGCAAGCACACACAATCCACACATGCAACCTCCAAAAGAAATTCGACACGTGTTTCACCTCTCCACGAGGCATCCTCAGGAACACTTGACTCACTCCGCACCCCGACGAAAAAACACTGCTCTGCAGACTTGTTGCTTCGACCAACGTCACAACCTGACGTGACGAGGTTGCATGTGTGGTTTGTGTGTGCTTGCCTTTTACTCACGCTTTGCATGGCTTTTCAATTGCGGGCGGGAGGGAGGTGCATGCGTCTGCATCGTGTATAACTCTTTAGGAATAGATTGGCGGAATAGTACTAAATATTTGTCCATCTATTTAATGTTTTGTAATGGATTTCCGCAAAGTCACGGCTGAATCAATTATCTATCTTGGGCCAACACTTATTTCACTGAACATCCTCAGTCGGATCTGTTTGCGGATGACTTGAAGACGATTGAGAGACTGTGCCTTACCTACTGTGAGAAGAAACGTTTTGTTTAAATACTTACTTATTTATTAGGCATACCAGAACATATTAATCTAATAACTGAATAGTGAATTACTGAATAACTACTGTATTACTACTGACTCTTGAAACCGATAAACAATATATCGGGACAATAATCATGCAAAACCCCACTCTAAGCTACATCGTTACGACTCGTTTTCAAAAGAACGACCGACAATACTTTTGACAATCGATGTCGTAATCGATACGATAATTTGAATTTGACACCAAATCTACTGTCAATTGGAGTGAATTTGATGAACATTTCAACGATGCTATCGTTTGAATTACGAAATCGAGATTGCGAGTAGACACCCAGGCATCCACCGATAAGATCGGTAGCCTCAGTCACGGCCTAACGACTTCTTTTCTTCCGGTAATGGCATTAGTCTTGACAAAAATGTTGCCTGTCAGGTGATTGTTTTGCTAAAACATAGACTCAAAGTTGCAGTCGATCGTCATTTGTCTATAAAGTCATGATCGAATCGAACTTGTCAACTATCACTGTCGGTCTCCCATCGAAGTTCTTTTTCTGGTCTGCTATACGATTTGTTAAAGACGCCCGAAGCCAAAGCTCTGCGAATAATGTCGTTGTGATGTATTCTATTGGATGTCCATTATCAAATACTTAATTTAACTAGTCTCTCTGTGAGCTGTAGACCTCGCGAACATTTTTTGAAAATATCTTTGTTTACGTTTTCAACTCCCATATATCCGCCATTTTGAATAATTTCCAAAAACTGAATCGACAACGCCTGTGCTGAAACGAAGATGCTTCGCGCTCGCTCGGTCAATCAATTGGGTATTCATAAGTATAATACTCGTTGCATATGGATCGCGTTACAATAGGTGTTGTAATGCGATCCACAGATTTGAATTCACGAGTCTGTAACGTCATAGAAGAAACAAAACGTACTAGTAAAATAAAATTAGGAGAATAACTCGGTAAAATCGTCTTTTCACTTGTTCTGATCAAAATAATCCCATTGAAAAAGTTTACCTACCAAGAAGTTTAGGCTAATGAGTCCTTGCTAATCTCGGAACACTCGGAAAAGCAACGCTTTATAGCTTAGCAGAGCTAAATTTCTCACAAGTTAAAGCCTCTATAAATAAGGGTAGGTTTAAAATGAGATATTTGTTTATGTTCAAGACAGGGTTGTATTACACCTGTTGCCACGCATCAGAAAACCCTATTACGTCTACATATATATATCTCTCTCTGCTTGAAAGACTAAGTTTCAACTGTTTCTTTTTTTTCGTTGGTGAAGACTGAAATTATGACACTGATACAAAAATTACTTTTAAATACCTGAAGATGATGGTGGATGATACTTGGGGGGTAATATTCTCCTTACCTTTGCAAAAAGATCAAATTTTTATGAATAAAAAAATGCGTTTCAAAAACTAAAAAGAAAACCGATTTCATTGAATAAAATTGGACCCCATAAAAATACAACCGAATTGAGAACCGCCTCGTTTTTGTAAAGTCTTTAGTTTACGCTTTTTAGTACTTTATAATTTTTTAACGTTAACATCACAGGAAAGTCACAGAAAATATCGCAGTTTATCGCAAAATAGCAAAATATCGAAATTTGGTTTACTTGGGTGTCATATTTTGACAACCTCCGTGGCGCAATGTGCTAAGGTCCGACTGAGACGCAGAAGGTTGCGGGTTCGATTCCCGCCGCGGGACAAATGTTTGAATGTTTTTTGAATGTTTGTTGTATGATCTGCAAGTATTTGTCTCGGGTCTGGATATTTCCTATGTATAATATGTATGTATTTACAAAAAAAAACAAGTATATAAGTAGTATATCAATCATGTGGTACCCATAACACAAGCTCTGCTTACTGTGGGGCCCGATGATGTGTGAAATGTCCGGGATTATTAATATTATTATATTTTAAACCAAACTGCTAAACCGATTTCGTTGAAATTTCTATGGGACTAATTGGGCCAAAACCAAGTTTATCCTTTCACAAAAAAAAAATTTATTTTCTCTGATCTGATCTGTAAGTACTCGAAGACGATGGCATCGGAAGGTAGTCGTAAAACCGTAGATCGAGTCGCGCTCGATCAATATGTTTTTAACTAGATCTTGCGCGTGCTTGTTATGCAGTCTAACCTAAACCCTTATAGCGGCCCACATGAAGATTATACACAAAAGGGTACTAAGATGTGGATGTAAATTAACTCCTCCTCCCTTTACTGTCCTAATGTGAGCTATTACAGCGATGAGGTTACGCAATCTATGTTTGTTTATATGGTTCTTGTTGCTGCTAAATGTATTTTGCTTATCGCCACACATTTCATCACAAGGCCTTTTTCTAGGATTTGACCCGTAGTTATATGGTTGTAACCTTTGAAGCTTTAACCATTGGTTGTATCGACAATGGGGGAAAATTCCAGGCCCTTAAGCAGCAGGAGTTTATACGAACACTTTTGATTAAATTGGCATAGTTTTCTTTAGTTACCCTGAACTTGAACAGTATCGAATTAGACATTAAATCCCAACATAAATGTTCGGAATTTCTCCTTTAGAACGAGGGTCGGCATTCACACATATGCTTTGCACTAATATAGCTAGTTATCTATTCATCGACTTCAGAATGAAAAGGACATATATTGGTAGATACCATACTTTAACGTCACGCTAACTTATCTACACTTCTAAACTAATACTATAAAAAGAAAGTGAGATTTTTAAAGTTTGTGTAGTTTGTTTGTGATAGATAAAAATAAAAACACCGCAATCGATTTAAAAAAATATTTGATCTATAGAAATTAGCATTATCAACATAAATAACATAAGCAACATGGCCTTTTTTATCCCTCGGAAGTCCCTAAGAAATTTTCAATAATATAACCCAAGGTATAAAAAATTTGCATATAAATGTAAAAATTACTACATGTTTATATTACTCATTACCCACAAAAAAGTCCGTCAAGCCATATGTCTAACTCTTAAGCCCAAACGCGCAGACAGAAAAGGGTGTACCACGATTTATTCTGGTGGTAAGGGACTATGCGGTCGTAGATGGGGACAAAGGTCTAGAAAACACCTATTCACTCTTGACTTAAAAGAGACCAGGTTGGTAGTTAATTTTCACTTAAAACGGGATATTTACCATGATATATAAGTTTTTCTGTTTCCTGATATTTCGGCACATTTGCATGCGCCATGATCACGAGATAAATCAAAAGTGAATATTATGTTCAAAAGCATGATAGATTTAGAAGTTATATCCAGATTGTAGTTTTCAGGAAAGATAGACGACAATCCTTGGCTGTACGCATTATAAATGTGTAAGCAAATCGCTTTGTTCGTAAAGGCGGTAGATTGAAAAGGTATGGATGGTAATAAGCGTTTTAGCTAGTTATATTAGGATAGAGGGCAATACTCACAAAAGTATTAATTATTTTCGTTACAGCCTTCATAGTTAGCACCTTCGAGCTCTCATGAGAACTAAATATGCTACTTCGGAATACCTACTAGGCTGGAGTGGGTTTGATGGATTAGTCTGTTATTCTACCAAACCAAGGCTGCGATGATCGCAATCAATCAAAAGTTATACGTACCTGGTACCTAATTTCCAATATTATACTGATATCTAGTGGTAGGCATTGATTAATGGTGTGAAATTCATAGAGTTTGCCACAATCGTGACAATACGAGGAACGCCCGGACTCTTAAAATAGAACAGCTTTAAAAAAGGGGTTTTTTTTGACATGTTGTCAAAGTACCTAAAGGATAAAAATCTCATCAAATAATGTAAATAATTTGTCAGTTTCTGATGAAGCTTTAATCATGTTCTTAGTCCATGAATCGATTTCTTCGTCTGTCATTTCATGGAGTAACATAGCTCTGCTAATTTATTATTGTTTTATTGCATGTTTTATTCAGTAATCTTGGCCGAATTTTAATGAATAAATTGTGACTGCAGGACGGGTATGGATAATTGAATTATATGTGTATTGTGGTGCAATGTGATTTGAACGACGAGGAATCCCAAGAAAATTCTAGTCGCCATTCCGCGTGACGTCTAGAATTGACAATTAACCATCCACTAAGACTCTAATAACAAACAAACTGACTAAAAACTATAAACACTTGACATTGGCAAAGTTTACATTAGTATGTCACAGGCCATTAACAAAGAAGAAGAAGAAGAAGACCATGAATCCTTCTTTTTGAGAAATAAATTATTTACACCGATGATATTTCTTATCATTCATAGCTTGGCTACAGAAACTACTATAATTTATTTAATGTTATCTAGGATATACACCACGAGAAGACAAACTTCTGGTTATACAATGTTACTGAACACTAGTTTATATCGTGGTTTAAAACCCCTGGGATATTTCCCGGATGTTGACTAAACCTTGCACGACATAAAACTTAGAGTTATGGCTTGTATAGACGGTCCAGGCTTTATATTTTGTGGGTCCCATTTTATACAGGCTTCATGTTTTGAAACGGAACTGGCACGACTAATAAATCTTTCTAAATGTGAAAGTTTTTGTGGGTTTTAATGAAGCTTTGTCTGTATTTAGATGTAGAACAGAATTAACATGTGCGTTACCATGTAACTAAGTACCACGTGAGCAAAGCCTCAGGTAGCAGCTGGTATTTATGAACAGTAGGTAAATTACAAGTAAGTAGTGTACTTTTAGTAGTCCTTTGTTAGATGTGGAGAACCATCGGTTGTATCATACTCATCATCATCATCATCGACCTCTTGTGATCCACTACTGGACGTAAGTGTCTCCCAAGCGCGCCACAGACAAATCTGCCGATTTTCGGATCTTCTCGTCCTGTCTATATTGTCTAAAGCATGGCTTCGTCTAGTTGGAGGGCGTCCTACACTAGGCTTTGTACATGGGTTGTTTTATATGATGTTGATTTCTAATGTTTAATATTTTGTTTCAGGTAAGAGAGCTTGAATACATGAAATTCAATGGTGAATCAGAATTCGTACGTAAGTACTATTATCTAGACATCTATTTATATGAGAAGAGTCAAGAAACATTGAATTTTAACCCCCGACAGGTGTTATTAAAGTGAAAAATTCTTTAAGCGCGTTGAGCACTTTTTGTGTGAACAAAAATCATGAAACTCGCGTCATCGTCACCGAACGCTTTCCATTCGAGTTATTTTTGGTTTATAAAAAAGTGTTAATGATCAAGGTTAATGTTTAAATAGGTCATTAACACTTTACAAACCAAAAATAATTCAAAATAATAATCTAATAGACGATACAATTCACAAGTTACTTAGTGTTCACTTCTAGCGGCAGTCGCCAAAGACTGCCCTACATTTTTTTTCGCTTGTTGTGTGTATCTGTGTTTCTGTGTATCAGTTTGTGGCATTGTTTTGAAAGGCTACGATCGAAGGTGTTCTTACCTATGATTTAAAAAAATCTGTTCAGTCATTTAAAGATCATAGTTGATGATCAGATGTGAGCAAATTCCAAAGGTCTGATCAATTCAAAATTCGGTGTCATTTTATATCAGTAATATTGGAAGAACGGTGACCTTGATCTGGTGCTGCAGCATCATGTGGAGTCTGCTTGATACCCAACGAACTTGCAGTAGAGATATCATGTTGGGGCTCATTGGAATCTTCTCAATTAATAGATTATCAAGATTTATTTCTTTTGTGTTTGAGGTTTTTTTTTACTAGAAAAGTATGTATCATAATGTCATAACTACATATTTTAAAAAAATAATTACAGAAATGTACAAAATAATGTAAAATAAATGTGGAACAGTTGTGACTATCTAAGGACCGTTTAAAAACGATCTAAAGATAGCTCAACTGATCCAGATCACTGCCAGAGGGCAGCGTTCCCAAGACACTGGTGGCATTGGCTCGTTGAACGGCAATGCTAATACGCTGAGTCAGATAGGAGCCAGCTCTTGGGTCACGCAATGTATCTACTAGACGCCGTGAGATAATGTATTTGATATATGACATATATGTTACCACAGGACTCTTCTCTTTGCAATCATACTCTACCAAAATACCTATCTGTAAAAAACCTTTATTTTCTTTTAGCCAATCGAGAGTTATGGAATGATACAACGCAAAATATTCATCGCGTTGCACTCCTCAAAATAAACACGCCATATTTTTCTCTGCGTATTGTGTTTCCATTATAATTATGAAATATACATACATAGCCTTTAAGCGTCTTCTGTACCAACCAATTAAACTGACCGTGAGCTGTTTGTGAGCTGTACAGAATATTGCGATACCCCCTATAGCTCAATTTGATTAGATTTTGACGTGGAAATGCTCGAACACAAAACTAGGATAGAACCTACCAATACTAATCCTATAAGCGTGGATAAACATAGTACTGTTTATAATTATGTACCAACAAATAATTACATTCTAAAAACCATAAAGAAAGCAGACTTCATTGAATATAAACAATATCATCAATGTATTACATTTTTAGATTTACGTTGAGTTTTTAAAAACCGTATACCCGTATAACGAAAGTATACTTTAAAAAAAAAAAAAAAAGATTTTTCCAAATCGGTTCAGGCGTCTTTGAGTAATTGGTAAACATACATTAAAAAAGATTCCGACGAATTGAGAACCTCCTACTTTTTTGGAGTCAGTTAAGAAATAATGATACGATACGATAAGATATTATTGGATGTGGGTATTACTATGTATAAATGTGTATTTATTTACAAAAAAAAGAAGTATATAAGTAGTATATCAGTCATGTGGTACCCATAACACAAGCTCTGCTTACTGTGGGGCCCGATGATGTTGTGTGAAATGTCCGGCATTATTATTTATTATTATTATTATTAATTAATCTCAGGTAATAAGGTTTACAATGATAAAAACACTGTCATTTAAATAAGGAAATACTGTGCTATAAATGACAAGTGGGAATCACAGCTTGACAAATTTCACCTATGTTACTGGTCGATTACAATTTCAAAAAGTGAGATTTGGGTTAGAATCCATGAACAAAAATTAAACAAGTTAAAAAAATATAAAAAAAGTCATACGCGTGCGTAACATGGTGTTTATTTGTAGGTTCATAGTGATGTTTACTTTCCTTCAAAAAAGCATGCGACGAATCTGCTTTAACTCAGTAACAAAATGAACAAGGATAATAAAAAAAAAAGTTTCTTGCGGGATTCTTCTTAAACTAGGATTAGGAAGAACCAGTATTCACCTAACATACAGCATAGCATAAGAAGACAATTCAAAATGGTCATTGTGATTATGTAACAAATATTTTTTCTTTATCACAGAGGTAATCGAACCCGCGCCTCTTGATTCTCACCCAGATCCAACCCAGTTCGTCTTCTCGTGTTACTAGTTATTTCAAACCAGTGTGGTGAAAGTATTAAAGTGCCCCTCAAAGGCTTTCGTGCACTTGTCACATGTTTAAAAGCTTCTTAGGTTCTACGACATGCCTTTCGTCACGATGTTTTCATTCACCATTTGAGAGTACTGGTATAGTGCACATCCATTGGTGCACGACCGGATTCGAACCTATGACCATAGGATCGGAAGGCGAGGCTACCACCACTAGGCCACCAGTGCTCTAACCCAACACAGTAAAAAGACACATGTAGAAACTTTTACATTAAAACTCATATATTTATAACTTCCGCACAAACTTAACCTAACTTTACATTCTAACTTTATTGTGTACGTGAGCATCCTTAGGGATTGCATTCCTGCACTCTATTTGTTCCTTACTCAGATTCGCTTACTCCTTAATATTTGCCTCATTTCATCTTTTCCTTTTTCCTTTATATGCACAAGAAATATCAAGATTAGAAATTAATAAACACCTTACTTATAATCGGCTCGACTCGACATACAGAATGATGGATAGATAACTCTTTATTGCTATACCACACAGAAAAATACAAAAACAAATATTTTACAATAAAAGTCAATACAATAGGCGGCCTTATCGCTAACAGAGATCTCTGCCAGGCAACCTTTGGATGGATTGGACTATAAATATACAGAGAAGAGGCATGTTGGTGTAGTACATATAATTACGTACAAAACGTACATATAATTCTATACGTACATAATCTTTAAATAAACTAAATATAATAATATTGATATAAATACATACATACATAATATGTATAATAATAAACAGATAAAATCGTAGCACTAAAGTGGGTATCAAATACAGTGCAGCTTACAAAGCAGATTTGTCGTAAATTTAAAACAAAACTCCTTTTCAATTTTCTGTTCTTGCCCAGGTACTTAAAAATGTAACGTGAAGGGTTTCGGTATAAAACGCATTGTAATTAATGTAACGGACGACTCATAAATCTTTAGATCGTCCGTAAACGCACTTGCTCAAATAGGTATGTAGAACTCGAACATCCTTCGTACTTACCTAGTTAGATCGTACGAAAAACGCGCTTGCTCCAATAGGTTGTGGGGGCGGGCTTCATCCGTATTTTATAGATTAGAAAAAGTTTGCACAAATTTATAATTTGGAAGAAATAAATATCTCAATAAGGGAAATGTAAATTTCTTTTGAATATAAAATATCTTTAAACATAACGTCAACTTCTGTCAATTTAATCACTGTTTAAAATAATGCCATCCCATTTTTTAAAGAATATAGTGACAACTAGTTGAAAGGCGTTTATAAGTAAGGTCGAAATTAAAAAAAAAATGGTTGTCTGTAAAGTCGATAAGTAAGGTCGAAATTAAAAAAAAAATGGTTGTCTGTAAAGTCGGTTTACGGACTATAATTTTACGTGATAACGTAATAAGAAAACATTGCTGAAAAATTGCACACTTTTAACCTATTAAGATGCATCACAAGCCGAACGCTTAGGCCGATCATGCCTCTCTATCGCTTGTCCCGCGCTCTCGCTTGCACGCTCGTTTTAGGCGGAACGTGACAATTTTTTGTGCGTGCAGCCGGCGTTGATCGATTTATAAGACGTTATCACGTCTAAAACTTTGATCTTAGTAAACACTTCAGACTTCTAGTATTAGCTTAGACTGTCGGTGTTTTTAATTTCAACATTCGTATTTTACGGCTTTAACACGCGATTAGCTGACCTATGCAAAAAAACTATAAACGTTTACAAATAAAAGCATGCATTTGTTTAAGCATCTGGTGTTTTTATGTGTATAGTATGTATTTATTTTTTCTTCAAACTTTATAATGCATTTTTGTTTTTGTCTTTTGGATGGTAAGCACTTTATGCTTATCGTTTTTCTTGACTGTCGACCTATAATCATCAGTTTTGGCTGTGGTGATTAATTATGCTTATGTCGCTAACTGTACTTGCAATAATTTTGGTATGCGGGACGAATATGTACAAATATTATTGTGCGGGTCGAATACATACTTTTTAATTAATGGAGTGGGCCGAAAATCCGGGACGAATGTGGCATAAATCAAATTAAGACCTAAAAATTCATATAAGTTTTATAAGAAACAATTTACTTATGATAAAATAAAGGAAGGGCTGTGGATTTTGTTTTATAATAAAATAAAACGGGAGATAAAGAAAGATAAGAAGGTACCTAAGCAGATGACTATAGTTTACATTACATTTCGTTATGCATGCAGAATTATCACGTAATTAGAGCGGTTTCATCTTTTATAGCGAAGGAATTTAACCGTAAATATATTTACGGTTAAATTCCTGGCGAAAAGCAAGAAAGCTGAAAATTATAACTGCAAGTAGGTACACTCAATTTAGCGATTGTCAGTGACTTGATGACTGCCCTCTGGCAGTGATCTGGATCAGTTGAGCTATCTACAAAGCGTTTAAAAGTTACTTAGATAGCTTAACTGTATAACCATGTGAAACGACCTCTGTGGCGCAATGGGCAAGGCCCGTCTGAGACGCAGAAGATTACGGGTTTGATTCCCTCCGCGGGAAATGTATGATCTGCAAATATTTGTCTCTGGTCTGGTTGTTTTTCTATGTATAATATGTATGGTGTTACAAAAAAAGATGTAAGTAGTATATCAGTCATGTGGTTCCCATAACACAGGCACTGCTTACTTTAAGGCTAGATGATGTAGGTGTGATGATGTAGCAAAAAAAAATTTTGTGAGTAATTTTTTTTTGTATTTTATTTGTCAGTTTTATTGTTGTTTTAATAAAATCATAATCTATTGGCCCTCAATTCTGTTGGCACCAACCTAACTAAATTTAGCTAAAATTACGTTTTGAACTGTCAAATTAACCTTTGGTATTCGGCTGCTACCGACTTATCCTAATATAATTTTATCCAACTTAATTAAGCGTTCCTAATTTAGTTAGACGGTACCAACCGAATAGGTTTTACAAATGCTATGACTACCTAAATATATTTTAGACAATTCCTAATTTTAGAAATGAACCTACCGAATTGCCACTAAATGATTTACGAGTAGGTACCTATCATTTAAAATTATGTTTCCAGGATATACCTGTCTAAGATATACCTGATGTACCTGGATATACCTATCTCCTAATAGCATTTGACGATCTCTGTGGCGCAGTGGACTAAGGTCCGTCTGAGACGTCGAAGGTTGTGGGTTAGATTCCTGCCGCGGCACAAAAGTTTGTATGATCTGCAAATATTTGTCGCGATTCTGGGTGTTTTTCTATGAATAATATTTATGTATTAAAAATTATGTAGTATATCAGTCATGTGGTAAAAGTCATAGTCATAACACAAGCTCTGCTTACTTTGGGGCTAGAGGATGGTGTGTGAAAGGTCCGACATTATTATTTATATTAGTTATAATAATGATGTCGTAACATATTGTTATTATAGTCGTGTATTTCATCATCGCTTTTTGCAACGGTCAGCTAGCTGAGTTCTATTTCTTCATGGCAGCCATTACTACCTGCAATCGCTTAGCACACATTAACATTCTATGCAAGTAGAATGTACTGTGATTTATTATATTCGTGCTGGATATATCGTGCTTTACTGTCATAGTATATTATAACCCATTACCTGTGGTGACTTCGATTCAAATACAATTTTTTTATTCTAAAAAGATAGTCGTTTTCAAAATTATTTTACGGCGTCCGGTAGATACATTGCGTGACCCAAGAGCTGGCTCCTATCTGGCCCAGCGTATTAGCATTGCCATTCAACGTGGTAATGCCGCCAGTATCTTGGGAACGCTGCCCTCTGGCAGTGATCTGAATCAGTTGAGCTATCTATAGATCGTTTTAAACGGCCCTTAGATAGCTCAACTGTTTTTTGTCCTGTTCATCCAAAGGTTGCCTGGAAGTAGCTTGTAGCGATAATCTGCCTATTGTACAACTTTGTTGCTAATATTTTTTTTGTGTTCTCCCTTCATACACTAATCAAAATTCTCCAATCTTCACATACCAGAGAGTAAACAACGAAAGTTTGTCAATCCATCAATTCATCCTTTTTAAAATACCTGATATATCCCTCACGGTTTAAGATAATTCCTAAAATACTCGGCTTAATGACTACACTTTAATAGGTAAGTCTTTTAACGGCTGAGTACATTCATCATTCGTCGTAATGAGGTCATTGACACGGTGACAGCTGTATGCAGCCGACCTCGTTAGCACAAAGTAAATTCCGTACAGAGTCCTTTCTACTCAAAATGTACTCCATATTTTCACTGGCCTTACAGTTGTAGTCTAACGATTATTTTTTGATTAAGCTGCTAATGTTATTAATTGATATAATCAGTATCATAATGAAAACTGGACTGTTCTTTTATAAGGTACTACTAACGTGAAATATACACCTAAACCTTCCTTACGAATCACTTTCATTCGTGAATACCGTATGAAAATCTCAGGTACACTTTAAGGATAATATAATGATAGTCTAAATCTTACTACGGGGGTGAGGTTCCCAATTACTACACTACCTATTAAAAAATTAAAAGCTTACGTAAAGGGAACAGACAAGCCACTGTGCCTTGTCTTACTTGTCTTATGAAGTAAGCGTATTATAATATAAATGACAATATTATTAATAAAAATGTATGGCCTCATGTTGATCTGCCCTCAGACAGTTAACTGACAGATTTGCAATATATTAACTACTGTCATCTTGCATTCGTTTTTCGTAGTTAAGCTAGTTATAAGAAGGATCACAAAAAAGCGCTAGAAACAGGACGAGTTTCTTGTCAGATCTTCTCGGACTTAGTTAGGAGGAATTGGCACATAATTTCACCTAGTATATAAGACGTTCCAAAGTGATCCTTGTGATTTAATCTGAATACGAAAATCTCGTATTCAGATAGGGATAGATGGGATGGTAGGAGATATGGATACCTTACAGTTGTAACTATATCTCCTTTAAGAAAGGTTTTTCACTTTTGTATGTCTAGGAGGGAGCATTATATGCGCTCACGAAGGGACTATAGGGACTTCATCTCCTAAATCTATGTTTTTCGTGCCCATGGTCGGCATAGGTTGACATGGCACCTGACGTTGTACGAAGATAAACTTCTTAACTGTTCTTACTTTGTCGTTGCGCTTGAACACTTCGCTTTTTTATAAATTTCAATTAATTAGAACGCGTTCAATCCGCCATGGAATTAGTTCAGCTTTTCGGTGTTTTCCGGCATGACGTCATCGTTAATAAAGTTTTCTAGCTACCCCCTGCCCCGGCACTTGATTCTGGAGAGTCTGGAGTTGACTGACCTAAATTAACTACTTACTCTTAAATGTTGCTCGGCGTTTTATAAGATTGACTGTACAGGATGAGGACTATAATTTTAATAATGAATTTTCTAGATAGGTTTTTCCTGAGGTCGTGAATGAGCGAAATATTATCAAACGCAATCAAAATAAATGTTCTTTAAAATGACATTCTTTCGCATGCCCAATTGACTGTGTGGTATGTAGTGGACTTACTATACTGACGAGTGGAGACTAATTGCAAGATAATGATTTCGGGTTATCGCTAATTTGCTTGTAAATTAACTACAGTGGCATTTCCTGATGTGGAACTGCTTTTTAAATTAGGACGACATAAATTCGTTCAACAATCACGATAATATACATGTTAGTTATGTATACCATTAATGACGTGCCTTGCCGTATTTAAAAATTTAAAAATTGAAACCCAATTTTTTTGTGTTTCTGAAACAGAAATGTGACCATAATCTTTTTTGGCGGAATGTGCTTCCACTAGCTGCCTTTTATGCTAAATAAAAAATCGTATGTCCGTTCCCAAGCTACAATCAATCCTTACGAAATTTCATCAAGTTTCGTCCTGCTGTTAAGCCTTTAAAACAAACAAACAGACACTCTTTCGAATGTATAATATCAGTATGGATATGGATAGACCCATAATCTGTTCAGTTCATTACCGAACCCCACTAAATTATATCTATAGCTTGTTATAACTCCGAGGTGACAAACAACATAACATAACGTCTCAAAGTAAATTGAGCAATACCGCACCGTTTTAATAACGGTAGGTGGATATTGTTTAATTGGTTGGCATAAAGCAAAACTGCATTCCACACCCAAAAGGAAAAACAAGGGTTGCGCCCGCGCTCCAAGATCCAAAGATACGTAGCTAACTCGCCCGAGCTATCCCGACGATGACCGAAGAGGCCCGAGACCTCGAGGTCATTCAACGCTTCCTTTAATTGCTGTCCCTTATCAACCTTGGAGTACCCATCTATCTGTCTTCCTCACTCCCATTTGAATATTCTTTATAAGGTATAGAAAATGCAGTCTGGCGATGATTTAGAAAAGCGGTGGGACCACTCGAAGAGTCTGGTTTAAATTGAATTAATGTGGACATCAATTTGTTAGGCTATAGACGGTCGCTCCATATTTGGTAGCTTAATCGACTTTGATCATGGTGATTTGAGAAGATTGATTTTTAAAAGATGTTGAATAATACACGATTCTGGACCTTATGTCTCAAGTACCATGTAGTTCGTTGCTTTATCTTGGTAGTTGTGATCGGGAGTGGTTTCCGATTGCAATAGCGCTCATTCCTGTGTATCGTAATCTCTATTGTCTAACTTTCCCTTGAGTTATTTCAATGCTTATTGCATGCACCGTTATGTTCTGAAGTTTCCCTTCGATAGAACGCCCAAGATTTTCTTGATTGGGTGGATGACCCCATAAGCAGTATGAATGTATCTCTCTAGATCATTGGCAAAAAACGTAACGTTCAAAACGTCATTACTATGACAACCTCTGTGGCGCAGTGGGCTTAGGTCCGGCTGAGAAGCAAAAGGTTGCGGGTTCGATACCCGCCGCGGTACAAATGTTTGTATGAAATGAAATATGTATGTATGAAATGAAAATGAAGTATTTGTCTCGGGTCTGGGTGTTTCTATGTATAATATGTATGTATTTACAAAAAAAAAAGTGTATAAGTGGTATATCAGATCAGCCATGTTGGTACCCATAACACAAGCTCTGCTTACTTTGGGGCCAGATTATGCTGTGTGAAATGTCCGGTATTATTATTATTATTATTATATTCCATTGCAAGACATCTTTTTGTAAGATCCCGATAAACTTATGGTTATAAATCGTTTACGTGATGACTATCAAAGTTCATGGACCGCTCTATCTGGGATTCAGACCAGAGCGGCGCAAACGCAGATATCGTCATCAATTATGGAATGTCACGAGCGTATATCATTGAAGCATCAAGGCCGTATTTACACATATAACAGAATACCATGCATGCTACAATATTCGCAGATATATGCAAATAAACACAACAGTCACATACATAATAGCCCTTACTACCCTACATCACTATTCCCTGTATCGTAGGTATCTCAAACAATAACCAAACCTCACAACCGGTTGGTATTCCAGAAATAAATTGATCGCATGTTCATTTATTTGTTGACAAAATGAGCATTCAACTTTTTCAAAATTACGCTTAATTTAACCATTGCCAGTATGAGCTCCTCCATCAAATCACATTCATTCCTTAGAAGATTACTCGTTACACCGATATCATCTTTGAAAAGAGGCTTTAACTTTGGTATATCTAAATCCATTTAAATAAAAGCATTGGCCATCCCGGCTAAGTTTATAGCTGCACGGAAGAACCATTGATGCATCTGAAGCCTGGAATATGCTTTAAATGTGATTGCGTCCAAGAACAATCCAGATTGAGATAGAGGGCACAATAGACCTTCCTCAAACTATGACTAATGGACCTCAATAAATCCACCAGACATAAAGTGCGGTTATTGATAATTCAAATTGATATTAAGGTCTGCAAGCCATTGTTAAAGCGGCCTCTTTCGTTTTGTTTCCCGGACATATTTCGGGCGACAATCACCCACAGAATAAATAGAACTACCCTACTCAAGTTTCACTCCAATGATACTGGTCCGTTCTTACAAACCCAGTGTTTCAAATCCGTAGGTTTTTAAGTTCACTCTTGCTTCAAGGATCATCTTGGATAACATGTGGATTGCCTATGCTGTCTCGTCGACGCTAGAGGGACACACCTAGATGAGATTTCTGAAATGATCCATAGAAACCACTTCTAAACTGTTGGCTGAAAATTAAACAAAACTTAGTAAGAAAGTAAGCTCAATAAATAAGGCTCAATTTCTTGAAAGCATACATTAAGTGACGCAGGTCAACTGGCCAATCAATTTTCGGCTTTCCTTATAAATCATCTCCGACGTCACTCCGGGCTTCTGGCTAGAAAGGAGGAACGCTACCAAAATTCATAGCCAATAAATTTTTAGGGGACGAAAGTAAGGCAGACGAATGTTCGAATCTGTCTTCATTGTCCATTAGCTACTGGACTGATACTTCCTTACTTTGTACATTAATGTTTGAACGCTTTCTTGGCATTCTTGGAGTAAATTTTGTAACTAGGTCATGTTTGCCTATTTGTCTTTCTGTGATCATGTTAAGATATGTAGAGCATAAGTACTAGCAAGCAAATATAATTTACACATGTTCAGTCGTGTTCTTTGGAACACAAGTAAATAATTTCGAATCTGGATAACAGAACCTGGCCCTCTCGCATCTGTGTTAAGTCTATTCACTTTAAAAACACCCAATTACTCGTGTTTCGTTACTCACTCTTGTTCATACACGTATTACCATTTCAAATGAAGTTATTTCTCTTTGACTTTTACTCCCTAATAAAAATGTGTGTTATGCAATACGTTTCGTATTGCATAAATATGGAATTTTCTACTGCATGCTTTGAATGGTAAGACTCGTTTTGATGCAGTCTAATGACGGGCTTGTGTTGTGAATTATTGTACGAATTCCTGCTTCAGGGTTCCTCGAAATGATTTGAGTGCCAGTCACATTTGAGTGGCTTTCCTTACGAGAATGGTGATTGCAATATTGAACCTACTCGTAACATCTGTAATGAATTTTATGGATTAACGGCCTGGCCGATCCTTAAGACGGAGTTGATTGACGAGCTGTCATAGCCTAGAACTGGAACCAACAGCTTTTCATCATAATTTTCATCATTTCATCAGCTTTTCATCTATTCATCATAACTGAAGATCGTGATCACTTTATACTGCTATATAGATACTGCTTGGAGTGTTGTCAGAACTTCTGATATAGGCCATTTGGAACAGCTTTACGTACTTTCAGCCCGGGCTCAGTTGTCAATGACATAAGCGGTCTGTCAGACGACCATTCGTTAAACGCACTAAATAACCAGTTAGGAAAATTGTAAAACTAAAAAAACTTAAAGCTCACTTTTTGGGCACATAATGGCACGCAAGAGACAGGTCTCACAGCGTGAGGCGATAATATATTGTAGGTATTATACAAGGCTGATACGTAAAGAGATTCAACACGCGAACCCACGCATATTGAAATTTAGGATTCCCATTCAAATAGTGAATTTATCACTACGAATGTCGTAACTGTCTCCTACCCTAGCTAACACGTCAACTGTCCCAAATATTAATATCTTAAGTAATACCAAAACCTTCCATTTGCTTGATGAGAAGCATCATCATTATTGATGAGCCTTTTATGTTTCCACAAGTACTCTATTCATCAGACAAAATTTGCTCGCCTGTCCAGAAAAAAGAGCGCGTATTTCTGCTATTATTTTTACGAGCTCCTGCCGACATTATCGGTAAGTTAGGTAGATATCTAAAGGAGCGTCGAATTTCGTTCTGAAACCGTCAATGTTATTCCATCGTATGACAAGTAGGTTAACCTATTCAATGTTCGAGGTCTGACAGACGATCCAAATTAAGAATTTTCCCATTTACCCGCTTACTTCCCTTTTTCTGGCGGAAAGAAGCGTAGAGATAATAGTAGCTCTTTATTAAATAAAAGACGGTATAATTTTGACAAAGCATGAGACGTGAGAATGTGAATTCGTGAGAACGTGGAAAGGATTTCGTCGTCACGTAAGTAACGGGAGAGTGGATAAATTGTAGGAAAAAAATGGCGGAGTCGGGAGTTTTTTGGTGGAGATCTCGATAATGACGCACTCGACCCGTTCTCACAGTTGACAATAATAGTAGGTAACTTTGTACATTTCACTCAAACGTTACTGAAATTTGCACTGATAAAATGAAGCCACGGGTAATTACAAGTGTATAATAAAAAAAAAGTTAAATGGCCATAAAATTACAAATATTAACCTGGGCCATCGTTATTTTTATCCTTTTACCCGCAATTTTTACAAAATATTTTCACGAATGACCACAATATTTTCCGCGTGCACCCACCTCACCATACCAAAATAATCCAAACAATAATGAAACATTTACATATTTGTAAGTAGTTTGTTTAGGCTTGAAATTTCGTGTTCAAGGTGTATTCAATCTTAGGGCTAGCGATATAAAGCTCATGCAACGTTGTAAACAGTGTGAAAGTGACATAGGTTTAAGTTATAAATAGTAGAAGCTCAAGTGGGGTCCACCATCCAGTGACTAAGGTCTCTTAAACATGCATCCTGCATTTGTTGACCGAGATAAAGGACTTGCGACCTTATTTACATTCTACAATATTTTCCTTGAGTATATTTTTTATTAGGTAAGTTTTTCCAATTTGGGGGATGGTAAAGTTTTTAATGATGTTTCGCTGCTTTTAATTTTTTAATTTATTTTATATAGAGGCGCCTTCGCATCATTCACTTTCGTATTCGTCTAAAACAAACCTTTTTGTTATTAAATTAAGAATGAATAAATAGATATTGGTGAACAATATACAAAACCACCTAGAACCAAGCTGAGCATATCTTGTATCATGGTGACCACATGACTGATAGAATACTTATATATTTTATTCTTGTAATTCCTTAAAGGTTTTATTATTGAGTCTGACTTAACATATTTTCTGTTGTTTGTCTCTTGCATCTATTTCCTCAACCTCCGCAAAAATGAGGATTGATCCACTTTTCCGCGAAGTATTTTCATTTCCACGTTTGCTATTGTTAGGTTGGATCATAAAAGTCCCTGAAATAGAATAAGCAAAGTATTCGCTAAAGAGCAATCAGCACAAATTAGTAAATTTGCCAGTCAAATTATATTTTGTGACTCTTGTTTTGCTCTTTGAGATCATTACAGCTGGTTCGGGGAAGTACCTAGTACTACACAACACACTAAAATTTATTTTATGTTGAAATTTACGACCACCAAACAGTAAATACTTATAATTTGACAAAGATATTGGACCCAACTCATTGTGTCAGTTGGGTCGTAAACACAGCAAAAAATCCAATACAATACATAATTTTATTAATTTTCACTCACTGTTAAATGTTTTGAGTGAACATACATAATGTTCACTCAAAAAATCATGTCAAAATCATGATAGTTTCAAAAGATATATATTTATTAATTAGATAACTCAGAGTAACATGACTTTACTCAAATGTGCCTCTGACTCAAAGCCGTCATTAGACTTTTTTATATATCTATTTTTTTGTAAAAGTTGAAAAATAAATTCCAATGCCAATTCGACTTCCTCCATAAACACAGCGTCGAAAGGTGAGCGAAAGCTCAACAATGTATTTTATTTTACAAATTTTACGGGGAAAGGAAATGCAGAAGAACAATGAACAATTCGGCCTGCCTGTCATTCAGCAACATTGAGTACTGTTGCTCTAGGCTACAAGGTAAGGCTATGACTTGGCTAGACAATGAAACTACGTAGAAGATCTAGATTATAGATCTAGATAGATACTGTCTACTGTGTATAGTCATAGTGGTAGGTAAATTGTGGCGCTCAGACCTGTTCATGGAAAGATACAATGCACGCATATTTCTGAAAGGATTCGGAATCCGGATCTATAAGGCTTTGTTATCACAAACGGAGCATAGCCTCGGCTGTACAATAGGGTTTGATGGATTATAGATGAATAAATAATGTAAGAAACGATAGTAGAAAGAATTGATTGGACAACTGTTGAGACTCAGTTGCTCAGTGACTCGGTAAACATAGGAATTACTTAATGATGAAATAACTATGTTTATTTGAAAAACATCGATTTGTTGAGCCGTAAGCTTACGGTACAGTCTTATTTTGTTGGTATAATGTTTTTCTCCAAAATGTTGATTTTGTCGAAATCTTTTGGAAATAAGTAATGTCGGTAATCGGAATCTTTAGTTACCCTATGACCGTCAAACACTATTATTAATTTGAAATTGCAACTGCAGGCAAATTACCGCTTTAAAGCATAACTAAAACAACGTCTTTGTGGAGAAAATAGCTTTGAACACTAGTCCTTTACCTTGGCATCAAAGAAAATACCGGCTCATTAAAACTGTTTCTATAATCCTTAGAGCTTAGCTCCCGGCTTACTAAGATTCGAATAAGAAATACCATCGTTTAAATTATAAAGGCAGAAAGTTACTATGAACTATGTAAACAAGATATAAATCTCAATGTCCGATCGACAAAAAACTGCTATTTACAAAAAGAGCATAGCAAAGCAATACTCTAAATATCTCAAACCCGATTTGATGGGAGCGATAGCAGAATATTTATTGATTCGCCGTGACACGACTTGCAAGATTCTCTTATCCAATCTGATATCGTATATCAGTCAAGGCTAAGTG
Source organism: Lampropteryx suffumata (assembly GCA_948098915.1). Taxonomy (NCBI): domain Eukaryota; kingdom Metazoa; phylum Arthropoda; class Insecta; order Lepidoptera; family Geometridae; genus Lampropteryx; species Lampropteryx suffumata. Next base: position 13,085,111 of record OX402565.1, on the reverse strand, counting down.
AAAATACCCATACCCATATATCGAACACTATTACATTGGTAGAGAGCTTGTTGCAAGTCAAATATGAACAATATGTCAAGGCGAGTAACGTTATTAGGAGGATCAATAGATGGCTCAACTCAACCCGATTACTACCAGGCGCAAGCATTGTCATAATTTTGTCAGGCCATCATTCTGGCAATAAATTCACACCTTATTTTGTATATCACAATATAATCGAAGATAACATAGCAACACCCTAACTACAAAGACCGTGACTTCGAACCGTAAAACTACTGCGATGGGAATTGGTGTCAATCAGGTTTTTGTTGTAGCCAAAAATTGGGAAGTGTCGTTAAAAAATCCATTTTACTAGCTTTGGTTAACTTTATTCAGCGGATATTTTTTGCTAGTGTACCGCTCGATTTAGTTTGTATGCATACTAAGTGATGGTACTCAACCCTATTTTGTTCAATCGTTATATTATTAACTGGACGCCTCGTTTTGACCCTGAATGTCAAGTATTCTTGTTTTCATAGTTCATCTCTCGCTATATAAGGACTATATTAATTGTGGTATATTTTCTACTTTTTTCTTCTTTATTTTCTTCAACAGCTTTAACTGAGTTTTCGACACCTGAAGCTCATTTTGACACAAAATATGAGTTTTTAGTCTGTTTATCTTATAATTTATACAACATCAATGGTTTCTTAATGTATGGAATAGGGAGAGATGTTGTGCATTGTTAACTTCACTGTACTCAGGTTAACAATTTCATAAGTACTCTAAATCAGTAGAATTGACCTCTCAACTCCCCCGGGACTCCCAACAGTTCCATTCACAAAATTGCAACGCAGTAAAAGGTCCGGTCCGGACTGCCCTCTTCTGGGAGCACTCGAGAATCCTGTTTCTTTAAGGTACAGTCGAGTGTTTCTTACAAAATTGGGGAAAATTGTGAACATCTTCTCTGAAGTGACCTTTAAGATTTTCCTTGATCGTCCATCATAAAGTAAAACGTGGCAGGACTAGAAATAAATAAAAAGTGCTGTCGAATTGTGCGAAATGATTGCAAATATAATTATGTTGATTTTAAATCGCACGTCTCCAGGGATTCAACATTGCGAAATACATTTCGGAATCAGAAAACATTATTCCGAATCATCATGGATTTGTCTCTGTCGAAGCAATCTTGTGAAAGCTCCTGCATATTTAATTGACTTTATTTGCAAATAGCGGGACGCGCTGTTTCGTTCGGGTGAACTACGAGAGTATTTCAAAACATCTCCGTTGCATTTCCTTAGGGTAAACCTTCCACAGGCTTCGAGAACTTACAAGTGTACAATAGTACGTGATTACGTACAATTATTGTCAGTCAATCAGTAACGTAACATATTTGCATATTTCAGCAGTCAAAGTTACTTTATTAATCCCGTTGCCATGCTTTATGCATTCGCTCCAGTTTTAAAACGATATCACATTGCAGGAGATGTAATCATTGTCTCCGACTTTACCGTTAGCCGTCGGATCCTCAGCGTTGACCGACGGCAATCAGTGCAGAACAGAAACAAAACGCTCCACGTTCACAGTCACGGTGTATACACAGTCAGCGGACGAATTCAGCGGAAATTAATGTTTGATAGAAACGATTTGTCCTACCTGCAAGTTGCATCGGTACCTATTACGGCCCCCTGATCTTGTCTGAAATCTGTTATAGAAACCAAACTAATAAAATGTGAAGGCGAGTATTATTGCTACGATAATTAGACACCTGAGAGTAGGTAAATCAACAATCTACATACATGCAAGCCCAAGTTATTAGTCGTCGTTTGTTTGTAATAGATAAACTCAAAAGCCCCGATTTAAAAAAAAAAACACCTAAAGATAATTGCATTATCAGTAACATGGAGTAACATGGGCTTTATTTTATTTTCCACAAGATTAGATATCCCGACGAAAATTTAAATAATATTGTAACTCTAAAATGCCTCCGTGCGAAGTGTGTCGTTAGTTATTTATAAACAAAAATATGATATGACATTGTATCTAGCTCATTGCTTAGCATTGGTTGCCTAATTATGCGTTTACTTTGATTACGTTTTGCTTAAAATATAGGTCGCGGCGGTTAATCATTCGGTCGTCCGCTAAATTGTCATACAGCCTAAATTCTAGCTAGAGCGAGAATTCCGTCGACAATTTCGTTCATTCCTTTTGAGTTTTCATTTTCAGTGAAATTGTGAAAAGCTAGAACCAGCGCCGTGTGTATCGCATGTGTGCCGCCAATTAACGTGGCTTTTGATTATGTTTATTTATTTGTTTTGCGTCTTTTGCATTGTTTGCTTCAGTTTTTGGTATTACTTCGTTGGTTACGATACTGCGGTTGCTATTTATTGATGTTCTTTTTACTTTATCAGCCAGTTTATGGTAAGAAGCCGCTACATCTTAATATATCTTTCCATTGAAATGCGTATTTTTGGAAATCAGTTACTGAACATAATAAGGTCAATAATATAAATACTAGCAGTCACGTTCGCCCGCGCGTTTTAAAAAGAAAACAAATATCTTATTGTAAATCTAAACCATTCTCGAATCCACTGAATCCTAAATATTTGACTACCACTACCCATCGTGTGGTATATCGTTAGATAGGCCTTATTATACTAGAATTATTATATTATATTATTATATTATTATATTATTATTGGCCTTATTATATTATATTATACTAGAAGTTATTTTTAAATAGTTTTCCGTTTAATAAATATTTAGATTTCATGTGGCCGTATTTGGGCATTTTTGATATTTTGATAGAGGTCAGTGTTCCCGTCCCTTACCCACTAAAGTGTTGTTTAGAGACAAGATAATTAAATAAAAGTGATACACGATAAGATTAATACTCTTTCGAAAAAATCTGCATTGTTTTCGGAAACATCGGCACAATTTTTTTATTAAACAGTGGAAATAGAGCCTCGACATTTATGGGTTGTTCGTGTTTTTAGTAAAAACACATGAAACAAAAGATTTTCGCTTTCACTTCTACCGTAACGCTGAATTTTCCATTGAATTTTCATACTTTTAGCGTGGAAAGTTTTTTTATGTTTTAGTTAGTTTTTAGCTTATCAATAATGCTTTGTATACCATAGTCCTTATTCTAGTTGCCTGATGTGCACTTAGACAACACGAATAAGGGCGATTTTCAACACAGAAGAAAAAAAAACAAACAAAAAAAAAATTTCTAAAATATTTCAATACAATCATAATCAATACAATTAAGGATCACTTTAAAACGTTTTACTAAGTGAATTTAGGTGCTAATTCCTACGAATCCAAGTCCAAGAAAAACTGGCAAGAAAGTCGTCCTGGTTGTCGCATTTTTGTATGATCCATCTTATAACTACGAAAAATTAATACAAGATTTCAGTATTTTATACATTTCAAATCTGTCAGTCACAAAAAGAGCTCTGGTGGTCTAGTAGTAGTTTCCCCGGCCTCCGATCCTATGGTCATGGGTTCGAAAAATGTATGCCCTTTACCTGTACTCTCAAACGGTGATGGAAAACATCGTGAGGAAACTCATGTCGTGAAATCGGTAAAATTTAAAGACACGTGTACTAAAGGAGCCTCTGAGGCGCACTTTAATCCTTTCACCACACTGTTTTGAAGTAACTAGTGACAAGAAGAACACAACAAAATTTTTGCGGACCATCAAATGAATAACATCACGCGATACGCATAGCTCATTGATTATCGATTTGAAGTCAAACGAAAACGCGTTTTTGTAAATATTCAGAATCAGTCAGAAACATGGAGAACTAATCCGCATAGTAAACAAGGTCCGCAGTTACACAAACAACACATCCCATAATTGGCCCCACAGCGAGAACAGAAAGCGGCCAATTTGTTTGATACGCTTGTAAAAATTCAATTAAAATCAGTTACAGGTTGTGTTTACAGAACCGTTTGTTTTATTTTAATACAAATGTAAACATAGTTACAATTACCCCTAAAACACTCATACACACACACACAAACACACATAAATATTTCTGGACATTGCCCTCAACACTATCTAATCCTAAACTAAGCATAGCTTGTATTATGGTGACTAGATGACTGATAGAATACATATATATTTTTAAATACATACATATGATACTTATAACACCCAGAAACAGAACATACACCTGTGTTCATCCCACAAATGTTTATCCTGGGAGGGAATCGAACCCTCAACCTACAGCGCAGAAGACGGAGCTACTACCATCTGAGCTGACAGGCCAGTCAAAAATATTTCCCAAAATAACTTAAATTGGTTCATATTATATTATTTGACTATTATAATATTCAGTGCAGCCTTTTTATGACAGTATTCCTCGGAATTCCTCCACCTGTCTGTTTTCTACCTACATTTTCACTCAAACAAATTCTTGTCTGAATATTTACCCTTTGAAAACTCGTGAACCGTCCGACAAGGAGTTTACAAAGAAGCAAATATTTCAGAGACGAATTAGAAATACAAACGAAACGCCAGGTACACCAAAACCCAATTATAAGGCTACTTGATTGATTTATGTTTTCAAGTTAGTGGTGAGTGTGATTTGACCGATTTTCGGCCTTAAATCATTTCAATTCTATCCCAACGTATTAGCATTGTCACAACGTGGCGATGCCGCTAGTGGTCATGAGGACGCTGGATTAGTTGAGCTTTCTATAGATTGGATATTTTAAACGGTTCTTACATATCACACATGTTTTTTATATTATTGTGTTATATTATGTGTCATTATAATTATTTACTTGTATAATATATAAATAAAATAACTTTTGATTTCATTTGAATTATGAATGACCTCTGTGCGAGGTACAGAAGATTACAGGGTCGATTCCTGCTGCGGGATAAATGTTTGTATGATCTGCAAATATTTGTGTCAAACTGGGTATTTTTCATTTATAATGTGTATGTATTTAAAAAAAAGTATTTTGGTATATCGGTCATTTGGCTCCCATTTATTTATGGGTTTTTTCTGTGATTAACACGGCACAGTACCAATTACATTAATTAAACAAAATATTATTAAAGAAAAAAACAAACAAATGCAAGTTGTAAAATAAGTCAATTATAACAGTAATAATAATAATAATAATAATGAGATAGATAGAATATAAATTAAACACAATTTACAATTAACAATCTAAAAAAAAATACAAAATGTCGGAATGAATTTAATATGTGAATTGGTCAGCATTATTATTGACTTATTTACTGTGTTTAAAGCTGTATTTTTCCGTGTTTAAGGATGTTATTACTTGTTCTGATTCTTCACTGTCATACAAAGATACCTTGTTGCATACTTTTAGTTAAAAATACCCAGGTAAAGTTGAGTTTTCGATCACAATAAGCCCACTCTCACTCCTGTCCGTCATTTGTCAGTGTCTTGTCTACCTTTGCAAACTGTCCTACCTAAATAAATCCACACATTACACCCACTCACGATCTTTACTCATCAGTCGTTTCACTATAAATACATGTAGGGTGTCTTTTCTTTACATATATATATATTTAATACTTCAAAAAAGGAGGTTTCTCAATTCGACCGTATTTTTTTTTTATGCGTGTTCGCGGATAACTTCGTCGTTTATGAACCGATTGTGATGATTATTTTTTGTTGGAAAGGAGTTATCCCAAGGGTGGTACCATGATAAGGAAACCAGGATCGGATGATGGCATCCCAGAGAAATCGAGGGGAACTTTCGAAAATCGTAGTGGCGACCAGCGCGAAGGTTTGGAGTCGATCTGATGGTGAAGCCGAAAGACAGTCTAGGGACCTCCTCTACGATTTACAGCAATTACCTCGTGTTTGGGCTTGATTAATTTGTATTGATGAGAATTTTACACCTAGACGGGTTGTGACTGTCATTAGGGGCCTGATGATGAAGACGAAGGACAGTCAAGGAAACTGCTTTACGGTTACAGTACCTTCCTTGTGTATTTACATGAAGTCGGTTGTCTTTTTAGTTTTTAAAACGTAATTATATTTTTGGAGATACATTAACTAAATTCAAAGGTATAACTAAAATAAAAAGAGGCGTATTAAATATTATGTAAGTTGAACGGGATAATATAATCGGAAAAAGAACTGGTTTCGCCGAAGAAATTGGCCGAAGCCGAAAAACCGTTCGACTCTACGAATACAAAGGTTAATGACTCTTAGCGCCAATTTGTTAAAAGTTACTGCGAATTCCGTAGCACTTAAGTGATTTCGAAAAATTACTTTCTAACTAACTTCTTAAATTAGTAGGGCAATAAAGGCCTCTGAAACTATTTACTTTTGGCACGATTCCCTATTAGTGTCCGTGCAGACTTAAGTGAGTGAGAAAAAACGTAATTGATTCCCCATTTACGAACCTTCTCTACAGTTCCTGGCGATGTTCCAAACATGTCTAGAGAATTAAATCGTTACTCATATTTGACATGTATAAGTACAATTTATGTTGCGACTTATTTTACTTAATAACAAAAATAAAAAGTTTTGTAGCTTAAGTTTGAGAAGAAAAAGATATGCTATAAACATCTTATTAGAACAATTTAATACCTCTTAGGTTACGTATATTTATTTACAAAAATAATTACAGAATTTTACAGAATAATATAAAATACATGTGAAACAGTTGAGCTATCTAAGGACCGTTTAAAACGATCTATAGATAGCTCAACTGATCCAGATCACTGATCTGAGGGCAGCGCTCCAAAGACACTGGCGGCATTGCCACGTTGAATAGCAATGCTAATACACTGAGCCGGATAGGAGCCAGCTCTTGGGTCACGCAACGTATCGAGCAGACGCCATGAGATAATTTAGAAAACGCGGTGGGCTCCTGTTCCCCACGGGCCCAGGGTCTCAACTCCAAAAGGCCTTATCAAGGTCGGCATATTTGCGCATTTCGAGGTCCTCGGTACATTCACATTCCTTTTACGTAACATTTTCTATAAACTAATTATATTATTCATTAATTAATCCTGCGTGTTTTGTCTTATATTATCTTCTTTTTTATCATGACACCAATTATTTCGATCCATGTGGTGAAAGGAGTGAAGTGCGCCTCGGGGGCTCTTTTCGTGTACCTGACACATGTCATCGAATCTTACTCTTTAGGTACTACGACATGCCGGTTTTCTTACGATGTTTTCTTTTACCAGAAAAAGCCATTGGTGCACGACCGGATTCGAGTCCACAACCTTAGAAACGGAAGGTGGGGCCACTACCACTAGAGCACCAGTGTTCTCAGTGTATATATAATTAAAAACACATAGTTTCATTCACGTTAATATTCGAAACAAAATTAGGTTTATGTGTGTGTATGACTAAATATTTGCAACGATAACAATACAATTACAAGTGATTTTAAGCCTTTTATACAAAATTGGTTAAAATTGCCTGGTTATTTCGAACTCAGCCATCAAGAACCAGTCGAAACAAAAGCGCTTTCGCTCTAAAACTGTCTATGGTTAATTAAAACCGACAAAAAGCGTTAATTGAAGCAGCTGACGGGTAAAAACGTCCATAGCTATAAATAATCTGACTCCGTGTCAAATAACTCTTAGTAATTGAACTCGATTTTAAGTTTTTAAACGTTCTATAATATACATCAGCCATCTACAGAATTGAACCAAAAATTAAATTTATAATTAATCTAGTGGTGCAAAATAAGTCACAATTAAAAAAGATCAGCTTTATATTTCGATAAAGACGGGTTTTACGACGGGCACCGACACTGTTTCGATTTATCTAGAGAATCTTCATCAGGGTGAGATTGAGCCGCGGTCCGTGAGTTGGCGCTCGCGTTCACAATGAAGGTTCTCTCTAGATGAATCGAAACAGTGTCGAAACAACTCCCGAATGTTTTGAACGTGAAAAAGATCAGCTTATTTTTTATTTTAAAATAATAAGTTTGTTTTTTTTGAGTCAGTAAGTAAGAATATTATAACCAGTTGACTTGTGTGGTATAAGTAACCCAGCGACTCGCTTATTCACTGTGGCAGTTAATATCTGGCGTCTGGTTTTCTTTTGCCATCGTCCGTTCACCTCCAATGGGAATTATCTAAACATTTCTTATAGTTTTTATTCTGTTCATTGCAGGTAATGCTTCAAGGGCGGTATCCGGCCTGTGATAAGTATTTATTTTAAAATAAACAAGCTCTTCGCTGAAAATCTGATTCATCCATTCGTTTTAAAAAAAATAGGTCATTGAAATTACGATGCTTTTTTAAAATACTTATATTTAAACGATGTGAATCCCCTCTGACTTGTAAGCACCGAAGTAATATGTATGAGTACTCATTTGTAATTTTAGAATTATGTTCATACTTGACGATTTTGTATACGGTAATCCTTAGGATACCTATAGTTAAAACTATGTATTGTAAAATATCCAAGAATAACCAAGACTTTTGAATTTCAACATAAGAAGGTGCCCTCAGCAAATTCATTTTTGAATGAAAAAAATAACTTTAATACCGCTATTTAGTGTCTATCTTCTCGTTAATTGAAATAATAATAGTAACAAAGAATAAATGGTATGTATTTGCAATATTTTACCTACTACTTCCGCGTTCTAAATTGTATTTAATGTAATTATTAGTTTTATAATTTAATTATGAAATGATGTCTAATATATTTAATATCATCTTATCCTCTTGATTTTTCCTGTTCATCTTGACGTGTTAACTCATAGTTTACACTAATAGGCGAAAAGAAAGCATTAACCGTTATACTTTTTTAAGAATTCCTAAGATTAATATTTATTGAAAAAAAAATCGCGATTTAAGCGCCGTGAATAGGTACGTGTCAAGATTATTTGATCAGGGAATCGCCTTAAACTGATGCTTGCTTATTTATCTAAGTGTAGTTAAAGTATTTGTCTATCTTACAATCACATACTAGTTAAAGTGGCATTAAAATCAGTTGCCGTCATTATTGACATTAGAATGACAAGGATAGACCATTATTAAAAATATATAAGTATACGAAATACAAGCAGTGTAGAGCCCCAATTTATTATTATTTTAACGTTAAAGTATACAGTGGATTTAGCTTTAATTGTACCAATACATACCCCATTTTTTGTAATTTAATGCTGTTTTTGATAGTATGTGAATGGGTTGAACTAGTAGAACCGCCTACTGTTTTCATTTTCTTTCTATCTTTAATTTAATACCAGGATATCCTTATAGATATGATACCTGTTTCACAAAATGGTACCTAAAATACGTTGATCATATCTCTTAGTACGTCCTTTACGCCGTACTATCTTATAATTGGATTATAAAATATACGGTTTACCTACGCACTACTGATATATAACATGAATGAATATTCTACTCTCCTACCATTGATGTAGGTAGGTAAGTCAATTCAATTCAATTCAATTCAATTCAATTCAATTCAATAAATCTTTATTCAATAAAATTACAAGGACCACTGTGAATGGTCTTCTTACATGCTAGTGAATCTAGGTGCCGGTTCCTCCGAACCCCAGTTCAAGAAGAATCCGGCAAGAAACTCGTCTGGTCTTAACACTTTTTTGTATGATCCTTAACAAATTTGTTACGGATGCCGAGTCGAGTTGGAGCAGATTTACCCTAAGCTTTTTTGTCATCTAAATAATCAGATATTTTATAATATGCTTTAATAAAAGTTTCTGTTTAACTACGTTTTTAAATTTGCCAATCGACAAATCTAACATGTCGCTTGGGACCTTGTTATAGAAGCGTACACATTGTCCTATAAAAGACTTATTAACTTTAGCGAGCCTAACAGTGGGAAGTACTCCAGGTACACAGTGTATCTGCCTACTCAATCAAAAGCTTGTCGAATTCAAATTCAAACACAAATCCAATAACCCAATCTCATTGTTTCCGAGCAAACTCATAGAACAAAGATTATATTCAATTTAGAAATAACTTACGCCCTTGAACTACTGAATACAAAGTGAATACTAGCGGAGTAAGTTTCTCTGACGACACTTGTAAGTTGTAAATGATATTGAAACTTAAACTTGAAACGTTATGGTTTGAATTGTATTTGAAAGACCATAATGGTAATGATTATGTTTAGCTGTTGGTATAATTAAAACGCGGTAACTAGCTGGTAGGTATTCCACAGAAAACTTTCGATTTATTGAGGAATCAGATGTTCTACTTATGATCGGCCCAAAATGCAACGACAGCGCGTTCTAGGAAACGGACAAATTTAAGGGCGACATCTAGTTATGAATTGAGTAAACTTTATCCTAATGATTGTTAGTTATATGATAATCTAAACAGTAGCAGTAAATGAAGTCTAGAAAAGGTCGGAACATAGCAAATTACCAAGAGAGAACCTGTAGCCTGAGAGACAGTTTTTGATACTACATAAACCATTGATATACATTTACATTACTAACTCATCTTGAATCTACATATACATATATATATATATATGTAGATTCAAGATGAGTTAGTAATGTAAATGTATGGTTTATGGTTTATGTAGTATCAAAAACTATGTATATATATATATGTATATATATAGATAAGATGATGGAACGGAATTGAACTCAAATTGAAAAAAAAAAAAATCTTTTAGTTACTTTTAGAGTTACAATTACCCCGAACCGATAAAAATGTATATTGTTCTAGTGTTGTGCATAATGCAAACAACTCATTCTTACTCGTGTTATACATCGTTCACTATAATAGTTGTAGTGACCCAGGGCAGCTTATTCGCGGTAATTTCCGACTATTGAATAGTCTCAGCGGGCGCACCGCTCCGGGCTATATTACTCGTAATAAAATGCAATTATGTCTGAATGTTGCCAATTTGATATCGGCTCATTGTGAGACCCCAGGGGCAAACTCACGCTCCAGCACACAATGGAAGTCAGCTGGGGCACCCAATACAAAGGTGGCCTACTTAGCCTAGGGCGATTTCACGTCTTACGAAGTACTTCAATTTCCTAGAAATATTATAGCTGTTTTGAGCTTGCTTGACATGTCACTCATCACTGGCTTATTGATTGCAAACTAACTCAATTATTATTAAAATTATTTATTTTAAAAAACAAAACATAGATTTTGGAACAGGTAACAAACACCTATAGAAACCGGTATAAAAACGATGACATCTGCACATGTATAAAACTCTGTTATAGGCATAAACGCCCTCCTCTGAATTACGTTAATTACCAATGCCATTCTATAAAATAGCCCTCCAGTTTCTAACGCGCGCGGTTTGATGATGCAAGTATGTAGGTGCTTTTATCACCCTAGATATTAAAATGAGTCTCGCACAATTTTGCCGCTTCGTGCCAGTGGGTTGGGGCGTCTGCCGTCCACTTATATTCTAAGCAATATTCAGTAAATTTCAATATAGTATGACGATTTTATTGACAGCTATGACTATGAGTCCTTATATGTAAGCAGCATTAGTAAGGAAGGCCCATGTCCGCTGTCCGTCGGCCACGCTTCGTCAAGTCGTCAGTACGAGGCATTGCTTTTAGCTGATTGTGTGGGACTTAACTACCCTTGCTTCGGAAGTGTGTATTTGGGCAGCGGAGAAGTACTTTTCCTCTCGTCACTTTGATTTGAAGGATCTGGAAGGATCTTTGAAGGAAGGTTACATTTATTCAAGTGCTTCTTAAGAATCTTGGATCGGAAGTAATAACGTGTTTCGTAAGTTTCCTTGCATTGATTCGAAGGTTCCTTGTAAAATTGTAAATGTGTAGGTAAAACTAGTAACAAGTAGTTACTGGTCCTAATTCTATGTTTGTCTGAATAGCTAAAATTCCTTAAAATACTAGCGATCTTATTTTGTTTGAACCAAAATCTGAAAAACGCATTTTCTGTTATATTACACTGTTTAAATTTACCTAACTGAACTTAACTGAATTAGTTTTCATCTAATTTTTTAATCACTACGCAAAAAGGTTTTATTAAAACTGCGTAAAATACTAAAAAAACCATAAGGAAATAACTTTAACTTATGTGTAACTAAAAATGGTACCGCAGTTTTACTCTAACTCGAATCTAATTTAGTGTAGGTACGTAAGCCATAGATCATTCGTGTTTTAAAAAATTTTAACTAATCTGGCGAAATTACAGAATCACCAGTACTGTTTTGTTTAGTCTTCATTAGACTTTTTGTAGTAACCATCCGTATTGCGCAATTTGATACAGATTAATGATGTCCTAAATTTGAAATAAAGTGACCACTAACTTTTATTTTTCAAATTGGGTATCAAGTGTAAAAAAACTGTGCTGAAGTTCAATATACCATTCTCAATAGAATAGCCCCCCAGGTATAAATAAAAAAATATTGGTGGAAATTTTACACATCATTTAGCCCGCAAAAAACTAAAAGACAAATCCTGTGAGTCATACCATCCCACACACGAGTTTAGATTTTTCGGAAGTGTCCTCAACATCCTTAGTAAAATATTTGACATTCGCTAATGACTCTCTCGAAATGGTTCAAATTCAGCAAATAAATAAGACAAGGCTACAAAAAAATCTACCGAGACGAAATGTCGTTCTGTATTTTACACAAAACCACGCTTCAAAGTTGGAAACACTGTCACCCCCAAGGGATTTCACGAGCTCTTGAAATGCAACACTTACTCGATTTCATTCGCATTATTTTTCTGTCGCATCTGTTATTCCCCAAATAAAATGGGTGCGTACGAAAAGCAATTACTGTATTTTTCTATAGAGTTGGGGTCAAAATTGCCTCTGGACAGAAACACCCCATAATTTAGGGGACTGCACATATGCTGCGTAATGACTAGCACTCTTTGATTCGCACCATTAGTAGTAGCCCATTTTCACGGAAAACGGATACAATTTTAATTGGAGGCATAGTACAAAAAGATATACAGAAATGTTCAGATTAATACACAATAATATAAAATACGTGAGATACAGTTGAGCTATCTAAGGGTCGCTCAAAACGATCTACAATATACAGAAATGTTCAGATTAATACACAATAATATAAAATACGTGAGATACAGTTGAGCTATCTAAGGGTCGCTCAAAACGATCTACAATTTGCGTCTGCGTCCCCAAGACACTAGCGGATTTAGATTTTTTAAAGTTTTATTTAAATTTACTGGCGTGGTTTTCACTCATAGTGGGATATACATGATATTTTTTCTGCTTCCCGATATCTCGGCACAATTGCATGCGCCATGATCACGAAATATCGGAAAGCAGAAAAACTCATATATTATGGTAAAAATTGATTCGATTGTTAACCTACCCATCTAGGATAGGTTTACAATCAAATCAATTTTGGTGTTACGAAGATCACCGGGTCATCTTGTCGTTAATAAAAAATCTGGGTCGGTAGTCCTACAGTTAGGGTCTAACTGTAGGACTACCGACCCAGTTCCTAATAATCAGGTATTATTAAATAATCTAATTAAAACTAAACTCAACACGTGCCGCCCAAACGAGAATCTAGTTAAATTTAATTCGTCGGCAAATATTAAAGTTTTAATGGGATTTTACGTGAGTATGACTCATACAAACCGACAAACAAATCACATTTTGGAAATGCATTTGAACAGCGGGGGTCTTTCCTACCCCTCTATTTACGTCTATAGAGGCCCGTCCTAATCAAATAGTTGCCAATTGCCATTATTTATCTGAAAAACGGAGGGTAGTTGGTAATAAGATGTGGGGCAATTTGCACCCCCTTGTCATCAGGGGTTGAAACCGTAGATAAAGCTAATAAGAATGTTATAAGACGTAGACTTAGGAACGATCACAGCGGGACATTTTCATTTATTTAACTTAGTTCCATTTATAGAAATCCTTTTACGTTCCTATGAGTATGAGTAGTGGCTGGGCCACTGCTACACTCATCCGATCCTAAGGTCGTGGGATCGAAGCCAGTCGTATTACTACCACCAGTTTAATTTTTTTTGATCTAAAAATGACCTAAAAAGTTTGAAGACATGTGCTAAGTGCTCGGAGCATCTGAGGCGCAATTTATCCTTTCACCGCACTGGTTTGAAATAACTAGTTACGACAAGAACAAGTTGCTATATAGTTACTCAGTAAATGTAGTTAATGTTTTTTCTATCTTCCTAATTAGTTCCAGATCTTTCAATCGTTAAGGAAAAACTAATTGGGTATGAAGAATCTAGTGACACAACAGTCCATAATAATATTCACATTCCTTGTAAGTAGCTAATGGCGCCGATGAGTAATAGATGCCCTCGGAGCTGACCTAAACCAGTTTAAATACTCTTTCTTCTTATTTTACAAAACACTGACACCGCATTTTCAGGAGTCTCGCATACTGCAGCTCCTGCATCGCAAACAGCTGCAGCTGTGTCTCTTGAGTCAGTTTGGGCCTTTAATCTACCAACCCTGAGTACCGCCCAAGAATTTTACAGCAAACCATGCAGAAAACCTCGAAAATATGCTCCGAAAATTTATCTCAGAAATGTCGCTTGCACCTAATCCTCGTTTCGTTAAACTACTGGTTCTTTACAAGTAGAAAACGTTATTTCACTGCCCTAAAATATCGCTGACTAATGTCAACCTTATGATACACGACGACAGTGCGCCACTACAGTGCCGATGCGCAAACTAACACGGCGTCACGGAAGACCAGCGTTATAAAAGCGTTCTAAACGCTATTTATAACACATGCTGAGTGACGACCAATTTTGCTTACTTGTTAGTTTATAAGTACTTTTATGATATAAGACAAGAAATAATATTTTCTTTCTTTCTTATGTTGAAAACACGATTACTCTGTGAGAATGCTAATTCCAAAGATTTCGAAACCTCTCTTGTGATTAGCCGCAAATTTCAAACACTGGCCTAGGACTTCTCAGCTCAGTTGGTAGTAGCTCTGCCTTCTAGGCTGTTCTAGGTTGAGAGTTCAATTCACTCCAAAGACAAACATTTGTGTGATGAACATAGATGTTTGTTCTGTGTCTGGGTGTTATCATAAGTATGTAGGTATTTAAAATATATAAGTATTCTATCACTTATTTGCTACTATGCTTAGTTTGGGATTAGATGGTATTTGTGTTGAAATTTTAACAAGGACTTACCACATCTCCGCTATGTAACAGCTGCCTAATGACGGTCACTGTTTCTTAGTAAGGCTGGAAGAACGCTGAGGCAAGTATGCGATTGTGAATCCTTTACTATCTACGTAATCTGAGAACCTGTTTTCTTGGAAGAATGAAACCATGCATTTAATCCTGCAAAAGTCTTCGAGATGTAGGATAACGCTTAATGGAAACTTCGAGAATAGTTTGCGGAAAGAGATCTCTAGGTTCTATGGCGCGATTTGATGTAGTAAGTGCTAGTTCCATTCCCGGTATGGGTCAAATGTACACATTTTTTTTTCTGCTATCTGCTCAGATGTGTTCTGGGAGGAGGAGATTTAGGAGCAGTTCCATTGAGTTGCCCTTGTTACTGTTGATGAACTTCTTAGTTCTTCTGGTCAAGCGAGAGGATATCGCATCTCTTAAGGCATTTTATTGTGCTTTGGTCATAAACTTTTAGCCTGCACGTTAGTGTGTTTGTTGAGTCTATCCTTATACTTTGTGCCGTAGTTGTTAACTTCTTCTTTGCTAAAATGTACACATGAACGCTAAAACTAACTATAACAGAAGTCATAAAACCTTTACACGTTTCGTGATCCATTTATCTGCGAAGAATAGCCCTAAGTATGTACAAATGTATGTATGTTCAAACGGTATTGTTTTGTCTTTTGTTCTTTTTATATCAAAATCGTTCTTTTCACAGCGCTGCCAAAAAATTACGCGGTTAACTTAGTGTGGTACGAAATGTGTAAAATAATGTTATTGATAGCAGTATAGCTTTGGCATTGACGTTTAAATTATCGCGGTCAGCCCCCAGGAATAACATTTTTAACAAAAGCAATATTGTGAAAACCCGAGTGTATTATCAAGTTGACCATTATAGCTCACCGCCTCATAACGTACGTAGCGCAACCGCACTCAATGTGCCCCAACCTTAACCATTGAAGCAGGAAAGGGCAAGTCGCTTATAAAAAGCCGCGACGGAGTGACTATAAAAGCTGGAATAGCTTCCATTTCCATATCGAAGGTTGACGTGTTAAATTCCAATAAATTTTCGCCGTAAAAGTGTTGCTAATCTAATATAGAATTGCGATCACGTACTCCCATAACGCGAAACGCGCGAAGTGGCTTCTAAAACCACGTCTTGGCTCCGAGATTGCTCTATCCAATGCGTTTTCGAATAAGGCGAGCACTTTGGGTTCATGGTTTGTGAGTGCATTCTTCGCTCGTCAGTTTCTATGAATTTATTTGCCAAATAATGGCTAGATTAATAATAATATCTGACATAAAAATTACCAACCAAAAAAACCAATGATCTTATGGGAGCTGATGTTGTGAGATAATTATATCCGAATACGGTGCATTTCGATACATACGATGAGATGGCGACTGCATCTGAGCTGATGCTGATGATGAGCATCTTCGTTGTATTATTTATTTATAGTATGTGTATTGCTATTAATTAAAAGATGTTCTTCAAAGGTTTATTTTAATAAGATTACAATTAATAATTTTTAATAATTATCTTCGCTTGTGTAGTGTATTAGCGAGGATAACACACAGGCTGTCCTAGTGACAGCTAATGACCAAAACGTCAGAATGACAAGAGTGCGACACTACAATACAGTATGTATAGTATGAACGTTACCTATATATATATATACTAGTTGCTGCCCGCGGCTTCGCACGCGTGGTACCTACATCAAAAGTAGCCTATGTACTTCTCCAAGGTCCCATCTATCTCTATACCAAAATTCATCAAAATCGGTTCAGCGGTTTAGACGTGACAGACAGAACGAGCTACTTTCAAATTTATAATATTAGTAAGGATAAGTATCTGCTACTAGTATTTTTAGATTCCAACTTTGGTGACGTAAGCAGAATTAATGGGTTACCAAGTGTACTATTTCTACTAAGTATAAGACTTATTAAAGAATTTTGGAATTGTAACCGTTAATATTTATATTTTAAAAGAAATGTGCGATACCTAATCATAATAAATGTCCAAAATAAACCCCATTCGTGACGCATATCTTTGACATGATAGGTAAGGGCATATGAGGGGGTATAATAAAAATTACGTAATACGTCAACCTGACGTACAGAGGGCGCCTACATCGCAGCCTGATTAATGGTGGGCTGGGACCGTGGCGTGGACCTAAGGCACTTGTCTCACTGAAGAGGAAGCGATGGGCGATCGTCTTTAGCCCGATTATAAATAAATATATACTACCGGACATTTTAGAAAGCGTCATCAGGCCCCAAAGTAACCAGAGCTTGTTTTATGGGTACCACATGATACACTGATAAAAAAATGTATGCAGGTATACTTTTTTTTGTAAATACGTACATATTATACATAGAAACACCCAGACCCGAGACAAATACTTTCAGATCATACAAACATTTGTCCCGCGGCGGGAATCGAACCCGCAACCTTATGCGTTTTAGCTGGACCTTAGTCCACTGCACCACAGAGGTCATATAATCTGTTAAGTACTTGGTTTTGGCGTGTTTGATGAACATAGATGTTTGTTCTGAGTCTGGGTGTTATAATATCATAATACCGGTTCTTCAGTGGTAGTGACTTCCAACCTGGTCGTGGATTTGAATCCGAATATGCACCTATGAGTTTGTTAGTTCAGAGTACTCCCAAACGTTGAAGGAAATCGGCATTATTATAAATATTTACGGGTATTTATAATAATGTGTTCTGATCGCGTTAGTTTAAAAAATCGGCATGTCGTTAGAACCTAAAAGTTAGACTTGGATACGAAAGGAGACTCAAGATTTCACCATACTGGTTCGAAATAATTAGTGACATGATAAGAAGAAGCAGATAATGTATTTTAAAGTTAAATACTTTAATAAGAATACTATATTTCACTTTCAGTCATTTAATTTGTAAGAATCATCCACCAATTTATGTATTTGTTTATTAATTTCTTTGATCGACCTTCCGATAAAAATCATAAAGGACTGTTTCCTTTCAAATAAGTGAAAATAAGTGACTGATACTACTAACGCATATTTGAGTATCATAGAAAGGAACCCGACATCTTTTGAAAATGTTCGCGTTGATTTAGTCATTATTTGTAGGTCCCATTTAAGCACAGGATTACCTAGTTCAGGCTCGTGTTAAGCATCTACCTTTGCCTAATTAAGATTTTGTTATGTTTTATTATTGTACTATTAGTGTTTTGATTACATATTTTATTAATATTATCTATATATAAATACCTGAGCCGAAGACTGTACCCCTTTTAACAAAAATTTCGCGGACGGAGGAGTATGAAATTTCGCACACTTGTAGTATATATAAAGGTGTGCAGAATGCATTTTTTTTTATAAGTTTATTTTTATTTTAATTTATTATAGTCGAGTCTCGAGCAGTGGGCTACCACTAGTTATTATTATTGCGTCAGTTAATTTATAATATAAAAAAATCGCTTCTTGATGTTCTCTGAATCTGTCTAGCTCATATCGCTTATCGCTACTCATTGGGTAAAGTGCCTAAAAACTGGGCCTAATATTTATTGCATGTCCATTTTATCAGCGCTGAGTTGTGATTTTTTAAATAAACTTAATCCATAAGGTATAAGGTTTATTTATTTATTTCAAGCTATTTCATCGGAGTATTCGAAAGCACATCTATATAAAAATATAACTTGATGACCAAATTTGAGTATATTAATTTTTGATGATATTTTATAACTAATAACATTAGGGTAAACTAGAGAATTCTGAACAGTACGTTGATTTTGGATAGTTTGTATACTCGTGATTTATATATCAATAAGTAACTGTCGAATGCTATACTATATGTAAATAGCTCATCATGCCAAATATATTAGTTTGTAAAGAATGATTACATATACATTTGGAGTACTAACTTATAAGAGATGGCATGTACAAAATAATTATGAACCTTTTACAAGCTTATGAAAATTCACCAATAAAAAACTAGTAAGTTATGTACACAAGAGAAATCATTTTTTTCTGGTAACCCATTGTATAACTTAATTTAGTATTGTATTTAACATTTGATTGTTTAACTTAAACTGTTTTAGTTCATTCATATCACTTCCACTAAAAAAGCAAATTTAGAGATAACTAATTCGAGACAATCGTATTTTTGAGCCACAGCTAAGTTCTACGAAATAATTTAATCCCGTTTCACGGCAAATTAAACGCTATTACACAGTAGATTTAAGATGAGACTCGTTTGATGCTTTGTGCGACCGGGCACCGATGTCCAGGCTTCAATTAAAAGGCTCATTAAAGTGTCTCGTTCGGGTGAGGATCAAATTTAAATTGCAAGTGTCATCAGATGCCAATTATTAACAGAAAGTTTTGTGATTTTTTGAAAATTTCATGGAGCAATAACCCCGGGTCCTTTAGCATTCGTTTTTGACGGTAACTAACTGCAAGCTTAGATGAAATCATCCAGTATTTATAAAATCAAATATTAGTCCCATATTTTATTATTAAAACCGGTGCTAGGGGTTCTGTTTGTAGGGTTTGAGCAGAAATATTAATCATTGCGTGATTTTGCATAATAAATGTCGCGTATTTTATTAAAAATCACAATTTTACGTAGTATGTAAATATTTTTAAAGCTTTATGAATGACTTAACTAAAATAGTTTTCGGTTCTTTATGATTGTCACTGAATATTTATAGAAAAGTATTTACTATCATATACGGATCAATTGTTGATTGAGGTCATCACAATGCTAGTTATACTAAAATAAACTACGAAATAGAAGCTTTGTAAACTAATTCGAAAAGAGTGATTATATTACTAAGCATAGTCGTTTGGCCTCTGTCCAAAATTTTAATGTTTCACTTTTTCCATCCTTGACACTCCTTACCAATATTTCAACGATATTGCTAGTTAAATTAAAATATTCCAGTGGCAACACTCCAACTTTATTCATATGCCAGAACAATCCCAAAATCTCCAAAAAATATTATAACAATTGTAAGAAAGCCTCCTAATATCAGTATCGGTTCATGTTTCCCCAATCTCTCGAGACACCAGATACATTATTGTTTGCTCGCGAAAAATAAAATTCACCCCAAAAATAAACAGCAAAAAATTCATAATCTTATTGCAAGTGTAGCTGGAATAGTAGTAGATATACATGTGTAAATATTAAAAGGGGGAAGGAAAGGCAGCTGGCGGAAGTAAACACAATTGGCGCGATGAATGAAAATAAAATGTGCGTCCGATTAATGAAGCTATAGAATTATCACAAACTAAATGTGAATTGTCCATATGCAAATGCTTTTAAGTTTTTACAAGAATATTATTATAAATAGTCAATTCTAAACCATCTAAACGCAATATATTTTTTATTCAGAATGTAATTTAATCCATAAAATATCTGAAACTATCAGTTTATTTTCTGTCGACCGTACAAACAGTGTGTTGGTTAGATTAGAAACATTAGATAAAAGATATATGAGCTTACAGGATTACGTCACCATTAAAACAAAAGGCCAAACGTACTCCATTTATATACGAGACCCAAAAATCGTACTCCATTTATATACGAGACCCAAAAATCCAAGCGTCGTTGATGGAATCTTGTGTAATGTGTGTGGAGCTTATCTACACATCGCGTGGGTTCCGAGCTCCGAAAAAAGACACGCGAGGATTAGGCGGTATCAAGGGTCCGTGGTTAACACTCACTTCTGCCCTGGTTTACCCTATGATAAAATATTTTACTGTGTTTCTTTTGTTGGTGATCCAATAACTTGGAATAATATAAACATTTTACGTTACTGCCTGACTGACGATGAACAGGCGTTAATTAATTTAGTTTTAAAGCTTTTTAAAGTGATAACTTCTTTTGGAAGGTAAACCGCTTCGTTACGTAACGCGTTACGGCACCAGTCTGTCTGGCTTCCCATTCTCTCACGCATACAGCAGCGGTAGGCAGGCTCCTCCTCTCTCACTCTAACCCACAGCGCTAGTTAGATTAGTTTAAGTTATCACTTCTGTCAGGCTTTTGTGATCATTTTCTTGCTCATTCTACTATTACCACAGAATAATTATTAGTACATTTACAGAATCACGAAAAAAATATAAATAGCGACTCTTGCTCCATGACGCAATGTAGTGCAATTCACAACTCGCACAAGCGCTTAGAGCTTCTCTTTCCCGTTACTCTATCTCATCTGGCGCAGCACTTCTCGACTTCTCGAATTTGTCCAACAGGTTGGGTATGCACTTGTAACTTTGTAGGTACCTAAAGTGCATAGTACGTTTGGTCTGCTATTACAAAAGTATTACCTACTGACATGAATATTGTAAGTAGATATAAAACCGATATCACCTGAAACGTCTAGTGTAATATGTACAAAGCTTATCTACTCATCATACCGTGCGTGTCGAATCCGAGCATCGAATACTTTTATCAATAAGTAGGTTTAGGAAGGGTAATCTGTTTGTAACAAGTATTTTGGTTAGCTTGTACTTCTTACTACTATTACCAGGAAAAGACGAAAAGAAAGGCTCGTCTTTATGGGTACCATCGCAGTGCCAGATTTTCTGCTAGTGGTATTCAAGATCAAATATCACAGTGAGTAGTATCGAAGGGCACGTAGCCAGTGAAATTAGATGGGTAAATGAAACAAAATGACTAGACTTGAGTCGATATATATGAAAAAAAATTATACTCCCATAAAAATAGAAATGGGTTTCTGCAAAATAGTGACCTTTATAAAATCAATACTAGGAACCGAAAGAAATTAGGTATACATTTCTAGGTTTCGACTAGAAAAAGTATATAAGTCCTTTATGAGGAACATGGTGCGTTTCTATAATAAGCTTCCTGAAAATCCAACTAAACTACCTATTAAGAAAGCGTATTATAATATAAATGACTATATTATTGATATGAATGCATGGCCTCATGTTACTCTGCCCTCAGACAAATAACCGACACTTTTGAAATGTATAAACTCTCTTGTATTCGTTTGTCATAGTTAAGGTAGTTATAAGATGGATCATGCAAAAAAGCGCTAGGACCAGGACGAGTTTTTTGCCAGTTCTCGGGCTTGGGTTAGGAGTAATTGACACCTAAATTCACCTAGTATGTAAGATGTTTCAGTACAATCACAAAGTGATCCTTATGATTGTACTGAATACATTTTTTATATTACGTGATTGTTGTATTTCCTTTGTTTCTTATCATGCCACTAGTTCATTCGAACCAGTGTGCTGAAAAGATTAAAGTGCGCCTCAAAAGCTCCTTTCGTGCACTTACCTTATCTTATTACCTCTGATACTGCAAGATTCCACACGCGACGGTACCGAAACAACTACCAATAGGTGGGCCGTATGCTTCGTTTTTACTGGTATTATTTATGTAGCAGCTTAGAGTGTAAAATTGAAACGTTCTACAATTTGTAGTAACTACACGAATCTATGGACTCAACTGACACTAAAATATTTTTATCCCTGTATCCGAAATGTCAAATACCATAAATTTTACGACTCTACATAAAACTGCCAGTCAATCCAGTCATAGACTGAACAATATAATTTCGGGACTAAAATTTTACCTTAGTCATGTGAAATTGGTTCTCGTTTTGTTTAGTTAGTTTCCCTATGTTTGATAAAATGGTGCGATACAACTGGTAAGAGATTATACCTAGTCTCCCCCCACCAGCAAACAATAACCAACTACTGTTAATATTTTTTAATTAAAAAAAGATGAAAGGTTCTCTTGTGAAGTCGACTCGTTATAAAATTTTGAGTTTTCCGATTTTAATAACGTTTATTTTATTTCAAAGAGTACATACAATACAGTACCAATAATTAATTAATCATTTTTCAAGCAGAATCCCGATTATCCATGCTAATTACAAATTCGAAAATGTACCTGTTTCCTATCTGTATCTTTGTCTGTCTGTTTTTTTGTGACCATTTTACAGCTAAATTTCTGAATGGATATATGAAATTTTGTAAGGAGTTTAATTGTATCTTGGGGAAGGATATAGGCTACTGTTTATGTAGGTACCTAGTGTGCGAAGCCGCTGTCAGAAGCTAGTGAT
This sequence comes from Lampropteryx suffumata, assembly GCA_948098915.1. Classification (NCBI taxonomy): domain Eukaryota; kingdom Metazoa; phylum Arthropoda; class Insecta; order Lepidoptera; family Geometridae; genus Lampropteryx; species Lampropteryx suffumata. The sequence goes on along the minus strand of OX402565.1, from coordinate 13,061,961 downwards.
GTTAACTGATTAACAGACAGCTAATTGACAGATTAAACATGTATAAACTACTGAAATCATCTATTAGTTTTTCGTAGTTAAGTTAGTTATAAGATGTTCATCTCGGACTTTGGTTAGGACGAATTGGCACCTAAATTCACCTAGTATGTAAGACGTTTCGAAGTGATTCTTGTGATTGTTTTGAATAAAAATATTTGACTGACTTTGGTGATATTTTTTGACACTTCAGCTATAGCTGCGGCTGGCTATACCCATAAGTTCTGTAAACCCCAATTACGTATACGGTCCATTTAATACTGAAGTAACATTGACCCAATGGAAATAATTGTTCCGCTGTTTGGGCCAAGCGTGAAATTTTGTTATTAAGCTTATATTGAAATGAAATTGATATAATTTCAGTTATTTGATTGAATACATTGATAATAATGTTATTGAAGCGGTTTATTTTATTTTGACTTGCTGCCTGCTGAATATTAAAATGAAACATGAAAGAAGCTTTGCTTTTGTTAAAATTGTATTGTAAAATGAAAAATGAAAAATCAAATGTGTTGTTATTTGAACAATGTTTTATTCATTTGCATTTCAATGTTTTTGAACAAAAATATCAAATACTAGTAGAAATGTAAAAACATCATACGACCTCTGTGGCGTAGTGGTTCTATTCCGCGGGATAAATGTTTGTATGACTCTGTATGATAATTTAACTTGATTATGGGGATTTCTATGTATAATGTATATGTATTTACAAAAAATATATATAAGTAGTAAATCAGTCATGTGGGGGAACCACAACTCTGCTTACTTTAAGCCTGATGATGCTGTGTGAAATGTTCGGTATTGTAATTATTATTATAACAAATATAATATACTAGAAATATTTAAAAAAAAGTTACAGAAATTTACATAAAAATATAAAAAACAATAGCTGGCCCAGCGTATTAGCATTAAACGTGGAAATCTCGCCAGTGTTTTGGGGACGCTGTCCTCTGGTATTGACCTAGATCACTTGAATTATCTATAGATCGTTTAAAACGGTCCATAGATAGCTCAACTGTTTCACATGTATTTTATATTATTAAATTTACTAGCTATAGTAGAAATACATATTATTTATCTAAGTCACGAAGTAGCGCCATTTTTTTATTAATTCAACCTAGTCTGCAAACTAGCGGTATACCCCTCCTGATGGGAAATGGTTACACATTAAGCTTGCATTACCGGAGGTATACCCAAATCTTCCTCTTTCTTCATCATACAACTCCACATTATAAAAAAATCTGAATATTACCCAAACACAAGTTTTCCCGACACCATAAAACCCCAAATCCAAGCTGCAGCTCCGTTTCGTCCAAAAACGCGATATATCCATGCATTACCATAATATTTGCCATGCCAATCGGCATCCTCGACAACCCAGGCATTACCAGACCCGTTATGTAGATTAAGTGCTTTCTGTACGACACGAATAAAGCGGGTCAAAGTTATATAGGAGTCTGCGGGTGTGTGCTTCAATTTTCTTAGAAAACGAAGGTTAAATTTAGCTGTTACACTTTAAATATAGGTCTTAAACAGGCAGGCATATTTATGGCTTGACCTATCAGCTTAGTTGGTAGTAGATTTTCCTTCTTCGGTGTAGGTTGAGGCTTCGCTTCCCTCCCAAGACAAACACTCGTGTGATGATTGTATGTATTTAAAAATATGTAAGTATTCTGCCGGGTGTTTCTGGGTGTTTCTATGTATAATATAATATGTATTTACAAAATATTTAAGTAGTACCCATGTGGTACCCATAACACAAGCTCTGCTTACTTTGGGGCCAGATGATGCTGTGTGAAATGTCCGGCCTTATTATTATTATTCTATTAGTAATTTGGTCACAATAAAAACTATGCTTAGTTTGGGGCTAGATGGTGTTGTATGCATTGTCTACCAATGTTAAATATTTTATTTAAATACAGCATACTAGCCCACGGATTCGCACGCGTGTTGCAGTGGGCCAAAGCCTGGCTGAGACGCAGAAGATTGCGAATTCGATTCCCGCCGCAGGACAAATGTTTGTATGATCAGTAGTATATCAGTTATGGTGGTATCCATAACACAAGCTCTGCTTACTTTAAGGCAAGATGCTGCTGTGTAAACAGTCCGGCATTTTTATCATTATTACTACCTTCATAAAAGTAGCCTATACGCTATTCTAGATAACAGACTACATCTATACCAAATTTTATCCTAATCCGTTCAGCATTACAAAGTGATTAAGCTATTAACAAACTTATATACACGTAAAGTTTTTTAAACTTCGCGATCAGAACACATTATTATAAATACTTACGGGTATTTATATACACGTGTCCATCTACATAAACATTCGCATATGTAATATGACTGACCTCACAGCCTTAGTTGGCAGTAACTCTGCCTTTCCCAGGACCAACGTTTATGTCATAAACTGGGCTACGTCTATATTTTATATATTATATACTATGAAAGAATTACAGAAATTTACAAAATAATATACAATTATATAAAATACATGTGAAACAGTTGAGCTATCTAAGGACCGTTTAAAACGATCTATAGATAACTCAACTGATCCAGATCACTGCCAGAGGGCAGCGTTCCCAAGATACTAGCGGCATTACCACGTTGAATGGCAATGCTAATACGCTGGGCCAGATAGGAGCCAGCTCTTGGGTCACGCAATGTATCTACCAGACGCCGTGAAATAATTTTGAAAACGCGGTGGGCTCCTGTTCCCCACAAGCCCAGGGTCTCGACTGAAAGTATGTAAGTATGAAAGTATGTATTTAAAAATATCTAATATCCATCAGTAATCTGGTTTCCATCGTGCGAGTACAATCTTTGTTTAGTTTGGGTCTAGATTGTATTGTGTGATTTGTTTAGTATTTTTTGAAAATTATAATATTTCATTCGTATAAGTGCGGACTAAAATTAATACCTACCTGATTGAATGCACCTTGTTCGGGTTTACACCGATATAATTTTACATTTTAGCCTTATAAGCAAATATACACAATTGCCTGGGCATACCAGTGCGCTACTATCTGCCGACCCGGATGATAGTAGCGTTTTCGTCCATTGTCCACGGCCTTCCGCCGTGTCTCCAGGCAGCGTCCAGGAACAAGCGCACGCAAGCAAGAAGGGCAGTGCTACGCCTGGTCTTCCCGTCTACAGCGTTTAGTCTCCCGTCTTCTAGCAGCTAGGTTCAGCTCTTTAAGCTGAGGGGTGTTTTTCTTAACTATTTAACCATAACATTTGATACCATTTATATTATTAACAATTAGTATAGTATTTGTATTATACGAGTTTAATAGATTTTGCTAACCATTGCCTGGATGAAGTCCAATAAATACAACCATCTACAGTGAACTTTTGAATAAATATTTATGTAAGTATACTTAAAACAAGTTTTTTTGTTTATGCAAGATGCATGATTTAGTTTAGATTTTTTTTATTTATGTACCTATTTATTTATTAGGCATCAGTACACATAACAACAGCATAAATAAATACATTAAAGAATTTAGGATAAACATTTGTGTGATGAACATACTTTGGTGTTTGAAAGAAAGAAAGAAAATACATTTATTTGCGATAGTAAAATTGTAGACTAACTGTCTACAATTTTACTATCGCAAATAAATGTACAAAAATACATAATTACAGAGACATATGAGAGATACAGACAGGAAAATACATATTTACTGATTCAAAAAGAAAACAACTTAACTAATGCAACAAAATAAGTACATACACTTAAAGGTATTACTGAAATGTGTACCTATCTCCCAGCATTTACATCTATACCCTAAACTAGACAATATACTAATAGATAGGCTCTGCCCTCAGACAGTTAACCGACACATTTAAAATGTATAAACTCTATTGTATTCGTTTTTCGTTGTTATAAGATGGACCATGTAAAAAAGCGCTAGGACCAGGACGAGATTCTTGCCAGTTCTTCGCGGGCTAAGGTTAGGAGGAATTGGCATCTAAATTCAACTTGTATGTAAGACGTTTCAAAGTGATCCTTGTGATTGTATTGAATACAGTATCTTTTGACTTAGACTTGACTTTTGTTCTACATGAACCTGCATCTTGACAAGATACATCTTGTTATCACATAATAAATATGGTGCATATTTATCCTTGTCATTCTAATGTCAAAGAATAGAGATGGCAACATATTTAAACAACTATAGCAAGAGTGTGAATACAATGGTGGCAATTCGGTTGGTTCATTTCTAAAATTAGGAATTGTCTAAAATATATTTAGTTAGTCATAACATTTGTAAAACCTATTCGGTTGGTACCATCTAACTAAATGAGAAATGTTTAATTAAGTTAGATACTATTAAATTAGGATAAGTTGGTAGCAGCAGAATATCAAAGGTTAATTTGACAGTTCAAACCCTAATTTTAGGTAAAATTCGTTAGGTTGATGCCAACAGAATTGAGGCCAATATATACCCTTAGACTATGTGTTTATCTTCACCCACTAGCAACACACTATGAATTTGATGACTGTTTTTCATCTAAGGGTATTTTCGAGAAAACTGCGGATTAACAAACATAAGACAATGTTATGTCAACGACATAAGTTCAAATTTCCAATGATCCCTGACTCTACTCATATTGAACTGTTAGTAATGGATGAACTTTTTGAACAGTACGCTTCAAAACATTCGGTATTATGGCGATACTTAAAAACTTACGTACTCGTAAGATGCGGTAACTTACACAAACATACTAAAATAACCGAGTCGATACTTCACAAACCCTAAGTTACTAAGAAACGGAGACCGTTATTTAACGACCAAAAATGCGGCAGGCGCGCAAATAAAATATATAAATATTGGAGAACATTGCACACAACATCATCTAGCCCCAAACTAAGCATAGCTTGAATAATGGTGACTGATAAAATACCTATATACATATATATCTTTATAACTTATGACATTTTATAACACATTATAATATGTTCATCACACAAATGATTATCCGAGAGAGAATCGAACCCTCAACCAACAGCGCAGAAGGCAACTATCAACTGAGCTATAACAGGCTAGTCAAACTTTTAATTGGTGATGATTCTATTGTTGTACTAGCTCAAATTAACTAAAACAAAGCTCAAATTAACTATCATTTTTTTCACCACCATACACCTAACTAGAGTAACATTAGTATATTTTATGCTTTCGCTATGAGAAATCAGGTTGCGAGTATACATCTTACAATTTCTTAGATATTAATCTGGCCAGCTGTTATCAAAACTCACCGTATTATTACTAATTCCGTTTCTTTCCATACGTTACGAACGTTATTAACAGTCGTTGAATTTTAGGAACCAAATCTCAATACATTTTGAACAGAAACGATACTAACTTTTCATTACCCTCCATTTCATATGCTTGTACATACAAAATCGTTTCCTGAACATACAAATAACATTCTATTTAACCAAACATCACAAACATGAATATGTAATAGTTTTTGTACGGTTAATCTTATTTTATCGCTATCTCGATATAACAGTGGGGTTCGGTAACTATAAGAAAATTGCAAGACGGTTTCAGTTTTACTTAGTTCAAGAATTCGTAAATTATATTATTTTACAATCATTAGTTACTAAGTTATTAAGTTGTTACATTTTGATAAACACGGGTTTTTGTTCACTTATTATTTTGCCGATGAAGGCACCGACACTGTTTCGATTTATCTAGAGAATCTTCATCGGGGTGAGTTTGATCCGAGGTCCGTGAGTTGCCGCTCGAGTTCACGATTCGCACCCACGATTACCCGTGTTAATCAAAAACTATAGTACAACTCACAAACGTGTTCAAAGTTAAGTTGTTTAAATCTCATGCCTCATTATTCATTGGCATTACATTGACAAGAATTGACAAGAACATATATTACATACTTTAACGCCACTATAACTATTTACTTGATAATAGGATAGAATGTATGGGTATACATATCTAATCACTCAGCCAAAATGTTGTTTAAATTGAAAATCGACATTTGACGACCTCTGTGGTGCAGTTGGTTAAGGTCGGGCTGAGACACTAATGGTTGCGGGCTCGATTTGCCGCGGGACAAATGTTTGTACGATCTGCATGTATTTGTCTCGGGTCTGGCAATCAAAATTGACTTAATATTTATTACACGAATATCTGTCTCGAAAAACTGTCTAAGAAAACCCATAGTATCTTTGAAAGTCCTATCAAACGATGTGCCACACGATGAAGTAGTCAAATAATAAAAAAATCAACTACATACCTCCCGTATCAGGTCTGCGAGCATGAGCTCTGATTACGGGCGGACAGATAGACAGACATATACAATCTGTAAGGGTTCCTTGTGGACTTCTGAATCCTGAATCAGATTCTTCATATGCCATTGTTTAATATATTATCTCCCATACCAAAGTACTCGTTTATTACGAAACCCTTGCCGCGGAGTCTGTATACTCGTTCTTGGCAGGTTTTATATATGTCTCGATTCTAATTATGTTTTTTTCTAAAATAAATGAGATTTGCTTGTCCTGTATATATTACCTATTACCAATTCACAATGCCGTACAGCAATAACAGATATTGAAATCATACTTTTCAATTCTATTATTCTAAAACAACGTTCACTGTTGAGTAAACTTCCGTAGCAACAAGAAAATATCACGATATAGAAAAGCTCCTGTTGCACTCTAGCAGAGTTTACTTTGTTCAGCTGAGATAGGGTCAGAGAGCTCACTAACGGTGAAGTGTGAACGCGGACATAACTGATCCAACTCACACATATTTTGTTACTTATTTTTTATGTTAGTTCCACCTTACCTTAATTTCTGTTGTCGCTGCTGCACTACTCTCCTAAACTTAGGTAACAGCTGAAAATCAGCGTTGAGTGTAAGCATTACTTGCGTCCATCCAACACATGCTGAGCTGGACGCCTTTTTGGCACTCACGCTTATGCTCAATAGGCAGGTGCTTTAATTACCCTATTATTAACTGGTTTGTATACCTATTTTTAAGTTTTAGTTAAGATATTTTTTTCTGTTTGCCAAATAAAGGTTTCATAAATTCATTTATTCTTTCACATAATACTTATTAGAATAAGTACAGACGTCGGATTCCAAGAAAGTATTTATATAAATTGTCTTGCGACGAGAAAAGTGCAACTCAGCTCGCACAAGTACTTAGCGCCTATCATTTTATACATAGTGCCTCTCTTTTTATCTCGTAACTCTATCTCGTCTGGCGCGGCACTTCTCTACGAATTTACCCACCAAGGTGGGCCCGTCGATGTAGTTGTAGTTGTACCTAATAGTGCGCATGAGAGTTTGCCAAAAAATGTACCACCGGAATTAGACTTTTAAGATCTTTGTAATATAATTACTTTCGGTGTGGTTGTCTCCGCCTTTTGCACGTTCTGTTATACTCAGGTTTAATTGAATGAAACAGAACTCTAGTTCAGGCTATGTACACCGAAAGGTCATAATTATTATTATATGTAACAACATTATAAAGATGATTTTTTTAGGTGTATACAAATTCAAATTGAAATAAATCCATTAAAATAATGTTTATTTCTACGATATTGGCTTAATTAATAGATAATTTTATGCTATTACTGTTTAAATATGATGTCGGACATATAAGCGCCTCGGTTAGCTCAAATGAAGCGCAATCGTCAAGCCCAATTTACGGAGACTTTATCGAGCAACTGGGGCCGTATATCAGCAATAATACGGCGAACGTTGACATCCAAATGGCCACACGTCTCTGGTTTATCAGCATTGATAGACTTGTCACTGACTAGACTAGTGTAGTGTAGTGACTTAACATAACCCCAAAGAAAGTAATCTGAAGGTGTGAGATCCATTACGCAAAATTATGCGCTCACCAAATGTTTCCTGCTATGAATTGATAGTGGCGCCCGCCGTTGTTGCACCATCTTGTTGAAACCAAAGCTCTGTCACTTCAATGCCATTCAATTGAGATACAAAGAAGTTAGCAATCATGGTTCCGTAGCACTTTCCATTGATGGAAACATTCTGACCGGCATAGTCTTTTAAAAAATATGAGCCAATGAAATGCCCTTAAAGCACACCATACAGTGACTTTTAATAGATGACCCGGCAAAGGTTCTGGATTTTTGAATTTTGATTTAAATCGTGACGCAGCTGTGTTCGCTCGTGTCCAATACACATTGTGTCCGCACGACATGCCAACAAAGCTCGCCCATTTTTTGTTGTCTGAACTATCTGTATCAGCTCTCTAAGCCATGCTTTTACGCTACGTCGTCCCATTTTATATAATAACATGTTCTCATATCAAAAGTCCATATCCGTGATATCGGCCGTTGTCGACCACTTTAGGGGGCACCGTAATTAGGGTTGCCATGCTGGCACAGTTACCCCGATAATAGGGAAATTGTAGCGGTAGCAAAAATCTTAATAGGGGTTGAAGTCGTTTACGTCGTTACAGAACTTTTTAATTATTTTGTTACCAAAAAGTTTTTGTTATAATAATCAGAAATATTTTACAGTTGTATTCGGAATCAAATTTATTTAACAGTTATTTTTTTGTGAAATACTCCAATTATGACTGAAGTTACATGTTTAACTCCTGAACTGTTTAAGTTACTATATGGAGAAACACGAGTTTTTACTCACTCATTACTTTATCGTTGAATACACTCGTTTCATTTAGATTTGTTTAAATGTGTGATTCATCTCACAAAAGTTTGAAAGTTATTCCTAAATTGTTAACGTAACACATGATTTTTCTTTGTTTCAGGTATGATTGTTAAAATATTAAAAGAGTGAGGCGAGGCAGCCCTACGGTAATGGCTGGCCATGCGATCACTTGCATCAAGTGGTAAAAGCATTCGATAAACCGATGGTTTTCTCCAATACTTTTCTATTTGTCGGTTGCGTGACTCTTGAATGCTTGCTTTTATCTTGCTATTACAATGTAATGCTTTCATATAATGTTCTAATACTTATAGTAATGCAACTATAGAACTAGAACCAGTGGCTCTGATACTGTTGTTTCGATGAACTAATGATTATTTAGTACAATATCGATTTAAAAACTAAAAAGACAACCGACTTCATGTACATAAAAAATATATTCTTCGATTACATTATTATTAGATTTTTGTTGAATTTTTATTTTTTAAAAATTCAACATAAATCTAATAATGTTAAGGCTTTCGAAAAAAATTCGATATATCTACTTAATTTAAATAGGACCGACCTTTGAAACAAATAGAGATTTTTTAAGGCGTAAATTGGTTAAGGCGTCTTTGAGTAACCGGCGAACATACATAAACAAAGTAAAAAAAAACCGACGAATTGAGGGCCTACTCCTATTTAGAAGTCGGTTAAAAATACAAACGGGTTTTTTTGCTTGCACTAATTCTGAATTACAATATCGTTTTTAATTTTTTTTTTAATTTACTAAAATGACGTGATTGACTTGATTCGGCTTATTTGTCGCCATGTTGTTCCAGAATAATACAGCGGAAAACCAGTTCAATAAAGGAACATAAATGCCAATTTTATCTTATTTTAAAACTGACATTCAAATATGTTATTTATTCTAATTTTTACTTTGGTGAATGCAAAATAAGATCGTTTTTTACAAAATTTTAACAACGCGGAAATCCTGATGTAACTTTCTTAAAAAGTAACATGGATATTCGTACCATATCTATTTATATATATTTTCTTCTTCTTCGTTAATGATATGTGTCATAATGGTGACAATTTTGCCAATTTAATTAGATTTTGTAGTAAGACGTCACAAAGTCGTATATTGTCGTTTGCAATATGTTATTTGACATAAAATGGTCACTTCATTACGTATAAAACAAAGTCGCCTCCCGCTGTCTGTCTGTCCCGTTGTATGCTTAGATCTTTAAAACTATGCAACGGATTTTGATGCTGTTTTATTAGATAGAGTAATTCAAGAGGAAGGTTTATATGTATAAAACATGCATAATATAGAAGAGAAACACTGAAAATTTTAGAGGTTTCTTATGTGGTGTCGTAAATAAACAATTTTTTTTGCGCTTACATTGCAAACGCTGGCTGAACCCTACGAGATAGATCAAAATTATGTACTACAGTATTGTACACCCTCAAAAGGTCTACAAAAAAGTCCGCGATGGTATATGCCTATCTCTTAGGGATAACCATTCTGTAGTATAATTAGTATCAGCATTACACCCGTGCGAAGCCGGGGCGGGTCGCTAGTTTCATATAAAACAAGTATACGGATTTTAGGGATTAGTTTTACTTGAATCACAAATAAACACAAAGATTTTATTCTAATTATTCACACCCGAGTCAATTTATCACCAAAATTATTAATATAAAAAAACTCGAGGAAAATACATAACATAAAGCGCGATATTTTCTTCGTAAAACGGCCAAAACTAATCTCGTACCATGTCTAAATCCATTTTGTTTTTGACGTCGAAGTTGATGTCAAATATAATAAGCTAAAGTCACCCTTCATTTACAATATTAGTCACTGCAGCAAATGAGAATTTATTCGTCTACTGCGTGTCTACTGCAGTTAAAATTATAAAATTAATATGCGTTGCTTTTGTCTGATAAATGGTGTTAGATTAGTTAGACTGAGGGTAGCGAGTCGGATTGGGCGTCATAAAATTTAAATCAATTTGGTTAATTAATTTATGTAATCATAGACCATGACTATTTTCATTGTCATTAAGTATTATAAAAAGTCAACTAGACTTTAGATGATTTACGAGAAATTACGAAAGAATTTACAGATGTCCGAAATTTTCTGTCAAATGTCAAAATGACAGATTTTTTTTACATATTGAATTTTTCTAAGGATTTTTCGTATGACATTCTGTAAATTTACATATAACTATTTAGTTGTTTTAGTATTATTTCATGTTTTGTGTAAACTTAGCGGAATTTCAATCAGTATGTTGAGGTCTTAGTACAAGCGTAGATAATTATATAATAAGTGTATTATGTAGCATTGCAATTTATACGACGAGGAATCCAAGAACATTCTAGGCGGCCATTCCGTGATGACGTTTAGAATAAACAAATTACTATCGACTGCGACTTTGTAATATCATTATAATGAAACAATCACTTGACATTGGCATTCTCATCAATACGTATGCCATTATAGGCAAAGAAGAGAAATTGAAGCTCTCTAAGCCATGCTTTTACGCTACGTCGTCCCATTTTATATAATAACATGTTCTCATATCAAAAGGTCCATATCCGTGATATCGGCCAGATGATGATGTGTGAAATGTCCGGCATTATTTATTTATTTTATTTATTTATTTTTGGTCGTGTAGCGAAGCAAACATTGCACTCTTACTTACATTATTTATTTATCTCGAGTTATTTCTGGTTTTAATAGTTATTTCGGTTCTTTTTAATTAAATTGATCTAGAATAATTGGAATAAAAGCCTTGTGATTCGAGCAAAAATAATCCGTATAATTATTTCATATGAAACGATACCATCTTCTTTATATTATGTAAAACAAATTCGTGTTAGTTACACCATTTATAAGGCTAGAACGGCTGAACCGATTTTTATGATGTTTTATATGTTGGATTTTTCTCCGTCCCGAATAGCAGAAAATCTATAAAAAAAGCAAAATAAAAAAAAGTAAGCAAAATTATTTATATTTTTGGTAAACTAGAATTAGCTCAGACTCATGTCACTCATACGAGAATGCAGGATGCAATATGCAATGCAATAATAATACTATCCTTACTTCCGTACCATATCTATCTAATATATAAAATTCTTCTGTCACGGGGTGCGTAATCGAACTCCTCCGAAACGGCTCGACCGATTTTCGTGATCCTTAGCGAGGATATTAGTCAGGGGGGAGAATCGAACAACATCTATTTTTCATCCCCCTAAATGTTAAGGGTGGTCCACCCCTTAATTTTATTTTTTTTATTTTTCAGACAAAATTTTTTGTTTTTATTTTTTTATGATACATCATACAAAAATACATGCAACCCTAAATTTTCACCCCTCTACGATCAACCCTTATTTTTTAAACATCATATTTACCAATAAAAATGTTTCCTAAAAATAACATACATGGCAAAACGAACGTTTGCCGGGACAGCTAGTAATATATAATAATATTATAAACGTGAAAGTTTGTATGTGTGTTTGTTACTCTTTCACGCAAACACTACAAGTAGGAAAAAAATCTGCCATTTGCGAGCTATTCTGGCGTGCGCTGCAAAAACAGTTAGAATTACACGAAGTACTAACTCTGCGCAGTTTTCTTAGTAAAAGACCTAACTTAATTATAATACCAAAGCCTAAAAAATGCATCAATTCATGTTATATAACCTACTTCGTGTGCATTAGTGAATGTGAAGTATTCTGTCCTGAAAATTACTTTTAAATCGTGTTCTTTTCGCATTAGCGGCCATCCATTATCCACAGTATCAATTAGGGTCGGTTATGGTTAAAACAACACATCCAACTCAACACCAATACGGCTAAGTGCATCATTTGCCAGCGCTGCACGGGTGACGGCGTATACGTCACTGTTCTAACTTATCCACCACTCAGGAGTATCTGGAATGTAAAATAAACCCTATAGGGGTTGGCTTAGGTGTGATTTTTTGATCTAAACGAATATTATAAAGATAAAAGATTTGGTTTGTGTTTGTTTGTAATGGATAAACCCAAAAAAAACTTAACATTTTAATGTTTGTTATTTTGTTGCTTTTAAGCAACAAAATAACAAACAAGCATCGATTTTAAAAATTTAGTAACCTATAGTTAGCTACATTATAAGCGAGTAACATAGTCCGTAATTTATTTTTAAAATAATTTAAGATCGAAAATTGCAAAAAATTCACCTAAGGTATCAAAAATATGCCTATGCTTTATGCCAAGTCATTATTTAGCGTGGGCTGCAAAAAACTATTGATAATACATCAAATAATGGACTACATGTTTATAGTACTCATCAGCACACACAAAAAGACCGCAAGGCCATATGTCTATATGTCTATTATAGTTATGCCACAAACACGGATAGAATCGAAAGATGATTGCATCCGTGCGAAGCCGGGCCGGGTCGCTAATAATTTAGAAAAAAAGTTTTGGTTTACTATTTTTGCGCAAGGATTTTGATCTGTCACGATTATAATATCGCTGGCGTTTATGCAATTTTGTTTTGTATTGTTGGAAGTGATACTTCGCCACGACTACATTTTTTCTGTGCATCGCTCTAATGGCACTTAAGCAAGCAGCGTAAGGGCCAAAATTGTTTTCACGTGAAGCGCAAACGCCATCAATCATGTGCGAAAGTGTCCGTGGGTTACAGCAGATCTATTTTGGAGTTGGTAATTCATTTATGGTAGTCTAAACAAATGTGGCTGACTGATGTGCTGTCGAAGTGATTTGTTTTGGGTTAAACATGTTCGTGACTTTCATCTGTCGCATGGCGTCAACTATCGAGTAGATTTTAGACATATGTTATTGATAGGGTTATTTCCGTGTTAGCTATTCTGGATCGTAAAAATAAAACGTTTTCAACATAAATAAATAAATATTGCTGGACAATTGAAACAGCACCATCTAGCCTTAAACTGAGCATAGCTTGTACTGGAGCCTGATTGTTGACAGAATACGTATGGATCGTATTACTTTTTAATTTATCCCCGAACTTTCGGTTGTTACAATAACTTATATAGTTGTGACTATACTTTAAAACACTCAGACACAAAACATCTGCGTTCATCACACAAATGTTTGTCTTGGGAGGGAATCGAACCAGCGCACAAAGCAGTTACTTTCGACTGAACTGAGTGACAAGCCGAAGAACCAGTCCTTCCCTTAGAAAAAATCAATTAATTGTTTTACGTATGATAATAAAGTTTTTTTCTCATTCTGCGTAAACCTCTATACAAATAATGGCAATTTTCAGAAATTAATTTAGTTTAAAGAAGAATTAACAAATAAAATCGTGATTGTAATTTGTTAATTAACATAAAATAAGCGACATTTGTAGGTTAATTTTATGAAAAAGGTTATTAAACAATCACTCACACGCAACACCGTTTTTCTATAATCTTGTGTTTATATATTTTATTTTCAATACTCTTAGATTGACCTTATGGCAAGTTGGTAGTAACGTTAGAAATATAAATAATTTACTTGCAAGAAATATGGTAGGTAACAGATATTGAGTTATACAGTAAGATCACATATTTCACCAAAGAACATTGGCATGCAAATTTTAATGTTTTCGAAAACATTAAATTAAAGTTTACAATATTCTATATTAGCATTAATCAATTATATTCATTAGTTTTCAAGAAATTCGTTTACAGTGTAAAAATCCCTATCAAATATCCTTATTAGGTTGGATTCCCATCCAACCATTTGTGGGATTAACATAGACTTGTATTCCCTGTCTGGGTAATATAACGTAGGTATCTTTAATTATTTTTACAAGTATATACTATTACTCATGTATGTGTATTTTACGCATGTGGTTTTGTTTACCGGTATGTCGTTGAAACTCGTTTTATTTCTCGTTAGTACTATTCCCGCTAGTAGTTCAAATACATTTATTTTAAAATAATTACAGAAATGTACATAATAATATACAGTAATATAAAAAACAGGTGAGATATCTAAGGACCGTTTAAAAATATCTATAGATAGCTCAACTGATCCAGATCACTACCAGAGGGCCGCGTTTCCAAGATACTAGCGACATGGCCACGTTGAATGGCAATGCTAATACGCTGGACCAGATAGGACACGCATTGTTTCTACTAAAATTTTTGGCACTGGCGGCATTCGCTAGATATTTGTTAGATATCCTTCTTAGTCATTACACTTTATTTCCAAAAACGTGATTATGAACGTTGAATCCTAATGAGAGTACTTCGTCGAATAGTTGGTACCTACTGAAAGGAGTCCTACGCGAAGGTATACCTAAATTTACTCATTGGATTATGGGTTTTATTAAAGTACTGCCAGTGGCTTCACACGGATGGTACTTAAATAAAAATTAGCTTTTGTTCGCCACCACGATTCTATTTACGAGTATATCCTTACTAAATTTCATCAAGATCCGTATAGCCGTTTAGTTGTAAAAATGTTACAAACAAACACTTTCAAAATGATATTTTGTATTCTATATTCAGTAAAAAAAATCACTGGAAATTATTTTTTCGGAAAGATACTTTTTCTTGAATTCAAGTAATGCCGGTTATTGCAGGGTTTGACGACCTCTGTGGCGCAGTTGGCTAAGATCTGGCTGAGACGGGGTCTGGGTATTTCTATGTATAATATGTATGTATTTACAAAAAAAAAGTATATAAGTAGTGTATCAGTCATGTGGTACCCATAACACAAGCTCTGCCTACTTTGGGACCAGATGATGCTGTATAAAATGTCTGGGATTATTTATTTATTTATTCATAGGTTTCTCTAGTTATACCAAAGAACAAAAGTTAAAAACAAACATAAAACAAATTCCATAAGCTAATATCAGATGTAAGATTAAACTTTAAGCGTTAGGTTTTGTCTCGCAAAATATTTAATTTTCTGCTTGTATGCAATTTATCAACCCGTTGCACTGAACAAAAAGGTCTTCTAAAAACAGTTGAGCTTCTGTTGTGGCTGAAGCCGACATGTTGAAGCAAAAACTCCGAGTTCCATACTCTTTATTACGTTGGCGAAATTAAATCGCTGTTATTAATAAATACATTGCTGATATAAAAAAAATCCAATCCAGGCAGATATAGAAACTGTTAAATGTTATAAAGCACTAATATACTTTAAAACATTTTAATAATTCATTATTATAAATAGTTACGGGTATTTATCGCGTTTATTTACCTATTTTTCCCGACGTTTCGACAGGTTTACACTCTGTCGTGGTCACGGGATGATGAGTCAGGAAAAATAGGTAAATAAACGCGATAAATACCCGTAAGTATTTATAATAATGTGTTCTGATCGCGTAAGTTTAAAAAACTTTAATAATTCATGTTTTTCAGTTTCATAAACTTCGATGGATGTACTTAAAAAATAGTTCAATAAATAATTACGTTTTAAAAACTAAAAAGAAAGACATTGAATAAATAAATATTAAAAATAAATTCATTAAATAAAGTTTGAGCCTATAATATTTTTTTAGTGGAAATTAGATGTATTTTGTAAATATAATATGTGTAGGCCAAATAAACGCATCGCTCCAATGAGACAACGAGGTATCGAAGTACACGAAAACATCGTCGATGTATACAATTTTTTGATTTTCGTTGATTTTTCAGTTTGACCCATTTTGATAAAATTTAAATCAAAATGGGTCAAACTGAAAAATCAAACAAAATAAGAATTTTCCAAATCGGTTCAGGCGTTTTCGAGTAATCGGTGAAAAGATTCCGACGAATTGAGAACCTCCTCCTGTTTGATGAAGTCGGTTAAAAAAGTATCGGAAGATGTATAATCTGATCAGATGTATTTTTGGAAGATGTATAACCCTTTTAAAAACTGCCATTTTAATGCGTGTTGCTTAAATTTGTTTATGCCATGTCTCGGAGCAAGGTCTGAGATGGAAATAATTTGGAAAGCTTGAATTTTTCACTGGAGGCGGTGTACGCAATGAGTCCCTCCTTTGTTTCTTGTCTTCCAAAAATGTTGCTTATTTATTTAAGAAACGGTAAGCCCTTCCGTTTTTTCGTATAAATTAAAACGTTTTTCATACCTCTGCTGTGTTGTTTTATTTGTTTCATTCACTTCTATTTACTGCGGTAAACCTAAATAGAAACATAAAAAAAATCTTTTTTTTCACTTACGGGGTACCGTTGACGACGTCAAGGCCCAATGGATTTGCAGCGACACTGACAGTGATTAACTACTTTATATTTTGTAGAGTTTTCGCTGTATAATGGTAACATTGGGTATTTTTGTAAAGCTGGCCTATTAAGTATATAGTTGTAATGTTTTTTAGCGGCAGCAAAGTTTGACTGCGTATTTAATGCTACGTCTGCTCAATTTCGCAATTTGCGCAATTCATCATCATATCGAGTGAAGCTACCCAACTGTCCGTTCCTGAGAACCGTACTCGCTTTAGACCTGGACGTGTCCCTTTGCGTGCACAACTCCCGCACGCACTGTTTCACGACCACAGTCCCCTATCTGCCGCGTACAAATACATTTAAATATGCTTCTCACTGAACATCCTCAGGCGGATTTGTTTGCTGATGACTGGAAGAAGATTTAGAGACTGTGCCTTACCTACTGTGAGAAGAAACGTTTTGTGTAAATATACCTACTATACTCATAATATGATTTATTGTAGATATAGGTTCCATATCATTATTACATTGTTTATATTTTTTAGAAGTAAGATTTACCTAGATAGTGGCAATTCGGTTGGCACCAAGCTAACTAATTTTAGCTAAAATTAGGTTTAGACTGTCAAATTAAACATTGTTATTCTGCTGTTAACAACTTATCCTAATTTAATTTTATCTAATATAATGAAGTGTTCCTTATTGAGTTAGATGGTACCAAACGAATAGGTTTTACAAATGATATGACTAACTAAAATATATTTTAGACATTCCTAAATTTTGAAATGAATCAACCGAATTGCCACCAATATCTGTAATTTTAAAAAAAAGGTGTAAATAATTGAATTGAATTGAGTGACTAGTAATTTTAAAATAAGGTGTAAATACTTGAATTGAATTTAATTGTGTGACTAGTTATTTCGAATTAGTATGGTGAAAGATTTAAAGTGCGCCTCAGGCTCCTTTAGAGCACTTGGTACATGTTTTTTTTAGTTTCTTCATGTTGTTTTCTTTCACCGTTTGAAAGTACTGATATAACGCACATATATTTTTCGAACAGAAAAATCCATTGGTGCACGACTGGGTTCGAACCCACGACCTGAGGATCTGAAGGCCACTAGGTAAAGGGGGTCCCTTATTTATTTACTGTATATTGCGTAACTTATTCAATTTTTAAAAACACTGAGAACTGGATGGCTCGTCTATTTTCAACTCAAAATATTTAATGCAATAAAATCACGTGTTGAATGGTCTTATTATTTAAAATAATGTACACGTGTTCCTCGGTACTATAATAATTAAACGCATATTTATCGAATGCTTTCACAGTGAAGATGAGTTTGTTGAAAAACATTAAAAGCGTTTGATCATGTTAAAAGATTGGCTTGTTAACACAGCATTTATTTTATAAACATTGACATCGAGAAACATGTTTATGTAAGAATTAGCGTAACAAGAGATAAGCGTAACGTTAACGAGGCTAATTGACTTTAAAATCCATCTAAATGTTCATTAGGCTTGAAAGTATCGTATTTCGGAAAAATAAAATTAAACAATAGTGGAGTTAGACGCGCGAACAGCGTTAAGGCAAGTGGTTCTTAATTTTCAATTTCGCTGAGATCCCTTCAACATGTTATTACGTCGCCTTTATTAAATTCTCCTTGCATGCGAGTCCCTACTTATTTTTCACGACAAAATTGGAAACACCTTTGCAAAAGGTAATACGTTCGCACAATATAAGAATGGGTTTATGGAGTTTATAGGGTTTTCGATCTGCCGCGGCCAGTCGGCTGCCAGGTTGCCACCTAGGAAGCTCGTAAATTCTTTACGACAAATAAAAACACCCCCATTCAAAGCTCTTGCCAGCATAAATCATTCAATCACCGTGAGAAGCATTTCAACCCAGTGATAATTAAAAATATCCACTGCATATCTGCCTTCTGTTTCCCGAATTTACCTAAAAACCCTTCCTTTATCTGTTTTTCAATTAGTCGTGGCCAGACTTGTTAATCTGTTAAGTCCAATTTGCCGGATCTTGTCTGCTCCTGGATGTAAGTACATATCTCCGTATTTTCTATCCAGTCTGCGGAATTTTGCAATGCGAATATTCTTTCGACCTTGACCTTGCAAAATTGCGATGAAAACGGAGAGAAGATTGCTGAAAATGTAAATGGAGAACCAATTAAGTTTTCAAATCTTAAGTGCGGGTATGTAGTACGGTTTTCTGTGGTTCGGGGAAAGTTCATTATCTTGGTAATTGTTTTCGGTACTTAACTGTACGTGTATTATTTAAAATGGTTTGGTTGGTAGTTCTAAGTTTTTTACTTATTATTTCGCCTGCCGCAAAATCCGTGACCTTTCTAAAGAAAGGTTTTGAAATAGATTCGAAACTCGAGACTAACGAGTAACAATGTTAGAACTCGTGGTTGTAATTTACATGATCGCTTGAGAAACAATGTTTGTTTCGTGAAATTCAACTTGTTTTTCGTGTAAATAATGCGAAGCTATATTTGATAGATTCACGATTTCTCACCAAAACATTTGGTTGACGGAACTCTGTCGCCGACTCCTGAATTATAGATTCGAAGTACCTCGAAGACAAAAAGTTTGATTTACAGATGCTTCCAGATTTATGCCCTCTGCGTCTCTTGAATTGAATATATAACGAGGTTTTCCCAAAATGTACAATGCGAATAATACTTCGCAGTTTCCATAAAATTTTAAGCAATGCCGTCATCTCAAAGGACCGTAGGACGGGATTCTTTGAAAGTAATATTTTAAAGTATTCGAAAGTCCGCAGTGGTTGACATTAAAATTAATTTCATCGTTTACTAACCTCGATTAAATTCTATTATTCTAGGTTCTAGAAGGTTTCATTTCGGGATTCTTAAAGTGTAACATCTTTCCTCTCGCTTTCATGCAATCTGTAGGAGTGATTTCGTTAAAAGGGAAGGACTTGTGTAATAGGAAGCCGGAGAAGCGCGTGCTATTTGATTTAACCAATGAGCGCGCGTGATGGTAGAGTTGGCCGTCAGATTGTACCAACAGATTTTCCGTGATGTTGGTACTGTCAGCTCACAGTGTGTGCTTGCGTGTGACAAGAGAGAGAATAGGAAATAGAGAAGAAGAACGCATCAGCTGTGCGCCAGTGTTGTGTATAAAGTGTGACTTCTATACCGCTATATAAACTAACTAGCGACCCGCCCCGGCTTCGCACGGGTGCAATGCTGATACTAAATATACTACAGAATGTCATTATATACAACGTTCACAGCTTTTTTGTCATTAGATATTGTGGGTTATCCATAAGAGATAGACATATACCATCGTGGACTTTTTTGTAGACCTTTTTAAGGTGTACAATACTGTAGTACATTATTTTGATCTATCTCGTAGGGTTCAGCCAGCGTTTGCAATGTAAGCGCAAAATGTGTTTACTTACGACATTACATCTAAAATTATCAGTGTATCTCTACTATATTATGCATGTATGATACATATAAACCTTACTCTTGAATCACTATATCTTTTAAAAAAACCTATCAAAATCTGTTGCATAGTTTTAAAGATCTAAGCATACACAGGGACAGACAGACAGCGGAATGCGACTTTGTTTTATACCATGTAGTTATGATAGGATACAATGTTAATGTTGCTTATTGAGGGTGAAATTTCAGATGTTACACATCTTATGCGAGAACTCTAAGGCTCGCTCGTTTTTTATTAATGCCTACTTTCAAGTTTTTAAGACTAACTTTAGCTGCATTGTCAGTCGTCAGTCAAGTCAACATTTTTATATACATACAAGTAAGATGAAATTTTCCCAAATATAATTTCAAAGTAAAAAGATCCTAACCCCGTGGGGGTGAACGAGCAACGATCAACAGTCCATTGTTGTTTACATCGTGTTTGATGAAAGTCGGGGCAAAAGATAAATAAAGTCCAGCATTGTAAATACGATACACTCGACCTGCAAGTTCAGATGTCACGGTCAGCCATTGTTCGCCTGAGAACGCGTTTATAATGGATGGTATAGTGATAGATACCTAAATATATATCTATGTTATTTACTATTAATTCGTAACATCAAATAATTATTCTATTTTGGCCTTTTGGAATCGAGACCATGAGCCCATCGCGTAGTCAGAATTATTTCACGGTGTCTGGTCGAAACATCGCGAAACCCAACACCTGGCCTATCTGACCCAGCGTATTACCATTCAACGTGGCAATGCCGCCATTGTATTTTGGACGCTGCCCTGTGGCAGTGATCTAGATCAGTTAAGCTATCTACGAGTATATATATAAACGGTTCTTAGATAGCTCAACTGCTTAACAAGTATTTTATATCATTGTATATTATTCCGTACATATCACTGAATAAATATTTTATTAAATTAATTACCAGGCGTTGTTGGATATTTTTCAGATTTCTGTTAAACAAGGATGTCCTAAGGCATTCATCATCACCCATATTATATTATAATATATTATTATACTTCTTCTCATAGTATATGGATCAATATTTATTGTATCTGTTGATTGGAGCAAATCGCCTTTCACATTTATTTATCCCTGATTACCATTTGAATAACTATTCTAATCGCCACATTTGATTAGTCAATGTGGTCCTAAACCGTATGGCATATAACGAACTCATTGTTAAAGACCCAGACATAGTAGTCATAGTCATGGTGTACGTGATCTGCTTTAAATTTATCTTAATGATCCTTCTGGCGCCTACTTATGTTACTTTATCATAGTTGTATAATACGACCTTGTTTCGGGATGGAAGCAACTCTTAAACTAAATACCACTGATATGTACTGGGAAAATGTCATTACACATACAGACGGACAGACAGAGAGGATATGGTGAAATTATATTGACTAATAGTCGCCCACTGACGATATTCGACCATAATTAATTAATAATTAATGTATTATGCATAATTCTATATAAACTATAAGTGTGCGAAGTTTCGTACTCCTCCGTCCGTGCAATTTTCGTAAAAAAGTTTCAAAGTTATTGCTTCACGTATATAGATAATATATAGATTTCTTGTGGGCTTTTGAACCCTAAAAAGTAGGCACGAAGACACGGGAGACTATTCTCAGTTGCGATATTCGCATTTTTTTTGTGTTGGGTAGGGATGGATGCAACTCAACAACAGAAGATGGTGAGGTCTAGTTTTGGCTTATTGAAATATGTGTTTTACGGGTCTAACTGCCTTACTTAGAACCGTCTATCAACATCTGTCAAAAGTTAATCGTTGTTTAAAATAGTGACAAATGTTGACAGGGCTAATTTTAAGCAGTCCTTACACAGTGCCTTATAAGCGCCTCTCAACTTGAATTGAGAAGCGCTTATAAGGCCGTTTATGACGGATGTCGTAAACCTCAGAAACCTGAAGAAATCTCAGGAGATGTTTCATAAATCCTACGTTTTCTTCCCAAGTGTTTTCTACATTCCAATAACTCTTTTCTTATATATCGTCTTCCGAAATTGTCGCATACGCCATCTATATTTCCGATACTAACCAATAATTCTTACTGACATAATAACCAATACTCGTATTTGCATAACTGATAGCCTTATCTCGGGTTATTGAATCCTTATCGGGGGTCCATGACCTCTGTGTTTGCTAGGGTACGATATGTTACTTATTTGAGGTTAGGTAAATGTTAAACTGATATTAAAAGAAAATATATCGTGAGTTGATAAAAATGTTACTCCATCAACATGTAACATTGTTGTGGTCTTTTTAATGTTATTTACCAAACCGACACCGCATGTACTGATTCGTCTTTCCTGCGGGTCCTGTCGACAAGGCAAGAGCTTACATTAAGGCTTTCCTAAGTGCACGAAAAGAGCCTCTGAGGCGCACTTTAATCCTTTCACCACACTGGTTAGAAATAACTAGTGACACGATAAGAAGAAGAAGAGTGTTATTTAACATTTTTATTGCATGTTTTTTGTATTAGTCGTTTAATTTCACCTATCACTATCAATGTTCATTAAAATCTTATCAATGGTGTCACAGCAAATTAACTTTTGTATGAACAAATATAGTTTTTTTTACCGCTTTTTAGTAGCTATCTGCTAGTTAATTTAAGGAATTTTAGTTATAAAAGACATATAGTATGTATAAATACTCAATAATCATAATCCTTCTCCAAAAGTTTCTTTACTTGCAGCTTACACTAATAGTAAAGCAAGCTAATTGAAACAATACCAGTTAAACTGATTTCCGAATTCCTTATCTTAAAGTTTTCTGAAAAAATGCTAATTGAGCACCTTGATACGCTTCAAATTAACTTGATCAGGGAATCGCCTTATGTTAAATTGCTATAAAATAATCTAATCAACAGCTTATCAATTTATCCTCAAAACTTATCCACCCTAATCTTATTTTAGAGACGTTTTCCATCGGCCCATTAGCTCAGTTGGTTAGAGCGTCGTGCTAATAACGCGAAGGTCGCGGGTTCGATCCCCTCATGGGCCACATTTAATTTTAGTTTGATTTTTTGCTTCACGCAGCCAAAGAAAGCTTGATTTTTTTATTTAATCTTCAATACACCACGCAAATAAAAAATTGTAACTCATAGTACAAATTGAAATAATATTAACTCGATTACGTAATCTTCTTTATGTCCTGTTATAGTTATAAATATTTAAATACATGGTGGACCATGTACACAACACCATCTAGCCCCAAACCAAGCATAGCTTGTGTTATCGTGCCAAGATGACTTAGGTACTTATAGAATATTTTATTGTTACATGCATATAATATTTTATAACGCTCAGACACAGAAGAAACACCTATGTTCATAACAAAATTATTTGCCCTGAAAGTAATCGATCCCCGAACCTACCTTATTTTCAACCAGTGTGATGAAAGGATAATAATAATAAGTTTCTATGAGTGTTTCTGTAAATACAAAGTTAATATTAAACGAAACTACCATAGTAAATGGAATATTTAAATATATTTTTGCAAAACTATTTACTCTCTACATTACAAAAAGTTATAAAAGTCACTGCCTCGGGATACGTACCTACACAAAAATCACTCTCTCATCAACAGAGCTTTCAATGCAAACTAAGCTTTATACCGCTTTCATAAGATTCCATATGACCCAAACAATATTACGTGCAGACTTGTTTCATTACGAGATAACATGGCGATCCCGAGAAAAACAAAGAATGCTCTCAGAATAAGATAGATGACAGTTAAAGTACAGTAAAGAAGATCAATTAATATTACTTACACATCATACTCGTAATTTTTAACATTTAACACAAAACCGACAATTACTACCCTCTACAAAATAAAGGGTCTTATGTAACCATAGATTAGTTTAGAAAGATCAACTGGTTTACATGTATTTTATTTTATTGTGTGCTAGCTGACCCAACAGACGTTGTCCTGTCTTAACTATGAATATTGAATTCGAATTAGTATAATCTATAACTTGACGACCTCTGTGGCGCAGTGGGCTAACATCCGGCGTAGATGCAGAAGGTTGCGGGTTCGATTACCGCCGCGGTACAAATGTTTGTACGATCTGCAAGTATTTTTCTCGGGTCTGGGTGTTTCTATGTATAATACTAGCTGTTGCTCGCGACTTCGTCCGCATTTTTTTGAATACTGGGCGCTATCGTGAAACTTTCGTCTCAAACAATTTAGTAAGAGCTATAAGGAAAAGTCTTATTCACAAATTAGGTGCTCAGACACAATAAATACAATGTAAAATGGTCCTTCTAATATTACAGGATTTTCCTTTAGAATGTTTGAGAGGGTTTTTGGGCAATTGTAACTTTTAAAAGGAATGTTGGATTGTCACGTTTCTTTAATTCAGAAGAAAATCAAAGGAAATAACACGCCTACTCAGGACCACGACTGTATTACACAGAGGACATCTGGTTAAGGTGTAGCCAGAGGCAAATTTTATAGGATATGATGAGTTTTAACAGTTTTTTTATAACTTCAAAAACTGATTATAGTTAACAGGTTTGGGTAATAGTGGCGTCGTTTTTAGGTTTCCAAAGTCCACAAGGAACCTTTATAGACATAGACATAGACATTGTATTTTCTTCTTAGCACACAACATACAAAATACAAGAAAAAACAAGGTACATGGTACTAATATGCGTTTATGTGTAGACGATGCTTTACTGGTGCAATTATTAATAGCACCAAATTGGTAAGGACTCAGCATGATGGCTACTGTTTTCGCAGTAGACGCTGTTATACTCCCGAGACCATAGCCGTCACCATCTTCGTAAGTAATGGTCCGATTTGGTTAATTCAAAAAGGTATATCATTCTTATGTCATAAGGAATAACATTATTTTAATGGATTCTATAAGTTCTATTGAATTTGCTACAAATTTACTGATTCTCGTTGCGGAAGGAACTTCTTTTATAACTCGATCCGTTGAAATGCCATGCTATTAGATGTCGGCGATGTCACTAATATATCGTTTAGATATATTTATAGCTCTCTCGGTCGCGCTAACAAACCGGATTTAGCTTGAGTTTTTAGCAAGCGTTAAAGAGAATTGTTATTGCCCTAAGGAGTTTCAGATGCTCAGTTGAACGTCGAAATGACAGCTATCCCGGGTTCTCGTAAAATTGTTGTAGACTTCAGTCCCATTTGACATAGATAAAGGCAAAGTGGTGATAGGAACTTTTGAAGTTAAATAAACATACTACTCTTTAGACAACAACACTGTTCTTGGAGTTAAGGAGATAAAAGTTTATTTTGTTTATGTAAATCTTTTGTGAATTACAATTTCATAGTTGAAAGTTTAAAATTATTAAAGAAAAAACCGTATCATTTTGATATCTGATTTGGAATCACATGAGGGCTTCATTGAATTTATTGAATATACATTTGGTAAGAATTTCCCAATCTTGGAATTAATTATGGTAATCCCTACTAATATTATAAATGCAAAAGTAACTCTGTCTGTCTGTCTGTTTGTCTCGTTTTCATGACTAAACCGCTGCACCGATTTTAATGAATTTTGGTATAGAGATAGATGGTACTTTGGAGAAGGACATAGGCTACTTTTTATGTAGGTACCACGCACGCGAAGCCTCGGGCAGCAGCTAGTATTAATATAACTGCCATAATCATGCCCCAGTTCGTAGAAAATTCGTCCGTAAAACAATACCATCTACGAATCCCTAAGAAATGTCACTCAAAAACAGTCGAAAGGATTTGCTGTCTCGTTTGCATAATTCCAATTAATAATAACGATTATGAGTCAAACTTTGAAGGGCTGGCCTGCATGATCAATAATGTTCTTGTGAACTCGTAGGACGAATCAAAATTTAGAGGATTAGGGCTCAAATTATATAATAACATTTCTTTTTTACATTATAGTCATTTATTATAAACAATACAGAAATCTTACTCATATTATAAACGCGAAAGTTTGTATGTATGTTTGTTAATCTCTCACGCAAAAACTTCTGAATGGTTTAATTTAATGGTTTTTTATAAAACTTTACAATAGAATAACACATAGGCTATAATTTATAAAGATATTGAGTGAATTGTCCAAAATATAACGATAAGTGTCAAGTAAGTAGGAAAAAAATATGCCATCGCGGGCTATTCTGGCGTGCGCTTGCAAAATTACAATTTAGTTCGAAATGCACAAAGCACTTATTCTGCGCAGACGAAGTCGCGGGCACCAGCTAGTAAATATATAATACACGAGGAATAGTTGAGCTATCTAAGCACCCATATAACGATCTATAGATATCTCATCTGATCCAGATCACTGCCAGAGATCTGCGTCCCCAAGAGACTGCCGTAAATGGGAATGCTAATTAATACGCTTAACGTTTAATAACATAAATTTTTGTGATATTCAATATTTATTAAAGTGTATTGGTCAATAAATTAATATGGAACATATGAGGCATTCAGTGGATGGTGTCTAAGATGGTGTCCAATGGCTGTAGGAATTGTTAGTTATATGATTCGTGAAAAGTATTCTTAACTAATTGTAGTTTATAGAAATATGTAGGACTGAATTATACTCTATGGTTATCTTGTTCCGTCCCTTTTTCGTTTCCTTTGAATGCCAACCATCATGGCACACACAACTGCTCTCATATTTTCACTCGTGTAATGTAATGTGATTAATCTATTATATATATTAGAGAAAGTCGTGTTAGTTACACCACTTATAACTCGAGAACCGCTGGTACGATTTGGATGAAACTTAAATCAAATCAAATCAAATCAAAGTCATTTATTGCGTAATATGGGTTTGTAACAGTTGTTTGGTGATACATATTAGAACAGCCATAATCAGCGTGGTTTGCATGCAATATTTATTATACATTATATTCAAATGAATTAGGTAGGTACAAACATGCTTTCAATTTAATTTTATTAATGTAAGTCAAGTTCTAAAATAATAATGTTAAATGTCAATACTTTTATCATTTAATTAATCATAGGTAGAATAATAAGCTATTTCTAATAATATTTTCTTCACCCTTTACTTTAAACACCACTGGGCTTGAAGTCTCTAATAAAAATGAAGGTAGATTGTAGACACGAATAGCCATAACTAACACGCTGTTGTTGTATAACGCTGTTGTATTTGGGGGTAGCCTGAGTTTATTATTATGTCGTCTGGATGCAAAGTTAATAAAAAGGTCCATATTACTATTTACAAAAACCGACAATTCAAATATATACAGACATGGCAATGTTAAAATGTTCAGTTGAGTGAAGTAAGGTTTACAGCTCTCAGATTTTTGTAGTTTGCATATGGCTCTGACACAGTAGAATTACCCCAAAATGTAATGCCATATCTTAAAGCAGATTCAACAAATCCATGGTAAGCTGTAATTACAGCTGCCTCATTTACTACTTTGCGGAGCATATACATTGCATAAGAGAATTGATTTATTTTTTTACTTAAATTACTAACGTGTGTTTTCTAATTCAATTTTTTGTCTAAAATTAGTCCTAAAAATTGGTTACATCTACTTGAACTAATATTAATTCCTGAATAATTAACATTTATGTCAGATTGGTTATTAGGATTATTATTATTAGAGAATGTCATAAAATGAGTTTTATCTAAATTTATCAATAAATTATTACATTCAAGCCATTTGATTATTGTTTCTAAGGTAGTGTTGATCGTGCTCACTAAACGAGATCTACAGGTATCAGTAAACATCGCAGTACTATCGTCAGCAAATAAAATCATCCGATCAGAAACTACTTTAGGAAGGTCATTTATATAAATTATAAAGAGAAGTGGGCCTAATACACTTCCCTGCGGAACTCCAAACTTAGTTACACGATATTCTGATCTGAATATTATTTCTTGTTTCAATTTATGATTAATACGCGTTGTATAAGTTGCTTGTATTCTATTGGTTAAGTAGGACTCAGAGTTTTAAGACATTTCCTCTTAAACCATATATTTCAAGTTTATTTAGCAGAATTTGATGATCAATATAGTCAAAGGCTTTACTTAGATCCATATAAAGTGCACGTACTAGTTTTTTACGATCAAGATTGCTTACTACAGTTTGAAGAAAGTTATAAATGGCCAAATTTATAGATTTATTCCTTCGAAAACCTACTTGCTCTTCAGTAAAAATGTTGTTGGATTCAAAATAACTATATACACTGTTGTTTATTACTTTTTCAAATATTTAAAAAAAAACTGGTAAAAGCGCAATGGGCCTATAGCAAGTTATGTCAGTTTTATCATTTTTTTTAAACAATGGTTTAATAATCGTTATCTTTAACTTATCTGGAAATATGCCTGATACTATTGAGAAATTAATGATGTGACTAAGAATTGGAGAAATATATTCAGATGATTCTTTTATTACCTTGGTACTTACGTCATCATATCTAGTACTATTACAATTTTTTAATGATTTAATAATTACAATAATGTCAAATGGTGTTGTCGGAGTCATAAATAAAGATTGAGGAAAATTCATAGAAGTCATGGAGTCAATGTGAGATTTGGATTATGGATTCGGATTAATATGATCAATAAAAAAATCATTAAACAATTTCGCGATTTCAATTGGATCATAAACACATTTGCCGTCAATATTTAATTCATTTATCTCATTTAATGTGATAGTCATTTTGTGATTTTTGAGTTAATTTTACAATACGACTTAGAAGGGCTTGAGTATGATTTGCAGCTTTTGTGAGGTTATTGCGATTTTTCCGATATTGCCATAATAATTCACGTTTTCGCTTTAAACCTATTTTAATTCCTTTGCTTAATAACCACTTTGGCTTTTTATAACTACTAATTTTGACTTTAACGACAGGAAAGCAATGGTCGTACAACAGTTTAAATTTATCATGGAATACATTGAAGGCCACATTGGTATTGAAGACTTCGTCAAAACTTAATGACCTTAGACAGTTTTTGAATTTTCTTATATTATCATCACTATATTTTCTTCTATCAACATACCAGTAGTTAAGTGAACAATATTCTGGCACGGGACAGGACAACAACTGTGCTGTGTGATCTGATAAAGCTAGTTCAAGCACTTTTACTTTACAACCTTTCATATTATGGGCAAAGGTATCGATGCATGTTCCACTTGCTGGTCGGGTTGGTTCAAACACAGTTAGTTAGCTTTAGGTTAAAAATAAGTAGTATTTGAGTAAACGTTTCTGTGTTTTTATCTGGTTTTAATAAGTTCAAATTGAAATCGCCACATAATATCACTTTCTTTTTAGTGTGACACAGTAAGTTTAGAATAGAGTCTAAAACATCAAAAAATTTATCCACATCACTCTGTTTGGTTTTAGGCGGTCTGTAAATACATATAACAATCATTGAGTGGCTTGAAACATCTACAGCACAGCACTCAATGATATTTTTAATACACCATTTATTCGTTTGTGGGAGTGGCGTATGTTTATGTTTGTTATGGACTAATATACACGTTCCTCCATACCTATTATGTCTTGTAACTTAAAATGAATATAGTTAATAACTTGGATTATATAGGCTAATTTTTATCCCGGAAAAGCAACGGGAACGGGAACGGGGCGGGCAAAGTCGCAGCTGGCCGCTAGCGCCATCTATAAATATTTATCCGTAACTTTGTTAATTTCTGTAATTATTACAATAATTTGAATAGCTATCTTTTTTTTAATAGCGATATGAGTAATTTAATATTTTTTGTGAAGTTGTAACCGCCTAACAAAGGGGGCACGTGTCTCACTGTTAACGACAACCAGCACTCCGCAATAGGAATCGGTCGTCCTTTGGCAAGATAGATTGACGATATAGACAAAAGTCGCGGGCTGCGTTAGTTCAAGATTTGCACAGGATCGCAGTTGGTATGACGACGTCTGTGACGAGACGCAAAAAGGTTGCGGGTTCGATTCCCGCCGCGGGACAAATGTTTGTATGATCTGCAAGTATTTGTTTCGGGTCTGGGTGTTTCTATGTATAATATGTATGTATTTAAAAAAAAATAGTATATAAATAGTATATCAGTCATGAGGTACCCATAACACAAGCTCTGCTTACTTTGGGACCAGATGATGGTGTGTGTAATGTCCGGGATTATTTATTATTTCTATT
The DNA here is from genome assembly GCA_948098915.1 of Lampropteryx suffumata. Taxonomy (NCBI): domain Eukaryota; kingdom Metazoa; phylum Arthropoda; class Insecta; order Lepidoptera; family Geometridae; genus Lampropteryx; species Lampropteryx suffumata. The sequence goes on along the minus strand of OX402565.1, from coordinate 13,031,446 downwards.
GGTATAAATTAGGTAGGCCTATATATAGTTAGTTACTATACCCAGTGAGTAAAGTCAGGCTGTTGATGATAATGGATCAGAGGCCGCTTCTGATGAAGTAAATAGGCACAGAAAATGCAAAAAATCTATACCAAAAAGCGACTTAAGTAACCATTAATGACTGAGTGTGGTGGTAAGGATATCAAATCCCGAGAGCCAGGTGGTTATGCCATTATTCTTAAAAACCTGACCGGAACGACAGGTGTTCAAACTTTATCCAAAGCACGTAGAAACTCTTCAATTTTAAATTGAGATACGATGGAGTAAGGTTGATATTGGTGTGCGGAACTGGACTGGGTTTTAGGAATTTGATAAGCCATCGATGAGCAGATGGTAAGAACACTTTTTGGCTTTTATTTTGAGATTATGTTGAAACCAAGAAGTGTTGTCGTTAATGTTGTTGGTCATGGACTATCAAAATGGGTTGCAGATTGCTAGACCTGGTTTTAGGCCGTCCAGAGTCCTCCGTGACCAAACTATAAATCTTCTGATAGAAAGTAAGGTAGCATGACTTTGAAAAAGTATCCTATGTATCCACAAAAATTAAAATGTTATTCTCTACTAGCGACCCGCCCCCGCTTCGCTCGGGTACAATACTGCAGTACATTATTTTGATCTATCCCGTAGGGTTCAGCCAGCGTTTGCAATGTAAGCGCAAAAAATGTGTTTATTTACGACATCACATTAGAAACCTCTAAAAATATTAGTGTTTCTCTACCATATTATGCATGTATTATACATATAAACATTCATCTTAAATCACTCTACCTATTAAAAAACCGCATCAAAATCCGTTGCGTAGTTTTAAAGATCTAAGCATACACAGGGACAGACAGACAGCGGGAAGCGACTTTGTTTTATACTATGTAATCACTACATAGTATAAAACAAAGTCGCTTCCCGCTTCCCGTACAAAAAAAGAAAGAAAGAATAGAGAATACAAAAGGAGGAAGAGAGGAAGAGTAAATTCAGAAAACGAATACAAATATAACTAACTAAAAAAGAAATACACATAAATAATTAAAAAACCTAAATATTCACCTTTGAACATGACAGTACTCATGACGGTTTTCTATTATATGAAAATACTAGGTGCTGCCCGCGGCTTTGCGTGCGTGGTAAAAAGTAGCCTAAGTTCTTCTCCAAGGTCCCATCCTCTATACCAAAATTAATCAAAATCGGTTCAGCGGTTTAGGCGTGAAAACGTGACATACAGACAGACAGACAGATAGACAGAGTTACTTTCGCATTTATAATATTAAAAGGGATCTATCAGTACCAAAAGTCAGTAAATTTTTCTATGAGAAAAGAAACGGTCCGTTTTGATTTTAATACAGAAATCAGCTGATGGATTATATTAACGGATCTCTTTATTCGATAGGATTTTGGCTTCACATGTTGAATATACGAGAAGCTTTTTATAGGTTCCTCGTTATTTGAAGAACTTTATCCATTCATGTTTCTGCTGAAATTTAGCAATTCTATAGAAATAAATAATATAGGATATCTTGGCTAGATATTTATTTTGGAAATAGTATTTAGCCGTTTTACTACTGCATTTATTCTGGTTTTATTAGTTTCATAGATTTTTATCCATAAATGATTATTTTATAAGTTTTTATTTTATCTAATATTTGCACAGTTAATTACGGTTCATGATCATGATCAGTTTCTCCGTCCTCTATAAATAAATATATAAATAATGCCGGACTGATACTCTACTTAAGTTTTTAAGTACTTTTTTTTGTAATTAAATACATATTATACATAGAAACAACCAGACCAGAAACAAATACTTGCAGATCATACTAACATTTGTCTCGCGGCGTGAATCGAACCCGCCACCTTCTGCGTCTCAGCCGGGTCTTGGCCTGCTGCGCCACAGAGGTCGTCTCTGTGGCGCAACTGTGTCGAAATATCGGTAAGAAGAAAATCTCATAGATCATCAGATCATAAGAGATCATAGATCATCTCATAGATCATATCTTGTTTATAGTGATCATTATGTGCATAACCATGATAGTTTTAAAAGTTATTCTTTTCATTTGTCTAGAAATAAGGTTTATGGCTTATTTGAATCCCAATTTCCAGTTATGCCTATAGCCAGCATCTGCGTTACTAAATGATACCCCGTTTTTAGTCCAGCTTGTTATAACAATGGATTAGAGTTGAATTCCCAGTGGCTTTCCTGTAATAAGGTTAAGAGTCCAGTGTCATAAACATCTGGCTCTAGTTTACGGCCATGCATCAAAATCCAGGCACAAAAAAGATTAAAACGATCCGTTGTTGTAGATCCTTCTGCGGTGCGGGTCTGAAATATATGACCGTGCGGTGTTGTGGGTACTGTGGTATTAGCACTAGTTAAGTTTATATCCAGCAATTATACTGGCTTCAAATATCCTGGTACATTGTAAACCGCTCTAGTTTGTGGCAAGCCAGAATACAATATTGGATATTTGGTTTGTCCCGCCCAAGGAATTATAATATAAATTATAATAAAAAGTTTTATATATAACTAGCTGTCCCGTTCGCACCTTCGTCCGCGCGTTAAAAAAAATATCTATTTGGAAATCTAAACCATTCTCGAATCCACATGAACACACACAAAAAAAACATCAAAATCAATCCAGCTGTTTAGGAGTTTAATTACAAATATACGCACAGAGGATTTATATATATAAAGATTTATACTACTTTGGCACCCAAAGGTGGGCATCCGCCTCATCCATATGGTTCCACTTTGATTGATTTTATACTAGTCGAGTCCAGGCCAGGTCTTCTTAGTTACCTTCACGATGTCGTCACTCAACCATCTCAACTTGCCTTTAGTGCAGGTCTCGTAGGACCCTTTCGTTCCATCTTAGGCTCTGGCAACCTGTCCCGCCCATTTCCACTTTAACTTGCTTCTCCCGGGCAATAGTCCCTGTAATTATACTGTCTTTAAAGTTTCCTAGCATCATGTAAACCTCACTAGCTTGTTCTATGCTAAGGCAGTAAGCCGGGATAGGATATTGGATATCTAGCTTGTCCCGAGCTCGTATAGTCACTAATTATACTGGCTTAAAATTTTCTAGCACTACCTAAACAGCTCTAGCTGGTGCTATAAATAAATAAAAAACAGTAAGCCAGGATAGGATTTTGGGTTTCTTAGCTTGCTATACTAGCTTGTAATTTCGGGAATAAACAGTGAAAGTGACAATGACCGCCAATAAGAATGATGTAAAATAAAACATTTATCAATTTTAATAACGGTGAGTTTATGGTTGTTTTAAAATAAATATTAAAAAAAATGTATTTGCTTCGGACTCGCTATTGATTCGATAACGTCCAAGAAAATGCTAAGGGTACTTATTGTACTGATTGAGTGTTTTATGGTAAGGGTGTATGTATGACGATCATGATGATGCATAATTCGCCTTTGATATAATATGCAACTCATAACGTAATATAAGCGGTCGATTATTACATTGGGCATTGACTGGTACGAACTGAATTGACTGAATCCAAAGGTCCGTTATTGTTATGTTGCTATATGTGTTTATAGAATAGAATAGAATATTTTACTTATAAAATGTTGACTACTTCTGTGGCGCAGTGGGTCAAGGCCCGGCTGAGACGCAGAAGGTTTGCGAGTTAGCGGATTCCCACCACGCGACAAATGTTAGCATGATTTGCAAGTATTTGTATCTGGTCTAGGTGTTATATGTATAATATGTATCTATTTCGAAAAAAGAAAAAAAAACGTGTGCGTCTCGGGACGTCGGACAGAAGTGATAACTTAAACTAATCTAACTAGCCATGTGGGTTAGAGTGAGAGAGGAAAAGCCTGACTACCGCTGCGCGGTAGGTGCGCTTACGTAACGCGTTACGTAACGAAGTGGTTTATCCTCTCATAAGAAGTTATCACTTCAAAAGTGTATAAGTAGTATATCACTAATGTGCTACCCATAACACAATCTCTGCTTACTTTGGGGCTAGATGTGCAATATCTGGCATTATTTATATTTAGTAGATGCATACACAATATTAATTTACCTAAATTTCCAAAGTTTTGCTTTGCAGTTGCTTGGTTGCTCTGGTTTAATGGTTGCATAAAGTCGCTCGTATAAAAGCACCATAAGGCAAGGTGCACACCGTGACCGGTTTTGCACACAATAGATTTAAAGCAGATGTTTCGTTTGAATTGTTCAGTGAGCTGTGGAGATGCGAAAATTAGGGTAGTTATCGATAAGTGAATCTTAACATTCTTGTGTTTCATTTAGGTGCGTCTTTTGTTATGTATTTTATTACTGTGTGTCATGAGTTTTATTTATCCGTACTAATATCTACTAGGTATATATTTGTCAAATACCTCTCACTCATTCATCACGAAATCTCAGAAACCACCGAACGGATTGAATTGAAATTTGGTATGCAGCTTCCTCTAGGGCCGTAGGTGCTCGCTAAGAAAGGTTTTAAAAAAAATCACTCGGGATCATAGTCAAACCGCGAAAACCGCGATTATGCTATGTCATTTTCCGAAACATTCATTCGTTCAATTATTATCTTGCTTCTATTTATCTACCACGCGGGCGAAGCCGCGGGAAACAGCTAGTTTGGTATATAGCATGTGCGGCATCTGAATTTAGCAATGCATGGCTGTAGATATAAAGCCGTTAAACTCTTTAATCATTTGCCTACTGGTATAAAATTAATCGACAGTCCAAGTATTTTAAAAGTAAATTGCGAACATTTTCGTTGAAGCGGTGTATTTTTGATGTTAAGTGATTGGTGCTCCTTCATAATTATTAAGTATCTTTCGCAAATATTATTATTTTATTAATAGTTTTTTTAGGGTGATAATTGAAACACGATTGTAAAATTGTTCATGAATAATAAATTACAATTATTCTGTGATCTATGCTAATGTTTGCTTGGAGGTCTTTGGATGGTTAGATGCTTATGAATTTTGGTGGCTTAATCTCGCTGTAACAGCTGAAACGATTTGGATGAGATGTGGTCAATGACCTGAATTAGCGTATTGTGCTACCTTTTCTGTAAGTGTACATATTCTGTAAATTTTCTGCAAATATCTGTAGCTTTATTAGTCTCATTAAGAGTGTGATTAATGCAGTTTCGTATCGAAAATATCTCGCAATGAGCTCTAATTATTTCCGAGCTACGGTGATGAGCCGTGATTGTAATGAGCTAAAATGGTAATCGACATATCGGCAGTATTGATTCATTATTGACATTCAGTTCAGTGTGACCACTGAAGCGAGACCATCTAACGCAAATACTTGTTCTTCTACTTAACTTGTCTGCTTGCGGCCTTTCAAACCTTTGATGACCCTTAAATTACCGCTGGTGTAACAGGTATTAAATAATTACGTTTTAAAAACTAAAAAGACAACCGACTTCATGTATAAAAAAGCAGAATATCAAAATTTCGTTTCATCCAAGTGGAAAACATATTTATTTCAGTTTTTTTTTCATTTTAAAACCTTATTTCTGATCCGTTTTTTTTATTTATATGGGACCAATCGGGAAGTATACCTTTCACAAGAAATCAGATTTTTTCAAATCGGTTCATAAATGGAGTTATGAGGTAACAAACATAAAAAAAACAGTACAGGGTATAGGCATAACTATAAACCACAAAGTTATTAAGCTCGATATTCCTCCAAAGTTATTAAGCTCGATATTCCTCCTAATTCCTAGTATATAAAAGTAAAAATATATAATTCCGCGCTATGAGATTGAACCTTTTTGGCCACACTAAAATGTTGGTTGGTTCGTGGGAAGGAAGGGCAAATTTTTACGCATAGTTTTTTTTTTCAATGTTTGTTTGTTTTAGTGTATGTTTGTTTAAATTTCCCCTTGGGGCCTTTTTTTAGTCTGTTTTCCGCTCATGTTATTTTCTGTTCTGTGTGCGTGCTAAATAAATGATTTTCTTTCTTGCTTTCTTTAATTCAGATAATTCTATACCAACCTAAAAAGAGGTAAATAATCATTGGTGGACAATTCAAACAGCACCATCTAGCCCCAAATTAAGCAAAGCTCGTTAAGTAGTTTAAACTAAATTAACTAAAAAAACATTCGTATTGTATTTGTGTTTTATTTCTTGAGCATGTTTTAGCTAGTTAGTTAAGTCTTGTAGAACTTAGCTTCACCTGTTTATTCTTTGAAAAGTAATTGCGGAAAGTCACTACTGTATATTTTATTAGCTTGATTCATAGCTCTCCCATAGACAACCAATAGACATCAGAAGCTTGCGGGTTCGATTCCTGCCGCGGGACAAATGAAAAAGACCCGGGAAAAATATCAGGGTATTTTTCTATGTATAATTAAAGTATTTAAAAAAAAAACAAAATGTAGATAAACGACTAAACTTTTTAATAGTCATTTTGAACCATTTTGTATCGTCTTATAAACTAGGTGAATCTAGGTGCCGGTTCTTCCTAACCCCAGTTCAAGAAGTATCCGGTATGAAACTCGTCTGAGCTTAATGATCTTATATGCTCTTGCTAATTTTGTTACGGATGCCGAGTTGAGTTGGTTTAAATTCGCACCATGTTTTTTTTTCATCCAAATAATCTGATATTTTATAGACTTTTTATAGCCCCAAAGTAATTTTGGCGTTGCTTAGGCAACACTTTGGAAACTAAATGACTAACTTATATTATTTTAAAACATACTAAAGAAACCCACGTTATAACACCCAGACACAGAACAAACATCCGAACCGAATATAAAACTTTCAACAACAAAGTAGTGTAGTGTAGAATTTGTCTCACAAAAGATTCGATAATATCAAAAAGTAGTGCTTACTTCAGTTACGAATTCCCCGTCACGCGCGAAACGCATCGTTAGCATAGATAAACCAAACACTTGCACGAATTTAGCCCTTATCATCAATAGAAATGGTGCACAATAGTGCGGATTTGATACGTGTTTAGGAATTGCAGTGCGCATTACGACTATGTACCGAAGACATGTGCCAAGTGCACGAAATAAGCCTCTAAGGCACACTTTAATCCTTTAAACTCACTGGTATTAAATAACTAATGACATAATAAAAATAATAATTACGACCATTATTAGAATTTGCCTATATTACGTAGCATAGCAATAGCAATTTATGTTTTTTTAAATTTTGCTTCATTCGGTTGGTTCATTTGTAAAATTAGGAATTGTCTAAAATATATTTAGTTAGTCATATAATTTGTAAAACCTATTCGGTTGGTACTATCTAACTAAATTAGGAACGCTTAATTAAGTTAGATAAAATTTAATTAGGATAAGTTGGTAGCAGCAGAATATCAAAGGTTAATTTGACAGTTCAAAACCTAATTTTAGCTAAAATTAGTTAGGTTGGTGCCAACAGAATTGAAGCCAATGTATATTTATTTTATTTCTTATCATCAAACTAAGTTAACAACTTGTAATTTAGCAAATAGTGCCTTCAAATAATAGTGCAAATAGTGCAGTCATTATTTAAATTTGTACAGACATTTAATTTAAGTATGTGCGCGATTATTGCTGTCGAACACACACTTTGTGCTCCACCTCTGCTACGAGTATTTGCGTATTTCCGCTTGAGTGTGCGACAGGCGAGTAATTCGACTCATTCGTAATAAGAGATTTTTTATGACTTGAGACAGATTTTGCAGTTATTGCGGTCGCTACTACTACTTTTATGAAATAACCAAACGGACCTCTTACTATAAAGCTAATTGTTCATTTTCACTATAAATTTTCTAGGTCTCATCTATACCTGTGCGTTCAACTCCAGTCTCCATGGAATGCAGAACACTAAAACCGCCCATAAACCCTAAGGACTTCCAAGGAACCCTCTCTTTAATTAAATTCTTTGTTGCAGGTAAACCGTGCGTCATCTGGTGATGCATCAGCGAGGAATGCGGCCGGTTCGATAAAAATTGACGGTATTTTATAACTTGCATGGTTTGTTTAGATGAGTCATTTGAAGATAAAAACTAGGGTTTATCTTTGATTTATACATTAGCTGGTGTTGTTTAAAACCGTTTCCATATTTATCCATTGACGTTAGTTGAGCTATCTATAGATCGTTTTAAACGGGACTTAGACAGCTCAACTGTTTCACGTGTATTTTATATTATTGTATATTATTTTACATTGTACATTTCTGTAATTATTTCTGTAAATAAAAAATCCCTTGACGTTAGAATTATATGACACCATACTTAAAAGCCACGTTACTTAATTATATTACATTATATTATGTATTAAAATATGTGGGTATCTATTTTTTACCTCTGAAGTCTCTGTGACATCAATGTCGCAATTAAAAAAAAAAATCTAAAATTTTAATAAATGTAGGTAAGAAAAAAAATGTTTTATTTTAAAAAGCGTGAAGTGCTTTTTTATATTAATATTTTCGAAATGATAATCCTTCTTCTCATATCTGTCAATGAAATATTTATAACTATTGACACCATGCACATCACGCTTTTTTAGATAAAACATTTTTTCTTACCTACATTTATTAAAAATTATTAATATATTTTTAGTTTGGTTTTCTATATAAAGCGTGTTTTTAGTTTTTTTAAACTATTATTTATATATATATTTATTTTTGCTTTTGGTGACCAGATGACTGATATATATTTATATATTTTTAAATATATACTAATAATACTTTATAACACCCAGACACAGAATAAACATCTATGTTTATCCTGGAATGAAATGAACAAAAATGGAATTGAACCCTCAACCTACAACGCTGAAGGCAGAAAAGCTACTACCAACTGGCCTGTACGGGTTTTTTTAAACAACCGGAAATTTATAATAGGTACTTAAGAGTTAATAACTGAGTACACATTGTTTTGCATCTCTGGAGAATATAGGCCAGCTAGGCCAGACAGGTCAGCACAACATGTTTTTTCTATTACTCCCTTGAAAGTCTGTTTTAAATACACCTTGGTAATTTTGCTCCAAATAATAATTTACTATATGTTTGTCAAATACCACTCACTCATTCATCACGAAATCTCAGAAACCACGGAACGGATTAGAATGAAATTTGGTATGGAGCTTCCTCTAGCCGTAGTTGCTCGCTAAGAAAGGATTAAAAAAAAACACTCGTAATCATGGTCAAACCGCGAAAACCGCGAATTATGCTTTGTAATTTTTCCGAAACATGCATTCGTTCAACTATTATCTTGCTTCTTTTTATCTACCACGCGGGCAAAGCCGCTGGAAACAGCTAGTTGTAAATATTCTCTAGAGATGCAAAACAATGTGTACTCAGTTATTAACTCTTAAGTACCTATTATAAATTTCCGGTTGTTTAAAAAAACTCGTACAATGTATTTAAGTACTTTCAACATAACAACGTTAATGCGTCCTTATCACTCCTATTTCCTTCTTCCGTTCTGTAATTTCATTTCTCTCGTGCATACTAACTTTAGCAATTTCCTCACGACAGTGTTTCAAATTATTTCTTACAGAGTGATTTCAATAAACCCGAGAATAGAAATAGAACCTTTTGTTTCGGTTTTCATTAAACATTTCTCATTATTTTTACAATATTCAACATTTTTAAGAACATGGGGTTTACTCACGTTTTATTTTGTCGATGGAGGCACTGAAACTGTTTCAATTTATTTAGAGAATCTTCATCAGGGTGAGTTTGATCCGCGGTCCGTGAGTTACCGCGAACGTGCGAATCGGAAATCGAGCGGCAACGAGCGGAGTGTGTTTTTCAAAATGTATAGTACAACGAATGTTTTTAAATCAAATTATTCAACATTTTGGGATTTATTCCTAAGTATTCAAACCGGTACGTAAGAAAAACAAGTATTTACGAAATATTAAGTTAGTTTTATGTATATTAACTAGCTTTTGCGCACAGGTTCGTACTGGCGGTAATTACATAAAAAAAAAAAATGATGACGCTTCGTAAGATCTGATTTATCTCCTCATCCAATTTCATCAAGAACTGTGGGGCGATTATGGAACTTTGATACTATTAAAACATTGATACTAATAGCTTTCAGTTACTATTGACTATTGATTTGGTATTACGGATCGCTGCGATTTCAATCGGCTTCTATCGCTAGTTACAATGTGATGTTGGTATCAAACTATAACTCGACCAATTTACAAAGTACGATTGTGGTAGGAACCGTGTTTAAAGTACTAAGCATTTAAATACATCTTATATGATTCATTGAAATAATGCCTATTGCTAATCGAAATTGATAGACATTGATGCCGATTGCTAATCGAAACTGATAGACATTGATTGTATCAAGAGTTCCATAATCGCCCTACTGGTCTATCTTTATAATCACACACATTTATAATAAGTTGTTTAAATCTGTTGTTATCTCTATTCGTTGAGAATAGAATGACAAAGACAGAGCATATTAAGCAAAATATTTAATTATAAGAGAGGATATATTTGTGATCCATATCACATTCAATTCGTTTAAATATTCTATACAATAGTAGTCTTTGGAATGTATCTATTAGGAAACCATTTAAGCGATTATAATATTACATTGTAACGTCGTCCCTTAATCTGTGGCAACACCATTCAGTTCCACATAGAATGCTCTTATTGTTTGAATCTCACGTATAACAACATCTTATCAAACCTCAAACGAACAGCTCTGAACAATAATATCGTAGCAGTCTTACGTTTGGACTATCACGTGCACAAAGGATTGCATTCGATATCGTTGTACAACCTGATCTTCAACAGAGTTCACAAAAGGATGAAGCTATCAACTCGAATGCGCGAATTGAACTAAAGCAATTGAAATAGCTTTAACTTTCTGTGTGCATCCTGTGTTCCAGTTTTATTCAAGGGCTGGAATTGACAATTCGCTAAGACAAGAGTGCTGGGGTGAATAATACAATTTGAAATTAAATAGAGCCTGTTCGCTACAAGGGTGCTAAGAAGACTTATATCACCGATATGAGGATTCTATATTGGCCAAGCGCGTGTTATCACGTGAATACTGTGAATACAGTGAAGATTTCAGATGTTAGTGTGGATAAGAATGACTAGTAATTATGTCCAGCCCAATTCAATATCATCTAGTTGATAAAAACAATAAAACATTTTTGAAGCTTATGTTTTTCTTTTGGTTATATAATTACGTTTTAAAAATTAAAAAGATAACCGACTTCATTGAATGAAATTTGAGCCTATAATACATATTTAGTGGCAAGGAGATGTATTTTGTATATATATATATATAATATAATATGGTTAGGCCAAATAAACGCACCGCTCCAATGAGACAGCTAGGTATCGAAGTACACAAAAACATCATCGAAGTATACAATTTTTAGATTTTCGTTGATTTTTCAGCTCGACTGATTTTGATAAAATTTAAATGGGACCTGTGAAGTACACCCTTTCAAACAAAAAAGGAATTTTCCAAATCGATTCAGGCGATTTCGAGTAATCGTTGAACATACAAAAAAATAGATTCCGACGAATTGAGAACCTCCTCCTTTATCATAAAGTCGGTTAATAATAAATAATGGATTCAGGCGTGACTTTGCGCAAATCCATTACAAAACCTTAAACGGATGGAAAGCCATGCAAAGCGTTGGTAAAATAAAAGATTAGTGGGCGGGAGGTATGTCCATGCGTCTGCATCGTGTCTAACTCATTGGGAATGTGTGGAATAGTATTAAATATTTATCTCTCCGTTTAATGTTTTATTTATTTTGGTTTAAAAATAGAGCTATTACTTAAAATCTTGTAAGCCGTGATAATTATCCATGTTATTTCATCGTATATCCAACTATTTGGAAAACATTCAGGTTTCCGCAAACAGCGGTCTAGTTGGGAGACACTAATCTCAAAAGTAACCACTTTAAAGCTTAATATTTACCAAATGAATATCTGTATCAAAAAACCTGGTATTATCTTCAAAATACCTATCCAACGATACCATATGTGTGGTAAAATAAAAAAATATTAACCCAGCTTTTCATGCTTGGAGATGATGGCTTAACTAGAAGTTAGTTTTAAGCATACTAGTGGTCGCCCACAGGTCGACATTCGACCATAATTAATTAATAATTAATGTACCTATTTTTTTGCATTATTTAAAAAAAAATTGCATTCTGCACTCCTTCTCTATATAAACTATAAGTGTGCGAAATTTCATACTCCTCCGTCCGCGCAATTTTCGTAAAAAGGGGTACAAAGTTTTTGCTTCACGTATTAATATATATTAGCCAACTAGCTTTTGCCCATAGGTTCGCACTTGTGGTACCTAATAACATTTAAAAAAAAACGTATGACCCTCCGTAAGATCCAATTTATCTCCTTACTAAATTTCAGTGTTAACAATGTGGGTGCCTTCATCGACAAAATAATACGTGAGTAAAACCCGTGTTTATCAAAATAGTATGGTAATTGTTTCTGTTGGTAATTCTATTTCTGAATAGAAGGAAGTGAGATAACATTTAAATAGCAGTACGGGTTGTCTTAAGTAGATGCCACAACCTACAGTTACGTTTCGGTGCACTCATGACATCAGCTGTCGCGATCTCATGATTTTATTTATCGCCGCGCACCTGTTCTCAACTCAGGGAATTTTATAAACGAGTTTAAGTTACATTGTTTTTATCTAAGCGAAAGAAAGGGGAGCAATTTTTGACAGCTTGATATAAAATAATTACGTTTTAAAAGCTAAAAATAAAAACTACTTCTTTAACCGACTTCAAAATAAGGAAGAGGTTCTCAATTCGGTTGAATTTTAATATAAAAATAGGAAATTTTGTTTATTTAGATGAATTTTTTTTTCCAGCTATTTTGATTTAAAAACAAAACTACTGAACCGATTTTGATCAAATTTCAAATCGGCTCATAAATATCGGAGGTAACATACATAAACAAAAAATACTACCGAATTAACTACATACCTCCTCATTTTTTTTAATTCGGTTAAAAATTCAAACAGTGAGCAGCCTTCTCAAGGCTCGATTTTTTGACCCGTAATCATAGTAACCAATGAAAGTCTTATTTAATACGCCTAATATAAAGATTTTGTCAAAAAACAGAGAGTCGAAAGAGTTTTTTTTGACCGGAGTCTAGTCAGTCAGCAAAATAACAATATTTTTTTATTAATTCAAGCTGACCTCCGGGAATTCCGACTAACCCAGAAAACGTAGCACTGGTAGTCATTATGTAGTAGTGGAAACACCCTGCCGATCGTAAGGTCGAGGGCACAAATTATTTTTTGTCGGTATTCTCGTGATAAGGTATTTTTTCCATGTTATTTTATGTGTTATTAGGTAAGTAAGGCGCTGCGCAAGCGTAGACACTTTTTGTTGCCTACACGGCACATCATCACAGGGAACCGTAGTTGCTGTGTCTTGTAGCGGTGATCGGACACAGTCTTACGTTGTACTGGCCACTGACTGGTACAATTCGTTGCTTGTACAATTACAATACAATTCGTTTGCGCAGCTCAGTAAAATTTTAATGAAACTTGTTAATGTTGCTTCTGTATTCCACTGACGACTTTTAGTTTCCAGTTACCGACACCGAACACTTTTTGATCGTTAATTAGTATGTGATGAGTGGGAGCAACTGTACACACGTGTGCGCAGGGAGTGCATGATTTCATACTGATTCTATAGAAATCAAATATTCATCGGTAGCTTGTATCTAACACAAGGCACAAAAGTGTCCACGTTTGCGCCCTGCCTAATGAAACATCTCCGTGTGTTCTCACCTAATGCCAGTAAAATTACGTACAATGCTTTTCACTCCGTTCTGAAACTGTTGAGATACTTCAGCGCTCTATGGTTCTTCAGGGTAGACTGAATTCTGTGGTTAGGATAAGTTCACCACCAGTTCTTAGAAGCACGTGGTAACACGAATTACATTAGAGAACTTGCTATTAGTTTTAATAGGCCAAGTAAGTAACCACAACATTTACGAGTAGACAATAATATAGGGTTTCATTATGTTTTTTTCCAAAAGAGACGGGTATTTTCATTCAGATGCGATTTTGACGCTAAGGAAATCAGTTACAAAATATTGAATAAAAATTTAAACATTCCTTTAGCCACGTGCCAATAATCTCATAAATAATGCAGAATGCCGATAAAAGTCGATAATATTCTATTTTGAATATCTTTAGAGTGGTTGGGATGTGGGGTGGATTATAATTTTGACCGAGCGAGTGCGATGCGCGAGCGAGTGTCTCCGTTTCAGCTTAGGCATAAATGATTTCGTATGTCTGTCCGGATGTTCTCCTGTACAGGTCGCATTTCTCAACCGATTCTCGTGAAATTTTGTAAGCAGGTTCTATAACTATATACTTTTTTTTGTGGATTCAGTTTTTCGATATTTTTTAAAACGGCGGAGATATGGGGGTTGAAAACGTAAAATGTTATAATTCAGACATTTCGAAAAATGTTCGCGATGTCTACAGCTCACAGAGCCACTAGTAAATATTCAGCAACAATCCATTTGTATGTGTGTACGTGTACAGTTTATTTTGCCTCTATAATTTAACGTAACATCACAGCATCAAGCTCTCAACACAGCTGCATCATTAAGGGCCACAATACAACCGTACTTACGCAGAGTTTATTTATTCTTGTAACATTTGTTGCTTTAACTAAGTTAAATAAAGGTTGTAAAAGCAGAGTTTAACTTGTTTACGAAGTTCATTCGTTTATTTTTCATTCGTTGAAGTGAATAAAAGTGTCTGTTTGTTTCAAAAATCATAAGGTAATAACGTATATTTTGTTGTTATACTCATATATATTACGATGTTTTCTTTACCGATTCCTATATGGTGAAAAAAAATATGAGTCTACCTAATATAAGCTAAACAGTTTTAAGACATATGCCAAGTGCACGAAAGGAGCCTTTGAGGCACGTTTTGAGGAGCCTTTAATCCTTTCACCACACTGGTTCGAAATAAGCTCGATAAGAAGAAGAAGAAGGAACTTCTAGTGTTAGAGAGGGGTTACAAAATACTTTAAAATATAAATCAAATTAAATAGAGTTGAATAATGTTTTATTTAAACCGAGCGTGCTATGCCAAGTGGACTTGTAAGTAGGCTTATTGTTAATGTGAAATAGTTGGCACTTGGCTGGCAGGGATGTCGCTATCAGTTGGGCTTTTGGCCAGTTCGCCACTTAATTTAATTGTAAAACCTTTGTACATATCCGCTCTTGTGTCACTTTAAGACACAACGGCGTACGAGGTAAGAGGGTATGTATGAAATGAATAATAAATAAATGAAATAAGTTTATTTTTACACACAAACACAGAGATAAAAATAACACAATGAAAAAGAGGTACACAATGAAAAGGACAATAAAATGAGTATAAAAATAGGAGTATGTGTACCTACCCTGCACCAACCCAGTCTGTGTTTGCCAAAAAGGCCCAGTCTCAGCTTTATGCTACTTCACATATAGCAAAATAGCCTTATGTATGCTATAAATGTGTCTAATTTGGCCTGTTATTGAGTGACAATATTCTCGGAATAATAATTAAAATAACATATGGTAATTTTCAATTGCCTCCCACTTCCTCGATTCAAACTGTTTCTAAACTTATTGTTAATTCTGTAATTTAATTATGAAATATGGTCTAATATTCAATAATCGCCATCTTTTCTTAAAGTTGACGTCGTTTGAACTTGCAATTCACAGGAATAATCTATACTAATATTATAAATGTGAAAGTAACTCTGTCTGTTTGTTACGTTTTCAAGCCTAAACCGCTGAACCGATTTTGATGAAATTTGGTATAGACAGATGGGACCATAGAGAAGAACATAGGCTACTTTTTATGTAGGTACCACGCGTGCGAAGCCGCAGGCAGCAGCTAGTAAGAGAATAAATTAATTTAACATTGTTCGTTTCGTCTAAATTCCTTAAAAACATCTTTTGATTGATTTGATTGTGTTGTGATTTGAGGACCATTTAAACGCGTCAAGGTAATTTACTTAGGGTACCGCTTTAAACACTCATTTAAAACTTGCATTTGTTTTCTTGCTTGATCATCTTAGTGACCGCTTTCGGCAATATTATGTTTTGAAGCAGTCTTTACATAATTGATTTCTTAAGTGCGTGTAACAGATTTGCTGCTCCATAGTTGGTCACCAGCTTAGATGAACTTACTTATTCAATGTTCGTGTAAGATTCAATATGCAATCTGTCGCTACAGCAGTAAGCAAATTCAAGTAGGTAAGTAAGCACTTAATGCTCGTGTTGGAGTGAGTCCTTTGTACGTGGTACTACTTTTATTCTGTGCCTAGAGTCCCGACTGCGCTCTTTTAGCTAAATTAAATTTTCAATTCAAACTTTTGAAATAATAAGCTCTAAACTGAACCCATTGACAATATAACATAGTATAACGGTTGTTTTTCTCCTTTCAAAGACAATCGCTTTCAACTGTTAAATATGGTTCTAAGTTTATATATCTGAGTTCTTTGTTCACAAAACAGTACAGATCGAACTCAAATATTAACATTCCAATTAAAATAAGCCTATTTCCGATTAATCCTTTAAATTAATTAAAATTCGGGTCGTGATTACAAATTTTAAAGTAAACAGATTGTTTTTCAGACATCCGTGACTAATAAAACAATGATTGACTTTGTGGGACGTGACGTGAATTTTACGGCCCATTTTACACGAGCGTAAAAACATGGGCCGAGTGTGAGAGATGTCATGAAAAAACATGACGACGTGCTTGTGGCGGTATTTTTAAATATCGTAACGTTATGATGGAGTGTGACAAGGGTTCTTACTTTGTAACCAAACAAATTCGTCGTAAATTCTAATGTTGCACTTTATGTGAAAACCATGTTTAGTTGTTTGGAGGGTTGCTCGGTAGGGATGAAAACCAAAACACCCCCTTGTAAATTAAGACGTGTATTATCACAACATAAAAATGGTGTCAGACACACCAAGTAGCGATATGAGTGTACGTCCTTCCGCGTCCGCAGCCGAGGCCCAAGAGAGCGAGTCGATGATGAAGAGAATTAATGTCTCGTGCGGAATCGGAAGTTATGTTGGAATATAACAAAATAAATCTATCTCACTCTAACATATAGTTAGCGTGTCTTGCTCTTTTATACGTATAAGTATTTAGTGAAACAGTACTTTATTGTTCTCAAGAGGATCTGGTTAAATAGGCATAGTTCCTATTTCTTTTGTGTAGTCCGGTTAAAGCTCTGGCATAGAGCACACACACCTCTCCTACAAATAATAACGATTAATTAAATTCAGTTATATCAAATCGTTAATTACGTGTTTCTTTTGTCACCCAAACCCCAATAGGTTATGGGCCCAGAATTTAGACTAATTAAAAAGATTCAGTAAAGTTTTTATTTAAATAAAAAGGACACTTGAAGTGCATAGTGTTAAGGGACTTGTGGCCTGTGGTCGGAGGCAGTGAGTTAAAATATTTTAGTATTCTAAGTGACTTTTTAGTGATTTGATAAAATGGATAATTTCAAATTAAAAAGAAATATTAAACCGTTTGACGGGGACAAATATAGTGTGTGGAAACTTAGAATACGTAATTTATTAAATGAACTTGAAGTGCTTAAAACTATTGATGAAGAAGCTCCCAAGGAACCGGACAATGAGTGGCACAAAAAGCAGAGAATCGCTAAGAATACGATAATAGAGTATCTGTCAGATTCTTTGCTGGGACTTACTAGCGAAGAAAATACTGCGAGACAAATTTTCTTGAAGCTGGATTCGATTTATGAAAGAAAAAGCATAGCGACTCAATTAGCCTTGAGGAAAAGATTATTAAATTTTAAGTTGAAAGGAGAAAACCCCTTGACGAAACATTTTCAAGAGTTTGATGATTTGTTAATTGAATTAATGGCTGCAGGTGCAAAACTGGAAGAAGTAGATAAAGTAACGCATCTATTTATGACTCTGCCTAACAGCTATGATGGTGTCGTCACAGCAATTGAAACATTGGCTGAGGAGAACCTGACTCTAACCTTTGTCAAAACTAGACTTCTCGATCACGAAATAAAGTTAATCAGTGAAAGACGCGACACAAGTATGAAAGTTCTTCAGGCGGAATCGTCAAAATTCCAAACATCAAAATCTTATTCTGAAAATTCCAACACGAAATGGAACCCGAATCGTGGACAGTCAAATAAAATTTCATTCAAAGCAAAACTGAATAAACTAAAAAATATTAAATGTCATTGCTGCGGAAAGAAAGGTCACATACAAAAGAACTGTTACTTTAACAAGAAGGGCAAACAACGTTCTGAAATGAACAGAACAGTTCAGACTGTAAATATTACGGATACTAAAGATCCTAATATCTCGGGATTTGCTTTTATGGTTGGAGATTATGAAAATGAATGTGTACGTGATCAAAACGGCATTACGTTTATTTTGGACTCGGGTGCCTCAGATCATTTAATTAACAGGGAAGATCTGGCACAAAACTTCACGGAACTGAAAAATCCAATAAATATATCAGTTGCGAAAAGTGGAACGTACATAAGAGCAACGAAGAAAGGCAATCTTCTAGTAACCAGCAACTTGGGTGTAAAGGGGACGCTACAGGATGTCCTTTTCTGTTCTGAAATCCCTTACAACTTGCTCTCAGTTAAGAAGATGCAAGAAGCTGGAATAACCGTTGTTTTTGGCAGTAACGGCGGTGTGCAAATATACAACAAGGGTAAACTGGTAACAAAGGGTGAGATTTTAAATAATTTAATTGGTATAAATTTTGTGCTTGACAAATGTGCTCTAAATGCTGAAAGCTCATCAAATAGGGTCGTAAACAATAAGTATGAATTATGGCATCAAAGACTTGGTCACATTGGCAAATCTAAGTTTTTGCAAATTAAAAGTAATGAAATGTTTTGTGACAATGAGCAATTAAATCATGTTACACCAAATGATAATCTATGTGAAGCTTGCATAAATGGAAAACAAGCATGTTTGCCATTTAATAAATCAAAGTCAAAAAATATTAAACGACCTCTATTTAATGTGCATACAGACGTGTGTGGTCCCATCACTCCTTCAACACTTGACGGCAAAAACTACTTTGTGATTTTTGTCGATGAATACACTCACTACTGTGCGACATACTTAATAGCCCATAAATCAGACGTTTTTGCTACGTTTCGAGATTATGTTGCAAAGTGTGAAGCTCATTTCGGTTCGAGAATTGTCAATTTGTATTGTGATAACGGTGGTGAATATTTGTCAAAAGAAATGAAAGAGTATTGTGTTGTAAAAGGTATAAGCTACCACTTAACAGTGCCGCATACCCCAGCTTTGAATGGGATTGCTGAAAGAATGATAAGAACTGTAACAGAACGAAGTCGTGCAATGGTATCTGGTGCCAAACTAAGTAAAACGTTCTGGGGGGAAGCTGTGTTAACGGCTACATATCTGATAAATATCAGCCCCACGAGAGCACTAAAAAAGGCTAACACACCATTTGAATTGTGGCACAGTAAAAAACCACAACTAAAATATTTAAAGGTTTTTGGCTCAACTGTTTATTTTGTTAATAAAACAAGAAAAACAAAGTTCGATGAAAAATCGTTAAAGGGCATATTGGTTGGTTATGAACCGAATGGTTATAAGGTGTGGAGTGTGGTAGATGAAAAGTTTGTGAAAGTCAGAGATGTGATTATTGATGAAATTATTTTTTTTCTCAAGCAGGCCATTGAAGCCTGGGGGAATATTGGCTGAAAATAGCAATAGCCCTTGTGACTCTGATAAGCTCATAGTAAAGAAAATGTGCGAGCAAACTGATAAAATACCTGTGTCATTAGGTCCACCACCTAATAAATCTGTATGTGAAACAGATGTGTATGACTCTTCATTTCAAAATACATTGACTTCATCTCGAAATGAACTGGCTTCTAATGATCAGAGAAGGAGTGAGAGGATTAAAAATCTGCCCACTGTATCTTATGACGAAAATGAAGATGATATTTCTGTAAACTATTTGTTATACGCAAAATCTTTAATATGCAAAATACCTACATCATATAATGAAATCAAATCCAGGGGTGATAAGCTTTTGTGGGAAAATGCTATAAGTGAGGAAATAAAATCACTCACTGAAAATGAAACCTGGACGCTTGTAGAAAAACCCGAAAACAGAAATATTATTGATTGTAAATGGGTATTTACTATTAAAAATGATGAGTTTGGAAAACCCCTAAAATATAAAGCTCGTTTAGTAGCTCGTGGTTTTAATTGAAAAGAGTTTTCGATACTCATCAGCTGATCGATGCATTTACATTCTAGATGCGGGTGATATCTTAAAAAACATTTATGTTGTACTTTATGTTGATGATCTAGTAATTTCAACTGCTGATATAAATGCCATGAAGAGTTTTAAAACTACTTAATGAATAAGTTTAAAATGGTAGACTTAAAAGATATCAGATGTTTTCTGGGAATAAAAGTATAGCGGTGTAACAACAAGGTTAACTTAGACCAGAAAATGTATATAAAAACTGTTTTAGAAAAGTTCAATATGAGTGACTGTAAAACTGTCAGTACACCCTTGGAAACCAAAGTAGATTACAAAGCGTTAAACTCAAGTGAAGTAACAATGGCTCCTTGTAAAAAATCTAATTGGGTGCTTGATGTATATAATGGTATGCAATCGCCCTGACTTGAGCTTTAGTGTAAACATCTTGAGTAGATTTGCTAACAAAAACAATCATTCACTGTGGTCGTACTTAAAAAGGGTATTACGTTACTTGAAAGGATCAATTGATCTACAATTAACTTACGTTCGCAGTAATAACTATAATCATAACATATTAAGTGGCTTTGTTGACTCTGATTGGGCAAGTGATGAAGTAGGCAGAAGAAGTACTACGGGTTATTTGTTTAAATTATTTGAACAATGCACAATATGCTGGAATACAAAGAGGCAACTTACAGTGGCGGCTTCGTCCACTGAAGCTGAGTACATGGCTTTATTTGAAGCGGTAAGAGAGGCTCTTTGGTTAAAATCATTAGTGACCAGCATTGACAGTGAAATACCCAATGCAATTCCTATCTATGAGGATAATAATGGGTGTATAAGCATTGCAAATAATCCTACAAGTCACAAAAGATCAAAACATATTGACATAAAGTATCACTTTTCTAGAGAACAGGTGGAGAAAAATGTTATTAAAATGATTTATGTTTCCTCAGGTAATCAGTTGGCTGACATCTTAACAAAGTCATTACCGACAGTCCGTTTTTCTGAAATGAGAGAAAAACTTGGGGTGTTGTAAATAAGTAAATAAGATACCATAACTTTAAATTCAATTTATTATTGATGAATTGGTCTGATTAGGTTTTCTGGGTTTCCCTAATCCTGCGCATCAAATGGTGGACCAAGATAATTTGTACTCCCAGGTAAATAAAGGAAGGTGTGTGATATTATTTTTGTAAATAGTTTTGAATACTTGTTTTGAGAAAGAGGATTAATTTTGAGGGGGCGTGTTGGAATATAACAAAATAAATCTATCTCACTCTAACATATAGTTAGCGTGTCTTGCTCTTTTATACGTATAAGTATTTAGTGAAACAGTACTTTATTGTTCTCAAGAGGATCTGGTTAAATAGGCATAGTTCCTATTTCTTTTGTGTAGTCCGGTTAAAGCTCTGGCATAGAGCACACACACCTCTCCTACAAATAATAACGATTAATTAAATTCAGTTATATCAAATCGTTAATTACGTGTTTCTTTTGTCACCCAAACCCCAATAAGTTACACAGATAATCTTAAGTCTATTACATAGATAACCTTAAATCTATTACATAGATAATCTTAAATCTATTGTTACCATAGACAATTTACAGAGATAATCAAACTTAGACTTCTTAAAACTAGGGGCGTTAATAAAACGCCACAGTTGGTTAAAAAAATTAAACTCGACGTCTGGATTTTCTGGTATTTTTTTAAGTTTGAATAATGAAGGCAAACGAAAGTTCGATTTTTATGATTATTAAGGCCCGTATTTCAGAACAAAACTCAAACTCAGACAGAAACAGAAAAAATAAAAACAGAAAATTCAAACTAAAAACAGATTTTTCGAGTTTTGAATTTGAGTTCTGTACTGAAATACGAGCCATCCTAAAAGAGCCAGTAATAGCTTATCCTATCCTAACAAACCTTTTTTGAAAACGAGCGTCGGGTTGAGTTCGATAGAAAACGAAATGAGCTGAAGGCTGTTCATCGTCCATCACTTATAATTACGTTTGAGCTATGGCATGCCCTAAATGAGTTGCACCTTTCAACATAACCTTAACCTCATAACCTTTTCCTACATAAGTAAGTCCTAAATTGTCTAAATAAAAGTATATGTTAACGCAAAATAACTATAAGAAAAACAACTTATTATGGTAGGTCCTGCATGCAGATGCAGTCTATTTTATGTTTTATGTTAGAGTTTTATTTTGGAATGAACCAGCTTAGATAATATTCTCGCCATTTTATAGTTTCTATTCCTTATTTGTTGATTAAATAATTATTATAACATTAAAACTTTTATGTTTTAAACTGAGAAAGAGGGTAGACCGTTTTGTCGGCCATTTTGTCAGTTTGTCTGTGATCATGGCGCATGCAACTGTGACGAAATATCGGGAAGCAGAAAAACTCATGCAAAAAAAATTGTGATAATTATAGATATGCATTTTTTTGTAAACTTAAGTACATCATTTGTAGCTTATTTACGGCACAATTTCTATTGTTGTAAAGAGGTATATATTCTGCACCTTAGACAAACCATATAAGGTAATTTTTTATCACTAAGTTTAACATGTAAGTACCTATAAATTTGCAAAAAATTATAAGTTAGTTTAAAGTTATGAGTTAATTATGCATGTTCAGTTAGCACAGTCCCTGTAGCTGTTCATATTTATTTGTGACTTCACCACGACGTAAACACTGAATGAATCTAAATAAAACTTGGTAGAAATGTGCTCGTATTATTTATTTAAATATATTTGCCGTTAAGAAATTGTCAATTTTCTGTCATCTTCTTCAATTTGAATATTCCTACAAAAAACTGGGCCCACAAGGCATAGACCATGTTAATTTCACGCCTCATTACTTAGGCCGTGTGCCGACGGGTTCCGCTTCGCAACTCAGCTGACACGTCACGTCCTACGCGAAAATGGGTTAAACGGATTTACCCATAAAGAAACTGAGAGTTGTTTATAGGGTTATGTGTTAGAGATGGTGGATATATTTATTTATATTTCATCGCTATTTTGGTAAAGAAGTGTACCCACCTGTTGGTAGGTTGTTACCGTAACAGAAACCCTTGCGGTTTGACTTAACTAGTTTGTTTGTTTATTTGCTACTAGCTGTTACCCGCGACTTTGTACGCGTATGCTTAGAACCTTTTTTTATTATTTTTGCATTCTGTGCATCTAAAGAACATCTTATAAGTTTAATCCCCTATTTTACCCTCTTCGGGGATGATTTTGCGAATACGTTGAAACTTGTATTTCTTTATTTTTTACCAAAAGCCCAAATATGAATTTTCAGATCCCTAACTTAACATGAGTTGCCCAAGCAAACTTTCATCCCCTATTTTACCCCCTTCAAGGTTGTTTTTTTGAGACAAAAAGTAGCCTAGGTTCTTCCCACGAATGCAATACATCTTCTTACTAAATTTCATCACGATTCGTTCAGCCGTTTAGCTGTGAAAACGTAACAAACTGACACTTTCGTATTATTTACGTACGTCTTTCGTTATTTATTTATTTATTTATTGTCTTGAAGTCAAAAAACCAAGTCTGTGGTGTGCTAGGCTATGTAAGAGCGTAGTAATATTTCGGGGTCGTCAATGAATCCCTTCAAAGCCTTTTGAAACTTCGACCCCGTGACATTCCACGCCTTTTCTATCTAACTATCGACAAATAAACAAGGCGTTAAATTCATCTGTTTACAACAGGTTATAAACGACCATATGTGACGCAGTGGGCCAAGGCCCGGCTGAGGCTCAGATGGTTGAGGGTTCGATTCCAGAAATGGACAAATTTTTGTATAATCTATTTGTAATTGTTTGTATGGTTTCTATGTATAATATGTATTTATTTAACAAAATAATTATATAAGTAGTATTATATTAGATATGTGTTAGGTACTAATTAACAGCTCTGCTTACTTTAAGGTCAGATGATGCTGTGTGAAATTTTCGGCATTATTTATTTATTTAAATACTGCGAAAGCGCTATTGGTGTAGTGGTAGCTACAGTCCCCCTGTCTATCATAAGATTGTGGGTGCGAACCGTTTTGCACAATGGATTTTTAATAATATATACGTATGTTGTCATGGCTCTCGAGTTTTACCATGTTATCAGTACACATTATAAAAGAAAGTTCTCCATCCGTCTGTATGTCTGAATGCGATAAGCTCAAAACTACTGAACGGATTTTCATACTGTTTTTACGAGGAATGGAAATATTGACGACCTCTGTGACGCAGTGGGCTAAAGGCCGACTGAGACGCAAAAGGTTGCGGGTTCGATTCCCGCCGCGAGACAAATGTTTGTATGATCTGCAAGTATTTGTCTCCGTTCTGGGTGTTTCTATGTATAATATGTATGTATTTACAAAAAAAAAAAGTATATAAGTAGTATATCAATCATGTGGTACCCATAACACAAGCTCTGCTTATTTTGGGGCCAGATGATGTTGTGTGAAATGTCCGGCATTATTATTATTATTATTATTATTATTATTCATGAACAAGGTTTAGGTGTGCGAAACCGAGACGGGTTGCTAGTTAAATTTATTTTGCCTCACTATTCGGCAAAGGTATATAATCATCTTTGTAAGCATTCCCCAATCCTCTCGAAGGCGTCAGGCTTAAAACCGTTATAATGTTACTATACAAGCAGTGAAAATAATTTAATTTTGTACAGAAAATCTTGTAAAATGTACCCTTACCGCCACTTTACTTGAAAATAATACCGGAAGAGTGGGAGCGTAGTAATTAGTCTTTTGCTACTCCGGCTGAGTTAAAGCTTTATGAAGTGTTTTTCTTTACCACCTAGCTTTTCTGAGTTTCGAGATAGTACTGTTAACTTATTACAGTGAAAATAAATAGTGGCTCTGTGAGCCATTATCACTGTAGACCTCGCGAATATTTTTCGATATGACTGAAATATGACTTTTACGTAAAAATACGTTGAAATACGTTTTCAGCACCCATGTCTCCGCATTATTATAAATACTTACGGGTATTTATCGCGTTTATTTACCTATTTTCATGGGATGACTGATCATCATCCCGTGACCACGACAGAGTGTAAACCTGTCGAAACGTCGGGAAAAATAGGTAAATAAACGCTATAAATACCCGTAAGTATTTATAATAATGTGTTCTGATCGCGTAACTTTAAAAAATTTAATGTCTCCGCAATTTTGAAAAATTTCCAAAATCTGAATAGACAAAAAAAATCTATATATTTATAGAACCTGTTCACAAAATTTCACGAGAATCGGTTGAGAAATGCGACCTGTAGAGAAGAACATCCGGACAGACGCCGGTCGGACAGACATACGCAAGCATTTTCGCCTAAGCTGAAACGGAAACTAATAGTGCTATCGGTGTGTTATGTGCGCAATAGAATAAAAAGATATAAAAAGAGTGACTCCTAGGTACTATGAAATAAACATTATGAAATAAATAAATAATGCCGGACATTTAACACAATGGCCTCAATTCTGTTGGCACCAACCTAACTAATTTTAGCTAAAATTAGGTTTTGAACTGTCAAATTAACCTTTGGTATTCTGCTGCTACCAACTTATCCTAATATAATTTTATCTAACTTAATTAAGCGGTCCTAATTTAGTTAGATGGTCCCAACCGAATAGGTTTTAGATATAAGTAATTTATTAACAGAAATGTACAGAATACCTCGATTTCGTAAATACATTTGAAACAGATGAGCTATCTACCTATCTAGGAGCTATCTAGGACCGTTCAAAACGATCTATAGATAGCTGATTATTTTGTAACCCTGATAACTAACCATTCTTACCCTTACTGATTTCGGAAGCCTTTACTGTGCATGGTCCAAACCGCTTAGTATTTGTTTTACTTGCGTATTATTCTGGCGATGGAGGCACCGTCGTCACTGTTTCCGACATCGACATGGGCTTACCCACCCACCTCTCAAAAACATAATATTCTGAATCCGCGAAATCATTGTGAGAAATGTATGTATGTATGTATCAGCCAAAACTAATCAACCTCTGTGGCAGTAGGCGAACATCCGCCTGAAACGTAAAAGGTTGCGGGTTCGATTCACGCCGCAGGACAAATGTTTATATGATCTGCAAGTACAGTAGAATCCGCTTAATACGATCACGCTTAATACGATATCTCGCATAATACGCCATTTTACGCCAGTCCCTGCAACTTGATACGTGTTTTCATACATTTCTTAAGGCTTAATACAATCGTCATCTCGTTTAATACGCCTAATATGCCGGGTAGCGGCCACTGTTTTTTTTTTCATGAAGCCTGAAACCATTCAAAATGTTTCACGAGAGCCGGTTTTAGAAATAACGGGGTTGATGTCATGTTGGAATAGGTGACACACAAAAATAGGCCCTAAGTGATAATGATGAAGGCGAAGATGAGTCAACTCCGATTTTGTCAAATGCCCAGGCAGTATCAGCCGTTTATAATTTATTGAATGAAAGCGAAGACGTACTGCAAAAGTTAAATTATGTTGAAAATCTTGTGATTGCTAATGCATGAAAATCTTTCTGTCAAGCTAAAATAAGTAATTATACTTCAAATATCGTATTTATAATTACACTAATTTTTTTAATGTAATTTATATGTATAATTTAATACCTACATAATACGAAATTAGAACATAATACATACCTACATAATAATAGTACGTTTTATTTTCCCTATCCCGCATAATACGGTTTCTCGCTTAAGACGTGTTTTTGGTTGGGTCCCTGTGAAATCGTCTTAAGCGGCTTTTACTGTATTTGTCTCAGGTCTTGAGTATTTCTATTAATAATATATATGCATTTACAAAAAAATTATATAAGCAGTATATCCGTAGTGGTACCCATAACACAAGCTCTGCTTAGTTTAGAGCCAGATGATGCTGTGTGAAATGTCCGGCATTATTTATTTTATATTAACCATGGCACCTCAAGTTCACCCAGACTCAGAAAACATTTTTTTTTATGACAGCTTTATACCCCCAAAAATAACGTTTTAAATAATCCCATCTTCTAGATATTTATCAGCTGCAGTCCGCGGCTTTTCCGCGTGGGACGCAAAGGTTTACCTACACTCATGAACAAAAAAATCGACTGAAGACGAACGCTCGCAGTTAAAAAACTCTAGCAAAAAATCTGAGGCTTTCATTCTATTTCTGATCTTAACATCCCAAAGCTGTTAGTTTTAGCTTTAAAATGATATAAAATATTGTAATGTTTCTTGCTAACACAACCCAACAATATGTTGTGATCAGTAACCACCCATTTTACGCTTGTTTACAATTGTGCTAATTAAGGGTTACAGACCCATATAAAAGGTTATCTACTCGACCCACCCTTATCAGTTAACCGTCAAACGTCAACGGATACACATCTCGGTTATCAACAAATAAGAATTTTACCTGAAAATGGACAGAACAAGTGAAGAACTGCTCAAGCGGTCAGCCTATTGCGACAAGGCCAGTCAGCGTGAAGTGGCACGTGTGCTGAACATGAGCCAGTCTGCTGTTTCCAGAGCTTACCGTCGTTACCAAGAGACTGGTAACTTTAATCGAAGACGTGGTTCCGAAAGAAAAAGGTGCACATCGGAGAAAGATGACCAATTCATTGTCAGCACTTTGCTGAGAAATCGGGCACTCACTGGCGTTCAAGACCAACAAGAGCTCAGAGAAACGTGAGGAGTGGCTGTGAGTGGCTGGACAGTCAGAGAGGAGGAGCCTGCCTACCGCTGCCGTATGCGTGAGAGAAAAGGAAGCCAGACAGACTGGCGCCGTACGCGTTACGTAACGAAGCGGTTTACCCTCCCCATAAAAGTTATCACTTCAAAAAAAATATCTAAATGTAAATCTAAACCATTTTCGAATCAACTTGAACACACACAAAAAAATCAAGAAAATCTGTCCAGACGTATAGGAGGAGTTTAAACAAACACGCGCAGAAGATTTATAAACTTCTATAAAGATTGTTAAGATATTTGACGCATCTGTGCAGTCAGTGAACTTAAGATTAAACGCCTGTTATTAACATTTAACAGATAAGTTACAGCCCTTCACCGTTTTAACAAATTACCTCGTAAATTAAGTGCCGTGTCGTTTTGTCGTGATTCGACGTAGATTTGTTTCTTGGATTTATTGTTTGTTAGTTTTAGTTAGTTCGGTTTGTAAGACTTTGTTCCATCGACAACGGTTTGTTTTCTTCGTGAACAGTTTTACGAAGGTTCAATTATTCGGATTGACATTTTCTTAATAGATAAGATTGAATTCCATACCTATCAAGTCATCAGCGAAAAGTTTTTTTTTTATCATAGTTTAGCTGTTGCTCGCAACTTCGTTTGAAATGAATAAGTTTCAAACCAATACACCCACCAACCACATTTAGAAAGTTTCCATACAAACACTCACACCCCATTTTACTCCTTTATGATAGAAAATCCTGAAAAACGTGTCCATTTATTTTGCATGCATACTTTAAGTATCCAAACTAAGTTTCTATGAAATCACACCACCCGTTAAGAAGTTCCCATACAAACTTTGACACCCATTTTATCCCTTTGTTAGGGATATTTAGGATAATCCAGAAACACGTGTCATTTTGCATTTTATTTATTCATATAAAATTTCAAAAATATCACACCACGCGTTAAAAAATGTCATAAATTCGTTTTCACCCCTTTTCACTCTCTTAGAGGTTGAATTTAAAAAAATCCGCCTTAGTGGGTGGTTTTGCTGTAAGAGAAAGCTTCATTTCAGCTTGCTAGCTTCAGCGGTGTCGGCTCGGCGATGATGAATCAGTCCGTCAGTCAGTCAGGTTAAGCTCTTTTATAGGTATTATGTAGACAAATCTACGTTTGACGACCGTTCGACGACACGAACTCGCCTGATGTTAAGCGACGGTGTGGCCGACGACGGGGCACGCAGGTCTAGAAGATACCTATTTACTCTTGAAGAGAGCCAGATTGTAGTTTTCAGGAAAGACAGACGACGGCAAAGCATTCCAATCCTTGGCTGCACGCATTATAAATGTGGAAGCAAAGCTCTTTGTTCGTAAGGGAGGTAGACTGACAAGGTATGGATGTCCTGTTGTGAAAATTGTTAATGTTTCTCACGTCTATAATTCGACACTTGAAATTGTAATACTTGCCTTGGGTACGGATTAAAAACCCAGCTTCTTTTTAATATCGTGTAACTAGTCATTTTGAACCGTTGTGGTGAAAGAATTATAGTGCTCCTCAGAGCTTTCTTTTGTGCACTTGACACACTCGAACGTTTCCTTACGTTGTTTTCTATCCCCGTTTGAGACTACTAAAACCCAGCTTTGTCAATAAAATTGTTATATTTTTGTTAGAAATATCTTGTTAGGTCAAACTGTGCGAATATATCGTTGGCCGCATCACCGCTTTATTATCTAGTAACGTTCAAAAACAAAAGCCAAATGGAACGTAAATTCACCCACAATTATACACCTGCCAGGGAGTCCGTGACGCCCAGTGGTGGGCAACCGACCGTGGCCGTGGGAATCACCCTTCGCCTTGACCCTCACAGTCAATCAGATATCATGAAATATTCATAATCTACAATAGTTTGTTAGAAACTTTCCAACTATCATACTCACATTTTATGTTCGTGTAATTATTAAATACGATTTATTAAGTACGTCAGGAATAATTAAATATACTAGTTGTTCACTGGTCGAAATTCGACCATACTGAATTAATAATTAATAGATTTTTTATGCATAATTTAAAAAACAATATTAGTATTCTGCACTCCTCTATATAAACTATAAGTGTGCCAAATTTCATACTCCTCCGGCCGCGTAATTTTCGTAAAATGAGGTACAAAGTTTTTGCTTCACGTATTAATATATAGATAAATACGTGAAGCTTTTGATTAGTAGGATAGGTAGGTAAAACTCTTTAGCAAGTGTCCGACCTGGTGGGTACCAGCACAGTGCCTGGAATTCTGTTTCCAAGCAGTAGTGTGCAAGTATTATTTTGTTTAGATTAATAGGTTACTGGAGCTAGTGAAATTACTAGACAAAAAGACAATATAACTTATGTCTACGGTCGGCAAGGTGCGTGTGGTGAGAAAGGAACCTATGACGCTTGCAATAACAGGAGGTACCTCCTGTTATTGGAAGCGTCATAGGTTACGGTTACCGAGACCGACCGTTTTGCAAGACTAACGCACGGCAATACATTTTTTATATAGATTGATTTTTGATTAATAAATTGTGATAGACGATTAACAAACTAACCTTGGTATCCTATATGTTGGTTTTCCTTAAAAAAATAATAAATAAACAATGCTGGACATCTCACACAGCATCATCTAGCTCTAAAGTAAGTAGAGCTTTTGTTGTGGGAACCACATGACGGATATACGTAATCTTTCTTTATAAATACATACTCAATATGCATAGAAAAACACCTAGACCCGAGACAAATATTTGCATATCATACAAACTTTTCTCCCACGGCGGGAACCGCAACCTTCTGCGTCTCAGGCGGGCCTTCGCCCACAGAGGTCGTCGATTACTAAATAATAAAAATCTATAAACTCCATGTTCTATGTGTAATTAGACCATTACGTATAGATAGAAAATAGAGTACCGCAGGTAAAGTGCCTAAAACGCTAGCAACATTACCTCGTTTACAATCTGCGTAAATCTTAAGATTATTAGGCAGCGTTTTATGTTTTAGTACTTTTCATTGCTTATTCAAGTGTCCATTATAGCCGCGGTATAATTGTAGTAGCGAGTAGTAGTGACAGCCGGGGGCACGTAGATCACGGAGACTTCACAGTTTGTTTCTCTCGCATCTCTCACTGTTGTGAATACCGGTTTACCAAGATGCTTTATTCCTGCCTTCTGGGCGATACACCACCAACAAATTGGTTCCGTAATCAATAGCTTGCTGACTGTGGAAAGTTCCCTGCTTGCCGGTTAGACGATGAGTTTGGTCTCTTGGTGAGGAGTAGGTTTTCGCGGGCTTGCTCGTAGGGAGAGGAGCCGCCGCCACATTAGTGTCTAATATTGCTGAGCTTGAGGCTATCTACAGACAAAACAGATTTTACTAAAAACAAGATAGTGAGAATAAATTTGTAATACTGGTGGTCCGCTTCGGCTTCGTACGGGTGCAATTTAGAGTTGTATCTTTAGGTCATTAATAAACTAAGCGGAGAACTTTTCGCTGACACCATCACATTTTTCTAATACTTAGCGTGTTTTACCCCTCGTGACTTCTAAACAAAAAGTCCGATTCGAATACTTTAAAGATAATATATGTACCTATATGGGCAGAGCTCGTCACACAATGGGTGCCTGCAGATGGGCGACGTAGCCGGTGCAGGCCGAAGAAACGTTGGCGTGTCGATCTCGATGCCTTCGAGAAAGGCTGGTGGAAAATGTCCGGGGACAGGGACCAATGGAAGGAATTGGGGGAGACCTTTGCCCAGCAGTGGGAAAGTATAGGTTAATTAAAAAATATATATATGTACCTATATAATCAACCTTGTTTATAAAATTATTTATTTGGATAAGGAATAAGTAATATTATAATACGATATTATATGATGTCATCATCTTTTTGGGTCTAACACGGCGCCGTCCCGATGTCTCAGGGCTCCACTGAGAGGTGCTCATCTGGCATGCGACAGACATGACCAGCCCAGCTCCACTTCATTATTATTTTAAAAAAAACTTTATTTTGTGAAACGTTATTGCAATTTTTTTGAAAATATGATAAATTTCTCTGTAGCTCGTAAAAGATTTTGGAAATCGTCGCTTTATAATAATTTAGATTTATATAATTCTGCACATCTTCTGTAAATAAAGCACAGTTGATGTCAAAGACCTTTTACAAAGTATTCAGCTCATTCATGGCTAATAATTATAATTTGCGTAAACCTTAAGTTTATTATGTAGTAAGTTCTAAGTTTTATTACTTTCTTTGTTATTTCAAGTGACCTTTACAGTGTTAATTTTATTCATATTTTAAATTATCAAAGTATCTCAATCTACAAGTATTTTATGAGAATTTTACGCTTTGTATAAACTTAATGGTATTAATAACCTTACTTAAAACCTATTTTAATTAACCGACTTCAAAAAAGAAGGAGGTTCTCAACATGTTTTTTTTATGTATGTTCATCGATTACTCAAAGACGCCTGAACCGATATGGAAAATTCTTTTTTTCTTTCAAAACACTCTGAACATTATTTATTCAATAAAATCACAAGGACCACATTGAATCGTCTTCTTACATGCTAGTGAATCTAGGTGCCGGTTTCTCCTAACCCCGGTTAAAAAAGAATCCGGCAATAAACTTGTCTGGTCTCAACACTTATTTGTATGATCCTTGTTACGGATGCCGAGTCGAGTTGGAGCAGATTCATCCCAAGCTTTTTTGTCATATAAATAATCTGATATTTTATAATAGACAGTTTTTGTTTAATTACGTTTTTAAATTTGCCAATCGACAAATCTAACACGTCGCTTGGGACCTTGTTATAGAAGCGTACACTTTGCCCTATAAAATACCTACTTATTAGCTTTAGCGAGCCTAATTATGGGACCAGCGAGTTTATCTTTATTTCTAGTATTAATACTATGATTATCGCTATTATCTTTATATAAATCATCATTTTTGTGAACATACATTAGATTTTCGTATATGTATATACTGTGACAAGGCACTGTCATGATATTATTGTTATTGATATTTCTTTAAATTTACATCTCTAGTCCCCTTTTTATAAATTGTGTTAATATTTGCAAATAATATAATGTTCGTCAACTTATACTGAATATTTCGTACCATGTGATATAATTTGACGAAACGAAACATTATTAAAGCACCACCCAGTACTACCAAAATATTCTCAATTATTTACCTTTGTTTACCTTGCCCAGTGGAGCCGTCCGTAATTTACGTACATAAAATTTAGCATAATAACTCGTCTTGGGCGGCCTTATCGCTACAGTTGCCTAGGAAGGAGCTTTCCCACTTCTGATAATAATCTTAAAGAAACCTCGAAACATTGCCCAGTGATGTGACACGGAATCGCGTGTTATCGATGGAAGAACTTTCGATAAGTATATTTTTTTGTAATATGTACCAACTAGCACAAATGTTTCAAAAACATGAGTAAAGTTCATATTTGAAGACAATCTGAACTTAAAATAAGGTCGTCTGATTTTTTTTTAATTAACCTACTAAGTGAGTTAAAAAATTCTATCAAACTTTGTTAATTAATACTACTTTTAATCATATTTCAGACTAAATCATTTTAACGAATTTTTTTAGGCTCTTTGCATCGCCTTTCAAAACTTAATTGCAATGTCTGAAAAATCATGTTAAAGGATTTTTAACTACGAACAATATAATGCCGTCTGTATAAACTCTCCAACCAATCTGAATAACTTAATTTAATCCTACCAAGCAGGGCTTAACCATTGAAAGAAAGCCATTTTTAGATGCCACTTAAATAAGCATGTATGCCGGTTTAAAAAGCTAATTGCTGAGCTGCAACGAACGCCAGGGGTTAGATTAGTCCCACTTGCATCTAGGGTTAACATTAACTGGAACGGAATTCATTTTAGTCATTTTTTATCTAATCAATAAATACACAATGTTATTGTCATGTTAACTAAGCGATTCCTTACCAAATGTTCTAGTCTTAACCATCTGACTCAACAATATTTATTGTGTCGTGGTATTAAGAAAAAACGAAGATTTGTACATACCCAGTAGTTGAACTACCGCCAATAACGATGTCTTTAAAATTAAACGATTCATAATGTTAACCGCGGTAAGTGCAAGTGTCCTCATAAGCCACTATTAGAAAAAACATAACCCTCTCGACGGCCATCGACATCGTATACGGAACGTGCCCACTCTTGAATATTCAAATTGGCCCAACACAATAGGACCACCCGACCCCCGACCTCTTAGGGCCGGTTGTGGAAGGAAGGCCCACAAAGGATCGCTGAGAAAAAAGCTAGGTTCCGGTGTCAGGCACACGCGATGTAGTCGTGTCCGCGTCTGAATGGGTAGCGTTGGAAATAACAGGTATTGTACCTAGTATTTTATATTCTATTATTTTTCTTATTAATAAACTCGCTCACGTACTCGCCGTTGGCGCAAGTGACTTACTGGAAAGTTAAATGCAACTGTCACTGTTTTAGTTTCTATTTAGTTCGTATTCAATCTAAGTTTTTGACATGTTTATTTGACTATTATAAAGTGTCATCATTTGTTCATGTCGTATTTTGTGCATTGTGTTTCTTTATTATTTATGTTTCTTTTAATTATATCATAACCATTGTT
The DNA here is from genome assembly GCA_948098915.1 of Lampropteryx suffumata. Classification (NCBI taxonomy): domain Eukaryota; kingdom Metazoa; phylum Arthropoda; class Insecta; order Lepidoptera; family Geometridae; genus Lampropteryx; species Lampropteryx suffumata. Next base: position 12,996,824 of record OX402565.1, on the reverse strand, counting down.
TTGCTAAATGCATTCATAACCAGAGAACATTTTTATGAGTTCTCCTTCCTTTACAACTCTCGTGCGAGTTATTGTATTCGTGGTGTGAATATCTAAGCTGTATAAAACGTTGGATCCTAAGAATTGTCCATAGTTATGGCAACTGTTATATAGCTATATATTCAACCTATTTCCTTTTTCAAATATCCTATAATGGGTCTCGTAAACAGCGTCACTACACACAATTCAGTTTGAGATGTTTTATTAATATTTCTTTGTTTAAAATATTGTAAATCAATTCGTGCTGACTTAATAAAAGCATTCATTTATTAATACTTTTTCGTCCTTTATGTAGGTACTTGGGTACTAAGGTACCTACACTAGTATTTTTTTTCGAACTACAACACGTTCCGGATATCATGAGAAAGCGAGTTCAGTTCGAGGAGATTTACTAGTATTATTTTGAGCAATATATTTAGAAAATAAATTATAGTGGCTTTATCCAGTCGCTCGCCCATAAAATATAGCTCCTAAATAACTAGCCCTCATCTAACGATGAGACAGTAACTATCTGCGCGCGCTATCTCACTAATAAGGTTCGTGTTACAAATACATTAATTATGCCGCCCGCGCCCTGTACAATAGCTCGCTACTCCGGGGGACGTACGTGGACCACTTGCCGTTTCAGGGTTAACTTATATTATTTAAATGTTAGTTTATTCTTTATAACCTGTAAGATAAGAGTCTATTTATTTATTGATACAAGGACAATGACCCACGCGTTCCGGTCGTAGGTTAGCCTAAATTTCGAGTGGTTTAATTCACTGTGTTCACTTAGAGGAAAATATTATAAGGAAACCTGTAATTGGCATCTTTATAAGATTCATAAGACGCATGCCCTGCCTTAAAAGGCGCAAGTCTGAAAGAAGATACGTAAGAAAGTAACGTCTCTTTTATCTGATTTGCATCTATATCATTCGGTCCGCAATATCCGACAGCAGTGAGAGAGAAGGCTAATCATTATGACGCATGGGACTCTTCTAGCCGTAGGGCGACGTTCGTATTGTATACCAATAATAGTAACATTTTCTTACATTAATACAAATTCGATAACAATAAAAAATAATTGCTCAGTGTAAACCTCATTGGTGAATTCTCAAATATATCAACCAAAAACGTATATCTTTTTTATTGGGTAAGAAAAATCTCGTTGGCTTCACCGTACGCATTTTTCATAATTTGTCATTATTTGTATTTGATCTTCCATACTCTACCATTTTCCGAACCTGTGTAATATACATCAAAGCCTTTTATCCCTTTGAGTGAGGCCTTGCGTGCTATTTCCCATTTAAACGATAATTTCTCCGGAGGTTGTTGATAGATTCCCCTTCGAGGGGCAATGTGCGTACCTGGGGAACGTTTAGATAATACACCTTTGTAACGTTACCGCAATTTAGTACGATACCGGCTTTGACATTAATGTACTTATATGTAACTGGTTTTCAATCGCATGTTACAATAATGGTTATTGATGTTTACTGTTGTGTGTGTGTTAGCAAGCGACTGTTTTCCGATGGCAATGGTTATTTTATAAAGAAAGCGTTTTTGCTAGCCTGCCGGACTGTAATTCTTGAACCCTCTATCCAAGCATCGAGAGGATATTGACACGCCCTAGAACTAAAATTACTCGAAGACAAATGATGACGATAAACGTAAATGTCCTGTCAAGCGTTTTATGGAAAATTTTGTTAAATGAAAACTATCGAATAAATGCTCAAATCTCTTAAATTACTTTTTCAGTACCATCATCCGTCTAGCTTCGATCCAGCTTAAATAAATTGAGTGTTTCGATCACTAACTTTTTGCACTCTCTATAACAGTGAGTGGAAATTGTGCACAAGTGAGTTGGATGTCACAGATCAAAGACCATGCTTAATTTTAACGAAAAACTATATATATCGAGGTTAAACTAACAGCTACCGAAATATTCAGGGTTAAGGCATAAATACCTGAATCACAATCTCGGCCTTTACCTGTTGTAATTACCTGTTTCAGCTAAAAGAAACGAGACTATTTATTTTGACGGCTCACACAATACTTTTTTTGTGAATACACTAACAATGGCTGTATTATAATAGTCCCAGTTGTCTTGAGATTCTATACCTAGTTCAAACTGATTTGGTATTAGATTTTGATCCAATGACAGAATATTTAATAGCGAATTAATTATGTGACATTTGGTTCGGCTCATCGAGTCCATAAATACATAAACTAGGTCCGTAATACGACGGTTTTCATAATTTAAAGAGATAATGCTGAAACCTGACGGGATACGGTAACCTCCGATAAACAATAACATTGATGATCACTGGAAGCTCTGAAACTATATGTCTATTTATCCAGCACTTCATCCTTCATTCCCAACGATCTGAAAACGGTTCGTGTATTGAATTCATTAGTGTTTGTGAGCTGAACAAAGCTACAAATCCAGTTCAAAGAGGACAGCCTTCAAAGGTGTTGCTCCTATGTGGCTTTCGATAAGATGTAGGCGACCCACTTCAAACCAGTTCCAATGCAATAGGTATGCTATAAGATAATATCCTGATTTATCACATTGGGTCTTCTTCTGTTTATCGTGTCACTAGTGGTTTCTAATCAGTGCGGTGAAAGAATTAAAGTGCGATTTCCTCACGATTTATTCCTTCATCGGTTGAGAGTACTGGTGTAAATGTTACACTGGTGCAAATGTTCCGAGCTGAAAAATCTATTGGTTGACGGCTGAATTTGAACCCAGTTCTTAGGATCGGAAGGCGACCACTACGAACTACCAATCACATTGGGTTATGGATTTGTGTTGTCGGTGTGATGACAGTCCGATAGACTAACTATCCGGAATCAAAAACAAAAGATAATTCAGTGCTGGCTTGTTCATACATTACTAAAGCCAGCATCTCACGCAAGTTGTCGCAGTTAACTAATTCCTTGAGGGATTTCAATTTATTATTTCTTTTTCTTTCTTTTGCAACATTGATTTCGAATATGTGTTAAGTTGATAACCTCCCTGGTTCCTTGTCGTGTGAGTCTCCCATATACATAGTGATTCTTGGTTTGTTAGTGCACAATGCATTGCTGTTCCGATCTACACTGTTCTGAGATGCACTGTCTTATTGTTTTATTCCGATCAGCTGTGATGAAGTATTCAACATGCACCATTGTTTGTATTGGCTCAGACCCGTTCCGAGTATAATGCCTTTGTTTCGGATTATTCTAGACGAATCGTGGAATTGTTGAAGTCTGTGCAGGTTGCTAAACAAAACTATCTATATGATTTGATCTCAATCTCGATGACATAATGAGAGCTTTAAATTAGTATATTTAACAAGGTATTTAGATAACACTAGCTGAACCCCCGTGACTTCGCCTGCGCGTCGACAAGAAACCATCGAATTTGTATTATAGTATTATTAATATCAAGTTTCAAGCAAATCGCACCACGCGTTAAAAAGTTTCATACTTTTGTTTTCACCCCTTTTCATCCTATTTATGAGGATTATTTTAAAAATCCAAACCAAATTTTCAAACAAAATTTCTATGAAATCACACCACCCGTTAAAAAGTTCCCATACAAACTTTGACACCCCATTTTACCCCTTTGTAAGGATTATTTTGAAAAATCCTGAAACACGTGTCCATTTATTTTGTATTTTAATTATTCAAATCAAGTTTCTAGCAAATAGCACCACGCGTTGAAAAGTTTCATACATTAGTTTTCTCCCTTATTCACCCTCTTAGCGGTTCAATTTAAAAAAAAAGCGCCTTAGGGGTGGTTTTGCTATAAAAGAAAGCTACCTTCCAAACTTCAGCTTTCTGGCTTCAGCGGTTTCGGCTCGGCGATGATAAATCAGTCAGTCAGGTTAAGCTCTTTTATAGGTATAGATTAATCATTCCTCCATACACAAACTCAAGCTAGACGTAATACCGTCACAAACATACTCCGTAATCTTGTTATCATTATCTCTGTACAGTAACGGTGTATATCCGGGTATTCCGAGTACTTCGTGTAAACAGTAAACTAAGCTGATATTACACCTTTGTTTAGATAATGCGGCTTCCTTTACGTGGAAGTTGGAACTCGATGAGTCAATTTATACTACGTGTATTATAAACGTTGATGTGATACTTGAACTTTGAATATCTATATAATTACTTTTACTTCCTTTATTTAGGTTTTACAGTTTGTATTTCTTATAGTCTGTATTGTTTGTTCGTGTATTTCGGTGTATAGATTACTAGCTGACCCGTGCCCACTTTGTTGGGCGGTTACAACTTCTCAAAAAAATATTAAAGTACTAATATCGCTATTAAAAAATGATAGCTATTCAAATAATTGTAATAATTACAGAGATTAACAAAGTTACGGATAAATATTTATAGATGGCGCTAGCGGCCACCCGCGGCTTCGGCACCCCACCCGATCCCGTTGTTTTCCGGGTTAAAAAATAGCCTATATCCTAATCCAAGTTCCTAACTATATTCATTTTAAGTTTCATCCAAATCGGTCCAGCGGTTCTTGGGTTATAAGAAGTGCAACTTGACTTTCTTTTATATATATATATATCTAAAGATTTATTTCTTTAAAAGACAATAGTCCCTTACATGAGAATTTATCATTAGAGGTATAGATGTCGTTCTTGTTAGGTAAGCTAGGTAATCTTAATTTCTTGGTATTAGATATATTATGTGGTTTGTACTTTACTTTTACACAAATTCATAATTTATTAAGGAACTCATTATTATAAATATTTACGGGTATTTATCGCGTTTATTTACCTATTTTTCCCGACGTTTCGACAGGTTTACAGGTTACACGGGATGACTGAGTCAGTCATCCCGTGTAACCGTGTCGTGTCGTGTGACCACGACAGAGTGTAAACCTGTCGAAACGTCGGGAAAAATAGGTAAATAAACGCGATAAATACCCGTAAATATTTCTAATAATGTGTTCTGATCGCGTAAGTTTAAAAAACTTTATTAAGGAACTCGTTTGTCCTGGTTACAAGCTAAATGTTTTTATAATATATCTGAATTAATAAAATGACAATGACTACATATATATATATAATGATTGTATAGCTAGTGCATTATTAATTTATTATTACTGTGGTATGTAGTTTTTTTTATAAATGTCTCTGTTTAATAATATAAAAATTATGTACACAATTTTCCAAATAGCATAGCGAACATAATAATAAAATAATATCTCAAATTCACCCCCATTAGAAATGAATCATGAAATTAGTTTTTCTTTTTAATTAAACAAACTAAATTAATTCAATGGGATATCCTATTGAATTATAAAAGTAAATTTACAGAAATAAGTATTTACAATATTTTATTTCTTTTGTCCATAGCACGAGACTTCACACCACACCACATCACGAGGTTAAGACATTCAAGGCATCTGCCGATCTACACGGCACCCGTGAGTACCTACCACGTCATAACACCAAGATTCACCACATACCACCAGTACCCAGCCCCAACAGCTTTTTCCCCTTAGATTTCGATTATTTTACTGCTTATTTATATACTTCTAGATATATAAATACTTTTAGATGTATATAAATTAGACAATATGCATGAATATACTCCGTATTGCAACATTAATGGAATATAGTAAGTAACTGTTCATCTCACTAATGATTTGTCACTTGTTTCTAATGCTCTCTGACATGCTACACAGGAAAGACATAAGGTACATTTTTGATATATTGTTTAATATTATATTATACTTTATTTTCACTGTTTACATTGTCTATACACAACTATATAGATTTTAAAACTTTCGGGAGTTGTACTGTACATTTTGATAAACATGAGTTTTACGCACGTATTATTTTGTTGATGGTGGCACCGATACTGTTTCGATTCATCTAGAGGTGAAGATTCTCCAGATGGATCGAAACAATGTCGGTGCCTCCATTAACAAAATAATACGTGAGTAAAACACGTGTTTATCAAAAACTACTATATAGATTTATTAAGAATGTTGGATTGAAATCTAGTCTGATATAATATTAACTTCACTGTTGTTGGAAGTTTCTATATCAACTCCGTCTGTGTCATAATTCCCTAATTGAATTCGTACACAATTAGAAAATTTTTCGCCGACAAAGTAACTAATCTTGTTTGAGTGAATGATGTATTCTATATTAAATGAGACATGCAATAGAGGATCAACACTGTTCACATTATTTGTTTGGAATACTTTTCACATGAGCTAAGTAAATAAAAATGTTTTGCCACGTTGAATTATTGTGTATATAAAATTTACACATTTAACAATTTACAATATAAATTTAGCATATGTAAAAATATTTTTACCAGAAAATACAAGCGTTGCTTGTCTAGCACAAATATGTGATGAATACTTTTAATACAATGTGAAAAGTACCTAAAGAACCAAAAACACTCTTTCCGAAACAGACAAAAAGTAAATAAGAAATTTATCATCAAACTCCTGACAAAAAATATGTGGCAACACATTTCTACTTATTCTACTTACTTATTCTACTATTTAACCAAGCAAAAGTAGTGGCACAACCTAACGCGGTTTCAGTTTCCACCGGCTGCGACCCTGAAGCTAGCAGTCAAGGACAATCACAAGCCCCTATTCACAGAATGCCTGAGCTACAGGCCAACCGTAAAAGAAGAACAACCAGTGGGCACTTATGTTTTTACGGTAAGTTGAATTCTTTTAAATTCTACATTGATGACATTTTAGCAACTCTCTGGGAGATTTTTACCTCTGACAGTAAAGAATAATAATAATATAAATAAACATTGCTTAAGATTCGCCCTGTCACTATTTGTCACTTACAAAATGGGATGGCACTATTTTAAGAGAATTTGAGAGACGTTTAATAAGGTCGTTTTTGTATTGGCAAATGTTTATGTAATCGCTTTGGCCGATGGGTCGAGTTCCTAACTACAAAGCCCTGGAAATTGTGTTTCACATTAAGATCCTAAATGTTGTCTGTAGTGATTATATTTGCCAATACGATTACGTAAAGGTATTTCACCCTTGATCGATTTGCCTTTCAACGAGCTTCTAGTTTCTCGATGTTCAAGATTACCAATTAAAAGTCTTCGATCATAACCAATCAAGTAATTTAACAAGATTTTCCCACAGGATTTTCAAATATAAACTATTTATTGATACATACACAATTTTTACAAACAACTTATATGCCGCTTATTTTTATGGTTTGGAAACAGTTGGTATGGTCTTACAGTTAATTGTTATGTAATTATTAACTGAAAATTACCATTAACAGGTAAAAGCAGAAGACAGAGATCCACCCGAAATGGGTGGCACGGTCACATACAAGTTCGTCTCCACGCCAGGTGAAAAGGAAAGATTCCACGTTGATCCTGAAACTGGGAGAATAACAACGGCAGATGTTAGTACTTACCTGATTTATTATTCAATTTTTACTGCGATACGTTTTTAAACATTCTATTTTGCGATAATGTTACAAAAATTGCGCACTAATCATAAAGTATAGCTCACCTTAACGCTGGAACGTTGTAGGTAAGACCCTTTTCTCTACCTCATAGTCAAAGTTTGATGCATAATATCACCAAAATGATACAGATTTTCGACCACGATGAGCCGTCGAGAGAAAAAGAAGCCTATATTACAGTAAGAGCAAGTGATAATGGTCAACCACAACTTGACGACGCGTGTACTATCAAAATACTTATAGAAGACATCAATGACAACCAGCCAGTCTTCGATAAAGTTGTAAGTATCAACGAATATTGACAATGTTAATTTTCGTGAGTTCGTTTTGCTATTTTATAAGAGAAAATAACAGGTCACATTACGCGTCTAATCCAATCTAAACTTATTGTGGTCTATTTTAAGGTATAGACAATTTGAATACCAAATGCATGTTATCTTGTATCGTGCGAGGTTAATAGGTTTCTAACATTTTGTTTTATTGTAAGTTTGATCTGAAGAGAGAGGTTAGCATTCTTTCATTTATTTGTGTCTGTTTACTATGTGACTAACAAATAATTCGTTCATTAGCCTCAAAACGTGGCGCAGATATTATTAACGCTTGCCTGTTTTTCCAAGGTCTTCCGCGGAGACGTATGGAAGGTTTGTCCAAAACAACTGAAACTATCACAATGAGAGAAAGCGTTTCGCACAAAATCAATAAACTATTGTCACTAACTTTTCTGTATTCTATTTCAATTGTCGCCATTGCTTTGAGTATTTTTAAGTCATTAAAATCTAGAAGCAATGGTAACAATAGAAAGGTTCAATTTTAAAATATTTGTTTCTTTACTTGCATGTTCCTGCATGATTTAGGATCATAGGCCGCCTCTCAAGGCGTTATTGGTAATATATTTTATGTGTTCGTGAGTTTTGATACACTTTCTTTGCACATTTGTAGTTGATGTGTTTTCTTTAGCTAGGCCGCTCTTTCCCCTAGGCGCATTTTATCACACTGCACGATTATTATTATTTTCAAAACGAAATCTTTCTCTAAGCTTTGGGCATGCTTCGCGTAGGACATGTCTGATTTGTCTAGACTAGACGATTTCACTGAGATTTCACGTTTTTGTCAGGATTTTCTATTTATAATGATAATCAACTTATGCTCTTTTTTTCCCTACAATTTACAATTTAGAGGTGTTACAATGTTTATTTCAAAATGGTTTAGATAGAGACTAATAAATTAAATACAAATCTAACATATTTTTTCATATACAGTCTTATTCGGAGTCAGTGCCACAAGATCTTCCGAATGGGAGAGAAGTCATGAGAATATCAGCGACAGATATAGACGACGGCAACAATTCCATAGTCCACTACAGTTTGGATTCAAATTCGCCGGATCAAGCATATTTTTACATAGATCCAGACAACGGAGTTATATTCTTGAACAAAACTATTGACGTAAGTGACATAAACTCATCGAATTCTAAACAATTTGTTTTTAAAATTATATATACTTACAATAACCTCTAGCTCTTTATACTGTTCCGTAAAGTTCTTAACAATTATTGTTATAAAATATGTACTCACAACTTCTATTGTTTCCGCAGAAATTGCCTGGCTACAAGTTTAAACTAAGCGCGATAGTAAAAGATATGGGAGATCCCCCGCAACAAAGTTCTATAACTTTAGACATCCAAGTTGTGGAATCTAACAAGAAGAGCCCATCTTTCATAGAAGTTCCCGACGAGCCGATAAAATTAAAAGAAAATTACTCCGATTTCAATACTCCTATAGCTACAGTTAGGGCGATGTAAGTACGAATTAATAGAGTAGGTTAGGTAATGTGAATTTGAAATTCTGAAACTTTGAATAAAGTAATCCAATGGCGCTGTCTACGTCACTCACTTTCTTTCAAAGTTTGTGCTAGGGAGCCCTTTAGGGTGATTCCCAGAGGGATAATAAAATAATTCCATATGTGTGATGTACGAGGGTCATGCTTATTTTTTATTTACAGCTCAAACATCCCTGAAGAGAAAAAGTTACAATTTGAGCTAGTACAGGGCCAGACCGAACAAACAAATAAATGGCATACTTTTGTGTTGGAACCGGAGGCAGACTCAGCAGTTATAAAGCTGGGTAACCATTTGGACTATGAGAAAATCACAGATTACACGCTCACTGTTAGAATACAGGTAAGGAATCAAAATTGTTGCAATTTTTCTTTTAAAATTTAAGTTTTCCCATATTATTAGTTTGAATAAATAATGGTTGTAGACTGAAAAGAATATGTATGTGTAAGTGAAATAAATCATCTATCCCCAAAATAAGCGGAACTTACGTGAGATATGCTTCATAAATACCTTTTTTTGTGTAATACATATTTTACATAGAAAATATACAAACATTTGTCCCGCGGCGAGAATCGAACCCTCAACCTTTTACGTATCAGGTGGGCCTTCGCCCACAGAGGTCATCGATAATCGATAGTACATGTATAATATAGATGTTAACCATGCCTTGAGATTTCAATCCATTTGGTTTCCAGAACAACTACAAATTAGCTGCTGAAACCATAATCCAAATCGAAGTAGAAGATGTGAACGACAACATACCAATCTTCAGTGAAATCAGATCAGGCAGTGTTCTTGAGAACGAGAACCCTGGTACACCTGTCATGCAAGTCAGAGCATTCGACGCTGATGGTACTTCTGAAAACAACCAGATTTCCTACGAACTGGGAGACCCGTCAGATCCTTTTGCCGTCGACTCGGTCACAGGAAATATAACTACATTGAAAATGTTTGATAGAGAAGAGCGAAGTTTTTACAACATAAAGATCATAGCTACGGATAATTCTGAATCTGCGCTTATACCAGGGAAGCATAACGCTGGTCAACAAGTGTTTCTGATAGAAATAGCTGATAAAAATGATAACCCACCTCATTTCACTCAAGATACGTATGTTGCTGAATCAATTGCTGAGAACGCGAATATTAATGAGCTTGTCACTGTTGTTAGTGCGTTGGACAATGATACAGGTAAGATGAATTACGATCATTTAATACAGTTATTCCTTCTAAAAACCCTTTTTTTTGTGCGTCAAAGTCAAACCCAAAGTCAAAACATTACTTATTTAATAACATCACAAGGATCACTTTGTATAGTTACAAGTAAATAAAAAAAGATCAAGTCTTACAGTAGTCGCATATGATGTGTAACATCTGACATCTCCACATTTTGTGTCCACCTTTTATCCTGAATTAGTTTATATGAAACGGGTTGGTACCATCTGACGGCCAACTCTACCACCGCGCGCGCTCATTGGTCAAATCAATCGGCCGGCGCGCTTCCCCGACTTCCTGTTGCACACTTTCGTGTCCTTTCACGAAATTACTTCCACAGGAAAGGGAGACCAAAGAGGTTACACATCAAAAAATAAATGGTGGACAATGCACACAACATGCACCAAACTAAGCATAGCTTGTATTATGGTGACTGATAGAATACTTATATATTTTTAAATACATACTTATGATGCTTTATAACACCTAGACACAGAACAAACTCGTATGCCCATTACACAAATGTTGAGTAAACTACGCGAAAACGATATAATACATATCGTTTTAGGTCCTTAAGGTCCTTAGATAGCTCAGCTGTTTCAAATGTATTTGATTTCATTGTATATTTTTTTGTATTTATATAAATTTCTGTGTTATTCTACCTTACCTAAAGTCGAGTTTCCTTTGCAGCATCTGTAGTTACCTACAGCATTGTAGCTGGCAACACATATGATGCTTTCGTCATCCGGAATTTCACTGGAGAGATCCGCGTCAACAACGAACTTGACTACGAAAACATTACCAGCTACAGCTTAGATGTCAGAGCCTTCGACGGAATCTACGAAGACTATGCCAAAGTGATAATAAACATTGAAAATTTAAACGATAACCCGCCGGTGTTTTTAGCAAACTATACTAAAACTATTGAAGAGGAGAAGCTGTATGAAGGGTGTATTGTTAAAGTAAGTCTTTACCTTCAAAATATCATACAATCTTTTCAAACCTCAAAAAGACAACGCGATTATAAATTCAGACAACATGAAACAAAAAATTGCTGCCATAACATACAGCATCATCTAGCCCCAAAGTAAGCATAGGTAATGCTATGGGAACCTCATGATTGACATGATGTCTTGACTGATACAAACATTTGTCCCGCGGAACCGAACCCCCAACCTTCTGCGTCTCAGGCGGGCTTTCGCCCACTGCACCACAGATGTCGTCACTGTAATAATAACTTTAATTAAAACTTTTATTAAAAACTAAATAAAAAACTGACTTTCATTCCTAAATTTTATTATAAGTATTAACGGGTATTTATCGCGTTTATTTACCTATTTTCCCGACGTTTCGACAGGTTTACACTCTGTCGTGGTCACGGGATGACTGGATACCCGTTAATATTTATAATAATGTGTTCTGATCGCGTAAGTTTAAAAAACTTTATTCTTAAATTTGAGTGTCATAAAATTGCATGTTCGGTTTAACCAGCCCTAGAGATGCACATTTTTAAGTTTTTAATTTTTTTTATTTACCATAATAAAAATAGTAATAAACCGGGACATTTCACACAGCATCATCTGGCCCCAAAGTAAGCTTAGCTTGTGTTATGGGTACCACACGACTGATATACTACATATACTTATACGTTTTTTTGTTTTTGTAAATACATACTTATTATACACAGAAACACCCAGACCCGAGACAAATACATGCAGATCATACAACATTTGTCCCGCGGCAGAATCGAACCTGCAGCCTTTTGCATCCCAGCCGGATCTTAGTTCATTGAGCCACAGAGGTCGTCTAATTTATATCTATAATTTAATTACTCATATGTATTTTTGTTTGAACTTAAATCCAATGGAAAGTATACCTACCCTCCCAAACAAATAAAAATATTTTCCACATCAGTTTAGATATAAATAACGAAGTTGAAACTAAAAAAAATATGAATCGAGAACCGAATTTATTGAAGTCATAAATTATGTTTAAATAGTGTTCCTAATTTAGACCACACCCTTGGATCTCATAAGTGACCGTAAGTGTCAGTAAAGCTGAAATATTAGGTCGCTTATTGACGCATTAATGTGCGCGATGAACCGACATAATCCTCTTTTCTGACTCAACACCTCAAGTCAAACTTGAACCTACGAAGTTTGACCGAGTTACGATCTGTATTTACTTACTCTGAACCATTGAATATCGATTTCAGGAAAATCTCTGATCTTTGCTTAAACAAACTTATAGAGAGGTGTTTGATTTCTTATTGTATTTTAGGTGGAAGCCTACGACCCAGATATCAAAGACAGGAACGCTCCGCAAAACATAGTATACTCCTTAGTGAAGCATGAACAAAAAGAGTTTCTGCAAATTGACAACGATGGCTGTCTTCGACTCACGAAACCCTTGGACCGAGATCAGCCTCTTGGCTTCATCAGGTATTCATGACTTCCGGCAAGAATTAATAAAAACCCAAAATGTTCGGTCTTAATTAAAAACAATATTTTCCGACTTTTTGTTTAAGCATTTTCCTTCTTTAGACTGCTATTAAAACATGCTCAAGTATTTTGATATCTATTACATGTATACCTTTATGTTCAGAATACGTTCATCATCTCACCTAAAAACCTTTGAGAAGTTCAGGTGAGATGGTGACTTCATGCATGAGATAAGTCGTAAAGACATATTTCACTTTCTGATCATCAGCTCTCTGGAGAATACAATCCTGATTCTTTATCTTTATATACAGATGGCAGATTTTGATCATGGCAGCCGACCATGGAGGAAGATTAGGCTCTGACAGTTTGCGGTCCACCACTGAAGTGATTCTGGAACTGACTGATATCAACGACAACGCGCCTTTCCTGACCAACGTAAGTGTTTATTGATTGACCCTTTAAGAGTTCGTATGAGGTATTATGGAAAAAACTCTGATGTTCTTAAACGGTCCGAAGGCATCTGCAGAGTTATATTTATATAAATGTAGCAGTAGCGACAGCATAAAAAATGTTTAAGGTATAAAAAATCTGTCGCACGTCATACAAAAACACTTATTACGGAAACCAGCAGCTGTCTATTACTCGCCGGTCTCCCACCCTCAGACGAAAATAGCTTATAGAGGAGATTTTACTATCGATAGATACGTTCATCCGCAGATACGAAGCGCTCAGTTAAAAAAGTCAATAGCAGTCACTTAAGTATTTAAACTTTGTCCATTAGTTATTATATTCAGGTATTAAAATTTTGTCCATTAGTTACTAAATTCAGATTTTCAATATTCAGGTTCCGTCTTCTAATGGTCGTGATTCTTTTGTTTCTCCGGACTAACTAAAATACGAACGATCTTAAGTTGGTTGAACCAAACTATGAATTACACTACACAAATAACACTTTTTAAATTTACTAAATAGACGTGTGATTGATATGTTTTAGCTCATTTGCATTTACTTAATTTACTCATTAAATAGACTAAATAGACGTGTGATTGATATATTTTAGCTCATTTGGATTTACTTAATTTACTCATTAAATTGACTAAATATACGTGTGACTGACATTAGTCAATTGGTCATTTCCATGCATGTATAGAGGTGTTGAATGAAACTGCAGAAAATCCTAGGAAAATCAATATTTTAAGTTCTGTCATTAGGTATATAAGTCAATGATAAGATCGTGATCGTATAGTACAAACTATAGATTTAGGAGGCACCGACATTCATGTAGAGAATCTTCAGTTCAGTTTAGTTTGATCCTCGGTTCGCTTGCTCACGTTCGCGCTATTAGTGGTATTAGTTTATGCGCTACATGAATCGAAACAGTGTCGGTGCCTTCATCGACAAAATAATACGTGACTAAAAGCCCGTGTTTCTGATAAGATGATACGTTAAGATCTTTTGTATTTTACGAAGTTTAAGCTAGGTGGCGAAACAGCCGAATCACTACCAACATAACGATACAAATGATAATTTTACTATTCATTTATTTACAATATTTAATTGAATTAATTTGTTTTATGTTCTTTTAATTAACTTCATTGCAAAAATAAAAGAATTAACAAGTTTATTCAAAAGCTAAAACAAACTATCTTTCATTAGATGGATATTCAGTATCCTGCTTCAAATACTTTTTATACTAGAATAATTCAAAGACCAACCGCTCGAGGGGTTGAAACTGTTGAAAGGCGAATTGAATTGTATAAATCCCAGGATCTGGAGTGTAAGCTATCTAGACATGCTGGGTACCGAGCTAGGTTCCTTCCTTAAGTGGGCAATAAGCTAGACTGACCTAGCTTAAGTAAAGCAAGATTTGTTACATGTGTTGTAGAGAATAAAGTAATTTGGTAATATTTGAACGCCATCAAATTTTCTAATAAAATAAATAAATAATCCCGGACATTTCACACAGCATCATCTGGCCCCAAAGAAAGCAGAGCTTGTGTTATGGATACCACATGATTAATATACTAGTTATAATTTTTTTTTTTAAATACATACATATTATACATAGAAACACTCAGGCCCGAGACATATATTTGCAGATCACATCATCTGGCCCCAAAGTAAGCAGAGCTTGTGTTATGGGTACCACATGACTGATATACTACTTATATCCTTTTTTTTTGTAAATACATACATACAGACCCGAGACAAATACTTGCAGATGATACAAACATTTATCCCGCGCGGTAATCGAACCCGTAACCTTCTACGTCTTAGCCAGACCTTACCCCACTGCGCCACGGAGGTTGTCAAACAGATGTTGTTGTCAACAGAGGTTGTATGTTATGGTCATTCGAAAAAAAATCTCGAAAGTTTGATATAAATATGAATAACTATTAAATATATAGATTAACACCGCGTCTGCGACGCACACGTGGTATCAAATTAAAATGTAGTCCATGATCTTCCCCAAGATATATCTCTTTACCAAATTTCATCAAAACCCATTCAGCTGTTTGGCCTTTTATAGTATCATTGAAACATTCGCAATCAGTATTCATACTGTTTTAGTAGTTATAAGAATATTTTTTTGCAAAACTTAAGTGTATTAGTACATAGTGCTTAAATCTTCATTACATAGTATAAAACAAAGTCGCCTCCCGCTGTCTGTCTGTCCCTATGTATGCTTAGATCTTCAATACTACAAAAAGGATTTTGTTGCGGTTTTTTTAATAGATAGAGTGATTCAAGAGGAAGGTTTATATGTATAATACATACATAATATAGTAGATAAACACTGATAATTTTAGAGGTTAGCGTATATGGGTTCAACGTAATAGAACTACTGAGCTACAGCAACGCGTGGCTGGGTCAGCTATTACAATTATAAAGGAATAGTGAAAATAGAAAATAATAGTCAATATTAAAAGTCATCGCGTATTATTTTTGTTTATTCCCGACGTTAAACGATACGTCGGGAACAGTTAATACGCGATAAATACCCGTTAAAACTATTAAAATAATATTATATTAGAATCGATGTAATGAAAACATAGTTTAAAATGTATATTCTCAGTCACAGGCATGGTATAGATGAACGTTACTTTTCTATACTGGATCTTCTAGGCGGATAAAAGTCGAAAGAAAAATTGTTTTCTCAGTGTTTCATCAATGCTTCTGTGCTTGAAAAATCCTCGAATCCTGGAAACCCTTGGGGTATTGGAATTTCCGAGGAATGATTAAGAGCGATTTGGGACGGCGCTTTTCCGTTGGCTGTAAATTTTTTATGCAAATTTTTGGTCTATCGGTACTTTTTCGAACCCAATACTGGGGTATAATGGTATAGTAGGTATATTATCCATTTTTGTTTCTAACCGAAATTGACAGATGTTTTATCACCACGCCATTATCATTTGGATATAATTCGATTGCTTTAACAACAATTCTTAAGACACTATAACCTTGATCATATAATGTGTCAGTGTTTCAAAACTACATATGGAAACCCAAAAAATCAAGCATTTTTTCCGTTCTGTAAAGAGAAAGAGAAATCACAAAATGTTATTAATACGTATTAGAATATAACATTATCTTTGCCTGACGTTTTTTGCTATTTTTTATGTATTTTATGCATTTCTTCGGATCATCTTCATTAAACAACACGTATATTTTTTTATAGAAAACGGCTTAAAAAGTGTATCAATAAATGGGTTTTAATGTAAACTAACCAAAGTGAACTAATTTTAACTTATAACAAGTTTTACGTTATATCGGCAGAACTTATTTAGACTTTAAACTGTATTTAGATCATTTATTTTCTCATCATAACTTTGTAACCGACGAATACGTTTTACCGTGTAACTATAAAAATAATAGTCTCTGAACAAATGCTCAGATTAAGGCCGGACTGACAGACATGGACATAGCGAATCTACGAATTCCTTGTTGGAATGGAAATGGAAACCTCGAAACCTTAATACCGCCTTACTAATCAAAACAGGGTGCCCTAATCTGACCTGATCCAGAACTCTTCATCAATATTCCCTTCCCCATAACGGTTAAATAATTCGGGGGGATGGAGAGGGATTAAGCATGTTATCTAGCGCCCTAGAATCATTTGCTCTTCGGATTTACGCCGCACGCTCGGCTTGTCAGCGTTTATTCATTTCCCGATAATACGACGCGCTGTATCCTAATCTACACTAATGTAACAGTGATGTCAAGTTTGTATGTTTGTGTATCTTTGAAGCCATTTGAAGACTCCTGTCAGCTCAGTTGGTAGTAGCTCTACCTTCTGCGCTGTAGGTTGAACGTTCGATTCCCTTCCAGGGTAAACATTTGTGAGATGAACATAGGTGCTTGTTCTGTGTCTGGGTGTTGTAAAGTACCATAAGTATGTATTTAAAACATAAGTATTCTATCAGTCACCATAATATAAGATATGCTTAGTTTGGAGCTAGATGGTGTTGTGTGTATTGTCCACCAACATTTATTTATTTATTAATTTAGAGCTGGTCTTGTGGAGGGGCCATAAAGCTTATAATATAGTAGATTATTTAGATGACAAAACAGCTTGGGATGAATCGGCATCCGTAACAAAATTAGCAAGGATCATACAAAAACGTGTTAAGACCAGTCGAGTTTCTTGACGGATTCTTCTTGAACTGGGGTTAGGAGGAATCGGGTGACGATTCAGAGTTGTTTGCAGTTTATTGAATAAAGAATGTTTAATTTTAATTTGACTTGATCTAACTATCCATGATACCTCGTAGGTATTTGGATAGTTAGAAATAGTGTTGAATTTGCTTTATTATTTGACTCGTTAAATGTCTATGTTCCGGTCTTATAGCCTGAACTAAAACTAAATGTAAATGTTTGTGTTTATGTTTGTTTGTTACTCAATTACGCAATAAAGTACTGATGGTCTAGTGGTAGTGTGCCTTCCGGTCGTTGGTTCGAATTCGGTCGTGCACTAATTAATTTTCTATTTCAATAATTGATTTGTTAGGCCTTCTTCCACTGATAGATAGATATATAGATTTCTGAGAGATATCCATAATATTATAAATCTGAAAGTGTCTCAGTCTGTATGTCCGTTTGTTACCCTTTTCACGGCTAACCGGATCTTGATGAAATTTGCTAAGAAGATAGATTGTATCTTGCGGACGGACGTGGGCTAGGATTTATGTAGGTACCACGCTGCAAAGCCGCAGACAGAAGCTAGTACCTACTAATTTGGTATTTCTGAAGGTTCGTAAGTAAAATGTAAGCCGTCAAGCCGTCTAGGGAAATTTATAAGGTAAATATTCCGTATGAAAAGAATATTATAAGACTAGGGAGATTTATGTAACTATTGCCAGTCTCGTGGTAATACCGTGCCGGGCTCATAAACATTTTCCCTAGACCTATTTTGATTCTCGTCTGCGGATACATTTCAAAAAGTCGTCCGTAAACTACCTTATCTAACATTTGCGGTTATATGCGAGTGAACCCACGGGTGAAAGTATATCTGTTATGGCGCATATCATTTGGAAACCTCTTACCTCGGGCCCTAAATCGGGCACGTTTGGGCAGACTTCCAGAGATTACGGGTGTTTTTGAGCGTGGGAAATATAACCGTACTTAAAACTGTTTGAATGAAAAGAATAATTTTGCTTTCGTACGCTGGAGAGGGTGGGTACACAGCTCCAGGTTTGCGAATTTATGATAAGGATTAAGGATTATATGCTCTCCGTACGTCTTTTGTCGGTTTTCCTTAGGAATTGCGTCTTCTTATAATATTGGTCACTGCTTTGCTGTTCATAAAGAACACAAGGAAAAAAGTGTCTTCTGGTGAACTAGACTAAGAAAAGTGCTATTCAAATTCAAATATTTTTATTTCGGTCAATTTAGATCCATAGAGGTTAGTAGCACATATACATAGGACAAAAGGGAGTTAGTAAGACAATGATATAAAAAATTAAAGTAAATAAAAATTACGGTTTGTACTCCGGGAGTGCCGACAGAAGTGAAATCCTATTTTGGCGCGTAAGACATTTTTTAGGTGGGTACTAGGGTTATTGGGTTATGAATTGCATTTTATTTATGAATTGTATTTTAGTTATTAGTTATTAGAAACATTAAAATACATTTAATATTCTTTTATGTTTTTGTTCAAAATATAGAAAATATATCAAAGAACCTAATTCAGTAAACTTCTCCATACAAAAGTAGACTGTAAACATGTGAATTAAGGTTTATAATCAAATGTGGCGAGCGCGGCAGCCCTGCGTCTCGGTAACGGTGTCGCGAGTCCAGAGGTTTTACCTCATCTAAAAATATGCGTACCGCGCTAAAAGAAGTTTTCACTTCAAAAAGAAGCTGACGCTGGTTCACAGAGCGATCACCAGAATAACGAGCAGTTTTCTGGGATCACCCTGCATACCAACCTTGCCCACATCGGCGACGAGTACCTAGCCGGTATAGTTTTCAGGATGCTGTTGTGACTGTCTCGAACTCTACGGATCAGGGATGCAGATCTCTTGCGAATAAGAGCTTCAAAGCCATCAGTTTGGTATCAGCAAACATCCCTAAAGCACTGCAGAAGCGAGGCAGCCCCAACATCATCCTGAAAATATTATTGTACTGGATGCGTATGGTGGCCAGCGAGTTTTTAGTGTACTTGAACCACAGGTTTCCCGTGTACATATTGAAATTTTCTTAGATATAACCAACAGCTGCCCACGCGAGGAGTTTCACACGCGAGGTACCTTAATAGAAAGTGCCTATGTCCAGGATACAATCTATCAAGGCCATTTCAGCTCTTTAGCCATACGATCTGCTGATACCTGCTCCCCCTTCTTTTTCTTCATCTTCGTTAATAGCATGTGTCATAATATTGCCAATTTTGTTAATGTCAAGTGTTTAAATTGTTTATTAGTAGGACGTCAGAAAGTCTTATGTTGACGTTCGTCATTTGTGAAAAATGTTTTTAGCGATTTTTAGCGAATCACCAAGAAACAAAACTTTTATTCCAATTATTTACACTAGATTAAATAACCTATTTAAATTAAATACCAACATTAGTAAAAAAACCGGAAATAACTCGAGAAAATAAATAAAATAAGAGCGCACTGTTTACTTCGCAAGACGACCAAAAATAAAGCCTCAAAAATAATATTTTTTCTTCACAACTTCAAACATCTGTCTTGAAGTCAATTATGCCAATGTCAAGAGATTTTGTTATAACATCACAAAGTCGTAGCCGATCATCATTATTTGTTATGTATATTATTATTATATTCTAAATATTTATTCATTATTATGTATATTCTAAACGTCACAGAGAGTCACATGACCGTCTAGATTTTTTTAGATATCTTATCGTAAAATCCAATTAATTGATTAAAATTCCGCTCAGATTACCGGAAAAAACATAAAATGGAAATAAAATGAAACTCGAGAAAATATCTTTAATCAATAAAATACATTTTATTTCATAATGACGAAAATAACGAAAAATCCCACTTGAATTTTTTGACAAATTCTGCTTCAAGTGTCTTTAATTACACTGATGTTTCTATCATTGCTATTATAGAAAAGCCTCCTTAAACCAAATATTTGTAGATTCATTTCATGAAAAGCACTTGTAAATTGATATTTTTTGACGTGACAACGTCTAATAAATCGATGAACGCTGGCTGCACGCACGAAAAAGGTTGACTCAT
The DNA here is from genome assembly GCA_948098915.1 of Lampropteryx suffumata. Taxonomy (NCBI): domain Eukaryota; kingdom Metazoa; phylum Arthropoda; class Insecta; order Lepidoptera; family Geometridae; genus Lampropteryx; species Lampropteryx suffumata. The sequence goes on along the minus strand of OX402565.1, from coordinate 12,976,123 downwards.
CGTCCCATTACGCGTATTGTCCCGTTACACTCATTGTAACGTTACGATCGTAGCGAGAGCGCATAACAAAATTATAATGACGTTGTCACGTTATACTATCGTCCGTAAACCGACTTTATAGACAACCAATTTTATATTTATTTCCTCATTTTATTGCTTGTTTTATTCAATAATCTTAGATGAATTTTAATGAATAAATTGAATTATAAGTGTATTATGGTTCAATGTGATTTGAACGAGAAGGAATTTCGAGAAAGTTATAAACGGCCATTCCGCGATGACGTGTAGAATTGAGAAATGACCATCGACTAAGACTTTATTTCAAACAATCACTTGACACTGGCAAAATTGTCAACAAGACTGTACGAGCTAACGCACACATTTACAATGATACAATTAATTTTTAGTAACATATATATTATATATAAATAAATAAATAATCCCGGACATTTCACACAGCATCATCTGGCCCCAAAGTAAGCAGAGCTACATATCAAGCAGATATAGTAAGCAGAGCAGAGATATACTAAGTACTTATATACTTTTTTTTTTGTAAATACATACATATTCTGCGTCTCGGCCGGATCTTAGCCCACTGCGCCACAGAGGTTGTCAAATATAAATTAGCCTAGCTTGCATTGCCTTACGCTGCAATTATGACCGATCATTGGTGGAAACAAAGCAGTTTTACTATAACACTCATCGGGTTCGGTTGTTTAACTCTCTTCGAAGACACCACCCCACAGCTAGCTTCCCTTAGCAGTTTAACCACAGCTTTACGTATTTTGGGGTTCATAACCCTTACAAAGACAGATGCTATTATAGGATGAAAAGAAGAAGACAAATATTTGTAGATCATACAAATATTGAAGCTACAACCTCTTGCTTCAAACACTCACCTTATAATCAAAGTCGTCACTAATATCACTACATAGTATACAACAAAGTCGCTTCCCACTGTCTGTCTGTCCATATGTATGCTTAGATCTTTAAAACTACGCAACGGATTTTGATGCGTTTTTTTTAATAGAGAGAGCGATTCAAGAGGAAGGTTTATATGTATAATACATGTATAATATAGTAGAAAACACTGATAATTTTAATTCTATTCTATTGTATTCTAATGTGATGTCGTAAATAAACACATTTTTGAAGTGAAAACTTCTTTTAGCGCGGTACGCATATTTTTAGATGAGGTAAAACCTCTGAATCGCGACACCGTTACAGTCTGGGGCGAGACGCAGCTGGCTGCCGCGCTCGTCCCATTTGATTATAAACCTTAATTCACATGTGTACAGTCTACTTTTGTATGTAGAAGTTTACTGAGTTAGGTTCTATGATATATTATCTACATTCTGAACAAAAATATTGCATCATCTGTGTTTGTTCAGTATTTGATTGGCAGTCGCCATAATTACTGATTTTGAAGTGATTTATTACTAAACTCTAACGCGCCAAAATAAGTTTTCACTTCTGTCGGCACTCCCGGAGTGCAACCCGATTTTTTTTTTGCTCTTACATTGCAAACGTTGGCTGAACCCTACGAGATAGATCTAAATAATGTACTACAGTATTGTACACCTTAAAAAGATCTACAAAATAGTCCGCTATGGTATATGTCTATCTCTTAGGTTATGTTATTCTCTTAGATAACGTTGTATATAAAGACATTCTGTAGTATATTTAGCATCAGCATACACCCGTGCGAAGGCGGGGCGGTTCGCTAGTATATTTATAAACGCTGTTGCGTAAGCGTAAGCCCGTAAGGTCACAAAAAGCTTTTAGATTCTAAATGTTACAAAATGAAGCCAAATAAAACCAAACGTACTCCGGTTTTTCTTTGAAATTTACTTAGACAGGTATATTTTTCTTAGTTCCTAACTTTCTAGACCTTTTAGTATACGAGTACCTACTTTCCTAATTTGCCCACATCACTGTACCACTGTCAATTTCGATTTCTAGCTTATCAAAAGTATTTTATACTGAGACGCAGATGGTTGCGGGTGCGATTTCTGCCGCGGGACAAATGTTTATATGATCTGCAAGCATTTACATATATATTCGGGTCTGGGTGTTTCTATGTATAATATGTATGTATTTACAAAAAATAGTATTTAAGTAGTATATCAGTCATGTGGTACCCATAACACAAGCTCTGCTTACTTTGGGGCCTGATGGTGTTGTGTGAAATGTCCGGCGTTATTATTATTTATATATTTTATATAGAAATAGAATAGAAATATAAAATACTATATTGCACACTACAAATACATTGGACTATTATAAGAAACTATGTTTAGCTACACGGTAGTACAATGGGCGGTCTTATCGCTATTATTATTTATATATTTGTATATTTTTTGATAGCAATGGTTGCATTATTCACGGCTATTCCTGGTTGTCGTGAGGTACGTAATATCGAGTTTCGATTTCTATGAAATAAAAACATCCGTCAGTTGATATATGAAATCTATGAAAATCAGAACGGACCGTTTTCTTTCTCTAAGATATTTTAACTGATGTTATTAACGGATGTTTGCATAATACAGGAACTCGAATGCAAAAGTTTGTGTGGTTGTTTCGTTGTTTATAAGTTTGTGTGTGGTTCAATAACGCCGCAACGGCTGAACAGAATTGGATGAAACTTGTTATAGTTGTAGTAAGTGATCGGGAATAGCATATAACCTACTCATTATTCATGTATATACCGCGTGTACGAAGCCACGGGAAGCAGCTAGTAAACTATATTTATCGAAGCATGTTACATGCATGTAAAACTTTTGTATTTTTTATGTAAATCATAAACTAACGATGTGAAATACGTTATGTGTTTGCTGTCATTGAAAATATATTTGACGAGGGTGAGAAAGTCGAAGATACGTTGGGGATGCTATTATTTTCTTATGTTGACATTGTTTTTGTATTTTATGGGGAATCTTGGACAGATTTTAGATTGGTCTTACATACAGAACTGTAACGCAATTAGCACGTAAATTCACCTAGTACGAGTATGTAAGACGTTTCAAAGTGAGTCTTGTGATTGTATTGAATAAAGTATCTTTTGACTTTCACTTTGACTTTGTTCTTGCCTCAAAGAGTTTAAGAGTGAGGTTAGCGTTGTATGGGCATGTCATGCAGCAAGAAAGTCATTTCAAAGATGGGTGAATTTATCATCGCATAGTCGCGGAGTATTCTTCGCGTATGACCTTTTATGTTTCGTTTCATGTTTCAATAACCGTGGTCGTGACTGGATGCCTAAGAAGTTGCCACCTGGTAGCATGGCCAGTTTTAAAACTACCCTCAATTGGTCTTCAGATTCCGATACACATTACATTCATCATCATTACATCCGACATTACGATACAGCACACTAATAGTATCCGCGCTTTGGTATAAACAGCATGAAATGAAATAAAAAGAAATAAAATAAAAAAAATGTGTGCGTCTCGGGACGCCCGACAGAACTGATAACTTAAACTACTCTAACTAGCGCTATGGGTTAGAATGAGAGAGGAGGAGCCTGCCTACCGCTGCCGTATGCGTGAGAGGAAGGGAAGCTAGACAGACTGGTGCCGTAACGCGTTACGTAACGAAGCTTTTTCCTCCCATAAGAAGTTATCACTTCAATTAATTTATTTAGACACAGATACAAGTAACATAATCAGGTACCCGATCAAGATGACAAACTAACTAAAACTAAACATTTAAAATCTACATGGCGCAGTGAGCCAAGGGCCGGGTGAAACGCAGAAGGTTGCGGGTTCGATTCCCGCCGCAGTACAAATGTTTGTATGATCTGCAAGTATTTGTCTCTGGTCTAGGTGTTTTTATGTATAATATGTATGTATTTAAAAAAAAATAGTATATCAGTCATGTGGTACCCATAACACATGCTCTGCTTACATTGGGGTCAGATGGTGCTGTGTGAAATGTCCGGCATTATTATTGTTATTATGTAAGGTTATGTAATAGCTAAATGTATCATTGCTGTAAATAACCGGTGTTGTCGTGACGTCATAATTGTCATATACTGCCTAGGATTGAGCTATTTCAGTTGCCTATGGGACTAAAACTTCAGACCACCACTTCAGACCAGAGTTCTTCAAATAAAATTATTTGGCACCTTATGTTATCCCACCAAAATGAAGCCAAAGCTTGAATAATAAAAATGTCATTCGAAAACTAGAATCCAGCTTAAACGAGTTCAATACCTTTTTGCCCTTTCAAATCTACGGTCCGTAGCCGTAATAAATAAAGGTAGTAAAATATCTGTATTTGTTTCCGCTTATTTCCACTTATCCTCATGCTACTTATGTTTACGGCCCTTGAAAAGCGGCGATCGTTATAAGACAAACTGCACCCGCAACTGGTAAAAAATGCAATAACTTGCTGTGCTATTATTGTTTCTGATGCTTCGGCACGGGGACGAAACGTCAATAAAATTTGAGAAAAAAACGTGTGCGTCTCGGGACGCCAGAAGTGATAACTTAAACTAATCTAACTAGCGCTGTGGGTTAGAGTGAGAGAGGAGGAGAAGCCTGCCTACCGCTGCGTGGTAGTCTTTGTTGCTTACGTAACGCGTTACGTAACGAAGTGGTTTATCATAAGATGTTATCACTTCAAAACTATGTTTGTTGCTAATATTATGAATCTCTAAATCAGTTTAAGGCGAGATATTTGTAGAATTTTCAAAACGCAAAGACAGCGCGTTCTATTTTTTCCTGTGGTGCCGTCTAGTAAAATATATGTGTGAAAGAATTGCGCTAGTAAAGACTGACACAGACTGATGACAACTAATAAATGTAAACGGAATGCGGAAACATGTTGTACCTGTTCTTTTCTCTTGGTTTAGGATTTAGTCCCACTAATGGAAACACGAGGGATAACTATTTATCATGGTGAAATTTTGCTTGCTGTTGTAATCTTTCATCCAAAATTACATATGTTTAAAACCATTATTACCCCACGTATTGTGATGATGATGAATGTAACGATCTAAAATACGACCGTCAATAACGTTTGCCGCATCTTAAGAATACGAGCTGAAACACGAAGGTGGTTGTCAATTTTTTATGCAAATACCTATGGGTGTTCAATTTCTTATTTGGGTGGCCGGACCAATATTGGGAAGGTTGCTTAATTTCCATTCCAAGGATCTCAGGGAGCTTTTAGAGGGTACAGAGATGTAATTCCGTGCTGGATACCGCATTACCTGAATATTACCAGTAAAGCCTTTTTGAGTGAAATCTCCTTTTAGCGCGGTACGCATATTTTTAGATGAGGTAAAACCTCTGGATTCGCGACACCGTTACCGTCTGGGGCGAGACGCAGCCGGCTGCCACGCTCGTCCCATTTAATTATAAACTATAAACTTGATTATATATTATGTTCATTGATATATTATCTACATTCTGAACAAAAAATATTGCATCATCTGTGTTCGTTCAGTATTTGATTGGCAGTCGCCATAATTACTGATTTTGAAGTGATTTATTACTAAACTCTAACGCGCCAAAATATGTTTTCACTTCTGTTGGCACTCCCGGAGTGCAACCCGATTTTTATTTCTTTTACCGCTGCCGTCTTATTACGGCTATACCAAATACATCATCAAATCAGCCCACATTCTCATACTATTAGGTCTTCTTTATATCACACCATTCTTTCTGGTCTAGCGCCATTCAGTGGACCACTACTCTAATAATAATAAATAAATATTGTTAAACAATGCACACAAGACAACATAGCCCCAAACTATGCTTGTATTATACATATAATACATACATCATTAATACTATGAAATAAATAAATAAATAATGCCGGGCATTTCACATAGTTCATCTAGCCCCAAAGTTAGATTTTTTTATGGGTACCACGTGACTGATATACTACTTGCATACAATTTTTCTTTTGTAAATTCATACATATTAAACATAGAAAAATACCCAGACTCCAGACATACTTGCAGATCACACAAAAATTTATCTCGCGTGAAACCTTCTTCTTCTGCAAGAGATAGAATGAGAGGCACTATGTAGGTGAATATATTGTTAGGTGCTAGATTGTGCGGGCTGATTTGCACTTCGTTCCATCGTAGCAGAATCGCTATTTGTATATGTGGCTCCCGACTTCTTTACATGTACTTGATGACACTCGTACATACTATGGCGCAGTGGGCCAAGACCAGGCTGAGACGCAGGTTCAGTTCGATTCCGTTGCGGGACTAATTTTTTTATTATCTGAACGTTTTTGTTTCGGGTCTGGGTGTATCTATGTATAATATATGTATGTATTAACAAAAAAAAGTATGCAAGTAGTATATCAGTCATGTGGTCTTCATAATACTAGCTCTGCTTACTTTTGGGCCAGATTGCTGTGTAATTTTTGGTTTTTCTTATTTATTAATTAAGTGGTATGTGTTAATAACAGCAGTACCTACAGCATTGTGCAACGACAGAACTATTTTACCGTCGCATTGAAAACATCCACTTCTTTTTAAACTTGCTCGTTACTAAGCCTACATTTAAAGCATGGCATGCACGAGTTCTAGATATGATTTTAGAGAATATCAGAATATCTAGCTCGGTTTTATTCGAATGCTATTCGTGAATAAGATAGTAACTGGGAAGTGTGAAGCTGAATTTTTCATGAGATTTTCGGGAAAAGGCTGGCTGTTGAAAGTGAATAATTACCATGGAAGCATTCATTTTACTCTGACTGATATTAAAAGTTATTTATCCGTATTCAAATAATGATTTGGCATGTTTATACTATATATAGGTATATTGTATATTTGTATTATACATAGACCCAAGTCATTTATTTGCAGATCACATAAACATTTATTTGTCCTGCATCTCAGGCGGGGGTACGCCACAGAAATAACCGATTATTTATAAAGTTACTAGCCCCGTCTTCACACGTGTAAATTGTACTTATCTGTGAGTTAATCTCTCCGTCTAATGGTGAAAGACGTATGGAAATCCGTTCAGCAGCTTTTGAGTTTAACGCGTTCAGACAACCACGTCTGTCTGAACACGTTAAGACAGTGCCCTCAGCAAATTAACTTTTGTATGTAAAAATAGTCCATTATTTAACTGCTATCTGCTCGTTAACTGAAGGACTAATAGTTATCAAAGATATATGGTATGTATTATAAATATTTTGCCTCCCGAAACGAAAATGTAAGTATTATAATTTAACTAGCGACCCGCCCCGGCTTCGCACGGGTGCAATTCTGATACTTCCTTACTACATACTGTACTATACATAATGTTTTTATATACAACGTTATCTAAGAGAATAACATAACCTAAAAGATAGACATATACCATCGTGGACTTTTTTGTATACCTTTTTAAGGTGTACAATACTGTAGTACATTATTTTGATGTATCTCAGCCAGCGTTTGCAATGTAAGCGCAAAAAAATGTGTTTATTTACGACATAACATTAGAAACCTCTAAAATTATCAGTGTTTCTCTACTATATTATGCTTGTATTATACATATAAACCTTTTTCTTGAATTACTCTATCTATTTAAAAAACCACATCAAAATCCGTTGCGTAGTTTTAAAGATATAAACATACATAGGGACAGACAGACAGCGGGAAGCGACTTTGTTTTATACTATGAACTGAAATAATGTCTAAAATATGTAATAATCATCATTTCCTAATGTTGACGTCGTTTTAACTTGCTGCTTACTAAAGTAGCTAATTAAAACATTACCCGTTAAACTTTTTCAGAATTTCTTATTTGAATGTTTTCTAATAAAATAAATGTCTATTTTAGCGCCGTGAATAAGCGTCAAAATCATTTGACCAGGGAGTCTCCTTAAATAGTTCAGAATAAAGTTGTTTGAGCTCTTAAATAAATAAGCTATGCATGTGTCGGAATCAATTTGGAGTTTCTGTACTTCGTTTGTTATTTACTTACGCCCGAAATTGCGCTAAAATCGGTGTTCAAATACGAATTTTTACAGGCGTGTATCTTTCAAACATTTTGTTTAATGATCATTTGCGATTATGACGAGACAAATTGATATCACTCTTAGTTTTGGTTCTTTAGCATCAGTGATCAAAACATATTTCGATATTTCTATGGAAAGATAATTTACAAGACAAGTGACCGCGCTAGACATTGCTAAGCGTTTAAAAGCCATTCTAGCATCGCTAGATGCCTGGTTAAACAGATTAAAACCGCAACTCACCCTTGTTACGCAAGGTTCCTTATCCGAACCTCCTGGACATTGTGGTTTTAATCTGCCTACGTATACTTACTAGTAAAACACCCGCGGCTTTGTTTGCATCGAGTTATTTCCTTGCAAAATTCAGGCCGAGACCCGAGACTTTCGGGAATTCCTTTCTTAGAACACGGCTAGGGTACAAAAGGAAAATTACCTTTAAGGATTTTAAGCTTATTAAACGCAGGTTGAGTGTATATTGTTAGTAACAAAATACGAGTACCCATAGTCACTCTTCTGGCGTTTCTCTCGACTCTGCACTGCGTTAGAAGACGAGTCATATATATATAGTGCAGTACTTTCACTAGATAATAAATAAATTCAATTCGTTTATTTGCTAAGAAAGCGCCAACATCAAGAGCGCTTAATTTGTTACACGCATTCTTACACGAGTTCCAACATATAGACTTGTTTGATGACAGCCTTTATATTATTTGTAATTATTTAAGAATAGTTTTATGTTTTAATTAAGACAACTAGCGTTTTAGTGAATACTGTATGTTTTCTGTTCTTGATATAAATAAACAATCAATTCAAATTTTAAATTGACCCACGGAACAAACGAGCTCGTACGTTAGGCACTACAATTATGATCGAAACTACAATTATGATAATAATTGAAATCGTTGGTTGTAAATGATGATTCATATTTCAACGCTGGTTAAGGATTGTTGGTGCCTCCATCGACAAAATGATACGTGAGTATAGCCCGTGTTTATCAAAATGCTGGTTAAGGAAATATCGATTATGTATCAAAAGTCAAAGGTCAAAAGATATTTTATTCAATACAATCACTTTGAAACGTCTAATATACTACGTGAATTATGGTATACAAATCATCATGTAATTCATCTAAGTTAACTTAAAAAACTAAGTAGCTAGATTAATGTGCAGGGCAAATAGGTCCCGTCTTAGCATGATGCTGTAACAAACGAATAGAGTATTGCGGCAGCGCTGGTTTTCTTATGGTGCCTTGTGTGATGTGTAACGTTATGAATACGGATAAAAACACATTAATACTCATAAACAGTAAACTTCTACTTGCTAGCCAGTATTTGTATATTACAAAGCTGATGCTCAAAATATATCACGTACATGATGATGATATATTTGACTGGCTTGCTAGTTCAGTTGGTAGTAGCTGTGCATTCTGCGCTGTAGGTTGAGGGTTCGACCATCTCCCAGAATAAACATTTGAGTGCTGACCATAGGTGTTCGTTTTGTGTCTGGGTGTTTTAAAGTATCATAAGTGTATTTAATTATAGCATGTCTTACAATCAACATCAACCTTCCGTTAATACCATTAATAGTAACTGAAAGCTGTAAATATGAATGTTTTGAGCAGATCAGAATTACATAATCGCCCGGCTGGTCAACATAATACAAGCTATGCTTAGTAGGGCTAGATAGTGTTGTGTGCGTTTTCCACCAACTGTTGTTATTATTTTTGTTTTTAACATCTTTACACTCGGTTAAACGGTTCTAACCGGAGAATAAATAACATGCACGGGCCTAAGCCAAGTGGCATCAGTAAGTGCGGTTTGTTCGAGTAATCCATTCTCGCTAACAAGGTCAGTTTGTAAAAACTTTCGGACAATTCGGCATGAGTTATATATAGCTGCCTTCTGCATAAGATAAGTGTATTTTGGGAGATCTAATACTTAGAGGGATTGAAGCTGTTGTTTTGGAATTACACCTGTACTAGACAATATAATTGGCACTATGGACACCCTTTGCAGGCGTCACATACGAGTACTTTCATTCTTCAAGTCGACACATTATTATAAGCTCCGTGCTATTTACAAGTTTTTATGTGAGATTTATATGATATTTTACTAACAGACGCAGCCAGTGATATGGTACGAAAACGAGCCTCCAGGTCAAGTGGTGATACTGACTGCGAAAGACTACGACTCACCAGAAAATGGACCACCGTTCACCTTCGCCCTTAACGAGTCAGCATCCTTCGATATCCGATCGAAGTTCCAAATCCAAGGTAAGTCAAGGTTAATGCTGTTACTTCGACTTCGAAGGGCAAGTTTTTGCTGTAAGCCCTCTAGACAGGAAAGTTTATATTAGCGATTTTTGTTGAAGACGGTTTGGGTTTTGTTACGTGTGCTTACATTAAAAGTTAAAGATTTTTGCTTATACCTTATGTGTATACCAAGTTGTTTAGTAAATAGCAATATCCTCTCCAGAGGAAACAAATATAATTTTAAAAGTTCTTTCTATTCAAGCCCTAAGGTCTAGCGCGTGTTAGAATTATTTAGGTACCTGCTCTATGGCAAAAATATATCACACCAAATATCTAGATTAATAGAACTCTGGAATTGTTTCAAAGAAATCTTAGAGTTTATAATGAAAGTTAGTAAAACTACTTAAGTTAAATGCCTACTATTCACAGGAGAAATTAAAGCTGAATGTAAGCAAGAATAAATTAAATAAGAAGACAGAATAACAAATTTACCATAGTATATTTAATTATTACAAAAGTACCCTCCTACAAAATAAACACCATAATGAAGATAAGGAAACACAACGAGAGAATACCTAGATAGGTACACAAAATGCACAATAAAAAAATAAGTAATATATAGTACATAGAATAAGAGTAAAATTACGTAAAGTTACAGATTTGGTACTTAACCTTGAAGTCTGGTCTGCTGTCTCACATGAAGTGCCACTAATCGCATTTACATCTGTTTTAAGTAGTGTCAAAATGTATTCAAAATTATAATTATAAGTAAGTTAAGCTAAAATTAGGTATACTGTACTACTGTAAGTTGTTTCTGCCAAATAAAAGATTATTATTATTATTATTATATACCCTTGCAACAACACAATTTAATGGCGCTAACTTAGACCAATTACAGCCATGGAAACTTTCAGCTTGAATATCTTGGTACCTATGAAATTATAATAAAACCTTATTTAACAGATCTCTCTTAAAACTTACAAGAATAATTCGGCAATTTTCAATATGAATTAATCATAACTAAATCATTAAACAATACCTCAACAATTCGTAAATCGAACGAACTTCTGTGAAGTTCGATCAATATTATATGAGTTATTTATTCGAAGATATACAACAACAGGTAGTACTTTTAGTTACTAGGTAGCTTCGCACGTATTAAGAGATTTTGAAAATCGATACTACTATCGAATTTTACAAACTAAATCGATTCGGCCCAGCACTGGCACGTCATTCTTTTAGAGATTATTGAAGCAATTGCAAAATATTGGGTTGGGCTGGGAGGGCCCTTATATCTTCGAATAAATAACTCATATAATATTGATCGAACTTCATAGAAGTTCTTTTGATCACATATTATATTTCTTTAATTTATTCGAAGATATACAACAACAGGTAGATGTTTAGAGATTTGCATTTGTACTTAGTAATAAAATATAAGTTTAATTAAAAACGGTGTTTTAATCAGTACTTTAATTCACAAACTTAGACATAATGTTAAATTCAAAAACATACATAACATCATTACATTATTATGCATTAACGTCTTATGTTTCGGCATTTTTATCAACTTTTATTTCACAAACAAGGAGTGCGCGTGCGCTTGCTACCTCGCACGAAAAATGAATGACGTCTTGAATAGGGCAGGGTCAGTGCTGGGCCGAATCGATTTAGTTTGTAAAGTTCGATAGTAGTATCGATTTTCAAAATCTCTTAATACGTGCGAAGCTACCTAGTAACTGAAAGTACTACCTGTTGTTGTATATCTTCGAATAAATTAATGAAATATAATTAGTATAAACAATACAATTTTATCTTATATAATACATAGAATGTAGCAGTAAATAATGTAACACGACAAATAACAGTTTATTGATATTTTCGTTCAGAAATTGACTAAGACGTTTTAGTTGACATTGACATTTACAATAAAATGAAGTTCCTACAAACAAACCTTGATTTTGAACGGAATTATTATATGTCACGCGCAATGCGGATGTTTCCGCGGTGAATATATTCGCAAGAAAATCATCGCGGCTGACGAATTATTTGTAGCGAGCACTAGCTTTTTCATCCGTGGTTCTATCCGGTTCTTCCACTCCTCCGCTAACAGCGGTTTATTCCACCGACTCGTCGTAGCTTAGACCGCAGATTAATCCACAGTTTGGTTTGCCCTTAAAAGAGGAAATTATGCAGTCAAATTGTGAATCAGTCAGGAGATGTCGAATAAGTAGGTTCCCACCCGATGGACCGATGACATTCGCTAGACGAATGTCGACGCTTGCTAGACGTCAGTGGATGAACAAGGTCTAAATTGTACCTCTTATCTCCCTAAATTCTTGCATTAATCAAAATACTCTATGGGTTCTATTATAATGGTTCGACGAATTCTAGATATGTCATTAGCGCAGGTAGCTATGCGCTCAAATGCAGTTTTGTTTTGCAAATGAATGACGCATCGGGTTTCATAGTAAAACCAGCCTAAAACGTATTGACCGTTTGTATACACTTCAATAGTCAAAGCAGTTTTGAATATCCACAGGCTAGTCAAAACAGTCTAAAATATCTGTCAGATATCGTCATAAAGCTAGGACACTTTCAGCGACGTACAACTCGCAGTGCAGTAATTTTTTTATTCCGATGCATTCATATCAAATCATTGTCACGACATAGCAAGACTTGATTCCACCAAAGTCTGAATTATAGTACATTTTGGACGTGATAACGTCTTATAAAACGATGAACGCCGGCTGCACGCACGAAAAAGTATCACGTTCCGCGTGACGAGCGAGCTGAGCGTGCAAGCGAGAGCGCGGAACAAGCAATAGAGTGGCACGATCAGATGTTTTCTTATGACGTTATCACGTAAAATTATCGCCCGTAAACCGACTTTACAGACAACCATTTCTTAAATTACACTTTTTAAATTTACTAATTTGACGTATCTCGCTCTTTTTAGACGCCTTGTAATTTGGTATTGATTAAAACAGCGGAAAATCCTAGAAAAATCAACTCAATAATGGAACAAAATGTCAATTTTAATCTATAACACTGTCGATTAAAACTTATTCTAATGTGGACTTTAGCTTAAGCAAAATATTTTAGGAAACTGTAGCTAGTCCGACAAATCACTAGCATTGAGATGTCAATTGACTACTAGATGCATTTAAATGTTGCCGGAGTGAACCGGCTCATTACATTGCACTGTGCATTTAAATGTTGCCGGAGTGAACCGGCTCATCACATTGCACTGTGTCAGTGATTAACCACAGAATCTAGCTACTGAACTGAATGATGTGTATTGAATAATGTTACACATGTATGTACATTTAATGATGATGTAAATTAAGGCTTTATTTTGGTTATAACTAGGTTCTTTCTACGTCTTTGTTTGCGTGGTTACCTTAAAAAGCACAAAAGTGAAAAAGTGAATAATAGGAACACATGTGTTTTTTGTCATATATGAAAATATAATACATATATATTATCGATATTTCACGACTTTGTGATGTATTATTATAAAACAATTTATTCAATTGACATAAAATTACATAAAACACATGCTATTAGTGAAGATGAAGAATACATGAATAGTCAAAAATAATAAATCGAAACGATGCAACTAAGAGTGGAGTTTTGCACGATTATTCTTCCGATATATCGTTTTACCGAGTAGTTTCCCATGATTCGTACGTTCGTCGTTGCGATAAAACTTTTCCACCACCCACCGTTAAGTTAGGTCATTATGATAAAGTTGTTGTAAATACTCCGGATAAGTTTTAGATATTTTTCTAATGCTTGTGCTATCCGAAACCGGGATAATAGTCAAATTAAATCAAACGATTTTTAATGATTCGGTTTGAATTCACAAAAAAGTTCTTGTTCAAATCTTGAAAAGTTTACCCGAATCGTCTTTAGCTATCTCTAATAGAGCAATTCAAATACAAACTTCGTTAGATTTCGAACTTTGCCAAATTGTTAGCAGAAACTTGTACAGTGTAGACTTTAAGGAATTTCCGTTTATCGAGAGGAAATCTACTCGGGATCCGAGTCTACAGAGTATCGAATGAGTTCATTCGTTCTGCTCACTCGGGCGCGTTCACTCTTTTGAATGGTTATTTCGTTCGTATTGTTCGCTATATGAAATCATTTGAGCGTGCTTACTGATACCGTTTTTTAAAGATTCTAGATACAATAAAAACTTCAAATATAAAATACATATGAAATAGTTTAGCTATGTCCCGTTCGAAACAATCTACAGATAGCTTAATTGATCCAAATTACTGTCAGAGACAACCCACAACATTGGCACCATTGTCATCTTCTTTTTTTCCTTCAGTCAAGGCAAACCATATTTCAGTTTTCAGGTGTTTTTATCAATTTAGTAAAAATAAATTACTAAAACTATTTCTATGTTATAGAGAAAAGCCAGCTCTTTGATTACGCTATTTCCACCAATCTTAATAGAATAGAATAAAATAAAATTGAATAGACATTTATTTGATATACACACAAAGGAAAAAAAGTAAAGATATGCAAGAAAGACTATTAAAACATATAAAAAAAAACCGGTTCAGGCGTCTTTAAGCAATCGGTGAACATACATTAAAAAAAAAAAAGATTCCAACGAATTGAGAACCTCCTCCTTTTTAGAAGTCGGTTACAAAAAAAACGAAAGAAAGAAGTTATAGGTACCCACCCAGGCAGACGGGTACTCAAACACTTTACCTACCTACTAACACACACCCACGATAAAGAAGCCCTCCCTGTGTGTGCCCAAATAGGTCCAGTCTCATTTTTATGCCACTCCCAATACAAAGTATACAGCGCCAACTACTGCTATGCAAAACTTACTCAAAACAAACATAACTTCCCCTTGTACCGGAAACGTTTCCAAAACCAAGTTTCAATCAATTAATATACTTAATATGCAATAAAAGACGCAGAACTCGTAACCATGTTTGCGAAGTGCCGATTCAATTTCGCCCCGTTTGCGTGGCGTGTTGATAATTTCGCTTGAGGATTACTTACGCTATCCGCAGCCACAGAGTCGTACCCAGGGATATTAAAAGGGCTATCAAAAGGCCTAAAAGATCCACTTTCTGATGTTCACGCGAAAGGTAAATTTATATGGATATGACACTAGGGAGTCTAGACCAATACCTCGCGTTTAGCTTTTCTTCTAATTCCATGTGAAAGATAAAATTGTATGGAAATGACAGCAGCAGTGACGCTTCAGACACGTGATTTGTCTAAGTGTCATATCCATACTCTTCGTTTGTCATTTCATGAAGTAACATAGCACTTCTAAATTAATTATTTTTCTCGTGTTATTGCATGTTTTATTCAGTAATCTTAGCGGAATTTTAATGAACTAATTGTGAATTCATAGCACTAGTATGGGCAATGAATTATAAGTGTATTCTGGTGCAATGTGATTTGAACGACGAGGAATCCCGAGAGAGTTATAGACGGCCATTTCGCGTCCATGACTTTTAGAATATACAAATGACGATCGTCTAAGACTTTATTATCAAACAATCACTTGACACTGGCAAAATTGTCAACAAGACAGATGCCATTATGGAAAGAAAAGAAAGAAAGAAAGAAGTCATATCCATATAATTTCTAATTCCGCAGGTGTGAATGACGACAGATTATTATCTTGTCTAGGTCCTCTGTTTATGATAATTCACGTGACTCGTCACTGCTGTTGTCATTTACATACAATGCGATCTTTCCCCAAAGGCGTTAGCGTGAAGCAAAAAATCGGTAACTTTACGTGATAACGTCATAAGGAAATATTTATGAAAAATTACATTACCTATGCATTACATTATATTATTATATTATATTATATATTACATTTTATTACATTATGCGTCACAAGCCGAACGCTTAGGCCAATCATGCCTCCCTATCGCTTGTTCCGCGCTTTCGCTTGAACGCTCAGCTCAGGCGGGACGTGACAATTTTTCGTGCGTGCAGCCGGCGTTCATCGATTTATAAGACGTTATCACGTCAAAAATTATCGTGATGTGTTTAACTACATGATCCTAAATAAGAAGAAAGTAGCTGTCTTGTCGTACATGTCGAGACTTCAAAGGGACAGGTGAAAAGAGCTGATTCACGACGACTTCTGTGCAGTGGGCCAAGGCCCGGCTGCGGCGCAGAAGGTTACGGGTTCGATTCCCACCGTAGAACAAATGCTTGTGTGATCTGCAAGTATTTGTCTCGGTTCTGGGTATGTCTATGTATAATATTTGTGTATTTACAATAAAAAGTTATTTGCGTCTCTGCTGTTGTTGTTGGTATTCATTTCAGAGAAAAAAACATTTTAAAGTGTAAATTCATAAATAAATATTGCTGTTCAATTCACATATCACAATCTACTTGACTGGTCTGCCATCTCAGTTGGTGGTAGGTTGAGTTCGATTCCCAGAACAATCGTTTGTGTTACCATAGTTACCATAGATGTTTGTTCTGTGTCAAGGTGTTATAAAGTATCATAAGTATTTATTTGAAAATATGTAAAGTATCTAGTCACCATAATACAAGCTATGATCAATTTCAGGCCAGATGGTGTTGTGTGCATTGCCCGGCAATATTTATTATTAATTATTATCTAGCCCTAAACTAAGAGTTTTTTTAAAACTAATGTACTTTTAAGATCATATTATCACTGCTGTTTTTGCATATCTCAAAAATGAGGCAGCATTTAAAGCAGATATCGAGAATGATTTTTAGCTTCCCTGACTACGACCCTGGCTAACCACGGTTCTAAACTTCGCTCTATTTTATGAGCAATGGCAGTTTTATAACTTACCCGCCGCGGTTTTGACATTGACTCATGTGGCCGTGGGCCGTGTTTAAGGAGTTATGCGATAATGCCAGAGAAGATAGGTCACGTATGACACAGCTAGTAAACACGTGCCTGTTTGCAAATAAAAAATAAATAAATTGGCTAAGTGCGAGTCGACCACGCATTTTGAAGACTTCCGGAATTAGTACAGATGGGAATGACCAGTTGTCAGACCAACCGATTCAACACCAACTAGTCTAAATAGCAATACTCACAAACAAAATGTGTGGAGCTTTTTGAACTATTTTAAGGTTTTCAGATTAGGCTGTTGCTTAAAATCCACTAACAACTAAGGCTTAGTGGCTGTGCTAATTTTCTTTGGAATTTCATCCTAATGGCGAAACTATAAGGGTTTTAATGTCGTAATACCTATACCTTATAAATTTTGAATGTTTCACATTTTATACTTGACTCTTCCAAGAGATTCCAATCATCTCTTTCGTTGTTTCTTCATCCATGCCTGCTATCTCGCGTTATCGCGTGCCATCCTTCTGGTCGTTGTCCTCTACTTCTTGCCGATTGGGCCTTTCCATAAGGTAGGCTATTGATTCCATCTGTCATCTTCTGAACGTATCAAGTGACCCGCCGATCTCCATTTTATTTGACAATATAATGTTCTTATTTTGAGATTTATGGTATTGTCGTGAGTATAGCTTTTTAAGAGATTCCAATCATCTCTTTAGTTCTTTCTTCGTCAATTCCTGCTATCTCGTGTTATCGCGTGCTATCCTTATTGTTGTTATCCTCTACTTCTCTTGCCGATTGGGCCTTTTCATATGGTAGATTATTGAGTCCATCTGTCATCTTCTGAGCGTAAGAGACCCTCTGATCTCTATTTATTTGGCATAATAATGTTCATATTTTAAGATATAACCATAATGTAGAATAAACTCATCCAAGAGATTCCAATCATCTCTTTCGTTCTTTCCTTGTTCATGACTAGTCTGCCTTTTTCGTATCATTTTTCCTAAGGTCTGCCTTTACTTCCTTTGCCGATTGGGTCTTTCCATAAGGTAGGTTATTGGGTCCATCTGTCATCTTCGGTGCGTAAGAGACCCCGCTGATCTCTATTCCATCTCTTTCGTTCATTCCTCGTTCATGACCAGTCTGCTATCTCGGCTATCGTGTACCATTTTTATTTAGGTCTTCCTCAATTCTCTTGCCGATTGGGTCTTTCCATATGGTAGTTTTTAGGGTCCATCTATCATCAATCCTGAGTATCAACCACCATCGGCGGGTCACCAGAGTGACCCGCCGATCTCTATTTTATAATGTTCATATTTTCAGATTAATGGCATTGCCACCTTGAGGTACAAATGGCGATTGAATTCGCGTCACAATAATACTATCAATGAATATGTTAACCATTACAATTCTTATTATATTAAAACAACAATGTAAGCTAGTACTGAAAACTAATTTGTAAAAGCAACAATTAAGGCTTTAAAGCTGCGACCTCCTTTAATAACAGGGTTTAAGTTCTTCAAAGGTTAGTTAAATGTCAACTGTCACGTCGGGGTCACAAGGCATAAGTTATTTAGGAGGTACTGTTGTAGGTGTGTATTAAGCACAGTTTATGTAGTAGTTTATAACTGTGGGATGTTTCAGTTTTATCACGAAAATACTTATTTTTCGTAAGACTGTTGAGTCAGTTTGATTGACTGTCCGCTCAACGCAATTGGTAGTTCTGTCTTCTGCGCTGTTGGTTGGGATCGATTTCCAAGACAAACATTTGTGTGTTGAACATAGATGTTTGTTCTGTCAACATCTATCTTCTTTGTTCTGTGTTGTCTGGGTGTTATTTATTAGTGAACAATGATGAGTGAACAATGACAAAACAATAACACACAACACAATCTATCCCTAAACTAAGCATATCTTGAACTTTGGAACAAACGTCTATATTCATCGCACAAATGTTTGTCCTGGGAATCGAACCTAACTTACAGCGCAGAAGGCAGAGCCACTGTCATCGTCCACTAATATTTATTGATATTATTATTTCTCTAGATATTTTGATGTCTGATTAATTCGTAATTTAGGAGCCTGTTATTTCAATGATTGCAAGAACATGGCCAATAACCTTGACCTGGGTCCAGGATACCCAACTCCTTTCGTATCGTGTTTGGAAAGCTCTCAATGATAGATAGATTATAGATGTATTGTGTCTAGGGTTTTCTATATTTTAGATGTAACGGTTTTATAAATCTAATTTTCATTTCACGCAGGAAACATCCTCTCTACTCTCGTCTCGTTTGATCGGGAACAGCGGAAGGAGTACAGGTTACCAGTCGCGATCACCGACTCTGGTACCCCACGGTTGACTGGCGTGTCAACACTCCACGTGGTTATCGGAGACCGTAATGACAACCCTATGGGCCCGGGTCATAGCAACATATTCGTTTATAACTACAAGGTAAGTGTGAATATAATGTATATAATGTGTCTTTTGTGTCATTTTATAAATAGAAATTAGGAATAAGTACGGTAGCATAAATATAAATTGTTTTGTACTGAACGGGGCTAAATATCAAAGGAGTAAAAGAAATTTTAAAAATTCGTCGAAAGGGGAAGCACTTTAAAAATGTAATATGTACGAGAGATGGCCAGCAATGGGATGATTTATAGTCATAACAATTAATTTAATTAAACAGTATTCTAAACAAAACTAATCAAGGTTTTTTTAAAATGTATAAACGTTAGAATTAGTGTTGGCTATAGGAGGCTAAAATAAATAAATAAACAAGAGATGGCGCCAGTTGTATGAGTAATTTGGGGTGAAGATAGGCACATATATATATAACTACTACCATCTTACAGTGTTTTTGAGTTCAATTTGAACAGATCAATATCAGAAACTTTCAAAGCGAGCAGTAAAAATCTTAGGAAGATTGCATAAGCCGCTATTCTAGAAACTCCACGTCCTTAAATTCAATTGTCGTCCGAATGTATAAACTAAAGAATTTTGTGAAAGAAACAAGTAAACCTAACAAATTCAGATAGTAAACCGCCTTATCCTTTCCCTTCCTTACTTGAGAGTTGGCCCAATTACTTACGTGTTGAAATGTACAAAATAGTCTTGGGAAAAGGTAAAAAATCCCTTGATCCTTTGGGACACACATCACATATTTTCTTTGTAGTCAGGATCCCTTTTATATCATTTGCTTCACCGGTAATAGATTTCGTGGCTTTTTAAATCTCTAGGTATTTTGTGTTAGCAGGTCTGTAGACTATCCAGTGCAGGTATATATTTAATACATTTTTGTATTTTCAAAACTTTCGAGAGTTGTACTAAACATTTTGATAAACACGGGCTTTAATGACGTATTATTTTGTCGATGGAGGCATCGACAATGTTTCGATTCATCTAGAGAATCTTCATCAGGGTGAGTTTGATCCGCGGTCTGCTCGTTGCCGCTCGAGTTCACGGTTCAGTGCAAAATAACACGTGAACAAAGCCCGTGTTTATTAAAATGTATACATTTTTGTAGTTAATGGGTAGGTATCGCGTATTACCTTTTAATGTATTCCCGACGTTTCGGCGATGTTGTAATACCCTGGGTCGCTGGCCGACTAATGTTAAAGGAGTTTAAAAATAAATTAAAAGAAATAAATATCAAGACTGTACCTTGTCAGTATATATACATTAATAATAGTAATAATAATAATAAAGTTCTTTATTATTATTTAAATAATAATGTTAACACAAAAATGTTCATTTGTTTAAATAAAATAGCGACAATCATAGTAATAATACTAGAAATAAAGATAAACTCGCTGTTCCCACTGTTAGACTCGCTAAAGTTAATAAGTATTTTATAGGGCAACGTGTACGCTTCTATAACAAGGTTCTAAGCGACGCGACGTGTTAGATTTGTCGATTGGCAAATTTAAAAACGTAATATAACAGAAACTGTCTATTAAAACATATTATAAAATAACTGATAATTTAGATGACAAAAAAGTTTGGGATGAATGTGCTCCAACTAGACTCGGCATCCGTAACAAAATTGGCAAGAATCATACAAAAAAGTATTAAGACCAGACGAGTTTCTTGCCGGAACTTGAACTGGGGTTAGGAGGAACCAGCACCTAGATCTAGCATGTAAGAAGACGATCAAAGTGGTCCTTGTGATTTTAGAATAAAGAATGGGTTTGATTTGATTTGATTTTGATTACCGTAGATTAGCGCAGGCAGTCTAAAACTACCTTAATTTGTTCTTTAGATTCCGAAATGTCCACGATTACATTACGACCCAACACGTTTCCACGCACTGATATGAAGAAATGCGATGCGTACAATTACTAACAATGGGATTTCACGACAAAGACAGTCTAAACCCGTCTCATCGATTGAAATTCGCGCATTTATCAATTTCAATCGCCTCACGGACCATTCTTTTGTGAAACCTACGTTCATTGGAAATAACCATTGAATCATAAAGGTCAACCAGTGAGGTCCCGAATCGTCCAGGTGCTTCTGCTATTGCTGATTTTTTTACCTGACTGGCTATTATGAAACGCGAGGCGCAAAAAGTAAAATATTTTTATTGAATGCAATCACAAGAATCATTTTGAAACGTCTTATATACTAGGTGAATTATAGGTGCCAGTTTCTCCAAACTCAAGTTCGAGAAGAACTGGCAAGAAACTTGTCCTGGTCCTAGTGCTTTTTTGAATGATTCATCTTATAACTAGCTTAACTACGAAAAACTAATATATGATTACAATAGTTTATACATTTCTAATCTGTCAATTAACTGTTTGAGGGCAAAACAACATGAGGCTATGGTTAGAATTTAGTCATTGTACAACGTAAGATTCGTTAGTATGCTAAATCAAGTTAAACAAATAGTTTCACACACACTTCCCAGGTACCAAAAAGGTTTTATAAGGTTCAAATAGTATTATAAATACTTACGGGTATTTATCGCGTTTATTTACCTATTTTTCCCGACGTTTCGACAGGTTTACTCTGTCGTGGTCACCGGATGACTCAAAAAAAATTTCGGGAAAAATAGGTAAATAAACGCGATAAATACCCGTAAATATTTATAATAATGTGTTCTGATCGCGTAAGTTTAAAAAACTTTAGGTTCAAATAGGTTCTGTATTAAATAGTTTAGAGTTGGCAAAACAACTCAATTTTTGTCTTTCTTTAACACAACCTTTTGACACGTCTAGTGTATTTCTTTCCTCGAGTTGAAATGAACTTGTCATTTGGACAGTGTCTATACAACATAACCTAGTCATTTTCTATACAATAACGTGAGTCTACTTTAGAGTTTACTTTTATTTATAACCTGTAGTTCAAAATGTATTCTATATTCTTAATCGTGTTTGTAATGTCAGAAATTCTTTTTTCAATGCTACCAGACGGAAATGTACTTCAATGAGTTGTACAGTTGGAGATATTATGTGAGTACGAGTGTTTTTTTGACTAAGTATTTTGTTCATTTTCTGACTTTGTTGATACATGAATGCTAGATAATATAATGTTCTGCGCAAAGATACTAATATTACGGACAGTAATTTAGAATCCAGCCTCTCGTTTTATTTTGCCTAGATTTATTTTTTTGCACTGGATGGTTTACGTAGTTTTGTCTTTATTTAATTTTAAATAGCTTTTAATTTTTTACTTAGCTTTTTTGACGTGATAACGTCTTATAAATCAATAAACGCCGACTGCACGGATCAAGCGATAGAGGCACGATCGGCGTGAGCGTTCGGCTTGTGACGCCGGTTTTCTTATGACATTATCACGTAAAATTATCATCCGTAAACCGACTTTACAGACAAAAATTTTTTTGTGAGTTTTTTCAACCGTCATATTTCTTTACGCAAAAAATAACTTTAATTAAAAAAATCCAGGCTCATAAGTTTAAATTATAAACATCAATAAAACATTCTGTAAATTTTAGCAGATCCTATTATACATTCAAAATTAAACCAAATGCTAATTTCAAATTTGCTAATTTTGTCACGTTCATGTTTATTGACAAAAATCCATAATTCAGTAAGTGCTTTGTGATGCAGTAATAAGTTAATTTTGATTGCATTTGAATAATTAATCGTTTTATGATGAGTTCATTAGTATTTTAATTATGCTGAATATAATATTTTTAATCAGCAATACTACTAATAATATTATTATAAATAAAATTAAGTTTTTTTGTGTTTGTTGGTAATGGATAAACTAAATAACTACCTAAACGATAAAAAACATTAAAAAAACATATATGTCTAACTATTATAGTATTAGAGTTATCTACAGATAGTCTTAAACGGTCTTTAGATAGCTCAACTGTTTGACATGTATTTAATATTATTGACATTCCCGTAATTATTTTTGTTAACTATTATAGTAAAATCACAATAATCGCTTTTTGTTCAAACTCAATCAAAACACCGTTATAATCGAAAGGTGATGGCGTTCGTATCATGATTTTAATCTTTAGGTATAGGTACAACTAAATAATTTAATAATCAAAGTTCAAGTACGAACATGTAAATTCTAAATTGCACGCGTGCGAAGCCGGGGCGGGTCGATAGTTATATAATAACCCTCTATCACATAATTAGCTTGCGTGGTGTTTAAGTATGCTCTGTCCCCTTGTCAAGTCAAAAGATACTTTATTCAATACATTCACATGGATCACTTTGAAACGTCTTACATACTAAGTGAATTTAGGTACCTAATCATCCTAACCCGAGCCCGAGAAGAACTGTCAAGAAACTCGTCCTGGTCCTAGCGCTTTTTTGCATTATCCATCTTTTAACTACCTTAACTATGAAAAACGAATACGAGAGAGTTTATACGTTTCAAGTGTGTCGGTTAACAGTCTGAGGGCAAAGCGATATGAGTCCATGCATTCTTATTAATATTATAGTCATTTATTATAATACGCTTTCTTCAAAAAACTACCCTTAATGTATGTTTTAAATTTCTTCATAGGTAGTTTAGTTGCAATTTCAGGAAGCTTATTATAGAAGCGCACCGTGCTCCCCATAAAGAGAACACAGTGCTAAACAATTGTCACTGTAATGTTAATGAATATACATGACTTACGACTTACCTACAGTTTATTGTTCGTCTGTCAGAAATAATCATCCATATACGAGTATATCTATGTAATAATGAGTCCCTCTTTTCATTTCACTTGGTCTCGGCATCACGCGTGAACTAGTGGACCGTACTAGTCAGGAGAAAGTTGTGTGGAAAATTAGAAAATTTAAGAAAACTTAACGATGATTTTAACTTTTTTAATGTAACCTTAGCGCGTATGACAATGTAAACTTTTCTAATGCAACCTTATGGCGTTTGACAGAACTGTCAGTTGTTTGACAGTTGACAGGACAACGTCTGTCGGTACAGCTACAATTAAATATTGTTGGGTATTCTTCGTCTGTCATTTCATGGAGTAACATAGCTCGGCTGATTAAATATTTTTTACCCGTTTTATTGCATGTTTTATTCAGTAATCTTGGCGGAATTTTAATGAATAAATTGTGTGATAATTGAATTATATGTGTATTGTGGTGCAATGTGATTTGAACGACGAGGAATCCCATAAAAATTCTAGACGCCAATCCGCGTGACGTCTACAATTGCCAATTGACGATCGACTAAGACTATAATAACAAACAAACTGACTATAAACTATAAACACTTGACACTGGCAAAACAAAATTGACATTAGCATGTCACAGGCCGACACAGGCTTCACAAAGAAGAAGATAAAGAAATATTGTTGGACAATGCACACAACACCATCTAGCACCAAACTAAGTTTATATTATGGTGATCAAATGACGGTTGGAAAACTTATATATTTGAAAATACTTTAATACATATTTAATAACACAAACATGTATGTTCATTTTGATACACACGGGTTTTACTCACTTATTATTTTGTCGATGCAGGCAACATCACTGTTTCATGAGCGACACAAGTTTGATCTGCGGTCCGTGAGTTGCCGGTTCGCAAATTGCGTATTTAAAGGCGAAATCTATGTTCATCGCACAAATGTTTGTCTTTGGAATAATCCCTCAACCTACAGCGTAGAAGAAAGAACTTTACTAACTGGGCTGACCGAGAGGCAAGACCAGCAATGCAATTATTATATACATATACTAGCTGTTGCTCGCGACTTAGTCCGCATTTTTTTTTGAAAGGCTGATAGCTGCAGTCCTTCCCTAGGATGCTTTTCATCTCCTTGCTATATTTTATTGATAAGTTTCAAATCAATCACACCCGTGGTGGGAGTTCCTTAAAAAGTGTCTATACAAACATTTTCACCATATTTTACGCTTTTGTTAAGGTTATTTTGAAAAATCCTGAAACAGGTGTCCATTTATTTAGCATTTTATTTATTAATATCAAGTTTCAAGCAAATCGCAATACGCGTTAAAAAGTTTCATACATTCGTTTTCACCCTTTTTCACCCTCTTAGGAGTTGAATTTCAAAAAAGTCCGCCTTAGTGGGTGGTTTTGCTGTAAAAGGAAGCTACCTGCCAAATGTCAGCTTTCTAGCTACAGCGGTTTCAGCTCGGCGATGCTGAATAAGTCAGTCAGTCCGTCAGTCAGTCAGGTTAAGCTCTTTTATAGGTATAGATATACTGTTACAAATAGATAAACTGTATTTTGAGAGTTGCCTTTTAAGTATTAACGTTTGGGTTTAATTTGAATCAATTATGTTAGTTGTCGATTGTCAGTTGTCGATAAATTTAAATATTTACGCTACTAATATTAATGAATTATAAAGGTTAATTGTTAAAGCTATTATGGTTTACTAACTGTGCCCCGCGGTGTTACCCGCGGTAACAAACAAAAAAAAAATTTTCCCGCGGTAAAACGTAGCCTGTGTGTTAATCCAGGGTGTCAGCTAACTCCATACCAAATTTTATTAAATTCGCTCCAGCCGTTTAGACGTGAAGAAGTAACAAACATACACACTCACACACTCACAAACTTTCGCCTTTATAATATTAGTGTGATTAGTGTGATAACAAAATAATGGCTTGACAGTCAAACGTGTACCGCTAGTTAGCTAGACCTTTTTGATTCATAGACTTACTATAATATTTAAATTATATAGATTTGAGCTACTTTTCATTTACAAGGCTGTTTTTTAGAACAACGCTTCACCTTTCTATTCTATTTGACGACTCTATTTGACGACCTCTGTGGCGCAGTTGGCTAAGACCCTGCTGAGACGCAAAAGGTTGCGGGTTCGATTCCCGCCGACAAATGTTTGTACGATCTGCAAGTATTTGTCTCGGGTCTGGGTGTTTCTATGTATAATATGTATATATTTACAAAAAAAAAGTATATAGGTGAAAAAACAGTCATGTGGTACCCATAACACAAGGTCTGCTTACTTTGGGACCAGATGATGTTGTGTGAAATGTCCGGGATTATTTATTTATTTATTTATTATTCAGTTGTTTCAAACCGCTGAATAACTTAGTATTTGCGTAAGTGATATTCCGCTATAAAATGATCTAGTTTTCTTTCATTCTTTCAACTGTCTTTCGGTCGGTTTACTCCCGTTTTCATTACGCAATTTGTATTCAGAGCTGCTAAAGAGCTTGAAATATGAAAGCGCCGGTGAAACTGCTCTACATTGAATCGTAAATTTTACGATTTTTCATTGTAGACGTGAAATTATTGCTGCTTAGATGTTTACTGTTAAAGCTGCGGCCAGACGAAGTGAATACAAACCACTAGATAGTCTTAATGATGCAAGAAGTAGGTTAATGTTTGACATAGAGTCAAACTTGACTGGCCTCTCAGCTCATTTGGTAGTAGCTGTTGATTGGATTCCCTGCCAAGACAAACATATGTGTGATGAATATAGATGTTTGTTCTGTGTCTGGGTGTTATAAAGAATTATAAGTATTACAATATATGTAAGCATTTTATAAGTAATCTGTATCCCCGAAATCCCCATAATACAAGCTACGCTTGGTTTGGGTTTATATTTTGTTGTGTGAACTGTTTACCAATTTTTATTTATGACTCGTTTATTTTTCTGCGGCTTTATCTGCCTTTGTTCTAAGTACGTTGTTAGTACATGTATTTATAGCCCTAATACATAGGTAGGAGGTATGTAATACCACTTTCTTGGTTTCCAGTGAGTTTAATTTAGAAACTGAGCGTTTGTCTTGGAAACGAATGATGCTATTCTATACAATATTGTCAAATTGCAATAATTGCGCGATCTAGGATGCGTACTAACATAATTGCGCCACTTATTTGTGAATTAGGGAACAACTTCCTTAGACGTTTAAACAGTACGTAAGTGAATACTTAATAGTTATAGATAGTTACTCGTTTCGTGTGACCGAACCTTTAAAAGTTTACTGTCGGTCCCAAAAGTAATGTTCGCATTACCACTGTTCATAACGATCGCTAGAGCTTTTTTGTATACTTATAGGTGTTATATATTTTATTATGTGTAAGTTAGTATAAAAATATGCACGCGCTTGTGGCATGCTATAATTTGAGTGTAATTGTTTTAAATTATCTTTAGTGTTCAGCTTGTGTTTGTTATGCCTTGTTATAGTATTGTTTAAAGCTTATAAGTACAATAAACAGATGGGCAAATATTTAGTCCTATTCCGCCAATCGATTCCTAATGAGTTTGACACGATGCACACGCATGCACCTTCCTCCCGCCCGCAATTGAAAATTGTGCGGAGCGAGTCTATTGTACCTGAGGATGCCTCATGGAGGCGAAACACATTTCGAATTTATTTTTGAGGTTGCATATGTATATGATGCTACCATTTACTTACATTGGATCAGCCGGCTCAGTGGGGTCTTAGCCCACTGCCCCACAGAGGTCGTCATATGTATACAATAGCAGACGACATAACCTAGAAAAACCAATAAATATATTTTATATGAACATTAATAATGATAAAAACAGCGAAAAATAATGATTTTCTGTATAAAATTAATTTATCATTGAGTATGCGTTTTGACTTACTTATCGAACTGTTAATGTCTATCTATATATTAATACGTAAAGCAAAAACTTTGTACCCCTTTTTACTAAAATTGCGCGGACGGAGGAGTATGAAATTTCGCACACTTATTGTTTATATAGAGAAGAAGTGCAGAAATGCTAATATTTTTTTCAAATTATACATAAAAAATAAATAAATTATTAATTAATGATGATCGAATTTCGACCAGAGTGCGAACACTAGTATTAATAATAATATTATAAATAGCCATAGAATCATTTGTTTATTAAATAAGATTCAAAATATGTACTACATTTCCGGAATATGAATTCGCATCAAAGTTGCAAAAGGTCCAAATGGTTCAATTCCGACCGCTGGCTTTTCGTTAAATAATTAAGTCGGTACTTATTCGATACCACCGATAAACATTTACGATAATATCCGTGTTTAATCTCTATTATTTATAAACCATCGCCTTGCATGTGTTTGTCTGTTTGTTCACGTGTACCTTATGTTCTGTGCGAAGGATTTATATACAGTTTTCATTGTAATTTGTGAAGAGAATAAGTTTTTAGGAAGCTTTTAGTTTAAGGACACATCCGCCAGATTCCACATTCGTCAGATCATTCATTTCTTCTGCATTAGTCAGATTTTTTCAACCTCTGAAGAAACGATATTATTCATGATTCCTCATTCGACAGACCTCTTAGATTAAACTTGAACGCGCCTAACTTTATATTGGTGACGGTACACCTCAGGAATTAATCAGATCGAAACCAATCGGTTAGGTTATGTTTGGGTAGAGCAAGGCGAGCGAGCAAAGCGAGCGCGCCGCGGCTGTGGCCGCCCAAGCGCCAAAAGAATATTGTTGATACATAACTAGCGGATGTGTCTTCATTCGTTTTCCTTAATCGTCATCAATGACCAAACTGAACTAAAATTAAAATATTTTCGATTTATAGCGAATATGGGATCTGGCGGATGTGTCCTAAATCAGTCATTTTACCTTGGTGTCTGTCTTGGTGGGTATCACCACAGTGCCAGATATTCTGTCTCCAATTAGTAGTGTGCAAGCATTACTCTGATTAGGTTAGAAGGGCACGTGCAAGTGCAATTACTGGGCAAGCAGACAAAAGAACTTATGTCTAGGGCCGACAACGTGCGTGTGATAGGCTCCTGGTGTAGGAAGCGTCACAGGTAAAAATTCACCATCAGGCCATATAGTTGTTGTTGTACTACGTAATCTTTACCAGACTTAGGTAAAGATTACGTAGTACAAGTTTGAAATAGGTATATCAAGCCAAAGCCACGAGCGTAAGGTAGTAACACTAAATATATTGCTATTAAAATGTTAATTTTGAGCTTTAATGAAAGTGGGTTTAGTACGGTGCGTATAAACGAGGATTATGTTGGTAAAGCAGTTTTTATTATTACCACAGTCAATTAATAGCAGATGCTAAGCTCGCAAAGCGTTCATATTTGTCGCACGCACACTAATGTAAAGTATACCGTTAATACAAATTATGCGTAATACGAATACACATTTTACGTTCCGCTTAAGCTCTTCATGCAGGCTTTATGCTAGTGTAAGTGTAACATGCAATAAGTTACATTATGTACTGGCAATAAAAACAAGAGTACGATTGTTCGATATCTCAGGATTAAACATTTAAGAATTTTTAATTTAGAAAAAATATCTAGATCTTTGATAAAGTAATTTTATATTGAGTGATTTATTATGACAATAAAATAAATAGACACGATTGTGTAATAACCTAGTATGGTAGAAAGACTTTCAGGTTTCAGAATTACTCTATATTTTTGAAAATATATTTTTCTAATAGCTGCACTCAGTCTTTGATAGTTTTTTAAGTCGCAACTTATGTATGATTGTATTAGTCTGGTATGTCCAAACACATTTTTTCACTTATAAAACTTTCGTGAGTTGTACTATACATTTTGAGAAACAGTGTCGGTGCCTCCATCGACAAAATAATATGAGTAAAGCCCCGTGTAAAAAAAAGCATAAAGCCCGTGTTTCTCAAAGTATACTTGAAGCATTTTTACAGTAGTTTATAGGTTGCGAGCTCGTCGCTACCTATAGAAATACCCTAATACCATTTGTATACCGTGGTTTTATTAGAATGTACCATAAACTGCATTAAACAATCGTATAATTACAATCTGAAATATAGAGCAGCGGCGGCCGCTGCCACGGCACGCTCGCTTTGCTAATATAACCTAACCAGTCACAACTACCATTTCAACGTGCTTACATACTATAGGGAATAATTTGATTCAAGTATTTGTGGTGTAATAATGGAACGACAGCAAATAATAATTAGGTACCACAGTAACATCAATGGTACATTTAAATGGTACCACGCTAAGGGAACTCTTAATGCATTTCAATTTGATGGAGATGCATTTCTGATTCGTAATTTCTACTACGTAATGCTCTGTCCTGATTTGTTAGTTACGACGTGGATAAGGCTTATTTTGTGCGTTCGCCCCAAGTTAGTGGGTCGCTGTTTACTTTAGCTAACGTAACTATGGTATCTTTATTCGTAGAATCGTTCTCATAGCTTTTAAGGTTCCGTACTTAAAAAGAAAGAATAAACCCTTGTAAGAACACTATTATCCGTCTGTCTGCCTGTCTGTGTGTCAAGCCCCTTTTTCTCAGTAACTCGTGGAAGTATCAAGATGAAATTGTCTGTCTGTATGTCCGCCTTCTGCCTAATTAGTCTAATCCGTCAGTCTAATAAGTCCGTGGAGCTCTTGCTCCCAGACTATTAGTCTTGTCGTGATGACATTTTGGACGTTGTAATATCAAATAATAATGACTACAGTCCCTTGGAGCTGTAAACAAATCAAGCTTCTATGTCAACACAATTAAGAAATAGGAATAATTATTCAATTAAAAAAACTGCGATTACCAACATACACGATCGTGACGTACTCGTATATCGACGTATGTGATTTGTACAGTTTTCAGATAGTTAACTAAATACGGGACCCTCGGCTCCGTTAGACGCGTGTTTCGCGCTTGACTGTTTTATTATAGCATGAAATGGCTTAGAATGTATCCTCCAATTGCCTTAAAGAACTCACTATAAAAAAGTATATTCCTGCTATCTGCTTCTCGTGTCTTCGCATGCGTGGTACCTACATAAATAGTAGCTATGTCCGTCCCTAAGATACAATCTACCTCGATACCAAATTTCATCGATATCCGTTCAACCGCTCAACCGTGAATAATAAATAAATAAAGGTCACTGTTATATGCTTCGTATAACGATATCAGCTTCTCAGGTATCGCCTTCCGATCCCTTAGATCGTGGGTTAAAAACATTTACAAGTATTCTTTACAAGTAAAGTCAAACAAAGGATATATTTTCGAAACAAAAATCATATATTATAAATTATAAGTCACGTGGTTCTAATAAAAAAAGCTCTGCTTATATTGGTAATGTCCAGCATTACTTATTTTTTTCTTATTACCACTAAACCATCAGTGCTCAGGTCACTGTTCAATTCAATACTATCTAATGCGTAAAAATACTTTTTTTTTATTAACTTTTACTGCTGTTTTGTTTAAACAGCAGTAAGAGTTAATAAAAAAAAGTACAGAGTAAAAGTAGGTAAATTTTTCTTCTAAAAAATAAAAACAATCTAATAATAAAAAGGAACTTATAAGGAACACTAAATAATATTATGAGTATAGTAGCTATATCACAGTAGGTAAGGCACAGTCTCTCTATCGTCTTTCAGTCATCCACAAACAGATCCGCCTGAGGATGTTATAGTCATATAACTATAGGCAGGTCACTGTTATACACCAGCTGTATAAAAATATCTGCTTCTAGGAAGCCATAGCTCTTCTCAATCAGTCCCATTGTTCACTGGTTTTAACGATGGCTTACGCGAACCCCGGCTTGTGTTTGAAACTTCCCCAAACTTGCGGTAACGCGGATAATTGATTTGTCACAAGCTTTGACCGAGCGGTATTCAAAGTCTCGAAGCGGCTTTCATTCAAACACGAAACTTCGTGGTTTTGAGTTTCTTTCATCGTGGATTCCTAGAAAAGTTTGTTGTCCACCTCATTTTGATGATATAAGCTACGATGAGCAGCATCAATCCTTTTAACGTTGTAAATACCTAATTTGTTTTTAGTTAGGTCTATGGATCGAGGGTTCCGATCCGGCCGTCCACTAATGGATTGTTCTGCTTGAAAATATATGTGAAAATAAGGTCTTTCAAATTCTACCATGTCTGAGGATTCCGATTTCCGTTTAATTAAAACTAGTTCTGCCCGCGGTTTCTCACACATGGTAACAATGTAAAAACGAGCCTAAGTCTTTTCCCAAGATACATTCTGTCTCCTTATTAAATTTCATCAAGATCCGTTCTAAAAACGTGAAAAACAGACAGAGCAAATATCGATTTTATAATAATATTTGGGATGCATTAATTACTTCAAAAATATTCATCTAAAACAATTCCGTTCCGCCAAACCCAACACTCGAAAACTTTCCCGATATAGTCGAAAACCGGCGATTATTAATAGTACTTTATAGATAAACTATTAAGGTAATTTCATTCGGGTCGAGCTCAGTTAATTTTCCGATTCGTTAAATAATTACATACGAAAATGGAAACCCTTCGTTGCTTGTAAACTGTAAATAATTTAATTTAAATGTTGTTGAAAACAACGCTAATGTTTTGGGGCGGGGTGATAGATTATTTTGGTTAATCATTTAGTGTTTGATATATTATTTGATTAAAATAAAGACTCATACGATGATCACATCTGTTATCAGTTATCACCCGGCTCGGTAGTCATCTCTTGAGATCTTTAGTTAGATCTTAGAGGATGTCTAAAAGGGGTATCCACGTGTAAACATTTACAGAACCACAGTAAATTATTTTATTGTTTATTACGACTTGCTTTATTCCTTATTTTAGTTCAGAATTGGTATAGTTGCATTAGATAGATATTGGCCTTGACCCTGTAGTTGAGGTCGATAAAATTTCGTAAAAACAAACGATCTTATTTAATTTGCATCTAAGTTAAAGAAAAATTTCTAAATAATGATTGTAAATTTATTGGCTACTTTTAGTAAACATGTAAAAAATAAATATTCAAACTGCGGTAAATCCTAGGAAAAATAAATCAATATAAGTACAAAATGTAAATTTTAACATACCTTAAAACTCGTATATTAGGAAATAACGGAATCACCAGCAATTGAATACTCAGCGAGTGGACACTGCCAGCCCTTGTCCTATACATATAAATGATACATCACATCATGTAAAGCATAATTTATTGTTTGACTATTGAGTTTTACTAAACCTTCTATCTTCTTGCTATATATGAAAAATATTGTTGTTGTACCATAATATAACACCGGTGATACATATAGATTCTAAAGAATACAGTGCTGTTGGCCTAATACTCGATATAACTTCTATATAACTGATATATATCTGTAAATATCACGTTTTGAGTGAAAATTTATACTCGATTATATATAAATACGATGTGAAGTGTGCGAACACCTCGTCTTTTTCAGTCTAGTATAATTTTACTATCTCGTTACACTATTTGTTACGTGTTGTAATCCGCCCATTATTATTATTATTATTGCTCGACTACACGTTCGCGCTTTGATGTAGACTGAAAACCAGCATTGCGTAAACTTTGCAGATATAGTGTTGTGTCTAGTCCATTTCCTAAAAAGTTCCCATAATCTAAATTATAACAAATTTATGTTTAGATTTGTATATTACCTGTTTCAAAAAAAGTAACGAATCATAAATTCGATTACGATTGGTTCGATTCCCGCCGTGGAACAAATGTTAGTACGCAAGTAATTGTCTCGGGTCTAGGTGTTTTATTATCGGACAAAAAAACACAAATGATGCTGTGTGAAATGTCCGGCATTAATAATAAAATAATGCTGGATATAATAGCGGATTTCCGCAAGACCAAAACCGCCATTATAGATTTATTTCTTTATTCCAGCAAGTTATAATATCATCTTTTGAAATATCAATACCCTAACCACTTTATCCACAGGGCGAAGCACCAGACACAGAAATCGGGCGAGTATTCGTCGATGACCCTGACGACTGGGACCTACCCGATAAGCGATTTATGTGGCTACCGTCGTACGAGCAGAGGAGTCCTTACTTTGACGTACACAGCAACACTGGCATGATCACCATGAAGGAAGGAACTCCTAATGGGGCCTATTTGCTGAAATTCAATGTAAGTAGAAGTGAAAATGCCTATATTAGTTTATTTGCAGTGTTTCCTTTGTAGCTAATACCAGTTAAAGGTGTATCAAAATCTATATTATATATTTATAAACATGAAGACCCTATTTTCCTTGGTCACGGCATCACGCGTGAACGGCTAGACCGATTTCGCTAATTCTTTTTTGTTGTGTTTTTTATTGTCAGGAGAAGGTTCTTGTGAAAGAAAAATTAAGAAAGTTGCGTGGAAAATTAGAAAATTTAAGAAAACTTAACGGCGATATTAACTTTTCTGATGTAACCTTATGGCGTTTGACATAACTGTCAGTCGCTTGACAGTTATAGATTATTCCAATTCGAATTCAATATTCATAGTTAAGACAGGACAACGTCTGTCGGGTCATCAGCTAGTATAATTTCAACGAGCTTGAAATTGAGTCTTCCGCCAACGCTAGGTGATCATAAAAGAACCAGTGTCACGACTATGCTTTTGTCCAAAAGCAGTCACTAAACCCGGTTTCCTCCTATTGTTTTACTTCATCCCAAACACCTAGCGCTCATAATTCTACTTTATAACTGAAACAAATTACGAAACAAAAGTTTTGTTAGCGAACAGTGCTTATTTACCGTTGGTATCGCACTTTATTTGTGTTTACGTCTCTAATCCAAAGGATTTACGCGCAATAGTTTTTACTCGACCTCCATTTCAGTTAGAATTTAGTTTTAAGACCACCGTCTACTGAAGCGGAGCACTAAAATGCCGTCGTAAGTTATTATATGCGTTTATGCTTGCCGTCTTTATGACTTTAGTATAATTTAGTTTGAAAACAATATTGATAACATTTTAGTAGTTGCCTTCGAATTTATGAATGGCTTTCAGTTCGCGGGCTGTCTGACGTTTTGGATATTGCAACATAACATAATAAATTAAAATGTAATAACCGTATATAGCGTTAAGTACTAAAACATTATCAATATTGTAACTAAATTATACTTAACTCCTAAAGTCATATAGATAGCACGCATAGACTAATTTATCTTATAATCTCATAATTAGCTATCGTGATGTTAAAGTATAATGATAATAATAATAAATCTTTATTCATTACCTTAGAGCTAAGGGTTACAACAGGTAAAATAATATTTATTATTACAATATAATACTTAACTACGTAACTATACTTAGGTAACTGTTTACAATATGCCCGAACTAGGAAAACCTGTGTCTCGGGCTGGATAGGACTAACAATATTAACTTATAGGTATGTAAATAAACAAAAAAAAAACTGTAAACTTATGTGATAAAATAAAATAAACAAGGTTACAATATAAATGGTGATATAAGTTCATGTAAAAGACAAACAAAGCGAAAACCTAATTTAAACATAATGGTAGGTAGAATGTTTAAAACATTACCTATCTTACTACAGCCAACAACTCCTCTGTTTCTTCGTAAGATAGACATGATAACGCATGTTGTAGGGCTATTTTACAATTAGTAAAATTCATTGCATAGATGCCTAGTTTACGATTAAGTCTTTTATACACGAAAGGCCCGAGGAATACAAAAAATCTAGAGGCGAAAGCATGTTTTAGTGGGATGCTATTAGTACGAATATCATTACGTCTATTGTCAATATTTTCAGCACAATAAGGAAGGAGTCTATGTTGTCTTAGAGCAAGGTTTAGTATAAATAGCTGTCGAACTGTTAGCACTTTACAGGACTTATATAATAGATTAGTAGGAAAGAGGAAAGAGCGGTAGGTGGCTACCTTTAGGATAGCTCTTTGAGCTCTTTCTGCAGCTAATATAAAAGTTTTAAAAGTTCCGCCCCATGATGTAATACAATACGAAATTATTGTTTGACATAAAGCAAGATACACATTCAAAACTAGCTTTGAATCTGCAATACATCGTAACGTCTTAAATACATATATTAGTTTTTGGATTCTATTGCTCTCTATGTGCGATTTGAACGATCGATTTTCGTCTATTATAACGCCAAGGTACTTAATATTACTAGCGTTTGAGATGGCGGGGCAGCGACATAACTTATTGTCAATTACGTGGTTACATTGATGTGCATGGATTGTTCTACTTATTTGTACAGTTTGCCGCATCGTGAAGTTTAGGTATTTTGTTTTATCAGCATTTAGTGTTAGTAGGTGCCCTTGAAGCCAGTTATTTACAATATTGAAGCCGTGTTGTGCATATTCATAAACTTCAGAGTCCGTACTAGCTGAAAAAAGTAGAGCAGTGTCGTCAGCATAAGATATAATTTTACCGTGAGCTAGATGTAGGTTACATAAGTCATTAATGTAAATTAAAAAAAGAGTACTTCCCAATATACTTCCTTGTGGAATGCCAAAGGAAGTATTTTCCAAATCTGAGCTCACAACACTGTTATTTTTTACGCATTGGCTTCGACCGCTCAAATAGCTGGTAAACAGATTGAGCTGGTTGCCTCGTATTCCCATCCAGTCTAACTTGTTGAGTAAGATAGGGATAGAGACATTGTCAAATGTTTTTGCTTTTGCTTTTGGGTTATAAGGCACTTAACGGCGATATTAACAGAGCAGTTATTTGTAATTAAAAACTTTCGTTCATAGATCCACTCCAGCAAGCTGAGGTGAGTGAAGTTCCTCTCTACTGACGTCACTCTGCTTGGGATTCTGTTTGATAGCGTAGGCCTTCCTATGTACCCACACTAACCTCTCGACCTTGCCTACAGGACCCGCAGGAAAGACGAGTCATAGATACCTAGATATGTCACCTCTAATTTCATACGTATTTTTGTAAGAAGTACTAGGAGCGCAGAAGTTCCCAAGAGCTTTCATACTACTGCAAATACACTGTTAATTCTGATAAAATAGGTTCATAAAACGTAGTCCCGTTGTGCACGTGATGATTTAGTGTACGTAGGCCTTAGTTAGAGATACGCATCTAAATTGTATGTCGTTACCGGGCCGTGACATTTTACTATACTCATATTTTTGCGTCGCGCCGTGATACAATTTTGTACAAGTTTCGTACTGAAAATACATGACCTTTTTTATTTGATTTTTAGACAGGTCTATTTACTAGTGTACCTGCTGCAGTCATTGAATTGGTGACTCAGGAAGGTAGTGTAATATATTTTTGGATACAGTTATCATGAAGAGCCTGTGACCTATAACATAAATGTTGTAGAACATAGAGACTTGTTATTGAGTGTCTAGAACTGTCTTTCTTTTGTAATTTGTGGACAAATACGTAAGTAAAAGGCTTTTTATAAAGAAATAAAAATTGAGTCTTTTTGACAGAACTTTTTACACTTTCACAGATTTGTTTGGATAATAATGAATGCTAAAAAAAACTATATAGTGTAATCTAATGTTTTTGAAGATACAAAAAAAAATTGCATTCTAATCTTTAATCTAATCTAATCTAATCTAGGTCTTTAGTGAAATGTGCGATCTTACTAGATGACTAAATATCTTGTTACCTACCTAGTATGTTACCATATTTCTTGCAAATAAATTATTTATATTTCTATTACAATATATTCGATATCGATAAGCAGTTGTGAGTTTTGGGTATCTTCGTGTATCTCGAATGATTATATTATTCACCCTCTATTTTCTCAATCATGTGCCATGTGCACCAGAAAGCACTTGTTGTCTAGTGGTAGTTTCTAAGGTTATGAGTTCGAATCAGGTCGTGCACTAATAGCTTTTTTTGTTCGAAAAATGTACGTGCACTATACCAGTACTAACATAAAAACATCCTAAGGAAACAAGCATGTCTTAGAACCTAAAAAATCGACTTCACTCAAAATGGGATATTTGCATCACGAGATAACCCAAATATCGGCAAGAAGTAAAACTCCCATCATGGCAAATATTCCGTTTTGAATGAAAATTGATTATATACATATTTATTTTAAAAAACAAACAGAAAAACAAATCACTAAAATTTTACACAATCCAGTGATGTTTCCACTATTAAGTTAAACATATAACTTGGTGGACATTCTGAGTAAGGAAATAAGCAAATGGGTATTTTAACACTAACTTTTAAAATGTCATAGTTCTGTCTTATTTGATATGCATTTTGATAAACACAGGTTTTACTCATGTATTATTTTGTCGATGAAGACACTTACGCCAATTGAGGCAATTATATGGGTTAAAAATTATGGCAATTGACTTGGTTACTGATTCTGAACAAAAAATTTTTAGGTTCAGCGCATTTCCAAAAATAACCATGTATATTTTCTATAGGTGACAGAAGAAAACGAGCCAGTGGTACCCTTCCATTGGGTAGAAGCGACTGTGAATGTAACGATCAAGGAGATACCAGAAGAAGCAGTGGACAAGTCCGGTTCTATCCGGTTCATCAACGTTACCGCTGAAGAATTCATTGTGCCTGAAGATGATGTAAGTTGTATATCAATTTTTTTATAAAAATCCGTACAACACCATCTAGCCCTAAACTAAGCATAGATGGTGGTGACCAGATGACTGATATAATACATTTATATATTTTTAAAGACACGTATGTTTATAACAAATATAATATACAAATTGTTAATTTGTTAACAAATATAACCAGGTATATAAAACCTGGGGGGGCAATCGAACTCTCAGTCTACAGCGCGGCTTTGGTACTTTGGTACAGAAATCTACAGAATAATATAAATTACACGTGAAACAGTTGATCTATGTAAGGACCCTTAAAGCGATCTAAATCACTGCCAGTGTCCCCAAAGCTGAGGTGAGTGCTTAGTGCAGGTCAGGCGTTTTAAATTCACTAGCGATTCAGATACAAACATGAAATATTGACGAACTTACCCCCATTTTATACGAACTTACCCCCTCTGTGTTTAGTTCTAAAAACATTTTAATTCCTTCCCCAACACAGATAATCAAGCATCGCGACTATCCTTCAGATTTCAGTCATCCGAGACCTTGGCCTGAATTATACCGGTTTAGTTTCATCACGGGACACATTCAGGGTGTTTAACGAGTTAGCGCAGGGGTAGAGAGAGTAATTACCCGGCTGAGGGGTATGAACAGAGAAAAAATACTAAACGTGCCCTACACATTTTTTTACTGTAAATACACGAACAAAATCATTATATGACTGACTGTCTTTTAGAGTACGGCGAGTATTATTATCCTTTCAGGTTAGAGGTAAACTTAGAAAAAAATTACCCTTGAAGGGAATTTTTTTTCTAAAGTTTTCTATTTTTTTTTAAGTTTACCTCGTAGAATAGCACAAGTAGTATCTGTCATTTTACTCATAGTGCTAAAGTGCTTACAAGATTTTGTACGCAGTTGCATGTTAATCCGCGTGGTTTAATCCGCAGAATTCTGATGTATGTATTTATCCAACACGGTTGCTTCCGCTAGTGCGTGCGCTCTAATTTCATGTTTTATAGAATAGCGCGAAAAAAATCTCTGTGGATAAATCTCGCTAGGCCGTAAACAAGTAAATTACAAATCAAAGTAACTTTGATGCTCTATTTTATATTTGCCCTCTAAGGAGTAAATTGTGAACGTCTTTGAGTCTTTCAGCGACGGATGGAGTAATTGGCTTAGTTTAAATTCAAACTCAGTAGTTTCATCTGAATCCCTCTTATTTAAGAGACAGGTTTAACCTCGTCATAGTTAGTTTTGGTTTAGGATTCTCCTAAATGTTATTATGGAAAACGGAATGTTATTTTGGTTATCTGGAAAACGGAAAATAGATAAGAATAATGTATCTACAATCACCTTTGACAGCGCTTGACAGTTCAATTAGCTCAAGCCTGAGATCAAGGTGTGGCCTTTGTCCAGCAGTAAGACACAATGGGCTAATCGTAATTATAATTTACAATCGTTTATGATCATAGGGTATATTTCAGTAAGAAGTAGCTCCTTACTGAAATATACCCTACAGAAAAAAAGTCTCGAAGTCATCTCTTTCCAACAGGGTACGAGCAAGAAAGACAAGCTACACCGCACTCTCTCTCTCTTATATAACACCTCTATGGAGAATGTCGATGTATTCACCGTCTTCAGCAAACCAACTGTCAAAGATGTGTTTCTGGATGTAAGGTTCTCTGCACACGGCTCGCCTTACTATCCCCCGGAGAAGTTAGACAGTATGGTTACTGGAATACAGGAAAAGGTATGTTTTTATGTGTAAGATCTTTGCTCTAGCTTTCCTAAAATCTGTGGGAGTCATAGATATGTCACAAAGTCGTATCTTATCGTTCGTCATTTGTTATTTTGTATAAAATGGTGTCTTTCATATAAAATAATTATACGGATTATTTTTGCACGAATCACAAAAAAACACAATGCTTTTACTCTAATTAATCACAACCGAGTTAATGACTCTAGTTCTATTTAAATAAAAACACCAAAATTACTAATTAATCCGGTAATAACTCAAGAAAAATATATCATACAAGAGCTTTTTGCAGTTTGCTTTGTAAAACGACCAAAAATAAATCAAGTTAAGCAACCTTCTATGAGGTCCTTAGAAAATGGCATTTTCATCTGAGCGCTTTCGTTTTTTAGAGGACGTTATGACGACAACGAGTACCTTCAGATTCTTTGTTTGTCATCTCATAAATTAACATAGCACTTCTAAATTAATTATGTTTTCTCGTGTTATTGCATGTATTATTCAGTAATCTTAGCGGAATTTAAATCAATAAATTGTGACTTCATAGCACATGTATGGTCAATTGAATTATAAGTGTATTATGTTGCAATGTGATTTGAACGACGAGGAATCCCGAGAAAGTTCTAGACGGCCATTCCGCAATGACGTTTAGTATTAGACAAATGATTTAGTTTAGACAAATGACGATCGTCTAAGACGTTATAACCAAACAATCACATGACACTGGCAA
This sequence comes from Lampropteryx suffumata, assembly GCA_948098915.1. Taxonomy (NCBI): domain Eukaryota; kingdom Metazoa; phylum Arthropoda; class Insecta; order Lepidoptera; family Geometridae; genus Lampropteryx; species Lampropteryx suffumata. Next base: position 12,934,914 of record OX402565.1, on the reverse strand, counting down.
AATTGTCGACTAGACAAAAGCCATTTTAGGAAGAAAAGAAGACGAAGGGTTTCTTTACGGAACAGAGAAATGTTGTCACCGTTTCTCTTGCTAGAGTCTATAACAAAGTCTATTTTATTTTAACATTACAGCATAATTTATTTACAGCGATACATAATATACATTGCAGTATCGCTCGCTTTGTCAGCCCGGCATCATTTACTCAACGTCCGGCGTAAACAAAATGATTTTTCGTCGAGCTATAAATTTTATCTATACCACAGTGCGGAATTATGTTGTTTTGTTTGGGACCGCTTTATCCCTGAGATCTTGTCTGATATATGGGATATTATTACTTCTTCTTCTTCCTATAATGGCATCTGTCTTGATGACAGTTTTGATAATGTCAAGTAGTTTTATTTTTTTATAATACCGTTACAAAGTAGTCGTTTGTCATTTGTCTATTCTAAACGTCATCGCGAAATGGCCGTGTAGAATTTTCTTGGATTCCTCGTACAAATCACAAAATATTTAACAATTCAAATTCAATTGACTACACTTGATATTTCACGAAATAACAGCTCTCCTAAATTAATTAGTTTTACTCTTAACGTATCGCAGCGGAATTTAAATCAACAATTTGTGATTTCTCGCACAAGCGTACACAATTACATTTTAGGTGTATTATGCACTTTATGATTTGTACGTCGAGGAATCCAAGAAAATTCTAGAGTCATTCCGCGACGACGACTAAGTCGATCGTCATTTGTCTAATCTACTTAGACAAATGACGATCGACTTTGACGATATTATAACAAAATAGTCACGCAGAATTGTCATCAAGATAAATGCCACTTTAGGAAGAGATGAAGAAGAAGCCTTGAAACTGGAAAAAAATCTTCATAATGAAGACGGTGTCATAATAAAGGTTATTAAATGAAGAAAATCTTATATTTTATGGTAATACTCTCTGGAAGAGAAAAATAAGATAATGCTTGGCCGGCGGTCGCAGCAAATTGCATTTTTTATTAAAAAAAATTCTAGAATTAATTCGGGGTAATTTTTTTTATGATATTTTGCAATTACAGCTAGAATTATTGTATACAAAAACAAAATATAATACAAAACTTTTATTCCAATTATTTATACCCGAGTCAACAACTCTAGCTTTATTTGAAAAAAAAAAAAAAAAAAAAAATTACAAATAAAACCCGAATTAACTTGGGAAAAATAAATAATATAAGAGCACAATGTTTACTTTGTAAAACGGCCAAAAATAATCCGACGTTACTTTTATCAAACTATTCACTTCACACTGTCAAAATTGTGAAGACTGATGCCATTTAAGCGAAGAAGTGGACTCAGACTTTGAATTTTGTTCACAGCTGGAAGAAGAGCTCCAAGCCAAAATCTACATGGTGAAGATAGACGAATGTCTGATTGAGAAGGAGCAATGCGAGGACTCTTGTCGCAACGTGCTGATGAAGAACAACGTCCCTTTATCAGTCTACACGAACACTACCAGCTTCGTTGGAGTCAGTGCGAGGGTCGAGTCTGAGTGTACATGCGATGTGGATGAACCGTTGATCTGTTTAAATGGAGGTATGTATTATCAGGTGTTATTATATAGGTACGTGAAGCAAAAATGTTGTACCCCTTATTACGAAAATTGCGCAGACGGAGGAGTATGAAATTTCGCACACTTATAGTTTATATAGAGAAGGAGTGCAGAATGCTTATATTTTTATTAAATTATGCATACAAATACATTAGATCTTAATTGACTATGGTCGAATTTCGACCAGTGGGTGACCATTAGTTATTGTTATTACAAGTTCAGCGGTAACAGGCTACTCGCACACAGATGATGTTGTCGCTTACGAGAGTGTAGTTAGATAGCACATTAACGTTTGCATTGTATGTGTTAAAATAGATGATCTATTCATATTGTGAGGATGGTATGTCAAAACATTGAAGAACACAAAAAAACAAGACTGGCCTTTCAGCATAGTTGGTAGTAGCTCTGCCTTCTGTGCTGAAAGTTGTTTGATCCTTAGACAAACATTTATATGATGTTTGTTCTGTGTCTGGGTATTATAAATTATCATATGTACCTATGGTTTTTAAAAATATATTACGTATTATATCAGTCGTCGGGTTCCCTTCCATAATACAAGCTATGCTTAGTTTGGGACTAGATTGTGTGATTATTATCGAATTTCTAAAATCCAGGAACTAAAAACTCCATCTAACTCGAGTGTTCGACGAATCCAAGTCAACTATGATATCTCAATGACGGTCACTTAGCTGGGTATCTCATTCGCGATGCTCTCAACGACGATTAGACTTCAGAAACTAGTGCTAATGGTACTTAAGTTAGACAGTAACCCAGCATGTTCTAGAACTTGGTGCAACTTTGACTAATCCCTTGGGTTGTTCAGCGGATTATGGCCCTTAACTTCTGAACGAGAAGTCCCTGGTTATCTCGTACGTGTATTCCAGTAGTCTAATGGCTATTTGGGACTAACATAAATACAAAATGCGTGGATTTTATTAGAAGGTCAAATAACTGAATTAATCTGAACTATTTTACCTGTAATGGATTTAATACTTTGTTTTTAACTCTATATTTTGATAAACGAAAGCATTGACTGGCCTGTCAACTCAGTTGGTAGTAGCTCTAACTTCTGCACTGTAGGTTGAGGGTTCAGTGTCATGTAACACTCGGTTAGAACGAAGTTCCTATCGTAGTATATAATTATTGATAAACAAATACATTATATTATTGACTAGCGACCCGCCCCGGCTTCGCACGGGTGCAATGCTGATACTAAATATACTACAGAATGTCTTTATATACAACGTTATCTAAGAGAATAACATAGAATAAGAGATAGACTTATACCATTGCGGACTTTTGTGTAGACCTTTTAAAGGTGTACAATACTGTAGTACATTATTTTGATCTATCTTGTAGGGTTCAGCCAGCGTTTGCAATGTAAGCGCAAAAAAATTAGTTCATTTACGACATCACATTAGAAACCTCTAAAATTATTAGTGTTTCGCTACTATATTATGCATGTTTTATACATATAAACCTTCCTCTTGAATTATCTATCTATTAAAAAAAACTGCATCAAAATCCGTTGCATATTGTTAAAGATCTAAGCATACATCGGGACAGACAGACAGCGGGAGGCGACTTTGTTTTATACTATGTAATTAACAAATAGAACCATCGACATTAATTTGTTAATCGTTTTCGTAATCCTCCACATCAGAGGATAATATGACAACTAACTAGCCGTCAATTCAACTGAATACGACGATGATTTCCAGAACATTAACGTCGTTATATATAGAATTCGGTTTGCAAAGTAGACGCCCAGACGCAGAACAAACATCTGTGATTATCACACAAATAATTGTCCTGGAAGGCAATCAAACCTTGAATCTACAGCGCAGAAGGCAGAGCTACTACCAACTGATCATCATTAAACTGCATATATTTTCACAGGAACACCTTTCGCGGACAAGTGCGAGTGTCCTGAAGGTTTATCAGGTCCTCACTGTGAGCAGACCTCGATTGGTTTCCATGGAGACGGATGGGCGATGTATGCATCACCACCAGCCTGCCACGAGGGTCACGTGACGTTAACAGTGACGTCACACACCAGGAACAGTCTGATCTTCTACCTCGGGCCGTTGAAACACAACCCACTGTTGGATGTTCAAGGTATTGTAGCTTATTTTGTTGTTTGCGGTTCCCTTAGCAACTATCCATCACTTATACGACGACCTCTGTGGCGCAGTGGACTAAGGTCTGGCTGAGACGCAGAAGGTTGCGGGATTGATTCCCGCTGCGAGACAAATGTTTGTATGATCTGCAAGTATTTGTCTCGGGTTTTGTTTCTATGTATAATATGAAAGTATTTACAAAAAAAAGTATGTAAGTAGTATATCAGTCATGTGGTACCCATAACACAAGCTCTGCTTACTTTGGGGCCAGATGATGCTGTGTGAAATGTCTGGCATTATTTATTTATTTATTTATATAGACGGCGCTCAAGTTACGTTTTTTTTTTTTCAGAAAACTGAACAGAAAAACATTTTAAAAAAAGTTCTTGTAAAACGGATATCGTTTTAATTACTTCATTCTCCTACTTTTCATATAAGTTTCAAGTTTTAATGCTGTAACTTTGGGAGCTGACTGTTATTGAATATTTAAGACCTCATTTAATAATTAAACTAGCTGTTACTCGCGACTTCGTCTGCATTTTTTTGAAAGGAATTGTAGCCTAAATCCTCATGCAATTTATCTCCTAGCCAAATTTTATTGATAAGTTTCAAACCAATCACTCCCACCACCCATTAAAAAGTTTCCATACAAATATTCACACCCCTTTACTCCTTTATGAAAGTTATTTTGAAAAATCCTGAAACACGTGTCCATTTTTTTTGCATTTTAAATATCCATGCCAAGTTTCGACGAAATCACACCACCCGTTAAAAGATCCCATACAAACTTTAACACCCATTTTACCCCTTTGTCAGGGTTATTTTGAAAAACCCTGAAACACGCGTCCGTTTATTTTGCATTTTATTTATTCATATCAAGATTCAAGCAAATCGCACCACGCGTTTAAAAGTTTCATACATTAATTTTCACCCCGTTTCACCCTCTTAGGGGTTCAATTTCAAAAAATCCCGCCTTAGTGAGTGGTTTTGCTGTAAAAGGAAGCTATCTTCACAATTTCAGCTTTCTAGCTTCAGCGGTTTCGGCTTGGCGGTGATGAATCAATCAGGCAGTCAGTCAGGTTAAGCTCTTTTATAGGTATAGATCTACAATATTTGAAACTAGGAAGTTGTAGGCAGATATTAAAAATGCATCAGGATCCACTGGAAGACCAGTGGTGCACCAATGGGTTTTTCTGTTTAAAAAATTGTATATGCGCTTTACCAGTACTTTTAAACAGTGAAGGAATTCATCGTGAGGCATGTTGTAGAACCTAAAAAATTCGAAGACATGTGCCAAGTGCACGAAAGGAGCCTCTGAGGCGTACTTTAATCCTTTCACCTCACTGGTTTGAAATAACTAGTCACAAGACGAAGAAAACATTATTCTTTTAATTAATGAACACATCGCCTCTAAATAGTGGCAATATAAGACCCTTTTTTTATATAGATGAGTTTTTTTTTTATTTACCGTCTTATGGTTCAGGTGACGTGTCGGATTATTTTGACCATGAGGCAGTTTTTCCACGGTATTTTTTACTCGTATCGTCAGAATGTGTGCTGTAGTACTATTAAATTATTGGTCTATAGTAAGGTAAACATTGGCTCGGAAATTATCGTTCACTGTCTGATTCGTGTAATAAGTTTACCTGCCACTTACACGTTATCTATGTGACCTACCAATACATAGTAGGTGCCTCTGTAATTTTTATAGGTAATTAATTATTTTTTCTATTGTATATAATTGTTAACTATCGTATATTTATCTGTTACCAGCTGTCCCGTTCGTAACTTTGTCCGCGCGTTTTAAAAATAAAAATATATCACATTAATTCCGATACGATATTTGCAACGATCGCGCCAACTGTCAAACGACTGACAGTTGTGTCAATTGCCATAAGGTTACATTAGAAAAGTTTATATTGTCAAAAGCGCTGCTGTTACATTAGAAATGTTAATATCGTCGTTAGGTTTTCTTAAAGTTTATATTTTTTTTTGCAACTTTCTTAATGTTTTCTTTAATAAGAACCTTCTCCTGACAATAACAAACACAGCAAAAAAATAATTAACAAAATCGGTCCAGCCGTTCACGCGTGATGCCGTGGCCAAAGAAAATAGGGACTCATAAATTATATTGTAGATAGATATTGCTGGCAATTCTGGTGTTTCGACGGACTAGCTAAAATTTCCTATAATATGGACGACCTTATTTTGCTACCAATAAAGTTCAAATTAGAACCCATTTTAGAGTACATTTTAAAGTACCCATTTTAAATCCCTGTTCTAAAATAAGTAAAAATTAATTTTTATTTCAATTAATTCCTTTAATAAAAATAATGAAAGTATAGAGGTGTTGATAAAAACTGCGGAAAATTTAATTAATCATTATCAGAATCACAATCAGAATTTAATCATCGTGTGATTAAATTCAGCTAAAACACGTCAGTTATACGTTAATTTAGTAAATTTAAGAAGTGTCACTAAAAATGTTATTCTAATTCAGACTTTAATGCAAACAAAATAAGATCGTTTTTGTTTTAGGAAATTTTAGTTACTCTACCGAAACAACAGAATTAGGGGCATTGCAAACTTTATCTTGAGTTTATAATTTTCCGATTGTTTATAATCTTCCTGGTTTTATTATTTAACGGTGCTTAGAATCTTCCGATGACATACACAAGGACTCTTCCCTACTTTCAAAAGAAAAGTTTAGATTAGTTGAGGTTAATTGAAGAAATCGCGAGTACCACAAGCAAGAGATAATTATATATTGATAAGCTTGTCAAAATCCTCAAGATTTAGTACATGTACATAGACAGACTCCAGGAAAACTTTTATAAAATAGCGACTTTTGCTACAACCTGTTTGGCACAAGCGAAAAATGTACTTTCTTATCATGTGTAATTTGGTCTACCTACTCTAATCATTTACCTGTTTGTTACTCTATTTCTGTAACCTTTTTCGTGTTGTGTGTCAAATAAACCATTTTTCTATTCTATTCTATTCTATACAACGCAACAAAGTCCCAATCACATGTAGTGCAAAGTACATGGTGCCTTTCTATTAACTCGATCCCGTCTGACGCTGCACTTCTCTATTGATTTACCCACCAAGGTAGTTGTAGCTTCATTACAGTGCGAAGAGCGCGTGGCGTATAATTTCGATAATATGATCATAGTACACTAAACACATGGACGAATATTATTCTGCTAATCTATTCCTAATGAGTTAGACACGATGCAGACGCGTGCATTTTCCCGCAATTGAAAAGACATGCAAAGCGTTAATAAATTAATAATTAAATTTTGGTGGACAATGCACACAACAACATCTAAGTCTAAAACTAAGCATAGCATGTATTTTGGTGACCAAATGGCTGATAGAATACTTACATATTTAAGTAATTTCCATCTGTTTAATGTTGTGTTATAGATTTCCGCAAAGTCAAGCCTGAATCAATTATATGATCATTTACTAAATATATAAATATGAAATGTTGAATGACAATGAATTCCAACCAACACACCAACATCTAACTCCAAACTAAGCATAGCTATGAGAGCTGTCTGATGGAAAACTTATTATTATTATTATTATCAGCCCACACTGTCCCACTGCTGGGCAAAGGCCTCTCCCCATTCATCCCTCTCCCGCGCTAAGACTGTCCAGTCGTCGTGGAATTTGGCGAGCTCGTCCCTCCACTTGGTTCGTGGTCTGCCGCGACGTCGTCGTACCGTATCAGGGCACCACTCCGTGGTTAGTTTGGCTCACTGGTCTCCCGACATGCGGCAGACATGACCAGCCTAGTCCCATTTGAGCTTGGCGGCTTTTGTCGCTATATCGGCGATCTGTGTTCTTGAGCGTAGCTCGTTGTTGCGTATCTGAGAGAATACTAATATAATTTAAATATATACTTAGAAACTTACTTTATAATACACAGACACAGAGCAAACAATATGTTCATTACACAAATGTTAGTTTTAGAATATTTAAACCACAATGTAGAAGTTAGTAGTAGGAAATATTCTATGGCTCGTTTTATACAGCGAGTTACGTACAAGCTATTGTTGAAAACTTCACCAGCAAGAAATAACAAAATTAAATTCTATAGGTAACATTTCTTAGAACAATAACAATGAGAAGATTGTAAATTCGAAAATTATTTAAGTTAGTACCACTTTGAGTATCACAAACAGAAACGCTGCCACTGGATTTTAAGTTGTATCCAAAGATGTTTAAGTTCAAATTGGTGTTCAATATTTTCTGGGTTAAAAGCAAATACTGCAGGTCCTGCCAAATTGCCAATCTTGCTGAGTGGTCCGAGTACCCACTGTATAGTTAATTCGTGTCAACTACAATTTGAAATTTAATTAACGTCAAAAATCTAAAATTACTTACTGAAGCTATAAATGAACGCTTTAAACATAACAATATAAACTTGAACTACCTTAGTCCTGAATAAAATATAGAACAGGTTATTTTGTAAAGTAATTTTAAGGCGACTCCCTGATCAAATTATCTTGACGCGATTTATTTCAAATTCGTGATTTTTTTGCTTCGTTCCAAATTTCAAGATTCTGAGTTCACGGGAAGTACCCTGTAGGTTTTGATTCCCTTGCGAGTTGCAGTTTGAATATAATGCGACTTAAATTGCTGTTTCTCTTGATTGCGTTGACATAGAAGTTTGATTTTGTTACAGCTTAAAGGTATTATAGACCTGAGTATTTTATATAAATTTCAATTTAATAACTTTACGCGTTCATGAGAAAAGGGGTAGTAAGTTTAAAATTATTAAAAATATTTTTATTATATGATGTAATTAAAAATGTACGGTTATCGCAATTTATCCTTTATCTGTGCTATAAGACGTTGCTGCGTACCAAATTTCAATATTCTGAGTTCACGGGAAGTATCCTGTAGGTTTTGATTCCCTTGCGAGTGTCGAAAATTTGCGGCATAAACGGCTGTATCTTTTGATTGCGTTGGCTTTGAAGTTTGATTTTTTCACAGCTTTAAGAGACAGTAGACTTGAGTATTTGATATAAATTTCAGCTTGATACCTCCACGCGTTCCTGAGAAAAAGTGTCTTGACAGACAGACGGACAGTGATCCTATAAGGGTTCCGTTTTTTCCTTTCGAGGTACGGAACCCTAAAAATTAACGAGTAATGTTTTAATTAGCTAAATCTCCGCCGATTAGTGTAAGCTACAAGTAAAAACAACGTCACATTTGATGATGATTATTGAATACTACCTGGTGCCCGCGACTTCGTCTGCGCAGGATTAGTACTTCGTGTATTTCTAACGGTTTTTGCAGCGCACACTAAAATAGCTCGCAGATGGCAGAATTTTGTCCTACTTACTTGACACTTATCGTTATATTTTGGATAATTCACATAATATCTTTATAAATTATAGCCTATGTGTTATTCTGATGTATAAGCTATATTATTGTAAAGTTTCATTAAAATCCATTGAGTGGTTTTTGCGTGAAAGAGTAACAAACATACATACAAACTATCTCCTTTATAATAGTATAGATATTAGACATCATGGTTTCTAAAACTATCATGGTTTTGAACTTAATTTGTACGAGATATCACTAGATAAACTGTTGAATACATTATCTAGTGATCATGGCGCATGCAACTATGCCGACATATCGGGAAGCAGAAAAACTGATATATCATGGTAAATCTCGTTTTGAGTGAAAATTATTTTAGACATTATTTCATAATTAAATTATAAAACCAACAGTGACTTTAAAAACAATTTAAACTAGGACGTAGGAGGCAAACTATATTAAATAAATACTATATTTCCTTTAGGGAAATTTTAAATGCACTACTGTATTATTTTTCAGCACACTAGGTAACTCCACTAATTAACTATATGCATACCAGAAAAATGAATGCTGTGATTAACTAATTGATTAACTAAACATGTCCTACAATTGGTTAGGTTATGTTAGAGTATAGAAAACAACGCGCAAGGCCAGAAGCGCCAGAAGAACAATACAAGGTCACGGTAGGAGCATAAGAGTTCTGCAAATACCATTAAACGGTATATATAATTTGATTTATTTAGTACATAACTTGTGTGCAAGTCAGTATTTTTGGTTTAACTTTGAAATATTTTGTTCGAAAAAAGGGAATAAACAGATATCGATTTAATTACATGCCTTTCTTTTATAATTATTATTTCTTCAATTAATAAGCAGATAGCCACTAAATAGCGGTAAAAAAGGCTAAATGTTTACATACAATAGTTAGTTTGCTGTGTGCATCGTCTTAAGTAGCATCAATATCTATTTACCTTCACTTTCTAAACTTTCGTGAGTTGTACTGTACAGTTTGAGATACACGGGTTTTTATTCACGTATCACTTTATCGATCAAGGCAACGTCTCGATTCATCTAGAGAATCTTCAACAGTGCGAATCGCGAACGCGAACAAGCGAACCGCCGATCAAACTTACCTTTAACCCTTTTAGACCATGTAGGTATATCATCGACATGTAGAAGAAGTAGTACTTACCAATGTATTATATTGATTATGTGTCATGTTTCCAAGACAGAATAAACATTGATAAAAATAATGTATGTATTGACCTATATATAAATACTAGCTGCTGCCCGCGGCTTCGCACGCGTGGTGCCTACATAAAAAGTAGCCTATGTCCTTCTCCAAAGTCTCATATATCTCTATACCAAAATTAATCAAAATCGGTTTAGCGGTTTAGTCGTGAAAACGTAATAAACGGACAGAGTTACTCTCTATTATAAATACTCTCTCTATTATAAATAGGTAAATAAACGCGATAAATACCCGTAAGTATTTATAATAATGTGTTCTGATCGCGTAAGTTTAAAAAACTTTAGAGTTACTCTCGTATTTATAATATTACTTCTTTACTATTCTATCAGTCGTCTGGATCCCAATTGTTATGCTCAGTTTGGGGCTAGACGGTGTTGTGCTGATTTTCTATCAATATTTATTTATCTTTGTATATAGTTGACATTATAGAAGAACAATTGAGGTAATTAGTGTTTATATAAATCCAGTCAGCTACTATTAATTGCCGGTTTATACCAAGACTCATATTACACGATGAATTTAAGACATCTTTGCCGCACCAATCATGTACATTCACAGCTTAAACGTTTCCAAAGTGCTTCAATTCGGTTCTTACGTCTGATTAAAACCACAAACCTTCGTTTCTATTGTTAAACATTCCTGCAAATACCTTCTAAACCTAACCACATTATTCCCTACCTAATGCTGTAAGAAATACCGCTCAAAGTCCCGCAATTCCATAATCTTGTTCGTTTATAACAATGCCCATGTCACACGGATTGCCGTTACGGCACAGATGATCACGTAGTTTTAAGGCCTGAGTAATGACTTTCTCACAATACGCCATGAGTAAAGAAATAGTTTATTTTTGTGGGAATCAAGGGACACATGCTAGGTTATAATATACTTGATTGTATATTAATGGGGCTAACGATTGTCGTTATTGTACTGGTCACTTAACAAGGTCGTAATGATAGTCAAGAAGCTAAAAAATGAATTAGATCTTACAAAATAAATTATACGATTTGATAAACACGGATTTTACTTACGTATTTTTTTGTTAATGAAGACACGGACGTTTCGGTTTATCTTAAGAAAAAGAGAAAACCAGAGTGACTGTTGTTTACCAAAATGCTACGAAAGTTTACAAAAGTACACGAAAGTTTTAAAAGTAATAATTATGTTTTACAATATTCGAGCTTACTGTGTGAGACGAATAATGATAGGGTAGAGTGGAGGAAAATAATCACTCGCGCCGACCCCACGTAGTTATATACGGACTTGGAGATGAAGATGATTTTACTAAGCTGAAATTCCCATTCTACGAAGTATAATAATCTCTTTAAAACAGAGCTAATGATTCTATAGACGGCTGTTAAACTAGCACTGAATCATACATGCTACAGTCTTAATCATAAAATTAGGTTGCCGTGAATTATATGTCCTTGTTTTTCTAATGTTAATGAATAGAGATAGCAACACACTTAGTTTGTGATTATAAGAACACTTAATTTTATCTATACATGCTTCTGCCCGCGACTTTGAACGCGTGGTACTTACGTAAAAATAGCCTATATGCAATTCCAAGTCACTGGTAATATATATATATATACCAGGTTTTATCGAAATCTGCTAAGCAGTTGCAGAGTGATTAAATCGTAAACAAACTTAGAAACAAAATTCACGCAAAATTTTATATTTTTATAATATTTGTAAGATTTGTCTGTTTGGAACCTTTGGAACTACTAAACCAAACGAATCTAAAATCGAATCAAATCAAAACATTCTTTATTTAATAACATCACAAGGACCGCTTTGAATCGTCATTTTACATGCTAGTGAATCTAAGTGCCGGTTCCTTCTAACCCCAGACGAAGAAGAATCCGTCATGAAACTCGTCTGGTCTGAACACTTTTTTGTATGATCCTTGCTAATGTTAGGATGCCGAGTCGAGTTGGAGAAAATTCATCCCAAACTTTTTGTCATCTAAATAATCTGTTATTTTATAACATGCTTTATGAAACAGTTTCTGTCTAAATGCTAAGCAAGTGAAACTGCAAGACAAGCAGCTACTGCAAAATAGAGACATTGAAAGAGCACCCGGCGTTATACAGCTCTTACAAAGATATATCCCTCACAAACACGTCATACAAACACCCCTATAAAGGAAAAAGCTCCAGTACCCCGTTAAAAGGTTAAAATACTTTTATATCTTCTGGATCTGAGTAACTTAAGGCAATATACTATGCATGTTATGCAGCCTCAAAACGTTGAGTTTATTGCGAGGAAACACTCACTCGTAAGTATAGGGCGTTCAAATACCAATTCTGTGAAGTGCGATGGTTGGATCATTGGTTATGATCTTACAGTTTATTGGTGACTAGCTCTTGTCCGCGGCTTTGCATGCGTGAGTATATAAAAAGTTGAATATATGGTATCCAATAACTAGAACTTAGGGCCTTAAGAAAAAGTGTGCACAAGGTATTTGTGTTCTTGTACGTAATTGATTCGTGTTCTTGGTACCATAATTAACCTATTAGGTAAAATGAGTTAAAGGGGTTCTTATGCTTGTTTTGGATAATACTGTTTTGTATAATTTGTTTCTAGCAATATTTATACAGATGTTTTTGATAAGTGGGCGTGGACTTTGCGGGTTAATTAGGAACAAACATTTTCATCATCTATGAATGTGTAGACATAGACATAGACATTTGTTTATTTACTGAATAAGCAAACATACACATCAATAATAAAAAAAAGAAGACTAAACAATATTAGGTAATAATTACGTTTTAAAAACAAAAAAGAAACCGACTTCATTGAATGAAATTTGAGCCTTTAATACAATTTTAGTGGAAAGTAGATGTATTAGGAAGTAGCATATATTAAAAAGTAAAAGGAGAAAATATATTAAAATAACACATCCATCTAAGTCCATCACACTAATGTTTGTGCTTGAAGGTAATCCAAACCACAACATACATGCCAGAAGACAGAGTTACTACCAACTAGTTTCTAAAGGTTTGAAATCCTTTGCGGCGTCATTATAATACTCTGAGTCGTATTGTGGTGTTCATAATGCCGTTATAAGGTAATTTTATCGGCATCACCCGATGCATTTGCGAGACCGTGACGTTGGTACCCTCAAAAGGAAGGTTGTAATGATTCTTTAATGATCACATAATAACTGACAGGCGTACAACGTGATGATTTATGAACATCGCGTGATAGGTAACGCATACTTAGGTAGTTATAGGTGTAGGGGCTGGTTATAATAAATTATTACAGCACAGGCCGTAAGAACACTTTGAAAACAATGTAGTTTAGGTAAGATATACGGTTTGGACTACTGTAGTGACACAACGCATTATAGAAGTTGCAGGTTGAAAATGTTTTATGATAACATACTACAATTCAATTTGAATTATTTACTAAATTCATTTAAGTTTATATTTCTATGCGATATGCGAAAACTGAAAATTGTTCTATAGTTATACATATCTTTATTTCATAATTGGTAACTTTAAAAGTCTTGTATTTTCATATGAAAATAAAATAACCGAAATTATAATAAGGATAAATATGCGCTAACTTCGCAAAAGCTTGCCTCACCGCAAGAATAAAAATAATAATAATCCCGGACACTTGTGCATCATCACCGGATGCTGTGTGCATCATCTGGCCCCAAACTAAGCAGAACTTGTGTTATGGGGTACCACATGACTGATATACTAATTATATATTTATTTTTTGTAAATGCATACATATTATACATAGAAACACCTAGACCCGAGACAAATACTTGCAGATCATACAAACATTTGTCCCGCGCGGAATCGAAACACTTTTCGCATATACGCCGCCATCTTGTGAACAATTTTCTTTTGTCCACAGATTTCATGTCCCTCGAACTAATGGAAGGCTTCCCCGTGCTCTTAGTAAACTACGGCTCCGGCACCACCCGGCTAAACAACAGCGTGGTCCAGGTGGCTGATGGAAAGCCCCATCTTATAGAAATAGTTCTCATGAGGAGTTCCATAGAGATGTTCGTGGATAGATGCAAATTGTCTACTTGCATGAGTTTGGCTGCGCCGACCGGGCCGAGGGAGATATTGAATGGTAAGTGAGTCGTTGAATGGCTCTATACTTGTGGCTATTGTATTTTACATGTCGTCAGTATTGTATAAAGAATAAAATTGTAATTAATGTGTCAGAATCGTACTATGTAGCCTTATTTGTGGCGTTTTTGTATTCGGGCGTTAAATAGACTATAAAGTTAATAATTTTCATTCATTCATTCATTCTTTCTTTATTTCTTTGAACAGTGAACGGGCCTCTACAGCTGGGTGGAGCGAGTATCGACATACAGAACATCGCACGAACTTTCGGCTGGCGACACGTCCCTACTAATCAGAACTTCGTCGGCTGCATCAGCAATTTCACGTACAACGACTTTGTAAGTGCTATTTTCGATTGAATTCAGTGAGCATCATTGGTGGAGAGGCGGCAGCCTCTGCCTTCTGATAAAAAGTCGTAGGATCGCATCTCTGTAAACTGTAATGTAGTTTTTGCAAGTTTTAAATGTTTGCAATGCTAGTGCTAGGCACTAAAAAGGCTCCGTTCATAATATCTAAGTGCTTAAATTAGTTCAATGTTTATAACACTTACTTGGCTCTGCCTTCTACACAGTAGTATTGTGGGTTCGATTCCCTTCCAGAACAAATACTTGTGTGATGATTCATTGATGATTGTTCTGTGTCAGGGTGTTATAAAGTATTTGAAGCATTGTATTTGTTATAGGTACTCTATCAGTAATCTGGTTTTCCCTAGTACAACCCATGCTTAGTTAGGGGCTAGATGGTGTTGTGTGTTTTATCCAGGAGTATTTATTTATTTAGAGAGAATACTGGTGGTCTAGTGGTAGTGACTCCGCCTATCGAAACTAAAGTCGTGGGTTCGAATCACGCCGTGCACCAATGGATTTTTCTGATCCATTCTGTTGAACCTACAATATTCGAAGACATGTGTAAATTGCATTGATACACGCATTTTTATCCATTCACCACACTGATTAGAAATTAGTAGTGATACGATAGGAAGAAGAAGCAATATCTATATATTTATTTATTTAAGTATGTATCTATTATCTACAGCTTTCAAAAATAGTCGTAATTTATATAGCAAACTTTGCTATTGCTAGCGTTGCGATAAACTATTGTCTGTCCTTTCTTACAATAAATAAAAAAGGTAACAAATTATAATAATGCAGCTAATGGTGGCAATTCGGTTGGTCTTAAATATATTTAAGTTAGTCATAGCATTTGTAAAACCTATTCGGTTGGTACCATCCACCCAAATATGGAACGCTTAATTAAATTAGATAAAATTAAATTAGGATAAGTTGGTAACAGCAGTATACCAAAGTTTCATTTGACAGTCTAAACCAAATTTTAGTTAAAATTTGTTAGGTTGGTGCCAACAGAATTGAGGCCATTGTGTGAATATAAAGGAGACTCTTCATTCACGAAACTATCTCGAAAACATAAACATTAATAAGTAATTATTCTCATAATAACGTGTCATTAAAATTCATGGCATTCCCAAATTCCGGCGAAATGGTATAAAAACTGTCGCGCCCTTGTTAATCAAGTGGAAAGCATTTTAATATTGCTTTGTAATTCTAAACGACGACCTATTCATTTTACTATTACCCAAAAACCATAATTTTTATTTCATACTTTAGAACTGACATATCATCATCATCATCAGCCCGTGTCAGTCCACTGCTGGACACAGACCTCTCCCATGGCACGCCATTTAGCTCGATCTTCAGCTCTTCTCCTCTAATCCTTGCCCGCTGAACTGACATATCTCGGACCTTAATCGCGGAAAAGTGAGAAAATGCTGGTAATTCTGTTGTTTTGACCGCACTACCTCAAATTTCCAAAAAATATGAATAACCATATTTTATTTACGTCGAATAATAAATATAAGTTTTAGTCTGCTCATCTTATGTCTTGTTATACAAACATGCTCTGAGTCATGTTTAACCATTGATTTGCTAAATCAATGGACGAGGGGACCTGAAACATAGGTTCTTAACCTTCCACAGGCTCCAGTTCGTTCACATACTAGGGTGCAATAAGTATAATGAAAAATTACCTTACCATTATGTATACTATGTAACCACCTATTTGTGAGAGAAATATATATAAATTATTATTATATACGTCGAAGTCGAAATTACAGTTTAAACAAGTTAAAATGGTGATTTTGTTCCTTTATTGAATTTATTTCAACACCTTGTCTTCCTAAAATGACATCTTTCTTGATTATAAAGTCTAGTCGATCGTCATTAGTCTATTCTATACGTCATCACGGAATGGCCGTTTAGAATTTTCTATGGCTTTCTAGTCGTTTAAATCAAATTATAACATAATATACTTATAATAAAATTGTCTATACATGTGCTATTACGTCACAATTGATTGATTGAAATTACGCTAAGTTTACTGAATAAAACATACCTACAATAACACGAGAAAAAATAATTAATATAGAAGTTCTATGTTATTTCATGAAATGTCAAATGAAGAATCAATCAACATCTTTTCATGATGACCTAAATGAGATAAAACAAAATTTTCATTCAAAACGGGATATTTACCATGAATTAAGAGTTTTTCTGCTTCCTGATTCCGAACTGTGCCGAAATATCGGGAAGCAGAAAAACTCATATATCATAGTAAATATCCCGTTTTGAGTGAAAGTTTAGCACTTTTTAGTTTTAGAAGTTATATGAGCTTTAACAAATAAATAATAATAATACCGGACATTTCACACAGTATCATCTGGCCCCAAAGTAAGCAGAGCTTGTGTTATAGGTACCACATGACGACTGATATACTACTTATATACTTTTTTTTTTGTAAATACATACATATTATACATAGAAATACCCAGACCCGAGATAAATACTTGCAGATCATACAAACATTTGTCCCACGGCGGGAATCGAACCCGCAACCTTTTGCGTTTCAGCCGGACCTAAGCCCACTGCGCCACAGAGATCGTCAATTATCCCGTTTTGAGTGAAAATTTTGTTCAAAACCATGGTAGTTTTAGAAGTTATATGAGTTTAAACAAGTCAATCGAACGTCAATTTAATAAACATTAAAGTGTTGTATAAAAAAATGTACTCTAATTGAGACTTTGATGCCTACAAAATAGGATCGTTTGTTTTACGAAATTAGTTAGTCTGACGATACTATAGACTCATAGCCACAGTCAATGGGAAATATGAAGTCAAATCTCAGCAAAATCCCTTGTTTATCAGAATTCCGAAGGAGATATTGTTACGTTTAACGTTTGTTGTAATCTGTTTTCGTCTAAGATAAGACGATTTCTGTACCTGAGTGTAATAAGAAGTAATATGGACAAGCGCGTGCCGCACAGTGAAGGTTTCTGAAGTAATTCAGAACAAAAATGAATAGTCAATAGTCAAGCCCAAAACAATTTAACACCATCTATGAAATTGAGAATTTAAAGGAACTTTCATGTTTTGTTCAAGGTTCCAAATCCAGTTGTAACACATAATCTAGTAATGCCTTACTAGACTTTAAAAGTGTATCCAAAGATATGTTACACGATGTAGTAAAATAAAAAAAGCAACCCCACTTCACATGTAAGGGAAGTCACTCTAAAACCTGACTTTGTTGGGGTACGAATACGCATTACTGTGTAAAATTTAATCTAGATAACTCTAATAGTCTAATAACAAGCAAGATTTCTGATTAAGGACAGACAGACATACCGAAGTTTCCTTGTAGACTTCGGAACTATACAAAATGCTCACAACTGTAATGCTTACCCAAACAGGATATCACTCCATCGCTGCTTTTAGAAATACATATAATATACTAGCTGACCCGGTCACGTGTTGCTGTGGCTCAGATGTTGAAATTAACTTACACTGCCATCTGTTGGAAATTTATGGAACTGATTGTAGAAAACATCTAATTTGCAATAAAATATATTAAGGTCAATAGTCGGGGTAAAAACTATCTTTTAAGTTTGACCAAATTACACACAGTAAGCAAAGTATTTCTGGAGTTTATCCTGGACAAATATCGTGACGAAATAAATGTAGGTATATAAAGATAATATGTTTGTTACAGATGTACAATTTAGGTGAGCCGTCGGTCCATAAGAACGCAGATCCCAGTTGTCAGAGAAGCATGTTCACAGCAGTCACGTTTGGCATCGACACCAATTTCCTCGTCGCCATTTTAGTTTGCATCGCTATTTTAGTCAGTAAGTAACTTCTCTCTTCCGATTTCGCAGTATTTTTACCTTTCATAATGTGAATCGTCATGTGCAGCCTGTGTCATCCTGCTAGGCGTAGACATAGCATAGACCACATAGACCTACGTTCTCGGAGCCAGTAGCTTTATCAACACAATACTCCATCTATGATCACGCCATCTGTAAATTTATAGAGCACTGGGGTTCTAGTGCTATCCTAATCCTCGAGTTTGAATCCAGACGTTCACCAATTGATTTTATTGTTAAAATAAAGTATGTGCGTTTTACCAGTACTCTTAAATGGTGAATAAAAATATCGTCAAGAAACTGGTATGTTGTAGAACCTAAAAATTTTGAAGACATGTGCCAATTGCACTGAGGCTCACTTTAATCCATCACCCTGGTTAAACTTATCAAACTTTTTCCCCCCAGTTCTTCTCCTAGCCGTAGTGGTCCACAGACGTCGCGCAGACGCATGGCCGGAAAAGGAAATGGACGATATCAGAGAAAACATCATAGCTTACGATGACGAAGGAGGTGGCGAAGGAGACGCGGGATACGACCTGCAAGTCCTGAGGCAGATGTATGATGGGGCGCCTCCAGATACTGATGCTTTTATGCAGAGAGGGGAACATATGGGTAAGTCTACCATATCCACGCTCCACAGATGGCGCTATTAACAATTATATGTCGAGGACATAGTAGATTCCTAGGTATCTAAGTGCTGAAGCAGATCTATGGTGGCGAGCCTCCAGATACGGAAACTTTTATGCAGAAAGGCGAGCATATGGGTAAGTCTACCAACAATGCTCAATAGGTGGCGTTATTGACAATTGTATATAGAAGACAAAGTAGGTTCCCAGGTATCCAAGTGCTGAAGCAGATCTATGATGGGAGGCCTCCTGATTCTGATGCTTTTATGCACAGAGACGAACATATGGATAAGTCTACCATCAACGCTCACCAGATGGCGTTATTAACAATTAAATAAATAATGGTGAACATTATATATTCAGTGAGCTTATTGTTTTCAAAAGTTATATACAAGTGGTATCGAAGTTGTTCTAATGGGCATCACAATAGTTCTAGTGAAAGGCAGGTTATCACAATACAAACTAACCAAATCTTGTACTATGGGAACCAGAAAACAACAGATTTCAAATATTTGAATCAAAATATACGAATCAAACCCACAACCTACATCGTAGAAGTCAGAGGCACTACCAACTAAGCTATGAGCTGAGTCAATTATCTGGTATCCTTGCGCTGGAGCAGATTGAGTAGATATTCCAGCATATGAATAAGGAGCTTATTTTGTTATCAGGACTAGTCGGCGCAGCTCCAGACCTATCTGGGTTCCTGGATGACAAGAAATCCGTCCTGGATCGGGATCCAGACATCAATCCATACGACGACGTGCGTCACTACGCGTACGAGGGAGACGGCAATACTAGTGGCTCTCTCTCTTCGTTGGCTAGCTGTAAGTACTCTACTCAAACCGTTCAAACAGTTGCCTAATACATAAAATCATTATCTCATCAAGTATTGACTTAAGACGTCGGATCTCAGCTCAAGAATATTTTTGAACAATGTTTTTTTTTCCCCTAGGTACTGATGACGGAGATTTAAAATTCAATTATCTATCCACCTTCGGTCCTCGTTTCCGCAAACTGGCCGACATGTACGGCGACGGTGACGACAGACCAGCACCTCACGAAGAGTCCTGGTGCTAGCAGCGCGCCTGGCTCGTGTAGCCAATTTGAACCTTAACACAACCTCAAACGGGCCAAAATGCCTAGTGTCGAACGCTCAGTGCTGAACCAATAAGAACCTTATGTGTAGCAACATACGGGCATGTGCTAGTGCTTAGTGCCTAGTGCCCAGTGCCTAGTGCTTGGTAGAAAACCGAGATGCCTTATCGCTTTGGATGTTTTATCTGTTGCTTTGTAGATTCATGTTTTTGAGTTAATCTATTTCAGTGAACAAATTTGTAGAAATTATCACTACTGGTATTTTTTTGTTTTTTGTCGACTTTACGTGTAATTTCAATCATTTTTTAATATTGAGCTTGATGGAGAAATTAATAATTTAAGAAAACTGTTGACTAATGTGACTTATGTCAACTTTTTTTTTAATTTGGCAGCAGTTTTTCTGTTTATTATTCTATGATTATTTGTTATATTGACATTAAGCGGCTATAAAAACTAGATATATAAAAGTGCCATTTTGATTCTTAATTTAAGATTCTTTAGAATCCAATTTACTTTTCCGTAATAGTATAATTTTTTGAGTATATTTTACTCGATGTCTTGACACGATGAAGATTTTTTTTTCAAAACATTATACGAAGAGGAAGTCACTTCTGCCTTTTACAATAATTAAATAAATTATTGTTTTTACTAATCTTACGTTTATGAGAATGATTTTTGCAGCTTTTATTGTAATGTCTTATATTTTGACGTCGCGAGCTAATTTTAGTAATTTTCATTTAAATTTTATCAATCTTAATCTAATATGGACTTTAAATATTTAACTGTAAATATGTACAGACAACTTAAACTTTTTGTATGACTAATATTAAGAAAATGTACAAGGTGTCTTAACAGTATGCATATCAACGAATTTTAAGATATTGTGTAATGTCTTTGGCGGTTCTATTATAAGCGCTGTTATTATGCTATACCTATATCGATATATTAATATTATAACCTTTTTAACTTACTCTAGAAATTGATTGACGAAATATCGGGATTGTCATCGTATTAAACCAACATCGTTTTCTACACGATCGACACTACTTTTGATAATCGATTTCGTAACCTCCACAGATACCATAATTTGAATTTGACTACGTTACAAATTAGTTCGATCGAACTCGACGAACATTTCAACGACGTCATCGTCCGATATATATCGTAATCTGTTTTCCGAGTGCCTAGATCACATACTACATTCATTATAGGAATAATTTGTATTTAAATTAGACTGATTTTTATAATTGAAACTTTATTTATTACAAGGTGACTCAAATTGATTTGATTGTCTAACAATAGGTTTGACACGAACGCCATCTATTGAAATTAATCCGATACTAAACAACCAATATCGATTGTTTTGATTTTTTGGCTATTCCTTTGTGTTTTTCTAATGTTTTTTTCTTAAACACATATTTGATTTGTATAAATCCGAAAAAAAATCGGTAGAGCCATTTTCGAGTTTTTGCGAGACGGCAATTGATTTCTTATATATTTAAATTGTTTTTCACAACTTTGTTTATTAATGTTAAAAATATGAAACTACATTAAAAAAATAATGATATTTGATGCAGCTTCTGTAATATTAAAAAGTGATACATTCCATTCCGAAAGTTAATTGATGTTAATGTAAATTATATTAAGTATAGATGTAGTTATTGGATCAATTATTGTACTTAGATTTCTGTCGGTGAACATTATAACGATATTTGATAAGAACGTTTATTTCCGGCCAAAATGTGCACCTTCAGAATGACACTGCCATGATTATTAAAGGTAAGAATATTATAAGCTGGTATAGTAAATCTGTATAATCTAATTTTGTGTCAACCGATTTTTAATACCTGATTTTGTGTGCAGATATTTCTGACAACAAATTTTTAATTTTTTATTTTTGACATAGGTAAGAAGTAATGTTTTTTGAAAATGCCCATGTGATATTTGCTGTCATATTTAATAAATAACGACATAGTGCGAGAGATAGCTGGCAAAGTAATTACGAGAACTTACAATTATTTTTGTTTTGTTTTTGCTACTTTCAGACTAGACATAGGCACTAAATTGTTATAAAAATTGTTGTGACTTGAATATTGAACATTTTTAACTCTCGGACTAGACTAAACCCATCGTTATGAAATTTTGACAATTTTGTACTTTTTATTTATATTTTAATTAATATACGTATGTACTTTAACCGTGTTTTAATGTATTGGTACGTACTAGATAAATGTTTTTGTAAAAATTGACATTTCAAATGTACTTTTTCTAAGTACGTTCAAATGTGACATTTAAACTGACTTGCTTTAGTAAATCTCATTGATGATATTTGCCGGGGCTGGGGTCTTATCTCGGAAACGTTCGAGAAAATGCCATTATGTGAGAAATTACATCACGGACGTTGAAATGCGGCATCATGACATTTTTCGAACTTTTACTAAGATTATCTTCGATTTTTTTGAGAACATACATAATTATCGTTGAAATACTATCATGGCTAAGATTTGGCCTAACTTACTCTAGCATCTTTCATTCGAGATTATATTTGCAAGTCGCTAGGACAAATTCTATTGTATCAATTTGTTTTCACAAATAAACAAATGAAAATATCTTCGCAACTTAGTACAGTTACATACTAAACTTCTATCTAAGTGATTATAGTGAAAGCTAGTACAATCGCATACAAAAGTCTTACTGCAACTAACGCAATATAAACTTTGTTGAAAACGACGCAATAAAGAAGTTAATTGATACAATAGAATTTATCTTTCAGTTTGGTTAATTGTGACTGTATTTTTATGTACACTTTAATTTTAAGGGTATCTGAGATCATGGGATTGATAATTGATATCCATAATTAGAGTAATGTCATGTATATTGTAAAATGGAGTTTGTACTACATGGAAGCCTGAATTTATAAAAGCTTACTTTGTATCTTACGCACTATTTTGTAACTGTAGGGCGATATTTAAGAACAAAATTCAAATGTTTTAGATTTTCAAAGAGATTTGAATGAAATGCTGTCGAAAAATGTATGCTTAGTTTTGGATCCGAGTTTGAATTTTGTTCTAGAAGTCCTAGCGGCAGTTTTAAGCTGTTTTTTTTGCGTAAGGTAATCGTAAACTAAGTTTTTTGTAATAACTGGCAGATGTACATAACTCTCGTACTAAATTTCGTATATTGTACTAAAGAAACCGACTGATGTTTGTCGTAAGAGTTCCATTGCGAATAGCTATTTGAATGTGGTTATTAATTACAGTAAGAGAATGTAAGGTACTTTTTAAAATTGTTTGTATAGAAATAAAAATATTCAATTCAACATTGAAGAATAAAGTGATGTAATTGATATAAAAAGTCTTTTATTTTATAATTCCAATGAGAAAATCTTAAAAAAACAACAGAAGTGATAACTTAAGCTGATCTAACTAGCGCTGTGGGTTTAGTTGAGAGAGGAGCCTGCCTACCGCTGCCGTATGCGTGAGAGAAAGGGAAGCCAGACAGACTAGCGCCATAACGCCTTACGTAACAAAGCTGTTTACCCTCCCATAAGAAGTCACACTTCAAAAACCTTTCTATTCTTAGGCACTATCACTGGCACTACTAGTAGAGTGAAGGGAAATTTAACTTTCTCGTGCCACTACTGGTAGTGCTACGGGTAAAAGTACATTTCCAGTGACACTACACTGTTGCCAGTAGTTTCACGAGAAATATCCCGTAGCACGAGCGAACCTTTTGTAGGTAGAAACATAGTTACAAGATAGGTTAGTCAATACTAACCTAAGGAGCTCCGGGATCTCCATAGGAACGCACCGGTGCCCATCTCACAAAGTGCTGCGGCCGCAGTGCATCCTAGGAGTGGCAAGCCACCCTCGCACACACGCCTGGTGCTTACGGCAAACACGTCACACATATTAGGTTGGGGAAAAAGTCTTTTCGCATTATAGTATGTATGAACTTGTAATAAAATCTCTTTGGCTATACTATTTGCATCTGGCTGGTTTTGGTATCATTAAAAGTTTAAATTTTAAAGAACATAATTCCAAATTCAAATTAGGTAATGTGTGATTTTTATTTGTTTTTCTTTCTGTCAAGATGAGTGAATCTAATGAAAAAATTCGATATATTTTAAAATTTTACTACAAAAAAAGTAAAAATGCAACTCAAGCCTCGAAAAAAATTTGCGATGTTTATGGTCCTAGTGCAATGTCTGTGAGAGTACCACAAATTTGGTTTAAGCATTTTCAATCCGGAAATTTTGATGTCAAAGATGCACGTCGCTCTGGTCGCCCTATTACGGATAAAATGGATGCCATTTTTGAAAAAGTGGAGCAAGATCGGCATATCAGTAGTTACGACGTAGCTGAAGAACTGGGAATTGACCACAAAACAGTTTTGGCGCATTTGAAAAAAACTCGGTACACAAAAAAGCTCGATATTTTGGTACCTCACGAGCTCACTGAAAGAAATCTAATGAACCGTGTACTCATTTGTGATTTTTTATTACGACGTAATGAAACCGAACCATTTTTGAAGAAGCTGATAACTGGTGATGAAAAGTGGATCACGTACGACAAGAACGTACGAAAAGGGTCGTGGTCAAAGGCCGGTCAGGCTTCACAGACTGTGGCGAAACCCGGGTTGACTCGCAACAAGGTGATGCTGTGTGTGTGTGGTGGGATTGGAAGGGCATTATTCATTATGAGCTGTGACCACCAGGCAGGACCATCGATTCTAAACTCTACTGCGAACAACTGATGAGATTAAAGCAAGAAGTTGAGAGAAAGCGGCCGGAATTAATCAACAGAAGGGGTGTGGTTTTTCATCATGATAACGCTAGACCTCACACATCTTTAGCTACTCAGCAAAAATTAAGAGAGTTTGGCTGGAAGGTGTTAATGCATCCGCCGTATAGTCCTGACCTTGCACGTTCAGATTTCCACCTGTTTCGGTCTTTTCAGAATTCTTTAGGCAGTGTAAGGTTAACATCACGAGAGGACTGCCAAAACCACATGTCGCGGTGGTTGTCGCGATCATGTCCCTACCTACAAGATGGCAAAAAGTTATCGAACAAAATGGTACCTACATACTTTAGTTAAATGTAAATAAACTATATTAAAAAATGTTTTGAATTTTCTTAAAAAATGCGAAGAAACTTTTTCCCCAACCTATTATTCACTGACACTGCGAGTGTCCTTCTCCAACAAGCGACTGGGAAATGCACACCAAGCCCGTCCCCACTTTACTGCTTTGAGACATGGCCCGTAGAACTCTGTCTTGCATGGCGAAGCGCCTTACAAGAAAGAGTTCGGCGACCCACGGCCACAAGCCCATCCCTAGACCGCCTTAGCAGTCCTCTGCCCCTGCCTCATCTCACAATGCCCTCTGCTATTCAGAGAGACACATGGAGAGATCCTCTGTGTCGGGTTATTGGCCACCGTGCGATTCTTCTCTTTAGCATACTAGAGAAGTATCCAACGGTGTTACCAGGGTGCACCACGAGGAGGTTACGGCGGCCAAGTGCGAGTCGGACACGCCCATGAAGTAGCAGCAAGTAACATAATATAAAAGTTCTTGTAGTTCGTTGTAACTTTGATCGATAATTTAATAACAGAGTATTTTTTTAATAAAGTTATTGATATTTACGGTTTATGACGTATTAAAAAAAACTACTTACTAGATCTCGTTCAAACCAATTTTCGGTGGAAGTTTGCATGGTAATGTACATCATATATTTTTTTTAGTTTTATCACACTCTTATTTTAGAAATTACAGGGGGGGGGGGAAACATTTTACTACTTTGGATGTGTCTCAATTTAATTTTTCAGAATTTTTGAAGACCTATCCATAGATACCCCACATGTATGGGTTTGATAAAAAAAAATTTTTTGAGTTTCAGTTCAGTTTTGGGGAACCCCCAAAATTTATTGTTTTTTTTTTATATTTTTATGTGAAAACCTTATTGCGGTTCACATAATACATCTACTTACCAAGTTTCAACAGTATAGGTCTTATAGTTTCGGAAAAAAGTAGCTGTGACATACGGACGGACAGACAGACAGACAGACATGACGAATAAGGGTTCCGTTTTTTGCCATTTGGCTACGTAACCCTAAAAACGACAGACTACTCACTAAAACTCCCCGGTGACCAGCCTCATTGCATTTCAAGGGGCTCCGGGATCTCCATAGGAACGCAACGGTGCCCCTCTCGCAAAGTGCTGCAGCCGCAGCCCATCCCAGGAGTGGCAAGCCACCCCCGCACACCCGCCCTGTGCTTACGGCAAAACACGTCACACATGTTAACTGCCGCCTTCCACGAGCCCATGACGGATAGCCGGGAGCCCTCACTCCGACTACCCACAGACCCAGTGCGCTGCTCAGTCCCACAAGAATCTAAAAGAAACTGCTGATATCGTGCTGCGAGACGTCGGCAAAGGAGATCCCATCTCATAAGCCCGATGGGTGTATAGACGACACTTACTCGCAGAGTGCGCCGACGGAAAAAGTAGGGGTAATGCAGACTCCTCTGCCAACTTCTGTAACCTTGCAACTACACGCTAAGCTCGTCCCCGCTTCAACCACTGCATCCTCATTGAAGGGACGCGCGGAGGAAGGCCCCACCCCTTCTGCCACTCGGTCCCACTAAGGTCTGACGACCCAGCGAATACCGAGCGGCCGGACGTTGGCAAGGAGGAAAATCCTCCTTAGCCTACCTGGGTACATGCGACGACACCTCTCAAAGTGCCGCCCCTCCCGAGGGCCAATAACGATTGGACGCCCTAAATCCGCTCATCAAAAGCCACCAAGATCACTCGGCCCACGGATCTCCCCGACCTCTTGCTTTCGAACGTGGCTCGCAGAACTCTGTCTTGCAAGGCAGAGCGCCTTACAAGACAGAGCTCTGCGAGCCATGGCCACAAGCCCCTCCCTGGACCGCAGATGCGGTCCTCTCCCCCTGCATTATCTCACTGTGCCATCTGCTAATCAGAGGGACACGTGGAGTGATCTTATAGACCTGTCGGGTTATTGGCCACCGTGCGATACTTCTTTAGCGTACTAAAGAAGTATCCCACGGTGTTACCAGGGTGCACCACGAGGAGGTTACCCGACCTTGCACCCCAGGTTAGTCAATACCTAACCTAACCTAAATGCCTCCGTAGCAATTGGACAGATTCTCAGCTGGACAAGTTAGAAACTGGACAGAGTTATGTATCTATACAGACGAACTATATTCCTTTGGCACCTCGGCGGCCGCTGCCGCTTCACGCTCGCTGTGCTCGCTCGCCTTGGACGTTGTATTTTATACGCAAACATATCCTAACCAACTGATTTCGATCTTATTTAACTTCTTCTAATGACTGTACTCAGTCCAGTCGCTAATTTGACCAGCTGAAAATCTGTCCAAATGCTTCTGACAGACCTAAATTAGTACTAGTAGTGCCATTGGTAATCTACGGGAGAGTTTATAATATGCGTTTAATCAGCCAATAAGAATAGTAGTGGCACGGCAAAGAAAAATTTCCCTTCACTCTACTAGTAGTGCCAAGCGGTAGTGTCTAAGAAAAGAAAGCAAAAAAATGGTGTGTTAACTTTAATAATTAATATAACTAAAGTTATAATAAAAATGTTTCTCAGTTTTGAAAATATATTTTTATATTTTCAAAACTGAGAGCTGGTACACATTTATGTTCTTATAATAATTTTCGTATAAATATAAAAGTAGTACCGCTAAGTGACTCTGTTCCCCACACTAGGACTAAAAAGCCTGTATAGTGGGGACTCACAGGGACTCGCTACGGACTCGTTTAGATTTACGAATGAGTGTGTCTTTATAAGAAATAAAAGAAAAACTCAAATAATAGATAATAAAAAATAAAATGGAAACAAACCAAATAATAAGAATAACTAGTGATCTTGTCCGAAACCACATCTGCTCAGAACATAATTCGAAAAAGGTTTATTTATTCCTTTTAAGCAAGTAAGTAACTACCCAAATAAGTAATTACGAGTATAGGTATCTGTTTTCCATAGTAGAAGCTTCGCTTAATGTGGGATTAAGTGTTGTGTGAATATTATTATTAAAATAATTTATTTCAAACTAGCTGGTGCCCGCAACTTCGTCCGCGCAGAATTAGTACTTCGTGTAATTCTAACGGTTTTTGCAGCGCACGCTAGAATACTCGTAGCTCGCAGATGCAGAGTTTTTCCTACTTTCTTGACACATAGTCATATTTTGGACAGTTCACACCATATCTTTATAAATGATAGCCTATGTGTTATTCTGATGTAGGTATAAGCTATATTATTGTAAAGTTTCATTAAAATCCGTTCTGTAGTTTTTGCGTGAAGGAGTAACAAACTTTCGCGTTTATAATATTATACTAGCTGATGCCCGCGACTTCGTCTGCGCAGGATTAGTACTTCGTGTAATTCTAAAGGTTTTCGCAGCACACGCTAGAATAACTTGCAGATGGCAGATTTTTTTCCTACTTACTTGTCCGTTATCGTTATATTTTGAACAATTCAGACAATATCTTTATAAATTATAGCCTTTGTGTTATTCTGATGTATAAGCTATATTCATGTAAAGTTTCATTAAAATCCATTCAGTGGTTTTTGCGTGAAAGAGTAACAAAAATACATACAAACTTTCGCGTTTATAATATTAGTAAGGATAAGGATAAGATACACGTTAAACAAATGAGCTGTTGCTCGGAGGTACAAAGTTATGTAGTAGAACTAACTACCAGCGCGTAAACCAAACTAACTCTACTAGGGTGCATGTTACCATAAAGTCAAAATCACAGTCAAAAATATTATATTTAATACAATCACAAGGACCACTTTGAAACGTTCTACATACTATAGGTGAATTTAGGTGCAAATTCCTCCTAACCCAAGTCCAAGAAGAATTGGTACTCATATTAATACAGTTGTTTATAATATGAGTGCCTGACACTTGTGTTTGAATTATCCAGCAATATTAATTTAATTAATTTATTTATTGCGAATAGATACCAAAAGATAGAGTTCGCAACATCAAGCTGCGCTCAAGAACACAGGTCGCTTATATTGCGACAAAAGCCGCCAAGCTCAAATGGGACTGGGCTGGTCATGTCTGCCGCATGTTGAGAAACCAGTGGACCAAACTGACCATGGAGTGGTGCTCTGATACGGTACGACGACAGCGGCAGACCACGAACCAGGTAGAGAGACGAGCCCACCAAATTCCGCGCCGACTGGAAAATCAGAGGGATGAAAATTCAAAAATTCAAAATTCAAAATAACTTTATTCATTACAATCACAAGGACCACTTTGAATCGTCTTCTTACATGCTAGTGAATCTAGGTGCCGGTTCCTCCTAACCCCAGTTCAAGAAGAATCCGGCAAGAAACTTGTCTGGTCTTAACACTTTTTTGTATGATCCTTGACAATTTTGTTACGGATGCCGAGTCGAGTTCGAGCAGATTCATCCCAAGTCTTCTAAATAATCAGATATTTTATAATATGCTTTAATAGACAGTTTATGTTTAATTACGTTTTTAAATTTGCCAATCGACAAATCTAACACGTCGCTTGGGACCTTGTTATAGAAGCGTACACATTGCCCTATAAAAGACTTATTAACTTTAGCGAGCCTAACAGTGGGAACAGCGAGTTTATCTTTATTTCTAGTGTTAATACTATGATTATCGCATTTTTTTTTGAATAAATGAACATTTTTGTGCACATACATTAAATTTTCGTATATATACTGACAAGGCACTGTCATAATATTAATTTCTTTAAACTTATCTCTAAGTGATTCTCTGGGGCCCATGTTATAAATTGCACGAACAGCCCTCTTCTACAACACAAATATGGTGTTAATATCAGCAGCACTCCCCCACAACAAAATGCCATAAGACATAATGCTATGAAAGTAGCTGAAGTAAACGAGTCTAGCGGTATCTACGTCGGTAAAATGACGGATCTTTTTGACAGCGTATGCGGCAGAGCTGAGTCTCTTGAGTCTCTTCGACAATTTATCTATGTGCGGGCCCCATTGCAGCTTATTATCTAAAGTAATGCCTAGGAACACTGTGGTGTCGACGAGATCTATCTTTTCGTTATTAATTTTTACATTAGCTTTCACCTGTTTAACGTTAGGTAGTATAAAACGAATGCATTTCGTTTTTTTCTCGTTAAGTAATAAGTTGTTTACATTAAACCATGTTACAACTTTAGAGATTGCATTGTTTACATCGTCAAGATTAGTAAGTCGTCGCTTTAATTTAAATAAAAGTGACGTGTCATCAGCAAACAGTACAATCTCGTGATCATCCTTTACAAGTTCAGGTAGATCATTTATATAAATTAAAAACAAGAATGACCCAAGTATTGATCCTTGTGGTACACCCATTTTTACCATTGACCCCGGAGAACGCTTTCCATTTACATCTACTCGTTGTGTTCGGTCAGTTAAGTAGGATGTGAGAAGCTTAAGTGAAACTCCCTTAACACCATAGTGGTGTAGTTTGCTGATTAGAGTTTCATGGTGAACGCAATCAAAAGCTTTCGACAGATCACAAAAAATACCTAAGGCATCGCGTGATTCCTCCCAGATATCAAAAATATGTGATATTAACTCGACACCGGCATCAGTCGTTGAGCGTCACTTTGTAAAACCGAATTGTTTACTGTCCAGTAAATTGTTGGTATTAAAATGCCGTTGTAATTGGTTTAGTATAAGTTTTTCAAATATTTTACTAAATGTAGGAAGTACTGATATAGGCCTAAAGTTACTAGGATCGGAATGACTACCTGATTTGAATAGAGGTATGATCTTGATATGTTTCATCAAACCAGGAAATACTCCACTGTCAATACATTGATTAAATATGAAAGCTAAATCTGGTGCAATAATGTCAATTAGTGGTTTTATAACACTGACAGAAATTTCCCAGAGATCAGTGGTCTTTTTTACATTAATCATTTTGAATGCCTTGATAATATCGTTTTTGTCCACATGTTCAAAGTAAAATTGTGTGACACATTCAGGTAAACTATCTTTTAACAATGATACTGCTATTACATGAGAAGAGCTTAAAGACTTTGTAGTGGAGACTGGAATATCAGTAAAAAAAGTTTCAAATGCCTTTGCTACATCTATATCTTGCTTAATTATATTATTTTTAATATTTAAATTTATTACACTATTATGAGTTTTGGATTTTCATGTCTCACTATTAATTATTTTCCAAGCTGCTTTTATTTTATCTTGACTGTTTCTAATTTTTGAGCTTAAATACTGAGATTTAGCAAAGCGACAAACATTCTTAAATATTCTTGAGTAATTTTTTACTTTTTCTTTAAACTCTTCACTAAAGTTATACCGTTTTTCACTGTACAATTCATACAAGGTACGCCTACTCTTATGAATACCTGCTGTTGCCCACTCACAAAATGTTGAACTGCCAGAGACCACAATAGTTTTGGATGTGAAAATGGAACTGAATACTTTATTAAATTCAGTGAAAAATGTATTGTATAAATCATTTGGATTATCATCATTATACAATAAAAAAGGCAAGTTGGTATCCAGGTTCAATCTTACTTTCTCTAAACGATCAGTGGTAACTGGTATATAAGTAATTTTTTTTTGTACATCTTTATTGTTCATTTTAGTTTCTATTTGAACTAGTTGACCGAGATGGTCAGAGTGAATATTACTAATTATATTTTTACTTATTATGTTTATATTGGTAAAGATATTATCTATGCATTTGGCCGAAGTGGCAGTTATTCTAGTTGGCTCCATAAATATAGGTTCAAGACCAAATGAATTAAATAAACTAGTTATTCTGGTACTCAATGAATATTTCTCAATCAAATTTATATTAAAATCACCGCATACAACAATTTCTTTATTTGATTTTGTAATAGACTTATGCAAAATGTCCTCCATAATTTTCTCAAAAATATCAAATGAGGCGGTTGGTGGGCTATAAGTGCTTATAACAAGGAACCGCTCCAACTCTATGCAAGCTATCTCAATGTGTCTTTCTACAGAGTGGGCGACAATGTCTTTACGTTCTTTGAATTTTATTTGTTTATTTATTAATATTAATGACCCGCCTCTTATAGAATGTACTCTGCAGAAAGAACTACCAACTTGGTGATTCTTGAAGTTGAACATGAGCTCATGACTTTTCAGCCAATGTTCTGTTAAGCAGATTATGTCAATATTGTTTGAGTTCATGTACAAGTCTAGTTCTAATTCTTTGTTACAAATTCCTTGAATATTTTGATGCACCAAGTTAGTAAACTTAAACTTATTTACAGTATTTATTTTACAGTTTTTAGTGTTTTGTTTGAATGATTATTTTTATAAAATATATTATTTGAATTGTCAGGGCTAGAGACATCCTCTATTGTCTTTTTATCTAATTTATATTACTAGGAAAAAATTCCAGAGTCTGATTTGAAATGTGGAATGATGAATGTAGAGAATGGGGGAAGGCCTTTGCCCAGCAGTAAGTCAATGTGGGCTGATAATAATAATAGTAGATTGTTGCACCGAGCGCAAAGTGAGTTATAAATGCACGAGTATTATGTTGGTTCACTATTCAGTGCCATCGCTTGCGCTCGGGCACCAAGAGAGTAATTAATGCACTCGTGTTAATTCTAACACGAGTACATTAATTACTCTCTCTAGCAAGGTGCGTAATTTACTTTTCTTTCAACTACCAATCTATCTACTGTGATAAAATATATCTACCCAAACTAAAAATATGAAGAATCCAAGTTTTACAATGATACAAAATGCGCGCCATTTGCTTTTTTTCTTCATCAAATCGGGTTTTTTCAGCCGATTTTTATTATCAGCCAGTATCTTTTTAATCGAATGCAAACATTTTATAATAAACTTAATAGGAGATATTAAACCTCTGTGGTAAATCTAAATAAAAAGTAAAAACAGTGCAATTGAATTCCATAGAACATTACTTCACTCTTTTGGTTCTAAGCAAAAAATACGTCCTTTGTGATCGGTTTTGTAGTGCAATTATGTTATCGATTGTACCTAAACTCCTGTCCTGACTTAACCTGCGAGTTCTTTACAACAAAACTCAAGAGACTCAAGTTTTGTACAACAAAAGTTTATAAAAAATAGCATTACACGGGAGCGGGTTCCACTATCATCGAATAAAAACTACTTTGAATAGAATTGCCAAGTTCTCTAACGTGAACTAGAGCAAATCATTTTAACAAGACAAAACCGAGTGACCCACCCATTGACGTGGGGATTAACTGCGTACGCCCACTTGGTTCTCAACAACTTTTTGTTTGATTTGCGTCCTTCTTTCTACTTAAAACAAATAGTGGTTGAGGGTTTTGAATTTGTTTGAGCAAGCTTTCCGACTCGACAAGTAAAAAGTTGTTGTGTAAATATGTTTTTCGGTTTGTTTTATTAACTTTTTATAAGCTCATACACAAGCTCAGATTCGCACAACGTGCTATGGAGAGAGCTATGTTGGGTGTTTCGCTACGTGTTAAAATCTGCAACGAGTAAATCCGTAGAAGAACTAAAGTCACCGACATAGCACTCAAAATTTGCAAGTTGAAGTGGCATTTGCAGGCCATATAGCTCGCAGAACTGATAACCGTTGGGGCAAAAAAGTTCTCGAATGACGACCAAGGACAAGAAAACGAAGCGTAGGAAGACCCCCCACCCAATGGACTGACGACATTGTAAAGATTGCAGAAAGTCGGTGGAAGGAGAGGGCTCAAAATCGTTCTTCCTGAAAATCTATTGGGGAAACATAGGCCATGTTTAGCAGTGGACTTCTTAAATGCTGATATTATGACATAGGCAAGGCACTTACGTCAATAAACTGGTATTGTAGTGGCAAGAAGCAATTTGATCCAAAGATCGTGGATTCGTGATCTATCGGTCAAAAACACCTAGTTATTTTCAGAGCCATCATCAAGAAATAATGGAAACTAAAGCACTTATATTGTTGTATAACTTTTTGATGTAGGCAAGCACTGAATGATTCAAATTATAATGAAAATAATGCTCTGATTTTACTAACCTAATGCCTAGCTAATTATGCTTGGTCGTCTGAAGACCATCCAACTTTTAGATCAAGATCACTAAAATACATTAGAGCAATGGTTGTTTAGTGTGCGCTCGCCTTCCGATCTTAAGGTAGTGGGTTCGAATCCGGTCGTGCACCAACAGATTTTTCTGTTATAATGTTTTTCTTTTTCTGTCGATAAACGTATGTGCTCTATACGAGTACTCCCAAACACGAAGGAAAACATCGCAGGAAAACCGGCAGCCTCCGAAGAAGCCTCTAAAACGCACTATATACCTTTTACCACGAATATTTTTCTAAATAACTAGTGACACGATAATATGAACTAAAATACTAATAACTCCTCTCCTGTCTCGCTTTCACTGACACAGTCCAGCCAGCAGAGAATGTGCTTGTCATTGCATACCTTCTTCTTCTTTTCTTCCTATAATGGCATCTTGCGTCTTGGCGTCTTGTCAATCTGACAATTTTGCCAGTGTCAAGTGTTTATTTGTTTTAAAGTCTTAGACGATGATCAATTGTCAATTTTTAACGTCATCGCGGAATGGCCGTCTTTATATAGAACTTTCTCGGGATTCCTAGTCGTTCAAATCACATTGCACCATAATACACTTATAATTCAATTGTCCATACTTGTCCTTTGTACCTAGTCACAATTTATTCATTAAAATTCCGCTAAGATTACTGAATAAAACATGCAATAAGACGAGTAAAAAATATTAATATAGAAGTGCTATGTTACTTCATGAAATGACAAACAAAGATTCCATTACATACATATTTATATTTTCTTTTTATTTATTTTTCTTTCGTATTTTTTATTTTTTTTGTATTTTTGTATGTGTTGTTGCAAATAAAAACTTTTTCTATTTCTATTTCTTTTCTTCCGTGGCTTGTCTTGATAACAATTTTACCAATGTCGTGTAATTGTTTTGTTATAATATCGTCACAAAGTGATCTGACTATTTTAAACGTCATCCCGGAATTGTCATTTATCATTTTCTTGGATTCCTCATCGTATTTGTTATTTTATATAAAACTATCTGTCCCTTTCGCGATTTCGTCCGCGCGTTTTAAATAAATATCACATTATAACACTTGACTTGATTTTGCTTCTATATTACACAATCACACTGGGTGTTTGCCATTAAAAAGTTTCCATACTAATATTCACACTCTATTTTACTCCTTTATGACGGTTATTTTGAAAAATTCTGAAACACGTGTCAATTTATTTTGCATTTTGAGTACAAAAAAAATGTTTTAAAATGTATGAATGTTACTGACTTAAAAACTTTTTGAACAAATTTGATCTGCTTGCAAAAAACCAGTATGATTTTAGCTCCTCTAAGTCACCTGAGGATGCCGTACTTGAACTTACTGACACCATAGCACGAAATATTGACTCTAAAATAAAATGTGTTGCGGCGTTCTTGGATCTGTCAAAAGCGTTCAATACAGTCTCTGTCCCCCTACTTCTAAGTAAAATGGAAGCGATTGGTATCAGAGGCCCCTCACTTAATATTATGTTCTCTAGTTATCTTGCTGAAAGGACACGAGTGTGTAAAAATAGACAACTTAGTGAGCAGAGGTGCGTCTCACGTAAGAAGTCCCTCAAGGGAATGTTCTAGGGCCCACTCTATTTCTTATATACGTGAACGACCTCTGCAACTTAAACTTCAAAAACTGTAAAATTCTTGCCTATGCCGACGATAAAACTTGGGATGAAGCAATGCACTATACTGAACACGCCCTAAATACTGTTATTATTTGGGTAAATAAAAATCTCTTGACACTAAACTTAACAAAAACAAACTTTATAACTATGTCAGCCACCTCTTCCTCTCAACCTTCAGAGACCTACATAGTACAAGGCACACTCATGTTTTTCATATCCCCAGTCAACGTGAGAGTGCAGTGGTATAAAGCGAGTAAACTGCGTAAAGTATTTGGGTATTTTAGTGGACAGCACTCTAAGCTGGAAACCACAAATCTCAGCAACTACATCCGAAATAAGAAAGCTTCTATACATAAAAAAAAACTAAGATCCAGTGCTAACTCATCCACAATAAAGTCAGTCTACTTAGCGCTAACTCAATCCATACTGTCCTATTGTACAGTTACTTGGGGAGCTGCACCTAAGACTACAATGCTTGGGCTAGAGAGAGCCCAACGAGCTATTCTCAAGGTTATGTATCACAAGCCTAGACTCTTCCTTACTCAGGAACTTTATGCGTTGAGCGAAGTATTAACAGTTCGTAAATTGTTTATTTTGAGTATCATCCTTTGTACACACAGAAATCTCCCATACCAACCTATCACAACATCCAGTCGTAGAACAATGATAGCATGCGCGGGTAGGCCGTGCCGTACTGTCCTTTCCTTCCGTAATTTTTATTTTTTAAGCCTAATAGTATATAATAGATTAAACAAACAACTGAACATATTATAAGTTATAATGCATACACATACACGTACATACAACTACACACACACCCAGCTAGCTTCAGCGGTTTCGGCTCAGCGATGATGAATCAGCCAGTCAGTCAGTCAGGTTAAGCTCTTTTATAGGTAAAGATATTTAAGGTATTTTGATATAAAATAATTATACGGACTATTTTTGCTTGAATCACAAAGAAACACATAGCTTTTATGCCAATTATGAGTTGAGTTGCCTAGCATTAGGTGCGCAGTGTCCAATCGATGTCGAAACTTTAAATAGCGCCTAACATAGATTTATATAAAAAGATCAACAGTAGATCGCGGCAACGTAAGAACTCTGGTTATTTTTAGCCTTAAATTAGCTACTGTACATTTTTTTTTACAAAATTCATTATTATTCGTGGTACTAAAGAGTTGCACCACATTGGTATCAATGTCACATTCGAAGTTGTTTAAAAGAGTAAAAGAGATAAGTTTATAGATTATTTTTGGTCGTCTTGCGAAGCAAACATTGCGCTCTTTTATAATAAAATTTTCTTGGGTTATTTCCGATTTTATTAGTAATTTTTGGTTATTTAAATAGATCTAAAGTTATATTGACTCGGGTGTGATAAATTGGAATAAAAACGTTGTGTTTCTTTGTGATTCGAGCAAAAATAATCCTTAGTTTTATTTTAAACTAAATAACAAATGACGAACTACAAGATACGACTCTGTGATATACTATAAACAATAAGTATAAACACTTGCCATTGGCAAAATTGACATTATTATGTCACATGCCGTTAACGAAGAAGATAAGTTTATGTTTAATTCAAAATGTCTATGGTTTCAGAGCTACAGTACGTCGTCAAAACCAAATGTTACACTTTTTTGACGCGTGAAAAAAGAGGTTTGCTCCTCTAGTTATATCTCGATGGTGCCTAACAGTTTGCGTAATATTTTTTTGCTTTGGGCTACTTCTTATTTTATTTTAGAATAGAAAAAATACAGTTAGGAATATTAATATTAGGAATACAGTTATGGATATAACATGTAGATATTATTAGGATGCATGTATGCTGATGGGCAATTACAGCCACTGATAGGTAAAGAGTAAATTATAAATACATATAAATGTTTTGATGTAGACAACAGACGAATAAATATATGAATAATAGTTATGTACTCCATATTTTAAGAATTACAAAAATGAAACTTTATTTTAAAGTAATTACAGAAATGTACAGAATAATATAAAATACACGTTGAACAGTTGAGGACAATCTAACAATCTAAGGACCGTTTAAAACGATCTATAGCTAGCTCAATTGATCCATTTCACTGCCAGAGGGTAGCCCTAAAACATTGGCGGTATTCCCACGTTGAATGGCAATGCTAATACGCTGGGCCAGCTCTTGGGTCACGCGATATTTCTACTAGAGACGTCATGAAAGAAACATAAAACTTAATAAAACACATCAAATTAAGAAATAAATAATATAAAAATATTTTTTTACTAAGCAACCTTGCTTGTTGGAGTATTAAATAGATCGATATCTACACTTGCCAAAGTGTTAAGCGAGGCGCTTGCACGAATAATAAATGCATTTTACTTATAATTCATTTTTACACGCGAAACGTATAAAACATTATGTTTTCACAATGCGACTGTGTTAGCTCCAACCCAGTCCCAGTAGCTCCAACATTTTGGAGCATTCTACCTAACCATTTGCAATGCTTAGAAGATACGACAGATCAAATATGTTTCTGCATTTATGGGGGGAGAACTTGAAATTTTCGACATTTTAACACGTAATCGCGTAGCTATATTTTGTTGTATTTTAGCCTGTAATTGTGAATAACGTAGGAACTTCTTCTGAATACATTCTAATCGTGTGGACGAATGTACAGTTCATACAGGGATTCCAGGCTTGGGAGGCGTATTCTAGATGACTGCGAACGTACGCACACTATATAATTATGAAGGGTCTCAAAGTAGAAAATTCTGAATACATTCTTTAAATGAATTCAAGTCGAGATGCTTTATTTACTATATTATCAATACGACCGTCAAATAATAGTTTACTATTAAAAGAGACGCCTTAATCTCTAAAGGCGTTAACCCTTGTTAGAGGTGAGTTGTTTATTGAATATTCAAACTTAATAGTAATTGACTTAGGGGCAAAGGAGCAGATATAGCACTTGTAAATATTTAAATCTAGCTTATTAGGATTTAGTTATATTTCTTTTTTCTCTTTTCTTTCTTTATATTTCAACAACTGTCTATTGTTGAGAAATATAACTAAATCTTCTTGCATATGATGGCCATCACCGATAGTATGAATTTGATTAATGATTTTCATATCGTCTGCATAAAGGAGAAATTTAGAATTAAGAAAGCAGAAAGAGATGTCATTAACAAAAATGGGAAAAGTTAGGGTCCCAATAAGTATCCCTGGGGGATTCCAGAAGGGTTAAACATGGTCAAGGAGGAATACACACCAAGAACACCACTGCCTGGCATCTGTTGCGGACGTATGATGTTATTATTTAGGAATCCCATTGTCGTTTAGAGTAAGTGAACACAGGCTTATGTAATATACTATTCTTACCTAGGTAAGTAGGTATTAACTATAAACCGGCAATCGTTAAAATTTAAACAGCTCGTAATAGTTCAACTTACCTTATTAAAGTCCGATTAGTACCAACTACAATTAAAAGTCCATATACTCCAACAGACTTTCAAGAAAAAACAGCAAAGGAATTTTTGAATTCCTTAGCTTCCACGAAACGATGTCGTAAAACACCATTTGAATAGTCACGCAAATACCTCTTTATACCAATTAACAGTCGGCAAAACCCGAGCAAGTTATGAGTATACCACTAATAACTTGGAGTAGATATTTAATAATAGGTTTATAAAGAAACTTTAGTAACACTGATTTAAGTATCTTCGTATGT
The DNA here is from genome assembly GCA_948098915.1 of Lampropteryx suffumata. Taxonomy (NCBI): domain Eukaryota; kingdom Metazoa; phylum Arthropoda; class Insecta; order Lepidoptera; family Geometridae; genus Lampropteryx; species Lampropteryx suffumata. The sequence continues at coordinate 12,895,105 of OX402565.1, read as the reverse complement.
AAATTGAGTAAAGTGAAATTAAAAACTTAAGAAATGCAATTACCAATATAAAATACCTCCTCTGTATTTACTTCAGATAAAGGATTAGTATGAGGTAACATAGTCAGCCTTTTGAGCACATTAACTGCGGTCAGTGATTTGAACTCTGATTTATATTTATATGTAACTAGCGACCCGCTCCAGCTACGCACGGGTGTAATGCTGATAATAATTATACTACAGAATGGTTATATTTTATTAACCTAAGAGATAGACCTTTTGAGGGTGTACAATACTGTAGTACATTATTTTGATCTATCTCTTAGGGTTCAGACAGCGTTTGCGATGTAAGCGCAAAAGTATGAGTTTATTAACGACACCACATTGGAAACCTCTAAAATTATCTGTGTTTATCTACTATATTATGCATGTATTATACATATAAACCTTTCGCTTCAATGACTCTATCTATAAAAAAAACCGCATTAAAACCAGTTGCGTAGTTTTAAAGATCTAAGCATACATAGGGACAGACAGACAGCGGAAAGCGACTTTGTTTTATACTGTGTAGTGATTGACAAATTATGTAGATTTGAATATGATACATACTTTACTGTATTTTTTTTTATAAAATTTAATAATCTGTAAAAAAGTGATACCTTCTTTAACATAATAACAAGCATCCTCTCGACTCAACCCGAAGGCTTGGTAGGTAACTCAGATTGTAGCATTTTTTTTAAATTATCTTCTTATTTCAAAAATAAAAGGTTAACTAATCGTAATCGTAAGCATTATTATTACGATTACGATTAGCCCATTGTGTCCCATTGTGCTGGGCAAAGGCCTCCCCTTGATCTCTCCAGTCATCTCGGTTATGAGCTATTTGGACCCAAGCTCTGTCAATGATGATCATGTCACCATCTCTTTTTGGGTCTACCACGGCGCCGTCTCGCTGTCTCAGGGCTCCACTGAGTGGTGATTTTGCACACAGCTCATCCAGCATGCGACAGACATGACCAGCCCAGCTCCACTTAAGCTTCGCAACGTTTTGGGCTACATCAGCAATTTGGGTTCTGGAGCGCAGATTAACATTTAACTACAAAATTAATAGCAACGATACTATGGCGAGAATGTCAGCTGAGCTGGCTCATTCCGAAAAAACTCGAATACAATACACTGATTATTTGGATGCAAGTTAATACATTTTCATATAGTCAGTTGACGTTATATGTTTAGTAATTGGTAAATAATACGTAGTTAATGGATACTTACATAATAATTTATGTGACTGACCCAGGAAAAGGTGTTCTTAGAACTTAGATCTTTTTGTGGATGTCTAAGAGTGGTTATCGTTTTTTGCTCCATTCAAATAGTTTATTTAATCTATTACATCCATTATTTAAAACCTCTATGGCGCAGTGGGCTAAGGTCCGGCTGAGACACAGAAGGTTGCGGGTTCGATTCCCGCCGCTGCCGCCCGTTTGTATCATCTGCGAGTATTTGTCTCGGGTTTGGGTGTTTCTATGTATAATATGTATGTATTTACAAAAAAAAGTATGCAAGTTGTATAACAGTCATGTGATACCCATAACACAAGCTCTGCTTACTTTAGGGCTAGATACTTTAGAGCTGTGTAAAATTTTTTGATTATTTATTATTATTTATTACATTTTTTTAAACACATCGTAAGTACAGATCAAATTTTAACCATTAATAACTTGCAAAAAATAAATTGGGTAATCCATACTACCATACAGTATTCAATTCCAGATATTCGAAAGTGTATTAGTCAGTTTGTTTGTTAGTTTGTTCGTTACGATTTCAGCTGAATAGCTGAACGGATCTTGATAAAGTTTTGTAAAGAGATAGATTGTATCGCTAGCAAAGTCATATGTTTCTTTTTAAGTACGTATCATGTATGAAGACGCGGGTAGAAGCCAGTTTACGAGTAAAGTAAATGGTTTAGCCCGTGTAAATTCATTATTTCGTACCGCAAATACCTAATCAAACAGGCTCACTAACAGGATTACCTTTGAACAAATAGGTGAATGAATTTTAGGACCTTTAAAGATGGGAAGTCTAGTTAAGAAAGTTTTGCCCGGGTTTGTTAAATAATTTTCAACACAAACTTTTTAATTTGTGGAGAGAGTCACTCACGGCATGAATAAATTTTAGTATGTTTTTACTGATGTACTGAAAGACTAAAGATTGATAACAAAGTCTTCCTTCCCTCACTACACTCAGGTTCTCGCAACATTGATCTATTGAACGGGAGGAAGTCTCAAGATTTGGGTTTTCAACACAGTAGTTTCTAAAACGTGGTTCTTGAGGAGAATTAAAAACATAAGCTAGATAGAAAAAATTACAAAGATGAACAGAGAAGAGAGAACGAGGAAAGAGATGAACACTTTATTGTACACAAAGAGAACACACAAAATAATGATTAGCAATACAGCTGTATATTAGGCAGCCTTATCGCTAAAAGTGATCTCCTCCAGGCAACCTTTGGATGGACAGGATAGACAAAAAACAAAAATACAAAAAGATACCCAAAAAACACACAAAGAAAGATAACATACATACCAAGAAACAACTTTCTACAGTGATAGAAGCTACCAGTTAGCATTTTTTAGAAGATAAAGACAGATAAAAGTTATGGACTTTGACTTTAAATATATGAATAGATTTAGATGAGCGAATAGATAAAGATAAGGAGTTCCATTAGTGTTCAGCTTGAACAGTGAAGGATTCACCATACATAGCTGAACTATGGACAGGAGTTAGGAGTTAGAGAGTGTCAGACGAACGTAGAACACAATCGTTTGCCTGATGCAGGAAAATAAAACGTAACGTAATTCATTAAATAATGGAGAGAGGAAGACAGAAAAAGCTTGTTGTACAACGACGATTTTCCGCCGAAAACGAATAGGGAGCCACTTGAGCTTCATGCGCATTTCTGAAACATGGTCGTATTTGCGCAAGCCATATATAAACCGAATGCAGAGGTTTTGAAGACGCTCAAGTATGTTAAGTTGGACTTCGGAAAGATCAAGATAGCTGGCGTCTTCATAAACTAATATTGGATGGAGCAGGGATTGTGCAAGCATTACCATGGTAGCGTTGGCAGAAAATTAAGGTCTTCGTAAAGACACAGAGATTGAAATATATTTAAAACATAAGAGGGAAGATGATTGGCTATATTATATATAAATGGCTATACTATATACAATATGGCTGCTTTCTTAAGAACACTACAAAAGGAAAGTTAGAGAAAAAGAGAAGGAAGGCGAAGAATAAATCAATCATTCCCGATTATCCCATTTCCAATACATTGGCCTCTATTCTCATGTCATGTGGTACCCATAACACAAGCTCTGTTTACGTTGGGCCCGATGATACTGTGTGAAATGTCCGGCATTATTTATTGTCATTTAAATTGGTAATGTGTCATTTGTCATTACCAATTTAATTGCTCATGCTTCTATAAGAACAAAAGTATGCTATATTTGTTACCAGTGTTACATATTTGTACCTAGGTCTAAATTTTCCATGTTTACATACTCAGACTTACCGTAGTATTTTTGTTATGCTTTCATTTGTATGGTTGTTTCCCTACTTACCATATCTTATGTACCTAATTTTTAAATTTTATACCTAATTTTTGTTCTCCATATATAACTGCCTTGCTATATTTAACGCATGATGTGGTGCCCTAATTTAACGGGAATACTAGATTTATTACCTAATGATTCCGTGTATTTTGAATGTCGGGTGTTTACTTGTGTTGGTGTTCTATTTTAAATAAACAAACAATCAAAAACCAGCTTGAATTTACTTTGTTTGATGCTTGTTCCCTTTAATGGATTTTTGTTAGCTTTAAAGGTTGCTGAATATTGCTATTATGTCGTATAAAGAGATCAAGAAGACTGCTTTGAATAGGACATGGCGAGCTGCATCAGTTAAACCCAGATAACCAAAGCTCCTAAATTAATCAGTTTTGTCCACATTCGTAACTAAGATTTCATAACTAGTTATATATCAGGATTTTTTTCACTGTTTCATAACCAGTTATTAAACAAGACTTTTTTTTCATTTTATATAACTAGAACCTCTTGCTCATGTATGGTCTCCTGGTAAACTGGAAAAATTTGCGACCAGACAGAGTAGAAAAAGTTAAATCAGATCGAAACCAGTTAGTTAGGTTATGATAGAGTAGTACCTATAGAAAACAACGCGCAAGGCAAGCGAGCGTGCCCCGGCTTCAGCCGCCAAAGCGTCAGAAATGCCACTACGCATTATCGCAAGAATGATTAATTTCACAATAATAATTATTTCGAAAAACTAGCATACATGACTAAGAGTTTCTCGTTATAAAAATGGAAATAAGTCTTGTATAATAACTGGTTATGAAACCGTGAAAAAAAATCCTGATACATAACTAGTTATGAAGTCTTAGTAACAAACGTGGACGAAAGGAATTAATCAGCTTTTAAAAAATTCAACGAGGTCGCATATTAATTTTCCAATTTAATCTGTAACCTCACCACGAATTGGGCGGTTAAAGGATAGGAAGCTATTAAAATAACCAATAAAACGTCCATTTAAATAAAACACGTGAATGAAAGTAAGAGCTTCGCCAGCAATGAGTTATCAGACAGAAATTTCCACGAAATTCTATTTAAATGAACATCTCTGATAGATGAGACGTCAGAACATTGGAAGTTGGCTGGTTGTTTCAGATAGGTCGCAATGTCAGGTTTGTACGTTTTACCTGCGACGTACCTAAGTCAGATTTTCTAATGGATTTCCACCAGATTCCCAAACTATTGATGTCGGAATCTGGTGGAAATTGGCTCGTAAGGACGCAGACTACAAGCATACCATGTTTCATTCCAATCTGTTAAATTATATTATTGAACCACAAACAACATTCACACACAAACATAATATTAGTAGGATTCAGTCTTGTAACTATATAATGTATAGTTATATAAAAACTAAAAAGACAACCGACTTCATGTATAAAAAAGCAAAATATAAAAATTTCGCTTCATCCAAGTGGATGACATATTTTTTTCAGTTTTTTTGACATAAAAACCTAACAACTTTACCGATTTTTATAAAATTTACATGGGACCAAGATTTATTTAAATCGGTTCATAAATGACGGAGTTATAAGGTAACAAACATAATAAAATAAAAAAACAAAAAATAAAAACAGTCAAATTGAGAACCTCCTTTTTTGAAGTTGGTTGATAATAGTTGAGCCATTTAAGAAACGCCTAAAGAGATAGGTATAAGAGATAGATAGGTCAATTGATTTTTTTAATGAACAAACTTTAGTATCTTAAAGTTTCAAATAAAGCTGGTGGCACAAAGCAGCAGTCAAACTACACTGACTGGTCACCCGACATCACCCGAGTTACTCCAGGATTAAACTTTTAATTAAGGGATTTCCAGTGCCATAATCATTTCCCTAAGCCAGTGTTCGGGTGTAATGGCGTAAAAACTCATTCACAAAATTAGCTATAAGCCGGGTTGGGCTCGGATTTCATTTTAAAGCCGCATTTACACAGAAAACGGTTAGTATAATATTAACTTTTAAAATTTTTAAAAATAAAATATATATTGCAAGACAATTCACATAACACCATCCCAAACTAAGCATCGCTTGTATTTTGGTGACTAGATGACTGATAGAATACTTATATATTTTTAATACATACCTACTTATGATACTTTATAACACCCAGACACAGAACATACACGTATGTTCATCACACACATGTTTGTCCTTGGAGGGAATTGTACCCACAACCTACAGCGCAGAAGGCAGAGCTACTACCAACTGAGCTGACAGGCAAGTCCATCGTGGATATTCAAACATTTTACAATCCTAGCAAAGACATCAGTTTATCCCGTAATCATAGCATAATGCAACTGTGCTGAAATATCGGGAGAAGGACTCGCAAAACAAACACACAAAAGACATGGTTTATATAATGTTTATAGTGAAAATTGAGTAAAATATTCATGAACAGAGCGTTTCCTTTATCTTACAAAAAACTACTTACAGACAACACTAACAGATATTTGCGTATTTTACAAACCCAGCAGAGTACTATCCTAGGGAGTACCTAGGTCTTGTAGAAGCTTTTACCAAAATCGTTTATCTTTTGAATCGATTTGGCGCACTCCACCCGTACCTGCTTTCTACATAAAATCGTAGAGTCAGGCTTTGAATTACTTTATTGTGCTGCTGATTTGAAGCCCTAAACTAACAATGAGTGCCCTTAAAATTATTTACAAGAGGTTAACTGGGTTATCTGGAGTTTATAAAGTGTTTGAACATGTATTCAGAATAATAATTGGCTTTTTTATTATTTGCGTGACAAATAAAGGCCTCTTTATTCCTTGGTTATTTATTCGTTCATAAAATAGTTTGTTAAAGAGATATCTATTATCGTACAATTGGTTTTCCATGGGTATCTTCGTAAAATCGATTATGTTACCCAAATTATAATCATAATTATGTAAATCACATAATGTAATATTTTTTGACAGAAATCTTACGTGGTCTTTTTTTGTCGTATTTAACACAGTCCACCAAACACCCATCAATAAAATAAAGGTTGTATATCCGTATACCTAAGTTGTTGTATACGGATGAATGATTTAAAACAACATAAATAGGTATCCCTCGTGGTGGAAGATGGACAAAATCCTGGAACAAAGAGAAAAAGGCAGTCTCAGAGACTCAGAGTCAGAGCCACGTCTCGCCTTTTATCTATTATAGCTCTCTTTGCTTAGTAATACAGAAAATACCTTTCATTGTAAATCCATAGACTATCATCTCTATTTGAATTCTCTATAAAGCAAAGATACATAATGACGAGTACTGACTAATTCTGGCTTTGCGGCTTCATAAAGAAAATCAAACGAATAAAGTTTTATAATCACTTTTGAGGGATTAAAGAACTAACATTATAAGCTAGCTGCTGCACGCGGCTTAGCCTGTGAAGTACCTACCAAGACAAAAAGTACCTTATATGTTATTTTAGTTCCAAAACTATATGTATGCCAATTTGATTTAAATCGGCTCAGATATTATAACGTGATTAAATAACAAACAAACATCAACCCAAATTTCACATTTATAATAATACGTATGAGTTATATGTAGCTTATAATACCTACATATGTAGATGCCGGTCTGATCTGCTGGTTCAGAAATAGGTACTGGTAAGTGTCTGGTAGACAAGTGCCGGTGTCATCCACTACAGCTTTCCAAGATCTCGCTAGAGGTTTACGGCAGATGTGTATTGGTAACAACTGCAAACCTAAATGAAATGATATTCAAACAATCGAGCCTGGTCAGCCCACCGTCTAGCTAACTGCTACTTCAGGACAACGCTAGACCACACACTGTACAACAGGCGGTCGCAAATTTAGAGGAGCAGTAGTTCTGGCAACTGCATGGGTAACAACTTCAAGACCTATTATTAGTAGGACGTAGTATCGGACTAGAGCGAGTACGCCAATCACAAAACATTACGATCGTTATATGACTGTCTGTATTTCTCAGGTATCCCAAACTTAATAAGGAAGGTGTCAGGTGGAGCGACGTTGGAATTGTGTCGATCTTGAATGCAAATTAGCAGGTCCGCCTTGCTAATGGAGGTACTGGTGGCCTCTTTCATAGGACGGGCCACTAACGCTGGTTTTACAGTCTGTTGAGACCGTTGGATTCGAAAACAGCCTGGGGTATACTCAAGCTCGATACAATCGATGTATCGATACAATAGTCGTGAAAAATCCTATTCTAAGTTACACCATTTCGACTTTTCTTCTTCGTTAATAAATTATATTAAATTAAATCTTTATTTCAGACTACATTATGTCCATAATATACATAAAATTATCATAAACATTAAAAATCTTCTACAGACCTCTTAATCTACATACATAATAATCAATTACAAAATAATATGTATAATAGTTAAAACAAAGAAGTACATTAAAAGACTTACACAAATTTATTTAGAATATATACTTTATATATACTATACTATATACTTTATATACTCTATGTTATTATTATTAGTGAAAACGTGCATCCTTGAGTAGTGATACATATAAATGCAGTCGAACCTATTTGCGAACACGCTGAGAATGCTATTGGAGCGGGCTCGGACCCTGCTCCCCGCTTACGCATGGTGGTGTAGAAGCAGTCCACACGCGCCTCGGCGAACATCCCTGACGCGCTACAGAATCGAGGCAGCCCCATCAACATCCTGAACCAGTTATTGTATTGAACACGTAAAGCGCTGTACTGCTTTTGCGTATGATTCACCCACATGATGCAAGTGTAAAAACTAGAACAGTAGGCTTTGAAGAGAGTTGTTTTTACTTCTCTAGAGCAGCGAGTGAACCTGCGGGCTATCATGTCCGCTCTTACAGACAGCGCCCTCCGTTCCCTCTCAATGTCAACATTATCCTCCAAGTCAGAGGTAAGGTAATGACCCAGGTATGTGTCATAATGATGTCAGTTTTGCCAGTATCAAGTGATTGTTTGATAATAAAGTCTGTCGAATAATCGATCGTCATTTGTATATTCTGAACGTCATCACGGAATGGCCATTTTCTCGGGATTCCTCGTCGTTCAAATCACAATGCATCATAATACACTTATAATTCAATTGTCCATACTAGTGCTATGAAGTCACAATTTATTCATTAAAATTTCGCTAAGATTACTGAATAAAATACTAAAAAAAATAATTAATTTAGAAGTGCTATGTTACTTGATGAAATTACAAACGAAGAAGCTCATAATTTCATCTCGTTTTGATTGATGGAACGACTGACATTACTTAGACAATCGATTTCGTAATCCTATAAAGTAGACCATACGATAATTTGAATTTGACAATGAAATAAATGTCAGTTTGAGTGAATTCGATGAACGTCGACTTCATCGACGTCGTTCGACGACCAGGACGTCACTTGGCAAATCAATTTCGATATATCGGAACTATAATGCCGTTGATTTTTTTATCGAATTCAGTCGCATTGATTGTTTTGTTGTCAAATATAACGGCGCGGTGCCAGCCGTTATGCACCTGCAACCGAAACGACACCGCATATACTGATTCGTCTTTCTTGCGGGTCCTGTCGGCAAGGTCGAGAGGTTAGTGTGGGTATCTGAGAAGGCCTGCGTTATCAAATAGAATCCCAGGCAGAGTGACGTCAGTGGAGAGGAAGCTTCACCCACCTCTTGCTGGAGTGGATCCATGAACGAAAGTTTTCAATTACAAATAACTGCTCTGTAACTTGACTGACGCCTTAGTCATCTTCAACAGATGAACAAAGACCAATGATGATGATGTCAAATATAATTTATCTGATAAATCGTTTATCGATTTCAAGGGTAGAAATAAGATACCCCGTGCTCTAAATGTAAGTGGAATCAATATGAATTCCGTAAATAAGCTCCATCTATTAAGACTAACTGTTTCTTGAGACTCGCCATATTAATATGCCTCAAGCACTACAGTGTTTTGTAAGTATATGGTTCTACCTAATTAAATAGCGGTCTACCTTAATGGTTCTACCTGTTATATATGTATATACATAGATGCGAAGCCTTGCTTATTGCCGTGCCTCTGAACTCAGTAATATCTCTGCATTCTGCACTGTGTTCATATCTGGATGTTATATAGAGTACCGTAGAGGTAGAGATTTTTTATATCAGTCACATGGTTTTTATAGTTTTAGCTTTGCTTAGAACTAGATGGTGTTGTGTGAATTGTTCAGCAATATTTCTGTATATTTACTTGTACTATATTTAGTTGTTTGTTTTATTTAAATGTTCTTAAAATTTTCAATCATTTATTGGTTTTTCTATTGTCTGCTATTATATTATATATATATATTACTCACTTATTTTTTTAACTACAAGTGAAAACTTTGAATTTTCCCTCTGTATAAAATATATACTTTGTATATATGTTATGGTTCATAATTATCACTATACCTACATACATAGTTTTCCTATAACGAATAATAGGAAGAGTTTTTTATAAGAATATGACTCCAATGTTTGGTTTTTCGATATTACGCCAATGACATAAATAATAAACATTAAAGGCGGACAATTCGCACAACACCATCCCCAAACTAAATTTATATTATGAGAACCAGAAGATTGTTATAATACATATATACTAAAATACATACGAATGAATATAAAACAATGCGTATGCGTCTGGATTTGACTCTCCAGATAGTGTCCGATTGGGGCGATTCCAATCTGGTTAAGTTCAACGCATCCGAAACGCAAGCTTGTCTCTTTTCGGCGAAAAAAAGTGAGTTTCTCCAAGTCCCCGTTTTCCGAAATGTACCGGTAACTATAGAAAATCATCTCGAACTCTTGGGTGTTTTACTTACACGGACTCTCAATTTTGGCTCCTATATCGAGTCCAAGGCCAAAACTGCTGCCATGAAGCTTGGCATCTTCAACAAGGTGAGGCAATACTTCACACCTGGACAGCTTTCCACTTTATACAAAGCTCAAGTCCGGTCGGGTATGGAGTATTGCTGTTATCTATGGGATGGTTTAGCCAAACACCAGCTGGCTGCCTTGGACTCGATCGAGCGTAGAGCATTGAGGATGATGGGTGAACAGCTTAACGCTGAGACTAAGTTCCAGTCTCGAGCACCGTCGTAAAGTTGTTTGCCTTTCGATCTTTTATAGGATACATTTCGGAGAATGTGCCCAGGAATTACATGGTCTGATTCCACCATCTCCTTTTCACACCAGGACAAGCAGACGTACCGCTCAATACCATTCATACCTTGTCAGCCTACCACCCTTAAAAACAAAGCGCGTTGCTTCCACATTTATAATGCGTACAGCCAAGGATTGGAGTGCTTTGCCGTCGTCTGTCTTTCTTCAGGAAACTACAATCAACTACAATCTAGGTCTCTTCAAGTCTCGAGTAAAAAGGTGTCTTCTAGACCTGCGTGCTCCATCGTCGGCCACATCGTTTCTTAAGATCAGGCGAGATCGTGGTCAAACGTAGGTTTATTGATGATAAAAAAAAACCAGGTACAGAACAAACATCTACACAAATGTTTGTCCTATAATATCATATCTCATCATTTTGTATCTCATTTGTAAAAATTGTTATAAACCCAATGTTGTACAAACATAAATAAAAATACTTTATACTTTCATCATCATATCAGCCTTTAGAAAGTCCACTGCTGGACATAGGCCTCCCCAATTGATTTCCAGGAAAAACGATTTTGAGCCCTCTCCATCCAGAAACTTCTTGCGATCTTTACAATGTCGTCAGTCCATCGGGTGGGGGGTCGTCCTACGCTTCGTTTTCCTGTCCTTGGTCGCCAACTTTCGAGAACTTTTTCTCCCAAACGGTTACCAGTTGTGCGAGCTATATGGCCTGCCCATTGCCACTTCAACTTGCAAATTTTGAGTGCTATGTCGGTGACTTTGGTTCTTCTAGGAATTTCCTCGTTGCGGATTTTATCACGTAGTGAAACACCCAACATAGCTCTCTCCATAGTACTTATACTTTACTTTATCAATGAATCGATTTTGGCTAAGGCGTAGGTAAACTACCGCACTGTTTTTCTTTTATCTTTCTTTTTTAATTAGGTATAACATACTTATTTTAATTGCATACGGCTCCTTATAACGTGCCCGTCTTTAGTGTCAGATCTTTTACTGTAGTTTTAAGCTTTATTTGTGTGTTTAATTTCCTTATTATAATTTCATAATTAAACTATTATTATCATAAAGGGGGGGATAAGATATAAAATGAAATGTTTGTGTATAAGGAAGATCGTGATCTTCATGGCCCCACAGACACCTGGCCCGGACGTATCTTTGATCACGCTTAAGACCTTTATTACCACCCAAATAGACTTAGGTTGCAACTACGAGCTATATTAACCGAAATTAAATTGCAATGATATTTTAGTAACAATTATTGCTATAATAAAAAGAATAATAAATGATGACGGACATTTCACACAGCATCATCTGGCCCCAAAGTAAGCAGAGCTTGTGTTATGGGTACCACAGATGACTGATACTTATATACGTTTTTTTGTAAATATAACATATTATACAAATACTTTCAGAACATAATAAACATTGGTCTCGCGGCGGGAATCCGTAACCTTTTGAGCAATTAGTAGGACTTTTACAACTATTACAAGAAAGTAGCTACAATAGAAATGCTACAGCAATATCTGCGAAATAAAATCATAAAAAAAACTCTCATTACTGAAGCTACCCGCTGCCTATTATTACTTGTGTCTGGTGGGCGAGGCAAAATACAGGCTAAAATATAAAGTATATTTTTGCCAAATTATAATTACGCCAAATAATTTAGCTAAGATATTAGCATACAAAGAATGCAGAATAGTGATCTTCATAGAATCAATACTAGAAACAGAAAAAAACAATACGTCTCTTGGTTTCGACCCGCCCCGACCTCGCCCCGGCTTCGCACGGGTGCAATGTTGATACTAAATATACTACAGAATGTCTTTATATACAACGTTATCTAAGAGAATAACATAGACTAAGAGATAGTCATATACCATTGCAGATTTTTGTGTAGACCTTTTTGAGGTGTAAAATACTGTAGTACATTATTTTGATCTATCTCGTAGGGTTCAGCCAGCGTTTGCATTGCAAAAAAATGTGTTTATTTACGACACCACATTAGAAACCTCTAAAATTATCAGTGTTTCTCTACTATATTATGCATGTTTTATACATATAAACCTTTCTCTGGAATTACTCTATTAATAGGTAATAGGTACTCTGTTAATAGGTAAACCTACAGGTAGGTAGGTATTTTAAGGTTTGTGGTCGTTAAGTATAATTTATTATACATCTATGGGCGGAAGCACGTCTAGGATGCAGAAGTTTGCGAGACAAATTATAATAATAATAATTGATGGACATTTCACACAGAATCATCTAAGCCCCAAAGTAAGCAGAGCTTTGTGATATGGGTCCCACAGACTGATATACTACTAATTTACTCTTTTTTGTAAACACATACATATTATACATAGAAACACCCAAACCCAAGACAAATACTTGCAAATCATACAAATGTTTGTATGATATGCAAATATTTATGTCTCGGGGTTTGGGTGTTTCTATGTATAATATGTATGTTTTTACAAAACAAGTATATATGTAGTATATCAGTCATGTGGGACCATAACATGAGTCATAACATGCACTGTTTACTTTGAGGCTAGATGATGATGTATGAAACGTAATTTTCTGTGGTATTATTATTTTACTGGGCATTTGTACTACTCACAGTAAACATATACACAGTAAGATAAACTCAAGAAAGCAAACCTCATTTAGAGTACCGTATTGGAGATCGTGCAATGCACGGATCCACTCAAATTTGGCTTCATCGAGCGATACTGTATTTTTATGAAGTGACAAATATAATCCAAATACAAATAAAGCGCCAGGCTCTATATTGCCAAGGGAAGGAAACACGGAATTGGAATACGATAGAAAAGTAACAAGGGCAAAGTTTGGCGAAGGTAGTATTCTTAGTATTATTTAAAGCATACATTAAAGGTAGTCTTTTGAAGAAAGCTTATTATAATATAGATGACTATATTGTTGATAAGAATGCATGGCCTCATGTCGCTCTGCCGTCAGACAGTTAACCGACACACTTGAAATGTATAAACTCTCTTGTATTAGTATTTCGTAGTTAAGGTAGTTATAAGATGGATCATATAAAAAAGCGTTAGGACCAAGACGAGTTTCTTGCCAATTCTTCTCGAGCTTGGGTTAGGATGAATTGGCACCTAAATTCACCTAGTATGTAAGACGTTTCAAAGTGATCCTTGTGATTGTATTGAATAAAGTATCTTTTGACTTTGACTTTTGACTTGACTTCTGTGTTCATGACAATTCTTCAGAGATTTAAAATACATACGCTTAGATTATTTCCAGTGATAAATAATATAAAATAATTGTAATAAACAATACTAGCCTCAACCAAATCGTCCGGCGGTGAGTATTGGTACACCATTATCACAGGACCCCGATCCTAGTTTGGGTACCAATGTTCGTCCAATCAGTAACAAAAAACCATAGTTTAAGGAGGTGGGCGTTGAGGCTGCTACACAGTTTTGAAAACTTTTGCAGTTTCATCGTTGTATTTAGTTTTCAGCACACAATGTACATTGTTTTGAATAAATAATTTTTATACTTTATACCAATAATTATAGAAATATATAAATATATATATGACGAGTTTCTTGCCAGTTCTTCTCGGGCTTCGGTTAGGATGAATGGGCACCTAAATTCACCTATGTAAGACGTTTCAAAGTGATCCTTGTGATTGTATTGAATAAATTATCTTTTGACTTTGACTTTGATATTAATTGGGTTTAGTTATGATTGTACATTGATTACTTTTGTTTGATATTCTCATATAAAATTCATTAAAAAAAATACCGCATGTCATAATGCACTGATATTTGACAAAAGTCCGTGCATAAACGCGTATTAAGTTTCATCTCTGAATTTAAGCTCTAGTGAGACTGCTATTGCATTTTCTAAAATTTACATTACTTATGAAATTTTTACAGTAATGTTTAGTGTAAGAAAAAACGTAACGAATTTTTTTATGATTGAGTTGAATATCATTAATAGTGAATGTCTGAACTTCGATAGACGAAGCTATGAATGAATGACACTGAAAGTGCCATGGAATTTTCCAGAATGTTATTTGCGTTTTAGGAAAATGCCATGGTTTTTAGGGCTCCGAAATCCACAAGGAACCGTTATAGTATCCGTCCTATGTCCTATGTCCGTCCGTCTGTCTGTTTGTGTATCTGTCCGCCCCCGGCCCCTCTTGCTCGGTGACTTTTGGTTTTATCGTGATACAATTTTGCACGGTAATAGGTATTAGTGACGTATTAGTGACCGCTACAAAGTTAAGAAGTAAAAGGTTTTTAGGGAACCCTCCAGTTCATGTAATGTAAAGTTATTTTGTTTATTAATTTGATACCCCATCGTGTGGTAAAACGGTCATTGGATAGGTCATTTAACTATACTTTCACAAACAGATTTTTTGAGATTTTCGATTGATTTATATATATTTTAGCTTTGAACTGTCCATATTGAAAGAAGTCTGTATTACCCCCCTTCACCCCACCCTCTACTAGGAAATCAATGATAGCTAGGATAGTAAGGCTTAACCAGATTTTGAGCAACAGCTTCATTTGTAAAAATTAAAAAAAAGGAGACCTCTCATTATTATCCTTAATGACTTTGGACAAATATAATTTGGCCATGTCATGTGACTCATGACCGGAAAATCTCATCATATAATTAGAATTACCAGTTTTAAATTTTCAAAAAACTGGGCTAAAGAAATATCTACCTTGCTATAGTTCCAAGTCAACGGTTCCACGTGTACCTTAGCAGATATACATACAATATACTTATCTACCCACATACAATAACCTTGGATACAAGAAGTCGGTAATATATTCATGCAAAAAGAAACTTGACAAAACATTTTTAGACGCTCAGTTGCCGAATCCAATTGTACGAATAAGGCTGTATTAAATTCGGTTCGAGTATGACTGACTGACACCGAAAACAATGAACGTTAGATTTAAATTATTATTTTGGGCTTTCATTTGGAATGGAATGCTTTCAAAGGCCAGTTTGGCCGTTTCACGAAACTAGTCGGCCACTGTTGATTAGTTCCACTATGCGGATTCAGCGCTTCAGACCTTCAAAACACTGGCCCTTTGATAAGTTATTTATCAAAAAGGTAGACGCAATTAGCTGTTTTAGGAAAGGAATCCTTAGCTTCTGAATTCAGTATGATTGATTATAGCATAGATCAAATGTAAATGAAAACTTTTGAATTGTAACGAGTAGTATAAAATGAAGTCGCTTCCGCTGTTTGATTGCTTAGATCATTTAAAATACTCAACGGATTATAATGCAGTTTTCAGAGAGTGATTCAAGAGGAAGGTTTATAATACATACATAATATACTAGTCGAAAAATTTTAAGATTTGTAAAGTGATGTCGTAACAAACATATTTTTGTGCGCTTAAACCGCAAACGCTGGCTAAACCTTACGAGATAGATCAAATTAATGTACTACGAATACTTAATTAATTAATGTATTGTCATTTTAAAAAGATCGATAAGAAAATCCACGATGATATATACATATATATATATATATATCTCTCTAAGAACCCACACTAACCATTTTTATATTTTACGTATTACAAAAAAAATATGTGTTATTTACCAAGCTATATTATACAAAACAGTATTAATCAGCCCCCAGATGACTGATGGAATAAATGTTTTTAAACACATACTTATGATATATAATAACACCCAGACATAGAAAAAACACATATGTTGGTAGTAGTAACATTTAAATTTTATATAAATTATAAAATATAATTATAAATTATATTTATTATATATATATTTATTTATAATATTACTAGCTACTGCCCGCGGCTTCGCACGCATGGTACCGACATAAAAAGTAGCCTATGTCCTTTTCCAAAGTCCCATATATCTTTATACCAAATTTCATCAAAATCAGTTCAGCGGTATAGGCGTGAAAAACAAACAGACAGACAGAGTTACATTCGCATTTATAATATTAGTTAGATTAGATGCCAGAGCATAGGCATTGGATTATGCTCTGGTATTGGAGCATAGATATAAGACTTTAATCTTATAATAACACAAATTCAACACTATTCCTAACTACCCATAATATAACATCTTGTAAAATGGAATCAATAAATTTTATTGGCTCTACAGTATCACCGCCAGTAGACTGCCATAGCTAAGTGAAGACAGAATGTAATGTTACATTATAAAAAAATATTAGAACCCGCTCACGAAGACGCTACGTGGTGCGTTTTTGAGCAGCCAATCAAATGTTTTGAAGATATATATGTCAACGCACTATGGTTTTAAAAACAAGCCAGTTTTAAACACCAGTGAACTTTTAGTATATACGTTAAGATGTTTATCTAAGCTAAGACCGAATTTTAGTAAGCTGTTGATCAGACCTTGGGCTTTGAAGATAGCCTACAGATCTCTTCAAGGTCAAGCAGCTCATGTATCACAATTTTAGCCTGCTGGATTATGTCTAAAACTGAAACTGCGCACGATTGACTTTAAAAAAGAATTTTATTACTGGTTTTCGTGGCACATCGCATGGAGTATAACCGTAGACTACATTGTATTAAACTACCCTATGATTTATAAAATAAAATATATTCCTACCATAAACAAATACAAGTACCCTAACTTCTAAAAAAATTGCCATAGATAAAATTAACATTGACATTGACAAGTTTGACAGTTAATTAAAAATGCGTCGCTAACAACAACAAATAAATAATAAATCTTCATTCAACAACAACAATGGCATTGCATTGATGATCACAGGCAATAGATTTAAAGGAACTTGTCAGTTTATCATACCGTGGACCTTTAAGATACCATACGTAACTCATCAATAACAAAGATCGCAATCGCAAAGATGTATCGCAATTTGAGTAGATATTGGTGGCAATTCGTTTGGTTCATATCTAAAATTTGGAATTGTCTAAAATATATTTACTTAGTCATAGCATTTGTAAAACCCATTCGTTTGGTTCCATCTAACTAAATTAGGAACGCTTAATTACGTTAGATAAAATAAAATTAGGATAAGTTGTTAGCAGCAGAATACCAAAGGTTAATTTTACAGTTCAAAACCTAAACTTAGATAAAATTAGTTAGGTTGGTGCCAACAGAATTGAGAGCATTGTATTGGTTACTAAATGTATTTACAGGTAAATAAAAGTTCAGGGTTAAACCGGTTTCAGTTTCTTGTAAACATATATTATAATCCCATTTAAAAACTTATTCTTCATCAATGTATTGATGACAAATTTGCCAGTGCCAAGTGTATGTTTGATTATAAAGTCTCAGTCGAGTGTCGTAATTTAATTTACCTATTCTAAAGTCATCGCGGAATGACCGTCTAGAATTTTCTAGGGATTCCTCGTCGTCCAAATCGTTCAAATTGCATACACTTATAATTTGATTGTCTATATTTATGCTATGAAGGCACCATTTTTTGATTAAAATTCCGCTAAGATTACTGAATAAAACGTGCAATAGCACGCGAAGAAGAGCACTTTATTTTGACATGTGACTCTTTTACCTGAAATCCTACTGCTGTTTACCACACTGTGGTGTCATATTCCTATGATATATTAAGGCCACTCAATTACATACCAGTATCTTTATTACTGCATAGAACGACTACGAATTCAGCATTATAAAGACAAATTGTGGAAACGCAGCGATCAGTGTAAAGTTAAATTGAGTTCATTATCTGTAACGGCGTAGACTGAGATAAAAAAGTGCTTTAAAAGACCCTTTTCAATCAGAGCTAGCAGACAAATAAAGCTGCCTACAATAAGGAGAATGTTTTCCAAATGTCAGTAGTAAATTCGTCGGCATCAACTGGTCACCGCACTCTTCAAGACACGCAAGAGTGGATTATGAAAAGATCGAAAGGACTCGCATCCAGGTTCTAAACAAAAACAAAAAGTCACGAAATTACATATTTTTTTTAAAACGGCTGGAGTGATTTCGATGAATTTTTTAGGAAATATTTAGTCTGGCCTAGCGGGTGATCCTGTGAAGTTTGGTAGCAATCAGATCAGCAGAACTTTTTTTTGCGTCAATCAAACTTTGAATGGATATAGATTATGTATAAGGAACGGATAAAGGTTACTTTTTATGTACTATGCATGCGAAGCCGCGGGCAGAAGCTAGTGTAATACAGGAAAAACAGTTGAGCTTTTGAAACATGTTAATTAATCCAACTGACCAGATCATTTCCATAAAGAGAAGCGTCCCCAAAACACTGGCGGCATTGCCACATTAAATACCAATGCCAAAACGCTGGACCAGATAGGAGCCAGCTCTTTTGTCACAATACCTATATATTTAATACACTTCAATGAATGCAGGTTGTGTGCCTTTACGAACCCAAAGTTTATTCAGATACCTAGTGTTTGTTTTGACCCAAACTTTTCTCCTAAGTCGACCTCAAGATCACACCTGCTGTACGGCCTGTCTAGGTCACATTTGAATAACATTAGCATACTTACGAGTAAGTAAGTATATTGTATGTGTGTTTGTGTATGTACTATATATAATGTTATCTCTGCTGGCCTATTCGCCAAACCGAACCGAATGCAGTTTAGGGGAATGTGTCTTGCATTACGGTTTCCTTGCGATGATTTCCTATTAAAAGTAGTTTTTTTTTGGTAAGTCTGACCAACTCTAAAAATGTATGCTATTTAGGTACTAAAACTTTTTTGGTTTGACAACCTTTGTGGCGCAGTGGGATAAGGCCTGAGACGCAGAATGTTGCGTGTTCGATTTCCGCCGCGGGAAAAATGTTTGCATGATCTGCAAGTATTTGTCTCGGGTCTGTATGTATTTTAAAAAAATACTATATCAGTTATGTACTTACTTTGGGGCTAGATGACGCTGTGGGAAATGTTAGGCATTATTTATTTATGGTTTATTCCATTTAAGTAAATATTTACTAGGTAGGTAAAGTCACAGCACAAAATAGTCAAATTTTGAGTATACAAGATGAAATTGCGCGGCCGAAATTCTTATTGTTATGAAAATTGAAGATCTTATTTTATTCAATACCCTTCGGCGACGAGTATTCTCTACATCTAAATTTGACTGATTTCATGAATTGTTATCCTATCATCGAAATTCAGAAAAAACTCTAAGGTTGATGTTATTAAATAATTTTATTTATTTTATCTACTCCCCTCATTGGTTATTTAAAAAAATTGTATACTAGTTAAAAGAATATACCCAACAGAATTGAAAACGCAAAGGTTGCTTACTTTCACAACTGCGCAACTATGGAGTTGCCAGCTATAAACAGGTGAGTAAATGGCTATATACGTGAAGCAAAAACTTTGTACCTTTGGAGTATGAAATTTCGCACACTTAAAGTTTATATAGAGGAGTGCAGAATGCTGATATTTTTCAAATTATGCATAAAAAATACATTAATTATTATTAATTAATTATGGTCGAATTTCGACCAGTGGGCAGCCACTAGTCTTTTTAATTACACACATAAAATACTTTATAGCACTCAGTCACAGAACAATCACCATGTTTGCCACACAAATGTTTATCCTGGGAGGGAATCGAACCCTCAACCCTACTGAGCTGACAGGCCAGTCAATATTAATAAATTTAAGTGCCTTCATCATTTTAATTTCATTAATTTCATTTAGTTAATCTCATGAATGTGTCTTTCCCAATTTAAGCTACTGTCAAACCACATTCCTAAGTATTTGACGCTATCGGCTTTAGGGTAATATTGTGAATTAAAATAAAATATATTGAGTTAAAAAATTCAAAATGAAAAAGCAGTAGTCGCAGAGCGATGTTGCTAAAGTGAGTTAGCAACATCGCTCATATCTTATTTAAGTAGTGACTAAAGTGATCCAAAGGTTAAAAAAACTTCCTCATATCTTTGAAAGACTTATCCAATGATTTGCTACACGAAGGGGTAGTTAAGTAAATAAAAAATCAACCTCTCTTTACTTGTCGTGTCTGCTTAAGTATTACTTACGCTAGTTTTATGTATAATTTAGACTATTTTGTAGCATTTACATTACAAAGCTTAGTGGTTCTTAGAGGTAAGTATAACATTAAATGTGTTTTTATAATATTTTTTTTTTTTTTTTTCTTTTTAGATTTTTATAAGTTTTTATTATGAATAAAAATATGCACTTATATATATTACCGTATAATATTTCGTTTAGAATAATATAACATTGATTAGGGGCGGACAGACAGACAGTTAGACAGACAGACACCGTAAAAATGGCAATGTTATTTGATGAGATTTTTACCATATGTTACTTTAAACGGGTATTGAATTGGTGCAAACATTGGTGAACTAGAACTAGGACAAGACCTAGTGGCCACTGATAGCAAAATTTTGATTTAACACTACCCGATAAAATACGTCTCGTTTTCCCACTGCTGGGCGTGGTCATGTTCACGACCAGACTTCTTTTACAAAAGCTATTTGTTCCCTAAAAAAACCATTCAACGTGGCAATGCCGCTAATGTCGTCGGGACGCTGCCTCCAATGATCTGAATCACTTGATCTATCTATAGATCATTTTAAAGATAGCTTCCTTGACAGTACGACTGTGCCATCAGTATTTTATATTATTGTTTATAATTCTGTACATTTCTGTAAATACAAAGGTTAATAATGTGGATCTGGCTGTAGTTGCTTGATATTACACATGTCTCGTAGAACATGTTTGCTACTGTATACCTAAGAGTTTGTCAGGTCTCTTATCGTCACGTCAATTTACAAAAAAAGTTAGGAAAGCCTTATAATAATTCAAGTTCTCAATCCTAATAAACAACTTGAACTTTCATAAAATGAAAACCCGAGAAGTGACAGTCAATTTACGTTTTCAACTAGCGGCGACATCAAACGCTGCGCATACACACAGAAAGCAGGTTCCCGGCACCAGCGAAACTAGACCGTTGAACAATACTTACGACTTAGGAAAATACTTATTTTTATAATTCACAATGAGTTTACTGGATATGTCCACTGCAGACGTGTCAAATGTGAATTGTCAAAATTTCACAGACGAAAAGTCAAAAATACTTAAGAAGATGGCGCTTTGCGCATCGTCAAAGCGAGGAGCACTTTTTACATTAGACTTACCGACTTATCTATTTAGAATTTTGTACCTTACCTGTTTGTACTCAATCAATCACTGAACCAATGAAAATATTCTATATTCAATAAAATCACAAGAACCACTTTGTATCATCTTCTTACATGCTAGTGAATCAATGCTAGTGCCGGTTCCTCTTAACCCCAGTTTAAAGAGAATCCGGCAAAAAACTCGTTTAGTTTTACCATTTTTTTGTAAGATTCTTGCTATTTCTAGTATTCATTGATCGTATTTTTTTAAACAATTAAACATTTTTCTGAACATACTCTAGATTTCCATATTTTTTTTACGTATTCTCTAGTGCCCGTGTGCCATATATTGCATATAGTATATATTACACGAACAGTTACACAGCCCTCTTCTGCAACATAAATATATAGCTAATGGCCTCAATTCTGTTGGCACCAACCTTACTAATTTTGGCTGAAATTAGGTTTAGACTGTCAAATGAAACTTTGGTATTTTGTTGTTACCAACTTATCCTAATTTAATTTTATCTAATTTAATTAAGCGTTCCTTATATGGTTGGATGGTACCAACCGAATAGGTTTTACAAATGCTGTGACTAACTAAAATATATTTGAGACAATTCCTAATTTTAGAAATGAACCAACCGAATTGCCACCAATATCTGCAGCAATCCCCCACAACAGAATGCCGTAAGACTTGACGTATATCCGATTCTCGCCGATAATGAAAAAACAGTAACTTGTTTTTTGTGTAAAGAGGCTAAACTGCCACGTGCGACCGTTTGGATTTGCTGACGTGCTGGCAATACTGATAAGTTTTACCGAGTTTTCGGCACACTTTTTCCTCTGGTCATACGACTCAAAATGCGGATTTATTCTTGTGTGAAGAACATACTTACCTCCGCGTTTAACAGTAGTTTTCTACTCCAGCAAGTTCTGTTGAAATGATTTTACCTATTATACCCCCTTCAGGGATGATATTGCAAAAACGTTCAAACACATATTTCTTTATTTCTTTTCAAAAGCCTGAATATGAATTTTCAGATCCCTTACTTAAGGAAATACGAGTTGCCTAAACAAACTTTCATCCCCTATTTTACCCCCTTCAAGGTTGTTTTTTTGTGACAAAAAGCCTATGATCTCCCCCGAATGCAATGCATCTTCTTACCAAATTTCGTCAAGATTCGTTCAGCCGTTTAGCCGTGAAAAAGTAACAAACAGACAGACAGAGACACTTTCGCATTTATAATATTAGAATAGATAGGTGTGGTTCAGGTCACACTTGTTTATATGTGTCATTCGTTTTACATTTCTCCCACTCGTGGTGCTACTTATTTAGGTACGCTTCACTTTACAATGTGGCGAGACTTTCTGCAGCTGAATTCGGTTCCTAGTTTGTGCCACTTTTGTGGCAATAACACTCTTATTCGTTTTTGTAGACACATGCTGTTGCTCGAGTTATTCTGTTGTAAGTACATAATCAATCTGGGGAAAAGCAGCTGATATCGGTAAAATATTTGTTATTCAAAAAAGGTCAATACGTGCCATTTATAAAATGAAACCACGAGAATCTTTGAGAGATATATTAAAAGAAATTAATATTCTCACAATAGCTTCACAATATATAAATGAAAATTAGTTATACACACATAAAAATAGAGATGGGTTTCAGCAAAATCCTTAAGTGACCAATACTAGAATCCATACTAATCAATACATTCATAGAATCAATACTAGGAATAGACACAAATTATACATTCCTAGGTTTCGACTACAATAAGTAAATAAGTCATTTATGGGGAACACGGTGCGCTTCTATAATAAGCTTCCTGAAAATGCTACTAAACTACCTATTAAGAAATTAAAAGCATACATAAAAGGTATTCTTTTGAAGAAATCTTATTATAATATAAATGACTATATTATTGATAAGAATGCATGGCCTCATGTCGCTCTGCCCTAAGACAGTTAACCGACACACTTGAAAGGTATTAACTCTCTTGTATTAGTATTTCGTAGTTCAGGTAAGGTAAGGGATAAGATGGATCATGTAAAAAAGCGCTAGAACCAAGACGAGTTCCTTCTTCTCGGGCTTGAATTGGCACCTAAATTCACCTAGTATGTAAGACGTTTCAAAGTGATCCTTGTGATTGTATTGAATAAAGTATCTTTTGACTTTGACTTACTTGTCGAGTGTGGATGTAAGAGGCAGGGATTTGATCAGCATATTATGTCATGTCCCATTTTGAAGGAAGAGAAGAATTGCAGAGAGGAATGCAGAATAGCGGGAAAGGAAAGTGGTCTGTGTACATATGCTACGTCTCTATCGTTGTGTACGATTGTCCAGTGAAAGCCTTGTTGATATACGAATATTTTTTAAGTTTTATTGGATTACCAAACTGGAGCAGTTTGACACAGATGAAGGACGAATCAAGGTCTCCGAAGGCTAAAACTCTTAAAAGTTGCATTTGTCGACATACTTAGGTACTTTTCAATTGTTTTATTCCGCTAGTGCGTACAGCTACTTCTGATACGAGAACCATAGCAATGCAAATAGAACAGTATGAAACTGCCGAAAGCACTGGTGATCTAACGGTAGAGGCTCCGTTTTCCGATCTTAAGATCGAGTTCGAATCTGGTCATACATTAATGTGTGCTAAATACTAGTCCTTTCAAATGGTGAACGTCGTGAGAAAACCAGCATGTCGTAGAATCTCAAAAGTTGGAAGACATGTACTGTGCACGATAGGAGCCTCTGAGGTGCACTTAATCTTTTCACAGCAGGTTTGAAATAACTGAAGATCTAATAGCTAGTTCGTGCTACTACTTTTATATGAGTCTGTGGCCAAAGGCCCCTGTCCTGGCCTAACAACTTGTAAAAAGCCAGGAAACAGAGAAGCACGGATACACCCTCATGAAAATGCCAATGTCATCCAGGTACTGATAATGCACAGTGTTGCTTAACTTCGTTATCTGTTAAGCAAAACTGAGATAGCTATGCGTTGAGTGCTTCAAGTTTGTTCTAGACCTATCGCTAAGGTGGCTTGAAATCACACGGTCAAGGCCTAGTCCGAAAACAAGCGCTATTAGGTATCCTATGGGAGTAGCATCACCGCTGAGATTGGATCTGTTTAGACATACCACACACTGGGAATGGTTTAAATGTCTCTAACCCAACTTGTACTGTTCTGTTTTACATGCCATTTTTATATCCTCTTTCGTATTTGTTTTAATAACCTTCGTGCTTGGGTCTACTCAGTAATTTTCTTGTGTGTGTATATTCCAAATAAACGTATATTATTTTCTATTATCTACTCTTAATAATGTTATAAATACAAA
Source organism: Lampropteryx suffumata (assembly GCA_948098915.1). Classification (NCBI taxonomy): domain Eukaryota; kingdom Metazoa; phylum Arthropoda; class Insecta; order Lepidoptera; family Geometridae; genus Lampropteryx; species Lampropteryx suffumata. Next base: position 12,869,921 of record OX402565.1, on the reverse strand, counting down.
AGTAACTCTGTCTGTCTGTTTGTTACGTTTTCACGCCTAAACCGCTGAACTGATTTTGATTAATTTTGGAATAGAGATAGATGGGACCTTGGAGAAGGACAGAGGCACCTTTTTTATAGGTACCACGCGTGCCAGGCCACGGGCAGCAGCTTGTAATCTATAAATCTCTAGAAAAAATTCAAACCACGTCCATGGAGTCAATCAAATCACTCAAGTATTTACAAACTCTCTATGAAATTCAATAATGTCGGACCTGGTGCTAAAATAACCGTTTCTTTTATCACAAAATTCACAAATAATTTCCAGGAAGCAAATTAATAAAACCGCGACGGGATCGCGTTGCACAGAGTTTTATTAATGGGAGAAGAATTTAAAATGGAATTCATTCCTTTTAAAACGGGGAACTTAGTTAATAGTTTGTAGAAATGCGGCTCGGATGTCGGGTAAAGTGGTTAGTGGTTAGCTTTCGATTCACGTGAATTGATTTTACAATAGTCAAAAGTCTGCTTGAAAAAAGATTCTTACGCAAATAAAAAAATAAATAATGCCGGTCATTTAACAGCGTCATCTAGCCCCAAGACATGCAGAGGTTGTGTTATGGGTACAACATGACTGATATACTACATAAATATACTTTTTTTTGTAAATACATACATATAGGAAAGTACTCAGACCCTAAACAAATACTTGCAGATCATACAAACATTTGTCCTGCGGTGTCAATCGAACCCGTAACATTCAGCGTCTCAGGCAGGCCTTTGCCCACTGCGTCACAGAGGTCGTCGTTATACGAGAATGTAGTTTACTGATAAAAGAGGCTTAGTGGACTTGGAAGCTGAGACAAGGAAACTCCGCTGGTTGTCTTGGCTACTCTCCAAAAAACAAAGAAAAATACCAGCTTTTTTTATAAATGTTACTCATGGGCACCAAAAATGCAAATAGTCCATAAAAAAAACTCAATCTTAGCTCGAAACTCGAGCCGAAGAATACGAGTTTTGTGTCTATTTACAATAATCTAACTATCTTCATATAATGCTACCTGATGACAATTTTGCCAATGTCAAGTGATTTTCTTCTTCTTTGTTAATGGCCTGTGACATACTAATGTCAATTTTACCAATGTCAAGTGTTTATAGTTTATAGTCAGTTTGTTTGTTATTAGTCTTAGTCGATGGTCAATTGTCAATTGTAGACGTCACGCGGAATGGCGTCTAAAATTTTCTTGGGATTCCTCGTCGTTCAAAACACATTGCACCACAATACACATATAATTCAATTATCCATACCCGTCCTGTAGTTACAATTTATTCATTAAAATTCCGCCAAGATTACTGAATAAAAAATGCAATAAAACGGGTAAAAAATATTAAATTAGCAGAGCTATGTTACTCGATGAAATGACAGACGAAGAATCCGTCAAGTGATTTTTTTTGTTATAATATCGTCACAGAGTCACAATCTATTGTCAAAACGTCATCGCAGGATGGTCGCCTAGAATTTTCTTAGATCTTGCGTCGTTCAAATCACAAGGGAATATAATACACTTCTAATTAAATTGATTCCACTTGTGTTAAGAAGTCAATAAACAATTTATGATTAAAATTTCACCAACACTTTTTAATAAAACGTGAAAAAATACGAGAAAAACTAATTAAATTAGAAAAGCTATGTTACTTTGTGAAATGTCAAACGAATAATCTTCTTCGTGTCATAATAATGTCAATTTTGCCAATATCAAGTGTTTATATTGTTTATGGTATAGTGTGACAAAGTCGTATCTTGTCGTTTGTCATTTGTGGTTTTATATAAAATGGTGTCACTGCATATATAATAATTATACTGATCAATTTTGCTCCAATCACAAAAAAACACAAAGCTTTTATTTCCGAGTCAATAACTCTAGTTATATTTACATAATTACTTGTTTTCGGTAAAACTTATAATACAATAGGTTGCTTTTGTCAGTTTAAGAGTTCTCGCACTCTGCCCAATCGGTGTAAGAACTTAAGGATAGCGTCTGATTATTTTCGGCCATCTTGGGAACATTGTGCTCGTAAATTTTTACTTCTCTATATCAGGTCTCTTTTACTCAGCTATATCAGGTTTAATGAGTATTTTTTGTGATATTATTCAAATAAAGCTAGAGTTAGACTCGGGTAGAGGAATACAAATTTTACGTTTCTTTGAGATTCGAGCAATAATAATCCGTAAAATTATTTTATACTAGATGGCACTACAGGAAAAATTAAAACGTGTTATCGTTGCGTTTGGGATTTCTATAAATATCTCTTAATTCTTATTCTGACTCAGAGATTTATAATATAAGTAGGATGAAAAGTCAACATTTTATATAACACTAGCTGACCCGGCCACGCGTTGCTGTAGCTCAGTAGTTCTAATACGTTGAACCAATATACGCTAACCTCTAAAATTATCAGTGTTTCTCTACTATATTATGCATGTATTATACATATAAACCTTCCTCTTAAATCACTCTATGTATTAAAAAAACTGCATCAAAATCCGTTGCGTAGTTTTAAAGATCTAAGCATACATCCCTATGTACAGACAGACAGCGGAAAGCGACTTTGTTTTATACTAGTTATGACGAAAGACAACATACGACTTTGTGACGTCTTACTATAAACAATCAAAACACTTGACATTGGCAAAATTGACATCATTATGACATATGCCGTTAATGAAGACGAAGTACTATCGCCTAACTCATTAAATGGGAATGCAATTAAGTTGGGTCTCCTAGAATTTAGTAGCGAACGGGTTTTGTTTTTTGTGTTTTTTTTATTTTTATTATAGTAGGAAGTTAGAAATACTGAAAACTACGTGACTCATGTCATCATGTCTCCTGTGTCTGGTGCTCAAGCCACAGACACAGTCACATTTTTCTCAAAGCACATCATTGCAAACGTAGCGGCACGTAGCGCAAGATTGCAGTCTCATATCGTCCAAGGCGCCTTGGGTTTCATGAAAAACGGACCGTCATATAACGTCTTTAAGCGAATTCAGGTCTGGGTGTTTTTCTATAATATGTATAATATAATTAACAAAAAAAAGGATACAATTAGTATATCAGTCAAGTGGTTCGCATAACACATGCTTACTTTGTCTGTAAACCAGCGCTATTTCGCACTGTGTGAAATAGCATAAAGCTGAGACTGTGCTTTTTTGACAAACGCAGACTAGGTTTGGAACAGGGTGGGTACACATACTTGTACGTAACCAAAATGATTAAAAAAAATGATTAGTATTAGTTAGTTTATTAGTAAGGCTGCTTTGTTAACTGTGTACCTGCTATGTAATTATGTATATGTTACTTGTGTGTGTGAGTCAAAATAAAGTTATTTTATTTCATTTCATTTTTTACAGAAGATGCTGCCATATGTGAAATGTCCTGCATTATTTATTTATTTATTTAATTCAAATTATAGTTGATGATCGTGACTCTTGTCTCTTGGGAGATGGGTATAGGACGCTACTTGCGTCGACACGAAAAGTGCATCTCATCTGGCGAGGACTTCCGTTAGTGCATGTGCGCGAAGGACACCAATCGGCGAAAACATGCCGGTGTCGATACTGCCTACATATTTGAGCCTTTAGGAGTTGAAACCCTGGGCCCGTGGCGAACAGAATCCGATCACGTTTTCAAAATAATTTCATGGCGCATTACCCATGAGCTGGCTTCTACTTGTATCTACACCAGCGAATTAGCAATAACATTCAACAGCAATGACGCCAGTGTCTTGGGGACACTGCCGTCTGGCAGTGATCTGGATCAGTTGAACTATCTATAGATCGTTTTAGTGGCTCTTGGATAGCTCAAATGTTGTAATAAACGTGTAATATTCTGTACATTTTAATAAGTAAACTAGCGGACCCGTGCCCACTTCGCTGGGCGGTTACAAAAACTTCACAAAAAATATTAAGGTACTAATATCGCTATATAAAAAAAAATAGTTATTCAAATTACTGTTATAATTACAAAGATTAAAGTTACGGATAAATATTTATAGATGGCGCTAGCCACTTGCGATTTGCCCGCCCCGTTCCCGTTCCCGTTGTCGTTGTTTTTTCGGAATAAAAAATAGCCTATATCCTAATCCAAGTTACTAACTATATTCATTTTAAGTTTCATCCAAATCGGTCTAGCGGTTCTCGTGTTATAAGTGTTGTAACAAACACGACTTTCTTTAATATATATAGAGCAATATTTTGAAAAAAAAAACGTCTTATCATGTTGTGGTGAACGAGTAAGATTACAAAATCAATTGGCTATAGGTAAAGTCGGCAGTTCCATATTTCAAAACAATAGTCAAAACGATATAACATAGAGTCGATTTGGCACGATCATTGCTTACGATTTTAATAATATATTTAAAAATAATTGATTCAAGCATGACTGCGGAAATCATCATCAGTCCAAGCCTGACGTTTGTCGAAGCAACAAGCCTGCAGAGCAGAGTGGTTTTTCGTCAGGGTGCGCAGTGAGTCAAGTGTTCCTAAGGATGCCTCGTGGAGAGGCGAAACACGTTCGAATTTCTTTTTGAGGTTGCATGTGTGGATTGTGTGTGCTTACTTTTTACTATCGCTTTGCATGGCTTTTTAATTGCGGGCGGCAGGGAGGTGCATGTGTCTGCATCGTGTCTAACTCTTTGGGAATAGATTGGCGGAATAGTAGGTACTAAATATTTGTCCATCTAATTAATGTTAATATATTTATAGTATATCGTTTATCCGAGTAGACCCTTTTGATGAATGTTCTTTACTGAATAGCAGATTAAATGTATTCAAAATTGCTTTCTACGCTATATTACGGTCATGTCTATCACCGTATTTTTGTGAACTACGGTAATAAATGATGAGACTCTCCCGGGAATGAGAATTTCAGTTATTTCACTTAAAATACTTCTAACTTGTGACGTGGACACGTTGTGCTTTCAGAGATTGAGTTTGTTCTTGAAATGTAGCTTTTTTAACCCCTCGAGTTGAGTTAGGAACAACTTTAATGTGACATATCTGGACCCCTGCTTGACCACAGCAGTGTCACAAAATGGCCGTCTTTACAAAATGTAAAATTTTGTGTTACACGTACTGTGTCCGTGGTCATGGTCATTTCTTATCGTATAATTTCGACTAGTTATTTCTAACCAGTGTGGTGAAAGGATTAAAGTGCGCCTCACAGGCTCCTTTCGTGCACTTGGCACATGTCTTAGAACTTTGTAAAATCCTATTATAAACAACATTTATTTACAGAAATAATTACAGAAATGTACCTACATACATGTGGGACAGTTGAGCTATCTAAAGACCGTTTAAAACGATCTACGGATAGCTCAACTGATCCAGATCACATCAGAGGGCAGCGTTCCCAAGACACTGGCGGTATTGCCACGTTGAATGGCAATGCTAATAGGAACCAGCTCTTGGATCACGCAATGCATTTATCTAATAATATTCTGAATCTCCATTGAGTTCTTACGCGAAAAAAAAAATATGGAGGTAAAAAAATCTTTACCAAAAATTATAAATTCAAATATACTGCGACTATTTACACTCCAAAAAAGGCATAAATATATCCACATACCTTTTTTTAGCACAGATAAAATATTCAGATGTTTTATCATCTGAATGTTAAAATTTCTGATCTGAATGAAATCTGAATCTGAATGTTTAAAACATTTAGATGTTTTATCATCTAAATGTTTAAAATGTTTGTTTGTGCGTAATACTCAGGTATTACCTACAAATCAAACCGATATTCACCCGTAAAGTTTATCGGAAATGACGTCAGAATTAACCATCGCCATCGAAATTAGAGTACCTAAAGGGTTTTTGACTGGTAGCGAAAGACACAATAACTAAAAACACTGCGATTCAATCTTTTTAGGTTCTTAGGTCAGACACGGAGGATGTTTCGCAAAAATTATAATTATAAAAATTATAAAAAAAATTTGCCTCTGGAATACGATTACCTGCCAATACCAAATCTCGCTTTATGGTTAGTATAATACGATTTAGATTAGACTGTTGTTAAATTTTCAAAAAATACTTTCTAATGTGTTTTGAAATCATTCATCATCATTCACTCATCAATCAGTTTTAGAATAGAATAGAAAAGTATATAGGTTTATGGCACACTTTAAAAAAATAATGATTTAGATATTGCACTAGTACTAATAAATACCACTTGAGAGCGATGTCTTCTTAGCAACCTTTGAATGGAATGCATTGTAAAAACAATTAAATGAAAAACGACTTTATTACAATACAAATTAAACTATCTTATTATAATTTTAGGCAAAAATGCTTTCGTATGTCTGTGCGAACGGCATCCGAACGACGACCGAACGGCGTCCGTCGACGTCTGTCCGGCTGTTCTCCTCTACACTACAGGTCGCATTTTTTTAACCGATTCTCTTCGTGAAATTCTGTGACCAGGTTCTATAACTACATATTATAATAAAATTACTACAATATACTATACATTAATATAATATACAATAATTTACAAAACAAAATACACGTGAAACAGTTGAGCTTACTAAGGACCGTTTAAAACGATCTATAGATAGCTATATCTATCTATATATATCTATTCTATTATCTATTATCTATTATATATATTTATATATAGATATACATATAGATTAGGTTTTTTTTTTAAATGGCCCATATCTCATGGGGGTTGAAAACGTGAAAAATTTTATATTTCAGTCATTTCGAAAAATGTTCGCGAGGTCTACAGCTCACAGAACCACTAGTTTATTTGTGATAACATTCTGTATCTTGCTAACATATTAGATATAATACCATATTGTATCATATCATATTACCTAGTCTAATTAAATAATAATTACTTTACCTGTATCAGCATCAAATAGATTCAATAACAACGAGTAGGTACCACTTTGTGTACCCTTATAAAAGTATTCAATTATAATTTTGTACTTTATAATAGAGTAGTAAAAATGTAACTATAGCTCAAACTTCTCACCTTGGTAATAAAAATATCGTCATAAAGATTAGTTTATATAACAGCACACTTTTTCAATTCAATTCAAAGTCAAAAGATGCTTTATTCAATACAATCACAAGGATCACTTTGAAACTTCTTACATACTAGGTGTATTTAGTATCAAACCCAAGCACGAGAAAAACTGGCAAGAAACTCGTCTTGGTCCTAGCGCTTTTTGGCATGATCCATCCTATACTATCCTATACTATCCTACTTAACTATGAAAAACGAATACAAGAGAGTTTATAAATTTCAAGTGTGTTAACTGTCTGAGGGTAGAGCAACATGAATACACAACACTAACGGTTAAGCGCGTAGCGGATTAGTTCTCCTCTATTTCCCTTTCTCCCTTTCGTCACACAAATGCACACACTGTTGGTTAACAGTACCAACCTCTCGGCATCATTATCATTATTATTATTATATGAGGGATCATGACTGCTGAGAGTTATTGAAAAGGCAAGTCTGGTTAATAAAAGCTGGGCTAAGGCTAGTCTAGGTTCATTTCTGTGTTTATCGCATCAGTATAAAGTTAATTTTGTGTACAATTAAGTTTGTACACAAAAGGTGTATAAGTTACCTAAATATTGCTTTGTTGTGTAGCCATAGGCAAAATATTAGTATAAAGCCAAGAGCGGTCTGTGATATCCGTAGGAAGGAAGAGGTTTGTTGCTTTATATTTTAATTCAAATTGTTTGATGAATTTATGTAAGCTGTAAATTTATTCTTAACTCGGCTAAACGGTTTGTCTATAAATCTATGATTCCGGGAATTCGGGATTTTATCCTTCTCTGCATCTTCTACCATATAAGCCATTATAAGCTCTCATCTCTACACAAATATTACTAGTGGTTCTGGGCTCGGGTAGACCTCGCGAACATTTTTCGAAATGACTGAAATATAACTTTTTTACATTTTCAACCCCCATATCTCCACTATTTTGAAAAATTTCCAAAAACTTAATCAACAAAAAATATATATAGTTATAGAACCTGCTTACAAAAATTCACGAGAATCGGTTGAGATATGCGACCTGTAGAGGAGAACATCCGGACAGACAGACAGTCGAAAGCATTTTCGCCTAAGCTGAAACGGACACTCGCTCGCGCTTCGCGCTCGCTCTGTCAATTAAGTATTAAAGTTTTAAGTATTTAAGTATTAATTAATTCTTGATTACATAGCTAAGTATTGCTATAAGTGCCATTTTTAATATAATAATATCTGTATTTGTTTTGTATTGCTTTCAAAGATACCATATTATTGTACTTCTATTCTAAATCGTTACTATAAGATTTACACCAAACTCTACAAAAATATCTCATAGGGTCTCTTGACTAAAGGTTTCGGTTAACTCTATTTAGAAATAGATTGGCGGAATTGTACTTAATATTTGTCTATCTGTATTTAATAATAAGTTATATTATTATTATGATATATTTAATATGTTTTAAAAATTAATATAAATTATTCAATTTAAAAAAAAAACTTATTTTTTGTATTTAATAATAAGTTATATTATTATTATGAAATATTTAATATGTTTTAAATATTAATTTCTTATTTTTTTCCTTTATAATATTGATTTTAAATACTAAATCATGCCGTTCAGCCGTTTAGCCTTAAAGGTAATAAACAGACGGAGACAGAGACACTTTCTATTTTATAATAATTGCTATTTACCTATACAGTTTCCGTTCTATACTCTCGACTACCTCTGTGGCGTAGTTGGCTAAGGCCCGAGACGCACTGGGGTTGCGGGTTGGATATCCACCGCGGGACAAATGTTTGTATGATCTGTAAGTATTTTTCTCAGGTCTGGTATATAATTAGTATTCAGTCATGTTGTACCTAAAACACAAGCTTTCTTACTTTGGGGCAGATGATGCTGTGTGAAATGTCTGGCATTATTAAATTATTATATTATACTACTAGTCCCATAGTAACGGCATAGGTAAACATGTAATTAATATAGATATGGAATACTCTGTACATTTCTATAAAATGATGGGTGTAACAAGCTTTACCCATGATATCTTTCGGAGCATTCGGAACGACGTATGTATGTAAACTATGACTGGCGATAAAGCAACCGTAAGGTTACATTATACTCTGAAACACTCTTCGCTAAAGGATAATGGCACTTTTGCGAACTGTAAATGGGGTGTTAGCATGAGTTTGAACTCCTCGCGATTGCTATCGAGCTCTGCAATTTACAGATCTGTGAGAATCGTCAAATATTGGTCAGCTAGATACGTTTTAATACTTCATGGTTGGAACACGTACTCATAATGAACTTAGGTATTCAAATATAAATATAAAATCATTTATTTACCAAAAAATTAAAAATACAGTGTTTTCAAAAATTACTGATTGTCCTCGCACTAGGGCAAGCCTGTATTGCGGGAGACCAGAGACATAGATTATATGATTTTTATAAACTGTATGAAGACAAAACAAAATGGCAAGACACAAGAAGAGCAAGGTTTTATAGTAACAAGTTGGCATTGGCTAAACTGATTTGAGTGAAATTTATACTAGGACTCTACAATATTATTATAGAGACCTGGTATGTATTTCGCGAGACATGATACTGATTGCTATACATAAGTGATTATAATGCCGGACATCTAGCCCCAAATATACTACTTATACACTTGTTGTTTTTGTCAATATAAACATAGAAAAACACCCAGACCAAGATAAATACTTACAGATTAAATAAACATTTGTCCCGCGGCTGGAATCGAACCAGCATCCGCGTCAGGCCTTCGCCTACTACGCCACAGAGGTAGTCATTCCAAGAATTCAAATATAGCCTAAAACTATCTTAAATTTTAATTATTACAAGTATTGTTGTTGTTGCACACGGTCATTTTCATCAGGGCCTGCAAAATGAAAAAATGTAAAAAAAAAAAAAAAAATTATTTCAGCATTCATATGATAGCATATACAATGTTTAAATGCACTTTGATGCTGCTCGAATTTTAAATAGGTAGACCTTTCAGCGGTCTTCACACTAGGCAAGCCTGAAGACCGCTGAAATCGAGGTCCATATTACGTAACTCGCGATCACTAGCAGTGATTATGTAATTTACACCTATTGTAGGTGTAAATTACATAATCACTGCTGTCAAATACACTTTTTGTACGTTTATATCTCTGCAATATCTGCTGCTGTTAAGCGTATTTTCGCGTGTAGCGAGGAGTAGGTAGTTTTACATATTACTGACGCATGGTTAGTCAAACTAACGGTATTCAATGAGTTAGCCCTAAGATCATTTGTCTCATACGTATTTTGACTTAGAAAAATATTTCATTAGTGATTTAAAACTAGTGCTAAGCGAACCCCTCTGGTCTTCAGCTTAATTTTCATAATAACGCGTGAAATATTGTTAATTTTGGGGATTATGGGGGTTACAACTGGAGACATTGAAATGGTTTAGTAAAGAGGTTAATCTGAATAGTTTCCGGCTGTTACTGTGGCACAAGCATATTAGTACCTCAGTATTTAAGAGATAATATTAGAATAGAAATAGACCACATTTTATTCAGTCCACCACAGAATAAAAAAAAATAGGAAGTTACAAATACAAAACTAAATTAAATTAATTTCTTAGTAAATTCTAGGTACATGTGGTGATGAAACGGTACTCAACTCAGCATAATGATGCCGCATGTTACCATGTAACAGCGCTGGTTTTCCGCTGAGGTCTTTGTTGATATCACGGACATCTTCACTCGAATCAGTACTTGGAATATATTTTTTTTCAATGTAAAGTCAAACATTCAACAAACTTCACAAGTTACATTAACTAAACAAGATACAACAGCAAAGAGCACACAATACAGAGAAATACTTAAATATGAACACAAACCTAAAATTATAATGATGAATGATATTACAGGTACATAGTGTGGATTGCATAAAAGTGTTAGGCAATTGAAATCCAATGTTGTATTGGTGTTTTGACTGGCCAGTTAGCTCAGTTGGTAGTAGCTCTGTAGGATAAACATTTGTGTGCTGAACATAGGTTGTTTGTTTCACTTTCAAAACATTCGTGATTTATACTATACATTTTGATAAACACGGGCTTTACTCGCGTATTATTTTGTCGATGGAGGCACCGACCCTGTTTCGATTCATCTAGAGAATCTTTATCAAGGTGAGTTTGATCTGCGGTCCGCTCGTTGCCGCTCGAGTTCACGGTTCGCACTCAACTCAACTAAGTGCGAACCGTGAACTCGAACGGCAACGAGCGGACCGCGGATCAAAGTCACCCTGATGAACTAGACCTCTTTTCTCTGATCACCTCTAGATGAATCGAAACAACGTCGGTGCCTCCATCGACAAAATAATACGTGAGTAAAGCCCGTGTTTATCAAAATGTATATGTTGTTTGTTCTGTGTCTGGGTGTTATAAAGTACCACAAATATGTATTTAAAAAAAAATATAAGTATTCTATCAGTGATCTGGTTCCTATAGTACAAGCTATGCTTATTTTGGGTCTAGATAGTATTGTGTGGTCAGTCCAGCAATTTTTTTTTGACACCCGATAAAGCATGACTCATTGTCACGTTCCGCCCGAGCCTAACGTGCAAGTGGAGCGCGTAACATGCTATAGAGAGTCAGGATCGGTTCTTCAATGTTTTCCTATGACGTTATCACGTAAAATGATCGTCCGTAATCCAACTTTACAGACAAGCATTTCTTTTTGAACAGAAATTAATTAATAATGCATAAAACACCATCTAGCCCCAAACAAGGCATGTACAATGAGAACCAAATGACAGATAGAACACTTATATATTTTAAAATACATACTTAAGATACTTTATAACACCCAGACACAGAAAAAACACCTATATTCATTACATCAATGTTTATTCTGGGAGGGAATCAAACTCCCAACCTACAGCGCAGAAGGCAGAGCTACTACCAACTGAGCAACAGATCAGTCAGAAAGTACAAAGACAAGCTTATCGAATGCCAAACAGCATAACTTTCAAAAATTAGGGAAGGTAGGTAAAGTAGGTGTATAATACAAAGTCGAGTAGGTGGTTACGTATGCAAGATTAGGCTAAAGTTATATTACAAAATTCTCAATCTTCACAGCCCACAAACTGCATAAAATCCCGACTACAGCTTGTATTTGCATATTCACTTCGTATTACAATATGGACACATTCAGAAGCAAAACAGATTGTGGCTAAGCAACAAAGTTAGTATGATAAGTACCTGAAATATTATAGGGGTTACAAGACATTTTATATAATAGCTGGTGCCAGCGGCTTCGTCTACGCAGGATTAGAACTTCGTGTAATTCTAACGGTTTTTGCAGCGCACGCCAGAAAAGCTCGCAGATGGCAGATTTTTTCCTAGTTACTTGACACTTATCGTTATATTTTGGACAAGTCACACAATATCTTTATAAATCATAGCCTATGTGTTATTCTGATGTATAAGCTATATTATTGTAAAGATTCATTAAAATCCATTTAGTAGTTTTTGCATGAAAGAGTAACAAACATACATACAAACTTTCGCGTTTATAATATTAAGTAAGGATTAATAAAAAATGCATCTATTATATATTTCACTTTCAAAACATTCGTGTGTTATTTTGATAAACACGGGTTACTCACGTATTATTTTGTCGATAGAGGCACCGACACTGAAGATGAAGTTGATGAAGATTCTCTAGATGAATCGAAAAAGTGTCGGTGCCTCCATCGACAAAATAATACGTGAGTAAGCCCCGTGTTTATCAAAATCTATATTTAGTTAAGTTTAAATTAGATATTGCTACTTAGAGTAGTCGAAGAATGGCAAGTAAATTGCAATATTTTCATAAATTATCAGTTCATAAATGATGGAGTTAAAAGGTAACAAAAAATAAACATTTGAATTGAGAACCTCCTCCTTTTTTGATGTCGGTCAATAAATAGATGAGCTGGTGAACTTTGTACCCCGTAAAAACTACCCAAGTTGAGTCAATCTCATTTGGGGTGGTTTTTGGTCAACCATTGAGTTGCGAGCGAGTTGAAACCTCGAGGCGAACAAAACAAAAAAAACCGTTGACCCATTTTCAAGTTTTTGCGAGACCAACGCACGGCAATTATTTTTATACACACATATAGATATACAATATAGTCTAGCTTCTGCTTGCGGCATTGCCGTGGTTGAGCCACTAAAACAAACAAAGATTAAAACAACAAAAACTCTCATATCTATTATTTTATGTGAGATCATTTTAGTGTTAGAGGAAGTGTACCTTTTATTAGCTGTATCATTGACTAGTATCCTTTCCAGGTGATCTCCATGCGTCTTTCGTTCAAGATCTTGTCGTCCCTGGAAGGATACTAATTGGCCTACGCAAGCTTATGGACGTCTGTATGCTTTAAATCCTCAGTTACGGCGTACGTAGTAGTATCGTACAAAAGTCTAAATTCGGGGTTTGTCAGCGAGCGCATTATTCTAGGAGTCAAACTCATAGACTCCAAAATAGTATTTTCTAAAACGCAAATCGTGGATTTCAGACAGCAAGTACGGAAATTGATGTGGGATGGGGCAGGCTACGTCTGCGGCATGTTGTATGCGCACCATACAACATGCTAAAGCCACCACACAGTGGACAACCCTGAACGGAAAATGACTTCGCGGCAGACCGTGGCGAAGTTGGAGGGACGAGTTAGCACCCGACGACCTCTGTGGCGCAGTCGGCGAAGGCCTGCCTCAGAAGGTTGCGGTTTAGATAAATGTTTGTATGATCTACAAGTATTTGTTTCAGGTCTGGGTGTTTTTCAATGTATTTACAAAAAAAAGTATATAAGTAGTAAATCAGTCATGTGGTTCTCATAATACAAGCTCTGCTTACCTTGTGGCTAGATGATGCTGTGTTATATGTCCGGCATTATTGTTTTTATTATTATCCTAAAAATGCCAGATGCTTGTTGCATTGTACTCTATAACTACTACTATTTGCATAATACTCTTAGACTTCAAAAAAAAATTAATTAACTAAGAATTAAGTTTTCACATTTTAAAGCACAATCAGTCCTGGCTCAAAGGAGAACAGAAAATACCAGAAGAATAACAAGAGGTCTGCACCTCTTGTAGATTACTGCCAAAAGATTACTACATCTTCTAGATGAATTACACCTTCTACTACATCTTCTACTTTTTCTGTACCATATCTTCTTGTAGATTACTACATCTTCTAGATGTAGTACAGTACATCTTTGAGTACAGTACAGGCAGTAACGGGTATCTACGTGAATGCGGCCATCCTCTGGATAGGATCCAAGTGAAACCGCTGCGGCAAGAAGCTAATAATGCTCCTTTATTAATTTCTTTAACACCCTTTCGAAATAACATTCACTAAGTGAAAAGGCATTACGAATTTCTGCGCATTCTTTTTAGCTTTACAAATTGTAATATCTTAATTTTTAACGTAGCTCTTAAACGGTCTTTTTCTACATTATATTATTTTATTTACATGTGGATATGCGGGATATGGGTATGTGGATATAACAGAATACTCTCATTAAACATTCTCACAAAACTATATTCGGCTTCTTTTAACCATATTTATGGATTTTTATTTAATTTTCAAAGATTCAAAGATATTTATTTGCCAGAAAACATGTGCCCAGAATATGACAAAAATATAACAGTGTGAAACAACATGCTTGACCGGTTACATGCAAGTAGGTAGGGAGATCGCATTCAAGATTAAAAATGAATAACAACTTATCACTAAAAAATTCATCAAGATTATAACACCATAATCAATTTTTTTTTCAGGTTTAGTTTAAACGTCCTAAGATCCTTCTACAGTACTGTAATGGACCAGCATTACAGCACTGTAGAAGGATCTTAGGACGTAGGAGGACGTAATGTAGAAGGACTCATAACAAATTATATAAACCTGCATTAATTGTGACGCGATAATACAATGAAGGAAAAAAAATCGGATTCAATAAATTATCTAAATTTGAATTTCAAATTGATATATTGCGGCTATTTATACAATATCAACGGCAATGATCTCCATGTGTTTGTTTGTTATCACATAATTATCATAATTATATATTTATTATTTAGAATGTATTTATTTCAGAACAACAGAAAACTTACAGTATTCACCAAAACGCTAGCAAATTAAACGCTCACATATAACATCTGAGTATTCTACTAAGATATCAAATCGATATTTGCGAAATGTTTATAGGAAATGACATCATCAATATCGTATGACTTATTGTTCACTTCATCATTCGATTTCGATTAAAATTTCCTCTGGCCCTTCAACGAGCCTACGGGTTAAAATTTATTGAAGGAAAGGGTCCCTTTTTCGCTCAAGCATTACGCTACAAAATCATCATCATCCACTTCTTCTTCTTATCGTGTCACTAGTTATTTCTAACCAGTGTGGTGAAAGGATTAAAGTGCGCCTCAGAGGCTCCTTTCGTGTGTAGGTAAGCCTTAATGTAACCTCTCGACCTTGCCGACAGGACCCACATGTAAGACGAATCAGTACATGCGGTGTCGGTTCGGTTGCAGGTGCATAACGGCTGGCACCGAGCCGGGCTTGTTTCAAGTTTTCCTTCTCTATTGCTAGCTCTATCATCCCATCCACTGTACTTATCTCACGCTACGAATCATCTAAGGAGAAGGACTTATTCTCAGGACTGATAGCTTTCTTACTCATCTATAGTCACACAATCCATCTATTTTTGTCCTTAAAAATGCCAGTTTGAATACTATTTTATCGAATGCTAGCTTCTGCCCACGGCTTCTTAGTAATGACACCTATTTAAAAAATGCATGAGTGTCGAGGAACACTCGATTGAAACGAGGTTCCTATCCTAGTATATTAGATGTTAGTGATAAACGTATTATATTATTGATTAAGAAATACAAACAAATGAATGAATTACTAGCGTCTTAGAGCAATTCAATGAAACGCAGAAATAACTAATGAATCAGATGTTGATCTACTTAAAATGTTTTTTTCTCGAAAAAATATATTAAGTAGGTACAAAGATTTTTACGGAGATATATTGTCCGGGGATGAAGAATCATGTCACCCTATGGATAACCGTCTACACTAAAGAATGAGTTGTGACGGAAAATCTTAATTTTTTTTTGCGAAGTCCCTACCGTGCGATTAGGAACTTCGCTCCAAAAAGTTACTTATATGCTATGTTAGTTCACTGACTATGTCAATAACAAGTTTCATCTAAATCTG
This sequence comes from Lampropteryx suffumata, assembly GCA_948098915.1. Classification (NCBI taxonomy): domain Eukaryota; kingdom Metazoa; phylum Arthropoda; class Insecta; order Lepidoptera; family Geometridae; genus Lampropteryx; species Lampropteryx suffumata. Next base: position 12,853,636 of record OX402565.1, on the reverse strand, counting down.
CCTAGCCGTTGCAGCGTGATTCAGCAATAAACAAACATATAACATACATATTAATAAGAAGTATGATGGATTGGGAGAGAGCTCAAATGTTCTTGTACTTTGGGGGATCAGTGATACTAACTAGTGTATAGTTTGATTTTCGCCGTGCGGCTGGTCGCCTTACAAGCCAAATCGCTAACTTATTTAGGTAAAATCGCCACTCCATTTCCACAGGTCGATAAAAATCACACGTGACTAATTAATTTTGCATCAAGATGTCGATCAGAACCGTCACAGTGCTTGGCCAGACTGGCAGCGCGGGGCGGGCAGCGGCGCGGGTGCGGCAACGCGCGCGTTTGTGCCTGTCCGCAGTGGAGCGCGGCTTCGTTCCGGGTGTTGTCGTGTCTAGTGTTTGTCAAAATATAATATGGATGAAGGAGACTTATTTTTACTGCAAAATTCTTATATTAAATGGTAATTTTTAAATCAAATGAAAAATAGCGAGAGCAACCTCCAAAGTTTTTTGATTTATTTTATTCTACAATCTTAAATAAACTTTTATGTTTTGTATTGACGTTGTTTCGACATCCACAGTGCAGGACCTGATACCATAACAATTATTAATTCTTTTGAATTAATTTGTGAAGACGCCATCACAAGAACGCGCGCGCGCTGGTTGTCGCTTGACGCCCCGCGCTCTCACTGCGGCCGCTTGTCGCTTCCCGCGTCCGCCCCGCACCCGCGTGTCTACTACGGACACTCAAATTAAGTTCTTATGTGTGAGTTTGCCACGCCGCGCCCGCCCCGCGCCCGCGTTGTCAGTCTGGCCAAGCAATCACTGTGTACTGACATGGAAATTCGTGCATTAAACTATTTGTACACTGATATACGGTAGCGGAACACACACACCTTTGTGCGGCGGGAGTTTATATGCATGCGACTAAATATTTTTACGGTCGATTTTAGTCACCCGCAGCATGCGACCTGTCGCCGCACGGCAATAGTCGAAACCTATACTACTTTGGAACCGAATTGTAATTTTGTCAATTCAAGTCAACTCAAAAATCCTGTGGCTGTAGTCACCTGTGTAAAACCCGCATTAATGCATAACTTCAGCGAATTAAATCAGTAATTATTATATTACCATATTAAATTCAGTATTATATGTTTAAAATTTTCTAGAATTAAGTAACTAATATCGTGTTTGTATTTTTATTGTAATATTGATCTTTAAAATGTATGAGTTGGTTCCATTTTTTTCATAGTTTTAGTTAGTGTAAATGGTGTATGTATCGTTCTAGTTCTATAAATAAATAAATAACCTACCCTTTTTAATGAGTATTTACTGGTACTTATAAACTGTTTTGGAATCGCAGTTATGTGTGCAGTTTCCCTATTTCTAAACTCTTTGATTTTTATGAGCATTAATATTGTTATCTGTTAAAGTTAGGTATATTAGTTCTAAATTTTTGATTTTTTTTGATTAGGTATACAGATGATTTATTTACAGAAATAATTACAGAAATGTACAAAATAATATAAAATACACGTGAAACAGTTGAGCTATCTAAGGACCGTTTAAAACGATCTATAGATAACTCAACTGATCCAGATCACTGCCAGAGGGCAGCGTTCCCAAGATACTGGCGGCATTACCACGTTGAATGGGAATGCTAATACGCTGAGCCAGATAGGAGCTAGCTCTTGGGTCATGCAGCGTATCTACCAGACGCCGAGAAATAATTTTGAAAACGCGGTGGGCTCCTGTTCCCCACGGGCCCAGGGTCTCGACTCCAAAAGGCTCAAATATACTCAAACACATATTCTTGGAGGTATTAGAAGAAACAAAGGATACCTAAAAAAAAATATTATAAGATACATTATTCATAACTCCATAGTATTTTCAAGAAATATCTTAAGTAATAATCAAGATTGGTTTAGGTGATAAGTTGTAATAAATTATTAGTTAAGAAAGTAGGAAATTAGTTAATAAAGAATAATAAAAGCGCCCCTTGTGAAATATTGCTTTGCCCTTATAGGGATTATGTTCACACTAAAACAATGTGTAATATAACATCTTATTGTCAGATGATTTTAAGCATAAGTCTTAAAATCAGCATAAGTGAAATAAATCTATACTAATCCTATCCTAATAATATAATATTATAAATGTAAATGTAAGTTTATTTGTTACGCTTTCACGCGAAAACTACTTAACCGATCATCATGAAACTTTGTACACATATTATTGGAGGTATTAGAAGTAACATAGGATACTTTAAAAAGAATATCTATTACGAAAGTGTCTCTGTCTGTTTGTTATGTTTTCACGGCTAAACGACTGAACGGATCTTGATGAGATTTGGTAACGAATGCAATACATCTTGTATTGCATTCGTGGGAAGAACATAGGCTACTTTTTGTCTCAAAAAACCACCTTGAAGAGGTAAAATAGGGGATGAATGAATTTTTGAGCAACTCATATTTCCTTAAGTTAGGATCTGAAAATTAATATTAGGCTAAGAAATAAAGAAATATGTGTATCAACGTTTTTGCTACATAATTCCTAAAGGGGGTAAAATAGGGGATTAAACTTATGAGATGTTCTTAAGATGCACAGAATGCATTCCTTCCAAAAATAAAAAAAAGTTCTAAGCATACGCGTTTTCAGACGCGGGTACAGATAGTATTTCTATATTTTATGTCAGTTTCAGCAACATATTATTTTACAATTAAAATTAACTCGGTATTTAGACGGCATAAAGCCTTAGCAAGCTAAAAACAAACTAACTTATAAACTAAAAAGATTTATCTAAAACCATATTCCTATGTGATTAAAACAAGCATATTTAGTCTAATTTTATTCTCACTGTACAGCAGAACGAACGAACGTTTCCGGTTTTGGACCAAAAAAGTTAAAATAACCAGAGAAAGATTGGTATTTTCTAAACTGTGATTCCTAGCTACTTTTATCCTATTACTTTTTAATATTACTTACTCTTTGAGTATATTGTTCTAATTTCTAACATTGAAAAACATACATCTCTAAGCATTTTCAGATGCGATATGGCTAGACAGTATCGCGGGCATCGCGGGCTGAACCTGGATGAGGCTGGTACAGGGTCAGAAGGTATGAGGTGGAAGGTTGGGTAACCTCCACGTGGTTCACCCTGGTAATACCGTGGGATACTTTTCTAGAAATCTGGATAGTATTGCACGGTGGCCAAAGACCCGACGCGACGGGCCTCTCCGCGTGTCTCTTTGAAAAGCAGTGGACACAGCGTAATGAGGCAACTGGGACGCTTAGACCGCATAAGCGCTCTAGGACGGGGCTTGTGGCCGTAACTCGCAGAGCTCTGGGAGTCATGTCCTTAAATAAATAAGGATATCTCAAGGTAGGGCGCTCGTCAAGGGGACGAATGAGCGCTATGGTTGCTGTTGATGATGATGAGACATTTTTAACAGTAACAGAATAATAGTTATCAGAAATCGGCACCTAAATTCGGGCTGCGGGTTTGATATTATATTGTATTTATTTATTTTATTTATGAAGACAAGACAAGACAAATGATCAAATAGCTGGTGCTTACCTCTGACAAAGAATTGGTATGGCTATTCAACGACGCCTTTTGGGCACTTCACCTGCGGTCAATAAACTGAATTCTGTGTTTTATCTAAAAGTAATTGAATATTATTCTGTACATTTCTGTAATTTGTAAATAATTTGATAAATACCCTTTTATTTATTTTATCCTTTCAATGCGGTTTCAGGTCAGTTCCAGGTACCTAAAGCGAGCTCTCCTATTCCCAAAGTTATAGGTATCGGCCATATTTATGTCACACAAGAACTTAATAGTAAAGCGAAGCTTCTGTGTCCATGTGTAAATACTCATACCAAATATGTCAATTTTTATCGTTACAGAATAATGTTGCCACTGGAAGGCCGATTAGATAAAAAAGTAAACAAAGTTGCATAGAACGCACTATCATAAGATTATGTTGTTTTGTCCAGTAAGTAAAATTCCTTGGCAATACAGCTTACCTGTGAAATTGGTGCAATTCCAAGAGATTGCGAGAGCTTGCAATCTGCTAACTCGACTAAACTGAATAATGAACTGTACATAGAGAATCGCTAAACGCATACGAGCACCATTTTATTATGATTACTGCTAAGTAATAAGGTTCTTTGATTTCGTTTTAATGTCACTGATATAATGAATTGCTTATGTGTGCATACCTTATGTTGTTATATGGGTGACCCATTTGTGGGAGGTTTGTTATTGCTCTAGGACTAGCTAAGTAGTATCAGCTCGAATTCATACTCATAATGGCCCCACACTGTAATTTATTCGCTAGTGGGATGGCTTGCCTGATCCACGAGTGCAACAGGATGTTTGAAGGGTGGTATAGGGAATCAAGTACTTATAAGTTTCCAAGCTAGCATAGATTGACAAAAGCCTCAATTCCGTTGGCACCAACCTAACTAATTTTAGCTAAAATTTGGTTTAGAACTGTCAAATGTCACTTTGGTATTCTGCTGTTACCAACTTATCCTAATTTAATTTAAGCGTTCCTAATTTAGTTAGATGGTACCAACCGAATAAGTTTTACAAATGCTATGTAAAATATACTAACTAAAATATATTTTAGACGATTCCTAATTTTAGAAATGAACCAACCGAATTGCCACCATTAAGCTAATATCTAATTTCTATATATGTTGTTCAAGTTTCAAATCAAAGTCAAAGTCAAAACATTATTTAGGTATTCAATAAAATCACAAGGACCACTTTGAATCGACTTCTTAGTCTTAGATGCTAACTTACATCCTAGTGAATCTTGGTGCCGTTTCCTCCTAACCCCAATTCAAGAAGAATCCGATTTTTTTGTATGATCCTTGCTAATTTTGTAACCGATGCCGTGTTGAGTTGAAGCAGATTCTTTTGGACTTCTGAATACTTTTGGAGATCATACACGTGATTAATTTCTGTTAATATTTTTGACATTTATTTTATAACGCTCTGTTTATTATACGTTATGTTACGTATGTTATAAACTATAAATGAATACTACTGGACATTTCACACTACATCACCTAGCCCCAAAGTAAACAGAACTTGTGTTCTGTTTGTTCTGTTTTATAATGTAATGAAAACTTCCAGGCGAATATTTTCTGATCAAACATTTAATTTTGTCCTGAGCGGCAATTGAACCCTCAACCTTCTCAGTGTCAGGCAAGCGATCGTCAACTGCGCCATATATGTCGCGGTTTAAATGAACTAAAAATCTATCAATCTAATCTAACAAAAAAAATTCTATAATAAAAATCATCGAATTCATAAGTCGTAGACTATTTGTTGTTCGAGAATCGTCCCCCCTCAGGATTATATACTTGTTCCAAGACAACCTGTATACCAATGGATAATGGTTTGGTAAATTACAAATTTCGAAAAGAATAAATTTATTCTCCTGATTTATTCCCTTTTGGGTGTTAAATAAAAATAAACAATCATATTTCAATATTTTAATAGGTACAAATAACACAAAGGATATAGATCTTAGGTTATGATAGTCATCATTTTAAATGATAAATAATGATGTAAAACTATTAAATTATCTTTGAGATTTCTAATCAATATAGGTACCTTACACAGAATAAGTGTAAAACACTTTAAAACCTTTAAATAATTCATTTAAGCATTATAAATCAAATCCATCTACATTGTTATCTAAATACTAATAAGCTACACCTCACAGTGCTTTAGGAACCTCTGTTTCCTTTTTCTCTTCATCAACATTGATCACAGCATCTTTTTTCTCACATGCCGGTGCTTCAACGATAACCGTCTGACGGGTACCGATCAGGCATTCGAAGTATGATGGAGGCTTCTCCGCAATCGTGGGTGCTTGATTTTCAGCTTTCAAGACGTTCGCGTATTTTTTAATCACCATGAGCAGGTAGAAGGCAATCACTGGAATTATAAAAGGAGTATATAAAAATACTTCAGTATAGGCAGTTATATAATGTTCCGTTTTTTAGGGTTTCGAAGTCCACAAGGTACCCTTATAGTTTCGCGGTATTCGTCTACCTGTCGGTATGTATGTCTGTCTATCTATCTGTCCGACCCTAATAAGAGCTCTTACTCGCAGTCTATTGATTTTATCGTTATTAAATTTAAAATATGAACAAGAAAGTTTTTAGGGACATCTTTCCTGCATTTAATGTTGGGTGATGTTTTATTTATTTTACTATTCCATCGTGGAGCATATCATTAAATGGTCTTTTAAAGATATTAGGACGATTCTTGAACCGTTTTTCGATATAGCTAATCGTTTGATAAATATTAATCTTTGAGGTAGGTTTTTTTGGTAGAGGCCAGTATTACTAGTTAAACAATTGTTTCGAAAAACCTGAAATGTTTTAAAATATATGATGAAATTACCAGAATGGTTATCAGGACTAGTAAGGCTTAGACTAAGGCAGGACTAGATTTCGATTAACTAACCACTAGTCATTCTCATACTGACTTCCGAAACCTTTGCTGTGCATGGTAACATGCGCTTAGTTAATTTATTTTATTAAATGTTATTATGTATATAATATATATATTTTATTAAATATTCAAACATGTTTCAATCATAAAGACTTTGTCTGACGCTTGTGTATAAATTGGTGTTGGAACAACAGAAACAAGTCATCAACAAAGGTCATATTTCTGCAACAAATACGTAACAAGTTTTACCGATATCAAGAATCTTAAGAAGCCAGTATGTCTGGAAGTCAATCACGCCCTCAAACGCCAAAGGGTAGTAGCCCAGGTACATGATCTGCATCACCAACTTGACGATGGAGAGGCTCACGAACAACTTCATTGGTTCATGCTCACTCTGCAATTTAACAACGAATATTATGCAATGTCCTATTGAGACACAATCTGCCATTTTCTGGGACCAGAAGATATTTATCAAGTTTGAGTTATTAATATATTTCGTTACAGACTAACTAAGAATTAAATGTACAAAAAACACAAGGATGCAAATTGTGTTCTTGTGACTTGGTGGACATCTCTTCAGAACTTTTACATAACACCTGTACTTTTATTTACATTGTATGAAGTATGAAAATATATTTGATATATATTTATACACATTCTAATAAACCTGGCTCTTATCAGGCCCAGCTTAATAAGCATTGCCATTCTCTTCTGTTAACCAGACTCTTAAGATACTGCTGCTATCAGAAGAGCATGGTCTCTTCACACGACATGAATATAAACTCAATTTCTCACTCACACACACACACACACACACTTTTTTGGCTCGTTGTCTAATAATAGCTGGAAATCAGTATTTAGCAATATTATTGCTGAGCTGATATTATAACCCTTTTAAAATTGTAACACGCACGCTTTTTTAGTTTTAAGTATCTAGTGTCTAACCTAAAGTTTTAAGTATTCACCATTATGTTAATGGTGCCATTGAGTGTACGTGTGTTTTCGTTTAGCAAATAAATGTTTTATCCATCTATCGGTCCAACGTGACAATGTCGCCAGTGTGACGCGGCTCTCTGACACTGATGTGGATTACACTGTTGAACTTTCTATACTATCCTTTATGCAAACGGTCCTTAGATTTTTTTTTTCAAATAATAATGTATTTATTTGGGAGCATAAACAAGAATATACAAAAACATGGGAAGAACGATAACATTACGCAGAAGTTAAATGTAACTGTGTTGCGAATGTTAACGCGCACCTCCGAAGATAATAAAACAGAACCCAAATTAGATACTATAGCATACTATAGGGGGATTGTAGACCCTTTCACAAAAAAAAAATCTGAAGTAGCGAGTATGTAGTGTGTAAAGTGTGTGTGAGATATCTCAATTGTCTCGCATGTGTTTTTATTGATGTTTGTGATGTTATTGATGACTGTGTACATTTTTGTTAATACATTTATTTTATAATAGGATTTTACCTTATGAAGCCCCTTCACATATCCAATAACAAACTTCAGCCAGATCAAGTTGATAAGAAAGTTGAGCACATCCACTATGTATACATGGAGCACGCCAGGGTAGCACCTCGGGGTCGATGACACCCCCAGGTACTCGATATAGGTGGAGTATTGGTTGCGGATGATGTGGGGGAACGGGTAGAAGCCGTGGGTTCCGAGATTCAGGACGAGGAGGATCGGCTCGAGGAAATGCAGGTTTGTGATTTTTTTGAGCTGTAAATAAACAAAGATTAGCAATTAATACATATTGATAAACTCTGGTTTTACTCACGTATTAGTTTTAATGCCGCGGATCCCGCGGATCTAACTCACCTTCAGTGTCTGCCATCCATCGATAAAATAATACGTGAATAAAACCCGTCATTTATCAAAATGTATTATATACACTAAGGCAAAGATAAAGATAGGTAATGAATTTGCATAAAAAAATGTGTAAGTTATAAACATAGCATGCATAGTAATTTGCAGAAATCTTAACTCATCTTCATTAAAACAGTCGTGAAATGTACACAAGTTAGCACACCAATCAATCATTCGAATCATTCGAATATCGATATTTATGAATATTATGAATACACCTATATTTATCAATTGTTATATATTATTAGAATCACAAAAAAATATTTTAATAATTTAACTAAAAATAATTTAGGGTGAAAAAGGGTGAAAACTAATCTATGAAACTTTTTCACGCGTGGTGCGATTTACTTGAAACTTGATTTTATAATTGCAATACAAAATAAGTATTGAACATGTGTTTCAAGGATATTTCAAAAAACTCTTATAAAGGGGTAAAATGGGGTGTCAAAGTTTGTATAGGAACTTTTTAACGGGATTTCTTAGAAACTTGGTTTGGATACTTAAAATGCAAAATAAATGGACACGTCATAATTTTTCAAAATAATGGAGTAAAATGCGGACGAACTCGTGGGCAACAGCTAGTTTTATCTATATGATGTATATTTGTACTTACACTATCACCATCAACATCGCATTGGAAACCATCGGTGACGATACCCACGGTAATTAAATGACAGCAAATATCAACGATACTTGACACCTGAAAAACAAATGAACGTTACTAAGAATTTTAATGGACGATTGTAAACAGGACGTGGTCATTGCAGCGAAGGCTCGTTTGAAGCCTATTGTAAGCTTATCGTTTCTTTATAACTAGCGACCTGTACTGACTTCGCCCGGGTACAACTTTACCAAAATAATGTTTTTGGGTATACTTTTTATGCGGGTAATGAGTACTATAAACATGTGATACATGTATTAAATTAATATTACTTATTTCAGATAGTACAAAATCCATAGTAGGTAACTTAAAACTAAATTATACTAAGCACACAAAAAACAAAAAACGATTTCGAAAACGAAAGCGTTTCAACCACTCTAGGTGGTTTTTAAAACTCTCAGCACGAAGCATTTACTTATAAGAGAGGAAAACCTATCCGATATGGTTCTCAGAATAGTGTTTTAACTGTCCCTGTGCAAATCTGATTCACAGTTTACGGCGAATCAGGGATGCAGTTTTTTGTGGAGGATGGCCTCAAAACCATCCTTGGTTTTGATCCTCCGCAAAAAACTTATCATTGAATCAGTTTGAAACGCAATTATTCCTTTCGCACTGATAAAGCGGAAAATATTCTTGTTCTGAATACGTAGAGCCTCCAGCGGATTTTTGGTGTAGCTGACCATAGGTTCCCGTGTAGAAGCTTTGGCAATATACCTTAAAAATTGATAACTTTATTTTTCAGTACATCGGGTAAACCAACGGAACAACAGGTTCTCTCGTACCGCTGTAGCCCTATGTTCCCTTTCTTTGTCAACATTGTCTTTAAGGTCATCGGTAATGTTATGGCCCAGATTTTTAAAAGTTTCACTCTTTTAACGCTCATGCTTTTAAGGGTTAAATTTTGAAAACCTGTCATGTTGTTAAATGCCCTTAAATTAAATAGTGAATGTTTAAAAGTACGAGTACATGGTCTTTAAGGCCGCTGGCTTAATGACCATGTACTTACTATTTTTAACATTATAGCAGAGTTCTTTGGAAGCAACATAGCTGGCGCAGACCTTTAGCATTTCTGCGACTGATCCTGCAGTCGGGCCCAGCAGCGCAATGTTTTCCGCGTAGCTGATGTTATTAACATTAACTCCATCCATGTAACAACCAACACGCATGCTGCTAAGCTCGACTATGATATAATTTACATATAGGCTGAAGAGCGAGGGATACCTTGCCCCCCCTTGACTCAACCCGCACTCCAACCTGAATGGCTCGGAGATAGCATTTGACCATTTTACAATGTTACTTTGGTTCCTATACCAATACTGGAATACTTTAAGCAAATCTGCCGGTATACCCCTGTCTTTCAACTTTCTCCAAAGTACATCATAAGACACAAGGTTAAATGCTCTAGAGAGATCAAGTAAACAGGCGTACACCGGCGTCCTGCGACTGATATATTACAGAACGGTGTGCTTGTATGTATCATCAATAGTGCAAGCCAAATAATGACTTTTATAGACAAATTGTTGATACCTCGAGTTACATTATTGCAACTTTTCGTAAAGATCTATATTATTTTTATATAATATATAGCCCTCGCTCAGAATTTTATTTTTTAGGAGTGAAAGAATTTTTGAAATAGTTTATGCAGTTTTTGAGTTTATCCATAATTTATTCTTTACTAGCTGACCCGACAGACGTTGTCCTGTCTTAACTATGAATATTGAATTCGAATTGGTATAATTTATAACTGTCAAACGCATTAGAAAATAATATATTGTCAAAAGCACTAAGGTAACATTAGAAAAATATATATTCTTACATTAGGTTACATTAAAGTTAAGATCAAATTCAAATTCAAATCTTTTTATTTTGGACAACTTAGATCCATAGTTAGTAGCAGATATACATAAGACACAAGGGAGTTTGTAATACAATGATATAAAAGATAAAAAGTAAAAAAAGAAGCTGACGCTGGTTCACAGAGCGATCACCAGAGTAACGAGCAGTTTTCTAGGATCACCCTGCATACCAACCTTGCCCACATCGGTGACTAGTACCTATCCGGTATAGTTTTCTTAAATTTTCTAATTTTCCAAGCAACTTTCTTAACTTTTTCTTTCATAAGAACCTTCTTCTGACAAAAAAAAACACAACAAAAATTAATTTGCGAAATCGGTCTAGCCGTTCACGCTTGATCCCGTGACCAAGGGAAATAGGGATTAATTTTTATGCATATAGATTGTACAGACGTTGAACATGTTTTGTATATAGGTACAAACATAAATTATCTTGTCATGTACACAGGCGAGCTATCCCTTAAAAAGAGTCTCTTCTCTTCCACTTTAGGAAACGGAGATATTAAACATTAATGGTGGGCGTGATGCGTACAAAAGACATACAAACAAACACATACAAATAAATCTATTCTTTTCATAATTTACTTTAGACTTTCAAAACCTTATTGAGTTTTATAACTTTTTGTTAAACTAAACATACAAGTAGGCTTAATGGTAATGATGTAGGTTTTTAATCAGCATAATAACTCTGTCACTATAATTGGTCCCTGAGTCATACCTACGTGCTCATACAAAGAAATAATGAAATTATAAACTGATTTTAAACTAAGAAAAACATCTGTGGGGCTTTAGAGCTGATACCGCAGCTGAATTTGCCGAGGACATCAAAAGACGCAATTATACCGGTCTTGAAAGGACCTACATATTCAAACCTTTTGAAGTCAAGACCATGAGATCTGAGGAACAGAGCCATCGTGTTTTTATTATTTCACGGTGTCTGGTAGAAACACGGAGTGACACAAGAGCTGGCTCCTATCTGGCCCAGCGTATTAGCATTGACATTTAACGTGGCCGGGAGTGTCTTGGGCACGCTGCCTTTTGGCAGCGATCTGGATCAGTTGAGCTATCTATAGATCGTTTAACGGTCCTTAGGTAGCTCAACTGTTTCACATGTATTTTATACTATTTTATATTATTCTGTAAGAAAAACTCGAGTGTGTTGCATGCTTTGATCATTCTTCTACATTCTTATACCTATACAATTGAACATGGTGTAATTGTTTCAAAGACAATAAAGTGACCTTGACTAGCGTTTGCCTTTTAGAAGTAACGTTCGGTTTTAAATTGTTAAGATATTGATGAAGGAAACCAAACTCTATTACAGCACGAATAAACTTTATTTTGGCCCGAAATTATTCGGAGTTTTCTTGTGTGGACCCAAGTACTTAGTCCAAGCCTAAGTAAACATTCAGTTATTTCACTTATATGCAATGGATGGTGTGTTGGTAAAAAATGATAAATTATCGTCTAATAAAAAACCTATATTATAAGGTAACGCATGCACAAAAATTTCGTTGCCATTTTGAATCTTATATCAGCTATGTTAGGTACACAAACGTACTGAAACTACTTAGGTATTTCATTACTTTAAAATAGTTGTTCTGGGAAATTACCTATACATATATACTTGCTTATGGTTCATTCAATTGCACCTATGTGCTATTGAACAAATGTTTTAAGATTAAATTGTGCACGCGCAACTTACATATAGTAAATTTCATGTTTCGTGTAATGTTCTCAAAAAGTAGATAAATATTTAAATATATTAGTAGATTCGTAGGTAAATGAAGTAGGCAGTTAACTCACCAAATGAAAGTATCCGATGACCAAACATAACGTACGCAGTTTCATTCCACACAACATTGCACTTCTTGATAACATTGTAACCACTACAACGATAAAGAAAGATTGTTAAATCTGTTTAAAACACGTCTACGTACACTAACAGGGAAAACCAACTGACACGACAGTGGCATTAAGGAAAAATTAACTATATATACCTTTCTCGCTCTAGAGCAACTGTATTAAAAACGAACTATCACTGGGAACTCGTTTGAAGTTCAAACATGTCAACCAAAGAGTCGGGACTGCAATGAAAGAGAATTCATAAGCGGTAAGTGCATGCGCAGGTCTTGCGTGTGTGAGTTGTTCGTTTGTGTGTGTGTGTAGAGTAAATCTGTGTGCGAGGAACTGTTAGAGACGTACCTATATTCTCGAGAGTGCGTTATTGAAAAAAATAACTCCTCATCAAATTCATACAATAAGTAATCCATGTCTATATCTATACTAATATATAAATTCAAATGCTTTTTTGTCTGTATGTTCAGACTCAAGTAACTGTATGTAAAAAAAACCGGCTTGACAAAATTTGGTTCACATAGGTTATTTTTTAAGTAACACGCGTGCAAAACCGCGGGCTTGCGGCTTGTGTAAAGCTTTATTTGAATGTACTTTATTTATCTTAAAATTGGAAAGCAAGGCACTGTTATAGTAATAAAAATGCATAAAAGTTATTGTTGAAAACTATTAATTTACATAAAATAATGTAGGTAGGGTACTATATGTTTATAATAATCGTAATTCTCTACAAAAAGTCTACGAAGCTATTTGTCTAATTATTATAGTTAAAACAGAATAATCGCATTTTGTTCAAATTAGTAAATTAAACAAATGTTGATTATAAGATGAATGAGCCCGTGTGAAGCCGGGACGGATCGCTAGTATTATAATAAGTATGTACACCAATTTGTTTCGTCTAAGAGGTTTATTAAAAAACATTATTTGTATCATTGACATGACGAAGAAGAATTATAAAATACTAGCTGCTGCCCGCGGCTTTGCACGCGTGGTACCTACAAAAAAAGTAGCCTATGTTCTTGCCAAGGTCCCATCTATCTCTATACCAAAATTCATAAAGATCCGTTTAGCCGTTTAGCCGTGAAAACGTAACAAACAGACAGAGACATTTTCGCATTTATAATATATATAGATAGGTACTAGCTGGTGACCGCGACTTCCTCTGCACAGGATTAGTACTTCGTGTAATATAACGGTTTTTGCAGCGCACGCACGCTAGAATAGCTCGCAAACGGCAGAATTTTTCGTACTTACTTGACACTTAACTTTATATTTTGGTAATTTCACACAATACCTTTATAAATTATAGCCTGTGTGTTATTCTGATGTAGGTATAAGCTATATTATTGTAAAGTTTCATTGAAATCCATTCAGTAGTTTTTGCGTGAAAGAGTAACAAACATACATACAAACTTTCGCATTTATAATATTAGTAATATATATTCGATTACTCGATTAAAATTATTATTTATTTTATTCGTTATTTTATTTTATGAGTTAGGTATTTATTTTAAATATGTAATGTCTGTAATACTAATAAGTTAAATAATAGTAGGTAATTCTTTTTGTTCCGAAAATTAAATTAAATACTGGTCTCTTTCATTACATTGTAAAAGAAAAAGGATAGCATTATATTAGTTTTAATTTAATATGCATTTACAGAATCACGTGCACCATTTGTTCTAATTGTTTTTTTTAAACGCTCAGCTTATCTCTCTGCTTGTTCTATTCCAAATCTGTATAAGTGAGTGAGACCCATTATTGTATAAAACTAGTAAGTCCGTGTGCGTGGGATCATTTTGTTATGATTACAGTTTCTGTTCTCGGAAAGACCCGTTCTCAGGCTCAATAAGGAAATCTTGTGAGTTTTACTGTACATTGCTGGTTTAGGTGGCAAACCTAGCTATAGTTTAAAGCAATAACAGCGATGGTTATGGACAATCTGATATACGCTGTGTCGTTTGGATATTGATAGTCGATGTTGTTAAGTAGCGACATCTGTTGGTAGTGTCTATGCACTAAACAAATATCCATGAATACACACATACATACGCATGCCTTACACCTATTAAAATTTACAAGTAGCACACATGCACACGAATATGAGAACATTTACTGAAACAATCATTTTGTAGGCACGTTGAGCGATTTTTATTAGAGGATGCCTAGGCAAGGACATGTTTGAAATAAAAATAATATAATAATAATAATAATGCTGGACATATCACACAGTATCATCTGGTCCCAAAGTAAGCATAGCTTTTGTTATGGGTACCACATGACTGATATAATACTACTTATATAATTTTTTTTTGTAAATACATACATATTATACATAGAAACACCCAGACCCAAGACAAATACTTGCAGATCATACATACATTTGTCCCGCTGCGGGAATCGAACCCGTAACCTTCTGCATCTTAGCCGGACCTTGGCCCACTGCGCTGCAGAGATTGTCAATAAAATGAAATTAGGATAGAATAAGTTTTTTATTTGCAACAACACATTATTTAAAAATGGATCTTACTGGTGACACAATTTATAACATAGTTTTTTTTTTGGCCTAAATGTCCTAGACAGTGTCATCTGAAATTAAAATAAATTATATCCTGACACCGTATACCTTCTTCCTTTCTTCTACTAGGTACTAACACTACTTATTAAGAGTCAGTGGCCAACCGAGAACACCGGTGGCTTAGTGGTAGTGACTCCACTTTCCGATCCAAAGTTCGTGGAATCTGGCCGTGCAGCTATGAATTTTTCTGTTCATAAAATCTATCTCCGCTGTATCAGTACTCTCAAACAATGAACATGCCGGTTTTCTGACAATGATATTGTCAAAAAACCGGCATGTCGTAAAATTTAAAAACTTCTAAGAAGTGTTTCAAGTGCACGAAAGGACCTGAGGCTGTATCTTGTCAGTATTCAGTACGTTTATTCACATAAGACATGGTTAAAATATACATAAGGTGGAATTATCAATTGTAGAGCTGCATATCTCGCCGGAATACAGGCACGTGTATATATTACATTTATACAAATTAATTGAAATTATAACATTATAACATATCATTAAATCAAATACAATGTCACTGTAAATACCAATTTGAAATAAATAAACTTAAATAAATTAAAATTGTCAACTGAATCTGATCATTCTGATATAAAACATACAATTAATAATAGGTCAAAACTTAAAATGAAGATAAATGTCAACAGAATAGAAACAATGATCAATTAATAAATTAAATCACCATAATCCAAGCTCTAAATAGTTTAAGGTTAGATAGTGTTGTGTGCAATTATACACTAAAATACAAACAAACTTATACAAAATACTGCGTGGCACCTCAACTACAGATGAAGGTATTTAGAATAGAATAGAATAGAAAATATTTATTAAACGTCACCTATCAAATACAGTGCGAATATAATATAAACTAGTCTATGTATAGTGACGAAAAAAGGCTACCACTCAGCATATGATACAAAAGGTATTGCAGCATCATAAAAAGACATTGATATCAAAATATCTGTCCATTACCACCTCAATGAGAACCTTAAGGCGACTCCATGATAAAATAATCTGGACGCGTATTCACGTTGCTCAAATCGCTATTTTTTATCATCATCATCATATTAGCCTTTAAGAAGTCCACTGCTGAACATAGGCCTCCCCAATAGATTTCCAGGAAGAACGATTTTGAGCCCTCTCCATCCACCGACTTCCTGCGATCTTTACAATGTCGTCAGTCCATCGGGAGGGGGGTCGTCCTAGGCTTCGTTGTCCGAGAACTTTTATTCCTCAATGGTTATGAGTTCTGCGAGCTATATGGCCTGCCCATTGCCACTTCAACTTGCAAATTTTGAGTGCTATGTCGGTAACTTTGGTTCTTCTACAGAATTCCTCGTTGAGGACTTTTATTTAAAAATATATATTTATATATTTTATTAATTTTATTTTATATGAGAACACATCAGAATCGTCATAAGTGTAAGCTGCAAGTTAAAATTATTGAAAATGATCATTATTTTATATTTTGGAATTTTATTATTAAGTTATAAAACTAAAAAAACTTGGAAAAACAAGGAAGTACGAGGCAAAATATTGAAAATATTTAATATATCAAATGTTGAATATTTCTTTTATAACTATTATTACTTTAATTAACGAGCAGATAATCACTAAAAAGCGGTAAAAAAATATGTATTTTTATATACAAAAGTTATTTTGCTGAGGACACCGTCTTACCACACGCAGTACCACTTCAAATTGTTCAGCCAAATCGAGGATCTTTGTTTTGGAACGAATAGTAGCATTTTTGATTCGGTCAGTGAGTTTTCTGCCCAGGATGCATTGCACAATAGCCCTTTAACAAATTAATTATAATTATTATAATTAATAATTTATATATTACTATGGATTATCACAAAAGAGCTCATTTTATCTATCTTTAACTGCATTAACATTGAACACAAAAGCGTAAAAGTCGAGTCGAACAAGTCTTTAATTCCTTAACTGCCAACATGAATCGATGTTCCATGCATTTTTACTGACGTTTAAACTGGGTCATTTAATGACACAGGTGTGTATAAATAAAATATCGTCTTTACCGGCCAGCGAACCACCTGGCCGGGCAGTGTTCTAGATAAGAACATTGTTTATATAGAAGTGTGTATGTACTTGTCAACATTTTTAATCACAACTGTCGTGATGCGAATAATAAATAAACTTCTGGCTCTGTGAGCTCTAGACCTCGTGAACATTTTTTTACAACTTTTTTTACGTTTTCAACCCCCATATATCCGCCATTTTGAAAACATCCAAAAAATGAAGCGACTAATAAACTCTATATAGTTATAGAACCTGCTCACAAAATTTCACAAGTATCGGTTAAGAAATGTGACCTGTAGAGGAGAACATCCGCTAGCCGGACAGATAGACATACGAAAGCATTTTTGCCTAAGCTAAAACGGAGACACTCGCTTCGCTCAACCAATAAATAAATATCAGTGGGCAATGCACACAACACCATCTAGCTCCAAACTAGCTTGTACTATGGTGATTACTTATAAGGATACTTATATATTTTTAAATACATACGTAAGATACTTTATAATGGCAAATTTAATATCATGTTAATCGCCCCATGAGTCATGACTACCACTCTAAAACCATACCTACACAGTTAACTTACATATATTACTCGCGTTGTGTTTTTTACCGATAACACATACGTACAAACACATGTATGCAAGACATGTTTACATATATAATAACATATATATATTATATAACTAGATGTCCCGTTCGCGATTTCGTCCGCGCGTTTTAAGAAAAAAAAATAAAAGTTATTTAATTCTAAATCTAAACCATTCTCAAATCCACTTGAACTCGCAGAAAAAAATCATCAAAATCAGTCCAGCCGTCTAGGAGCTTAATTACAAACAGACGCACAGAAGATTTATATACGAGTATATAAATATACGCTGTCTAGTTAAGTTCATTAAGTCTAAAGGTTTTTTCTTCTTTTATTTACGTGAAACAGTTGAGCTATCTAAGGACCGTTTACAACGATCTATAGATAGCTCAACTGATCCAGATCACTGCCAAAGGGCAGCGTACCCAAGATACTGGCGGCCTTACCACGTTGAATGGCAATGCTAATACGCTGAGCCAGATAGGAGGTTGTCATGAAGAGATCTCTCTTAAGCGATATACTATATTGAGTTTTTATTTATTTTACAAAAGCACAAAAGCATTTATAGTTTCGCCAAACTAGGTAAAATTTTCTAAAATAAGTATGATCTTATTTTATTGAGTGAATCAATTCAATAAAGGAATCCAAAGTCGATTTTAATTTATTTTAAAACATTTGTCATTTAAAGTGTTACTCTAATTTGGACTGAAAATTTAGGACATTTTAGCTAGTCTGGCGATACTACAAATTCAGGGCCAATATATGAATTATTTTATTATTTTCTATAAGAAAACGCCTGCAGAGTGATGAAATAAAAACAAAAAAGCAGCCAAATGCGAGTCGGACTCGCCCATGGGTTCCGTAGCAGCAAGTAACATAATATAAAAGTTCTTGTAGTTCGTTGTAACTTTGATCGATATTTTAATAATAGTGTATTTTTTAAAAATTAAGTTATTGATAAGTAAACATTATAATTAGGTACCTAAATGATGGGATTTAGATCTAACTATATGCGAGCCCATATAGGCTTGTGATAGCTAAACAAGCTAATATATATTCCAGTTTGACAAGAAATATTTCCAAAAATATTATCAATATTATCAATCCTTGCTTAGTTGGACAAGGCGGTAATAACGTCCTGTATCCAGCGTTCTGCATGAACAATTGTCTTTTAAAAAATGTTCGTTGAAGTCTCCCAAAAGTAATGTTGGCATATTGTTGTAGCAAAAAACATTTTTATTTATGAACTTCATGAAAGTTTTGTGTTTTGTTTGTACATCTGGGCGATACCGATCAAGCCACGCCCCGCGTTATTATTAGAAAATAATGGTTTATTATTAGATTTATTATTAGAAAATAATGGTTCACGGTTAATGTTTATGAAATTAAATGTTTTTATATTTCAGTTGATTGAATGAAAGGTAAATTGCGGTTTACGATTTATGACGTATTAAAAACAAACTACTTACTAGATCTCGTTCAAACCAATTTTCGGTGGAAGTTTGCACCTTGGATGTGTCTCTCTCGCATTCAGTTAGAACTATTCAGTTTAGAAAAAAATGATATTAGATATCTCAATATCATTTTTGAAGACCTATCCATAGATACTCCACCATCCATAGTACCAAAAGTTGATGAAAAACAATTTTTGAGTTTCAGTTTTAAGTATGGGGAACCCCCAAAATTTAATGTTTTTTTTTATTTTTGTGTGAAAATCTTAATGCGCTTCACAGAATACATCTATTTACCAAGTTTCAACAGTATAGTTCTTATATTTTCGGAAAAAACTGGGTGTGACATACGGACGGACAGACAGACAGACAGACATGACGAATCCATAAGGGTTAAATTTTTTGCCATTTGGCTACGGAACCCTAAAACAGGGTTTTTAGGGAAACCACTCCTACTCGTACATGTAAAGTGGTTGTTGTTTTTTTAAATTACTAGTTTTACGAGTTTTCTTAAACATTTTTTCTATACAGAATAACATGTCAATAGAAATTCGATACCGAACATTTCTGTATAAAATAGTCGGATATATGATAAAATTACACAAAAAGTATCACGGGTAGTAAGGATTTACTAGATTTTAAGTCACAGCCTGATTTGCAAACCTTAAAAAAAATCGAAAATTAAAAAAAAATCTTTGTTAATTATATAGTGTTGAATTGGGACCTTAACACTAGAATTTCTTGTTTGGATTTGAAAGTCTTCAATGTGCGTGGTTACCAGCGCTTGGCTAATTCATTTGTGATAGGATAGACCACGGATTTCTTGCTACGATCCTCACATACCCTAAATATTGCTCTCTCTCTCTCATTACATACTTAGTTTAATATTAGTTTAGAGTTCTCTTGCCTAACAAATTTGAACCATAAAAACGCTACTGATTTTCAACAATATTTTTTGACGTGATAACGTCGTTTAAATCGATGAACGCCGCCGGCTGCACGCAGGAAAAAGCCGAGCCGCCTGAGTGGAGCGTGTAAGTGAGAGAGCGAAACATGCAATAGAGAGGCACGCTCGGTTCATCAATGTTTTCTTAAGACGTTATCACGTAAAATTATCGTCCGTAAACCGACTTTACAGACAACCGTTTCTTTTTTAACCTACATATACCGTCCCACTACTGGGCAAAGCGGACCACGACGCCGCTGTCCCTCAGGCTGCCAGGGTGTCGCCATGTTGGCACATCTGTCTGAATACATGCAACTCACGTGACCTGCCCAGTTAAGCCTGGCCGTTTTCTTACCGGCATCAGCAATTCCAGTAAATAAATAAACTCATTATTTTATTCCCATATAACTAAATGCATATTTGAAATAATGACAGGAAACCGCTCGCCCCGTAAGATTGTCCGTTTGGCCGCACATATAAAATTGAAGGGTCGGCGGCATGTGGATACATAATGCATCGGGAATAGCGCACCTGGCCAATGGATCGATACCTAGTAATCATTCTGCTTAGTCCTCATCGGATGGTTTCTTTTTACCGAGCCAGGGCACACCAGGGCCAGGTAAAGGTTTTTCAAAAATAAAAACTTTGAGGACACTTAGAAAACGTAAAACAAAGGAACTTAAAACTAGGCATATCTTTATACAAAAAATGTCCAACAATCGGCGATCCTATTGCAGACAATAGGTGTAGTGTGATATAGTTTACATATTCGGAAAACAATTTCATAGCATCGAAAGGCCTTTATATGGTGGTTTTGTTTGAAAAAAGTGAGCGAGCCTTACAGTAGTTCCATATGTTTATAAGAAAGCGCTAGGACCAAGACGAGTTTCTTGCCAAGTCTTCTCGGGCTTGGGTTTGGATGAATTGGCACCTAAATTCACCTAGTATGTAAGACGTTTCAAAGTGATCCTTGTGATTGTATTGAATAAAGTATCTTTTGACTTTGACTTGACTATGATGTGTAATATCTGATATATGACCGGTAAAAAGAGAAGGATCTCTTTTTACCTTTCTCTTTCTCTTCACACACATGCACACGCTGTTAGCTGTAGTACCAACCTCTCGGAAAACGGGTTGGTACGATCTGATGGCCCACTTTACAACCGCGCGCGAACTTAGGTCAAATCAAAGAGCGCACGATTCCCCGCCTTTCTGTTACACACTTCAGTCTCTTTTCACGAAAGAGATGGTAAAGATGTTACACATCAAAAAGAAACAGATTTCCAATGGATAATCCAAAAGAAGTCGTGACATTACAGGCAACAATAAAATATGTATAAGAGGGTTAATTGTTGTTCCACAGGACATAAACAAGTATGAAATTGCCGTTTTGTACTAAGTAATTCGAAAATTCGTTTTTCTTAAATTGTGTATATCTATTCCACAAAGGTATTTCAATTTACAATCATTTTCTTTACATTTCTGCTATCTCATAAGAAGGTCAACCTTTGCGATAGAACTCTGGGGACCTGTTCTCAAAAACTGTGTGAAGGCAATCTATAAAAAAAAAACTACATGTGAATTTGTGAATATAGTTTTTTTTCTTTCGTTTTAACATCGATAGACGATATACCACGATCTCGCCTTATGTTAAGCGACGATATGGCCGACGCGACGACGGGGCACGCAGGTCTAGAAGACCTATTTACTCGAGACTTGAAGAGATTGTAGTTTTCAGGAAAGACAGACGACGGCAAAGTATTCCAATCCTTGGCTGTACGCATTATAAATGAGAAAGCAAAGCGCTTGGTTCGTAAGGGCTGTAGACTGACAAGGTATGGATGGCATTGAGCGGTACGTCTGCTTGTTCTGTTGTGAAAATGAGAATTACATATACATATATATAGTGAATTACACCATGAAGTGACCACTAAACAGTTATCATATCATTTCTATGGGTAAGCTTTGCTTTAGGACTTTATTGCGGTGTTTGACATAGTTTTAGCCATTGCGATGTTTGCTTACGACTATCTTAAAGCATTATTTTTTTGTCGCACGTTGTGACGTCATACAGAATTTAACGGATATTGATAATTAACCAGATTGTGATCTGGTTTAATAGCCCCTTATTTTTTATGAATTTAACAAGCTTCAAGGTAGTTGAAGGTAGAAGGTAGGTAGTTCTCTCTGTAGGCCAGTCAAATCATGAGGTACCAATTTTCTTACGGAGTTTTTTTTCTTACGGATTCGATGCAAATGGGTTTATATTGTGGGTAGGCTAATGTTAAACCATGCGGCTAATTCCTTGGTTTGGTATGTATCGGTTTCCACTATCACTTTTAATACATAATTATTTACCTTAATGACTGGCCTTCGTCGTGGTTAATTCGTCACGGCAAAGTTTCCGCTACGAAAGCAATTAAACCAAAAACACACAGTGCATTCATTAGCAGTGTCCTCTTCATACAAAGCATTGATATTAGGAGCTGAATATGATGCTTTAGTTCCACGTCAGAAGTCGTGTTAAAAATTTACTCCATTTTTCGATGTATTCATCTTTACCCTTAAAGATAATTGTAAAAACAATTGAAAGCTAAACAATTAATTATCATATTTGTTTTGTTGGAATATTATGGTTATCGTGTGAAAAGAGAAATCAGAAATTCCAGAAGTTCCAATCTGCATGTTTAATTTTAATTCAGTGTTAGTACATTAGAACGAATACATAGCTAGCATACCTAACAGAATAGCTTCGTAGCTTTTCAAAATGCCACATTCAAAATCTTCTAGAAGTACCATTTCCCAGTAATTAATTAGAGCCATATTGTCAGATCAATGCTCGTAGAATGAATGGAGGATTAGCACGTCGGAATTGCTTCTCTGATTCGAGTCCATTCCATTCGGATGACTTAGAAATCTGCTCTTAATTCCGTAGTACCAACGTTTCCTAGTGAAACTCAGAAACAATACATAATTTGGATGGCCAAAGAAACTTCATTTTATTTATTTATTTCAGTAACAATTGAAGTTGATTAAGTTGATTCGAAATAATAATAACAATAAAAATGCCGGACATTTCACACAGCATCATCTGGCCCCAGACCAAAGACATATAACTGTAGATCATACAAACATGTTTGATAAGAAACTTGTTTGGTGGTATGTATATATTTTTCTATCTTTGTGTAATTTTTGTATTGTAAGTTTAACTATAGCAATATTGTAATTACATATTTTGTTTTTGTATATATTAGAGTTACATAACATAACTACTTAAGCTATGTAATGTCACATTTTGTACATTGTCTTTTTGTTTCTTTTGTCTTTTCTTTCTCATCTTTTGTCTTGTCTCTTCTTTTTAGCGATAAGACCGCCTGTAGTGTATTAGAGCTACGTCAGCGATAATGTTGTCTCGGGTTCGCGGGTAGCGGAGGGAACAGTCTCGTGAGAGCCACAGGCGAGTGCGGACGTGTTAACCCTGGTTGCTAGTGATGTTGTTACATCACCAGCAACCAGGGTTAACATAGGCAATATAAATTAATTTCCGTAAGTTCGATTGGAATCGAACCACAGTCGAATGACAGCTTTTGACGTGTTTTCGTATTCTGTTAATAAACAACGGCTAAGCTTACGCTACGTTTACGGAATCGTCAACGATCGATCGAGTATTTTCTTTTGTTTGGTCATAGAGATAACAGAATAGGTTTTTAGGTAGTTATCGAACCGTTATTAGAGCTGAAACGTAGACGGATAGGAATAGAACTAAAACCTTTGTAAACTAACAATATTACCCCCAGCGAGTACGACACCGCTCATTGTATTGCTAATATTAATTTGGTGTTCTGTCTGTGTTTATTTTATTTATTTACCGAATCGAGAAGTCTTGAATCACAAGACTGGACCATCCCTCAGTATTACAAACACTGGACTAGTGGGTATTAGTGCACGTTCCTCGCTTTTCTGTGCGGATTAGTTTTGCCCAACCCCTCACGTTTTCGTCCAATATTTACTATCATTGAAAATATAGCCTCTAAAAATCTAGTGTTATGCCATCTATATACCATCAATACCATAGCTATAAATCATTATTAGGAAGACAGATATATATAAAGATATATTTTTTGTTGATTATAATAAACATTGGTTAATAGTGTTCCTAAGCCTATGGTTAGGTTTGTCTAGACTCTAGGAACTCGTTTAAAAAAGATAAGGCAACATATGCGAGTATAAAAAACACGATGTATGAAGAGCGATGTAATAATAATACAAAACATACTAATAACAGAAATGTTACTTAAGTTAAAGATATAAATCATTATTATGTACTTGTACTAGAGCAATTAATTCAGGAAGCTGAGGCTAAGTGCGCACTAACGAAATAATGCGCGCTGGTTTAAGACGACTCCCTGATCAAATGGTTTTGTATTCACTTAAATCACCATTTTTTTATCAGAAAATATTCATGTAAAGTATTAAGTATTTGACGAACTCTGTGACGCAGTGGACCAAGGCCCGGCTGAGACGCAAAAGGTAGCGGGTTCGATTCCCAACGCGGGACTTCGCGGGAATTCGCGGGACAAATGTTTATGATATGATATGACAAACATTTGATATAATATGATCTGCAAGTATTTGTCTCGGGTCTGAGTGTTTCTATGTTTAATGTGTATGTATTTATAAAAAAAAAGTTCATTAGTGGTTTATCAGTCATGTGGTACCCATGACACAAGCTCTGCTTACTTTGGGGCCAGATGATGTTGTGTGAAATGTCCGGCATTATTATTATTATTCTAAAAAAAGTTTACTGGGTAATGTTTTAATTAATTTACTTTCCGCCTATTAGTGTAAACTGCACGTTAAAACGACGTTAAGTTTAGGAGAAGATGGTGATTATTGAATATTTGCTCTTGTTGCACCCGTACCGGTACATATTGGGAGCGATATAATCGAAGTTGTAGACCATTATGTCTATTTGGGTCAGACGATTCAACTAGGCAAGTCCAACTTCGACAAAGAGGTCAGCCGACGAATCCAACTCGGATGGGCAGCGTTCGGGAAATGACGGCACATCTTCTCGTCACAGATACCGCAGAGCCTCATGACGAAAGTCTATAATCAGTGCGTGTTGCCAGTGATGACATATCGGAACAGGAACTGAGACTTGGTCGCTAACTATTGGCCTCATACACAAGCTCAGAGTCGCGCAGCTTGCTATGGAGAGAGCTATGTTGGGTGTTTCACTACGTGATAAAATCCGCAACGAGGAAATCCGTAGACGAACCAAAGTCACCGACATAGCACTCAAAATTTGCAAGTTGAAGTGGCAATGAGCAGGTCATATAGCTCGCAGAACTGATAACCGTTGAGGAATAAAATTCTCGAAGTTCTCAAATGGCGACCAAGGACAGGAAAACGAAGCGTAGGACGACCCCCCAACCGATGGACTGACGACATTGTAAAGATCGCAGGAAGTCGGTGGATGGAGAAGGCTCAAAATCGTTCTTCCTGGAAATCTATTGAGGAGGCCTATGTTCAGCAGTGGACTTAATAAATGCTGTTATGATGATGATGATGATGATTGAATATTTTAGATATTATAATTAAATTATAAAACTTATAGTTACTTTAAAAACAATTTGCAACGAGGAAGTAGGAGGCATAATATTGAAAAAACATACTATATTTCTTTTATAACTATAAGGAATAATACTTTTTTTTTTATTTGAAGCACTTAGCTATACAAATATTTCAGTAGGTAATGGTGGCAATTCGGTTGGTTCATTTCTAAAATTAGGAATTGTCTAATATATATTTAGTTAGTTGGTAATGATATGGCATTTGTAAAACCTATTCAGTTGGTACCATCTAACTAAATTAGGAACGCTTAATTAAGTGAGATAAAATTAAATTAGGATAAGTTGTTAGCAGCAGAATACCAAAGGTTAATTTGACAGTTCTAAACCTAATTTTACTTAAAATTTGTTAGGTTGGTGCCAACAGAATTAAGGCCATTGTACCTTTAATCCTGAGAAGGTTTGTCTAGGCACTCACATTCTTCGTAAATATTAAATAACAATAGCATTATTGTATCAGACATACGAGTACTATATTACATAGGTACACAGTAATAAACGGCAGTCACAGAGACATACCATCTTCACAATATGAATAGATCTTTTATTTTAACACACACAATGCAAACTGTTAATGTGCATTGTGTGTGTTAAATAATTTAACGAGCAGACATTATAAATAGCGGTAAAAATAGTTTTTTTTCCATATGAAAGTTAATTTGCTGTAGGTACCCTCTTAAGCCACGCAATTTTTAATTCTATTAAATATAATTTTCTATGCTATTTTTTCAGGGCTTGACAAAGTCTGACGGACTGATTGACTGACTCAACTGACGGGAACTGGCATAAATAGACAAAGCTGGTCGAAGAGACTTGAAATTTAAAGTGTGTTTTTATAGACACAAATTTAACACGCAAATTCAACCCTTATGTGGGGATGTTTACAGAGGTTTATATACTTACTTACTAATTATTAACTATAATAATCCAGGAGGCATTGAATTAGATATCTTCATGAGCTGCACATTATGTGATGGGCATTATACGGTCAATTTATGCAATGTAATTTATGTTTAGGTAAAGGTGTGGTGCATGGGTGAAGTTAAAGCGATTTTGTAATGCAATGAACGAATTGTACACTTTATTGTACACCTTGAAACTAGCACATTAACAATTTGATAACTAAGAATACCTAAAAATATATGAACAATGTTCGGTCTTATCGCTAAGAGATTTCTTCCCGGCAACCTTTTGATGGAAAGGAGCCGAACTCGAATGGAAGATTGGTTGGGGCACACTAAATTATGAACCATGATTTAAATATTTGTATTCAATAAACGCAATTAACTTACACAACATTATTGATACCTATATATATTTACATAAATGATATATAAAAATACAGAATAAACACAGAAATAATACAAAAAAATATTATACTTACAAACAGATCTATGATTCATTATGATGCAAAATAAGATTAGAGAAGTGTTTCCCACTTCTCTAATCTTATTTTTAAACATGGCTAGTGAAGAGGATTGTCTTATGAAGACCGGCATTGGTAGCTACCTAAGTATGTTCGTATGAGTCAGTAATAAATATGCCGTGTATTGTGGATCCATAGCTAAAGAGACAAACATGACAGGTAATGTCAACTGTCATGTCAATTGGTGTTTGACATTTTTAGAGAAAGAGATGAAGAGGACGAGACGAGGAGAGCAGAAGGAAGAGTTAGCAATAGAGAAGGAAAACTTGAAACAAGCCGGGCTCGGTGCCAGCCGTTATGCACCTGCAACCGAACCGACACTGCATTAACTGATTCGTCTTTCCGGCGGGTCTTGTCGGCAAGGTCGAGAGCTTACATTAAGGCTTACCTAAGTGCACGAAAGAATCCTTTCACCACACTGGTTAGAAATAATTAGTGACACGATAAAAAGAAGAAGAAGAAGGAAGAAGATTGTAGAAAGTTGTCAAGAGGAGCTGGATTATCAAGGAGTAAAGTTATCTTGGATTGATGTAAAGTCTCTCTACCTATTGGGACAAGATTATGTTGCCAGATCATCTAGTAAACTTGTAATACGAATCTCTGTTTCATTGGACCAGTCAGGGTTGTTTGACCCAGACCAATTGGAGTCAAGGACCTAAAGGCTACAATAGACTTTAAAGAGTCGCATCAGCTGACAAATAATTAATCAAATACAGTGTTTTTGTTTCTGATATGGATTTGATACCTGCCAAAATCAATTAATTCAATTTATGGTTCACCGTCTAAATTGATCTATCGGGACAATATTATTTCGTCTGCCGTTGGATGTCTGCAAGGCAACCTCCTTGGTCCAGCCATTTTCAGCCTTGCCATCCATCCGATTATTCAACGTCTCCAATCTAAACTCAATGTTTCGTACTTGGATGATGGAACTTTAGGTGGAGATGTGGACACTGTTTTTGGTGATCTTAAGCTCATCAGTGATGAATTTCGGCAAATTGGTTTAGAGGTAAATTATTCAAAATGCGAGCTTTACGTTTCGGACACTTATTTGGATAAAAATTCAATTGTTTCAAAATTCAACAGTTTGGCCTCAAATATTACAGTTGTTGATAAATGTTCACTTCGCCTCCTCGGTTCACCAATTCTTGACGAGTCTTTTCCGACCTTCATAGATTAGAAAATTCCTTACCGGCGGCGTTCTTGTCTTCTGTCTACAGCACAAGTAATTTAGTTGAAAAAAATCTAATTCCGTCTTTTCCGGCTAGTTCTGGCATCACTCATAAAATTTCATATCTAGACGAAGCAAGAAATGCTTGGAACAGTGCCTGCCCCAATTCTGCGCCCCCCAAGAACCTTTCGGCCCAACGGCAATGGGACGGGCCCTTTATGTGAGCTTACATGGAATCATCTGTTAGAAACATGCTCAATCTCCGTAGATCGCGCCCGTCTCCTAGCCGTTTTGAAATGGTAGTCAGGACATTGGTTACACGCACTACCATCATCTAACATTGGAACATTATTAGATCCTACAACATTTCGAGTTGCATTTAGTCTGCGGTTGGGTGCGCAGTACTGCGCCCCTCATCAGTGCCAGTGTGGTACAGCGGTCGACCAACTTGGTCTCCATGGGTTATCGTGTTATAGGGCCGCCAGTAGGATTGCCCGCCACGCCAGTCTTAACGATACCATTCGACGGGCACTCAACAGCGTCAACGTACCAGCTGTTCTCGAACCCAACGGTCTGATACGTGATGATGGTAGAAGGCCTGATGGTATGACTCTTGTCCCTTGGGAGATGGGTAGACCATTAGTGTGGGATGCTACTTGCGTAGACACCCTGGCCGCATCCCATCTGTCGGGGACTTCCGTTAGGGCTGGCGCGGCGGATGAATGTGCCGAGGACCTCAAAAACCGCAAATATGCTGGTTTGGATAAGGCCCGTGGGGAACAGAAGCCCACCGCGTTTTCAAAATTTTTTCACGGCGTCTGGTAGATACATTGCGTGACCCAAGAGCTAGCTCCTATCTGACCCAACGTATTAGCATTGCTATTCAACGTGGTAATGCCGCCAGTATCTTGGAAACGCTGCTCTCTGGCAGTGATCTGGATCAGTAAAGCTATCTATAGATCGTTTTAAACGGTCCTTAGATAGCTCAACTGTTTCACGTATATTTTATATTATTGTATATTATTTTGTACATTTCTGTAATTATTTCTGTAAAAAACGCTAAGCTAATTAATCCAATTAAAATTATAACATTGGACATTAGAATGACAAAAGACAGACCATATTTTAAAAGCGTTTTTTTTAACAACTTATTCAAATGAAAACGTGTCCTCTGTTTTTTTTAAATGGTGATTATGAAATAAACCGTTAACTTATAACTTAACATACAATATATAAAAGTTTTATATAAAAGTTATTTTTTGCCTTGGGTCATTATTTGACCTATTTTATTTATTTTTTCTATACATCGCGTCATACAGGCAAGGTCGAATTCAATTCGTGAATTAGGGTAATTAAACAGCCCTTGATACTAAATAATAATAAAAAATGCCGGACACATCAGCATAATCTGGCTCCAGAGTAAGCAGTGCTTGTGTTATGGGTACAACATGATATCTTTTTTTTGTAAATACACACATATTATAGGAAGACTGGCCTATCAGCTCAGTTGGTAGTAGCCCTGCCTTCTGAGCTGTAGGTTAAGGGTTCGATTCCCTCTCAGGATAAACATTTGTGTGAAGAACATAGGTGTTTGTCCTGTGTCTTGGTGTTATAAAATATCATAAGTATATATTTAAAAATATATAAGAATTCTATCAGTCATCTAGTCACCATAATACAAGCTATGCTTAGTTTGGGGCTAGATGGTATTGTGTGCATTGTCCAGCAATATTTATTATTTATTATTATTATAGAATCACCCAGACTCGAGACAAATACTTGCATAAAACATTTGTCATGCAGTTGGAATTAAACCAGCAACCTTTTGCGTCTTAGCCAGACCTTGGCTCATTGGGCCACAGAGGTCGTCAAAGAAGCTACGAGTTTTTTCCATGTGGGGTCCAACATTAAACCCCAGTCAACTTTGAGCTAGTTTATTAATTCTCGCAGAAAATGTCAAAGGTTGCCTATATACATACCGCTTTATATCGCTAAATGCAAACCCACCCACTTTAACGCTCCGGCATTGGCTGACCGCTGCATCCTGCCGCGCGCTGCGCACCCGCCGATACCTGACGCGCGACCCCGCGCCCTTGCTTCACCGCTGCCGTCGCACAAAACGCTATGACTATAACCCGACCTCAACCATATTGAGAGCTTTGATTAATGTGTTTGAGTGGACCTCAATAACCGTGATTAGTAATCAACTCGAATTAAGTGCTGCCAAATTTATCACCATGCTATTATTTCAGCCTAGACTTATTATAGCGTCTGGATTTCTATTGATAATGCATGCAGTCCACCGTATTTCATGCAGTTGTTCGGGTTTAAACCATACATAATACACTATAATACAATTATTTTTAGGTATGGGTATGTCTTCTCCTTCCAGAACATATTTGATCATGGCTGCAGAGTCGATAGCAGAATAAAAAGGAAAAAAAGGTATGGGTACGTGAATGCTACAGCAGCAAGTTGGCCCCGTCTCAGCATAATAGCTACTGTTTTCGCTGTAGACGTTATTATTCTGCCGTGACATTAGCTGTAACAAGATACTGTGAGAATATATAAATAGCGGAGAGGTTAAAAATAAGTTCTATTGAAAATAAGTGGCCAGAATCATACAAAAAACTAAAGATTTAATCATTACTATGATGATATGGAAGAGGGAAGGTAAAACAACGCCTGGTTCCACAATGCAGCATCGTTAGAGGCACTATATAAATCTATATATTAATACGTGAAGCAAAAACTTTGTACCCTCTTTTACGAAAATTGCGCGGACGGAGGAGTATGAAATTTCGCACACTTATAGTTTATATAGAGAAGGAGTACAGAATGCAAATATTTTTTTTAATTATTCATAAAAAATACATTAATTATTTATTAATTATGGTCGAATTTCGATCAGTGGGCGACCACTAGTAATTATTAATGGACAATCCATCTAACACCATCTAACCCCAAACTATGCAAAGCTTGTGCTATGGAAATTAAATAACTGATAAAATACTAATAAGATATATTAGTATTTTATCAGTTATTTAATTTCCAATATGATACCTTATTTATAACAAATACAAATACAAAACTTTCTTTATTTAATAAAATCACAAGGACCACTTTGAATCGTCTTCTTGTATGTTAGTGAATCTAGGTGCCGTTTCCTCCTACCCCAGTTCAAGAAGAATCTGGCAAGAAACTCGTCTGGTCTTAACAGTTTTTTGAATGATCCATGCCAATTTTGTTACGGATGCCAAGTCGAGTTGGAGCAGGTTCATCGCAAGCTATTTTGTCATCTAAATAATCTGATATTTATTATATGCAGTTTTTATTATAGACAGTTTCTTTTATATTACGTTTTTAAATTTGCCAATCGATAAATCTAACACGTCGCTTGGGACCTTGATATAGAAGCGTACACTTTGCTCTATAAATTGAATATTTTTTCTAAATAATTGTACATTTTTGTGCACATACATGAAATTTTTGTATATATACTGACAAAGCACTATCATGATATTCATTTCTGTAAATTTATTTTTAACACCCAGACATAGAACAAACGTCTATGTTCATACATTTCGATAAACACGGTTTTACTCACGTATTAATTTGACCGACACTGTTTCGATTTATCTAGAAAATCTTCATCAGCGTCAGTTTGATCCGCGGTCCGCTCGTTGCCGCTCGCGTTCACGGCTCGCAATTCGCAGTTCGCGGTAACAAATTTGGTGCTCGTACTCGATTTTGGTCTTTATTACTCTCGTACTCAACATCGGGAACCATCCAACAGCACTAATCCAAAAGCACAATCTGTAACAAAAATTGTGATTATCACATAAATATTTGTTCTCGGAGGTATTCCCGAGTACAAACCCGCAACCTGCAGCGCAGATGGCAGAGCTACTATCAACTTAGCTGAGATGCTAATTAAACTAATGGCATTGCTATACTTGAAGATCATGCAAACATTTGTCTCGCGGCAGCCGAACTGCTGCGTCTTAGCCGAACCTTGGCCCACTGCGCCATAGAGGTCGTCTAAAAGATAAAAAGTAGACAGCCTAAATAATATTTTTTATTAAATTATTTATCATTTATTATTTTTACTATAATTTATAATGAATAGGCTCAAAAACTAATTCTAAAAAATATTTCAATTATGAAAATGGCTATATTTTAGTATCAAAAAGTTTTCTATAAAAGTAAGTACACACAAAAAAGTCTATACTCATAAGTAATTGTACAAAGCATACTACATCATCTAAATAATCTAACCAACGTCACGCCTCCGCTTCCGCGCTCGCTACCGCGTACGCTAACACGTTTGCTTGTAGCCAAGCAGTAACTGCAATGCACTTATCTGCAAATAGCAAATTGAATCCTGAAATAACTAAAGTATTCTCTTTCTTATCCACAGAGGTACTAATCTTTCGAGTAACACAATTTCTCGACTAATTTTAGTAATTACTCTGTGTGTCGCATCCTAAGATTAGGCGGCGGATCTCAGGAGATAGGTATAATTGCTGCTGGGGGTAATTCCGTGTGCTGTTAGAAATCGTTCTTCTGTTGCTATCACAAAACTATATACTGATTGATTCAGTATCTTAAGTACTATATTGTAAAGAATTACTTAATATTTATGTTGTCTGTGTTAATCTTAGTCGTCGCAAATATAGTTATATCTATAAAACTAAACTGTTTTACAGTCATTGAGTCATCGAAAAAACACAGTCGTTAAAACACAGACGACCTCTGCGGCGCATTGGGCCGATTCCCGCCGCGGGACAAATGTTTGTATGATCTGCAAGTATTTGTCTCGGGTCTGGGTGTTTCTATGCATAGTATGTATGGACTTACGAAGAAAAAAATATGTACTTATGTATTAAAAAAAAAGTATATGAGTAGTTTATCAGTCATAAGGTACCCATAACAGAAGCTCTGCTTACTTTGGGGCCAGATAACGCTGTGTGAAATGTCCGGCTTTATTATTATTATATGACTAATACATTAGTAGAAGGATTTTTTTTGATAATGATGATTCAAAAATCTTGATATTATATTAACTAACCTAATAATAATCCTAAACATTTAATACATTATAAGTATTACTTAGGTTTTAACCGAACTAGCTAAAAAGGCCTGACAAAAGGCATACTGGGCCAAATTACATATCTACGCAGTTTTAACACGTCACCCGTAATCGCCATGTTTACAATTCGTGGAATGAATGATGCGCCTTCGGTTTTCCTTGTGCCTTTTGCGAAAGAGGAAACACTGTCTTTTTTATCATCATGCCACATTGTGCTTTAATTACTGACGATAAAATCACTTATACATTGCAAAGAATATGAACAAGCTAGACCAATGAACTCTGTCATAAAACAAATGACTAACTCATACGAATTTAGGTTCTTATATAACTGTAGATACTTTCTTAGTTAGGTATTTATATTATTTAGAAATAACAGAAATGTACAGAATAATATACAATATCTAAGGGCTGAGCTTATTATCTGAACTATCTATAGATAGCTCAACTGATTCAGAACACTGCTAAAGAGCAGCGGACCCAAGACACTGGCGCTAGACCAGATAGCAGACAGCTATCTCTACGGTCTCTACGGTCACGATGTCTCTACCAAACTCTGAGAATTAATATTTTAATTAGTTAGGTTAGGTTAGGTAGGTGGGTATATAATTTCCATAATAAGACTCAGATCAAAATCATTAAGGTAAATAATTGTAATATTGATTGAGAAAGTTATCGCCTGGCAATAATCTGAATTAGTTGAGCTATCTATCTTATAGTTACTTTACGCCATGAGCAACGCTGGCAAGAGCAAGGGCAACGCTGGTCAACGCAACGTCAAGACTGGGCTTGGGTAGTGACTCCACGAACGGAGAGACACAACAACACAAACTGTCATTAGACAGTTTGTGTTGTGTATTCACATTAGTGAATACATAAATAAATAAATAAATGCATAATTATATACTTACATAAAAAAAAAACAATAAGAAAAAAGAACTGTTCCGTTCATGGTTTATATATAAAGTCAGTAATAGGTAGGTAGGTATAGATGTCATAAATAAAGAAGAAAAAGAGATCAGTATCCGTGACTCTGTGAGAAGTCAAAAGACATGGTTCTGCCTTTGTCAATGTCAACGTCATTAACTTGACATGACAAAGATAAGCTCTCAGAAGTGCTATGCACAGCACATGGTTTCTTTTTCTGCCATATCTTCATCGGTCATTTATAATAATAATTCTATGTATTTCACACCATTATCTGGCCCCAAAGTAAGCAGAGCTTGTGTTATGGGTACCACTTGAGTTATATACTACTCATATACTTTTTTTTAAATACATACATATTATAGAAACACCCAGACCCAAGACAAAGATTAACAAAACATACAATAATTTGTCCCGCGGTGGGACCCTCTGTGTCTCAGTCGGGTCTTGCCCCACTACGCCACAAAGGTCGTCTGGCATAGATTTATTTATTTCGATGTTATCAGGTACTAAAATACACGTAACGGCAAAAGAGTAACAGAGGGTAACAGAGTAAAAGAGTAAAAGAGGAACTAATTTACATAAATTAAATTAAAATAATGCATTATGCAAAAAAAGACTGTTCGTATTTAGGTATTTACTGTTTTTTTTATTGGCTATGGCAGGCTATCGTAGGTTTTATAAGTATAACCGTAAGTATCTAGTATACGTATTTATTTCTATGTATTTCTATCACAAATAATAAAACGCAATAGACACCAAACTACTCTACAGAAATTGGACACTAAACGCGTTAGTGCTTGAACCAATAAGATTGCTTCACGGACTCTGTGGCAATACTTAATAGGTCATTTAAGAGCTTACTATGTCACTTTTGTGGACCATCGTGATATGTTTTATGTATTGTTTTCTCTACTATACGTAATAGAAGCGACAAGAACTGCAAAATAATAATAATAATAATGAAATTCATCATTCAACGAATTCATACAGCGTCATCTGGCTCTAAAGTAAGCAGAGCTTTTGTAAAACCACATGACTGATATATTACTTATATATTCAATTTACTTTGGTCCACAGAAGTTGTCAAAATAGTCTCACTACGGACACCAGCCACAGCCTATTACTCACCTGTCGTCCACCCGCAGGCGAAAATAAAGAATAATATAATATATATTTCCAAAAAACTGTTACTTACACTAATTTACGGTATCGGTGAGGCCCAAACAATGCGTAAAAGTATCTCGGGTCTCAGGAGCTCGAGTTATCTAATTAATACATTTTGGCGATGTTTGAGTATAATACAAGCTACATTTATCAGTTTGAGTTTGTAGTGTATGTGTGTGTATGAGTGTGAGATGGTGTGTGTATGCGTGTGAGTAAGTGAGTAAGTAAGCAAATCCACTTATACCAGAGATATTAGTGAACAAAAAGTGCGTTTGACAGTAGTGATCGCGCAATGCACACCTATTGCTGGCTATCACATGTTACGTAATAAGTAGTTTTGTGCACAAAGCATTTTTTTTGTATGCCTAACTTTAGTACTCAACTGAGATCGGTTCGTATATCCAACGAGTATACGACAAGGAGGACAAATTTTTCGTGAAGTTTTAACGAGTAACGCAGTGTTACCAGCTTGTCTTCCATACGTGCTGTCCGTTGACTTTGATATTATACTAATGAGGTTTCATCGTGAATACTATCGAACGTTTTTGAAGTGATAACTTCTTATGGGAGGATAAACCGCTTCGTTACCATTTCTCTTTCCCTTTTGCATACGGCAGCGTTAGAGAGGCTTCTCCTCTATCACTCTAGCCCACAGCGGTAGTTAGATTAGTTTAAGTTATCACTTCTGTCGGGCGTCCCGAGACGCTCACTTTTTATAAGTATATTTTTATGCTGTCCCGTTTTGCAAAAGGTATACAAAAATTTAGTTGCTTTGCTAAAAAATAAAAAAACATCTAAACACTGCTATAAATTCCTGGTTCCGTTCCCGTCTATACTATTATTTACGGTTGAAAATCTGAATTTTTACATCCCTACATTTTTGTGTTTGGTAAAAATTTTCACACTCTGCCGCGTACAGCACTTTTCCACTAAAATATACGGTTAAGTGTTATGCAAAACGCATAACGCACGAGTGCCAAGTAGTGTTCCAACGTGTACAGTGAATGTGAAAAGTGTTTTTTCATTATTATACAGAATTACGGCAACATAGCCTGATTATAAGAGGTGAAGCTTTTAGACGACAAAAAATACTTTTTTTCTTACCACCTATCCATACTACATACTAATTTTATAAATCAAAAATATGTCGGTTTGTTTGTTACCTTTTCACAGCTAAACGACGGAACGGTACGTACTCGTAGCTCGCAATAACTAGCAATAGGCGTAAATGGCGCTATCACAGCTGTCAATACCACTTTTTTACGGTAGCAGCTCTGTTATAAGAGTATTTTCGCTTGTAGATGGCATTGGCTGGCTGCCGTAACAAGTGTTTATTACTTACTTGAACCTGATTTCGCAGATAAAGCTGTTGCGTAGCTGTTATTGTCAAAACACTTTGAGTACTTTGACTGGCCTATCAGCTCCGTCAGTAGAAACTCTGCCTTCTGGGCTGTAGGTTGAGGGTGCGTTTCTCTCTCATAACAATCATTTGTGTGATGAAGTTCGGTGTTTCATCTGCGTGTGGGTGTTATAAAGTACCTTATGTATGTATTTCAAAATATATAAGTATTCCATCAGTTATTTAGTCATAACACAAGCTATGCTTTGTTTAGAAATAGATAATATTGTGTGAATTGTCCACCAATATATATTTAAGTGTTAATTTAAGGAATAGCTATGCGGTTCTTCATGCAATTTGGTAAAATAGGTAGATTATGTCTGGGGAAGGATATAGGTATAGGATACTTTTTATGTATGTACCACGCGTGTGAAGCCGCAGGCAGCAGCTAGTGATTTATAAAATCCATAAGCCCATGATTGTTATTTCTCAGTCACACCTAAAATTTGTGATAGGACAATCAGAGGTTTATCCAAACAATAAACTTGGCAGGTTACCCTCTTTTTCAAGTGTCTAATTCTTTAGGATGTATTAAAGTCTAAGTGAAAGTAAAAATGTTTTATTCAATACAATCACAAGGATAACTTTGATTAATAATGTGATCTGATGTTTTTTGACTATTAGTAATTCAATCACTGTTTTTTAATAACATCAAATACATTTTCATCACGACTGTCTGTGTACAGTGCATATGGACTGAAGTCCCGAGTTCTGACAACAATGTCTTGCGAAGTTTTCCTAAGCAGAGCTTGTAAAATATAATCCTCTTTGTCCACGCTGTTTTGTTAAAAAAGTACTTTTCCGGTGCACTGTACAACACAGCGTTATTGCAGGTGTTAAGGTGTGGAAGAAGAAAAATGTAGTTTTTAAAAACTTTGAACATCTTTGACAGACTGCACAAGCTTCTGGGTACATCTTATATTTATACCTTAAAATCTATTACGGTCTTTGTTTATTGGCATAAAAATGACAAAAACAGACCATACTTAGTTAGACCTTTAGAATCAAGCTTTATAATAGTATTTTGAGGTGGCTTTTATAGGATTAACCGCTGTTAAGATAAAAATACAGATGGAAATTTGTTTTCCAAAGGATTATTTTTATATAATACTTGTCAATACAACACGACCCTAGTCACATGTCACATTACTAGATTGCGGTTCTAGAGTGTGATACAGGAAATCGGCCATGTTGTTTTAGATGGACCGGAAATCTAGACTTGTCGGTAAGCTAACCTGTTGTGTACGACCTATGATTAATAATTCATTGTTCTTATTCTATAACTTGCATTGTTTATTTCGCCTCTTCACACCTATAATTTTTATACGTTTATAAACTCGGGCATACAAATCCTTTCCGCATAATTATTGCATACTCTGCAGAAGAATCTCTACAAATTTCAAAAATCTAAAATTTAAAAATATCGTAATCACCATTGAGTTTTTACGTGTCAAAAATAAGATGGCGGTCAAAATTATGTGTTTACCAAATCAACAAATGAAAACTTGTTATTGAGGCCAGTTACACTCCAAAGATGGCAAAATTTACTTCTTTTTTTTTTCGAGTAATAACACATCAGTATTCTACTAAGAACTGTCAGAGATATTCCTAATACGTAAAGTTGCCCTAATTGACACGATAAGCCATCGAACTAGTGCTGAGGCAATAATCTTAGGCAATAGTCTTCTTATCGTGTCACTTGTATTTTGAACCAGTGTGGTGAAGGTATTAAAGTGCGTATATTAAAGGCTCCTTTTGTGCCCTAATTATTTTCACGATGAGTAAGAATTTATCTTTCTTCGTTAATGACATTTGTCATAATAATGTCAATTTTGCCAGTGTCAAATGATTAGATTGTATGAAGTAATGTAGTCTTTGATTATCCTTGTAGACCAGTCAAAATAGACGTTTTTTTGGTCAACTGCACTAAATTTCCGATAAAAAAAATTTTTTTTATAAGGTTTAGGATCATTTACTGAGCATAAAACACAAAATGCTGACAGATCCAGGTGACGCTTCAAGCGCCATTTTGAAAAAACGTTTTTGGCCGATATCTCGGAAACTATGCACTTTAAGACAAAAGTTATGGAGACCATTACTGTAGAGAATAAAATTTCGCATCTTTTGTTTCTTGTAAACTTTTTTGTAAAACTTACCGTTTACGATTTATGGCCCATTTAATAAACCGATTTTGGTATCGCGGCCGATAACTTTTGAAATATTAGATTAACCAATAAAATGCACGAAGTCATTTTTAAAGATCAGTTTATTTTCTACAACTTTTGTTTAAAACTTTTTTTTCTAATATCCATACTTTTTGATTTATAGCAGCATTTTGTGATTTTATGCTCAGTAAGTGATCCTAAACCTTATAAAAAAAATAATTTGGATTGAAAATTCAGTGCAAAGTTAAATGCTATTTTGGCTGTCTTGCGAAGCTAACATTGCGCTCTTATTTACTAGCGACCCGCCCCGGCTTCGAACGGGTGCAATTTTGATACTAAATATACTACAGAATGTCTAATGTGATTAGAAACCTCTAAAATTATCAGTGTTTTTCTATATGCATGTTTTATACATATAAATCTTCCTCTTGAATCACTCTATCTATTAAAAAACCGCATCAAAATCCGTTGCGTAGTTTTGAAGATCTAAGCATACATAGGGACAGACAGACAGCGGGAAGCGACTTTGTTTTATACTATGTAGGGATTATTTATTTTCTCGAGTGGATTTTGGTTTAACTTATAATTTTGGTATTTTTATTTAAATAGAGCTAAAGTTATTGAATAGATAAAATAAAGTTTTTTAAACTTACGCGATCAGAACCAGATCAGAGTATTATAAATACTTACGGGTATTTATCGCGTTTATTTACCTATTTTTCCCGACGTTTCGACAGGTTTCAGTCATCCCGTGACCACGACAGAGTGTAAACCTGTCGAAACGTCGGAAAAAATAGGTAAATAAACGCGATAAATACCCGTAAGTATTTATAATAATGTTATTGAATAGAGTTTGAATAATTCAAATAAAAGCTTTGTGTTTCATTGTGATTCGAACAAAAATAATCGGTATAATTATTTTATATGAATGACACTATTTTATTTATGACGACAGACAAGAACGACTTTGTGACATCATTATAATCAATATAAACACTGAGAAAACTGTCATTATTATGACATATGCCATTAACGATAAAGAAGACTATAACCGCACGAGTTTTGCCGCACAGCAAAAATGGACTGTCTAAATCGCATGTTCCAAAGTAGGTTTCTACTTCTATCGTGCAGCGACAGCGGATGACTTAATTCTACCGTGAAAAAGCTCAGTCTTAGGCAGATCATCGCCAACCGATCGTAGGTGTGTTATTCCGTGTATCTAGAGTACAAATAGTTTGGTAGCACTGATTTAAATGCAATACACAATGCGACTGTTCTGTTCGATGTTTTGATGCAAAATTAATTAGTCACCTGCGATTTTTATCGTCCTATGTAAATGAGGTAGTGATTCGGTTTGTGAGGCGAGTTGGTAAGCAACAAGCCGCACGGAGAAAATCGTCCTAGTGTAAATCCCCGGGTAAGCCGTCACAAACACGTATATTGTCGTTTGTAATTTGTTATTTTATACAAAATGGTGATTTTTCATATTAAATTATTATACGGATTATTTTTGCTAGAATCACAATGAAACACATCACTTTTATTCCAATTATTTACACCCGAGTCCATAACCCAAGCTTTATTTGAATAAAATCACCAAAACTACTATATAATCATGAAATAACACGAGGAAAATAAATAATTTATAACCGCAATATTTGGTTCGGAAAACGTCCAAAGGATATCATCACATTAACTAATTACGTAATTATGATGTAGACGGTCTGTCATTGGACTCGTCGCTCAAAGATACCTTTTTTGAATCGAAATGAATGATTATTGAGAAATTGAGAACCTCTTCCTTTTTTTGAAGTCGGTTATACATGCTATTCCTGTTCTTAGACTACATTTATACAAAGTTTCATCCAAGTCTATCCGGCCGAAACATCGTAATAGAGTCACAAACGATCCTAAAAACATACCACACAAACTTTGTATGTATAATATTAGTAAAGTAGGCTATAAATAAAAATATTTCCTATAATATTGATAAGCCCTTTCTTTAATTTCGCCTGTCAGTTATATCAGTAAGTACATTTCGATCGATGCCGTCTTCACTGCTGCCACTTAATAATTTATGGCTGGAAGCCACCTGGCAAATGGGACGTAGGGCTGCGTCTACTCATGCCACTCACGTTATAGTTTTTGCTATAGACACGACACCTTTATTATAATTTGTGAGGATCTTTTCCACATTTATGTATTACTTGGGTATAACTTCCTTATCTACGAAGGTATTATATTATTATTTATCCAACAGTACACATCCAACTGTCACACGAAAGTAACCGAAATGGGCGCGCTAGCCTCGCTAACGAGTTGGACAATAACTGTGTGCGTCCTGGACAATAAATAAATTAAAACATATTAGTTGACAATGCACACAACACCATTTAGCCCCAAACTAAACATAGCTATATATGAAAGAATACTTATTTTTTTTAAATACATACTTTTGATACTTTACTACAACTAGACACAGAATAAACACCTTTGCTCATCATTCATCACACAAATGTTTATCCTGGGAGGAAATAGAACCCTCAACCTACAGCGCAGAAGGCAATAGCTCTGTACTCCGGCTTACGCAATCAATTTTAACGTTTAATTACGCATCTTCCCTTTTGTGATTTCTACTCATTCTCTCGCTCATTCTCCTGTACTTTTTATTATACCTTTCTTCATCTGAACTTTAAATTTACTATTGGAACATTAAATGTTGAGCTTATTTTTGATTATCAATTTCTATACACATTGCAACAATCTCTGGTCCCAGACATCTAAATATATGTTCTTTTGGCACATGCTTTATACAATTGAGATCGACTTCTATTTCTCTTCTAGATTCTCCTTCCTATGATTACTTAGGGTCACCTTCAGGAGCCCAGAAAGGAATCAACCTATATAACGTACATATTGACTGGCCTATCAGCTCAGTTGGTAGTAGCTCTGCATTCTGCGCTGTAGGTTGAGGGTTCGATTCCCTCCTAAGATAAACATTTGTGTGAAAAGCATTTGTTTGTTCTGTGTCTGGGTTTTATAAAGTATGAACAGAACAAACAAATGCTTTTCACACAAATGTTTATGTATGTTAAGTATGTATTTAAAATATATAAGTATTCTATAAGTCATCTAGTTACCATAATACAAGCTATGCTTAGTTTGAGACTAGATGATATTGTGTGCATTGTCCAGCAATATTTATTAATTATTATTATTTATTTACATATTTATTATATTTTATAACAAGTCTCTGCTTATTGATTGTAAGCACGTAGCGTATGTAAATCTTCTTTATTATATATAAAAATCAATTGTTATGCGTTAGTCCCGCAAAACTCATAAATAGCTCGACCGATTCGAATTTTGCTTTTGTTTTGTTCGCCTCAATTCTGAGGTGGGTTTTAAATTGTACGAAGTAAATCGAGTCATCTAGTTTTATAATAATTTTCGGGCCAAGGTATGAGTCTTCTTCGTGAATAAAAATTAATATTTCACACTTAATTGTGACCAGCCTTGATACCGTTCATGATTCATTAAAGCGATGGTCATATACTTATAAGAATGGACAAAAGATTAATAAATAATAGAAATATACATTTACCTGTCTGTATACTCTGTAATTTTTTATATATAACTAGCGGTTATGTTACCCGCGACTTCGTACGCGTATGCTTTGAACGTTTATTTTTATTTTTGTAAGGAATTAATTCTGTGCATCTAAAGAACATCTCATAAGTTTAATCCCTTACATCACTTTGGGCATGATTTTGCAAAAACGTTGAAACACATATTTCTTTATTTCTTACCAAAAGCCTAAATATGAATTTTCAGATCCCTAACTTATTAAAATATGAGTAGCAAAAACAAACTTTCGTCCTCTATTTTACCCCCTTCGAAGTTAACAAAAAGTAGCCTATTTTATTCCCCCATATGCAATTCATCTTCTTAGAAAACTTCATCAAGATCCGTTCAGTCCGTTAGCCGTGACAACGTAACAAAGTGACAGGCAGAGACACTTTCACATTTATAATATTAGTATGGATAAGGTCTTCTTTGCAAAATCCTGATGACGAACAAGTGTAACTGTTAATCAATTTGCTGATGACACCTGTTTACTAGCAGCAGATCGGGACCGTACAAAATTCATCAAATCGTACAAAATTTAATTAAAACTGATTTCAACGCCTTATGACTCCATGACTCGGGATTGGTGCTCAATGCTGATAAAACTAAACTTGTTCACGTACGCTCTGGTCACGATTACTAACTAGAAAAAGAAAACGTTATTATAGTAAGCTCATAGTCATGTTTCAACAAGTCTGCAATGTAGGTATAAGCAGTTGTTTGATAATTGAACAGGTCACTGATACTTATCTCGATTACTATCCAGAAAAAAACGTTAATATAGTAAGCTCATAGTCATGATTGTCTTCATTCAACAAATTTGCAATGTGTAAGCAGTTGTTTGATAATTGAACAGGTCACTGATACTTATCTCGATTACTATCCAGAAAAAAAACGTTAATATAGAAAGCTCATAGTCATGATTGCCTTCATTGATCAAATCTGCAATGTATAAGCAGTTGTTTGATAATTGAACAGGTCACTGATACTTATCTCGATTACTATCCAGAAAAAAAACGTTAATATAGAAAGCTCATAGTCATGATTGCCTTCATTGATCAAATCTGCAATGTATAAGCAGTTGTTTGATAATTGAACAGGTCACTGATACTTATCTCGATTACTATCCAGAAAAAAAACGTTAATATAGAAAGCTCATAGTCATGATTGCCTTCATTGATCAAATCTGCAATGTATAAGCAGTTGTTTGATAATTGAACAGGTCACTGATACTTATCTCGATTACTATCCAGAAAAAAAACGTTAATATAGAAAGCTCATAGTCATGATTGCCTTCATTGATCAAATCTGCAATGTATAAGCAGTTGTTTGATAATTGAACAGGTCACTGATACTTATCTCGATTACTATCCAGAAAAAAAACGTTAATATAGAAAGCTCATAGTCATGATTGCCTTCATTGATCAAATCTGCAA
This sequence comes from Lampropteryx suffumata, assembly GCA_948098915.1. Taxonomy (NCBI): domain Eukaryota; kingdom Metazoa; phylum Arthropoda; class Insecta; order Lepidoptera; family Geometridae; genus Lampropteryx; species Lampropteryx suffumata. The sequence continues at coordinate 12,809,266 of OX402565.1, read as the reverse complement.
TGTATAAGCAGTTGTTTGATAATTGAACAGGTCACTGATACTTATCTCGATTACTATCCAAAAAAAAACGTTAATATAGAAAGCTCATAGTCATGATTGCCTTCATTGATCAAATCTTCAATGTATAAGCAGTTGTTTGATAATTGAACAGGTCACTGATACTTATCTCGATTACTATCCAGAAATATAACGTTAATATAGAAAGCTCATAGTCATGATTGCCTTCATTGATCAAATCTGCAATGTATAAGCAGTTGTTTGATAATTGAACAGGTCACTGATACTTATCTCGATTACTATCCAGAAAAAAAACGTTAATATAGAAAGCTCATAGTCATGATTGCCTTCATTGATCAAATCTGCAATGTATAAGCAGTTGTTTGATAATTGAACAAATAGATCACTGAGTATACTATCTTGGCCTGGTAATTGATAATAAATTTAACTGGGCAAGGCACATTTTACTGGGCAAGGCACATTGATAAGATATAATAAACTTAGAGCTTCAATTTCTATATAATAAAATGTAATGTACCAGAGGCAAAGTCAAAATATTTCTTCTTCGTCTTCTTACATGCTAGTGAATCTAGGTGCCGCTTCCTCCTAACCCCAGTCCAAGAATCCGGCAAGAAACTTTTAACACTTTGTTGTATGATCCTTGCCAATTTTGTAACGGATGCCCAGTCGAGTTGGAGCAGATTCATCCTAAGCTTTTTTGTCATCTAAATAATCTGATATTTTATAATGCTTTAAAGACGGCTTGTATATTATTACTTTCTTCGTCTTTCTTTCGTCTTTAAGTTTGCCAATCGACAAACACGTCGTCGTGGACCTTATAGAATCGTACACTTGTATGACACATTTAGGTAAACTGAACACTATATTAAATTCTGTGAAAAGTGTATTATATAAATCCTTAGTCCAATATGGTCCCTAAACTAATTCATGATTTACCTGTTGACGTACACGACAGTATTACGCAAAGGAAAGTAAACTAAATCTAAAATCATATTTTTACTAATTTATAAAAATACTGAGAACTTACCTATCCACCTTCCTACTTACCTAACAATTTATGTTGCTATGCGAAATGTACTTACCTAGCTCCATTTATTGTTTTTTGTACCACCTACTTGCCTAGTACTTACACTCATCATATCAGCTTTTATGAAGTCCACTGCTGAACATAGGCCTCCCCAATAGATTTCCAGGAAGAACGATTTTGAGCCCTCTCCATCCACCGACTTCCTGCGAACTTACACTAGTTTTAATATATTGTATACTTCTTTCCTGCGTGTCCTGTCGGCCAGGTCGAGAGCTTACATTAGGTCTTTCCTATGTGTACGAAAGGAGCCTTTGAGGCGCACTTTAATCCTTTCACCACACTGGTTAGAAATAACTAGTGACACGATAAGAAGAAGAATACATTGTGTAGACTTATTGTAGCATTTTACTTTCAGAAACTAATTACAGAAATGTACAAAATAATAAACAATAATATAAAATACACGTAAAACTGTTGAGCTATCTAAGGACCGTTTAAAACGATCTATAGATAGCTCAACTGATCCAGAGCACTGCCAGAGGGCAGCGTTCCCAAGATTCTGGCGGCATTACCACGTTTAATGGCAATGCTAATACGCTGAGGTAGGAGCCAGCTCTGAGTCATGCAACGTATCTAAAAATTATTTATTATATGATTATGAAAATTTTGTAGCATTATATTACAAACCTTAGTGGTTTTTTGTTCTATATTAATACATTTTCTTGTATATTTTTTTAATATTGATAAATAAAAAAAAATGGTTTGTCATCATTCTGCGTCAGAAAAGGCAAGTTGGTATCCAGGTTCAATCTTACATCCTCCAAGTGATCAGTGGTAACTGTTTTTTTTTTGTATAATTGTATTATTCGATTTAGTTTCTTTTTTAACAAGTTGACAGATATCGGTCTCAATTTCACTCTGACCACCTGGACAGAGTGAATATTACTAATTATATTTTTATAATTAGTAATCTATATAATAAAAATCAATTGCTGTTCGTTAGTCTCGCTAAAACTCGAGAACGGCTGGACTGATTTAGCTGATTTTGATGTTGAAATGTTTGTCGTAGTCCAGGGAAGGTTTAAAAGGTGAGTAAATATGAAAAAAAAAATTGATTTATTGAGGCGGTACGAAGTCAGCTAGTATATTATATTTATTTATGCATTTTACGAAACTGGCAGTTAGGTAGGTTGGCTTCATAAATGTAGGTTCAAGTACAAGTAAGTACTTAATTAATACTTACTCAATTCTATTCTAGTCTATTCTAGTCTTTTTAGAATTGGTTCTCAATTAATATTAGCAAATCTCAAGCAAACATATACTAAAATCACCGCATACAACAATTTCTTTATTTGATTTTGTAGTATTTTTATATGCAAAAGGTTTTCCATAATTTTCTCAAAGATATCAAATTAGGTGGTTGGTGGGCTATAAGTTCTTATAACAAGGACCGTAACCGTTTGAAATACTTTTTGTATAAAGCCCTGGTAGAAATATAATATAATATATATATATATGTAATATAATGCCGGACATTTAACACAACATCATCTGGCCTCAAATTAAGCAGAGCTTGTGTTATGGGTACCACATGACTGATATACTTTTTTTTGTAAATACATACATATTATACATAGAAACACCCAGACCCGAAATACTTGCAGATCATACAAACATTTGTCCCGCGGCGGGAATCGAATCCGCAACTTTTTGCGTCTCAGCCGGACCTAAGCCCACTGCGCTATAGAGGTCGTCTAGAAATCATATTATAATATGGTTTAAGTAGCTATTGTCATCCGTTTAAAACTTATCTGGTTCACAAATTCAATATTCAGCATAGACTATTTAAAAGAATGGTTCAAACAAAAATCAAAAACGAATTCTCGAAGGATCACATGGGACGTTAGTTTTGTGGGATTTTACCAATATATACATAAATATTATGTTTTGTTATAATAACGACACAAAGTCGTAATTGATCGTGTTCTGTCTATTTAGAATAGTCAAAAGACGATCGACGTCATCGCGGAGTGGAAGTCTAGAATTTTCTTGGATTCCTGAAAATGAATGAAATCATAATCTTATAATTCAATGGGATATTTTTAAATGCACATCTGTATAATTTTTCAGCACACTAGGTAACTCCACTAATTAACTAAATGCATACCAGAAAAATGAATGCTGTGCTAAAAAAACAATTGATTAACTAAACATGTCCTACAATTGGTAAGGTTATGTTAGAGTATAGAAAACAACGCGCAAGGCGAGCGAGCGAAGCGAGCGTGCCGCGGCAGCGGCCGCCGAAGCGCCAGAAGAATAAGCATTAAATAAGAAGGTCACGGTAGGAGCATAAGAGTTCTGCAAATACCATTAATCAGTTTATATAATTTGATTTATTTAGTGTGCATAACTTGTGTGCAAGTCAGTATTTTTGGTTTAGCTTTGAAATATTTTGTCCGAAAAAAAGGGATTACACAGATATCAATTTAATTACATGCCTAATTCAATTGTCCACATTTGTGCTAGGTCACAATTTTTGGAATAGAAATCCACTAAGATCCGAATAAAACATGTCACACGTGAAAAACTAATTATTTTAGAAGAGCATCTAAAGGCGCAAAATGCTGGTTTTGACAGGGCTATTTGAGCCTTTTGGAGTCAAGACTCTGAACCCATCGCGATTTCAAAATGATTTCACGGCATCTGGTAGAAACATAGGAGCCAGCTCTTGGGTCAGAGCTGGCTCCTATCTGGTCCAGCATATTAGCATTACCATTCAACGTGGCAATGTCTCCAGTGTCTTGGGGACGCTGCCCTCTGGCAGTGATTTGGATCAGTTGAGCTATCTATAGATAGTTTTAAACGGTCCTTAGATAGCTCAACTGTTTCACATGTATTTTATATTATTGTAAGTATATTATTTTGTACATTTCTGTAATCAAATATTTTAGAAGATTTATGTTACTTCAGGAAATGTTTATCGAAGAATATACTTATTAATATATTTCTTCAAAAGTGGTCTTGTCATTCAGAAATTTATTCCAAACTTCTCTTGTAGGTTACGTAAGGTGTGAAAATATGGAGATTGTATGCAATGTTTCAAAACGTAACATGGCCGTCTAATCTGCTTGGAGTTGCTTATAGCTACTTAATTTGTTGAAAAATAACGATTTTTGTTGTAAAATCTTACCACTTCGATTCATAAACCAATGTGCAGTACGGCTGCTCGAGAATCCGAATATTTGACGACCTTTGTGGTGCAGTGGGCCAAGGAACGCCTGAGATGCGACTCAAGCGAAGGTTGCGGGTTCGTTTCCGCGGGACAAATGTTTGTATAATGTGCAAGTATTTGTCTCGGGTCTGGGTGTTTCTATGTATGATATGTATGTATTTACCAAAAAGTATTTGAGTAGTATATCAGTCATAACCATAACACACGCTCTGTTTTCTTTTGGGGCCAGATGATACTATGTGAATCGTAAAAAACTAAAATTAACAAATTTACAGTATTTTTTTATTATTAAGGAAGTCATCAACTGAATAATAACATTTTGCTTCTAAAATGGTTTGCAACTTTTTATTCGAAAAGTATCCATAATAATTCACACTAATATTTTAAATTGGAAATAATATATTCACGCAATTTTCGCTTAGCAAGGCGGCCAAAAATAATGCCATTAACTGTCCTTTACCGTCACTATAGTTAATTCGCAATAGGTCGTGGTACAACTACAACTTGTCAGTGTTACCAACAAAACCAATTATTTAATTTAAAAGAGAACTAGCTACCTACAACACAGGTTTCCTAGGTTCAGACACTTTAACATTATTATAAATAGTAATTTTACCTATTTATAAGTGTCAACACAATATAATTCGTTTTTATCTTAGTAATACTTGTTTTGTTTACTTGTTTTGTATATCATTTAAAAAAAAGTTACATAAAATATTTTGTACTAACAGAAAAAAAAATACCTTATACTAAACTTTTAAATATATATCACATTATAACACTTGAATTGACTTTGCTTCATTATGACACAATCAACACCCACCACCAATTAAAAAGTTTCCATATACATATCCACACCCCATGTTACTTATTTAGGAGGGAATATTTTGAAAAATCCTGAAACACGTGTCTATTTATTTTGCATTTAAAGTATCCAAACCAAGTTTCTAAGAAATCACACCACCCCCGTTAAAAAGTTACATACAAACTTTAACACCCCATTTTACCCCTTTGTAAGGGTTATTTTGGAAAATCCTGAAATACGTGTCCATTTATTTTGCATTTTATTGACTTAAATCAAGTTTCAAGCAAATCGCACAACGCGATAAAAAGTTTCATACATTAGTTTTCACCCCTTTTCACCCTTTTTTCTCTTATGGGTTTTAAAAAAAATCCCGCCTTAGTGGGTTGTTTGGTTTTATAAAAGGAAGCTACCATCCAAATTTCAGCTTTCTAGCTTCAGCGGTTTCGGCTCGGCGATGATGAATCAGTCAGTCAGTCAGGTTAAGCTCTTTTATAGGTATAATTAGAAAATTAATTTCATCAGAAAGCTGTATCTATCCAGATTCATCGCTTCAATTACAAATGACCTATCCCTCCACAATGTCCCTTGCACCGGAAATGACGCACCACTTCCGGCGGACGTGGCCTACGACACTGCGCGTCAATACGGCGATGGATGTTTCTGTCTTCCTGTCTGTGTTTAATCTAGTTTCTAGAATCTAGGTTCCAAATACTATTTCTAATATGGTACAATATGAAATCGAAAATAATTGAATTTGTTTATAATTATTGATAATCAAAAATTAAAAGATACGTAAAATTTTCGGATAATATATTGACGACGGGCGTTATTCTGCGTGCATTTCAGTCCGATACTCGTAGAAGGGATGTTACATGAGAACGCGTCGCGGGCTGGCGTAGACGACGAAGCGTCGCGTTCGCGTTTATCTTCTCTGTATTTTATGCGTCGCGACGCTTTTAAGAAAATTAAATGGAAAACTATGAAAGTTCACTAGGTTTTTCAAGAAAATATGAAAATGTTATGAAGAAGTCATTATATTTTATACTTTTTACTAATACAAATATAATTTACCAGCCCCGGCTTCGTACGGGTGCAATCGTGATACTTCAACGAAACGACTTCAGTAACGCACGTCAAATAATTACTTTTATACGCAAATTTTTGATAAATTGGGTTACATTATTAAATTTTTTATACTGATCTCTAACTTTTTGCAAATATTTTTTAAATGCTTTCTATATGTGAATGTTTTTTTTAAATCGATTTAATTATATTAAAATATAAAAAGTATCAAAACAAATTTAATATTTGTTAAATTTGTAGTAACTTTAACTAAGCCACGTAACAGCACTTACGCGTTAAGTTAGTTTACACGAATTCAGCGATTTTTATTCAATTATATTTATAAATATTTTCAGTAATATTTTCTGGTAATTTAAAGGCAATATGGGATGTTATTCGCAAGTGTACCAAGGCTTGAACGATAAATAATGGTGGTATAGAGAGTCATCACTGTCCATTGACTCTAAGGGGGCACACCCTCGTTATTGACCTATTATCTGACTCCCTATGGCTCAAATACGTAGGAACTTGAATTTGTATCTACTCCTTAACCAACATTTTCATATAAAATTAGGTACACAGGAACTACTCGCGACTTCGTTCGGGTAATGTTTCGCTATTTTCTTTTACATACTTAACTCATAAAATCACAGAAAATTTATACATATATAATAATACATGCATGTACACTAGGTGTCGCCTACGTATGTTCTTCTTCTTCTTCTTCGTTTATGGCATGTGACATAATAATGCCAATTTTGCCAGTGTCAAGTGTTTACGTTTGTTTATGGTCAATTTGTTTAATAAAGTCTTAGTCGATGGTCAATTGTCAATTTTAGACGTCACGCGGAATGGCGTCTAAAATTTTCTTGGGATTCCTCGTCGTTCAAATCACATTGCATCACAACACACATTTAATTCAATTCTCCATACCCGTCCTGTAGTCACAATTTATTCATTAAAATTCCGCCATTATTACTGAATAAAACATGCAATAAAACGAATAAAACAATATTAAATTAGCAGAGCCGTGCTACTTCATGAAATGACAAACGAAGAATCCCGCCTACGTATGTAATTTCAAGTTTAAACCTACTATATCCATACCTACCAGTCATAATTGCACGATTGAGTACAAAACCAACATACAAACAACCAGACAAACATTCGCATTTATAATATTAGTCGAATTATAAATATTACTAGCATCTGGAGTTAATTTATTTTATTTTAGAATTTTCGGAGAACTTACATTTAGGTACATTCATAAAAATTACAAATATTACATGTTTATAGTACATGTATGCAGAAGGCCAATTATAAGTTCACACTGACAGATGTAAAAAATATATATTTATATAATGAAAAATACAGTACAAGAGGAAACCTAAACAATACAAAGTAAAACAAAAGAGAAAATATTTAGAAATAGTTAAAAAATACATACCTAGATCAAACAACAAGAATAATATGGTTGTCTCTAAAGTCGGTTTCCAGACGATGGTTTCAACGTGACAAAGTCATTTATCTGTTTTGTTATTTTGTTTTGTGCGCTATCGCTCCGATTGTAACGTTACGATTCAATGAACGTAACGGGACAACGAACGTAAAGGGACAATGAGTCATCCTTTTTCGTGCGTGCAGCCGGCGTTCATCGATTTATTAGACGTTTTCACGTCAAAAACGAAATGAGTATTAAATATATTAAATGTTGATGTATTAAATATATCTGCATTTGCTAAGGTAAGGTTCGATAAGGCGCTTGCTCGAATAATAAAAGCATTTTGCCTATTATTTGCTTATAATAGTTGCTCAATGTGGCGCTCCCGTACCACAGCTAAACCACAAAATGGCTGTCGGCAGTCGTCTTTACAGAAAGTTCAAAAATAGTTACACATGGAAAAACTTTGAGGTAGTGTGTATAAGTATGAAGTATAAATATAAATGTAATGATTTTTATTTTAATTTTTTTTAATTTATGTAGAGTGAAAAGTAGATGTATTTAGTTTATATATAATATGGGTAGACCATCGATGTATACAATTTATAGATTTTTGTTGATATTTTAAAAACCGCTCGACCGATTTCGAGAAAATTTAATAGAGATCATGGGACCAGGGAATTGTAACAAAGAAAACCCTTTGAAAACCCTTTGAAACAAAGAAATAATTTTTCTAATCGTTTCAGGCGTCTTTGAGTAATCGGTGAACATACATAAAAAAAAAGATTCCAACGAATTGAGAACCTCCTCCCTTTTTGAAGTCGGTTAAAAAGATTGCAGCTCGGGTCGATCTGTACTGTCAGACATAAGTACTAAATTACTTTAATATATTATTGTGTCGTGGTATATAGAAGCAGAGAACTAGCAATAACAGTAATAGGCGAGTGAAATTCGACATTATCGCGCAATTGCTGGCCTATCAGCTCAGTTGGTAGTATATCTGCCTTCTGCGATGTAGGTTGAGGGTTCGATTCCCTCCCAGGATAAACATTTGTGTGATGAACATAAGTGTTTGTTCTGTGTCTGGGTGTTATAAAGTATCGTAGGTATGTATTTAAAAATATATCGACGCTTGAAAGGCAATAATTACCAAGCGACATTTTGGCGATATTGAGTTTTATATATCATTGAAATCAGAAAAAATTCTGAGTCGATTGGTCCTACTCTCATGCCGCTAGGCGAAGTTTGTTGTCGCTTGGTAACTCTAAAAAAAACTAATTTTCTAAGTTTTCGGCGTTCAAGCGACTATAATTTTACCGATTTATTAATAACTTTTACTTAGTACCTATGTATTCGATTTTTACTTTTTACACTTAGTAATTTTTGCCTCGACTCGAAATAATGCTTTTAAACATAGTGTTTTTTGCCTTGCGGTACCTCGGGTATAAACATTGCTTAAGAAATTTTACCTGATAGAATTTTTATTTTTCTCGAAATTTAAGACTTTTTAACACACCTTAATGATTTATTCATTTTCATTTAGTACTTTTTACCTAAATACAATGGACTTTAAAACGTAAAGTAGTAATATTTACCTGCCTAAAAAGGATATATTTTGTCGTTTGGTAATTTTTTATCTACCGTTTTTTACTGTTTCTGTTACTTAGATAACTGTAACTGAAATTAAATTTGTATAAAACTGTTTATCCCTGATGCACGTATTTTGTTTTGTCGCTTATCCGCACTTTAAAGCAAATTTTTAGTGGCTGTTGGTAACTAAATAATGATTTGGTCTTCATCGAACTGTCGCTTAGGCAACCCGCGCACTCACGCGCATCGGACATAGTGCTTCATCGCGTAGCTTGAACTGTACTTGGTAAGTGCAATGTAAATATTTTATGTGTTAGATCATTTATAATGCGCATTTTGTATTGATTTTAATTTATTGTTTAAGATTCATAATTAATCGAAATAAGCGAGTAGATAACATCATTAAGCGAGCTATGTCAAACGCCGGTGTGGATAGCAGGGATTTGACCTTGGTAATCTAACTGCTTAGTTAAATAATTAAATCATTTATTTAAATCAATCGTAATTAATAGAAAAAACGAATAATAAAATCGTTATTTCTAGGGGCCAAAATATCAAGGATATACTCGTACTTACAATAATAAACATGAAAGAAGAGATCAAGCGTAAAGAATTTCTGAAAAAACTGTTATTAGTATTGTAGGTAGTACTACTTTGAATTCCCAAGTAATAATACTGTAAGACTGCTGAAGAAGGCTGATCTGAAACTTAAATACTTGATGTGGTTGATTAAAATTTGGTTTAATTAAGTAATGAATAGGTAGGTTCCAGAAAACAAATCCAACTTTGAATTTTTTGTAACAGTAGTTAGACAGCAATTTTCTTATTCGTTAAAATTGTATTTTACCTACCTATTTATGTACTGATTTAGAAATTTCTAATAAATACATTGAATAAAAATAAAATGTCTTTGTTATTTATAACGACAGCTTATATGTTCTTTATAAAATCAGCTATACACTTTCCGATAGATTTCACTGCAATATTCGTATGTTGAAGGCTCATATAGACGTCATTAACACAGGCCTAAAACCTTCAACAACCTGCACTAAGGCAGGGTGGCGGAGTATGCTCCAATTTGTCCCTCGTCAGATGGGCCTATACTCAGTAGTGAGTGATTGTAGATTACTACAAGGGCTTTTGATGCTGATGATGACGGTATCCATTGAAAACATTTGTCCGAAAGTCTTTAATTTTGTGCACTGAAACCTAAATTCTTTGTTACTTGTTCAAAAAAGTCCTACACTTACCATATTTTATTTGTACTATGGTTGAAATTACCTGGCAGGAAAGTTTTTCGTATTTTAATTCGATAATTTTACCTATGTGTCATACATCTGTTACTTCTGGATGCGTCGTTTTGCTTCAAACACAATTAAAAAATACTGGTGGTTAGTTAATTTTACATGTTTTATAATAAAGTTTTGTTGTCGGTAAGTAATTTTTACCTGTTTGTGATTTTGGTTAAAATTTTACTAACCGACAGTATTTCTTAAAGTATTGAGAAAATTCATAATATTTAAATTCCAGTTTATAAAGCTTTTAAACTGCATTCAAATTTCGTTAGAATTTTGTAGATTAATAAGCGATTTTTTACAATATTTTCTCCAAAAAAAAAAACTTTAGTCGTTTAGTAATTATTGCCTTTCAAGCGTCGATATAAGTATTCTATCAGTCATCTAGTCACCATAATACAAGCTATGCTTAGTTTGGGGCTAGATGGTGTAGTGTGCATTGTCCAGCAATATTTAAACGTGTCTCTGAAATTGACTTGGGTGTTACGAATGCAATGTGTAAGTACCAAACACTCAACATTCAAATTAATGTTATAGTGTCCTGATTATGATGTATGTGGAATGAGGAGAGCATAGAGCACGCCAATTCTTTTTTAAATATAAAATTTGGGATGACATTCGCTCTCCTTTAACTTTTAGAAACTACTTACTTTGCGTTCTCAAATAATAAAATCGTTATAATAATGAGCACAATCCGATCTATGGATAGGAAGGCATGGTAAGGTTCGCAAATAGCAAAACTTGCGGCTCGCTACGCTCGCTAGTTAATTTAGGGTAGTTGTTGTTAATTTGGGGTATGTCTTTGTGAATGGTAACGGCTTGCTTCAATAGTAAGATAATTATGTGCTGTATTATGTTCCTCTCTTAGATTCTTCAATGTTTTATAATTTTAATTGGAAGAATTGGAGTAGTAACATGAATCGATTGAAATTTGGGAAAACATCGGACAATAATTATTACTAAATTATACTCTTGCAACTTATTTCTGTAGACGTTGTAGTTAACAACAAGAACACTCGTTTGTATATTCGTAATTGGGAGATCGCAAGATCATCAACGGTATCTACTGTATCCGTTGTCACTGTCGTTACTGTAGAAGAATTTGAATTAATTTTCTATAGACACATAACAAATCAGAATCTCCGTTGAGTTCTTCCGCGAAAAACGAAATGGCGGGAAAAAATCTTATCAAATCAAATTGATATTCATCGAAAAGCTCATCGTAAATGATGTAAGAATAAAGGGACACTTCACCATCGAATTTCGAGTAAATATCGTCTCAGAGACCATAGAGATTTTTATTCCATGCGAGGATCATCCATTATAATTTAAAGACCACAGACCAAAGAAACAATCTTTGTTCAGTAATCGGAATCACAGGTGACCCGTGACGCGTGTACAGCTCTGTCCTAGGCGAGCCGAATGACTTTGCCTTGAATGTACAGCGGTGTATCGCTCTGAGGGATATGTACATAATAAACATCTATTATTATATCTATATGTTCATCACACGAATTATTACCTCCTGGATAACTCAGGGGGACTTCTCGATAAATCGATAAACGATATAATATCGAGCCAATAATCGTTAAACACCTTACATCCATGGGTAGCTTAAATACATCGTTTTTGAAATTTCTTTGTACGATTGATCGACGGAGATCGTTTTTACAAGCCATGTTGTAATCCTCCACAACAGATATATAAATAATATTTCATACAGCATCATCTAGCCCCAAAGTAAGCAGTGTGTTATGGGTACCACGTGGGTATACTTTACTTTTGTAAATACATACATAAAAAAATACCCAGACCCGTGTTAAATACTTGCAGATCATATAATCAGTTTCTTGCCAATTCTTCTCGGGCTTGGGTTAGGAGGAATTGGGATCTAAATTCACCTTGTATGTAAGACGTTTCAAAGTGATCCTTGTGATTGTATTGAATAAAGTATCTTTTGACTTTAACAAGCCATCAATGCAACGATATCTGCGTACGCGCACCGAGCATATTACTCTCTATAGATATAATACTTACTTATGAAAGTATAAGTTCTATGAAAACAAACTATGATTACCGAATACGGCAGAATTCGACGAACATTTCAACGGCTTTATAGTTCCGATAAAGAAATCGGTTTGTCGAGTAAACGCTCTAGATGGGAATCAAACCAATAATCCAAGAGCCTGTTGTCAGTCAAGTCGTAAAGATAACTTTGCGATTTACTTCCTTATGTTAGGACACACTCCTAATAAACAGAAAAACACCTGGCCATTTGGCGGCGCGTCCTGAGTTCCTTTTCGGAATTAGTTTTAGGTGTGGTGTGATTGTTAGCGTTTTTAGCAACTTTCTTTACCTATTCAGTTTAACCCAGTTGTACTCAACAAGAACAAGTCTTTATAATAATTAAATATATAAATAATACTAGACATTTCGTGTTTGTTAACTTGTGTTCACAACTTGTGGACTAATAACGGAATATTAATGAAATTCAGTAATAAAAAAGATTGTATCTTAAGGAATGACGTGACTACGAATCTAAATATATTGAAGAATCGAAATAAATAAATAAATAAATATTGGTGGACAATGCACACAACACCATCTAGCCCTAAACTAAGCATATATTGTATTATAGTGAGTAGATGATTCATAGAATACTTAGACACAGAACAAGCACGAATATCACACAAATGTTTGTCCTGTGGGGGAATCGAACCCTCAACCTACAGCACAGAAGGCAGAGCTACTACCAACGGAGCTGACAGGCCAGACAAATGTTTAGGTAACTACATATAATACTAATCTAATAATAACTATATACTTCAAATACTTATTTTTTTGTCGAAAATACGGAGGAAAGTTCTTCCGCCGTGTATTTCATAGTCGTAGGTAAGTCTTGTACTCATCTAATACCTTTAAGCCAGCAATTCTGGTATTATATTATATAATCTGAAAATAAAACGCCTCTAACGATTTTCATGATATTTAGTATTCATGGGGTTTCAGAGGCAATAAATCGATCTAGCTAGGTTTAATTCTTAGAAAACGTCGTTTTATCCGTGTTTATACCGAGCAAAGCTCGATTATTAATTACGTTCGGTATCCGCTAGCGCTTGTCGCAAACACCTCTAGGTACAGTCCTGTACGACAGTCTTGGCTTACTTAATGTGATTATCTTTTTGTGACAGACACACACATCACACTAACATACACATACTTAATCCATTCATGTGGACTTTAGCTGCAATAAAAAATGACCTAGCCGATGCGTATTACCAGCGGCCACTTAGACATATTCAGTAACGAAGTTAAGCATAAGCTTAGCTTAATTTTGACAAAATTCAGTGCGCTTTGACTTAGACTGAGCTCGCATTTCAGATTAATCTGCAATTTTTTCTCGCTACTCTATAAAACTTTGAATCAGATGTAGGCGGAAAAAAATGTGTTAAAGATCACAAAACAGTGCGGATTGTTCGTTAGTGCATACTAGGGTTTAAGCTCACGCTACCAAGCTTACGCTATGTTTGCGTCTCTGAGTTTTAGCGTTAGAATGGGACCTGAGATCTTGACCAAATGTTTAGAAAAACTGCCATTAGAAAATGCATGAATTAACTATTTTATCTAATAAGATGGTGATTAGCTAACGGCCCGTTTAAAGGTTGGTAAACTTTGGACTCAAACTCATTTGAATTAGAAACAGAATTGTTTTGTCGAGACGATAAAACTAAGTACAGCTTTGCTGAATTTTAATTTGCCCCATCTTATAAGAAGATTAAAGTATGGCAATCCTCTTTGCTAATTAAAAAGTCAAATGAAAAAGAAAAAACAAACAGTCTTATACAAATGACTTCGAATAATTTAAGGATAAATCAAAGAATTTGGGTAATCATGTTTATTGCAACATCAAATTTATGGAACGCTGTATGTTCTACGAGTTACTCGTCTTCTCCTCTTCTCTAATGTAACTTATCCTCATGACAATTTTGCCAATGTCAATGTCGTCCTTGATCTATTCTAAACGTCATCGCGGAATGACCGTCTAGAATTTTCTTGGATTCCTCGTATAAATCACATTGCGATAACAATGAATAATAACAACACTTATAATTTAATTGTCTACACTTGTGCAAAATCATAATATACTAATTAAAATTCCATTAAAATAACCTAATAAAATATGAAATAATGCGAAAAAAACTAATTAATTTCTATATACTATGTTACTTAATAAAATGTTAAGCGGTGGAAGCCTCATACTAAATAAGCACGCACCTTCTTCTTCTTCCTTGATGACATAAAAATTTTGCCAGTGTCAAGTGTTTATATATTGTTTGTAGTATGTCACAAAGTCGTATCTTGTCGTTCGTCATTCGTTATTTTATATAAAATTCACTGTTGCTCGCGACTTCGTTCGCAAAGGTATTGTAGCTTAAATACTTCCCCAGGATGCAATTTATCTCCATGCCAAATAAGTTTCAAACTAATCACACCCACCACCCATTAAAATGTTTCCATACAAACATTCACACCCCTATTTTACTCCTTCTCTCTACCTCTTCTATCTAAACCAAGTTTCTAAGAAATCACACCACCCTTTAAAAAGTTCCCATAAAAACTTTGACGACCCATTTTACCCTTTTGTCAAGGTTATTTTGAAAAATCCTGAAACACGCGTACATTTATTTTGCATTTTATTTATACTTATCAAGTTTCAAGCAAATCGCACCATGCGTTAAAAAGTGTCATACATTAGTTTTCACCCCTTTTCACCCTCTTATGATTGAAGTAAAAAAACCCGTCTTAGTGGATAGTTTTGCTGTAAAAGCAACCTTTCAATTTTCAGCTTTCTAGCTTTAGCGGTTTCGGCTCGGCGATGATAAATCAGTCACACTCAGTCAGTCATTTTTTAACCGACTTTATCAATCGAATCTTTTTTTTTAAATGTTTGTTCACCGATTACTCAGAGACTCAGTCGTCTCGATTTCAAGCCGATTTCAATCAGTTTTTTGTTTGAAAGGCTTCCCAGGTCCCATTTAAATTTTATCGAAATCGGTCGAGCTGTTTTAAAAAATCAACAAAAACCTAAAAATTGTATACATCGATGATATTTTCGTTACCTGCAGTGCAAAGCAGTGCGTTTAGTTGGTCTACCCATATTATATATAAACAAAATACATCCTACCCACTAAAAATTTCAGAATAAAATAATTTTGTGCTCTCAAATTGTATCCTATAAAGTTGGTTTTCTTTTTATTTTTTAAAACGTAATTATATAAGTATAGATAGTGTCTTTTTTGACTGATTATTTTTGCTCGAATCACAAAGAAACATAAGGCATTTGTTCCAATTATTTACACCCGAGTCAAAAACTTTAGCTCTATTTAAATAAAATTACTAATATTACAAATTAAACCTGAAATAACTCGGGAAAAATAATAATAAGAGCTCAATGTTTGATCCGCAAAACGGCCAAAAAAAACCTTCGAAAATAAATAATAAAATAAAGAATTTGAAACCTTAATATAATAAAATGAAATCACTTGACATTGAAAAATTAACATTTAGACAGATGCCGTTATAGAAAGAAGAAAATAGAGAGATTCGAGCCTAAATAATCCGTCTAATTATTTTATATGAAAGACACCATATAAAATAACAAAAAACAAACGACATGATACGACTTTGTGACATACTATTATAAACAATATAAACACTTGACACTGGCAAAATTTACAGTATTATAACACATGCCATTCACGAAGAAGAAGGATGAAGGAACATTTCAATTAGAGGCAATACAATGGGCGCTAACAGCGATACGGCTGACCGCTAACAGTCAATCATCCTTTAGTAAGAAGGACAGAACTATAAATAAACTAAACGGCATACGTCGTCCACGGAGTGCTCAGATGTAAATCCTACCATCGATCAGTTAATAAATAAATGTATTAATATTGATGGACAATGCAGACAAAACCATCTAGCCCCAAATTGCGTATGATAACCGGGAGTGGACTGAGGTATCGAGCGCGCGGGACGTAAATCACTGTTTATATTTTGCTGTGTTAGGCTGCACTGGGATCCCAACACTAAGCAGAGCTTATAAATGACAGATAGAAAACTTATACATTTTTAAATACATTCATAAGATACTTTATAAAATTCATCATCATTGGCCTTAGTTCATCTGTTCAAGATGATTTAGGTGGCGCAGGCCTTCACACTAGGTATCCTTTTTTTTTTTTTTTTTGACGAGGAGAAATCTGCAAACAGATTTCCAATGCACTGAGGGGTGCAAATGGAATATGTGAGGTTGGCTGTCTAAAAAAACGACAGACGACTCACTAAAACTCCCCGGTGACCAGCCTCATTGCATGTCAAGGGGCTCCGGGATCTCCATAGGAACGCACCGGTGCCCCTCTCGCAAAGTGCTGCGGCCGCAGCCCATCCCAGGAGTGGCAAGCCACCCCCGCACACCCACCCGGTGCTTACGGCAGAACACGTCACACATGTTAACTGCCGCCTTCCCCGAGCCCGCGAACGGATAGCCGGGAGCCCTCACTCCGACTACCCACGGACCCAGTGCGCCGCTCAGTCCCACAAGAATCTAAAAGAAACTGCGAATACCTCGCGGCGAGACGTCGGCAAAGGAGATCTCATCTCGTAAGCCTGCTGGGTGTATAGACGACACTTACTCGCAGAGTGCCGCCGCCGGTCAGAACTAGTGGTACTGCGGGGTCCCCCGCCAGAATTCTTATCCAGGCAACTACACGCCAAGCTCGTCCCCGCTTCAACCACTGCACCCTCATTGAAGAGACGCGCGGAGGAAGCCCCCATCCCTTCCGCCACTCGGTCCCACTAAGGTCTGGCGACCCAGCGAATACCGAGCGGCCGAACGCTGGCCAGGAGGAAAATCCCCCTTAGCCTACCTGGGTGCATGCGACGACACCTCCTCGCAAAGTGCCGTCACCCCTCCCAAGGGCCAATGACTTCGGACGCCCTAAATCCTACCATCAAAGGCCCCCAAGATCACTCGGCCCACGGGTCTCCCCGACCCAGTGTGGGGGATCTCCGAGCGGCCGCAAGTCAGAAAACGACATTGCGAGTGTCCCTTCCCGACAAGCGACTGGGAAATGCACACCAAGCACGTCCCCGCTTTGTTGCTTTCGGACGTGGCCCGCACAACTCTGTCTTGCAAAGCAGAGCGCCTTACAAGACAGAGCTCTGCGAGCCATGGCCACAAGCCCATCCCTGGACCGCAGATGCAGTCCTCTCCCCCTGTCTCGTCTCACTGTGCCCTCTGCTAATCAGAGGGACACGTGGAGAGATCCTCCGTGTCGGGTTATTGGCCACCGTGCGATACTTCTTTAGCGTACTAAAGAAATATCCCACGGTGTTACCAGGGTGCACCACGAGGAGGTTACCCGACCTTGCACCCCTCACACTAGGTATCCACACTAACCTCTCGACCTTGTCGGCAGGACCCGCAGGAAAGACGAGTCAGTACATGTGGTGTCGGTTCGGTTGCAGGTGCATAACGCCTGGCACCAAACCGGGTTTATTTCAAGATTTCCTTCTCTGTTGCTAGCTTTTCTGTTAGTCAGCCAAAGGACTAACCCCTAATAATTTGAAGACTATCGCAGTCGTCTAAATCATCAGTCTTTAAGCAGCACTCATCTGGGATCAGTTCCACGTAAAAATCCTCACTCGAAGTGTTATAACATTAGACACAGAACAAATATCTATGTTTATCACACAAATTTTAGTTCTGGGACGGAATTGAAACCTCAACCTACTGCGCAGAAGGCAGAGCTACTACTTGAGAGGCCAGTGGAATAATAATGTTTTGGCTTACCTAATAAAGCCATCCTTAGGTACACGGAGTATTGAAATTGGTCAATTGTGGGCAATACTTGCCAACTAAGACGTCACGAGAACATTAATCAATTGACTGCAATGGCAACATTTTAGCAATTGAACAGAGATCACACCACACTGTACCCTATCAAAATTGACCACTTCATAGTTTATCGACCTCACTAATAAACTTATAAACGCCAAAAAACTGCATAAGATTCGCCCTGTCACTATTTGTCATTCTCTTATAATAATTATGTTTTACAAACTAAAAAGAAAACCGACTTCATTGAATGAAATTTGAGCCGATAAAATAGAACTAAATTGAGTACCTTCTCCTTTTTTTGAAGTCAGTTAAAATGTTTTTACTGTACACTTTTCAGTACTTTACCATTTTTTTAAATTCGCAAACACCACTGAAAAGGCGCAGAAAAGCAAAATACATAATTTCGTTTACCTAGATGACATTATTTTTTTCAGCTATTCTTATTTGAAAACCTAACTAATGAACCCATTTTGATAAAATTTCTATGGGACCAATTGAAAAGTATATCCTTTAACATAAAGAAAAATATTTTAGAAATCAGTTCATTTATGACGGAGTTATGAGGTATAAACATCAAATACAAATACAAATACAAATTCATTTATTTACCAAGATAATAAAAATACAGTGTTAACAAACTTACTGATGGTCCCAGCACTAGGGCAAGCCTGTATTGCGGGAGGCCAGAGGCAAGATGAGCGAATTCCACAAACTACATAGAGATAAAACAAAACAGATAACACTTAAACAAGGCAAGACACAAGTAGGACAATCCATGAGAAATAAAATAAATATCTAAAATCTAAAAGAAGAAATCAAAATACTAAGAGAACACAATAAATAAAGAACATGACCAACTGTAAGCTGTAAGTTTTCGAAGTTTGTGCGAGTATGTGTGTGTGTGTGAGCGTGTGTGTGTTTGTATGTGTGTGTATTGGAGAGAGAGAGAGGGGGTAAGTGGGGAGAGGAGTATAAAAGTGATGCCACAATATAAATAGTATCAGTTAGTCCGACACTACAAGAGAGGTCAGACCAGAACTTCCAGCAAATTTTCCGTTCTGTCATAGCCTAGCGTGAGAAGCCATTTTCTTATCTTTTCCTTTAAACCAAAGAGAGAGCAGTTTAGGTCACAACGATTACAAACACAGCGGTATATAAATGGGAAAGAATAATTAAATATTATTCTTTCCCATTTATATACCGCTGTGTATATTAATTGCAAAAGAGGTTTTGACCACTGGCACATTGACTTTCAGCCGCCGGTTTTCCGTGGAGGAGAGAGAACTGCAACGTGAACGGAAATACCTATGGTACGCCAATGTTACTCGCTGCAAGTAGAGCTGCCGGACACTAAGGGTTTGAGTAAATGCATACAGGAATACAGTGGGATAACGAAAGGGTTTCCGGAACATGACCTTGAGCACAGATCTCTGGGCTCTTTCGAGAGTGATCATAAAGGTTTTCGCAGTTCCACCCTAAGCAGTGATGCAATAGCATAAAATGGACTGGCAAAGAGCTGAGTAAACTAGCATGAGACAGTCTGCATCAGAGCCGCCCCGGAGGAGCTTCATGACGTATATAAGCTTTCTGACTCGTCCAGCAAGAGCATTTACATGTGCTCTGAAAGATAATTTCTGATCTAGCAGAACACCCAAATACCGAAAGCATTCCGTTCGCTCTATAACAGGACAGGAGCAGTTTAACTCAGATCCATTACATTTATGGATCCGTAGGGATAAGGAACAAGGAGGGCGGGATAATTTTGTTTTGTGAAAACACAAGTATTTGGTTTTCTGGGCATTAAGAGTCAACAGATTCATATCAAGCCACCAGGCTACACGAGACAGTCCTGTATTAGCGTTTTGAGCTGCCTGTTGTCACCTTTAAAAAGTAGGGCTGTATCGTCGGCATAGCATAAAATTTGCGAATTATCTTGATTTCCATCAAATGAAGAAATAATGTCGTTGATATAGAGCGTGAAAAGGGTTGGCCCCAATATGCTAGCTTGCGGAACCTAGAAAGAAACGTCACTGATTTTACTCGAATGACCAGCAATTGAGACACACTGACCTCTTTTAGACAAGTAACTGCGGAACCATTTCAAGGTGACACCTCTAATACCCAAACACTCTAACTTTTTTAGGAGGATGATGAGGATGATGAGAGACGGTGTCAAATGCCTCGCAAGGTCCAAGAAGACACCGATGCATTTTTTTCCGGTGTCAAGTGCTGAAACTGCACCGTCAAGTAGCATGTGCACGGCATCTTCGGTTGACTTACCTCGTCTGAAGCCAAACTGATAAGGAGATAAAATTTTGTTGAGCTCCAAATAATGGATCAAAAAATACTGAAAAAATACTTAAAATGTCTTTGTATATATCCTACCTTTTTATAATAATTATTACCTACTGTCATCCTATACTAAATCTACTTACTCGGACGACGTGACTTTTACCTGTACTGTTTATTAACAGTACAGGTATGATGACAGGATGACAGTAGGTAATAAAATAATAATTTTAAGTAGTAGGTAAAATAATAATTTTAAGTTAGATTAGTTATCATATAAATGACTTTAGTATTTTTGAGAATAAATATCTATGAACTGAAAAAATACCACGGTATTGGGAACCTCCTCCTTTTTTTGAAGTCGGTTAAAAAAAGGGGTTGCACTATTTAAAACAGTAGTTAACTTTGGCAGAAGATGAAAGTTCGAACAATTCACAGTAAAAGTTCTGATACGGGGCCTGATAAGACAGTCAGACAGACGAACATAACGAAACTATCGTGACCTCTATAAAATTGACCATATAAGTTACCAGTTGCTACTTAACTTAAAGGTTCACTTTAAGTCACTTAACACTAACTAACTTCACTAACTTCACTTTAAGTTCACTTTAACATCGGCTATCGGCATCGGTAACTGTTCTCTTCCGTGCAAACGCGGCCGCAACAATGATTGCAGAGATTTTCTGGTGCTGCAGCTGAATGTGCCTCTAAAAGCGCAAATATGCCTGTCTTTAAAAGGCTTACATATTTAAGCCTTCGAAGCGTAGGACAACCCCCCACCCGATGGACTGACGACATTACTAAAGACAATTTACGAGATGTCGATAACTCTTATGAACGCAGCCGCCGAACATCTGTCGCCTATTCTCGCAGTGCTTTTTAATATTTGTCTTAGGGAAGGCCGATATCCACAAATATTCAAAAACGTAAGAGTGTCGCCACTTTATAAGGGAAAGGGAAAGAAATAAGACTTAAATAGTTACCGACCTGTCTCTATTATTCCCTGCATTGCCAAAATTTTCGTACATGGCCTCAACTCAAGAATTACAGAGTACCTGTCGGCAACGAATTCTCTTTCAGATAGACAATATGCCTATCAGGCCGGCAGGTCGACGACGGACGTAGCTCACGAGCTGGCTCGGGAGCAGCGGCAGCAGGTAGCGATGATTATGTGCGATCTGTCTAAGGCCTTTGACGTGGCCGATCACAATGTTCTCGTCGCTAAGATGAGACATTATGGTTTGGATGGATCGTCCGTAGAGCTGCTGACAGACTTCATGACGGACCGATACCAGACAGTTGTCGGTGATAAAGAAGGAATACCGTCAAAGCCACTTTAAACGTGTATTGGGGTCGCCCGGGGGTCATCTCTCTCTAACATCATGTTTTCTATCCTCCTCAATGACTTGTCCGACTGCATAGACGGTGCGTACACATTAATGTACGCAGATGACGTCGCGGCTGTTGTCACTGCACCCAATCTGGGACCCTTGGAGAGGCAACTAAACGTGGTGGCGGGGGAGTTGCATCAGTGGTTTCATCGTAATGGTTTTTTACTAAATGTAAAAAAAACTAATTTCATGCATTTCAATTTTGCTGGCCATTATTGTGAATCTTTGTGCGTATCTCTGGGTGGCATGGTAATAAACCAGGTCAGGTAACCTTTTCTTGGGTTTCAACTGGATGAAGGGCTCACATGGGAAAAACACGTTCACAAACTATGCGAGAGGATAGGCAGCGCTTGCTTCACGTTGTAGCGCCTGTCAGCAACTCTGGAAATTGGCATGACAAGGAGTTGCTATTTTGCTTCAGTTCTCTTGCTACTCCAGTACGGCGTCGAGCTCTGGGGCAGAGCCGCTGACTGGGACCGAGCGTTCAGAATGCAGAAAAGGGCAGTACGTGTCATAGATAGAGTAGCTTAGGATTTTCCAGCTCGTCCAATCTTTCGCTCTCTGAATATAATGACAATGCCATCCCTTGTCATTTTCCAAGCAGCTACGTATGCGCGCAAAAATCTGAACGAGTACCCGAGCCTGGGTGATAGTCACAGATACCCGACGCAGAACGCTCTGAAGCTGAGAGCCGTGCCGAGGCGCCTCACTAATACGTCGAAGTTGGTTCACGTGTTGGGGCTCTCAGTATACAACCGCTTACCAGTGGCTATTACAAGTTTACAGACACCGCAATCTTTCAAGCATATACTTAAAGAGATACTCGTTCAGAAATCATATTATAATATTGATAAATTTTTTAAATGATTTATTATATTATAATATTATGTTACTAATTTATAAGTTCATTTGATTTTGTTATATTATTTATTATTAAGAGACTTTTTATTATTGATTTTATCTATAACTATTGTTACTGTATGTTTATATTATGTAAAATTTATAAGAATTGAACTGACTTGTAACCATCTTGTTATTTATAAATAAACTCAAACTCATTGTAAAGATCGCAGGATGGTGGATGGACGGCTCAAAATCGTTCTTCTTGGAAATCTATTGGGTAGGCCTATCTTCACCTGTGGACTTCTTAAAGGCTGATGATGATCCCCACTGCGTTCAAAATTGTTTCACGGCTTCTGGTAGAGACATTGCGTGACCCAAGAGCTGACTCCTATCTCGCCTAGCGTATTAGTAATGCCATTCAACGTGGCAATGCCGACAGTGTCTTGGAAACTTGGTCTTCCGGCAGTGGTCTGTGTCAGTTGAGCTATCTATCTCGTTTTAAACGGTCCTTAGATAGCTCAACAGTTTCACATGTATTGTATATTTTTGAATATTATTCTGTTTTTTTATGCCGGTCGTTTCTCACTGACTGATATACATATACTACTTATATACATATTTTTTTTGTAAATACTTTCATATTATGCATAGAAACACCCAGACCCGAGACAAATACGTCATTTGTCATACAGATCATACCTAATTGTCATTATACATACATTGTCCAACCTTTTGCGTCTCAGCTGGACCTTAGTCCACTGCACCTCAGAGGTCGTTATTATTTCGGTTCCCTTGTTAAACCACAATGTGGTGTAATAGGCGACGCGTATTCAGCAATGAACATTCATTGACTACCTACTGCCGGTACCAACATAACTGTAGAAACTTGATAAGACACGAAAGCAATATTCAGAGATACATACAGTCTGAATAAATCATTTTCCGAATTTAATAAACACATTCTCTGATGAAGCAATGATCACTTCTCCACTGGATGTGGCATTCAATTATAATAACAATAAATATTGCTGGATAATGCACAAAATACCATCTAGCTTTAAACATAGCTTGTATAGTCAAGGATATAATACTTAGTTTTTTTAATACTTAAGATACTGTATAACACCCGTCTGGGTCGTTATTTTGTTTTACAAACTAAAATAAAACCGACTTCATTGAATGAAATTTCAGTTCATAAAAATAGAACTGAATAGTAAACTTTCTCCTTTTTTTATATTAAATACGAAATTTAGTTTATTTCGATGACAATTTTTTTTTTCCAGCGATTTAAAAACCATACTACTGAACCTATTTTGATAAAATATATTATTTCATTTATTTTTAAATTATCTAAATAATACTTTATAACACCCAGACACAGAACAAACACATGTTCATCACACAAATGTTTGTCTCACGCGCATAATTTATCTTTTCACCACGCTGGTTAAAATTAACAAGTGATACGATAAGAAGAACGGTTTAAACCGCAGGTAATGGAAGGTAAATTCCATTCAGTGTTTTGGGTGCATAATTTATTTCATAAGGGTGTAAAGAGCTAAAGTTCTTTATGGTGGGGATCCTAGACCTCTCAGGTATTCGTGATGACTCCTAGGTGCAGAGATGACATGAAAAGTCGAAAGTTCATTATAGATACTTTTATAAGTGTACTAGCTGCCCGCGGCTTCGCACGCATGGCACCTACATAAGAAGTAGCCTATGTCCTTCTCCAAGGTCTCTTCTATCTCTATATCAAAATTTATCGAAATCGGTTCAGTGGTTTAGACATGAAAACGTAACAGACAGACAGACAGAGCTACTTTCACGTTTATAATAGTATAGATTGAAGTTCTCACCAGTACAGAAATGGTTATTGAAATTTGTAATTGGTTTATGATGAGATGGTTATGAGTGACGCGATGCGGTGTAGGCTGATGGTAGCGCGCTGTCATGCTCAGGAAATTGTGCATATTTGCTTTTAAAACAAAAAATCATAATTGCTGTGTTCCATGTACTTAAACCCAAAAAAAGGGTAAGAATGACTAGTGGAAAGATTTCAAACCAGTTGAAAACCATATAGTAAGCATAAGTTAATACACTCAAGATCATAAAAATAGCACGCACCTACATTTTCATTTTGACACAAAATATTTGTTTAATTAAAATTTAATAGAATTTTTTTTTTTTTTTCTTTTTTTTTTTTTAATTAGTGTATAATTCTTAAAAAATTATACTCTAATATTATTACAATCTAGCCAAGTAGGCCAATGAGTAATTTAACTATGACTTATTTTTATAACGTAAACTATGCCTAAGAATGTGTCCAATAGCACTTTTCTTATTGTCTCTAGTTAAGGGGAGACACTTTGTTAATGTGTTCTTTATGAATATATTGTATTGTCATTTTCACTTTCTTTCACTGTTACACTGCACTAACTCAAACGGCTTGGTTCGTTTGAGTCTTCTCACTATGTCCGTGTTGTCGAGGAGCTGGATTGCCTTGACGTTCACGTGATGATGAAGTCTTTCCTCATGAGCTTCTGCGTACTTTGTAATAACTGTGTCGACGAAGTCTATGCCATGGTCCCGATGGAGGTCTTCGTTTCTTACGTACCAGGGTGCATTCACGATGTTCCTTAGTACTTTGTTTTGAAACCGTTGTATTATTTGGATGTTACTTTTTTTGGTGCAGCCCCACAGCTGAATACCATAAGTCCATACTGGCTTCAAGACTTGTTTGTAGATTGTTATTTTGTTATGTACCGACAAGGCTGCTTGTTTTCCAAGCAACCAGTACATCTGTTTATAGCGGAGCTCTAATTCATCTTTTTTCTTCTTGACGTGAGCCTTCCAGCGTAGCTTTGCGTCAAGCGTCATTCCTAGATACTTGGCCGTATTTTCACATGGTATGCGCTTATTGTTGATATATACTGGGTGGTACTGCTGCTTTTTGTTCGTAAAGTTTATATAAATGGATTTTGATTCATTAAGCTTTATTCTCCATTTTTTGGTCCAGTCATGGATTTGGTTAACAGCCACTTGAACCTTTTCTGCTGCTTCTGCAAAAGTGCTTCCAACAGCCATTATGGCTGTGTCATCAGCAAAGGTCGCGATTGTGTTATCATCTAAATGGGGTATGTCACTGGTGTATAAAAGGTACAGGACTGGTCCTAATACACTTCCCTGTGGTACCCCTGCTTTTATTTCTTTGATTTCAGAATAGGCATCTTCTTGTCTAATTCTGAAAGCTCTATCCGTTATGTAGGATTCTAAGATGTCTGTATAGGGTTGAGGTAGCATTTTTTTTAGTTTCAGTAAAAGGCCTCTGTGCCAAACTTTATCAAAAGCCTGCGCAACATCTAAGAATATGGTAGAGCAGACTTTGTTATCTTCTAATGTTTTCTCGATTATTGTTGAGATTCTGTGCACCTGGTCAATAGTTGAATGTTTTTCTCTAAATCCAAACTGATGTCCTGGTATTATGTTCTTGGCTTCTATTATAGGTTTAAGTCTTTTTAATAATATTTTTTCAAATAGTTTTGACATGATTGGTACCAGGGAAATAGGTCTGTATGACGTTACGTCATGAGGTGGTTTGCCTGGTTTTGCTATCATTATTACCTCTGCTACTTTCCATAGGTCTGGCACATATTTCAGTCTTAAAGCAAGGTTTGATAAGATTTGTTAGCTTAACCAAGGCTTCTCTTGGTAAGTTATGTAATATTTCGCCGGAAATAAGGTCAAATCCTGGTGATTTCTTAGGATTTATGTTTTTGAGGATTTCTTTTAAAACTTCTCTGGGTGTGACAGATGGTATTCTAAATTCTTCGTCTGAAATATTATCATGATCGGTCGCGGGTTCTATGTTTATGTGACCTTCATTTGGTTTGAAAGTGTTTTCTAAATGCTCTGCAAACATTTTAGCTTTTTGTTCATTACTGACAACCCATTTCCCATTATTCTCTTTTAGTGGAGGAATCTGAGTCATGGGATGTTTCATGCTTTTAGTAGCCTTCCATAGAGAGTAGTTAGTATTGCGACTGTTGGTGAGGTTTTGAAGGTATGAGTTAGTTTGGCTATCGTTAAATGATTGTATTTGTCTTTTCAACCGTTTTGTAAGGTTGTTAAGCGTTTTTTTATCATCCGGTGACCTAGTTAAATGCCATTGTTTCCTTTGTTTTCTTTTTTTAGCTATGAGCAGTGTAATCTCTTCAGGGTAATTATTTCTGGAGATCCTTTTTTTGATTTGGGGTGTGTTTGTCCAAGCGGTCTGTTGTATAAGTTTTATAAATGTTTCTACTTCTATATTCAGCTGCTCTGGAGTTTTTAATGGCACCCTGAGGTTTATATTTATATCTAAGTCTATTTTAAAACTTTCCCAGTCTGTGTATTTATTTACAAGGGTCAAAGTTTCCTTAAGTGCTACTGTCTCTCTTATTTCTAGATATATTGCAGAATGGTCAGAGTTCATATCGTAACTCTGTTCTGTTTTTAGATAGTTAGGTGATATGTTTTTATATATAAAAAAGTCTATTAGATCGGGTACTTTTAGTGGATCTGTTGGCCAATAAGTTGGTGATCTGGTAGATGCAACATCGGATTTTACTTCTTTTAGAGCTGTTAAGAGTTGTTTTCCTTTTGTGTTCGTTAGTCTCGAACCCCAATACTTGTTTTTGGCATTAAAGTCACCACCTAGAATAAACCTTTCTCCTAGTGGATGTAAGAGACTCAGGTAGGTGTCTTTTCGAATTGTATATCGCGGTGGACAGTATATGGCAGCTACCGTAAGCGGATATAGCTTGGTGTTGATACAAATGGCCACTGATTGGATATCTGACTCTTCATATTTAAATTTTTCGTGATGTTTGATGTTGTCCTTTACAATAACAGCACTGCCACCCCTTCCTTTATTAGCTGGGTGTAGTGCATGGTAAACTTTATATCCTTTAAATTTGATGTATGATTGTGTTGTAAAATGTGTTTCAGATACGAGGCACACATCTACATTTTATATATCTAAGACTACTTGCAACTCATTTTGATGTTTTAGTAGCCCATTACAGTTCCATGCCATTATTTTAATTTTTCCAATCATTTTTTGGCCTTAGGTATAGCAGTTTTAGTGCTATGTTCTATTTTTTTCAATCGCTCATCAAACAACGACATAAGTTTTAGGTTTAATAGAAAAATAACTTAAATTAATTTAAAGTACACACTCAAACCATGAACACAGTTTGCACAGTCCGAACTGTGAACTCGAGCGGCAACGAGCGGACCGCGGATCAAACTCACCCTGATGAAGATTCTCTAGATGAATCAAAACAGTATCGGTGCCTCCATCGACAAAATAATACATGAGTAAAACCCGTGTTTATCAAAATGCCTCTTCCGCGCTAAGTTGGTCCAGTCGGCACGGACTTTGGTGAGCTCATCCCTCCACCTGTTTCTACTTTTAATTTATACTTAGATACTTAAATACCTTCTAGTTGTTCTTAGCTGTAACTTTTTATATTGTGTTTTTTATACGTGAAAACCTGGCTTTATTATTTTATGTGACTGTTATATTCTGTTTAAACAAGCTGTTGGTTTTCCAATAAATAAATAAATAATCTATTATTAAGTAAGTATCTTAATTTATTATCATGGTTTGTAGTTAGTTTAGAGTTGAGTTTTGTTTTTGTATAGGTTTGTAGTGTCATATTTCTGATCACCGGCTACTTTTGCGAATACTGGTCCTCTCCTGGTGCAAAGGATAGACATAAATACCCTCTGAATGAATTCGCAAAGGTTACTTTATATGTGTTAAGAATCATACCTGGACAATTCACACTGTATCATCTAGCCACAAAGTAAGCAGAGCTTGTGTTATGGGTACCACATGACTGATATACTACTTATATACTTTTTTCTCTAAATACATACATATTAGATATAGAAACAACCAGACCTGAGACAAATTCTTGCCTATCATACAAACATTTGTCCCAGGGTGAGAAACGAACTCGTAACCTTCTGCGTATCAGCCGTGGCTTGGCCCAGTGCGCCACAGAGCTCGGCATATACTATTTTGAAAAAAATATTTTTTATGGTTAGTAAAATGATGACTACACTATTGTATTGGTTGCATCCCGTAAAAATAGCAGTAAAAAATAAAAAAAATGCAAATAAATAAATAAAACGTAACATTGCCGAAATTATGGTTTCTTTCACCCAGGTCACTACCTAATTCAATTGTATCACTCGTATCTACTACTTAAAACTGAAACCACACTTTAAAACAATATACCAATTAACTTTTAAATCTGAATAAAAAGTCCACATTAAGAATGCAAAGCACAGATACCGACGGAGCCTCAATGAAGACTAATTGCCTGGATCACCAGCGACTTTTCAAGTGTTAAGAATTTAAATGAAACCTTTTTCCAAGTTCTTTACGAGAAAGAAAGATAGCGGAATGAATTCATTTATATCTGGGACTAGCTTGATTCAGTGCCCGAGTAATTTGATGCCTGAAAAGTACTTACATAACGGTCGCGTGTATTACATGCTAAGTACGTTTGAACTCTACCAAATGTGCCAACATTTTAAAAGTACACAAACAATTAAAAATAGTGTCGATATAAATATATTTTATATCGGCATAAAATATATTTATATTTATCGGCATTTATAAAAAATAAATTTTGGTGGACACAACACCAAACTAAGCATAGCTTGTACATATTATAGTGATCAAACGACTGAAATAATATTTTAATGTATTTATAAACATATATATGGTTCTTTATAACACCCACACACAAAACAAACACATAGGTTAATAGGTTAGGTAGGTTACAAACATAGGTTAGTACTGGGAGAGAATCGAACCCTCAACCAACTACGCAGAAGGCAGGAGCTACTACGAACTGAGCTGAGGTAGTCAAAGCTGTTAATAAAGTTTATTTTTGCATGAAAAATATCTCAAATTAACCAAGTTGTATAACTTCTAAAACTTTCATGGTTTTGAACGTAATTTTCACTCGAAACGGGATATTTACCTTGATGTATATGAGTTTTTCTGCTTCCCGATATTTCGGCACGGATGCATGCGCCATGATCACGAGATAAACTCAGTTTATCTCGTTTATAGTTTATAATCAAGGTGTGTTCCGTTAATAAAGTCGCGACTAAATTTTGTGAGTTCCGAAGTCCACAAAGAACTCTTATAGTTTTGCTATGTCCGTTTATCTAGCCACCCCTAATCAGAGTTATTGTTTGTAGACTATCTGTCTTATCGTAATGCATTTTTGCACTGTAATACGTACGCGTATTAGTGACCGTTTTAAAGATCCCTACTAATATTATGTATGCGAAAGTAACTCGGACCGCCTCGAAGTGCGCGCGCGTTAGCTACTTTCTGTTAGATATCTACTTACACTTATATTGTATTTCGTTATTAAGAAATTATACAATTTTCTACCAACAAATTTCGTTTGTTACACCGCTAACAAATATATCGTGGCTAGTAAATATCAAATAACAAATATCACTTCCTTTCACGCCTAAACTACTGAACCGATTTTGATGAATTTTGGTATAGAGATAGATGGGACCTTTGAGAAGGACAAAGGCTACTTTTTATGTAGGTACTACGTGCGCGAAGCCGCGTGCAGCAGCTAGTATGTAATAAAAACTACGTGTAAAGTTTATTTTAATGTATTTTTACCCTATTGCGTGACACATGTGGACAGGTATTTTAAAGATTAAAAGGACTTTTAAAACAGGTTCTTGATACAGATAGTCGTTTTATAAATTTTTGGTAGAGGTCAGTGTCTTCCTTAAACCGATGATTGGTGATACTTGAAACGTTTTCAAAATAGTTGAAAAAATTAAAAAATAATTTATGACGACTAAGTTTTACTAGATTTTGAGTTGAGTATTATGGTGTATTATGGTGACTTAAATACTTATATGTTTTTAAATACATACATAACACCCAGACACAGAACAAACATCTTTGTTCGTCACATAAATGTGAATCCTGGGAGGGAATCGAAACTTCATGTTTGGGCAGTAGCGGTAGATTTCCACTTGTATGAATTCAATAATGCGATTTATCATCATCTTCCTTTTCCCACATTATGTGGGGTCGGCACAACATGTTCTTCCATTCTCCTCTATCAACCGTCATCTCAACACTCACTCAATAATGCGTTTATTCCTTGGTTTATAAAGTAAAAGTTTTAGAATGTCGATCGGTCGTATGAGATCAAGAGAGAGAACAAATTACAATAGGAGTTTGTGGTTGTGGGTTGGGGACACGCACGCACGCTCGATTATATGTCAATGTCTGCTGTCAAAATGGATGGATGACAGCATGACACACTGCGGGGTCAGTCGACAGCGTCTGTCCCAAACACTTCAACTTACAGCTCAAAAGGCAGATCAACCAACTGAGCTGACAGGCCAGTATATAAAGTGTTGAATTATCTGACCTCAAGTCATTTTTATTCCTACTGAAAAGCGCTTGACCAATTTTTTTTATACTACTAATCAGGCATAGGCTGATAAAAATATTTGTGTCATACATTAATTTACGCGAAAATAGACCTTATCTTTCCACGACGTTTGACTTACTTTCTGCACTATACGAGTATATAGGGTGATAACATGTTAAATGGGACAAAAGGCATTTCAACTGAGGAAACTTAAACGCACTATAAAGGGTGATCATTAGATGAATTAGTTACGAGTACTCTGAAGTTCACTAACCGAGAATTATACGAGCTGTATTTTACTTTCTCCGTTTTCTGTCATGTCACGGACAGAATATAGCAGATACGGTAATTTTACAATCACGAAATATGCTTGAATAATATTTAAAATCATATAGTTCTAATCGATTTAAATGACAGCGACCCTAACGAAAAATAATAACATCGAAGCTAAAATAATAATAATGCTTGTTATATAAAGGGTAGTCTTTTCAAGAAAGCGTATTATAATATAAATTACTACATTATTGATAAGAATGCAAGGCCTCATGTCGCTCTGGCCTCAGACAGTTAACCGACACATTTGAAATGTATAACCTCCAAAAAAGCGCTAAGACCAGGACGAGTTCATTGCCGGTTCTTTTAAGGCTTGGGTTAGGACGAATTGGCACCTAAATTCATCTAGTAAGTAAGACGTTTTAAAGTGATCCTTGTATTGAATAAAGTATCTTTTGACTTGACTTGACTTGGACATTGCACACAGCATCATCTAGCCCCAATGTACGAGCTTGTGTTATGGGAACCAGATGACTGATAATATTACTTATATATATATGTATTGTAATTACATGTATATACATAGAAAAACATCCACACCCAAGAAAAATATTCGCAGATTATACAAACATTTTCACTGGCCTGTCAGCTGAGTTGGTAGTAGCTCTACCTTCTGCGGTTGAGGGTTCGATTCCTTCCCAGGATAAACATTTGTGTGAAGAACATAGGTGTTTGTTCCGTGTCTGGGTGTTGTAAATTATCATATGTATGTATTTAAAAATATATAAGTATTCAATCAGTCATCTAGTCACCATAATAAAATCTATGCTTAGTTTAGGACTAGATGGTGTTGTGTGCATTGTCTAGCCATATATATTTGCAGGAATAGAACTCGAAACCTTCTGAAACTCAGGCGGGCTATCGCCCATTCCGCTACAGTGAGGTTGAGAGAGTAATTTCCTTACGTGAGCCCTAAAATGGCTCGCTGGACCAAACTTGGTTTTAAATTCTCTAGCAATTAATAGCAATATAATTTTCCTGCTTCATTAATGTGTACGTGTAGAAAAGCTTAGGTCTTTCTTTTTGAGTTTAGCGTTTGATGTTGAGAGTCTCAAGCCGACTGTTCTCATCATTTTTAATCTTATTGAAGGTAAAAATAATAATAATAATATAATTATAATTCCGGACATTTCACACAGCATCATCAGACCCCAAAGTAAGCAGAGCTTGTGTTATGGGTTACCAGATGACTGATTTACTACTTAAATACTGTTTTTTTTTTATATACATTCTTATTACACAGAAACACCCAGACTCGAGACAAATACTTACAGATCATACAAACATTTGTCCCGCGGCGGGAATCGAACCCGCAACCTTCTGTGTGTTAGCCCACTGCGCCACAGAGGTCGTCGCCAGAAGGTAAAACGCCAAGAAACCTTTTAGAAGCAAGCTTTTCCCATCACGAAGAATCGATAGCAAAAGCGTTGAAATGACATTTAAACATGTCCAAGGTAACAATATTAAGTAGATTGCTCATTTATTCATATCACTGCAAGAGCGGAGCGTGCCCAAGGCACTGGCGGCAGTGCCATGTTGAATTGCAATGCTTATACGCTGGGCCAGATAGGAGCCAGCTGTTAGGTCACGCGATGTTACTACCTAACACCGTGAAATCATTTTGGAAACGCGACAGGCTCCTGTTCTCCACGGGCCCTAAACATAAATTAACAATTATTATAACCGGCATATTTGCGCCTCTTTAGGTTCTCGGCACATTCAGCTACCTAACCTAACTTTTAAGTGTACTGCGTCATACATAACATTGTTATATAACGGCCGTGGTATTTTTAATAGGCTAAATTTAGTTTCTATTGTGTTATCTCTTCCTTGAATGTGCGTAACAAGTTAGAGCATTAAACTGAAGCAACCAAGCGAGGGAGACTTATAGTAAGTAAATAAATAACTATCGTACAATCGACTAGAAGCCAATTAGATAAAAATAATACAAAACGGAACCCACAAAGACTTGTAATGGTTTTAACAATATGACATAAAATAAATTGAACAAGAACAAAGCACGTCCACGTAGCACGTCCGCAAGCTACGACCGTCCGAAAAGAGAGAGAGTGCCAATCTGAAGGCTCTATGCTTCAGGCCTCGGTCTGCTTAAAGTGCAGGTCAACCACGCCCTTTTGCCAATGGTCACGTCATACATATTTAACTCCTACATTCTTCCTTGTATGAACCTACAGCTGCCAAACATGTTTCCTTACTAAAAAAACATCAAAGACTAGAAACATGTCTATATAATATAGAAAGAGGCATGTAAAATGTAAAAAGGAGAGACAAGATAACCCTGTAACATATCAGATCTAATTAAGGTATTGCTGATGAAACTTACACAATTAAAACGATAAAATGGAAGTGGGCAGTCATGCTTCAGAAGCAAAACGAACAAATGAAATAGGGATATCATAGATGTCATAGGTACCCAAGAAAAGAGAAAACACCAAACGGTAGACCTATTCGAAAATAGGAAGACAAAAGCTACATCTTGAGCATTATGGACGTGGAAAGTCCGTGATCGGGAACTATGGAAGAGCCTGGGGGAGGCCTATGCTTAAAAGCAAAATGACCCTCAGCAATTACCAATGTCAAATCAATATTTAGAATATCTTATATACATATCTAGTTTTAACCCAACGCTTACTGAAGTATACTTACAAGAGAAAAGAGTAAAAGCACATTTGAGATTTTAAAACTTCTATATTAAGCTTCTTGGAAATGCAACTAAACTACCTATTAGGAAATTAAAAACTAACATAAAGGGTAGTCTTTTAAAGAAAGCGTATTGTAATGTAAATTACTATATTATTGATAAGAATTCATGCCTTCATGTTGCTCTGCCCTTAGACAGTTAACTAGCACACTTGAAATGTATAAACTCTCTTGTATTCGTTTTTCGTAGTTAAGGTAGTTATAAGTTGGATCTTGCAAAAAAGCGCTAGGACCAGGATGAGTTATTTGCCAGTTCTTCTCGGGCTTGGGTTAGGAAGAACTGGCACCAAAATTCACCTAGTATATAAGATGTTTCAAAGTGATCCTTGTGATTTAATTGAATTAAATATCTTTTGACTTCGACTTTGACTTATCAATAAAATGGGACGTGAATTTCATGTCAAATACCTGTTCATATACCATAGTTGTTAATAAAGGCTATTTGAAATTAAAATTTGAAATTGAGTTAGAAAATCTTTTTTTTTAATGATGGAAAAATACTGTGCAGGTGTTTTTCCATATTTTAAAATTCTTCGTGGTTATTGCTTTGCTCCTCTAGTTATAATATCTAATGGATATCAGCGCATGAGTTAGTCAATCTAATAATATAGTCTACATTAATAACTTTACGTTATAAATGTAGCATTTTATGTATAGATGGTTGTTAAACTTTAACAACCATCTATACATAAAGTGCTACATAGCTTGCCTAAAGATTGGACGTGGTCGGCGACCGCCAGCCAGGATCAAGCTGAATACCGCTTATGCGTCGCTTGATGGCAGATAAAATCAAGACAGGTGGTGGCATTTACGTCACGGACACTGCATTTGGCCTTTTATATTTTTTTAATGCTCAAAACGTTGCGAAGCTTAAGTGTAGCTGGGCTGGTCATATCTGTCGCATAATCGTAATCGCAATTGTAACCGTAAACTATTATTTAAGGCGTAATTGGGAACTACGTAGGGATTTCTGGCTTCTTTTTGTGTCACTATTTTTACGACCCGATATGGTGAATAGATTAAAATGCGCCTCAGAGTCTCCACCGACCAAATTACTTAACTAACTATATACATAGGAATTTGTTAAACTAATTGTAGTAAATTGTTCACGATCACAGATCGTTTCGCCAGCCATATCAGAAACGCAGAAAATATTAAAAACCGCATTTATTTTTATTTTGTCCCAAAGCATAACATTCCACCGTCCTTACCCCGAATACTCTGACACTTCAGTTCAGGATTAGCCTACGACTGTTCACTCTAAATCCGACCAGCAAGCCGAAGCGCACGAACAACCTTCACCTTATCAACCTTATTCCATTATCATAAAGTCCAAAATAAGCAATGAAGTTGGAGGCCCCTTATGCAACATTGCTGGCAGGTACCCGTGGTGAAATGCTAAAAAATCGTGGTCACTTGTAATTGTGTTTTTAACGTTTTGTTTTTAAAACATAATATTGATCTGAAAAGGCACCCTATGCTGCTATTTTTAGTTAGGATAATCATTAAAGATATCATAAGAGTGTAAAAAGTTTAGTCTCGCCTTTTCTGACAAAATTCTCTACTACATTAACAGTACTACAAATTCCAATTAGTTTCACTTAAGCTGGTAATGTAGTTTTACACTGCAGGTGGTCTAGCACTTGCTTTTATAGTGCATCTACAAATAAATGTTACGTCTTCCAGTATAACTTTGAAATTCTCCAAACCTTGTACTCTAATGTATGGGACACTGGCTCGTACGCCTACAATAATGAAAGATTTATAATTTATATTCATTTCAGAAGAAAATTGCTGAGTTGACAAAAAATACTGATTAAGGACCACGCACTAGGGAGACTGTATTGCAGGAGGCCAGAGTCCGATCTGCCATCTGCCATCTGCCGCGTACAGAGACATTTAAATATGCTTCTAACTGAACATCCTCAGGCGGATCTGTTTGCGGATGAGTGGAAGACGATAAAGAGACTGTGCCGTACTACTGAACGTAATGAGAATAATATTACACATAATATTATTTAGAGTAGGTATTAGTTTCCTATCTTATTATTAGATTGTTTTTATTTTTTAGAAGTAAGATTTACCTACATTTATTTTTCTCTATAAGTACCTAACTTTTATATTTTTCTCCTGCTGTTCTGTTTTTCCTATTTTTACGCATTAGATCTTTAATGTTAAAATAAGGTGTAAATAAACTGAATTTGAATTTAAATTTGAATGTTATAAAATCTGATTATTACACTACTTCAGTCGTAATTTTATTTATGTACTACCTAATTGATTACCTATTATGTGTCTTCATTTTCAAGTTCAAATGTAGGTTTGCTATACACGATGTCATAATTAACATAATTATTAGCATTACCAATTGACCACTTTGAGTATAAATCAATGGTAGACCATAATTCGCGATATCACGTTACGCGAACCATCAAAACCCTGCACTATTTAGGGTGACGCTTTATTGACGATGTCTAATTTCATATCATTTGTATCCTACAATATTATGAAACTCTTCTACTTATAGTGTCAGTCTGGTGAAAGGATTAAAGTGCATCTCAGAGGCTCCTTTCGTGCACTTTGCACGTGTCTTCGAACTTTTTTCTCTTCGAACTTGGTTCTAAGACATGCCGGTTTCCTGACGATGTTTACCTTCCCAGTTTGAGAGTACTAGTATACTCAAAGTCAATGTCAAAAGATACTTTATTCAGTACAATCACAAGGATCACTTTGAAACGTCTTACATACTAGGTGAATTTAGGTGCCAATTCATTAGGATGAATTGGGTTAGGACCCAAACCCGAGAAGAACTGGCAAGAAACTCGTCTTGGTCCTAGCGCTTTTTTACATGATCCATCTTATAACTACCTTAACTACGAAATTCTAATACAAGAGTGTTTATAAATTTCAAGTGTGTTGGTTAACTGTCTGGCAGAGCGACATGAGGCCATGCATTCTTATCAATAATATAGTCATTTATATTATAATAAGCTTTCTTCAAAAGACTACCTTTTATGTATGCTTTAAATTTCTTAATAGGTAGTTTAGTAGCATTTTCAGGAAGCTTGTTATAGAAGCGCACCGTGTTCCCCATAAAGAACTTATTTACTTTTTCTA
The DNA here is from genome assembly GCA_948098915.1 of Lampropteryx suffumata. Classification (NCBI taxonomy): domain Eukaryota; kingdom Metazoa; phylum Arthropoda; class Insecta; order Lepidoptera; family Geometridae; genus Lampropteryx; species Lampropteryx suffumata. The sequence goes on along the minus strand of OX402565.1, from coordinate 12,771,716 downwards.
GTCGAAACCTAGGGATGTATAATTTGTGTCTATACATAAATTTATTGACTACTAAACTACAAGTACTTTACGACAGGCATAAACCGTTGTCTTTCTGATGCAAAATGCGACTAACTAATATTTTGCTAATAGGAATGAATGAATGAATGAAAATTCTTTATTGTACACCTTAAAGCTAAATACTCATAACATTTTGATAACTAAATTAAATAGATTTCTTCCAGACAAACCTTTGGATAATCCTTACTATCCTTACTAATATTATAAACGCGAATCTTTGCATGTATGTTTGTTACTTTTTCACGCAAAAACTACTGAGTGGATTTTAATGAAACTTTACAATAATATAGCTTACGCATCAGAATAACACATAGGCTGTCTATCTGTGCTGCAGCAAAACTCGGACTTACAACAAGAAATATCCGAGTGTAGACTAAAGATTGACGAATTAGAATCAAGGCAAGTTTTGGATTCAAAACAGAATACCCGACTAAGTTTACAGGCGGAGCTGATAGATAGTAAGCCTCACTTCTCATTGGTTGACCTCACAACACCCCATTGTAACAATAGTACACAGACTGACCCACCCAAGTGTAAGCAACTGCCTCCCAAACCAGCAGTACACCAGCCTACTGTGGTACAGGCTGCAAAGGTTAAGCCTCCAGTTAGACAGCTCGAACCCTGTGTCCAGACCCGGAAGACTGTATTGTACTCTGACAAGATAGGTACTGGCATGGGAGTACTTCTTGGTGGACTAATGAAACAGGCAGTCAAAAATAACTGTTACACAGATGTCTCCATGGACTATTTTACCGATAGAATTGAAAATGATAAATTCTTAGACAAAGACACTACCTTGATTGTTCAATTAGGTAAAAGTAGTGGTGTCAAGCGATTAGACTTAATTAAACTAATTGAGACCCTGTTAGAAAAGCTAGATCTTGGGCTAGGGAAACTAATTTTATGTGCTTTCCCTTACTCAAAATCATTGAGTGTTAAAGACAATCACAAAATATTCAATTTGAATTTAATACTTTACAATTTGACATGTCGTCGTTTGATAGTGACATTTTATATTTAGACACTTATAATTTTATTAGTAATTTTTATTTGACAAAAGGTAATGTATACCTTAGTAGACGTAGTAAGTTAATTATTGCTAAATTGTTAGCATTTAATATTTCTGATTCTGTTATTAGAACTATAACACAGTGTAATGACGACCCCATATTTAGTAATAGTACTGAGGGAAAAAATGTAGTAGGGCCAACTGATCAGCATTTAAACTGACCAAGTCGACAATGGGAAAAACAGGCAGTTTACATGTAGTTCACCAAAATATGCAAGGCCTGCCCAGCAAAGTATTAGAATGTGAATTATTTTGAAATCATTTCAGTGTAGATATTATGTGTATCACTGAACATTGGATGGTACAATCTGAGGTACTTCCTTTCTACGAAAATTACAACATTGTCAGCAGCTATAAACGCAAGAGCGCAATACGTGGTGGCTCGTTAATTATTGTAAAAAATAACTTAAAATGCAAGGAACGTAAGGATATTAGAAATCTTTCTATTGAAAGAATTATTGAGGTGTCGTGTGTCGAGCTGGAGCGGCATGTCGTCGTGAGCGTTTACCGTCCTCCCAATGCTGATTTTGGGTTATATGAATGCACTATAAAAGAAGTATTGCAAAAAATAGCTTGTGATAAGATCATAATTGTTTGTGGTGATTTTAATATAAATATTCCGATTGATCCATTATCTGAAAGACTTTTAAACTTATTTAAGTGTTTCAATTTAAGTCCTCTTTCTGATGAACCTACAAGAGTGACACTAACAACATCCACTTGTCTAGATAACATTTATTGCAGTTGCACACCGGTTCATAAGTGTGTACTAAAACATTTTAGTTCTGACCATTACGGTCACTGCGCCACCTTTTCTTGTGATCGTAGAGTTGAAGCTCAGAACTTTACTCAGCGACCTATTACAGAGAGCCGCATCAAAACATTTCAAAGTAGAATTGAACACAAAGTTTCCCTTGTACCATGCATTGATGATCCAAATGATTTTCACCACATTGTCTAATTTAATAATTAAAGAACATGCTGATATATTTACAGTAAAAACATGCAAAACAAAAAATTGTGCTCGATTTGTCGACTGGGCTACACCGGGTATTTATAGAAGTAGGAATACATTGTATGAATTATATGCTACCAGAGAGACAATGTTAGATGATCCAGTTTTTATCTTATATGTTAGGAATTACTCAAAAGTCTTCAAAAAAGTTTGTCATGCGGCTAAGTCACTGTTTTTTAGAAAAATAATAGAAAATTCAACAAATCAAATAAAAGCAACTTGGAAATTAATTAATATTGAAACAGGTAAATCAAGGGCTCGCAATATACAGTTCAAATTAAATATAAATGGTACAATTTTGACAAAGGAACAGGATGTTGCGAATGCATTTGATAGTTTTTTCTCAGATATACCAAAAATAGTGACCAAATCGTTAAAACTCTTCAGCCTCCAGAGCTTCCGTTCTATTAGAATCTAGTGTTGCAAAATGTAAGAATGAGTTTAGTTTTACGCTACATTAACGAGGCTAGTATTGTAAAAGCATTCAAGTTAATTAATACAAAAAATACAGAAGATCTTTGGGGAATGTCTACAAAGGTGCTGGGTGTCATTATCTTAGATATTGCACCATGTTTAGCTTATATTTTTAATAGATGTATCGACGAGGGAGTTTTTCCCGATCTCATGAAACACAGTAAACTCATTCCTATGTTTAAGTCTGGAAGTGAAAGTGATCTCGCTAATTATAGACCGATATCGATATTACCTGCTTTCAGTAAAATCTTTGAAAAAATAATACTTAATCAGTTATTATACCACTTTAACGTTAACGGCCTGCTACATAGTAATCAATACGGATTTACTAAAGGTCGATCAACAGCTGATGCAGGTATAGCGCTCTTAAAGCATATATTTGAGGCCTGGGAGAAGTCACATTATGCAGTTTGGGTATTCTGCGATCTATCTAAGGCCTTTGACTGTGTGAGTCATGCAACCCTAATCACAAAGTTAAAATATTATGGCATTAAAAACCGGGCGATTGACCTCATACAGTCTTATCTATCCAATAGAGTCCAGAAAGTAGACGTGGGTGGTGAGAGGTCTTTGGGATCAATAATTGATATAGGGGTACCTCAGGGATCGATACTATGCCCTTTTTTATTCCTAGTATACGTTAACGATTTACCTTTTTTTGTAAAAAATATTTGTTATATAGTTTTATTTGCAGACGATACGTCTTTAATTTTTAAAGTTGATAGAGGTAAAACCAGTATTTGCGATAACGTAAATGAATCCTTATCGTTAGTTCTTAACTGGTTCACTGTAAATAATCTTTTGCTTAATTCAAAAAAACTAAATGTATCAAATTCACTTTGCCAAATGTTATTCATAGCCCGTCCAACATTGAAATAAATGGAGTGGCAATGAATCTTGTAAATTCCACGATCTTCCTAGGTCTTAATATTGATGCAAAACTACAGTGGGGACCACAAATTGAAACACTTGCTGGTTGGCTTAGTTCCGCTGCATATGCAGTTCGTGCGATACGGTGGCTTACTGATGAAGTTACAGCTAGACTAGTTTATTTCAGTTACTTCCATAGTGTTATGTCATACGGCATCATTCTCTATGGGGGAAAGCAGCTGATATTGGTAAAATATTTGTAATTCAAAAAAGGGCAATACGTGCCATTTATAAAATGAAACCACGAGAATCTTTGAGAGAAATATTCAAAGAAATTAATATTCTCACAATAGCTTCACAATATATATATGAAAATTTGTTATATACACATAAAAATAGAGATGGGATTCAGCAAAATAGTGACCTTCATAAAATCAACACTAGGAATAAACATAAATTATACATCCCTAGGTTTCGACTAGAAAAAGTTAATAAGTCATTTATGGGGAACACGGTGCGCTTCTATAATAAGCTTCCTGAAAATGCTACTAAACTACCTATTAAGAAATTTAGAGCATACATTAAAGGTAGTCTTTTGAAGAAAGCTTATTATAATATAGATGACTATATTATTAATAAGAATGCATGGCCTCATGTCGCTCTGCCGTCAGACAGTTAACCGACACACTTGAAATGTATAAACTCTCTTGTATTAGTATTTCGTAGTTAAGGTAGTTATAAGATGGATCATTATAAAAAAGCGCTAGGACCAAGACGAGTTTCTTGCCAATTCTTCTCGAGCTTGGGTTAAAATGAATTGGCACTTAAATTCACCATATAAGACGTTTCAAAGTGATCCTTGTGACTGTATTGAATAAATCATCTTTTGACTTTGACTTTGACTATAATTTATAAAGATATTATGTGAAATGTCCAAAATATTACGATAAGTGTCAAGAAAGTAGTAAAATAATCTGGCATCTACAAGCTATTCTGGCGTGTGAAACCATTAGAATTACTCGAAGCACTAATCCTGCACAGTTAAAGTCGCGGGTACCAGCTAGTAAATAAATGAGTTAATGATCCCGGACATTTCACACAGCATCATCTAGCCCCAAAGTAAGCAGAGCTTGTTTTATGGGTACCCCAAATGATACACTACTAATATACTTTTTTTTGTAAATAGATACATATTATACATAGAAACACTCGACCCGAGACTAATACTTGGATGGAGAGAAGCTTATCCTATTTAGAAGATTAGGAGTTCGGCATAAGTACGTTTCTATAGTCCGTGTTAATTCACCCTCAGCATTGATTGTCACAATTAACCTCAACTATTTCATACATTTCGATTATTTATTCTTAAGAGCAGTATTCTTTTGTTGTATTGTTAAATATTTTTCACGAAAGAACATTTAAAAATGTCACGTCTAGAAATAAATTCTAACTCATCTCCACGTCAATTTGTTCACATTGAACGATTTCCAATACAATTTCAGATTAAATATGACTCAGGTTTGAAATGTGAGGACAGTTCTATAAACAATAAATCTAAATCGTCTAAACGTTTCTATAGCGAAATATTACCATACGTTCTTGTACTCATGATAAAATAAGTCGTCAATGGCTAACAAAGCGTTTAAATGGTTCGTATTTTTGTTTGCGGGAATGTATGTTCTCGTACAACCTGAATGATTCTACTGATATAACCCGGTTAATGAAATAAATAATAAATATTGGTGGACAATGCACAAAGCACCATCTAGCTCCAAACCAAGCATAGCTTGTAGTTTGGTGACCAGATGACTGATACAATTCATATTGACCGAGCGACGCGAGTGTCTCCGTTTCAGCTTAGGCAAAAATGCTTTCGTATGTCTGGCGTCTGTCCAGATGTTCTCTACAGGTCGCATTTTTTAACCGATTCTTGTGAAATTTTGTGAGCAGGTTCTATAACTATATCAAAATGGCAGAGATATCCCCATATCTCCTTTTATACGTTCCTTTTTACGTCTTATTTACGTTGAAAACTTAAAGAAATCGAATAATGTTCGCGAAGTCTACAGCTAACAGAGCCACTAGTATAGTAGTAAATACATACTTATGATACTTTATAAACACCCAGACACAAAACAAACACCTATGTTTAGAACCACAAATGTTTGTCCAGGGAAATCGAACCCCCAACAGCGCAGAAGACAGAGCTGAGTGACCAACAGAACTGACAGGACAGAAAGAAACGGAAAAATCTAAAATGGCGGCTAGTACATACATTGACAGTAGTGCAGTTAGTTAAAAATGTTAGTAGCACGAGCCTGCAATTACGCTCTTCCATTAAGTAAATTATTTTGTATCTATAATGTACCTACAGGCTTTTATTGTTTACAGAAGAGAGTATTATTGTTATAGCTACCAGAGTATTATAATATAATTTTTGATGCGTATTCATGGCGTTAAAAATCGCGATTTTTTTTTATCAGAAAATATTAAAAAAATAAATTCAGAAAAAAGTTTAACAGGTAATGTTTTAACTAGCTTACTTTCCGCCTGTTAGTGTAAGCTGCAAATAAAAACAACGTCAAACGTATTATTTAATATTTAAGACATTGTTTCATAATTAAATTATTAAATCAACAGTTACTTTAAAAACAATTTGAAACGAGGATATAGGAGGAAATATGTTGAAAATACATACTATATTTCTTTTATAACTATTATTACTTGAACGAGCTAGCCAACGAGATAGCCACTAAATATCGGCAAAAATGATTACTTTTTTCATAGACAAATTAATTTTCTATTGGCACCGTCATATTAATATACAGAAATGAATTACAGATTTGTAATTACATTTTGATAAACACGGACTTTACTCACGTATTATTTTGTCGATCAGGCACCGACACTGTTTCAATTCGTCTAGAGAATCTTCATCAGGGTGAGTTTGATCCGCTGTCCGCTCGTTGCTGCTCGAGTTCACGGTTCGCACTGCGGGTGAGGTATCTCGCGGCGCGAGTCAATTCAATTCAATTCTGTAATTCATTTCTGTATATTAATATGACGGTGCCAATAGAAAATTAATTTGTCTATGAAAAAAGTAATATTTTTTTGCCGAGTGTTTATCAAAATGTATAGTACAACTCACGAAAGTTTTGAAAGATTTGTAGTTCGTTTAAACTATCTAAGGACCGTTTAAAACGATCTATAGATAGCTCAAGCGTGATTGCAAATTAGACTGATATATAGACAAAAATAGCGAAGTTATGATTTGGGGCGCCATTTTGGATTCGTTTCTTTTCTGTATCCGGGTTATATTTGACTTTTGGGACGCATGAGAGATCTGATGGGCCATTTTACTCACTCGATTGGAATTGAACCGCAGTTCACCAATACCTTAGTACGTGTTCTTATATTCTGTTTATGAACCAATGCTCAGCTACGTTTACGAATTTGCCAACGATCGATCAAATATTTTCTACAGAATCGTTTTTTTTTTGTAATTATCAAAACATATACGGGTTGGAGTATAACAATAACCGTTGTATATCAGAATATAAGAATATAATAGAATGGAATATATCTTTATCTTAATTGACGACCTCTGTGGCGCAGGGGGCCAAGGTCCGGCTGAGACGCAGAAGGTTGCGGGTTCAATTCCCGCTGCAAATGTTTGTATGATTTGCATGTATTTGCCTTGAGTCTGGGTATTTCTATATATAATATGTATGTATTTACAAAAAAAATGCATATTAGTAGTATATCAGTCATGTGGTATCCATGACACAAGCTATTACTTTGGGGCCAGATGATGCTGTGTGAAAAGTCCGGCATTATTATTATTATTACTATTATTGTACACCTTATAAAATAAAACACAATATTCCAATTTAAGTGGTACAATGGGCGGCCATTTCGCTTGAGAGCGATCTCTTCCTAGCAACAACGTTTGGATGGAAAGGATCGTATAAAGTAGAGTGGACGGCGCGGCGTATAAAGTAATTGTAAATTATAACAAAGCATGTGCTACACGGTTTCAAACCGTGTAGATAGTGGTTGCAAACCAAATTTCGCATGACCTTTAAACGCTCTTGGTAGAAGGGCTTGCCCAGCAAACTACTGGCAGAAGCGGTGGTTGCAAACCGTCTAGCCGCTTGTTTAAAACCTACAGTATAGGTACATACTCATACATATAGAGATAACAGTCATATTTTACAGTAAAAATGAAAATAAAACATTACGTTCTATGTGCCTCTGAACTAAGTCTATAAAATTATAAAACTAAATACTACATACATTGCCATTCAACGTGGTAATGCCGCCAGTATCTTGGGAACGCTGCTCTCTGGCAGTGATCTGTATCAGTTGAGCTATCTATAGATCGTTTTAAACGGTCCTTAGATAGCTTAACTGTTTAACGTTCAAAACTATTTTGAATATTTTGTAGCCTTTTGCGGATTCGCTCAGAAGAACGAGGTGAGAAATTGTAATGACAGGTTACTAGATTTGGTGCTGGTCTCTTCAGAAATGGATGAAGCGCACGTGGGCATGGCCGATGAGGCACTGGTGCCGGTAGACCAGCAGCACCCACCGCTCGCGGTGACGATGCGGCGCTGTGCGCGCGCGGAACCGGGCCCGAAGCCGCCACCTCCAACCACTTTACCGAGCTGGAACTTTGGTAAGGCGGATTACCACGCTTTATATTCCTCAATAGCGGCAACTAATTGGTGCGCTATTTTTCGGGTCCAAAAGCCAGAAGACGCGTTAGACTATTTTTATGGTATCCTGAATGATATTTTTGATAAATGTGTACCTAAAAAACGTACAGGTAAGGTACATTCAAGATATAGTTACCCAAGGTGGTATAATGTAGAGATCATTCGAGAAATAGAACATAAGGCAAGGCTGCATAAATTGTACAAGATGAGAGGGTCCAAGGATTACCAGGTTTTCTCGGAATGTAGAGCGAGAGTCAAGGAAATGATACACTCGGAGCATCAACAACTCCAGGAGCGAGTGCAGAGCCGACTAGCGGAGGACCCGAAGGCTTTCTGGGATTATGTTAGAGAGAAAAGGGGTGCAGTGAACCGAAAGACAATTACTAAAGATGGTAGTACACTTCCGGAGGCAGATTGTGCAGAGGAATTTGCTAAGTATTTTCTTTCGGTATACGGCACCTCTACGGCGGCCCTCAACGTGAGTGAAGCGGAGGCATTGAGCAGTGCCGGGAGCTCGCGCGTTCACGTGCCGAAGCTGTCAGTGGTAGAGGTATGGGCGGCACTCGCACGACTTAAGCCGAAACATTCTTCAGGCAAAGACGGGATACCCGTGTTTGTAATGAGGGACTGTCGTAGGGTTCTAGCGGAGCCACTCAGCCATATATTTAACTTGTGCTTGGAAGAATCATATTTCCCGGAACGGTGGAGGGTTACCCGGGTGATCCCTATACCCAAAGGTGACTGTGGCTCGGAGGTAAGCGGATTCAGACCCGTTGCAATCCTTTCAACACCGGCAAAAGTGTTTGAGTCGGCGGTGCAGCGGAGCATGCAACAGCAAGTATCGGCTCATCTCTCGGATTCTCAGCATGGCTTCAGGCCAGGCCGCAGTACAATCAGCAACCTCCTCAACTCGATGTCGTACATTCTCCCGAACGTGGACGCAGGGGTGCAAGTCGATGTCGCCTACTTTGATTTTAAAAAAGCTTTTGATATGGTCGATAATGACATCTTATTGACCAAGCTGGCGACAATCGGCTACACCCCCAAACTGCTCCAGTTCTTGACTAGCTACATGAAGGACAGGCAGCAGTATGTGGAGTACGCGGGACACAAATCCGAACCTTACTTCACGAAAACAGGTGTGAGTCAGGGCAGCAACTTAGGGCCGTTGGAATTTATCGTGATGATTAACGATCTGCCCGAAGTTGTAACAGCGGCCAAATGTCTTTTGTTCGCTGACGACCTCAAGCTGATCTTACCAATAAAGGAGGAAGGAGATTGCGCCCGTCTTCAACAAGACGTGGATAGGGTAGTGGAGTGGGGCCGACGAAACAAGTTGCAGTTTAATGTGAACAAATGTTCCATAATAACATTTAGTAGAGCAACAGCCCCACTTCACTACAACTACCAGATTGAGGAAGCACAGTTGAAGCGAGTGGAATCGGTAAGAGATCTTGGGGTTCGTCTGGACATCGAGTTGAGGTTCAGAGTCCATGTTGTGACCGTTTGTAAAAAGGCGTACAGAATTTTAGGATTCATTTTACGCCGAGCAAACGGTTTCACAAACATAAGGGCTCTCACGGCTATGTATAATGCCTTGGTTAGAAGCCAGATGGAAAGTGCAGCTTCTGTATGGGCTCCACATGAAGCTAAATATAGCCTCATGTTGGAGCGCATACAGAACAAGTTTACAAGATATCTGTATTGGAAGACATACGGCGTTTATCCGTTCTATCCCCTGATGTATCCAACCTTATTCGTCTTGGGTATGGTTGGATACAACAAGCTGGAAACTAGGAGGGATATGGAGGGACACTGTATGTAGTTCGGGTGTTCCGAGGGATGATATCCAATCCGACCATCTTGGAGATGATGACACTGTGCGTACCGGACGTGTATGTTGGGCGTCGCAGGCGGCCTCCTCTGTTCGCAGTGCCTCGAAGAAGGACAAACCTGGTAGGCAAGGCGCCACTGACGCGGACTATACAAGTGCTAAATCTGGTGGCGCTGACCGTGACATATTTCACTGTTCAAAGAGCGAGTTCGTAGAAGCGACATTATTTAATGTGAGTTATTGTTTATTGGTAATTATTATTATTTTATTTTTTTATATGATTATAATTTTGACATTATTAAGATTTGAATTTTATTTTTTAGTTATTGTTGTGATTGTATATTCTTATTATTATTTGTTATTATTGTGTGATTGAATTTTTTTTTTATTTTTTGCCCTAGGTATGACATGTATTAATTATATTGTATGTGACTACTCTAATGTATTAGGTCTAACCTGTAATGATAGATGTAATGTTTGAAATAAATAAATAAACGTGTATTTTATATTATTGTATATTATTTTGTACATTTTTGTAAATATTTCTACATACATACATATAAATAAAAAAAAAATACGTAAAAACATACAAACTAAATACAATATATCTATGAGAGTGATGTGAGATAATGATAGTACCTATACCAAGTTTAGTCAAAGTCAAAGTCAAAAGATACTTTATTCAATACAATCACAAGGATCACTTTGAACATTTATGAATATAGGTAAGGATTTAGCATACCGGATGGAGACAGGGAGGTTATTCCAAAGCTTCACAGCCTGCAGGGTAAGAGAACTCCCATAGAAACTAGATGTATGAGTAGGAGTTTTAAGCTGCAGGGTTTTAGAAGAACATTTAGGATCATTAGTCATGATTTCTTTAAAAAATTTTTGAAGTAAAAACTTCTTTTAGCGCGGTACGCATATTTTTAGATTAGGTAAAACCTCTGGACTCGCGACACCATTACGAGACGCATTGCTGCCGCGCTCGCCCCATTTGATTATAAACCTTAACTCACATGTTTACAGTCTACTTTTGTATGGAGAAGTTTACTGAAATAGGTTCTTTGATATATTATCTACATTCTGAACAAAAATATAATGGAATATAAAATGTATTTTAAAGTTTCTAATAACTAATAAAATACAATTCATAAATAAAATGCAATTCATAACCCAATAACACAATAACCCTAGTACCCATCTAAAAAATGTCTAACGCGCCAAAATAAGTTTTCACTTCTGTCGGCACTCTCGGAGTGCAACCCGTAATTTTTGTTGTGCCCTGTGTTTCTGAAGCGTGTGTTTCTACAGTTTACCTGGCATGTTAGGTTTGAAACCTAGCATATTTTATGTAATTTCCAATGTAGTTTTTATCATTATTTCGTGCACCTACGTCTTTTCCATATATTACAGAATAGAGTGGTTTGGGAGCATTGACAGATAGATAAATAAAATAATTATTTGACATAACATAACACAGACACACAATAAGGTACAAGAATAAATACTTAACTTAACTACAAAAAAAAATGACAAGAGTTACAACTAACACAAAAAGTAGCTAAAAAACAAGGTGTGTGCGAGGTCTGTGTAGTGTGTCAAACAGGACCAGTCTCAGCTTATTGTTACTCTGCGCCAGGCGTAGGGCAACGCTGGTTTTCAGACTGGGCCTGTATTATATAGTAAAGTCTTCACAAACAGAGAGAAAGAACAACACAACTGTAATTGAAAAGAAATATGTACATTATATAACACTAGCTGCCCCGGCCACGCGTTGCAATTCTAATACGTTGAATCCATATACGCTAACCTCTAAAATTATCAGTGTTTCTCTACTATATTATGCATGTTTTATACATATAAACCTTCCTCTTGAATCACTCTATCTATTAAAAAAACCACATCACAATCCGTTTCGTAGTTTTGAAGATCTAAGCATACATAGGGACAGACGGACAGCGGGAAGCAACTTTGTTTTATACTATGTAGTGATATCATTATTCACTGTATCATAACCAGCTATTAAACAAGGTTTTTTTTAATTTTTATAACGAGAACCTTTTAGTCATGTATCCTGGTAGTTTTTCGTTATAATTAATATTGTGAAATTAATCTTTCTTGTGATAATGCGTAGAGGCACTTCTGGCGCTTCGGCAGCCGCCACCGCGGCACGCTCGCTTTTCTCGCTCGCTTTGCGCGTTGTTTTCTATACTCTAACATAACCTAACTAACTGGTTTCGATCTGATTTAACTTTTTCTCCTGACTCTACTCTGTCCGGTCTCTAATATGTCCAGTGTACCAGGAGGCCAAACATGACTAAGCGGTTCTTGTCATAAAAATTGAAAAAAAGTCTTGTTTAATAACTGGTTATGAAACAGTGAAAAAAATCCTGATACATAACTAGTTATGGAATCTTAGTTACGAACGTGGACGAAGGGAATTATTTACGACATATAATATAGTAAATAATTACTAAATCAGTATAAGAATAAGTCGTAAAATGAGATTCGTAAGACCCTAAGCTAGAAAACCATGTACGTCTCTGTCAGTGTCTATGCGTATTAGATCTAATATGCGCTGATCCTAAATACAAAGGAGTGGACAGCCATCGACATTACCTCGGTTGGTTGGTTAAACATAAGGCCCAACTTTTAATTGGGGCCCGAACCTGAGATATTCGAAAACGAGGCCTTTGTCTGCGCGTTCGTTAATTTCTGCTCACCTGATTCCCCTTTCTTTGAAACTCTTTGATGTTCCAACTGTTTTTTTATGTTTCAGTGTTTGAGAGCTTTTTGCAAATATTTCGACGGGCTGAATATATTGCAGATTTTTCGTTCGTTCGTAAATTCTTTTTTGGGTCATTATAATTATTCAATATTCAATTCAATAATACAGTATGTATTCAATATCGTCTCCCAACAGTTGGGTCTTAAATTGAACATGAACAAGACAAAAATCATGTCAAATGCTCATGTTGCACCCGTACCGGTACATGTTGGGAGCGATATAATCGAAGTTGTAGACCATTGTCTATTTGGGTCAGACGATTTCAACTAGGCAAGTCCAACTTTGACAAAGAGGTCAGCCGACGTATCCAACCCGGACAGGCAGGGTTCGGGAAATTATGGCACATCTTCTCGTCACAGATACCGCAGAGCCTCAAGACGAAAGTCTATAATCAGTACGTGTTGCCAGTGATGACATATGGAACTGAGACTTGGTCGCTAACTATTGGCCTCATACACAAGCTCAGAGTCGCGCAACGTGCTATAGAGAGAGCTATGTTGGGTGTTTCACTACGTGATAAAATCCGCAACGAGGAAATCCAAAGTCACCGACATGGCACTCAAAATTTGCAAGTTGAAGTGGCAATGGGCAGGCCAGGTTCTTCCTGGTAATCTATTGAGGAGGCCTCTGTTCAGCAGTGGGCTTCTTAAGGGCTGATATGATGACGAATTATTCAACCAATTTGTGTAATTAAAAACATAATTGTAAATATCCCGTTCTGAGTGAAATTTATGTACATACATACCCATGACCATGATTGTTTCAAAGTTAAAAAAACAATGTTCCATAATCATCATTATTATCTTCTTCCATTCTCCCCTATCGTTCGTTATCTCACCACTAATTTCAAAACCCATATCATCTTACATACAGTACATCGATCTTTTCTAATTCATAGGTACCTCTTTTCTTATGTGCTCTACGTAAGTTCTAGAAAAAAAAAGCGATGAAATGTTCTAAGCTTGCTAAATACGGGTTTATTTTCGTCCGATACGGATAAGATTCAAAATTCATGAAGATACCGGTCTTCGTGGAATGGATATTATACATAGAAAAACCCAGATATGAGACAAATACTTGCAGATCATACAAACATTTGTCCCGCGGCGGGAATAGAACCCGCAACCTTTTGCGTCTCATTCGGGCCTTGTTCTACTGCGTCACAGAGGTAGAAAATTGCAACATACTGTTAATTCTGGTATAAATTTTACTGAATCACATAGTAGTAGGTATGGAGAAATTTGCACCGAACTTTGAACTTTTTAGTATGTAGTACCTAAAAACAATCTCGCTTAAAACCATAAAACTATTATGGTTTTAAGCGAGATTGTTTTTAGGTACTACATACATATCTCTAAATTCCAAGGTAGCTTTAAACTCAACCTTATTTATGAAAAATATACAATATATTTATATTACTCGTATAATTCTGTACATTTCTATAAATAAATATTTATAATATCTTTTAAATAGTAAGAGATATTATTATATATTTCCTTTGGTTTACGTACTACAAAAGATAAATTCCTGAGCTTGAAAAAAGGCCGCCCAACATTTTATTAAAGCTTACTCTAGAATTTTGGCTTGATATAAAAATAATATATAAGAAAAGACAAAATTGCGAAAAGCGAGGTCGATACGAACTATAACAATAACTATTCTCTACCATACAATAAGTCAAGATTGTTGAAGAGAGTTTGACTGAATAACGTCTAAGGTGGCCGTTTAAAAAAACGTGTGCGTCTCGGGACGCCCGACAGAAGTGATAACTTAAACTAATCTGACTAGCACTGTGGGTTAGAGTAAGAGAGGAGGAGCCTGCCTACCGCTACCGTATGCTTGAGAGAAAGGGAAGCCAAACTGGCGCCGTAACGCGTTACGTAACGAATCAGTTCAACTTCCCATAAGAAGTTATAACTTCAAAATCACGGTCATAATGTCATTGGACTCCTATCGCTTGCTTATTGGTACGTAGCGCGTATCGCCCATGGAAATTAACTATCGGATTAGTCAGAACACGTGTCCATTGTGTCCGGTCCACTGCAGCCAGTATTGTGGTGGAATTAGTCACCGGGCACCGTCATTTGATATTCAATGCCATATAAAACTCAAACTTAAGCCGAGAGCGTATATTAAGATCAAAGTCGTTCAAACGGTTGAATGAAGAATGAAAACACTTTATTGTACACCTTAACATAAACAATTTGACCAATATGCATAATAAGGATGTATTTAAATAAAAAATGTATGTATGTAAATAGTGTATCAGTCATGTGGTACTAGGCTTACCATTTAGAAATTTGAAAAGTCCTGACATAAAGCCTGACAGTTCAAGAAAAGTCCGGACATTTTAGTAACACAATGCAAACATTAGGTACCCACTTAGTAACAGTGCTAAAGTAGCATACGCTCGCTCGGGAAGAGGTTGCGGGGTGCGGGGTGCGGGGTGCGGGGATTACCCGTCGTCGCCAGCTCGATGATGTGAAGCTGTTCGATGAAATAACTGCCGTTAATTCGTTTATATCCCAACAAAACGATGCATTTTTCAGTACGATGGTCCATAAAATGTGGGTTAAAATTTTTACAAACTTTACAATCGCCAGATTGCCCGTTCTATTAAGTATTTGCGAGTTTATTTTTTCAATCCAGGCTCAAAATGCAAGTGTAGAAAGAGTGTTTTCTCTAATGGGAACACAGTGGACAAAAGAGCGTAATAGATTGTCTGTAGTTTCGGTGAGATCGCTGTTGATGATTCAATACAACCTTAAAAATATGAGCTGCGTAGAATTTTACAAGTAAATTTTGAATGAACGGGAGCTGCTCCGTCAAGTATCTGGCGCTGAAAAATATTAAGTTTCCATACTTATTGAAAACTAGCGTTAAGTTTGATTATTTTACGTAAAATATTTTTGTTTTGATTAAGATATTTATGTTTGAACTTGTTGATTGTTTGCAATTGCAGTAGAACTTTTATTGTTTGATCTCGTTGAGTTGATTGTTAAATGATTGGGAAGTTGATAATGATTAAAGACTGATTTGATATTGCTTATGTATGTTTTATTACTCATATTCTATCTAAACCAAAAAAATCCGGACAAATTAAAAAGCCGGACAAAGTCCGGACAAAAGTATATAAGTCCGGACATGTCCGGACTAATCCGGACGGATGGTAACCCTATGTGGTACCCATAACACAAGCTCTGCTTACTTTGGGGCCAGATGATGCTTGCTGTGTTAAATTCCCGGCATTATTTATTTAATTATTTAATTTGACAACAAAAATACCTATAAATATATGTACAATGGGCGGTCTTATCGCTAAGGGAGCGATTTATTCCAGACAAACTTTGTTCTGCCTTCTGCGTTGTAGGTTGGGGTTTCGATTCACACAAAGAATTAACATTTGTGTGTTGAACATAGATGTTTGTTCTGTGCCCCTGGAAAAACAAGATTTGACGCACTAAAACTCATTGTAAGGCCTTCTTCTTCCTTCATATAAGACAGTGGCACTTTTGATAGCGTAAATAAATAAATAAAATAAATAAACAATGCTAGGCATTTCACACTGCATCTTCAGACTAATCTTCGGCTTGTGTTATGGGTACCATATGACTGATACACTATTTATATACTGTTACGAGCCGGGTACTAATAAATCAATGAAACTGCTCGATTTTACCAAATTATAACTTTTATTTCAATGTTACCAACACAGAACTAAATCCACTGATTCTACTAGTAAACTTCCAAATAGAGCACAATAAAAGTCAACATTACAACACAACTGATAACTTTTTAAAACTATCGCACTTGTATCACTTGTTAAGCCGAGAATAGAACGACTGTATCCACACATTACCGTCGCTTTTATACGCGCGGCGAGTGCGTCACGTAAAACTTAGGCACTATCGGAACGTTCGAGAACGAACCGAAACGCGCTAAAATGTTCGCTTGTAAGAGAGATATATCCATCTCGTTCAATCGTATACATTAGATACGCGTACTATATAGTGTATGTATTCGATACTAGATGGCGCTGTGCTTATTATATTATTGCGTCCGCCTGCCAACAAATGGAGCTATGTTGCGGACAATACTTATTTTTCTGTAAATACATACATATTAGACATTATAATACAAAGTGTGCTTAATAAGCTCTCCTAAGCACGAAAGCCCTCTGGATAAAGGACATCACAGAAGGTTGCTTAATATATACGTATAATATATGACGGGGGATATCATCATCTTCATTAGTACTCATTGGCCTCAATTCTGTTGGCACCAACCTACCTAATTTTAGCTAAAATTAGGTTTGAACTGTTTTTAAACCATAATTAAACCCGCTGCTACCAACTTATGCTAATTTAATTTCATCTAACTTAGTTAAGCGTTCCTAATTTAGTTAGATGGTACCAACCGAATAGGTTTTACAAATGCTATGACTAACTAAATATATTTTAGACAATTCCTAATTTTAGAAATGAACCAACCGAATTGCCACCATTGTATTACCTTTGTGGGCGTCGTTGGTGGGTAGTGTCGGATGAAGAAAACATGCTTATACACAATCAGACTATAACTCACACTATGTAGGGAAGCACTTGTAACCAGGTAGGTACGGATAGCTTGGCAGGTAGGTCTGAACTGAACCACTGAACGCGCGATGGTTCAGTGAGACGCCCGCACGCGCCGCTTGCCGAGAGTCAAGTGATGAAGTGAAATCACTAATCTATGGCGGGCGTGTCACTAACTCCATCAAGTGCCAATAGATGGCGCTGGCGTTCCGGATACGACTTGATTGCGACATATATATATATTAATAGACAATGCACACAACACAATCAATAATGCTGACCATATAACTGATATAATACTTATATGTTTTTAAATACTTATGATACTTTATAACACCCACACACAGAGCAAACGTCTATGTTCATAAAAGCGATGTTACTAATTTAAAATGCTTACTCCTCTGACTTGACCGTTGTATCTGTAATTTAAGTATCATTCGATATAACATGGTGCACACATCTGTTTGATTAAAGTGGTAGCTCGACTGGCACCACGGCAACCGCGCTCCTTACTGAGGACAAAAAAATAATAAAAAATAAAAAGCTAACCTTTCTGTCAAAACTGTCGTAAACTAGCTTCAAAAAATGAAACCACCTTTTTGATTTTCTGGAGGGAAAAGGCTGTCCCCGGTCTGGAAAACAATAACTGATACGCCCCACAAGGTGCAGTCTCTGCCTTAGGGCCCCAAAGTCCCCCAAAAGGCGTGAAATAATATTTCTGAAAAAAATTAATGAAAGATGAGTGGTCTAGATGACAGTTTTTTTTTCAATATATATATATATTTATATATATAACAATATATATATATATAATGTTTCTTCGTTTCTTGAAGTAACATAACTTCTATATTCATTATTTTACTCGTGCTGTTGCATTTTTTATTCAGTAATCTTAGCAAAATTTTAATCAATAAATTGTAGCACAAGTATGGACAATAGAGTTATAAGAGTTTAAGAGTTATAATATTGCAATGTGGTTCGAATGACGAGGAATCCCGAGAAAGCTCTAGACGGCCATTCGGATATGTCGTTTAGAATATACAAATGACGATCGACTTAAAGTCAAAAGTCAAAAGATGATTTATTCAATACAATCACAAGGATCACTTTGACTAAGACTCTATAACCAAACAATCACTTGACACTGGCAAAATTTTCAACAAGACAGATAGGAAAGGAAAACTACACTCGAGAGCATAGAAATCGCACATAGGGGAATTTTCCTGCATTTTGATTTCGACACTTGTTTCTTTTTTAAATTAAAGGTTGGTTGCAAATATAACTTAAATTTAATAAAAGTACACACTGTTAGCTTCCTAAAACCCCATAATGTCTGGCCTTGACCTTCCAAATCAGTGGCGGCTTAACAATGGAATGGCCTAAATTCGCTCGTTTCAGGTAGCGCGGTTTGTGGGACTTTGAGCAGGTATAAAAGGTTAAAAAAACAATAAATTTGTGAATGTAAAGATTTATTAATACGAGGTATTGCCTCCCCTAGCCTGAATAACAGCTTCCATTCGATGTTTCATTGAAGAAATCATTTTTTTTACGAAATCCTGCGGTATGCTGTCCCATTCTTCCTTGATCGCGGTTCGGAGCTCTCTGAGACTCGTAGGCACTGCGTTTCTGGTTCTTACTCGTTTCTTTAGTTTGTACCATAAGTGCTCAATGGGATTGAGATCTGGGCTTCGAGCAGGCCACTCCATAACAAGTACTTCAACCTCCTCCAAGTACTGGCGTACTATAGCAGCGGTGTGTGGTCTAGCGTTGTCCTGCATCAAATGAAGTTTTCGCCGATAAATCCCGAAAAGGGCACAACATGTTCTTGCAGGATCTCCTCGACGTACGTTGGGAAGTCAATCCACGCGATTGACGGTCGGTATCGGGCCCTGTGATGAAGACAAGTTCGGTTTTCGCTTCCAGTGAAATGCCTCCCCAGAACATACACGAACCACCGCCGTATGCAACCCGTTCGGAGATGCAGCATTGAGCAAAACGCTCACCGGATCTTCGGTAGACTCTACCCCGTCCGTCGTTACGATGGAGACACACCCTGCACTCGTCGGAGAAGAGGACTGCCTGCCATTGATCCATAGTCCAATTTACGTGATTTCGAGGCTGAAACTGAAGGCGTGCTTGTCTGTGCGCTGGGGGGTCAATTTTGGGCCAGTTGTTGGTCTGTGCGCTGTTAGACCTCCTTCGGCTAGTCTTCTTCTCACCGTCCACCGACTGACTTCCACTTCTCTAACTTCCTGGAGCTGCTGTCCGAGTTGAACTGCATTCAACCGGCGATTTCGTAGTGATGTATTCACAAGAAAACGGTCATCTCGCTGTGTTGTCGCACGTTTTGGGCCTGTTCCTGGTCGCCTGGTTTAGCCACCAGTTTGCTAATATCGCTGGTATACACGTCGAACAGCATATCTGCTCAAATTTAATTGACGAGCCACTTGACTTTGGTTCTGTCCAGCTTCGATTAGTGCAACCACTTGAGACGCTGCTTCTAGTGTGGTATCCATTTTCTTGTTTAGAGAGATGACGTATTCGTTAAAGGACCTTTCTGACTGGGAGTTGGTATGCAAATGATGTCATTTCAATCATCCCTTATCGTTTTATACCTGCTCAAAGTCCCACAAACCGCGCTACCTGAAACGAGCGAATTTAGGCCATTCCATTGTTAAGCCGCCACTGCTATGATTTGGAAGGTCAAGGCCAGACATTATGGGGTTTTAGGAAGCTAACAGTGTGTACTTTAATTTAATTTAAGTTATATTTGCAACCAACCTTTATTAAAAAAAAAACAAGTGTCGAAATCAAAATGCAGGAAAATTCCCCTATGTGCGTTTTCTATGCTCTCTAGTGTTTATCGAAATGACTTCGGAACTTTGTACCAACACCTTTCTTCGTATTCAGTCAGTGTCCAACTATCTGGGGTATCTTCATGTATCTTTATGTGATAGGTCACTTAAAGGTCTCTATAGACCTCTCTAGACCTCCACCGTAACAACTTTTAAAATGCCATGACCTCTGAAGCACGGAAGTCTAAACTTAGCCATTTTTATCAGCTCTTATCTTTAACGCGTTCCTTGCCCGTCTACAGCATACATTTTCAGCTTTTCATAAAGTCGTTGGCGAAGTCGTAATTCCAGATTTTTCATTTTCATTATACTTTGACATTATGGAGCGGTTAAAGTTTTAGTGCTGAGACTGAATATTTCAAAGCTTTTAAAAAACTACAGCCGTTATACAACGGTGCTTAAGGAGCAGACTGGCAATACGCAAGACAGAGGGATTTTTTAGGGTTCCGTACATCAAAAGGAACCTATATAATGTTAAATTTGTTGTTTGGTTGTATATCAAGACAGCACCCCTTGCGGGGTGCCAGCGTCTGTTGCATTATTTTCGGAGCAACCGCCATCACCAAGAGCTTTTATGCTATGGCCTGATAAGAAGCTAGCAACCCATTTGCACAAACCCACGGCATTCCGTAAAAAGTTTAAAAAAAACGTACGTAAGTACTGTATGGTAATGACTGACGCTAGGTGCTCACCGTCTTCTGTCAAGCACTCCTTCGTTAGCTGCTACCCTCGGCTCCCCTGCTACCACACGCGTGGTAAAATAGCCTATATTCGTCAACTATAAACAATCTTCTGCTTATCAAATTTCATCAAGAACCTTTTAGCCGTGAAAAGGTAACATTCAGAGACACTTTAGAATATATAAATCTATATGTTACTATCATCATCATCATCATTGACCTTTGTTCATCTGTTGAAGAGGATATAGGTGGCGTCAGTCAAGTTACAGTCAAGTTACAGAGTTTCCTCTCCACTGACGTCACTCTGACTGGGATAAGTGAGTATGGTTGTATGAATATAGTAGAAGTATGGATAAGTCGTCACACCTATTTGTACTTGAATAGTGCAAATAAATGCACGATTGACCCCACTTTAGTTAAAAACCCACTTCGTTTTATCACCGACTTCAAAAAAGACAGGTTCTCAATTCTCTTGTATTTTTTTTTTCTTTTTTATGTTTGGTTCTAATCGGTTCATAAATGACAGAGTATTTTTATAAAATATTAACAAAAAATATTTTTATCCGAAAGAATTATACATTCCGATTGGTAGAATTTTCATCAAAATAGCTTTAGGAGTTTGGTTTATAATTGAGTAAACGCAATTTCTTTGCTTTCCTGTTACTTTCCAATGGTGTTTACCTATTTCGAAAAATGATAAAGTACTAAGAAGCGTTAAATAACAACTTTTTTAACCGACTTCTAAAAATGGTAGAGGTTTTCATTTTAGTTATTTACGATTTACGATTTTCTTTTTAGTTATTAAAACGTAATTATCTTATAACCCAATCAGCCCCAGATCTGTGCAAAGGTAACTCGCTTTTTACACTACCTTCTCAAACCATTCTGAATGGCATTATTGTCGTCTCAAAGCCTTAATATTATATCTTTCTAGTATGTTTTCTCCACACCACAAATATTCTGTTCAATATGTGTTGAGTCTCGAGTCGTTGCATTTTGTATCTTATTGCTTTGATATAAACACCCCCGCGCTTTTACCAAACAAGCTTCACAAGTCCCGTATCGAAGTTAACAGTGTATTGGGAGCGGGACGTGTTTGCGGGACAAATACGATTTTCTCCATACGTGACCCGACCATTTTAAACTCTGACACAGTCAAATATTGCAGAGTCTCAACTATGATACGAATAGGATATTTTAGTTTATTATTCAAGAATATTGTTGTAAGGAAACTGGCATGTCACAAACCTTAAAAGTTTGAAGATATGAGCCATGTTCACGAAAGGGGCATTTGCACTTTACATTTTTTCAACACACTGGTGTCGGGAGTATAGATTAGCGTATGGTAGTTTAAGTGTTCCAAAACGTAACTAGATGTCACTGTTAAATTGGTACAAACCCTAGATCGCGCTATCGTTGCTTTTTGGGAAATATATGACTCAAAAGTAATAATTCAAGCAATGCTTTCTCTTTTAGTAATAAAAACCTTTTGAACATTAAACTGTCAAATACATGTAAAACAGTTGAGCTATCTAAGAGGACCATTTAAAACGATCTGTAGATAGCTCAACTGATCCAGATCACCAAAGGGCTGCGATAAAAAGTAACATATATGTTAGTCCCGGTCTACATCTATATCTATAGATCTAAGTTTTATCCAAATTGGCTCAGCCATCATTGCGGGACTGAGTGACAAACAAACTTCCAACGTCTACGCAAAATTTCACTTACGTATTGATAGATCTTATATTCATTTTCATTCATTGCTTATTTTCTTGTGTTGCTGCAAAAAATCTTAGAGGCAGTGATTAGAATGGTATTTATACCTTCTAGCTGAAATTAATTAAAGATTACTCAGTCGTTTTAATACGGCGAATGTTATATAATGTTACAAACATAGATATAAAGATAAATAAACTCTTTATTGTACACAGAAAGAACACTAGCAATAGCAATAAATTTATGTAATATTGTAGCAATAAATTAATGTATATGTACGATATGTACGATAATCTTTTCCAGACAACCTTTAGTGGACAGGATAGACTAAAAACAAAAAAACAGCGCGCCGGTGTACAAAAAGTTACATAACATACCTACCAATAGTCTTATACATGAAAATACAAAATATGATGGTATTAATAAGATAAACTTCTATAATTATAATAACTTATAGCCTACAAAACAAATATTAAACAATGAAATAAAACATACATACCCACAACATTCTACAATGATAAAAGCTGCCAACGCGATAAAATTTCCAGATAAGGACAGATAATGGTTATGGATATTGACTTTAAATATATATATATACATTACATTGAATTACTTTCCTTTTTAGGGTTCCGTACCTCGAAAGGAAAAAACGGAACCCCTATAGGATCACTTTGTTGTCCGTCCGTCCATCCGTCTGTCTGTCTGTCAACACTTTTTCTGTGACACTTTTTCTCAGGAACGCGTGGAGGTTTCAAGCTGAATTTATATCAAATACTCAGGTCTACTGTCCCTTAAAACTGTAAAAAAATTTACTTCTAAGCCAACGCAATCAAAAGATACAGCCGTTTATGCCGCAAATTTCCGCAAATTTTCAACACTCGCAAGGGAATCAAAACCTACAGGGTACTTCCCGTGAACTCAGAATCTTGAAATTTAGTACAAAGTAACGTCTTATAGCACACATAAAGGAAAAATAGCGAAAACCGTAAATTTTTAGTTACATCATATAATAACAATATTTTTAATTATTTTAAACTTACTACCCCTTTCTTGAGATCTAGAAGATTTTTTTTGTAATAAAATACCATAACTATGACTAGATTGTCGTGATGGGTGAACTTTTACTTATATACCTTATATATTACTTATGTACGGAGCCCTCAGTGCGCGAGTCCGACTCGCGCTTGGCCGGTTTTTTTTACCTAATACTTTCTTACGGACTAAAGGTCTTACCTATTCACAAATACCGCAACATTAGATACTGAACAAGTGTACTTATGCCAATAAATAATAACTTGCATAGATAGGTAGCTATGTACCTATGTATGCTATGCTATGTATGTACGCTTTAACCACTATCAAAAGTTAATTTGGCATTTTTTAAATTGTGTATGTGTGCGTGAATCTAGTCAGCAGTATTCAAGATTCCTTACTGTATAGTTGGATACTATGTTCCAAGAAACTTTTGTTGAGTTTGTAGATTAGTTCTTGTATATTATACTTTCTGTTGCAATAGATATAAAAAAGCTTATTCTTATTGGTACCATGTAGGAATAACAAAGTTTTATTCGGACCCAGGACAGTACAGTACAGGATCGTTATGAGGGTTTCGAAGTCTAAGAAGAAACATTATAGTTTTGTCATGTCCGTCTGTCTGTCTGTCTGTGCGTCCCTTATCAGAGCTCTTGCTCGCTGACTATTCGTTTAATCGTAAGGACTATTTGCAAGGTATAATATTCATTAGTACACCAAATTAGGAAATAAATTTAAAAAAAATTTTTTTTCGATCTCCTTGCATGTAATTTTTTTAATAATATGTTTTATATTTCCAAATAATATTTACATAATGTCTTACAAGTAATTTAGATTTAAATAGTAAAATAGTACACACAAAGAAGGTTTGTCATCTTAACTTGTAAAACCTTGACATTGACTCCTCACCCTAATTATAGGATTGTTAATTTTTTATTTCACTACCCCATCGCATGGTATAATAGGTCTTTTAAATATATTATAAGGTTTGTTGAAAAATTTTTCGATACAGATATTCATTTGTACATATTAAGCTTTGAACTCGTTATTAATACAACTGTCTGTACTGTCTGTACTGTCTGCTGTACGTTTTAAAAATAGTAGCACATGATGAAATTATTAGAAAAATGCGTGAGTCGTGGATAACTCGGTTGGAACGAAGTTTCTATCGTAGTATATTATTATTTATAAACGTATTATATTATTGGTTAACAAATACAAATGAATAAATATTTAGCGTCTGGGAGCAATGAAATGAAACGCAAAAATAACAATGAATTGAAAGAATGGTAGGAAATTTTGTATTAAATATATTTCGAGTTGTGAAAATAAACATTTTATCCACACATTATATCACCATCCATACTGTACGGATGGTTATCCATATAACCATCCATAGGGTGACACGATTCTTCATCTAATTATTACTACGATTGACCATCTACACTAAAGAAAGGTACTCATGACGGAAATTCGTGACGGAAAAATCTTCCACATTTTTTCGCCTAGTCCGCCAAGTATCGTGCGATAAGGAATTTCGTTCCAAAAATAAAAACGGCTAGTAAGGCTTTACTAGATTAAGAGCCTGAATTATAAACCTTAAAAAAACATGATTATTTAATACATAATTATTTTATTCGTTAACTAGATGGTGTTGATTTGGTTTGGGACCTGACTACTTAAAAGTCAACGTCAAAAATATTTTTATTCAGTACAAGGATCAATTTGAAACGTATGTAAGACGTTTCAAATTGATCCTTGTACTAGGTAAATTTAGGTGCCAATTCCTCCTAACCCAAGTTTGAAACGGAAACTCCTGGGAGTCCTGGTTCTAGAATTTTTTATATGATCCATCTTATAACATTATATTATCTAATAGTCATTTATATTATAATACGCTTTCTTCAAAAGACTACCCTTTAAAGCTTTAAATATCTTAATAGGTAGTTTAGTTGCATTTTCAGGAAGCTTATTATAGAAGCGCAGTCGAAACCTAGAGATGTATTACTATTGATTGGTATTGATTGGTATTGATTCTATGAAGATCACTATTTTGCTGATAACCATCACAATTTTTATTAGTAGTTTTATTTTAAGTGGTGGTTTTATTATATTGGTATACATTGGTAGACAATGCACACAACACCAGCCCCAAACTAAGCATAGCTTGTACAATGCTGACCAGATGACTGATAGAGTACTTATATATTTTTAAATACATACATAAGATACTTTATCACACCCAGATACAGAACAAACACCTATGTTCATCACACGAATGTTTATCCTGGGAGAGAATCGAACCCTCAACCTACAGCGCAGATGAAGGCAGAGTTACTACTGACTAAGCTGACAGGCCAGTCGATGTTATGAGCTATGTAAGTGTTTTTACACCTATATAGCTTAAACATTATTAGTAATTCACAGTAAAACTTAAATTAACTTAAATTAACGATAGACGACTTCTGTGGCGCAGTGGGCTAAGGGCCGGGTGAGACGCAAAAAGGTTGCGGGTTCGGTTCCCGCCGCGGGACAAATGTTTGTATGATCTGCAAGTATTTGTTTCGGGTGTTTCTATGTATAATATTTATGTATTTACCAGAAAAATAGTATATAAGTAGTATATCAGTCATGAGGTACCCATAACACAAGCTCTGCTTACTTTGGGACCAGATGATGGTGTTTGAAATGTTCGGGATTATTTATTTATTAATTAAAGTTTAGAGCAACTCAGTCCGCATACGGTGAAAAAGTCATACTAATCATTCGTATCAATACTGAATTCGAAAGCCTTCACTTTGCATGGTCACATCCGCTTGGTCAATTTATCTATTTGAATAACAAAAGCTGAAGAACTCTAGAAGCATAGACCAATAATTACGTTTTAAAAACGAATAAAAAGACAACCAACTTCATGTATATAAAATGTATCATCGATGTATACAATTTTAAGATTTTTGTTGATATTTAAAATCCCTCAACCGATTTCGATAAAATTTAAATGGGACTACCTGGGAAGTAAGCCTTTCAAACAAAAATAATTTTCCTAATCGGTTCAGGCGTCTTTGAGTAATCGGTGAACATACAAACAAAAATAAAAGATTCCGACGAATTGAGAAGAAAAAAGGGGGAGCCCCTATTTTGAAGTCGGTTTAATAGGAAACTAACTATATTGAATATTTTTTTTAGTAGTATGTATGTACATATAACATAATGTACATATTTTGTTTATATATAATATAGGTAGGCCAACTAAATGCACTGCTCCAATGAGACAGCGAGATTTCGGAGTAAGCGAAAATATCATCGATGAAGATATACAATTTTTAGGTTTTGTTGATTTTTTAAAAACCGCTAGACCGATCTCGATAAAATTTAAATGGGACCTGGGAAGTTTACCTTTAAAACAAAAAATAATTCCAAATCGGTTCAGGCGTCTGACTAATCGGTGGAAATACATAAAAAAAAGACTCCGACGAATTGAGAAACTCCTCCTTATTTGAAGTCGGTTAAAAAGGGTCACGTATCAGAATTTATGGTCCAAATGATGATAGCTTGTTTTTCTTGACCTCTCATAAAGAAATAGCTTCTAAGCGTTTACCATTACAGGCATTTCTATGGCTACACTCATTATCCCTGCAGAGCTTTCGCTAAAAGGTTTCAGAGCACAATGAACCTATTCCATAGGTTTTATGGCAGTAATACTGGTATTATCCACTTGGGATATGAGTCTAGGCAGAGGGAGGTATGCGTTTCAGTCTCGCGTCCGCGCTATTATGTATTCTTTGAGTTTGCTTAAAGCAGTACCCTCAGCAGATATGCTTTTATATAAAAAAATGCGCCTATGTTTGCCGCTATTTTGTGACTAGCTGCTCGTTAATAAATGGAATCTTTCTTTCTTTCTATAATTGCAATAATTGCATGCAAATTTGCTGAAATATAGGGAGGCAGAAAAACTCATATATGGTAAATATCCCGTTTTGAGTGAAAAATATGAATGATAATTATTAAAAAATATGGTCGTGTGCAACTTACTCGTTTCACATTGTATTTAAATATGTTGTGAAGCTGTAATTTAATTATGAAGTAAGGTCTAAAATGTTAAATTGTACTATGTTATAAATCTCATAAGCAGTTTAAGCATGGTGAGATATTTATAGAAATAAAAAAGCAACGATAGCGCGTTCTAATATTTTCTGTTTAATAATTATATTTTTTTCTTAAATTTGACGTCATATTAATTTCTAGTTTATACTTATAGGCGGAAAGTAAGCTAGTTAAAAAAAATATTAAATATTTTTAATTATTTTTGTACCACCTTAACTTTTAAGTCTATTTTGTGTTGTGTCGTGTCAAATAAATATTTTTCATTTCATTTCATTTTCATTTCATTTTCATTTACCCGTTAAAAAGTTTAACGGGTAAATGAAATGAAATTGAATTTTATGACTTTTTATTTGAATGTTTTCTGGTATAAAATCGTGATTTGAAAGCCGTAAATACGTGTCATGGTTATTTGATCACGGAGTCGCCTTAAGAGGAATCGGCATCTAAAATTAATCTAGCATGTAGATTAAAAGTGGTCCTAGTGATTGAATCTTTCGGTCTGGTGATATAATAACAATCCTTAGTACTAATGCTAATTCTAATAATTTATGCCATACATTATTAGTTATATTTATTTATATCAAAAGAAATTAAAATGAGTATGAATTTAAAGATTTAAAAGGGATTAGAAATTACGTGGTCCTGTGAGACAGGTTTTAAATAGCTGAGAAAGTTGTGAAATAAAAGATATTCGATTTGTGTTGTGCAACAGCCCTAGATGCTCTCGATTTAAATGGGGTAGGTATGTTTGGGTAGGTGACAATTCTCTGCAATTATCGGCATGCCACAGCGTCTAGACCGATTCAACTCAGCTCTAATTAAGCTGATCGATTTAATTAAATTCTTTGGAGGTCTTGGATATACCTACTTGCACCGTGTTTCTTTTATATGCATCATTTACATAGTGGTAGGACTCTACAAGAGTCCGTCTTAGTAGTATAATCACAGTATCAGATATTCTGCGTCCAAGCAGTAGAATGTAAGCTGGCCAGGCGTACTCTTAATTCGAAAAGAAGTACCGTGCCAGACGATATAAATAATAAACACAATAATATTAACGTACATTTCACACAGCATTATCTAGAACACATGACTGATTATTTGGAAATTTAAAATCCCACAATTATGGGGTCAATTTTACTTTGCGCTATTTTACAAAGGAAGATATCATGATGATATTTTTTAGAAAATACCCGAATAAACTCCGTTTAGTTTAAATCACTAGAGGCCAGCAACACAAACGCAATATCAATCTCGGTGTCCGTATTGTCCTGAGTAAGAAATCGGTCTCCGTACTGGTTCGATTCCACATTTATCTCACGTCTCGACTCCATTACAACTGTATCGGAGAACTTCTCTGACAGGCGATATCTCTCAAAATTTGATCTGGTTATGATTCGGGAGGTTCAGCACTAGTTTACATTTTTGAATTGCGAAACCGTCGCGGATACCAGGAATATTGGCCAGACCATAATTTTGCACCAAAT
Source organism: Lampropteryx suffumata (assembly GCA_948098915.1). Lineage (NCBI taxonomy): Eukaryota > Metazoa > Arthropoda > Insecta > Lepidoptera > Geometridae > Lampropteryx > Lampropteryx suffumata. Next base: position 12,742,431 of record OX402565.1, on the reverse strand, counting down.
GGAAGATGTTTTTGCGTTCTGAAAAATACAGGTTTTTACTTTTATATTATTGTTTTGTTGCAACTCGGGAATCATCATCATTTAGATCCACAGTTTGCTTGTTCGTGTTCTCGTTCGCGATTCGCACTCAAAAGTTAAAGAAGTTGAAGTTGAAATGTTGAATTTTTTGAACTTTTATTAGCACTAGCTGAAAGGTGTTAGAAGGTATTAGAAGGTGACCCGCGGCGTAGCACGCGTGTAGCACGCGTCACCTTCTAAAGAAATAGCCTTCCCCAAGGTACAATCTATTTTCTATCGAAATTTTATCAAGATCCGTTTAGCCGTTTAGCTTTGAATAAAATATAAACAAACAGACCGTTATGGTTTTCTAGCTTCCGTGGCTTCATTCCCATGGAAGGGCATCCTTTGCATCCTTTGCACCCTATGCAGGTACGTAAACGTAGGTATAATTATTAACTCAAACCTGACCCAGGTTTGAGTTAATAATTATACCTACGTTTCAAAAACTAAAAGGAAAACCGACTACATTGAATAAAATTTGAGCCTCTAAAAACACCAAATTCAGAACCTCTTCCTTTTTTTGAAGTCGGTTAAAAAAAAATTAATTTACACTTTTTTGTACGTTATCATTTTTTGAAATTCGTGACCAACACTGGAAAGTCACAGGAGAGCAAAATATCGAAATTTTGTTTACTTGGTTGACATGTTTTCCAGCTATTTTTAATTATAACCAAAATACTGAACTGATTTTTATGAAATTTCTATGGGACTTACACATGTTTTTTTATTATAGTTTATAAATATTGAAGTTTTAAAAAAAAAATCTCTCTGCGTCTCCGTCAGTTATGAGGTAACAAAAGAAAAAATACATCCAAATTTAGAACTTCCTCCTGTTTACGGAGTCGGAGACAAATGTTTGTATGATCTGCAAGTATTTTTCTCGGGTCTGTTTTTATGTATAATATGATTGTATTTACACAAAAAAGTATATAAGTAGTATATCAGTCATGTGGTACCATAACACAAGCTCTACTTACTTTTGGGACCGATGATGCTGTGTGAAATGTCCGGCATTATTATTATTATTATTACATATATTTATTTATTTACTTACGTAAAGAAGCGGCGTAGCTTTTTGTTATATTTGCGGACTAAACAAGGACTTTCTGACTGGTGCTAAGGGTCAGACAACTTTAGAGTTTAGAATTAAGTTACATTTGTACGTGCTATGTATAATGTTGGTTAAGTAACCACTTTGCTACAAGGACTTTTTTAAATCTAGGTTTACTGGAGTTTTATCTGAAATAGATACTTATGCCCTCTGAACCTGCACGCCTTCACAGCCTCTCTGACACACACACACACACACACGCTATACTTTGTTTTTTAACCGACTTCATAAATAGGAGGAGGTTCTTAATTCTTTTGTATTCGGTTGTATTTCTTTTATTGTTTGTTACCTTGTAACTCCGTCATTTAAACCGATTTGAAAGTTCGTTGTAATTTTTAGGGTTCCGTACCTCAAAAGGAAAAAAACGGAACCCTTATAGGATCACTTTTTTGTCCTTCCGGCTGTCTGTATGTATTTCAAGGCCTTTTATCTCGGGAACGCGTGGAGGTTTCAAATTGAAATTAAAACGATATATTTAGGTCTACAGTCTCTTGATGCTGTGAAATAATCAAGCTTCTGAACGTAAAAAACGTATAAACGTGAACGTAAAAAAAAGATACAGTCGTTTATGTCGCCAAAAACGTATATTTCGACACTCTCAAGGGAATCCAAATTTATAGAGTATTTCCCGTTGACCTAGGATTATTAAATTTGACAAGTAATACCGTCTTATACTACAAGTATAGAGAAACATCTAAAAACTATACGTTTGCCATTTTAAATCATAAAAAAACAGGGTCTTTATGCAAGGAACGGCGGTCTAAATTTTTTATTAAGTTAACCATATCATGTGTTAACCGTGTCGTATAAAAGGGCTTCATTGGCACAAGCATAAACAGATTTTTAATTATCCATTTTAATAAACACGGGCTTTACTCACGTATTATTTTGTCGATGGAGGCACCGACAATGCACTGAAGAGTGCGAACCGTGAACTCGAGCGGCAACGAGCTGACCGCGGATCAAACTCTTCTAGAAGTTCATCTGACGAAGATTCTCTAGATGAATCGAAACATTGTCGGTGCCTCCATCGACAAAATAATACGTGAGTAAAGCCCGTGTTTATTAAAATGTCTAGTACAACTCACGAAAGTTTTGAAAGTGAAACATATTTTTAATAATTTTTATGATTTATAAATTTTGATTTATGCTTCGTCATAAATCAAATGAATAAAAATCTTTTTCCCTTTTTTTATAAATATAGGTGGGTACCTAATAATTTTAATTGCCTACAAATTTGTACGGAAACCTCGGTGGGCGAGTCCGACTCTCACTTGTCCGGTTAGTTTTCCTATGCATACTTTCCGATTGGTCCCATAATAAATCATCAAAATCGAATCTGTAGTATGGTTTCTAAATCAAAATAGCTAAGATAATGGGTAGAATTTTGAAGAACGCGTATTATAATATAAATGACTATATTACTGATATGTTGCTCTGCCCTCAGACAGTTAACCGACACATTTGAAATGTATAAACTCTCTTGTATTCGTTTGTCGTAGTTAAAATAGTTATAAGATAGATCATGCAAAAAGCGCTAGGACCAAGACGAATTTCTTGCCAGTTCCTCTCTGGCTGGGGTTAGGAGAATTGGCACATAAATTCACCTAGTATATAATACGTTTCAAAGTGATCCTTGTGATTTTATTGAATAAAATATCTTTTGACTTTCACTTTGACTTTGACTGGAAAAAATATGCATCCAATTAAACGAAATTTCGTATTTTTAAATAAATTAAGTTTTTCAAGTGTTTTAACAATTTCATCACTTCAAAGAACTGTTAAAGGTAGGAGGTAAATATCCTATGGCAAGTATTTAATACATAAAATTAGGTTTTATCATTGTTATAATATATAATATGTTTTGTAAACGAAATAAAGGTTGTTTATTAAAGATCGCTATATAGCGATAAGACCGCCCATTTTACCACCAAAACATTGATTCTTGTTCTACCAGTCCAATGTATCATGGTGTAAAATAAAGTGTTGCCTTATTTGAGATTATGGGTATATATATGATATATATTTATTATGACAAATCTAAAAACTTGTTGCATGTTAGTTGAGTGACCGTATATACCATTCGAAAAGAAAATGTTGGTCAGTAGAGTCCAGAGAGTTGGACTGTCCAACTGGACAGAAAGTTATAATTAACTGTTTTAAAGACGCAAAAAATTATGTTTCAATACTGGATTAAATTCCGACTGATGATTAGGTTCTTATTGGTAAAGTTTGACACTAAAGACACAATATGATACAAAGACCACCAAAGAACCAGTACCGTAAGAAAACGTTAAAAAATCTTGATCCAAATGATCCAAAAAGCTCTTAGCCTAGAATCGGGTTGCCATTACATTAGCCGAGGTCGGCACGTGACTTCTCCTCAATGAAGACGTATGGGGGATTTTACGTTTGCATAACAAATACTATGCGCACTAAATACTTGCCATATAGAAGTGAAACTGACTAGTGTCCATTGCGCGGTCCCCGCATCGCACCCATGGAATCCCGTACAACAAAATAGACGAACTTATAATCAAAGAAAGACCACACGCAATTAACGCCAAGTTACTATAATATACTCACATAGCAGACATAGTGAATAACAAACGTCAGTTATTTATTAAATGAAATAAGAAGCAGTTAATTCAGCGGCCGACCTCAGTGGCGCAGTAGGTTGCTCGATCGATTTTGTTTTTCATAGTTCATCATCATCATCATCATCATCTGCCCGTGTCAGCCCACCGCTGGACATAGGCCTCTCCCATAGCACGCCACTGAGCTCGATCTTCAGCTCTCCCCCTCCGCCTTACGAATATCATCGCCCCATCTAACTACAGGGCAACATTTTATTTCCTATGTATAATATGTATACATTTACAAAAAAAGGATATAAGTGGTATACATATCAATCATGTGGTTTCCATAACACAAGTTCTGGGGCTAGATGCTGTGAAATATTCAGAATTATTATTATTATTATTCAGATTTTCATAAATAATTAACTTAAGGATGTTACTTTAATGATTTACTAACGGTTAAGAAAGTTTCAATTATTTTTATAATAATACGTATCAGCATTCGCCTGAATGCAAGAAAGGAGCCTCTGAGGCGCATTTTATCCTTTGACCACACTGGTTCGAAAGAACTAGTGACTCGATAAGTAGAAGAAGCATTACATTTTTTTTCTACTACTTTGGTACAACAGCCTTTCTTAGGCATGTAATACTTCCATCGAGTATCACTTCTCTAAACTTATTCTCATTACCTTTTTAATGTCATGGGTTTTTGTTCCCTTTAATTAAGACTAATTGCGGACTCCTTGGAGGGTAAGGAGGGTAAAGAATATCGTATGTTTGTTTGTGGGAGGAATGATAATGCGCGCGTGTTGGGACTTTATTTACGATGCTCTGTGATTTGTGAAAACGGATTGGGAAAGGATTGGGGAAGGAAACCTTAAGTGGTGCTTAGGCTAACGCATAAGCTAAGATTCGGATACGATAGTGAGCATGAGCTGAATACGCTTCCGTTTGTCATTATTCAATGCCATTGAGACGACCACTGTGGTGCAATGGGTCACGGCCTGGTTAAGACGCAGAAGATTGGGGGTTTGATTCCCGCATCGGGACAGTCACTTCATGAAATGTCATACCAGATATCTAGGCTTACTCGTAGAAAGAGCTTAGAAGAAAGATTTGAAGAATCAATTCAAATCATTTCGAAGAGTCATTTCAAATTTAAGATGATGACGTCATGTCATTTTAACATTACTAGTGGTCGTCCACTGGTCAAATTCGAAAATAACTAATTACCTAATAATAAATGTATTTTCTTTCAACTACTTAGTAATGTTGTCATTAATCACTACAAAACCGATAACAAAGGATGTATTTTTTTGCTTAGAACCAAAACAGTGCAGTAATGTTAAATGAAATCTCTATATTGCACTGTTTTTCATTATTGCACTGTTTTTTACTTTTTATTTAGATATAAATTTACCATAGAGGTTTAATAACTCCCATCAAGTTTAATATAAAATGTTTGCATTAGATCAAAAAGATACTGGCTGATAACAAAAATCGGCTGAATAAAACAGACTTGGTGAAAAAAAAAAAACAAATGGAGCGCATTTTGTACCTTTGTAAAACTTTGATTCTTCATATTTTTAGTTTGAGTAGATATATTTTATCACAGTAGGGAGATTGGTTGTTGAAAGAAAAGTAAATTACGCACCTTGCTAAAAAGGGTAATTAATTTCACGTATTAATACGTGAAGCAAAAATAGATTCTATTCTTCCCATAAGTAGATATCTCGATATTGTTGTATTCACTTTCCCGTATTTGAAATTAAGAAAAACGCAAATTGGACAAGCCTATTAGCTCAGTGGGTAGTAGCTCTGCGCTGTGGGTTGAGGGTTCAATTCCCTCCCAAAATAAATATTTGTGTAATGAACATAGCTGTTTGTTTGTACTGGATGTTATAAATTATCACCAAAACACTAGTTATGCTTAGTTTGGGACTAGATGGTGTTGTGTGTATTGTCCACCAATATTTATTATTATTAATATTTAAATCGAGAAGTCAATTTAAGAATTTCCACGTTGCAGATTCCCATTGTTAGAATGTGTCGCGTTTTATCATATCAGTGCCCACATACAGTTAGTGTGGTAGTAGTTCTGCCTTCTGCGCTGTAGGTTAGTGGTTCAATTCCCTCCCAACATAAACATTTGTGTGATGAACACAGGTGTTTCTTCAGAGTCTGGGTGTTATAAAGTATCAGTATTCAGACCAAGACGAGTTTCTTGCTAGTTCTTCTCGGGCTTGGATTTGGAGGAATTGGCACCTAAATTCTCCTAGTATGTAAGACGTTTTAAAGTGATCCTTGTTATTGTATTGAATAAAGTATCTTTTAACTTGACTTGACTATCTTAAAGTATATAGTTTCAAAGTATATACATAAGTATTCTTTCAGTCATCTGGTCACCATAATACAAGCTAAGCTTAGTTTGGGGCTAGATGGTGTTGTGTGTATTTTCCACCAATATTTATATATATTTTTATCGTAATGTAAAACGGACATTTTGAAGTCTGAAAACCTAAATAAGGTTAGTTTTGAAAAACCCTTGCTGCTGCAACTCCTAGATTTTCAATCAGCCCGCGACCACGGTTGCGTTCAAATTTCAAAGAAATTCCCGCGCATTCCTTTATTACTTGGGTTCTTTTTTCAAAATATTGTTCGGAAATCGGAAGAGAAATAAATCATTTGGCGGACATGGAGTAAAAACATTTTGTCATGATAATTACGTTTTAAAAACTAAAAAGAAAACCGACTTCATTGAATGAAATTTGAGCCTTTAATACATTTTTAGTGGAAAGTAGATCTATTTTGTATATATATAATTATGGGTAGGCCAAATAAATGCACCGCTCCAATGAGACAGCGAGGTATCGAAGTACACGAAAACATGATCTATGTATACAATTTTTAGATATTTAAATTGTAATGGGACCACCTGTGACCCACCCTTTCAAACAAAACCTTCTAATTCGTAATTAAATTCTAACCACGGTAAGTTATAAAATAGGTTATCTCCAGTTTTATCCGTAGGTAACCCTTGGTAACACTTACTGTTAATATTGTTGATAGCTCGGTTGCATAAAATACTTATTTCCCCAAATGTACTCGTACTTTACGTAAACACTGCAATGAAACAGCTGTAATTGCTGAATGGAGTTTACTTTATGTATTGAATCGAACACTTTTTGAGCGATCACTATCTGTTTGATAACTGGTAGTGGACTGGTTGTGACACACTGCTTTATAATATTAAAATAAATAAAGATTTAATTGATTTACGGATATGTATAGTTACTTAATATAATATAAAATACATGAATATAAAATATGTGGTAATAGCGCACATACATTTTACGAACAGAAAAATCCATTGGTGCAAAACCGGATTCGGACCCACGACCTTAGGATCGGAAGGTGGGGCTACCACTACTCTCAAATGGTGAAGCATGTTGTAGAATCTATAAAGTTCTTAGATATGTGACAAGTGCAAGAAAGGAGCCTTTTAGGCGCACTTTAATCCTTTCATCTCACTGGTTTGAAATAACTAGTGACACGAGAAGAAGAAGAAGAAAATAAAATTTGTATCAAACATTTAAGCTATTTAAGAACCATTTCAAACGATCTATACAATCACCTCAACTGATCCAGATCACTGCCAGAGGGTAGTCCTCACAAGATACTAGCGGCATTGCCATGTGGAATGGCAATGCTAAAACGCTAAGGCAGATAGAAGCCACCTCATGGACGAGGGGAAATAATTTTGAAAAGACGATGGGATCCTGTTTCCCACAGGTCTAATTAAATATATGAATATTGGTTGAAAATTCACACATCACCACCTAGCCTCAAATTAAGCATAGCTTGTACAATGAGTGCAGCGAAGAAATCCGTAGAAGAACCAAATTCACCGACACAGTACTCAAAATTTGCAAGTTGAAGTGGCAATGGGCAGGCCATATAGCTCGCAGAACTGATAACCGTTGGGGAATAAAAGTTCTCGAATGGCGACCAAGGACAGGAAAACGATGCGTAGGACGACCCCCCGATGGACTGACGACATTGTAAAGATCGCGGAAGTCGGTGGATGGAGAGGGCTCGAAAACCGTTCTTCCTGGAAATCTATTGGGGAGGTCTATGTTCACTGTGGACTTCATAAAGGCTGATATGATGATGATGATGATGTACTATAAGGACCAGATTATTGATATAATACTTATATACAAAGATAGCTAAGTTTAAATGGTCTCACCACTCTGCCTTCTATATTGTTTATTGTTGGTTCGATCCCCACTTAGGACAAATATTTGATGAGCATACATGAAAATATCTATGTAAACTTACCACTCAACAGTCGATGGTGACTTTTGTTTAACATTGACTGGCCTGTCTGCTCAGTTGGTAGTAACTCTGCCTTCTGGGCTGAAGGTTGAGTGTTCGATTCCCTCCCCAGAACAAACATTTGTGTGATGAATATAGGTGTTTGTTCTGTGTCTGGGTGTTATAAATACGTATATATTTAAAAATATATACGTATTCTGCCTGTTATCTGGTCACCATAACACAATCTATGCTTTGTTTAGGACTAGATGATGTTGTGTGAATTGCCTATTATTTTTACTATTTTTTTTTATTATCCTAATTTACGTACATATTTGGCAATATATTGTCTACAATGTTTTTGTAGAAGCAACATTTTTAGTAAATTGAGTTCAGGACCTGTTTGGTTACAGAGCGGGGCTAATTGACTATGGTCTTCCTCAAAAAGTTAGTAGATATACGAACCTCACTGTAAATAATTTATGTTGTTATTGTTTCTGTTTGCCGTTCTATTCTGTGTTGTCAAATAATAGTAGATTGTTGCACCGAGCGCAAAGTGAGTTATGAATGCACGAGTGCTATGTTGGTGCCCGAGCGCAAGCGAGGGCACTGAATTAACACGAGTGCATTAATTACTCTCATTAGCAAGGTGCGTAATTTACTTTTCTTTCAACTACCAATCTAGGTACCTACTGTAATAAAATATACCTACTCAAACTAAAAATATGAAAAGTCTAAGTTTTACAATGGTACAAAATGCGCGCCATTTGAGATTTTATATAACATTACTGCACTGTTTTGGTTCTAAGCAAACAATACGTCCTTAGTGATCGGTCTTGTAGTGATTAATAATAACATTACTACATACCTAGTTGAAAGAAAATTATATTCCTTCTTTCTTTCATTATTTTAACGCGACTTGTTAGATTTGTTGATTGACTAATTTAAAAACGAACGTAAAAAAAAAATGACGAACGAACGAACGTCTCATAAAGCATTTTTTAAAATAACAAAAAATCTTGGGATGAATCTACTACAAATCAACTCGGTATCCATTGCAAAATTTGCAAAGATCATATAAAAGTGTTAAAATAGACGAGTTTCTTGCTGCATTCTTCTTGAACTGTTAACTGTTGGGTCAGGAGGAAACGGCACCTAGGTTCACTAGCATGTATGAGCGTAACGACCATATCCTCGAATGCAATCGGAAGTGATAGTATTAGCCGGAACATGATTGTCCCAATTATTGATGAAGTCATTCCTGTCATCCAACACATACTAAATGCATCCTTGACTACTGGCATATTTCCATCAGCGTGGAAAGAGGCCCAAATTACTCCCCTTCCTAAAAAAGCAAATCCATCGTCCTTTAATGAATCAAGTGCGATATCAAGTGCGATATTTATTCGATTGGAACATTTTGAATACCGCCCCATTTCCATTCTTCCTTTCCTCTCTAAAGTTTTAGAACGTTTAGTTCATCAACAACTTAGTTCCTTTCTATCCAGAAATAATCTCTTAAATCCCTTCCAATCTGGTTTCCGTCCCGGCCACAGCACTGTGTCAGCCCTGGTGAAGATCACGGATGATATACGTCACGCTATGGATGACGGACAACTCACCGTTTTATCACTTCTTGATTTTAGTAGTGCCTTTAATAATGTTGATTTTGATATTCTGCTAGGAATTTTACGCTCTCTTAACATATCTCCTGAGGTAATTGAGTGGTTTCACAGTTACCTGTATGGTCGCCGGCAACGTATCCGCATAGATGATTCATACTCATCCTGGTGTGATATTAAAGCTGGTGTTCCTCAGGGCGGCGTTCTATCTCCACTTCTTTTTGCAATATTTATGAATAGTATCTCTCAACATATTTCTTCGTCCTATCACTTATATGCAGACGATCTCCAAATCTACACTCACGCACCTTTATCTATGTTACACGAGGCGGTGGATGCCACTAATTTTAACTTACGTTGCGTTTCTAACTGGAGCAAATCATATGGTCTCTCTATAAATCCAGATAAAACGCAAATTATTATAATAGGTAGCTCCAGAATGATATCCAAAATTGACTGGTTCCATCTCCATCAGGTGATCTTCGACGGCAAATGTATTCAACTGAGTGACTCGGTAAAAAACTTAGGCGTACACATAGACAAGCAACATTCGTGGCGACCGCACTTGGCTGAAGTCAGTCGAAAAGTGTTTGCTGCTGGAGCTTCTCTCAGAAGGCTTCGAAATTTTCTCCCTACCGCTACTAAAATTGCGCTTGCACAATCCCTCCTTCTTCCAATCGTTGATTATGCTGACGCCTGCTATCTCGACATCACTGAAGAGCAACTTTATAAGCTTGAGCGTCTCCAAAATTACTGTATACGATTCATATTTGGTTTACGCAAATATGATCACATTTCTGAATTTCGCAATAAACTCAAGTGGTTGCCAATCCGTTTTCGCCGGAATGCTCACATTCTCAATCTTCTCTATAATATTCTGTTCTCTTCTTCAACTCCTTTTTATCTCAAAGAACGGTTTGAATTTCTCCATCTCTCTAACCCTCGATCCTTACGCTCCTCAGAAACACATGAACTTCAAATTCCTGTTCACTCCTCTACCTTCTATGGAAAATCGTTTACAGTGCAGGCTGTCCGCTTATGGAACGCGTTGCCTGTAGATATTAGAAATGCCAAGTCTCTCCCCAGCTTCAAGAATATGGTCATGAAACACTATTTGTCGTACTGTTATACCTAATCATTTCTATATTGTTGATATCATAATATAAAACCTATTTTGGTGCTATGATTTTATGATTTTATATGTTTATTATTATACTTATTATGTATGTATGATGTATTTATTTATATCAGTATTATATTTAGTTTATTTAAAGATTATTGTAAGTATATGTAAGTAAGTATAGAATTATATTTGCCAAAACACCACACCAATATGCCCCTTCTCTGTTTATTGATAGTCCAATCCATCCAAAGGTTGCATGGCAGAGATTGCTGTTAGCGATAAGGCCGCCCATTGTATTGCCTTTTATTGTAAAATTAGTGTCTGTGTATTTTTCTGTGTGGTATAACAATAAAGAGTTATCTATCTATCTATCTATGAAAACGGTTCAAAGAGGTCCTTGTGATTTTTTTAGAATGTTTTGATTTGATTTGATTTCTTTCTTATATATACGACTCATTTCTCGCTAGTTCTTAGAACAGTCGATTTTCATTTCCGATGTTTCCGATGCTCAAAGCCTGTGTGTACGCCACTATAACTTGGTCCCTGACCGCCAACTGTTATTTTCACAGTGTCTGACTTTCGAACAATATAATTTAGTTTGCGCCGGAACAGTGCTGCGGTTGTGCGAATATCTGGCAAAAAAATAGAACGGTTTCCAGAGGTCCCGCTATGTGGGAATTGGAACTTGCAAGTTGGACGTGGAGCAAAAACCTTGTATTTACTCTTGTCCACTTTCAGTCTGGAATGTCTGCTTTAGATACAATAGCAGTTGGTTTGTTAGGGCGAGCTCCCAGAGAGAGAAGAGAGGAAATAATTATTTAATATATATGCCAGATAACGGACTATGAATATTACTTGAGTAAGGATAAGAATGACAGTGGTCAGGTCTCAAACGAACTCAACACCATCTAGTTAGCTAACTACATAAATTAAATTTAAATTGAAACTTTGGAACAGTTTTAGCTCAAATAGTGTTTTATCCGGTAGAGGGAGGCACTGAACTTTTAATAAATGCTCCAAGCGCATGTGATCAGCAATAGTGAAGGCTACCGAAGTCATTAATGATAAGGTAATAGTGGTCAGGTTTCATACTAATTCAACACCATCTAAGTTAGCTAAATTAAATAATTTAGTATGCCTCCATACTAAATTATTTAATTTAGCTAATTAATTTTATGATTAATCTAGTATAGCCTTTAAAAAAAACATAAAACTTAATATTTCTTACATGAATATCTTTAACAAAAAACATTTCAAAAACCTATTTTATATCTGTGAAAGAACTATCCAACGATAAGCCACAGGATAGGAAAGAGATACAAAAAAAATATCAAATACATGTAGAGTAATTCTAAATATCGTTTTGACGTGACAACGTCTAATAAATCGATGAACGCCTGCACGCACGAAAAAGGATGACTCATTGTCCCGTTACGCTCATTGTAACGTGACGTTGTCACGTTAAACTATCGTCCGTAAACCGACTTTGCAGACAACCATTTTTTTTTATGTATTAATTATTATTTCGTAACTTTGTAAGGGCCACTAAAATGTACTACCGAGCAAATGTCCGTTGGGACAAAACGAATAGTTAGAGCGTTGGTATTAGGGGCGGAGTGACAGACAGACGTACCACGCTTGCAAAGCTCTTTGACGACCTCTATGACGCAGTGGGCTAAAGGCCGGCTGAGACGCAAAAGGTTGCGGGTTCGATTCCCGCCGCGAGACCAATGTTTGCATGATCTGCAAGTTTTTGTGTTTCTATGTATAATATGTATGTATTTACAAAAAAAAAAAGTATAGGTATAAGTAGTATATCAGTCATGTGGTACCCAAAACACAAGCTCTGCTTACTTTGGGGCCAGATGATGTTGTGTGAAATGTCCGGCAATATTAAAAAAAAAAAAACCTACGGGCAGCTGTTAGTAAGTTATAAATGCTGACTCATTATAATTTGACAAGCGTTGTCTTCGCGTATATTATCTCATATATATCAAACATCAAAGATAATATCATTAGGGATTTCTACTATGCTATTTGTGCAATAATTTCGCTACAGTATCTACAGCACTTAGATTAAACCGTATAATTTGCGAGGTTGAAATAAATTCCTGGTTTAATTGTAAACCTACAACTGATCAACGAAAACTTTTTTGCGCAAATATGGAGACTAAACATACATTTTGATAAACACGGGTTATAGAGAGATTATGCTTCCGTTTGTCAAATTTCCAAAAAACATGAGTTTGGTGTAAACTTGTTTATAGACAAATTTTACGCCAAACTACAAATCTTAACCTTTTCTTTTCCTTTTACTCACGTAGTATTTTGTTAATTGAAGCACCGACACTGTTACGATTCGTCTAGAGAATCTTCATCAGGGTAAGTTTGATTCGCAGTCCGCTCGTTGACGCTTACGTTCGCAGTTCGCACTGAATAGAGTACATCTCACGAAAATTTTTAAAGTGATATCTTGAATCTCTAGAAGACATTAAAAATATACCTGTGATTCTCTGCGGATCAACCCTGTAAAGCTGGCTATAAAGTTGCGAGCGTCTTTCTTTAACTTTGCTCTTCAATGTACTGGAGTTGGTGTATCTGTTATAATAAAGTTTATTTCGAACTCTTGAATTAATAATAGAAAGGTTAAAGTTTATTCAAACAAAGAAAGTAATTAGCGGGAAAGGTGTAAGAAAATTTTCTATAGATGTTTTGTTAATTAAAATAACTAATTGAAATAAGAAAAACACGTAATGATTGTGATGATGGTATTGTATAGGTGCAGGGCAAGCCTATTCTAAAAAATATTCAAGATACTACTTGTATGGAAAACTGACAAATAGCCTCATAATAAAAGACATTAAACAGATGGACAAATATTTAGTACAATTCCGCTAATCTATTCCTAAAGAGTTACCTCCAAAAGAAATTCGACACGTTTCTTACTTTTACTTGTAATGGATTTCCGCAAAGTCACGCCTAAATCAATTATCTATCATAATAAAAGCTCTGACCTATCAACAGGTAGGGAAGCATAACGTTGAGTCGAGATCTTTATCCTGCTGTAGTACACTGGACTTATATATATGAAATCTATATATTAATACGTGAAGCAAAAACTTTGTACCCCTTTTTAATTGCGCTGACGGAGTAGTATGAAACTTCGCACACGTATAGTTTACATAGAGAAAGAGTGCAGTTTGCTATTTTTTTTTTAAATTATGCATAAAAAATACATTCATTATTAACTAATTATGGTCGAATTTCGACCATTAGGCGACAGTATAATTTAAAGGTTTTAAAATGTCCTTCTTTTTATGTTTTAATAGGTGTTCATTCTTTATTTACTTATAATTGTTTAGTCTTCTGATTGTTAATTGAAGTGTATATGTGCTTATGGAGTAAATAAACTAAGATCAATGTGCATGAAAGGTGTTTCTTTTGTATCAGGATGTTCTATAAATATAAGTTTAAAAATACGTAAGTATTCGTCTTGGAGAGATCTTAATAACAATTTTGCAAATATCAAGTGCTTATATTGTTTATAGTATGATATAACTTCTAAAACTATCATTGTTTTGAACATAATTACGAGATATCACGAGATATAACGAGATAAACGCCATGATCACGAAATATACTCTATTTATTTCGTGATCATGGCGCATACAACTGTGCTGAAATATCGGGAAGCAGAAAAACTCATATATCACGGTAAATATCCCGTTTGGAGTTAAAATGATGTAGTATGATGTCGTAAAGTCGTATCTTATCGTTCGTCAATCGTTATCTATACTTCTTTACTAATATTATAAAGAGGAAACATTTGATTGTTTGTTTGTTTGTATTGAATAGGCTCCGAAACTACTGGACCGATTTGAAAAATTACTTTACCGTTGGAAAGCTACACTATCCCCGGGTGACATAGGCTACTATTTATCCCGGGAAAATTGGTTTGTCCAATAGCAACCAATTTTCCCGGGATAAATAGTAGCCTATGTCACCCGGGGATAGTGTAGCTTTCCAACGGTAAAGTAATTTTTCAAATCGGTCCAGTAGTTTCGGAGCCTATTCAATACAAACAAACAAACAATCAAATGTTTCCTCTTTATAATATTAGTAAAGAAGTATAGATAACGATTGACGAACGATAAGATACGACTTTACGACATCATACTACATCATTTTAACTCCAAACGGGATATTTACCGTGATATATGAGTTTTTCTGCTTCCCGATATTTCAGCACAGTTGTATGCGCCATGATCACGAAATAAATAGAGTATATTTCGTGATCATGGCGTTTATCTCGTTATATCTCGTGATATCTCGTAATTATGTTCAAAACAATGATAGTTTTAGAAGTTATATCATACTATAAACAATATAAGCACTTGATATTTGCAAAATTGTTATTAAGATCTCTCCAAGACGAATACTTACGTATTTTTAAACTTATATTTATAGAACATCCTGATACAAAAGAAACACCTTTCATGCACATTGATCTTAGTTTATTTACTCCATAAGCACATATACACTTCAATTAACAATCAGAAGACTAAACAATTATAAGTAAATAAAGAATGAACACCTATTAAAACATAAAAAGAAGGACATTTTAAAACCTTTAAATTATACTGTCGCCTAATGGTCGAAATTCGACCATAATTAGTTAATAATGAATGTATTTTTTATGCATAATTTAAAAAAAAAATAGCAAACTGCACTCTTTCTCTATGTAAACTATACGTGTGCGAAGTTTCATACTACTCCGTCAGCGCAATTAAAAAGGGGTACAAAGTTTTTGCTTCACGTATTAATATATAGATTTCATATATATAAGTCCAGTGTACTACAGCAGGATAAAGATCTCGACTCAACGTTATGCTTCCCTACCTGTTGATAGGTCAGAGCTTTTATTATGATAGATAATTGATTTAGGCGTGACTTTGCGGAAATCCATTACAAGTAAAAGTAAGAAACGTGTCGAATTTCTTTTGGAGGTAACTCTTTAGGAATAGATTAGCGGAATTGTACTAAATATTTGTCCATCTGTTTAATGTCTTTTATTATGAGGCTATTTGTCAGTTTTCCATACAAGTAGTATCTTGAATATTTTTTAGAATAGGCTTGCCCTGCACCTATACAATACCATCATCACAATCATTACGTGTTTTTCTTATTTCAATTAGTTATTTTAATTAACAAAACATCTATAGAAAATTTTCTTACACCTTTCCCGCTAATTACTTTCTTTGTTTGAATAAACTTTAACCTTTCTATTATTAATTCAAGAGTTCGAAATAAACTTTATAACAAATAGAAGGGAAGAGTCTCAAAGGAACCGGCTCTGTGTCACCTTGTGTGTACAATGCATTCAATGCAAGATTGAATTAAGTTTGCGGGACGCTTTGTGCAAGTATTTTAGCGTTTAAACGAATCGCTTTCAACCGTTTGTCGAGGATTTTGTTTTATTCTCTAGAGCGACTTGTTTTGAGTGTGTATTGTCTTGAATAAACATTTTATGGTTTTCAGTAACTAAGAATCAGTTAAGTTATACAGTCGGACATTTATCTCTGTTACATCGTAAAGAACGAAGCCATACTTTTTTTTTTGATGCCTTCTATCATTTATTCGAATTAGGCGTAGCACGTACTAGCGACTTGATCCGCGCGGTTTAAATAAATAAATAAATAATACCGGATATTTCACACAGCATCATCTAGCCCCAAAATAAGCAGAGCTTATGTTATAGGAACCACATGACTGATAAACTCAATTTTGTTAATACATACATATAAAAACACCCAGACCGAGACATATGTTTGCAGCTCATACAAACATTAGTCCCGCTGCGGGAATTGAACTCGCAACCTTCTGCATCTCAGGCGGGTATTCGCCCACTGTGTCACAGAGGCCGTCATGAGTTTTAAACCGTGCTATTCTTAGTCTATTCTAAGGTATATTTATTTAAATAAAAATATATATATACCTATTTATATTTTCAACGCGGTTTTTTTTCTGCTAGTGCGTACGCCTACGACAGATTACATGTTCGACAGTATAGTGTTAAAAAAATCACAAATAATTCGCAGTGCGTGCTAGGCCTTAAATAACTTTATGTAAACAAATCATAAACTACAAACCAGCGTCTTGGGGATGCTCTTCTCTGATTGTAATCTGGGTATATTTTTTTACCTATAGGTCGTTTGTAACGGTCTTAAGCCTAACTTTTTCAAACGTAGTTTATATAGCTATTAGCTTCTGTCCGAGGCTTCGCATAATATTCTCACAATAGCTTCACAATATATATATGAAAAAAAAATATACATTCATAAAAATAGAGATTGGTTTCAGCAAAATAGTGACCTTCATAGAATTAATACTAGGAATAGAAACGAATGATACATCCTTAGGTTTTAAGAAAGCGTATTTATTATGATATAAATGACTATTACTGATAAAAATGCATGGCCTCATGTTGCTCTGCCCTCAGACAGTTAACCAACACATTTGAAATGTATAAACTCTTCTTGTTCTTCTTGAGCTTGGGTTATGAGGAATTGTCACCTAAATTCACCTAGTGTGTAGAACGTTTCAAAGTGATCCTTGTGATTGTATTGAATAGAATATCTTTTGAATATTTTTGAATATGCAATTCTAGTTCAGACTTCATTTATAAGTACCAAGATTTATTAAAATGCGTCAATGTTCTTGATTGAGGCAAACAAATTTATAATATCCACACAAAACTACATATTTAAAACATTTTTAACCAACTTTATCAAAAAGGAGCAGGTTCTCAATTCGTCGGAATCTTTTTTTTTTATGTATGTTCACCGATTACTCGAAAACGGCTAAACCGATTTGAAAATTTCTTTTTTTGTTTGAAAGGGTTTGAATACTTCACAGGTGGTCCCATATAAATTTTATCTAAATCGGTCGAGCTGAAAAATCAACGAAAATCAAAAAATTGTATACATCGATGATGTTTTCATGTACTTCGATACCTCGCTGTACCATTGGATCGGTGCGTTTATTTGGCCTACCCATATTGTATATATACAAAATAATTCTACTTTCCACTAAAAATGTATTATAGGCTCAAATTTCATTCAGTGAAGTCGGTTTCTTTTCAGTTTTTAATACGTAATTATAGTAGGATGATGATAGATGATTCGCTCTCTTTGGCAAATTAACATTGAAAGAAAGAATCTGGTGAGTACGCCGAAAATGGATGACGGAGAGCTTCCAACCCTAGCTTTTGTAGCGGGACTTGGAGAGATAGACTTGTTCTTAGAGACCATATGTTGAGCACATGGAGCAGTGAGTGTTGTCGTGCAAGAGCAGCAATGAACTAAAAAAAAAATTACGCTGTTATCAATATCAATTATATTATTAATGTGTTCATTCCTTCACAGGACACATCCGCAGTAATGCTCGTGCCGTTTGGTAAGGAGCTATGATAAATCATACCGGCACTAAACTACAAAACAGTAACAATCACTTGTATGTTTTTGTGTTTAGGGCATTGCCTAGGTGCTGAACCAGGGTTCAGTCAACATGATGAAAGCTTACGATTGTCAAAAAGAATCCATTTTCGTCACAAGTGAGAATGCGGTTCAAAATGTCTTCGTTTCTGTGTTAGTTAAGCAACGCAAGTCATGCCTCAACATGGACATTACGCTAGCGATCATTCATTAATATGGTAGGTACCCATTTGTCAAGCTTTTTTATTTTGCCAACTGAACGCAAATATTGATTTGATGCAGACGTCGAAAGCTTCTGCTAACTCAGCCGTAGATTGAGTATCATCAGCTTCCGCGATCAGCTTTATTTCGTCGTTGTTGATCCTAATTATTAGGGGACTACGAGGTCAATTTTTCAGATCAAAATTTCCAGAATGGCATCGTTCAAAACAAAAAAGAAGAGCTACTACCAACTGAGCTGAAAAGCGAAGGTATTATTCAGATAAGTTGGTATATATCATGTCACCGGTTATTTCGAGCAATTGTGGTGAAAGGACTAAAGTGCGTCTCAAAGGCTCCTTTCGTGCACTTGGCACATGTCTTCCAACTTTTAGTTTTCGAACGACATGCCAATTTTCTGACGAGGCTTTACTTCATCGTTCAAGTACATAGTATATTGGGTATATTAACTTTTTGGAGTTTTCATATCCATATATATATATAAATCTTCTGTGAATTAGCTAGTAGTATTGCCCCCGTGTGAGTTTGTCTGTGTTTAAATAAGTTACGTTACATGTGTATTTAATTAAACTCCTCCTAAACGGCAGAACCGATTTTGATGAACTGATTTTGTTGTTGTGTGTGTTCAAGTGGATTAGAGAATAGTTTAGATTTAAAATTCGTATTTATTTTTAAAACGCGCGGACGAATTCGCGAACGGGGTAGCTAGTCTAACTAATATTATAAATGAGTAAGTAACTCTGTATGTCTGTCTCTCTATCTGTCTGTCTGTCTGTTGTTTGACAGACAGACAGACGTTGTTGTTGTGACGTTTTCACGCTTAAACCGCTGAACCGATTTTGAAGAATTTTGGTATAGAGATAGATGGGACCTTGGAGAAGGACTTACTTTTTGTGTAGGTACCACGCGTGTGAAGGCGCGGGCAGCAGCTAGTATTCTATGAAATAACTTATAGTATCCACCTGCAGTAATTCGATTGCCAAATGGCGGTAAAAGCATTGGAATCTAAGCTCAGCACAAAAATAATATTGCAAATGGAACGGACGGCGTAACTACGGAAAAGTTTGACGATTCCAGGGCTTCTAAAAATAAAGATTGTTTTAAATAGGCACTGGATAATACTCTTGTGCGAGTCTGTGGTCAACTTCATGACGAAATAGTAAATCTAGAGTCTCTGGTCACGATAGCTCTGTAATGGAATAAATTAGCAACCCCATAAGTCATATGTCATTAATAGGTGTCTAAAAAAGTTACAGGTCATTTATATGGGACAAATATTTGTATGATCTGCAAGTATTTAACTCGGTCTGGGTGTTTCTATGTATAATACGTATGTATTTACAATATAACAAAAATGAGCAGTATATCAGTCATGTGGTAACCATAACACAAGTTCTGCTTACTTTGGGGCCAGATGATGCTGTGTGAAATGTCCGGCATTTATTTATTTATTATTATTATTATATATAGGTTATTAATACCATAATAAGTTATCTTAAATCTACATATGTATGTAGGTGTAAATTGATTAAAGAAATCCATTTTATTATATTAAGCCATCAATTCTATAGAAGAATTCCTCGACTAGCCACTTAGCTTTGCCACTTAGGGTGCTTCTACCACAGTCGTTGGAAGGCAATTATACACTGCCGGCGACATTATGTGTACAAGACATTATGTGTATTATGTGATCTCTATATCATGTGAAACCTGTTAACCACGATACAGGCTTGCCTAGTGTGAAGACCGCTAGTTTAAAAGCATCTACGTTTAGCATTAACCAAATGTTATTTATCGTTGAAAGGTTAACCTGTAAATTTAGAATTGGTTATTTTGCTGTTAATAAATATTTTTTCATTTATTTATTTCATTTTCATATAAACACACACTAGACAATTCATTGTTTAAATCTGTTGCTATCTCTATTCTTTGACATTACAATGACAAGAACATAACATACTTGAGTGTTACTCTAGCTAATCATTTGATTATTATTATACATAATAAAAACATGTTATATAAAACTAGCTGTCCGCGCGCAGCTTCACCTGCGTTAAAGGAAAATTGGAAAAACCTTTAACGCAGGTGAAGCTGCGCGCGGACAGCTAGTTTTATATAACATGTTTTTATTATGTATAATAATAATCAAATGATTAGCTAGAGTAACACTCAAGTATGTTATGTTCTTGTCATTGTAATGTCAAAGAATAGAGATAGCAACAGATTTAAACAATGAATTGTCTAGTGTGTGTTTATATGAAAATGAAATAAATAAATGAAAAAATATTTATTAACAGCAAAATAACCAATTCTAAATTTACAGGTTAACCTTTCAACGATAAATAACATTTGGTTAATGCTAAACGTAGATGCTTTTAAACTAGCGGTCTTCACACTAGGCAAGCCTGTATCGTGGTTAACAGGTTTCACATGATATAGAGATCACATAATACACATAATGTCTTGTACACATAATGTCGCCGGCAGTGTATAATTGCCTTCCAACGACTGTGGTAGAAGCACCCTAAGTGGCAAAGCTAAGTGGCTAGTCGAGGAATTCTTCTATAGAATTGATGGCTTAATATAATAAAATGGATTTCTTTAATCAATTTACACCTACATACATATGTAGATTTAAGATAACTTATTATGGTATTAATAACCTATATATAATAATAATAATAAATAAATAAATGCCGGACATTTCACACAGCATCATCTGGCCCCAAAGTAAGCAGAACTTGTGTTATGGTTACCACATGACTGATATACTGCTCATTTTTGTTATATTGTAAATACATACGTATTATACATAGAAACACCCAGACCGAGTTAAATACTTGCAGATCATACAAATATTTGTCCCATATAAATGACCTGTAACTTTTTTAGACACCTATTAATGACATATGACTTATGGGGTTGCTAATTTATTCCATTACAGAGCTATCGTGACCAGAGACTCTAGATTTACTATTTCGTCATGAAGTTGACCACAGACTCGCACAAGAGTATTACCCAGTGTCTATTTAAAACAATCTTTATTTTTAGAAGCCCTGGAATCGTCAAACTTTTCCGTAGTTACGCCGTCCGTTCCATTTGCAATATTATTTTTGTGCTGAGCTTAGATTCCAATGCTTTTACCGCCATTTGGCAATCGAATTACTGCAGGTGGATACTATAAGTTATTTCATAGAATACTAGCTGCTGCCCGCGCCTTCACACGCGTGGTACCTACACAAAAAGTAAGTCCTTCTCCAAGGTCCCATCTATCTCTATACCAAAATTCTTCAAAATCGGTTCAGCGGTTTAAGCGTGAAAACGTCACAACAACAACGTCTGTCTGTCTGTCAAACAACAGACAGACAGACAGATAGAGAGACAGACAGACAGAGTTACTTACTCATTTATAATATTAGTTAGACTAGCTACCCCGTTCGCGAATTCGTCCGCGCGTTTTAAAAAAAAATACGAATTTTAAATCTAAACTATTCTCTAATCCACTTGAACACACACAACAACAAAATCAGTTCATCAAAATCGGTTCTGCCGTTTAGGAGGAGTTTAATTAAATACACATGTAACGTAACTTATTTAAACACAGACAAACTCACACGGGGGCAATACTACTAGCTAATTCACAGAAGATTTATATATATATATGGATATGAAAACTCCAAAAAGTTAATATACCCAATATACTATGTACTTGAACGATGAAGTAAAGCCTCGTCAGAAAATTGGCATGTCGTTCGAAAACTAAAAGTTGGAAGACATGTGCCAAGTGCACGAAAGGAGCCTTTGAGACGCACTTTAGTCCTTTCACCACAATTGCTCGAAATAACCAGTGACATGATATATACCAACTTATCTGAATAATACACTCGCTTTTCAGCTCAGTTGGTAGTAGCTCTTCTTCTGCGCTGTTGGTTGTGCCCGTTTTTGGTTTGAACGCTGCCATATTGGAAATTTTGATCTGAAAAATTGACCTCGAAGTCCCCTTATAATTAGGATCAACGACGAAATAAAGGTGATCGCGGAAGCTGATGATACTCAATCTACGTCTGAGTTAGCTTTCGACGTCTGCATCAAATCAATATTTGCGTTCAGTTGGCAAAATAAAAAAGCTTGACAAATGGGTACCTACCATATAAATGAATGATCGCTAGCGTGATGTCCATGTTGAGGTATGACTTGCGTTGCTTAACTAACACAGAAACGAAGACATTTTAAACCGCATTCTCACTTGTGACGAAAATGGATTCTTTTTGACAATCGTAAGCTTTCATCATGTTGACTGAACCTTGGTTCAGCACCTCGGCAATGCCCTAAACACAAAAACATACAAGTGATTGTTACTGTTTCGTAGTTTAGTGCCGGTATGATTTATCATAGCTCCTTACCAAAGGGCACGAGCATTACTGCGGATGTGTCCTGTGAAGGAATGAACACATTAATGGAGAAGCTTGCAAATCTCTAGCCTGATTTAGTCAATCGCTCGTCTTTGCTGCTCTTGCACGACAGCACTCACTGCTCCATGTGCTCAACATATGGTCTCTAAGAACAAGTCTATCTCTCTAAGTCTCGCTACAAAAGCAAGGGTTGGAAGCTCTCCGTCATCCATTTTCAGCGTACTCACCAGATTCTTTCTTTCAATGTTAATTTGCCAAAGAGAGCGAATCATCTATTATCATCCTACTATAATTACGTATTAAAAACTGAAAAGAAACCGACTTCACTGAATGAAATTTGAGCCTATAATACATTTTTAGTGGAAAGTAGAATTATTTTGTATATATATAATATGGGTAGGCCAAATAAACGCACCGCTCCAATGATACAGCGAGGTATCGAAGTACATGAAAACATTATCGATGTATACAATTTTTAGATTTTCGTTGATTTTTCAGCTCGACCGATTTAGATAAAATTTATATGGGAAGTATTCAAACCCTTTCAAACAAAAAAAGAAATTTTCAAATCGGTTTAGCCGTTTTCCAGTAATCGGTGAACATACATAAAAAAAAAAGATTCCGACGTATTGAGAACCTGCTCCTTTTTGATAAAGCTGGTTAAAAATGTATTAAATATGTAGTTTTGTGTGGATAGTATAAATTTGTTTGCCTCAATCAAAAACATTGACGCATTTTAATAAATCTTGGTACTTATAAAAAAAGTCTGAACTGGAATTGCATATTGGCTACTTTTTATTGAGGTACCATGTCAAAGTCAAATTCAAAAGATATTCTATTCAATACAATCACAACAAGGCAATCACAAGGATCACTTTGAAACGTCCTACGCACTAGGTGAATTTAGGTGACAATTCCTCATAACCCAAGCCCAAGAAGAGCTGGCAAGAAACAAGAAGAGTTTATACATTTCAAATGTGTTGGTTAACTGTCTGAGGGCAGAGCAACATGAGGGCATTTTTATCAGTAATAGTCATTTATATCATAATAAGTACGCTTTTTTATCAGTAATAGTCATTTATATCATAATAAGTACGCTTTTTTAAAACCTAAGGATTTATCATTCGTTTCTATTCCTAGTATTAATTCTATGAAGGTCACTATTTTGCTGAAACCAATCTCTATTTTTATGACTGTATAATTTTTTTTCATATATATATTGTGAAGCTATTGTGAGAATATTATGCGTGCGAAGCCTCGGACAGAAGCTAATAGCTATATAAACTACGCTTGAAAAAGTTAGGCTTAAGACCGTTACAAACGACCTATAGGTAAAAAAAAATACCCAGATTACAATCAGAGAAGAGCATCCCCAAGACGCTGGTTTGTAGTTTATGATTTGTTTACATAAAGTTATTTAAGGCCTAGCACGCACTGCGAATTATTTGTGATTTTTTTAACACTATACTGTCGAACATGTAATCTGTCGTAGGCGTACGCACCAGCAGAAAAAAAACCACGTTGAAAATATAAATAGGTATATATTTTTTTTATTTAAATAAATATACCTTAGAATAGACTAAGAATAGCACGGTTTAAAACTCATGACGGCCGTGACACAGTGGGCGAATGCCCGCCTGAGACGCAGAAGGTTGCGGGTTCAATTCCCGCAGCGGCACTAATGTTTGTAAGAGCTGCAAACATATGTCTCGGTCTAGGTGTTTTTATATGTATGCATTAACAAAATTTAGTATATCAGTCATGTGGTTCCTATAACATAAGCTCTGCTTACTTTGGGGGCTAGATGATGCTGTGTGAAATATACGGTATTATTTATTTATTTATTTAAACCGCGCGGATTAAGTCGCTAGTGTGTGCTACGCCTAATTCGAATAAATGATAGAAGGCATCAAAAAAAATGTGAAAAAAGTGTGGCTTCGTCCTTACGAAGTAACAGAGATAAATGTCCGACTGTATAACTTAACTGATTCTTAGTTACTGAAAACCATAAAAATGTTTATTCAAGACAATACACACTCAAAACAAGTCGCTCTAGAGAATAAAACAAAATCCTCGACAAACGGTTGAAAGCGATTCGTTTAAACGCTAAATTACTTGCACAAAGCGTCCCGCAAACTTAATTCAATCTTGCATTGAATGCATTGTACACACAAGGTGACACAGAGCCGGTTCCTTTGAGACTCTTCCCTTCTATTTGTTAAAAATGATCAAAGGACTCCAAAATGAGTTTTCCTGTGAGTTCTAGAACAGCTAAAATGAGAACAGCTTAGTCTTTCCAAGGTTTTTTAAGTATATTTTATGAGTATGCAACAGAAAAAACTAAGTAAATTTCCTAATTACGGCCTCAGAACCAATAAATAAAAAGCAAGCATTTTACTCACCTTTTAAACCTTCCCTGGACTACGACAAACGTTATATACTACAACAAAATGAATTCTGATAGCGAAAGTTTATAAAATACGCAGAGCAAATAGTCACCCTAGATCGCAATAATAAATTATTATTACCGCTGGTACACGCATAGAACTTGCTCTGAGCTTTCCAAAGGGGCTTAGCACAGCACAGATACCGATTACTTCAATATTTTAATACTAGAGGGCGCTAGTAAAAACGTACCATTTCTAAATAGATCGCGCTGACGAAAACACAGCTCGGAGTCACCTGCCGCAGTGAACATTGTGTTGGTATCGCTTTTCGGCCCTTTGGCTAAAATCAAGGTGTAGTATCTGTTCTTTTCAGCTTAATAGCTGAAAGTTCCCTCACTGAGGGACCAGTATATTAAACTGATTTTTTTAAAGCGACGGGATGTTTGGAGCTCGCTCCAGTCCTGTCACGGGTCGGCCCGGCATTGCAGTGCCGCCGGGATCGGCCCACGGAAACTAAAAGAAACTTACGGATTTCATGAAAATAGTCACGGTAGACATGGACTCGACTCTATGTTATAATTATAAGTTGAAATTTATAATGTCACTGATCGATTTGACATACCGTTGGTTTGGTTATCTAAGTGTAGGAATGGTATAGGTACTATTTGAATATATATATTACCCAGAATTGTAATTAAATTACCCCTTAGTCTACGAATGTGATACTATTGGACTATTATGGTAATATTAAAATAATGCAGTTCAGTCTATAGGACCTACTTATTATAGGAATAATATTTATTTTTTTATTTGATTTTGATTATCACAGAGGTTTTTGGCCGATTATAATGAATGAGTACTTTTTTATGCGGGGTTTACACAAACTATAGGATGCTAACGCATAGGTTGATAAGTTATTCTAATTCTAATAATCCCTTATAGTCTCCAATACTCCTATGCCACAAAGCATGAAAATCTAGATCTTCGATTTCAACACCAAAATCAGCTAAATCAGTCCAGCCGTTCTCGAGTTTTAGCCAGACAGTACAGCAATTGATTTTTATTATATAAGATAATTTATTTTAGATAAAAGGTAACTATTGTATTATTTTATTATTATATGGGGTCATTTAATCATTTCGTAAACAGATATATATCAAATAAATATACAATTATTTATAGATAAAAAACACAGTTCAGTTTACTGACCGCAGGTAAAGTTTCCAAGAGGCCGGCAACGTTACCTCGTTGAATAACTATACTAATCCATTGTCCGAGGTAAGCACCAGCCCTTTGATTGTTGGTCTTGTCCACAAGTCTCTTGGATAACTCTCTGAATAGGAGCCATGCCTAAGGTCCCCACGGGCCTAAAGTTTCTACCCTAAAAGGCAGAAATATATAACCATAGCCAATACATGCACATATACGCCTCTTGAGGTCTCTGCCGCAGCAGCAGCGACACCCACGGTCTTAAACGTAGACGCTTCGTGAGATGCTGCCAGAGTGTCCACACAAGTCGCATCCCACACCAGAGGCTTACCACGACTCAAGGAATTAATGTCATGGCGTCAGGCCTCTTACCATCGTCACGTGCGATACCGTTCGGCTCTAGGATGGCCGGCACGTTCACGATGGCGAGTGCCCTACGGATGATGTCATTAAGACTGGCGTGGCGAGCTTGACGACCTGCGTTGCGCCAGCAGGAGAGTCCGTGGTGACCTTGTCTGTCAACCATGATGGCGTAATGACACTAGTGAGGTTCATTGGTAGTGGCTCCTACACGGAGACTTACTGCCAAAGAAAATGTATTATTATCCATTAGCGTGCCTAAGTTTGCTGGAGGCAGAGCATGTAGCCAAAATCCAGATTCCCGTGTTCCAGTGGCAATGAGGCGAGCCCGTTCCGTTGGTGAAGGCACTGAATCCAAAAGCTCTTGTTGTATTTTTTTACTAATAGGCTCGTCCCAATGTCTCTGTAAATGAGGTTTTTCAGGAATCGTTTCAGATGGACAGACCAATGCCCAAGCATTTTTTGCCTCGTCCATGGCATCAGTTAGATTAATACCTAAAGATGATTGTATAATTTTAGAAAACAGAGTTGTTGTGCTATGAACTGAAGATAAAAATGCTGGGAGAGAAACACTTGAATTTTTTCTAATGCCAAAACCTCCAAAACGTATGGGTAGAGAGGCCTGGCACCAAGAATTATCAGACATTGGACAATTACAAATTTTGATAATTACAAATTTAATGCAGTATCCAAATCTGTTCAATAATCATTAAGTATCCAAAAGGGGATCTCAGGACGTAAGTCAACTGAGGCACAAACAGACAAAAACGAATTATGTGAGCCATATGACAACGAATTTTGGATGACCTTTCAGTATATTCCTCGAATTTAACACGCTGCTCTGCATTGAATGAAGGGAATGATTCATTTAAAATTGGGGCACCTAGAAGGAAGGTAGATGATTTAATGTGATTGGTTTTGTAAGTGTAGAGTCCGAACCATAATATTGATAAACGTAGTTTCATTTGTTCATCAATATCTGTAAAATCTTTTAAAATGGAGTCTACTTCGGACTGTAGCGAGATGATAGAGGATGATAAAAGGAGAGAAGATTTATATGCTTAGAGTGTACCTTGAATAAAATAAAAAAAAAGCCCCTGTTCTTATATTGGCATTCCTTTAAGTTGTTATTATTTAGTTAACTTGATTCAAGAACAGATAAAAATACCATTTAACCATATTTTACTATGTCTAAAAAAGATTAGATTAAATAATTCATTCCTTGAACTTGCTGATGACTTTGGTATTGATAGAACTTATCCAAGCAAAGTTTTTTTTTTTAAATATACCTATTATAGCAAGTGTAATGCGTCCTTTTATTGTATCATTAGATAAGGAATTGATTAAAAAAAAATTACCATTTAATTTCATTAATGATGAGGTTTCTGTTTACGGAGTTGAAGGCGTTTTTTACATCCATTTTCAAAATTACTTCACCAGCGTCTCTCTTAAGGTAGGTTCTTAAAGCATGGACATCAGCCTCACACCCACCCCTGCTTCCAAAACCTAACTGAATGGGCTGGAATTGTTCAGTTAGTTTTGCAAGAATATTCCTACAGCAAATTTTAGAAGCAATGGGCCGAATTCCACCGTCTTTTTTTTTTGAACACACCTAAATTTGCGCCGTATATCATGTGAGTTTTTTCGACTTTTTAAGAAAGCAACAAGTTCATCAAGGCAGTTATGTCTGATAAAAGCGTTTTGCCACATTCCCCTGGCGTACCTATTCAATCTTTCAGGTGTTATGGGCTCAAACCATCTGGTCCTCCAGCTGAACCATTTTTAAAAGACATAACCGCTGAAAAGACATCCTTGGTACTTGCCTGGATAGGTTGCTGTGTGAGGCTATCTGGAGACGCGGTGACTGATACCGATGAACTTGGATGTTTTTCTAGAAGCAAGTGTTTCTGTTGTGTCAGGGGCTAGAACGTCATTGCTATATAATAACTTTGAGGCGCCTTTAAATATAATTTATATTTACATAAAAACACAAATAGGCTTACAGAATAATTCTAAGTCGTCCAAATGTTAGAAAAAGTCATCAATGTTAAATACAATTTAGAATAATAATCAACAAATACAATAAAATATAACATAAATAATAATAAATTCATTATAAATCAACATTAAAATAAATAAAATAAATAAGGGTTAAATTTTACAGCATTGTCAACGAAAACGTCAGCATATGTTTTACCAAAAAAAAACATTAAGAAGGACAAGTACTCGCGGCGTACGAGACACAATAATTATAATAATAATGCCGAATATTTCACACAGCATTATTTAGCCATAAATAAAGCAAAGCTTGTGTTATGGGTGAGTGATATACTACTTACCTATATACATTTATTCTTTTGTAAATACATACTGTAACAGATGAGTGAAGGGCATAAAGGATTGAGTTGAGGATCAATAGCAAATGCGTTCAGCCAAATGTCCCACGAGGTGGAAGCACACTAACATGCAGCAGCAGCTAAATGCTGTGAATCTAGGTAACATTATAATATGACCATATATAACCTTTTCAATATATTTTCATACATTGAAAAAGTCATCCCACAGGCAAAACGCATCGATAGCGCGTTCTAATTTTCTCTGTGGTTTTATCTAGTGTATGTTTCGAGGTACTAATCTAGCCTTAGTTTTCTAGGTGATGTTACAATTACTATACATACCTAATTATTCCTATTTACACAAGTACGTTAGCAGCTGTATTCTCTTACGTAAGACCTTATTGAAACCTGCTTATCCTTCTGTATATTTTTACCTATAATATCAGGTTTATTCCATCGTTAGTAACTTCACATCGTCTTCGCCCAGTGCGCAACAGAGGTCGTCTGGTGTAGTACCTAATAGTTATCAGTTGTAAAAAAACCATGGTGCTGAAAAAAATTGGTATGTACAGTATCCTCTCCAGAGCAAATTTCGCATACGATTGATTTATATTGCTTGGTTTTGTCTATGCTGTTCGAAAAGTAGGGATGTTTAAAAAGAACCGAAGCTGTTTTTTCCATGGGCTGCGTCCAGCTCGTTCTATTCTATCTCAGCTGTCTGGGAAACGAATTATGTTCACAATTTAATCTTTTAAAGTTCCCGATTGTTTTTATCTGCGGAAAACTTGATTATTCGCAAGTAGATTGTTGACTCAACGTTTCTCATTTTCAGATGGAAA
The DNA here is from genome assembly GCA_948098915.1 of Lampropteryx suffumata. Taxonomy (NCBI): domain Eukaryota; kingdom Metazoa; phylum Arthropoda; class Insecta; order Lepidoptera; family Geometridae; genus Lampropteryx; species Lampropteryx suffumata. The sequence continues at coordinate 12,712,364 of OX402565.1, read as the reverse complement.
GAGTACTTATTTTTTTAAGCTGCATTTTATTTAAGTTGTTTTCATGAAGTGACTATTAAATTTGAAGATGTGTACTTCATTTAAAGCAGTGTGCTCATGAAAACTTTATTTTTTTATCTGTAACTTTTCTATTTTTCTTATTTTTATTTATAACTTTTATCTTTATTTTTGTTACTTTAGTATATAGCCCTTATTCTTTAGTTTCACTGCACTAACAAAATTGTCGTAATATACGAATGATTGTATTTTGTTTGCACGAAAGTTTGAAAGAGATCAAAATATTTAAATTACAAATCTGTCAGTTATCAGAAACTAAGGACAGAAATGTACAGAATAATATTATAAATAGCATAAAATACATGTGAAAAAGCTGAGCTATCTAGGACCGTTTAAGAATATTTAAATTAGTTTTAAAATAAGCTAAAATTGACATTATTTTATTTTATTGATTTCTACTTTTTTACTTTCTATTCTATTACTTTCCGAAGTTTTATTCAACACCTACTTATACGTCTACTAAAAGGAGTTAACTTACTTAATTTACTCGTCAATTGAGTAAATTAAAACGTGTCATTTAAGAATGTTACTTTATTCAGGCTTTGGTGCGAACAAAATAAAATAGTACGTTTTTCTGATGTTTTGGTTAGACTGACAAAAACAACAGAATTAAGGCCATTAGACCCTTTATAATAAATTACGAATGATAAATCACTCAATTAAACAAATGACTAAACATACTCAAAACGTTCGGTTTAAATTAATTTGCAAATTCTTACGCAAAGCGAATATAAAATGCAATTGTCAATTCTTACAGTTTGGCTACTAGCCTCAATTTGAAGTCAAGCGATTTAAATATGCAAGAGTGTGGAGGAAGTCGTCAGGCGAAACTTGCACCGAGTGCTAACTGGCGCGCTGCACTGGGCAGAGGACGGGGACATAGTGATAAGCGGGTGTGATTTAGGCCAAGCTATTTTTTTTTATGCTGGCGGATTCTTTCGTTTTCGACGTCGGTCGTGACGTTTTCCGGCCTGCTCTGATAAACGACGGCTTTATCGCCACTTGCGATTTTCCAAGGCGCTAGGCTATGATACTTGTATATCAATTGGTTATTATACATTTTGATAAACACGACATTTTACTCACGTATTATATCATCGATGGAGGCACCGGCACTGTTCTGTTAAAATATATAAATTACAGTACAACTTACGAAAGTTTTGGAAGTAAAACAATTGACAATTCTCTAGATAGGGTAGAGTAGCGTGACATTATATTAACCTTTTCGCTTTTTAAAGGTACAATTTGACCAGTAGTACGACCGCCGTAGACTTTTGCGGAAATTTTGCGGCAAAATGGCGGCATAAGCCGCCATTTTGCCGCCACTGCCGCTTAACGCCATATTTAGAAGTCTAGATTTAGGTTCGCCACTCAAGAGGTTAAAATAGATTATTTATGACAGATACTTGGGATGAATCTGCACCAACTTGGCTCGGCATCCATAACAAAATTAGCAAGGATAATCCCTACTTCTCTACTAATATTATAAATTCGAAAGTAACTCTGTCTGTCTGTCTGTTACGTTTTCACGCCTAAACCGCTAAACCGATTTTGATTATTACTGCAGTTTTTTATCTGGACTGGTTTATCTTTTTATGTCTATTATGCGGCGGCTAAATGTACCAATAATGTGATCTTAATAGGCTCAAATATGCCGGCTCAAATATTGGTAAAGCCGACATATCTAAGTCTTTTGGAGTCGAGACCTAAGGCCTGTGAGGAACAGATTTGAGGAACAGGCCCATCGCATTTTCAAAATTATTTTATGGCGTCTGGTATAAACATCGCCTCACACAAGAGCTGGCTCCTATCTGGTCCGGCGAATTATTATTATTTTAAATTTCTGTAATTATTTTAAAATGTAACTATCATCTACCTATTCTTACCTATTATTCGAGTTGAATATAAAGTGTGGTAAAGAATGTCAAATGGGCTTAAATACAGCAAAACTACAAAGATTTATGAAAATATATTATATATTTACATCTTCTATTTTAATTGGTTACCTTTCTGATTGATTCACTAACTAGCAAGTCTATTATCTAGCTCAAAATATAAAACAAAGCCAATAATTGATGTAAAAACATAGGTACTATATTCATTGTTCAGAAGAAGTAGCCATTAAAACAATATAATATATACATTTCGATAAACACGGGGTACACGGGTACTCACGTATTATTTTGTCGATGGTGGCACCGACACTGTTTCGATTAATCTAGAGAATCTTCATCAGGGTTAGTTTAATCTGCAGCCACTCGTTGCCGCTCGCGTTCATGGTTCGCACTGATGAAGATTCTCTAGATAAATCCTGTCACTGGACACTGGACACTGGACTATAGATGCTATCTGACCGGTTCCTAATGATTGGTTGGTTAAGGCGCTCGGGTCAATTTCTCGAGACTTGAGCAGGGGTATGGCTGCTTCGGCAAATACAATGCTGAATAGCCCAAAAGGCCCAATTTACCGATGCCGGATTGCCAACAGAATCGAAACAGTGTCTATGTCTCCATTGACAAAATAATACGTGAGGAAAACCCGTGTTTATCAAAATGTATAGTACAACTCACGAAAGTTTTGAAAGTGAAATATATATAGCAAGTATCGCTATTCTTATGAAATAAATCCGCCTCCGGTCCGTGTGCAATGCCCTCCCGAGCACTATTTGTTTCGACAACGACCTCCACAGGGTGTTTAGACAGTAAAGCCTGTTAATGAGCAAGACTCCGGTACTAATACCAAATTAGAGCTATATGCAACAAAGGACTTTATATACCCAGCATTACAGTAGTTGCCAGCATCATCTTACACAAAACTTTCGAGAATGAACAAAAACGTAGAATTCTAGATCTTTAAGACGGTGTCCTTAGCAAATTGACTTTTGTATAAATAAATAAATATTGCTGGACATTGCACACAACACCATCTAGTCCCAAACTAAGCATAGCTTGTATTATGGTGACTAGATGACTGATAGAATACTTATATATTTTAAAATAAATACATAAGATACTTTATAAAACAAAGACACAGAACAAACACCTATGTTCTTCACACAAATGCTTATCCTGGGAGGGAATCGAACCCTCAACCTACAGTGCAGAAAGCAGAGCTACTACCAACTGAGCTGATAGGCCAGTCACAGGCCAGTCATGTATGGAAAAAGAGTACTAGTTATAAAAAAATATGGTATGTATTTTCAATATTTTGCCTCCCACTTCCTCGTTTTAATTTGTTTTTAAATAAATTGTTAGTTTTATAATTTAATTATATAAAAATGACTAAAATATTAATTGATCAAAGGGCTGGTGCTTACCTAGGACAAAGGATTAGTATGGATATTTAACGAGGTAACGTTGCCAGCCTTTTGGGCACTTTACCTGCGGTCATTGAACTGAATTCTGTTTTTAATTTAGAAGTAATTGTATATTATTCTGTTTATTTCAGTTTTAGAATTAAATGTTACTAATCATCATCTTCTAAAGTTCACGTCATTTTAACATGCGGCTTTTACTAATAGGCGGAAAGAAAGCTAATTAAAACATTACCCCTTTAACTTTTTTTAGAATAATAACAATAATAATAATGCCGGACAATTCACACGACATTGTCTGGTCCCAAAGTAAGCATAGCTTGTGTAATGGGTACCACATGACTGATGTACTTATATACTTTCTTTTCCAAATACGTACGAGTACATATTATACATAGAAACACCCAGACCAGAGACAAATACTTGCAAATCATACAAACCTTTGTCCCGTGTCGGGAATCGAACCCACAACCTTTTGCGTCTCAGGCGGGTGTTCGCCTACTGCGCCACGGAGGTCGCCTTATTTTCTTATTTTAATGTTTTCTGATAAAATCGCGATGTAAGCGCCGTGAAAACGCGTCATAATCATTCGATCAGGAAATCGCTGTAAGGACACATTAGTCAGCGGCACAAACGCATCTGTGGACGCAGATAAAATGCATGTTATTTCACCTAGCATTATGTGAGAAAAGGATAAACGTGTACGAAGTGATGAGCAATAGGTATATTATGATTATGATCATAATAGTGAGATTAGGCAGATTTTGACATAAAAAGACCGCGTAAAAATCATGAATAGACTTTTGGCTCAAGCTCTAATAAAAAAACTACCGAACGTATATATTCAAATTTATTCAAGCGCTTGAATAAATAATATATGCTTGTATCGGCATAATTTTGGAGTTTGCGTACTCCGTATGTTATTTATTTACGCCCAAAGTTGCGCGAAAGTCAGAGTTTAAATACCATTTTTTTTAAGCTTTGGTTAGTAATATTTTTTCCGACATGGTATACCTCATTACAAAAACAGGCAGATTATAAACATCACAATTCATCAGAGTTAAACAAGGCCGATGTTAAACTTTAAAAACTCTAAGAAATTAAGAAGAATGGCCGAAGTTAAATTAAAATCTTAGGCCTGCGTTACTCTTTAAATTTATGCTTGTTGTGTACTTTCTAACTGACGGCTTTGGACGTATTTTAAGCTGCTTTCGACCCTCGTTTAGTCTATTGTAGACATCTAGTTCACTCAATACTTACATTACTCCTCAAACAAGTGTTAACGAAATTGGATAGCCCCGTGTGTGGGCCGAACTCACGATTGGCGCAGCACGGGTTAACTCATACTCATACGTAATTTAAGTGCAGTGACTGATTAAGACATGTATAGGATGTTAAAATTTTGCCGCCCTTACCTCTACAAATTGTCTGTTCCTAGATTATTTTTACATTCAACAGAATATAGGGTTTCACGTTTTTTTAAACCGTCTTATTGAAATCCTTACTAATATTATAAATTTGAAAGTAACTCTGTAGAAAAAATGCTATTTTTTAATAGTAGTCCAGCTATGGTGAATTTGGACTGTGTTCAAGACGTTATAAGTTACCTTTTTGATGAAGGCTACTTGGGGAAAGTTGCGAGTTAATTTACAAGAATCCTGTTTATTGCAGGTAACTGTGTAAAAGCCAGCTAAAGTTGAAAGGTTATTACTTATTATAACGATTTTCTTTTCGTTCAGTGCCTGTGATCAAATAAATATAAGAAATTATGAGAAAGTCAAACTCATTGTAAAAAAAATGAATTTCGCGCGGTATTTGTTTTCTATAAGTGGCGTCTAAAAGGGACATTATAAATACATTCTATCTCCGTACCCAATTCCAGAAAGATCACAATAACAATAATACGTTTTAAAAACTAAAAAGAAAACCGACTTCATTTATATAAACAATACGAAATTTCATTTCCTTGGATAAATATCTTTTTCCAGTTATTTTGATTCAAAAACTACTAAATCTATTTTCATCTATCTTTTATGAGACCAATCGGGAAGTATATCTTTTCTCGTGAAAAAAATACTTATTAAATCGGTTTATATAAGACGAAAGTAGACAATAAACAGTAAAAAACAAATATAAAAAAAAAATGATGACATCAAGAAACTAAAAAAAAATATTATTGTGGTCAAGACGCAGAAAGTTGCTGCTCCGATTCCCGCCGCGGGACAAATATTTGTATAATCTGCAAGTATTTGTCTCGGGTCCTGAGTATTTATATATATAATATGATGTATGTATGTGTGTATGTAATATGTATGTACAAAAATATAAATAGTGTATTAGTCATATGGTACCCATGACACAAGCTCTGCTTACTTTGGGGCCAGATGATTGCCAGCCGTTGTGCCTCAAATCTCTGATATCATCGAAGATATACATTTTTATGAAATGCTGTTTTGATTTGCCGGTTGGATAAGTGCTTTTGGTGTTTTACTTTTACTATCTTTTTACTTTCTATAGGGTGATGGGAGATGGGAGATGGGAGATGGGAGATGGGAGATGGGAGATGGGAGATGGGAGATGGGAGATGGGAGATGGGAGATGGGAGACTAATTTAGGCTTTTATGAATACAATGATACAAAATAAATATTAAGGTTTATATTTTATTATAATAAATAATACAGAAACAGAATAAAAATTAAATATAAATACAAAAATCAAGTACTTCACACACGTATCAGCAAGACACATGATTGAATTAAACTATGTATTGTGCAGCATGGGATGCACTCGGCTTAATTCTCTTCATTCAAGCACTTGGGAGATGGGAGGTTTTGGATGGGATTGTCGTCAGTGATTGTTTTGTCATGTCTAGAATGTTAATCGCGGAATGGCCGTCTAGTACTTTCTCGGGATTCCTCGTCGTTCAAACCACATTGTAACATAAAACACTAATAATTCAACACTTATACAATTATACTTATACAATTGCCCATGCTTATGCTACGAAGTCACAGTTTATTGATTAAAATTCCGCTAAGTTTACTGAATACAATAACACAAGAAAGAGAAATTAATTTAGAAATGCTACTCGTATGTTACTTCATGAAATGACAAATGGTAAGTCCATAGCTATCACTTGAAATTATAGTCCATTGAAAAGTTACATTTGGGTATGCATTTGTCAGAGGACGCAATTTTATTTTTTTAATGTGTAGGGGGGGTCAGTAGAAGCTTAAGTTCAAGTTTGTGGGGTCGGCACCCTTGTCCCCCGGCCGCCATCTTGGAAAAGGGGGTGCAAAGGGTTTTCGCGCTGTATCTCGTAAACTAGTTACCTTACAGAAAATTTAATCAAACATAAAATGTAGCAAATTAAATTTCCTACAATTTTATTTCTATTACTTTTTATCGTCAAGTGACCAACAAAAAAGTTATAAACAAAAATAAATGAAAATTTTGTTTGTTTGTTCTAGGTTTTACAGCGCTCCAAACTTAAACGGATTCTCGAATGCTCATAGGGATGCAATAAAAACTAAAAATTAGGCTTACTTTTCTATCTATATTTTTTTTATTCATACAATTTATTATGATCTTAACATTCCTATGCTATTATTGAACTATGTTTGACCCTTTTACCCACCACCTATGAGGTATAACATGGGCAAAGTCAAATTTATAAAAATTTTGCAGAAGCATCCAGAGTTAGCAAGTGGAACTAAATTATTTATGAGTGAGAAAGTCGAGTCATCGTTACTCAGTGTTGTTGGCGAACGTTTTTTCGTCTTTTTATATGGCGGAAATAAAGACGATACTCTAGACACTCTGCGATACAAACGATTTGCTAAGACAGTGACAAAAAATGCATTAAAAAATGCATTAAATTTTTATAAATTTGACTTTGCCCATGTTATACCTCATAGGTGGTGGGTAAAAGGGTCAAACATAGTTCAATAATAGCATAGGAATGTTAAGATCATAATAAATTGTATAAATAAAAAAAATATAGATAGAAAAGTAAGCCTAATTTTTAGTTTTTATTGCATCCCTATGAGCATTCGAGAATCCGTTTAAGTTTGGAGCGCTGTAAAACCTAGAACAAACAAACAAAATTTTCATTTATTTTTGTTTATAACTTTTTTGTTGGTCACTTGACGATAAAAAGTAATAGAAATAAAATTGTAGGAAATTTAATTTGCTACATTTTATGTTTGATTAAATTTTCTGTAAGGTAACTAGTTTACGAGATACAGCGCGAAAACCCTTTGCACCCCCTTTTCCAAGATGGCGGCCGGGGGACAAGGGTGCCGACCCCACAAACTTGAACTTAAGCTTCTACTGACCCCCCCTACACATTAAAAAAATAAAATTGCGTCCTCTGACAAATGCACACTAAGGCCTAAAAAATGTAACATTTTAATGGACTATTAAATTAAAGTGACAAACTAACGCCAGAGACGCTATTAACTTTCGAGTTTGATGTGTGGTTATAGATTTTGTTAAAGCAGTCGTAGTATGAATATTTTACAGACCGTCAGTCTCAAAACGCTCTTGTTAGATTTATAGCAGTTAGCATTGAATTATTCAATGGCGGGAAACGCAATGAATTGGTGGTGACCGCGTAGCGGATCCCAAACACGGATGTTGGTTATAAACCTACTGGTATCTAAGTACTATGGTATTCAGTAATGTCTCCATTATACTACTGTAAAAACTGTAGATCAATATTATCCTTACTAGTATTATAAACCGGAAAGTTTGTATGTATGTTTGTTACTCTTTTGCGCAAAAACTACTGATTGGATTATACATCAGAATAACACATAGGCTATAATTTATAAATATATTGTGTGATTTGTCCAAAATATAACGATAAGTGTCAAGTAAGTAGGAAAAAAATCTGCCATCTGCGAGCTAAAAAAAACTATTATAAGTAGTATATCAGTTACCCATAACACAGCTCTGCTTCATTTGGGGCCAGATGATGCTGCGTGAAATGTCCGGCATTATTATTATTATATTGTCAATAATTAAATAACAAAAGGCGTGATGGTATGACAATTGAGATGGGAAGGCCATTGGTGTGGGATACTACTTGTGTACACCCTGGCCGCATCCCATCTTTTGGGGACTTCCGTTAGAGCTGGTGCGGCGGCTGAATGTGCCGAGGACCTCAAAAGGCGCATATATGCAGGTCTAGATTAGGCCCACATATTTGAGCCTTTTGGAGTGACCCTAGGCCCGTGGGGAACAGGAGCCCATTGCGTTTTCAAAATTATTTTACGGCGTCTGGTAGATACATTGCGTAACCCAAGAGCTGGCTCCTATCTGGCACAGCGTATTATTATTGGCATTCACCGTGGCAATGCCGCCAACGCTGCCCTCTGGATGTGATATGGATCACATGTGTTTTATATTATTGTATATTTTTCTGAACATTTCTGTAAATAAAACCTAAGAATTAACAATGAATACATTTCAATGTGTTCAATCAAAAACATCAATAACCATAAAAAAGTATGTTCAAAGTTCGTCTAGCGAATAGACACATTTCTCCAGAAAAATACTTCAACTTATTCTTTAGTATTGTTCTTGTGAATAACAGAATAATAACGTTAATGTACCAGTAGCAACAGTTAAGAATCCTGGCAGATATCTGTAAAATTACTCTCAAGACAATTTACACAACACCATCTAGCCCCAAACTAAGCATAGCTGGTGCTATGGGAACTAAATAACTGATAGAATACATATATATTATTAAATAAATACATAAGTTAGTTAACATCTGTGTTCATCATACAAATGTTTGTCCTGGGAGGAATCGAACCCATAACCTACAGCGCAGAAGGCAAAGCTACTACCAAGTGAGCTGTGAGGCCAGTTACAGATTACTGCGAAAGGGGTCTTACGCTCAATAGTCAGGCGAAAATACGCTTAAAGCAAAGATTTTAAGCTACAAAATGTATGTGACAGCAATTTACGCCAACGGAGAGGGCACACGCAAAGCTTTTTGCAGATGGCAGCACAAGCGAGTATGCCTTGTTTACATTTTGTATGATGTTGGGACTTTTGAAAATTTGTAGGGTTTACTGTAGAAAATGTAGCCCAACATAAAACGTCCTTGATAGGAAAAAATATTTAATTTAAAGGTAAATTTAAAAACACTGAGGTTTGTTTCTCATTCCGAGCGTCTTATTGTATATTTTTTTGGATAAATTTGTGGTTTTCTTTTAGATTGATATGACCGAAAAGAAAACAACGGTGCAGATTTTTCTGTTATTTTTTCATTTTGTGGGTTTTTGGGGAATAATATTATATGTGAGCCTTTATTTTTACAGTGAATTATGTATTACAGTCTGGAGCGCAACAATGCTGTATTTTATTAAGAACTTAGAAATAAATCTACAAACACAAATAAACACATGCAATTTGACCGCTAAAATGATAAAGTAAGGTATTGTCGATCAAAGTCTATCGTGGTTTTATTTTATAAATGGCACATATTGCCCTTTTTAGAATAACAAATATTTTACCAATATCAGCTGCGCTCCTCCAGAGAATGATGCAATATGACATAACACTATAGTAAGTATCTGAAATAAACTGTAGCTGTAGCTGTAGCTTCATCAGTAAGCTACCGTTTCGCATGAACTGCATATGCAGCGGAACTAAGCCTACCAAGTAAGCAAGTGTACCTATCGTCTTAAAAAGGCATTGTACCTTTTAATTGCTTGTTGTCGCGTGTTACGTAATCTGTAAGCCATCGGGGTTATTATTATATATTTTTTATAAATAACTTCGTTAATTTAGAAATTATACGTTTACAATAATAGCTACCTAGCTACATTTTTTTTCATATAATTCTGTACATTTCTGTTAATAAAGTTTTCCCAAATTAAAAAAATCTATCTCATTCTTGATTCTTATAAAATAGATCTGCTTCGCATACGTTAGTTGATTTCTGTATGAAAATCAGAACGGACAATTTTCTATACCAAAATAAACAGACGGATGCTACTCACGGACGTTCCCAATTAATGGAACATAAAAGTTGTACGTAGAATGTTTGTGTTTCAAACCGTAGCGCCGTAGAGTTTCTAGCTACGACGGTGCTACGCTTCTGTTCTCGTAGCACTAAATAAGGTGTACCTACGTAGCATGTAGTGAAAAACAACAAAACTTATTTTTCTGACTTCAAATTGCATTTTTTCAGCCTGGATTTTTTTTTGTAAAGGTTAGGTACTTACTTACCTGGTTGATATGTCCGCTACGTAACGTACTGAGTATTTTCCAGTTTTTCGTTTTAAATCGCGTGAGTCAATGGAAACAATCCAAAACTTGGCTGTTGCGCATTGGGCGCTAGTTCTCATAACAACTATCGCGTTCCTTCGGCGTTATTCTAAATGCAGTATGAATGCAAATTTATACCCGAAGCGATGTGGAAACTTTTGCTATACCTACACATTGCGTATACTGCGTTTGGTTTAAAAGTCGAGCTTGGATATGCATCGATACTAATAATTTGAATACGATACTCTTATAACATGATATATGTGCGTCAGTTAAGGATAGGTACTCTTGACCACATCCCCAATTTGGTCTAAGATATTACGCTGAGGTCTTTCTCATCCTGCTTCCCCATTTTCAGTCACCTCTCTACATGCCCAAACCATTTTAACATATTATCTTATAAAATCTTCATCACTACGTCTTCTTTCACTCGCTCCCTTCAACGCTCTCTTATAGTATTGTTTCTCAGTTTAACATTCAAAATTTAACATATACTTCGTAAAACTCTCAATTCAACTGCATCAACTCTTGATGCTTATTCATCATTGAAATCATTAGCTTTACATCGGCAGTTAAACTTTCTTAAGACGATTCAAATAAAAAAACTGTTTTGATTTTATTTTATTAAAATTTATTTACACACAATTAACAACCAACCTATATCCCTCCCTTAAGATATACATTATACATATATATAACCAACATGACATCGTGAAACGCGACATGGCAGAGTTTAATATAAGTGGGAGAGCGAGGCTAAGGATCGTGACACCTGGAGGAAAATCGTAGCTGACGGTGTTGGTGCACACGATAACGCCTGGCTCGACCATTTAGCGCATAAACGGGATAAACGTCACCAACGCGCCGAAAATCCTGTAACATCTCCAGGGTCTTTTATTTGTAGTAAATGTGGTCGTGGCTGTCACTCGGACTCGTGGTCGTGGCTGTCGCATAGGCCTCTTTAGTCATGAACGAAGGTGCTCAATTACAAACAACTGTTCTGTAACTTGACTGACGACACCTAAATCATCTTCAGCAGATGTACAAAGGCCAATGATGATGATGATGATGATATATAATGAACTTCAATACCAAATTTCATTATTAATTTTACGAATAATGTATTTCAAAAGGTTACCAATCGTCTAAGAAGTCCAATTTGTAATTTTGAGGTAGGTACCGAGTTGTTTGAACAAGAAATTGCAGGTTTCCATTTGAGTAGATGTCGTCAAATTTTATAAGCACGTATTCAATTTTCATAAAATTTCTTGAGTGACTGAAACCTACGTTAACATTTTATAGTTTTGAAATTATGTCATAGAATTATTATTTGCGTATCGACTGAGGGACCACTTCAATTTTAACACGGAACGTGAATCAATATGACCGGCCTTTCAGCTTACTCGGTAATAACTCTACTTTCTTCGTTGTGTAGGTTGTTCACTCCTAGGATAAACATATGTGTGATGAACATATGTAGATGTTTGTTCTGTGTCTAGGAGTTATAAAGTATCATAAGTATGTATATAAATACCTAGGTCTAATATAAATATTCTATCAGTCATTTGGTTATCATATTACAAGCTGTACTTAATTTGGGGCTAGATGATATTGTGTTCATTGTCCAGCAATATTTATTTATTATTATTTATTTATATAATAAACAAAGTAGTCTTCTTCTTCTTGTCCTTCTCGTCGGGTTGGCACAACATATTTATTTATTCCATATTCCTGTATCAATCGTCATCTGAATACTCATGCTTTTCTTACTCATATGCTCATATTGTCTTTTACACATTCCATCCACACAATCTTTTCTTTAGCCTTCTTTTTCTTCTTCATCCACATTCATCCACACTCATGTGGAAACAACACTATTTACGTTATAAAACAAAAACGTTTGAAAAACTAAAATAAAAACCGACTTCATTGAATGAAAATTGAGCTCACAAAAATACAGCAACGAACTAACGAAAGAACTTCCTCTATTTTTGAAGTCGGAAAAATGATTTTACTCTACGCATTTTAGTACTTTATACTTTTTTAATATAAACACCACTGGAAAGTCACATAAAAGCAATATATCGAAATTTCGGTTACTTGAATGACATATTTTTTCAGCTATTTTGATTTAAAAACTAAAATGTATATGGAACCAATCTTAAAATAAATCCTTTATATGAAAATATATATTTTTAAAATCGTTTTATAAATGTTACGGAAAAAACATAAAAAAATAAAAATAATATACAACCGAATCGAGAACCTTTTTTAAGTCCGTTAAAAACGGTAAATAGGAACAATGATAACATGAATTGTTTATAGTGAAGACATTTAGCTACATAAAGATAGCTTCAGAACATATTACCTATCCACAACTATAGAAGGCCATCATTTACCCCAACTAATATGTGTGCCTAGCAAAACAGGTCCTGAACTGAGCATTATGCTGCATTACATGATAAAGGATACCATGCAAAGCAACGCCAGTTTTCAATCAGGACCTGTGGGGTGATTATGGAACTTTGATACTATCAGAACATTGATACTAATAGCTTTCAGTTACTATTGATGAACTAGTATTACGGATCGCTGCGATTTCAATCGGCTTCTATCGCTAGTTACAATGTGAAGTTGGTGTCAAACTATAACTCGACCAATTTACAAAGTACGATTGTGGTAGAAACCGTGTTTAGCGTACTAAGCATTTAAATACATCGTATATGATTGATTAAAATAATGCCCATTGCTAATTGAAATTGATAGACATTGATGCCGATTGCTGATCGAAACTGATAGACCATGATTGTATCAAGAGTTCCGTAATCGCCCTACTGGGCTATATGGGCTATAGGACAAAATCTACTTCATCTTGGCGTAACGACCGCAAAAAGATAGAATTGTATCGTTGGACACTAGTTTATACTAAGTCACACGACTGAAGCACGACTGCTGCTGTCATTTCCAAACGATTTTAACGGTATAGTCAAGAACTCCAGTATGGCGATTATGGAACTTTTGACACAATCAATGTCTATTCGTTTCGATTAGCAATAGGCATAATTTCAATCATTAGTTTGATTGTAATTGGTTTTGAGAAGACGAATTACTACTACGTACTGTTATACCTATACTCTGTTTATAAAAACGATGACATCTTGCCGATGTCAGCGCTATCCTCTAATCTAAATAACCGTCTATCCCTCCTTTCCTCAGTCTTGACTTTTACTTCTTCGCGAGCGGTTGTCTCTGGGTCATATTTTTGTCAAACCTATGTCTATATCCGAATAAATAGGTTTTAGTAATAAAGTCCTTTTTTTAAAAAGACCCTAAGCAATTCGCCTATAACATTTGGTGGCAGCGGTGGGATACGAAAATCCCCAGTGTCTAGTGAACTAGCAAAAGTGTGTGTCCTAGTAAAAGGGCCTTATCTAAATATCCTGTGACGGTGCTCCTCTAGTGATAGTGTATACGTATACTCGCTACCGCATCCTGGATATCCTGCGGAACGCGGTATAATTATCCAAGTCAAGACTCATCATCACTATCGTCCAGAAATCAGTTCTGACCCCCGAATCCTGAAGTAAGAACCGACCTCATCCGGGACCGAAGACATCCATACCCGGCTGACGGTGAATCAAGCTGCTGCGACGGCAGGGAACGACCCCAGAAGATATCATCTACGCCGTGCACCCTGTATCCTGTGTTACGACGCGACATCCTACAACGACCAATAATTTAATTTATTGATCGCGATCATCGAGTGTGAATTAGCCGTCCTCTCGTCGGACTGCATCGCCTTATCACCCGGAATGCTCCAGTTCGTCGAATTGGTCGCCGCCGCATACGCGTTGTTTATACTGTGAGTCTTTGGTCATTGTGTTTAATATTATTAGGGTTCAGTGGGTAGAAATATAAAATCTATTCTTTATTAATAAGTGTAAATCGTATTAGCTAATTCGTATCCGTTAACTAATTTAATTTTCCTTGCTAAAATCTGTAATGCCAAAAAAGGCAGACGACGGTAAACTCGCTGTGGAAGTCCAAGATACCCCCGAAGTTAAATCACCCCTTGGCTCTCCGCGACTCACAAGGTCCGCAGTCGCGGCTGCAGCAATGGCGGAAGTCGAGCTTCCCCTAAGTACACTCTTTAAGTTTGTAAAATCCTACGACGGCAGTCGGGAAACTGTAAATTCTTTTATAATCAATTGCAACAATGCTTGCGAATTGGCCTCGGAAACGCAGAAACCTATTCTGTTCAAATACATCCTTAGCCAATTGACTGGCAAGGCGGAACTTGCTTGCTCTATTAAAGAGTTCACATCCTGGGTTCAACTCAAAGAGTTCCTTAAAACTCAATTTAGTGAGCGTAAACATTACGCTCACCTCTTGACCGACTTACAAGAGAGCAGGCAAGGCCCGCAAGATAACGTGAGCCAATTTTCACTCCGTGTCGAAACCCACCTCTCACAATTACTCACGGAAATCACCTTATCAAATTCAAAAATCAAAGAATTGCCCGGTCGGTGTGCGGCGATGGAAGATCTCGCCCTCCACCATTTTCTCATGGGTCTTCATCCTAGGGTATCGAACATCGTGAGATGTAGGTCTCCCAAATCGTTAAATGAAGCCATTAATATGGCAATATCAGAAGAGAGAATACAACAAAGCATCTATAGGAGGGCTGAAAACAATTCGAGACCTAAACCACAAAATCTTAACCCACAGAAGTCAAACCAATTCAGTTCGTTTAGGGCACCACAAAAACCAACATTCAACTCTAATCAACCTCAACCAACTTCGGGCTCATCTTCGGCGTTTTGCCGCTATTGCAAAGTCCCTGGGCATGATATTTCGGCTTGCAAAAAGAGGGAATATAATAATAATCGCTTCAAGTCCCCACAGAATGTGACAACCAATCAAGAGTCGTATAAACCTCGAGTCAACTTCGTATCCGAACAAGAAGGAACCGATGTCGTTGATTCCTTTGCCTATGACGACGAAGCTTCCCCCAATGTCGATGACTGTACTTTAAACGAATAAGAGTCTCGCCACAGTGTCGCTCGAGACCACCCACAAAAGTCGACACCCATCATCCAAATCCTAAATGGGACCACACGGGTAACCAGCCCCAAATAAGTGCCCATGCCTTTGTTACTAAAGGCTCCTTGGAAAAGAAGCCCCAAATAAATATTTCAAAACGTATCCAGACCAACCAACAGGGTAACCAGCCCCAAACTGACGGTCTATCCAATAAAACATCGACTTACCAACAGGGTAACCAGCCCCAAACTGACAGTCGACGTATCCAGACCAACCAACAGGGTAACCAGCCCCAAACTGACGGTCTATCCAATAAAACATCGACTTACCGACAGGGTAACCAGCCCCAAACTGACAGTCGACGTGTCCAAAGAACTAACCAACAGGGTAGCCAGCCCCAAACCGACAGTTCCAATCCTAACGAATCCTTAACCAAGGTCTACGAAGTGAATTTAGATACAACCAAAAGGTTGTTACCACATGTACTCCTGGACTCTCAAATATCCGAGATTCCTCTGACACTTTTAGTAGATTCTGGATCCGCTATATGCATAATCAAACAATCCTGTATCCAGACCAATCAAAAACTGATTAGAGAATCCATCAAGATCAAGGGCATAGATCCCGGTGATGAACCGACCCCAACAGAGGGTTACTTCCAACTCAAACTTAAAATACCGGAGAACAAAGTTGTATCCTATAAATTCCATGTCCTCAAAGACATTAGCTTACCTTACGACGGTATTATAGGGTCGGACTTCCTTACAGCCTTCGGTTGCAATATCGACTACACGACTGACGTCCTGAAAATCAATAAACTCAGTATCAAGCTACACTTCTTCAATCCTTTTTACGAAATTCCACCTCGCATGGAAACTGTTGTTGAATGTTCAGTTCAAAATCCTGAGATTAATGAAGGCATCATTCTGAACCAACACCTTTCTAGTAGCCTGTTGATATCCAACTGTATCGTTAAAGTGAAAGAAAATAAACGGGTAAATCTGACGATTGTCAACACATCCGAATCGCCCGTGAACATCAATTCGAATCTAAATCTTAAGCTTGAACCTCTAGTTTCTTGTGCCATCCCATTAAGCACCAAAGTACGCAATACATCTGAACGTACTGCTGAGGTTATTAAATCATTAAGAGTCGATCATCTCAACCGAGAGGAGTCTGACGCCCTCTTAGAACTTTGTTCTCTATATTCTGATATCTTCCATTTATCCAACGACCAATTATCCTTCACCGATGTCCTAAAACACGAAATCAAAACATCCAATGATGTCCCCATCCATACCAAATCGTATCGATTCCCAGAATTCCACAAAAAAGAGGTTGAAACTCAAATTCACAAAATGATAGATGATAAGATCATCAAACCCTCATCCTCTCCATGGAGTTCCCCCATATGGATAGTCCCTAAAAAACTTGACTCACAGGGTCAACGAAAATGGCGGATAGTCATTGACTACCGAAAATTGAATGATATCACTATTGGGGAAGTATATCCTATCCCACAAATATCCGAAATCCTAGACCAATTGGGCAAAAGCAAGTACTTTACAACTCTAGATCTTGCGTCTGGTTTCCATCAGATCCTCATTTCACCCGATGACGCACCCAAGACAGCATTTTCCGTTCCTCAAGGACATTTCCAATTTACAAGGATGCCTTTCGGCTTAAAGAACGCCCCTTCCACCTTCCAAAGACTTATGAACACCTGTCTTACAGGTCTTCAAGGAACCAGGTGTTTTGTCTATCTCGACGACATAGTAATCTATTCGTTCGACCTCAATTCGCACATGTCCAACTTAAAGGCCGTCTTTAACAGACTTCGCAACTTCCATCTCAAACTACAACCTGAGAAGTGTGAGTTTCTTCGAAAAGAAGTTGCCTATTTAGGTCACATCATCAGTGAAGAAGGTGTTAGAACAAACCCTGACAAGACAAAAGCCGTAGCTGAATATCCCGTTCCTAAATCTCCAAAAGACATAAAGTCATTTCTAGGTTTAATATCGTATTACAGACGTTTCATACCTGATTTTGCAAAATTAGCAAAACCTCTTACGAGTCTTTTGAAGAAAGATGTTCCTTTCATATGGCAGAACGAACAACAACTCGCTTTCGAAACTCTGAAAGGAAAACTAGTATCCGCTCCAGTTCTCGCCTATCCTGATTTTTCACAACCATTTAATATGACGTGTGACGCGTCAAACTATGCCATTTCCGCGATACTATCGCAAGGACCAGTAGGCCAGGATCGTCCAATTGCTTACGCGTCCCGCACGCTAAATAAGGCTGAGTGCAACTATAGCGTAACCGAGAAAGAATGCCTCGCCATTGTCTTCGGAACTAAAATGTTCAGACCTTATCTCTATGGTCACAAAATTGTGATACTATCAGATCACAGACCATTGCAATGGCTATTCAATTGCAAAGATCCAGGTTCGAGACTTATTAGGTGGCGCCTAAAACTCGAAGAATTCGAGTATAACATCCAACATAAAAAGGGAAAAATCAATACTAACGCTGATGCTCTCTCCCGGTTCCCAGTTAATCCTGTCCAACCTGGGGAACCCGTACCGTCTAATCCCAATAACGAAGCCGAATCTCATCGAGAATTAGATGCTGATTTAATGGATCTCTTTAGATCCCCACCTTCGTTTAATGCCGACGAAACTATCGTCCAAAATCCTGAGTTCGTCGATCCTTACGAAGATATCCTTCCCTTACCAGATATCGACTTGCCTGATAACATCCCTGATCCTCTTAGGCAACAAATTGAGAATGAGGTAAATTTCCCTGGCCCTATCCAGGAACTGCCATCCTTACCTGATCCGGTTCAGGAAATACCATCCTTACCTACTCCTCAATCTCAGTTTGATCCGACACCATCAACAAGTGCAAATCCAGATACACCAGTCGACGATTATCATACCTTTCTGAAAACAATGTCAGAAAAAACATTTAACACCGAAATTATAGAACATAATGAGAGTCTTATGAAGTGTCCTGCAAAGGTTTTACTAGTTCCTACATCTATTGATTTAGATGAATCCAATCCATACCTCCAGGAAATCCTGAGTGATCCTGAAATTTACGCAAAAATACGCGACACTGAAAAAGAACTCTTCTTATTTGAAAAACTTATTACAGGTAATAAAATATATTACCTACTATACTTTAGAGTCCATCATTTCGATCAAACAAGGTATCCCGAAATCTTCGAAACCCTAAAAATTATAAGAAATGAATTAGTATCCATCGGAGACATAACGGAAATCGGTATACCCGACTTAAAGAACCCTTTCGAAAAACATTCCTTCATAAAGATATATAACATAATAACTTATCTTTTCCATGACACCCGAATTAAAATTAACATTTATCATAATAATATCATATTCCCTGTTCCATCTGAAATCAAAAAGATATTACATGATAATCATGATATCCCTATAGCGGGCCACCTTGGATCTGCCCGCATGTTTAATAGACTCAAGCAAACGTATTATTGGAAGGGAATGCACAGTGACATAGAATCGTATGTTAAGCAATGTAAAGCCTGTCAAGAAAATAAAGCGCTTAGGAAAACCAACCGAGCACCCATGCAGATCACCAGCACATCTTCTGAACCAGGTCAGCGTATCTCTATCGATGTCGTTGGTCCACTTCCAGAAGCAGGCCCTGCAAAATTAAAATTCATTTTAACTTTTCAAGATGACCTCACTAAATTCTCATCAGCATACCCCATTCGTAGTACAACGGCGGAAGAAACTTGTGAATGCCTCCTCCATTATATATCCATATTTGGAATACCTAAAATAATCCTCACCGATCAAGGCACCAACTTTACATCAGATCTGTTCAAAAAGACATGCTCTTTCCTCAAAATTAAAAACCTCTGGTCTTCTCCTTACCATCCACAAACTCAAGGAGCTCTGGAGAGAAGCCACTCCACCCTGAAAGAGTATCTCAAATCCTACATAAATGCGGAACAAACTAACTGGCCGCGTTATGTATATACAGCCATGCTAGCGTATAATACTTCCGTTCATACAACAACGCACTATGCGCCTTACGAATTAATGTTTGGTAATAAACCATTTATACCAAATTCCATTTACGATGATTCTTTAGGAACCACGTACCCGGACTACGTTCAGATGCTTCAAAACCGACTGAAATATTCGCGAGAGAAAGCTATGGAACTCATTAGGAAATCCAAAGAATCATCTAAAACGTACTATGATTCCCACACTCGACCTATGTCGTACAAGGTTGGTGATTACGTCTACCTCAAAAATCATCTCAGACTACGCAAGGCCCTCTCTCCCATCTGGAAAGGTCCCTATAAAGTAGTAAAGACAAACGGTAACAACACACTTACCTTGTTGATTAACCGACGACATGTAACTCACCACTATGACCAGGTAAAACCTGCCGACGTCAGGAATCTGTAAAAGGAAAATAGTTAGTAAGTAGATATAGATCTAGGTATACTTTTACTTTTACACATATTATTAAATACTAGTTATAGGTACTTACATTTTATTTCTATGCTTTTTATTCAAATCCATTTTAGTTAAACACATTTTTATTGTTAATTTACAGGGGTTTAGCACGAGGGCAATTCAGTACGGAATACCTTCAACCCATAACATCAAGCCCAGGCCTGTATTTTGACTACTTAGGTACCCTAAAAGCTAGTAACGGCTATCTCAAAATTTTGATACCATTAGATATATCACATTTTGATCCTCATATACAAAATATCGAAACAGCACTCGAAACCACCAGGTACTTGTGCAACCAAACTCATATAATCGAAATAGATTCATTATGCCATAATAGGTTACAACCTTTGATAGCACGATACCACGATTTAAGTAATGAATTCAATTCTATTTCACACTTGATAGATAGCCGTACCAAACGTGCCTGGATCGGGGGTATAGGATCTGTATTAAAACAAGTTTTTGGTACTTTAGATGAAAACGACGCCCTAAAATATAACGACGCAATAGAGTCCTTACAAAATAACGAAAAACGTCTAACCGCATTAATGCAGGAAAATATTTTAGTAACCACTTCAATTATAACTTTTTATAATAAAACATTGAGCAAAGTCAAGGATAACGAAATCAATCTAAACGAAGCTATTGACCATCTCTCGTTTAACTTAAAGAATATATCTCAACAAACAAACGGATTGCATATACTTTTTAAAGTAAATCAAATCTTTAACAACTTAGAAACATCAATCCTTACCCTATCTTTTCAACTAGAAGATATAACTAACGCGATACTGTTCAGTAGTCTAAACATCCTGCATCCAGCAATTATGACAACATCGCAACTATATCGAGAACTGGCCAATAACTACAGACATTTATCTAGGGATTTACAATTACCTACTGTTTTAGATTTAAATAATATTCATTACATTTTAAATATCTCTAAATTAGTTTGTTATTATGTAGATTATAAGATTGTGTTTGTCTTACAAGTTCCATTAGTTAGTGTTGAGGAATATACATTGTTTCATACTATCGCTCTACCTACACCCTACAGTTCTTTAGAACCAAATAAATTCAGTTTAATTATACCTAACAGTAAGTACATCGCAATGACCAAAGACAAATCAAAATATTGTAATTTCGACGACTTGAGTGATTGTAGGAGTGTAAGCCCAGGAACTCTTATCTGTGACGTCACGAATGTTTATACAACAGACGCGTTACCTACCTGTGAGAGTGAACTCCTGTCTAAAGTGATCAGAAACATACCTACACAGTGCGACACTAAATTTATTTATGGAAAATTAGATATCTGGAAACCTTTGATTAATAATAAATGGATTTATGTTCAGTCGGAACCTAATAAAATTTCTATACATTGTACTAAATCTAAATTATATGAAACTAGTATTTTAGCTACTGGAATTATAACCATACCTAATGATTGTATTGGACGTTGTAGAAGTACTACACTCATACCTAAATATACTCTTAATATTACGTCACCTGTCAACCATGTACCAAACTTCAATCTAATTAATGACTCTTGCTGCAACATTGTAAAATTTAATGACCTTATCGAAGATAATGTGTCTCCTATTCACTTACAAAATATTGATTTGGATGAACTTAAAACAAGTAAAATTGCACTAAACTCATTACTAAATAATGTAAAAGAAATTAATAACAGCCCTCACATTGTAAGATATGGAACACATTATTCTACTCTAATTATCGTCATTTTATGTGTAATCTTATTGTATTTGTTTTATGTACTGTTTAAACGGTTTTGTAAACCCAATGACAACCGAATCCTTAAATTTAACTTTAAACCCAATTCACCCCTTCAGTCAACCCCTAGAAATACTGACTGTACGGACACACAACATCCCGATTTTGAATTGAGCCCTATTGCCACAATTAGAACCCAAACTTAATCTTGGAACTTAGGTAACAAAACTACCCCTAAGTATCCTCTTAACGGGGAGGTGTTATACCTATACTCTGTTTATAAAAACGATGACATCTTGCCGATGTCAGCGCTATCCTCTAATCTAAATAACCGTCTATCCCTCCTTTCCTCAGTCTTGACTTTTACTTCTTCGCGAGCGGTTGTCTCTGGGTCATATTTTTGTCAAACCTATGTCTATATCCGAATAAATAGGTTTTAGTAATAAAGTCCTTTTTTTAAAAAGACCCTAAGCAATTCGCCTATAACAGTACGTTGGGTTTCTGTCTCAGACTAAATAAATATAAAAACAGAGGGCCGTGAAAAACCAAAGTGAAGCCTCAAAACCATGCTCCTCTGTGTAAACACACGCAACTTTGCATACACATCTTCCCAAACTGTGCTCATTGCTCTTAGTATATGTAAACATACTTGTACTATTAGATAAGTATTCTGTCATTTCGTTGTCTAGAAAACATCTTACAAATATCATTAACATATTCCGTGACAAAAAAGGAGTCACAGAATCACGTTGTATAAAAAAAAACATTTTTTATATAATTATAAGTTGTAAATTATCTAGGTTATTTTGTACAACGTTATCTAACGCACTTGGCTTAAAGCGCTAAAGTTTATTGAAAACGACGTGACAAACAAGGAGAAAGAAATACAATTTTGGAATGAGTGTGCATAGGTGCGGGTACACACGGGGGCTTGGTTTTCAGGCTTTTTTATGGATTATCACGGTGCTCCGTCTTTATATTTATTTAGCTTGAGGCCTCTATTCATATTACAGCATGTATGACAATCAACATAAACCTTCCATAATACCAATTCATCAATAGTAAGTGTAAACGATTAGTATCAATGTTTTGATAGTATCAAAATTCCATAATCGCCCGGCTGGGCCTCAATTCTGCTAAATTACAGTTAGCGCTCTATTCCAATCTATCTAGGTTTCGGCTCCAATTACAGTTCGATAATTACCTAAAAACCTATTCTGTTATCTCAATGACCAAACAAAAGTAAACATTCGGTCGATCGTTGGCGAATTCATAAACTTAGCGTAGTCGTTGTCCATTAGCAGAATACGAAAACATGTCAAAAGCTGTGATTCGGCTGCGGTTTGATTTCAATCGTGTTTACGAAAATTTACATAATTAACGCCAGGACAGCCTTCAAGATTCTTACTTCTAAGACACAGATGCCATACACCAATATGCACCTAATCTGATCGGATCAAGGCTCAATCGCACTCAGTCCACTCAACCAAATTGTGTGACGTGTGCTATTCCGAAACATATAACGATAATATTGTTCCACTTAATTAAGCTATCTCCTCCCCCTCCATTACCATGATGCCTCCATAATCCGTCAGCGATGCGGTTAATAATTCAGCTGGACACGGCACGCAATAAAACTTGCTTTAATAGGTCCTAGCGCTTTTTTACATGATCCATCTTATAACTACCTTAACTACGAATACAAGAGAGTTTATAAATTTCAAATTCGGTTAACTGTCTGAGGGCAGAACGACATGAGGGCATGCATTCTTATCACTGATACTTATTTATATTATATACGCTTTCTTCAAAAGACTGCTTTTTATGTGTACTTTAAATTTCTTAATAATAATAATAATAAATACTACCTTTTAATTTTTACATACGTTTTAACTTTTTTTTTTAAATAAATACATATTATACTTAGAAACACCCAGACCCCAGACAAATACTCGAAGATCATACAAACATTTGTCCCGTGGCGGGAATCGAACCCGCAACTTTTTGCGCCTCAGCCGGACCTTAGCCCACTGCGCCACAGAGGTCATAGGTAGATCAGTTGTATTTTCAGGCAGCTTATTATAGAAGCGCACCGTATTCCCCATATACTTATCTATACCAAGTTTAATCCAAATTGGTTTATCTATAATGACAAGATAAGTCATAAATAAATAACCAAACATCCACACAAACTTTTACGTACTCTTATATAATCCTAGTTGACCCAACCACGCGTTTCTGAGGCTCAGTAATTATAATAATATGTTGAACCACATACTGAACTTTTCAATCAAACTTTTTAAACATGTTGAATTTAACTGACACTGCCATCTGTCAGAAATATTTAATTTGCAATAAATAAAGTAAAGTCGGTTTACGGACGATAATTTTACGTGATAACGTCATAAGAAAACATTGATGAAAAATTGCACCAACCTATTAAGATGCGTCACAAACCGAACGCTTAGGCCGATCGTGACTCTCTATCGTTTGTTCCGCGCTCTCGCTTCCACACTCGGCTCAGGCGGAACGTGACAGTTTTTCGTGCGTGCTGCCGGGGCTTATCGATTTATATAACGTTATCACAAAAGCATTGAGGTCAATAGTCGAGATAAAAACTATCCTCTTTTAAGTTTGACCATATTATATAAAAAACACGCGTACTGTTACATACAGTAACCCAAATTCCATAATAATTGGTTAAAATTTTCGGAGTTTATCCCTAATATCGTGACGCGTGTTTTTTATATAATATAAAGATTAAGTAGTAATGGTATAGTCTAGAACAGTATATAGCATTTGTGGTTTAGTGTTAGTGCCCCCCGCCTTCCGTTTCTAATGTCACGGGTTCGAATCCTCCAATGACTTTTTCTGTTCGAAAAAATTATCTGCACTATAGTACTCTCAAACGATAAAATAAATCAACGTGTTCAAATACATGTTTCAAGTGTATGGAGCCTCTGAGGCGCACTTTAATCCTTTCACCACACTGATTAAATAAATAGCGACACGATAAGAAGAAGAAGTAAAGAATGTTGAGGATATTATGTTAAGGTTTGGTTGTGTGTTCAAAGTCAGATTATAAGGTATAGAAGTGTCTCATAAATTCTGGATTTTCTCTCTACGCTAGAATACATTAACTAATGAATGTGAATGATTAATGGAATCCAATATCTATCCATGACTGATGCTGCAAAGCAAATTACTACATCGCGCGGATGGAGCCGGCATTAGCACGCACGCACACATCAATGAACAACTTTAATAATGCATAAGGTTATTCGCACATATACAGCCACCGACTAACAATAGTCTGTGACATTGTTTGGGTATGACGTTGTTTTATCTTCAAGTCTAGAATTGTAGAGAAAATTCAGACATCCCAACATCAAAACTTTTTAAACTCAAGTTACACACAGTAACCCAAATTTCATGTTTTACCACCATGTAGTAAATCGTTTGAGTGTGTAGATGTTTACTTACCTACTATCAGTTATTATTTTTATTTTTCTTTCTATTTTTTTTTTGTTTTGACTATTTTTTGGGTGTTTCTATGTATAATAGGTATGTATTTACAAAAAAAAATATTTAAGTAGTATATCTGTCATGTGGTACCCATAACACAATCTCTGCTTACTTTGGGGCCAGATGATGTTGTGTGTAATGTTCGGCGTTATTATTATGATTATTATTGTGTATTGTGATTGAACCTACTTGACATTTATAATAAGACAATTTTATTTTTAAGTTTGACATCTTTTAAACTTGTTTAAGTTTTAAGTTAAGTCATTTAAGTTTTTTTATTATTGTACTTTAATTAGTGTTATAGACATGTACTAGTTACTAAATAAATAAATAAGCCACTTACTTCCTTTACGTCAGAATCAGATGGTTGTCTGAATTTCCCTACTTTACTGATAAAGATACTCACAGAATATCAGAAAAAATATGATATTTTGCCTCGATATACTAAATAATTCCTTTGAACTCTAAACCCATTCTACAGGACGGCAGAATAGCACGAAAGAATTGTAGTTAATGTAGTTTATCTTTTAATATGTGCGGTAAAGAATAAAGTGAACTTGAATGAGTATTAATACATTTTGAGTGAATAAAATCCTATATTCTAATAAAGATAACGGGCTTTGAATGTAATGCACATACAGACAAAACTATGATTTTGACTATATGTCAGAGAAAATGTGATATTTTGATACAGCCAGGTAACGGAATTATCAATCTAAATTGTGCGAGAGTTGAGCTTAATTTATGTACGCGTGTAATGAGTCTTCGAATGGGGTTAATAAGGCTGGGAAGTGTAGAATGTACCATATATCTAATATTATTCGGAATAATTACCACTGTACTATGGAGTATAAGACGAACTGAAAATTGAAGATGCAAGATGAAAATAAAAGTTCACATGTGTGAACTTTTATTTTCATCTTGCATAGCTTTAGAGAATTTAACAAACCGATATTACACAGTCAACAAAAAAATAGCACGATCAAGTTGAGTGACCCCTTTTAGGCAATTTTCCTGAATAAATAAAACGTCAGCCGTTTTAACAAAAGCCTGTTAAACGATACCGACTAATGATTCTACGAATCACCCAGTAATTAATGCGTAAAATCTATAAATTAAACGGTGTATTAAGCAAACTCGAGCGGCCCGTAATTTATAGCTTACGCTTCTTTACATTATATAAATTTTAAGTGGTAAATAGTAAGGTACTAAGGTTTATTGAGCCGTTTTATCATCATTAATTTTCAGTATAATAATGAAATAGTATTTTTAACAAGTTGTTCCAAATAAGTTGTTTTGTTTGTGTGAGACTTTAGTTACAATCGATATAATATAATAATAAATAAATAATAAATAATCCCGGACATGGCACGCAGCGTCATCCGTCCCCAAAGTAAGCACAGCTTGTGTAATGGGAACCACATGACTGATATACTACTCATATACTTTTGTTCATATTACACTCGTATTATACATATTTTACATATTATACATATTATAGAAACACCCAGACCTGTTTAGTTAGTGTTATTGACATGTACTAGTTAATAAATAATTAATAAGCCACTTACTTCCTTTATGTCAGAATCAGATGGTAGTCTGAATTTCCCTACTTTACTGATAAAGATACCTACTTACAGAATATCGGAATTTTTTGTATATTAGTCTCGATATACTATAATAATAATAGTGCCCGAAAGGAGCCTCGGAGACGCACTTTAATCCTTTCACCACACTGGTTGTGTTGCTGAGCTTGAGCTTGTGTTATGGGAACCACATGACTGATATACTACTCATATACTTTTGTACATACAAATTATACTCGTATTATACATATTTTACATATTATAGAAACACCCAGACCTGACAAAAACTTGCAGATCATATAAGCATTCACGCGGTTGTAATCGAACCCGCAACCTTCTGCATCCAAGCCGGGTTTTGGCCCACTGTGACGCTAAGGTTGTCTTGTTACTATTATTGTCAGTCCACACTGTCCCACTGTTGGGCATTAATTCTGTTCATCCCTTTCCCGCGATAAGGTGGTCCAGTCGGTACGGTATTTGGTGAGCTCGTCCCCCACCTAAAATAAAAATAACTAGAAATTTTAAATGTTGATCATGGTCCTTTTACTATCGGTTACTAATTATTAGTGCAATAATACTGCCATTAACTATGAAAGCAGCAAACATGGTAAGTTTGTAATCAAACAAATTGCTTGTTTCCCTATCTGGCCTAGCGTATGAGCATTGCCATTCAACGTGGTAATGCCGCCAGTGTCTTGGGAACGCTGCCCTCCGGCAGTGATTTGGATCAGTTGAGCTAACTTTACATCGTTTTAAACGGTCCTTTTTAAAACGATGGTTTTACATGTATTTATTTATTACATTACATTACACTAAAAAAACTTGTGATATAGGTACAAACTCACCTGTTTCATCTCTTAAACCGAGAATCATGAAACTTGTTTTGTTAAACAAATATGAAAATCTCTAATTATGAACATTTTCTAAATGAATTAAAACAGCGCCGTTGTCTCCATCGACAAAATACAGCGTAAGTAAATCCGTATTTACGAAAATGTATATTCAAAACTGTTAAAAAAATACTGGTAACTAATTGCTCAGTGAATTCTCTGACCACCTCGATGTAGCCTTAGCTTAATTGGTGTATATTTTTAGAATCAATCGATCAAGCGAGTTAAGCAGGTTTAGTCGGCATTAGTGTGAAAACCACATGTATTAATAGTTACAGAAAAACTGTTACACCATTATAATCCTCACTTTTATAACCTCATTCCTTCAAGTTATAAATTTCAGCCCGACGCCAGGAACTACTTGCGTTTTAACTTCTTCCAGCTTTTATTTTCTAAAAAGCCGAGACCGTTATATGACTGCAATAAAATAACGGAGATACGGCTGAAACAAACTCCTAATTCCAAAATGACGAGCCTGTAATCTCAGTCGGTACTAACTCAGCTTTCTGAACTTTAGATTGTCTGTTTAATTCTAGGACAATCATTAGTGTGATGAAAATATATGTATAGTCTTCTGGGTGTTATAAAGTATCATTAGTTTGTTTCGTATTTCAAAATATAAGCACTATATCAGCCATCTGGTTCCCAATGTATGCATAAGACTAGATGGTGTTATGTGAAAAATTTACCACCAATATTATTATGTTATAATTATATTTGACGACCTCACAGAGGTCAGCAGTGGGCCAAAACGCGGCTGACAGATTTTGGTATAATCTGCAAGTATTTGTCTCGTGTTTGGGTGTTCTTATGAATAATATGTATGTATTTACAAAAAATATATATATAAGTAGTATATCAGTCATGTGGTACCCATAACACAAGCTCTGCTTACTTTGGGGCCAGATGATGCTGTGTGAAATGTCCGGCCTTGTTTATTATAAATATTTTAATCATAGCTCATAATTTAATGCACCCTGACCAATCTTCCATTCAAGTAAAACTCCTCTCCATCTAAAGGTTGTCTGAAAGAAATCACTCCATTAGCGATTACCACCTAGTGTAAATATTTTTTTTATGTATTCTAAGCTGTCAAATTGTATATGTCTTAGTTTTATGGTTGTTGTACAAAAAAGTGTTTTTGATTCATTCATTTATTTTATTTTATTATCACTTACGAACTTAATTCAGCACAGAACTCAGCGCTTCAGAAATGTTCTGTAGCGTGGGTTTCAGAAACATTTGTTCCGCTGAAGGAACCCAAACCCGTACCTGAGTGCTGACGCATAATTTATCTATCAATCAAGTACAAGTAGTAGTACCGTAACTTTATTTTCATAAATTTACAGAATAATCTACAATAATATATAATACATGTTTTTATGTTGATCTATTGTTAATTGATTCAGGCGTAACGTTGCGGAAATCCATTACAAAACATTCAACAGATAGACAAATATTTAGTACTATTTATTCCACCTCAAAAATAAATTCGACACGTGTTTCGCCTCTCTACGAGGCATCATCAGAAACAATCTCAACTGATACAGACAACTTCCAGTCGACAATGTCAGCGTCCACAAGACACTGGCAGCATTGCCAAGTTGAACGGCATCTTGGAAATGGGTAGGCAACCCTGCGATAGTTATATGATTCGGAGCTCTTTCAAGGAACCTTACAACGACAGCCCTTAAAGTTTATAAAGCGTTGCGAGTGACATGATATTAAAATACTTAATGGACCACATAATATGGTAATGTTAACCCGTAAACCAACATTGTAGTGGCTATGAGCTACGAAAAGCTTATGGTTTAAAGTTAGGTCAAGCTCTGTATAAAAATCAGTTTTTTTGTTTTGTTTATTAGCAGATTATAAGAACTACGCCGTGTACGTGTATGTACATTACTATCACATTAAAATATTTTCTTGTTTAACGATACTTGAAAATAATCTATCAAACTATATTCAAATCGGTGCGAGCTATCTGTAGATCATTTACGCGATCTTTAGGTAGTTCAACTGTTTTACATAACGTATTGAAAAAATAAGCAAATAAAATATCTTATAAATCGACGGCCTCACTAATAAACGTCTCCCAACTTCTGTCAAAAGTTAATCAATGTTTAAAATAGTGCCATCCCTTTATGTAAGACTAGCTGCCACCCGCTTCGCACGCGTGGTACCTACATAAAAAGTGGCCTATGTACTTCTCCAAAGTATCATATATCTCTGTACCAAAATACATCAAAATCAGTTTAGCGGTTTAGGTGTAAAAACGTTGCAGACAGACACACAGACAGCGTTACTTTATTATTTATAATATTAGTAGGAATGTACAAAAGTACCAAAAACCTAAATATGTATTTTCTTCAGATTCTTAACTTAAGGAAATAAGAGTTGCCCAAACAAACTTTCATTCCCTATTTTACCCCCTTTAAGGTTTTTTTTAAACAAAATATGTAGTCTAGTAGTAGCCTATGTTCTTCCCCCGAATGCAATACATCTTCTTACCAAATTTCATAAAGATCCGTTCAGCCGTATAGCCGTGAAAACGTATCAAACAGACAGACAGAGACACCTTCACATTTATAATATTAGTATGGATAATGACAAATAGTTATAGGGCCAAACTTAAGTAGTGTTAAGGCAGTGTTCAAGTTGAGTAGTAGTAGTTAAAAAACCAAGCGACCTTTCAAAAACTAGCTACTTCATGCTATCCAAACTTTTACGTTCCGCAAACAAATAAGAAATGAATTTGGCTCCAACATTAAACGCATCAAAATTGTATAACGTCCCTGTTCCATAACTCTGAAACTATTCCAACGTTACAAAGTTTCAAGCTCCACCGCGGTCATTGTAAATTATTACAGACTTACTCGCTTTAATATTCAAATTTTAATTAGAAATAACATTAGACCGACGCAGTAAATATAAGTAATCTACTTCTGACAAAAAGCACCGTGTCTCCCACATACATCAATCAACGTATCGCGGTGGCACACGAAATCGCGTGAACTTGAACACGTTGATTTTGAGTTCAAGTTTGTGTCTTTTTTGACAATCGCTTTATAGGGGCAAGCAGGTAAACATGTGTAACCTTAACTAGACACGGCGTATATTCGTGTAAAGTAGCTTAACTCTTATGAGTTATCGTCCTGGATATGTACAGAACCACTATATAATTATTTAGTATAGTTTTTAGGGATATGTTATATTTTCCTTTAAATTATTACGCATAATATATAATTTTTCATACTACCATTTGTCATAAATCTTTTCTAGCATAAAGTTTTATAGGATAACTAAAAATGCACAATTTAAAATAACCATAATTGAAAAACACGTAATAACTCATTGTCATAAATCTATTTCCAATAATAAAATTATGCATTATGGTTGATTTTCATATATAAATATATAAAAAAATATACGTTTAGGATAACGCAAAATTTACTATTTTTTTATTAAAATTTAAATTTACTATTTTAAAATTATTTATGCAAATATATAATATACAGACAAGGTCACCACGGACTCTTCTGCCACCGCAGTGCAGGTCGTCAATCTCGTCACGTCACTTTTAATGACATCATTCATATTAACATATCGGCCATCCTAGAGCCAATCGGTATAGCAAGTGACGATGGTAAAAGGCCTGACGGTATTTCATTAATTCCCTGGAGTCGTGGTAAGCCTCTGGTGTGGGATATAACTTGTGTGGACACTGGCGGCATCTCACGTGTCGTCTACGTCTAAGGGTGCCCTGCTGCTGCGGCAGAAGATCTCAAGAGGCGGTTATATGCTTCAATTGGCAATGGTTTTATATTTCTGCTTTTTGGGGTAGACACATTAGGCCCGTGGGGACCTAAGGCATGGCTCCTATTCAGAGAGTTATCCAAGAGACTTGTGGACAAGACCAACAATCAAAGGGCTGGTGCTTACCTCGGACAATGGATTAGTATAGTTATTCAACGAGGTAACGTTGCCGGCCTCTTGGGAACTTTACCTGCGGTCAGTGAACTGAATTCTGCGTTTTATCTGTAATTAATTGTATATTATTCAGTTAATTTCAATAATTCAAAAAGAGAAATAAATTATGCAAATTATAAGTAAAATAGATGCACTCTGGTTCCTGTTTGGCCACTATTAAAACAGTACACACAACAAAACAAAACATCAAAATCACCTAACCTAGTTATTGAAAATTGTTGTAATTAATATTTATATATAAATAAATTAAAAACATACATACCAATAAGACATGGTTAAGTCAAGACCTTATGTCTTACGAAATAAGCTAAATGAAAACTATGCTCAATGGAACAATGTATTATGCATAAATCAATCGTTTAAAACATGATTATGCTTAACGAAATTATGCTAATAGATTTTTATGACAAAAGTTAATTATTCCTGAAAAATAATGCTAAAAGATCAATATGCTAAAATAGATGTCACACTTGTTATGCCATAAGAGATTATGACATTCAAATTTATGCCAAACGTAGGTCCCCTAGTTTTTCGATAGCTTGGCGGGAATCGTATAAAAACGTCTTTAAATCGCATATAAAGGTATTTTTCTTTTAATATTGCTCTAATTTATTTTTTATAAGTACCCAAATAAAAAACGTTGAGTAGAGTCCCTGTATAGCGAATTTAACGAGCGCCAAGGTCCATAAAAGTGGACTGAGACCTTTATACCACGTTTTACTGTAAAGAAGGATTAATGAAGTTATGAGTAATAGAATTTCTAATGTTGCATGGCGTTTGCGAATTATCTAGAGTCTGTACAATAAAAGAAGATTTCTGAGGCGATACTAATGTCAAAGACATAAGACACCAAATACAATGATTCACGACTCTATTCATATTGAAATCTTATTTCGCTTTTTGATGTGTAATATGTTTTATTGTTGTGTATTAAGTGTGCTGTCATACAATCTTTCAGATGAAATGTCAGTTGTTAAACATCATGTGCGATTATTTTAAGGCTTGTTTGCTCTTTGATTATTTATTTGGGTAAAAAAATTGTCCTATTATAATATAGGAATGTTTTGGTTCTAATTTTTTGTGTGACCAAGTGTTTAATGGGCACACTTCTCACATGCAATCTCAGCTTATTACAGCGTTATAAAGCAAGTATGGCCGTAAACCGAACCGTATGAAGTCACAGAACACATACTAGTATGTACATAAAAGTTTTACTCAAATGCAGTTCAGTCAGGCTGACATTTTAGTTCTGGAAACTGTAATAGCTCCTTGGCTAGAAGTTTTTACGAAAAAACTTGTTTTGTTTTATTTTTATAAGAACGTTTTTCTATTAGGTATATGAATAAAACTAATTTTAATTTATAATAATAAGTATCACTACATTTTGATAAACCACTCTCGTATTATTTTGTCAACAACGAAAGCAACGATAATAATCCGATTCATTTAGATAATCTTTATCAGGTTGAAATTGATCCTCGGTCCGCTCGTTGCCGCTCGTGTTTACAGTTCGCACTGAACAGTGCGTTAATCTAAATGTACCTATACTAAGACTCAAGGAATGTTCATATTTCTAACGTCGTATAGTGTTTCAACCCGACACAGCTAATCAAGCCTATTGCTGGTCGCACACGTATCGTAACACTTACGTAATTACGTACCTATTATTTGCCTACTTTAGTTTCTGAAAATTTTTTACAAAAAGTAAAAATTTTCTCATGGGACGTGCTTTACTTACTGGGTCACAGCAGTGTTAGCCATTGTAGCAGTATATCGTTTGTATATAAATGACGAGATTGTTGTCGATCATTTTGATAAGCAAAATTTTTATTTTATTTTAATAGTATTAAATATATATATATATATATATATATATATATATAAAGTAAGAAAAGTAAGCTTGCGTTATGGGAACCACATAATTGATATACCAAATATACATCTTGTCTTATCGTTAGTCATTTATTATCACACTAATATTATAAAGGCGAAAGTTTGTTAGTGTGTGAGTGTGTATGTTTGTTACTTCTTCACGTCTAAACGACAGGAGCGATTTTAATAAAATTTTGAATGGAGTTAGCTGACACCCTGGATTAAAACAGGCTACGTTTTACTGCGGGAAAATATCTTTTTTTTGTTTGTTACCGCGGGTAACACCGCGGGGCACGGGACAGCTAGTTTTATATAAAACTAGCTGTCCCGTTCGGGACTTCGTCCGTGCGTTTTTAAAAAGAAAAAAATATATCTAATTATACCGACTGCAGCGCCATGTGCCGGGCTGATTTGTGAATCTAAATTATTCAGGGCTACACCCAAACGCATACTGTCTGGTCTGTCACCAACCGACGCCATTAAATGAAGAGAAGAAGTAGAAGAAGAAACCCTACATTTCCAAGGCAAATAGATCATTAGTGACACAGGCATCAGGTAATTGAAAAAGCAGCCAACCATAGTCGTTACGCCATGTTTTAGTGATCGTAAATAATAAAGTTTAACTGAAGGATAACTTGCATATTTCTGTTTTTTATTAGTTCTGGAAGAAGAAGTTATCGTGGTTTACGAGCCTTGTTTGTAGACCACAACATGGTTTAGGGCGCAGAGCCACTGAATTAGCCAACATGCCTAACTAAGCGCTTCTATATATGGTGGACAGTGAGGCTCGCTTCGACACATTAAAGTCATACATATTTGAATCAATAGATATATAAACAGAGAGAGCTTGTTGGGTGTTTCACTAGGTGATAAAGTCACCGACATAGCACTCAAAATTTGCAAGTTGAAGTGGCAATGGGCAGGCCATATAACTCGCAGAACTGATAACCATTGGGAAATTAAAGTTCTCGAAGTGCGACCAAGGACAGGAAAACGAAGCGTAGAGCGACCCCCCACCCGATGGACTGATGACATTGTTAAGATCGCAGGAAGTCGGTGGATGGAGAGGGCTCAAAATCGTTCTTCCTGGAAATCTATTGGGGAGGCCTATGTTCAGCAGTGGACTCCTAGGAGCTGATATGAAGATGCTGATGGTGATGAGATATATAAATACGATACACGATATGTCTATGTCCGTCCCCAATATACAATCTATCTCCTGACCAAATATCATCACGATCAATTTAGCCGTTTAGGTGTTAAAAGGTAAAAAACACATAAACAACGATAAACACTTTACATATATAAACAGAATAATATACAATAATTTAAAATACATGTGTAACAGTTGAGCTATCTATGGACCGTTTAAAAACGATCTATAGATAGCTTAACTGATCCAGACACTGGCGGCATTGCTGCGTTGAATGGCAATGCTAATACGCTGACCTAGATAGGAGCCAACTCTAGGGTAACGCAATATTTCTACCAGACGCCGTGAAATAATTGGGCTCCTGTTCCCCACGGGCTCAGGGTCTCGACTCCAAAAGACTCAAATATGTAAGCCTTATCAAGACCGGCATGTATGCGCCTTTTGAGGTCCTCGGCACATTCAGCCGTCGCATTAGCTCTAACCAAAGTCCCCGACAGATGGGATGCTGATCGGATGATGGGATAGCATCCCATACCAATGGCCTACCCAAGGGTCAAGAGTCATAAACCTTTGAATTTTAATATTAGTATTGATGGATACTCGAGACATGCGCAGAGTGGCTGGTTATATATTATTTTCCTTATTGTTTATTTGTTATAAGGAAGTTGTATTGTGGTTGCAAACCGAACGTATTTGATTCTTTTTCACCTTAGTAGGACAGTTAACAGATACAGGTTTGAAGTACGACGTGAACAGACACGGTTCACGTCAAACCTGTATAATAAAGTCTCAATAACATGATTGTTTCTTTTAAGATCCATTATTTTGTCTAATATTGTCTATTGCTATAGGATTTTAGGCTTTGTTTTTGTTGGATTAAATCTATTTGCGGACTTAGTTCCCGCCGTAGGACAAAAGTTTGTATGATCTGCAAATATTTGTCTCAGATTTGGGTTTTTTCCGATGTATAATACGAATGTATTTAAAAAAAAAAGATAGACATAGACATACAAATTTGTTTATTTACTAAACAAGCACACATACACATCAATAAGAAAAAAGAAGACTAAATAATATTAGATAAAAAAGGTCTTACACATAATTGGAAGTAAAAAGAGGAAATACATTTAAATAGCTTAAAACTGTTTTGCGTAGTTACCTACCCACCAGTGTTGTTTGCTACAGCAATAAGATCTCGACTCAGCGTTATGCTTTCCTGTCAGATGACAGGTCAACTCTGTTATTTTGCCGGTACCTTCGTGACAGGACACTCA
Organism: Lampropteryx suffumata; assembly: GCA_948098915.1. Lineage (NCBI taxonomy): Eukaryota > Metazoa > Arthropoda > Insecta > Lepidoptera > Geometridae > Lampropteryx > Lampropteryx suffumata. Next base: position 12,676,119 of record OX402565.1, on the reverse strand, counting down.
ACCCTACGAAATGCAATAATAAAATAATATAAAATATATATATATATATGTAGTATCGGTAATAAGGTTCCTATAATACAAGCTTAGTTTACTTTGGGGCTAGATGATGCTGTGTCAAATGTCCAGCATTATTTATTATTATATATTTTCTAAATTCTAATTCAAAAATCAAACAAGTTTCATGACATTTCACCTTCAAAACTTTCGTGAGTTGTACATTTTGATAAACACGGGCTTTACTCACGTATTTTTTTGTCGATGGAGGCACCGACACTGTTTTAATACATCTAGAGAATCTTCATCAGGGTGAGTTTGATCCGCGGTCCGCTCGTTGCCGCTTGAGTTCACGGTTCGCACTCTTAACTCTCGAAACCGTGTCTGTACCTCCATCGACAAAATAACACATGAGTAAAGTCCATGTTTATCAAAATGTAGAGTTACATGACAGTTTATTTTCCCGATAAGTTCAAATTGATCTTAATGCCGTATGAAGGAAATTCATTTTCAGTGTATTGCAACAACTGGGATGAAGTCGTTAGTCTAGACGCCTGTCTAGCTACCAAAGTAGGGCCTACCTTTAAGCTTTAACTAGGTAGTATTATACCTACTCAAAAAACCGTATACATATTTTTTTTGAATTTTATTGGGTGTAAAAAAGTAGTAAAACTTATAATACATTTTTTTTAGGTATACTTTGCAAATAATCTGCTAGACCAGAACTCCTCGTTTTCTACACTAATGTCATTCCAACGGAACCATACCAAGTACAGCTAAACGTACAAGCATTACTTCCACATCATTACCTTTCTGAAGGACGAGACCCACCTCATCTTGTTTACTAACAAAACTACCTTTGCAAACATCTTATAAAGGTAGTAGGGTGGGAGCTAGTAACGCTGAAATACACATAGAATAAAGATAGAGAAACGTTTTTTATTAAAAACATTAAATAGATGGACAAATATTTAGTACTATTCTGCCAATCTATTCCCAATGGGTTAGACACGATGCCGACGCATGCACCTCCCTCCCGCCCGCAATCGACCACAAAGAAATATTAATATTAGGATCTCAAGCAGTGCTTTTATTTGGTTTTCGATAATGTTTCCTTTAATTAAGCTCCATATAAAACTGCTTTACAAATTAAATTGTTCGTTTCATTACGAAATGTTGCGTAGGTTTTAATGCTATTAGCTCTGAGTCTACAAGCGAGTTTACTGATACCCTTTTTACGTTCCACTTATGCTCTAATACCTAGGTAATATTAGGGTATTTGAATATTTTGAATAAGGTCCATTTTTCTGTTTACACACGATATGGGTCTTTACAGAAGATGTTTACTCAAAGCAAAATCAGCGAGTATCAAATGAGTTGGGTCTAACACCTTTTTCTTTTTCAAATCTCTTTTTTAATGTAATAAGCATCTAGAAGAAATATAAAAGCTAATAATGTAACATTAATAAACCATTGGGTTTAGACAAACGTCATTAGAAATTTAAATCGACTGCGAAATATGTGCATAATATAAATGTCTCAAATCACATAACTAAATGAAAGAACCTTTCTGAAAATCTAAGGTGTTGCATGTATTGTTTTTATCGATTTTATATAATCATATACATGAGAAAATTGAATTACTGAAATGTAAAGAAAAATATACAATTACTTATAGATAAAAAAACAGAATTCAGTTCACTGATCGCAGATAAAGGTCTCAAATCACATAACTAAATGAAAGAACCTTTGTGAAAATCTAAGGCGTTGCATGTATTGTTTTTATCGATTTTATATATACATGAGAAAATTGAATTACTGAAATGTAAAGAAAAATATACAATTACTTATAGATAAAAAAACAGAATTCAGTTCACTGATCGCAGATAAAGTGCTCAAAAGACTGGCAACGTTACCTCGTTAAATAGCCATACTAATCTGTTGTCCGAGGTAAGCACCAGCCCTTTGATCATTGGTCTTGTCCAGACTCTTGGATATCTCAGAAAACAGTTTCAGAAACAGATCAAAAAGAAAATAACAAAAAACGCAATTTATATTTACGTAATGTTTTGTTTTGGATACACTTATTCGTAATTTAATATATTTTCACAATCAGATATTTTTTTATATTAACGATAACGTCTTTCAATAATTGCATAACCAAAAATTAAAAAACAAGTTTTTGTACATGCAACCATTGTAAATGATAGACTTTTAATGTTATTGGGTATCCAGGTGAATAGGTGAAGAGATTTAACAAGTTTCGGGTCAGTTGGGACTTCGGGAGTAAAGTGAGGACTAGGCGGCGTTAATTGCGACGCCCTGAGTTCGTTAGTACTCATCTAGGACGTCCAAAGGTGGAATTGGATTGTGGATAACTAAAGCCAGAGTTTTCTTATATACGTAAACACGAAAAGACATTGCCATTCAACGTGGTAATGCCGCCAGTATTTTGGGAACGCTGCCCTCTGGCAGTGATCTGGATGAGTTGAGCTATCTATAGATCGTTTTAAACGGTCCTTAGATAGATCAACTGTTTCACGTGTATTCTATATAATAATAATAATACCGGACATTTCACACAGCATCATCTGGCCCCAAAGTAAGCTAAGCTTGTGTTATGGGTACCACATGACTGATATACTACTTATATACATAGAAACACCTATTACTGTTTATTAAAAACATTGTATGAAAAACATATTATTGTATATTATTTTGTACTACATTTCTGTAATTATTTAATTAAAGGTATATTATGAAGGTAAAAAAGAAAAGACTTAGTTAATGTGATTCATTATTGACAGTAAAATCGCTTAGCGGCAAATTTTTGCGATTTCTTCTTCTTCTTATAATGGTATTTGTCTTTATGTCAAATTTGCTAATGTAAAGTGATTTGGTTTTGTTTGTCGTTAAATAAAAATAAATAAACGTTTATTTCAGCATAAAAATTATTAAATTTTAGGTCCATAGAATGTTAGTATTTGTCTTACTCTACGTTAGTACAAGAAAATAATGATAATATTTTTTCTTTACAAAAAATAAAAAATAAATTGAAAACACTGCAACCAAATAATGATAAAATTATTTCAAATTTTATCATTATCTGAATTGTTTCATTTATAATTATTTTTAGTTAATCGATTGTCATTTAACTATACTAAAAGTCATTGATGAGAATATTCGTAGATTTTCGTTGTACAAATCACATAAAAAAATAAAATTAAAATTAAATTGTCTACATGTCACATTTAATTGATTAAAATTCCGCTATAATTACCAAATTAACCATAACACGAGAAAAACTAATTTATTAAGACGAACTATGTTACTTTGCAAAATGTAAAAGAAGAATCCTTGCGATAACTAATTTTACATCAAATGATGTTTGATGTCATCAATGCCAATTGGTATAATATTACAATGTCATATGTTGTCGTTCGTCATTTAGTATTTCATATAAAATAATGAATTAATTATTTTTGCTTAGAGTTACAAATATACTCAAACTTTTATTCACCACCCAATTCAATATCTCTAGCTTTATTTAAATAAAATCACCAAAGTTACGAATTAAACTTAAAATAACTCATAAAAATAACAGCGCTATGTTTGCATCACACGACGTCCATAGTCTCGACGTTTTACTTTAAATAATCTATTAAGTTAACATTGGCGAAATTATCATCATGACACATTCTTTTTTTCATTTCATTCATTTGACTGGCCTGTCAGCACAGTTGGTAGTAGCTCTGCATTCTGCGCTGTAGGTTGAGGGTTCGATTCCCTCCCAGGATAAACATTTGTGTGAAAAGCATAGGTGTTTGTTCTGTGTCTGGGTGTTATAAAGAATCATAAGTATGTATTTAAAAATTATATAAGTATTCTATCAGTCATCTAGTCACCATAATACAAGCTATGCTTAGTTTGGTACTAGATGATGTTGTGTGCAATGTTCAGCAATATTTATTTATTTATTTTTTTTATTTATTATTCCATTAAAGAAGAAGACGCATGTTCACTGCTATATGCTGGGCAACGCTATCTATGAAAACCCTAGTTTCACAGTAATACAGTTGGAGACCGGATTGAGGTACGTAATGAAGGTATCTATCCAATATCGTGTGGTATGTAAAATCTTCTGCCTAACACCAAATAATATAGTACGCTCTGTTATAAAAGTAATTATTATTTAACTAGCGACCCGCCCTAGCTTCGCACAGGTGCAATGCTGATACTAATGTGAGTTATCCCTAAAAGATAGACATATACCATTGCAGACTGTTTAGTAGACCTTTTTAAGATGTACTATACTGTAGTACATTATTTTGATCTATCTCGTAGGGTTCAGCCAGCGTTTGCAATGTAAGCGCAAAAAATGTGTTTATTCACGTTACCACATTAGAAGCCTCTAAAATTATAAGTATTTATCTACTATATTATGCATGCATTATACGTATAAACCTTACTCTTGAATCACTCTATCTTTTTAATAAAACCACATCCAAATCCGTTGCGTATTTTTAAAGATCTAAGCGTACATAGGGACAGACAGACAGCGGGAAGCGACTGTTTTTTATACTATGTAGTGAAGGTTTACCTGGATGTTAAGTTAAACTGATGTTGTTGCTTTCTGAAATACGGAAGAAGTGCTAATTTAGCAGTATAGGCAAGTTTCAACTTGTACAACTTGGGTACAACTTGTTCTATTACTCATTTACAAATCACAGTCCCCCATGCTTGTAAACTTCTTGTCTATTGCAGGTTAATGCGCATATATTTGCGTCGTTTTTTTTTTGAAAATTACATTAGTATTTCAATACATTTTTTTTTAAATATTGGTTAACAACACCGTCACTTCAGACAAGCATAAAATTTCGCGTTTTGGCTTAGGCAAAAAAATCCGGCTGGCGTCTGTCCGAATGGTGTCCTCTAGGTACAGGTCGCATTTATGAAATGTTGTGAGCAGGTTCTATAACTATATAATTTTTTTTTGTCGTTTCAGTTTTTTGGAAAATTTTCTAAATGGCGGAGATTTGGATTAGGATTAGGTTGAAAAAAAGTTATATTTCAGTTATTTCGAAAAATGTTCGCGAGGTCTACAGCTTACAGAGCCATTAGTATTATAACATTACATTATACTGTGATAATTCTCATATTATAGTAACCCGCTCCATTTAAACTCTCGGTTAAAAACTATCCGCGGGGAGTAAATTAAAAATCAGCGCAGCACCAAATAGTTGCAGCAATATTTTTGCTAAATATATTCCCTTCTCTTTGTGAACTAGTTTTAAATAAATAATTAAGTGTGTATAATTTTCATTGTTTTTTTTTTGGTTCATATGTGGCATTACATTTTTTTTATTTAGTTATTTTAATTGAAATAAGTAAATGTCTGTAAATCTGTTTGTAATATATCTTTGTTATCTCTTCAAGGCTAAACAGCTGGGTGAATCTTGAAGAAATGTTCAAGGATATAGATTGTATCTTGGGGAAGGGTACATGTTACTTACTTACCTGACAACCTCACTGTGGTGCTGTTAGACAAAGTCCGGCTGAGACGCAGTTGGTTGCGGTTTCGATTCCCGCCGCGGGACAAAGTGCTTAATAATATTAAGAAAATCTACCAAAAGGTCCTACGAATAGTTCTACCAACTATTACGCAATTCATGTGTTTCCAAACACAATAGCTAGGTACCTATTTATAGAAACCTTTATATCTCTGCATAATATTTTACGTCCCTATTCGCATAGAAAAAGTTTTTATCTACCCTAAAATATACTGCGTAATGAAACGGTAGCAATATTGCTTGAAGATCTACATCAGGTGGGCGAAGGACCCCTGTATAAATATTTTATGGCGATTGAACGAGCTCAGTCAAAAAGCAACAATAAACAGTAAAAACTAGGTCAAGGTGCAATATACCCCTAGATTATTATTCCCATTCCGGATATAAAATCATTGTAAGAGATTGTGTGTATGTAATTGTTTGAAGAAACGGTTCAATCTTTTATTATTATGTTAATCGCCTTGCCTTACCTTAGATGGATTTTATTTTCGAAGTTCAATTTAATAGTATTTAAATTGAAATCAAATATTATTTATTTGCTTAAACATAAAGTATACAATTTAGTCTAAAAGTACTGTGTCCATTGTTTACCACATTCATTAGCAAGCAATTTTTTATAAAGTTTTCTTTAGAGATATAACAGTATTAACAAATTAGGTAATCTGAAATTAATTAATAATATAGATAATTGATTCAGGAGTCACTTTGTGGAAGTCCATTACAAAACACTATTCCTAATGAGTTAGCACCTGCAATTGAAAAGCCACGCAAAGCGTTAGTAAAAAGGTAGCCACCATCCACACATGCAAGCTCAACAATTGCGGGCGGGAGGGATTTGCATCCGTCTACATCGTCTAACTCATTAGGAATAGATTGGCGGAATGGTACTAAATATTTGACTCATTGGTGTTATGTAATAAATAATAGTTAATTCATCAAAAAACTATACTGTTACAGTTCAGATGTTTAAATTCAAATATATACGAATTAATAGTTTTCTACCATACAGCTTGAAATAAAGAATCCCTGAAAAGGGTTTAAACAGTGTCATTCAAATCTGACCAGCACACTGCTAACCCTTCGAAACATTGTTATTTTGTCTCATTCGGCCAGAAAATTCAATTTTAAATGTAATGCATCACTGCTTGGATAACACCTTTCCTACTTATCCCACGCTGGGATTGGCACAACATGTTACTTTCTTCCATTTTCCTCTATAAGTTATAATCTCAGTACTCACGCCCTTCTTAGTAATATCGTCTTTCACACAATCCATCTATCTGACGACCTCTGTGGAGCAGTGGGCCAAGGTACGGCTGAGACGCAGAAGGTTGCGAGTTTATATGTATGTATAAAAAAAGTATATAAGTAGTTTATCAGTCATGAGGGGTACCCATAACACAAGCTTTGCTTACTTTAGGGCCAGATGATGTTGTGTGAAATGTCCGGCATTATTTATTTATTATTTATTGATTTATTCTTTGGAGGTAGAAAGTGGTATGTTTAAAAAAGATACACATCAAATACTAATTGTGGTGATCCACCAGAACGGATGCTTGCTGATGAGTCCTAATAGCTGGTTAAAAAAATTACAATATTTAATAATTAAATAAAATAATATATAAGTATTTGTAGACATTAAGCAGATAGACAAATATAGTATATAGTATTTATATTGTATATATAGTATTTATATTGTATATATATAGTATTCCGTACTACTACTATTCCGCCAATGTAGGTATTCCTATGTCAACTTTCTTTCATTCCAGCGCACGGTACAGCTACAAGTTCAGACTTGTTTTTTAGGATGCCGCGTGGAGATGAGAAACATGTGTCGACTATATTTTTAACGTTGCATGTGTGGACGGTGTGCTCTACCTTTTTACTAACCCTTTGCATGGCTTTTTAATTACGGGAGGGAGGTGCATGCGCCTGGATCGTGTCTAACGTAACAAATATTTAGTACTATTCTGCCAATCTATTAGCAGAATAGTACTAAATATTTGTTCATCTGTATAATGTTTTGTAATGGATTTCCGCAAAGTCACGCCTGAATCAATTATCTATTGCACAAGACCATCTAGCCCCAAACTATGCATAGTTTGTATTATATTATAGTATTATAGAAATACTTTATATATGTTATGTACTAAGAATAAGTACTTGTGGGTAGTTGACATATTGGCATTTGGTGTTTGATACGAATAAAATATCTACCCCCAGTCAGCTCTGAACCTTCGAGTTTTATTGCAACTTATCACTGGCGACAGGACGGGATACATTAATTTTAATTGTTTATAACGTGTATTGGCCCCATTCTATAATGCCACTCGGTAAAATAGAGAGTTTTGATATCAGTGACCAAAATTGGGATACCTATGTGCATCGTGTAAAACAGTTTATTACACTCAATGAAGTACTTGTGGGTAGTTGACATATACGCATTTGGTGTTTGATACGAATAAAATATCTACCCCCAGTCAGCTCTGAACCTCCGTGTTTTATTGCAACTTATATTTAGAACATACTTATGATACTTTATAACAACCTGACAGAAAAATATTTGTGGTTTCGCAGTTTTTTTTTAATTATTAGTCAGACATTTTACAATTATATATATTTAGACTAAGCATATACTCGTATTAGTTGTTTTGCATACAAAGATGAATCTTTTTTACGAGACACCTTGAGCTATAAAAGCAAATAGCTGTACCTGCCTAGAAAACCAAAGAACAGGATCACTAAGGTAACGGTCTCAGTATAGCGGTCGTATTAAAGCGTAATTATCGACGTTGCACTGAGCAAATATATTTTTCTCAATACATATATGATGTAAGTTGTTGTTTACTAAGTTGTTTCTAACAGATCAATGAATTTAAACAGCCTTCTGCAAGGACAAAGTCAAGGAATCAAAGATAATTATAGAATAAGGAATAGGATGATGCCATTCCTACAATCCACACAACACCATCTAGCCCGAAACTAAGCATAATTATGTACAAGGACAAGATAACTAATATAATAATAATATATTGTTAAAAACATATGTAGTTACGTATGATACGTTATAAATAAATACATTTAACCAGTCACAGAACCGTGGTAGTGGTGGTTGCGGCATAAAATAGAACCCCTCCATCTCCTCCCGTAGATGTCGTAAAAGGCGACTAAGGGAACACACACCGGGGGATTGGGCAGCAGTACCCCCCGATCACAAAATACTAAATCTGCGGTCACCAATCCGCCTGCCAAGCGTGGTGATTATGGCAAAACCCCCAAAATGATCGCGAGAGATCTGTCTATTGGGCAAAGCCTGTTGACGAAGCTAAATACCGACACTGGCAGTGTCGTTTCCTCGAAGCCAGAAGATTTACTAGAGCTTGAGAAGTTCTATGGACAACTGTATACCTCATCGCAGTCCTACTACAAGCACGACTAGCAATGTAAGAGCCCGCCTAACCCGACACTACACAGAAGACATTCCGGACGTCAGCCTATACGGGATTTGAACGGCTCTCAAGCAGCTTAAGAACATCAGCAGCTCAACAACAGGCATCGGGGGAAGACGGAATAAAGACAGAGCTTCTGAGAGCTGGTGGAACACGGGTACTTAAGGTCCTCCAGAAGCTGTTCAACTCCATCATCCTCGAGGGAACTACGCCAGAGGCGTGGAACAGGAACGTGGTAGTACTGCTCTTTAAGAAAGGGGATAGGGGGATATTCTTTAAGAGGGAGGAATACCCTCTTAAAGAATTACAGGCCCATCTCGCTGTTGACCCATGTCTACAAGCTGTTTTCGAGAGTAGTTACTAATCGTCTCACTCGTAGGTTTGACGATTTCCAGCCTCCCGAACAAGCAGAGTTCCGAAAAGGCTTCAACACCATAGACCACATCTATATGCTCCGGCAGGTTATACAGAAGACCGAAGAGTATAACCGGCCACTTTGTTTAGCGTTTGTGGACTATGAGAAAGCCTTTGATTCTGTCGAAACCTGAGCAGTGTTGTAGTCACTCCAGCGGTGCCAAATCGACTATTGGTATATCGAAATGTTGAAATGTCTGTACAGTAACGCCACCATGTCTATCCGACTCCAGGACCAGAGCACGAATCCTATCCGATTGCATAAAGGGGTGAAACAGGGAGATGTTATTTCTCCGAAACTGTTCACCTCTGCATTCGAGGATATTTTCAAGCTCTTGTACTGGCATAGACATGGTATCAACTTCAATGGCGAACACATCTCTCACCTTCTAATTGCCGACGATATAGTCCTCATAGCAAAATCACTGGAAGACCTTGGCACAAAGCTCAGCGACTTTAATATCGTCTCCCAACAGGTGGGTATTAAAATGAACATGAGCAAGACGAAAATCATGTCAAATGCTCATGTTGCACCCATACCCGTACATATTGGAAGCGATATAATCGAAGTTGTAGACCATTATGTCTATTTGGGTCAGAAGATTCAACTAGGCAAGTCCAACAAAGAGACAAAGGGGTCAGTCGACGAATCCAACTCGGATGGGCAGCGTTCGGGAAATTACGGCACATCTTCTCATCACAGATACCGCAGAGCGTCAAGACGAAAGTCTATAATCAGTGCGTGTTGCCAGTGATAACATATGGAAATGAGACTTGGTAGCTAACTATTGGACGCATACACAAGCTCAGAGTCGCGCAACGTGCTATGGAGAGAGCTATGTTGGGTGTTTCACTACGTGATAAGTCACCGACATAGCGCTCAAAATTTGCAAGTTAAAGTGGCAATGAGCAGGCCATATAGCTCGCAAAACTGATAACCGTTGGGGAATAAAAGTTCTCGAATGACGAACTGTCTGACGATGAAACCTGTCCTTGGACAGGAAAACGAAGCGTAGGACGACCCCCCACCCGATGGACTGATGACATTGGAAAGATCGCAGGAAATCGGTGGATGGAGAGGGCTCAAAATCATTCTTACTGGAAATCTATTGAGGAGGCCTATGTTTAGCAGTGAACGTCATAAAGGCTGTTATGATGATGATGAGTCACAGAACAAACATCTATGTTCAGTACACACGTTTGTCGTGAGGGAATCTGTACACAATCTACAGCTCAAAAGGCAGATATACTACCAAATGTGCTGAGAGGCAGTCCTGCAGGCTAGTAGCCTGAAAAGACGCCTTTTAATTTTATACATGGCTGTATATTTTTTAAGATACGACCTTTATAAAGAGGCCGACTAAGAAGAAGTCTGCATAGGTTGTTTTATGCGTCAGCTTCTTAGAAAACCCACCCTTACAATTGACTCTTCCATCAAACGTAATTTATAACCCGAAGCGGGGAGCGGTAACCGTTATTTTTGCAAAGAGTTGAGTGTTCTCCATTTTCGATTCAATATCAAAATAATCCAGACGCACTTTATTCTTTTAATGCAATGAACATGATAAAGTGCCTAAAGAAAGCCATTTGATATTTCAGCAAAGTTGAAACTGTTTTCTTAATGTTACTTTCGTACGTGACGAGTGGAAAATGATGTATTTACGGCGAGACGAAGGTGACATTGTTGGAAATCTTTAGAATATTGATATTAAAAAATCGGCGCTTTGGATGTTTATAGCATTCATTTATCGCCTAATAATAATATTTTCATAAATAAATAAATAATATATAGTAAATAATAAATATATATTGGTAGATAATTCAGTATTAGCTTGTTATTTACAAATACAAAACAAAATACAAAACTTTTTTTATTCAATAAAATCACAAGGACCACTTTAAATCGTCTTCTTACATGCTAGTGAATCTAGGTGCCGGTTTCTCCTAAACCCAGTTCAAGTCAAGTCGAGTTGGAGCTGATTCATCTCAAGCTTTTTTATCATCTAAATAATCAGATATTTTATAATATGCTTTAATAGACAGTTTCTGTTTAATTACGTTTTTAAATTTGCCAATCGATAAAGCTAACACGTCGCTTGGGACCTTGATATAGAAGCGTACACTTTGCCCTATAAAAGACTTAATAACTTTAGCGAGCCTAACAGTGGGAACAGCGAGTTTATCTTTATTTCTAGTGTTAATACTATGAATATCGCAATCTTTTTAAAATAAATGAACATTTTGTGCACATACATAAAATTTTCGTACTGACAAGACACTGTCATGATATTTATTTATGTAAATTTACTTCTAAGTGATTCGTATTCTCTGGGGCCCATGTTATAAATTGCACGAACAGACCTCTTCTGCAACACAAATATAGTGTTAATATCAGCAGCACTCCTCACAACAGAATGCCATAAGACATAATGCTATTGATGTAGCTGAAGTAAACGAGTCTAGCGGTATCTAAGTCGGTAAAATGACCGATCTATTAACAGCACATGCCGCAAAGCTGAGTTTCTTTGATAATTTATCTGTGTGCGGGACCCATTTCCACTTATTATCTAAAGTAATGCCTAAGAAGACTGTGGTGTTGACGAGATCTATCATTTCGTTTTTAATTTTTACATTGGCTTTTACCTGTTTAACATTGGGCAGTATAAAAATAATGCATTTAGTTTTTTCTCGTTAAGTAATAAGTTGTTTACATTAAACCGTGTTACAACTTTAGAGATTGCATTATTTACATCGTCAAAATTAGTCTAGTCTTTAGTTTAAATAAAAGTGATGTGTCATCAGCAAACAGTACAATCTCGTGATCATCCTTTACATGTTTAGGTATATCATTTATTTAAATTAAAAACAAGAATGGCCCAAGTATTGATCCTTGTGGTACACCCATTATTACCATTGACGTCGGAGAACGCTTTCCATTTACATCTAATCGTTGTATTCGGTCAATTAATAGGGTGTGAGAAGCTTAAGTGCAACTCTCGTAACAACAAAGTGATGTAGTTTGCTGATTAGAGTTTCATGGTGAACGCAATCAAAAGCTTTCGATAGATCACAAAAAATACCTAAGGCATCGTGCGATTCCTCAAAATATATGATATTATCTGAACACCAGCATCAGTAATATAGGGAACAGGTGACTGAAATAATAGTTATACATTTTTAAATACATACTTGTGATACATTAAAACACAGACACAGAATAAACATCTGTGTTCATAACACAGTCTGTCCTGGGAGAGAATCGAACCCTCAACAAGCGTAGAAGACAGATCTACTACCAACTGAGCTGGCTAATAATGCCAATAACAATAATAATACCACAATCATTATTTAGTAATACAACATGTTAATACCTGGTCTGATTATAATTATAAATAATACAATAATTTAAAATACATGTGAAACAGTTGAGCTATCAGCTAACTGTTGAGTAACTAAGGACCGTTTAAAACGATCTATAGATAGCCCAACTCATCCAGATCACTGCCAGAGAGCAGCGTTCCCAAGACACTCGCGGCATTGCTACGTTGAATGGCAATGCTAATACGCTGAGTCAGATATTAGCCACATCTTCTTCTCACGGGCCCAGGGCCTCGACCGCAAAAGGTTCAAATATGTAAGCCTTATCAAGACCGGCATTTTTGCGCCTTTTGAGGTCCTCGGCAACTTACATTTAAATTAAAATCATTAAATTTACTATTATGTGTCCTACTAGTCATGAAATAGCAATTAATATTTTATCTCCAAGCAAGGAAGCAAACCTGTCTAAAACTGGCTATGACGCTCACTTATTTCCATATTTTGATCACTTCATAAAACCCAGTTGCCCTTTACACCTTAAAATTCCAAAATAACAACAATAAAATACACTACACTCTATTAAACTCCGAGCAGAGTCAGCTAATTTGTCCGTTAAAGGGATCAGCCACACATAATGTATGCATCAGGGGGCCGATCGCGCTAATTTTGAACATCTGCATCAAAGCTAAACCAATGTTAAAACGTTATTTTTGACATATTTCTTAACGCGCTAATCACTATAACGGAAACGATTTACCTCTAATTTGGATTATAGGTACGTTGATCAAACGTTGCGGGATCGCGGTATTTTTGACAGTGCTTTAAAACGAACGTTTTTGATATAGTACAGTTCTATATATAAATGAATTCGATTGGTAAAATCAACGACTAAATCATTCAGGAAGAATAGAGCGGTAACATTTTGATATTTTGATTAGCCATATCCAAACCTTTGCCAAAACCAAACCGTTCAATGGCGGTCCAAATTACGTTGACAAATTGCGCGATCGCCCTGCACAACGGCAAGATTATCTACTCTACACAAAATCCCATATTTTGTTGAAGGTTAACGGCAGTACATGGAATACATACATAATTATGTTTAACTATGTATACTAATATATAGTAAACGCATGATGGGTGGTGTTAATGGTATGATACATAATAAAGACCGCATATGCTAAGTATCTGAGACGCAGAAGGCTGCGGGTATGATTCCCGCCGCAGGACAAATGTTTGTATCTGCAAATATTTGTCACTGGGTCTGGGTGTTTTTCTATGTATGGATTTACATAAAAAGGATATAAGTAGTATATCAGTGATGTGCTTCCCATAACAAGCTCTGCTTACTTTGGGGCTAGATGATGCTGTGTGACGTTTCTAGCCATAATTATTATTATTGTTACGAGTGTAAATGTAAATGTGACTTACACGTAGATTTTACATCTTTCATAAAATAAATTATCTAATAAATAAAATGAATTTATTTCAGACAGCATAAAAAATAAATTTAGGTCCATAGTATGTTAGTACTTGTCTTATTCTTTGTTTGTGGTAGACTTACCTATACATTTTGATAAAAATTTCAAACACTACAATCGAATAATGATAAAATTATTTCATCATTCTCGGCTGCAGTGCTTGAGGAACTGGCTATCCCATTTAATGAATAATAAAGTTGACGTACATTTTTGAACACATTTTGGGCGTAAAATAGAGCTGATGTGTGCTTGCGTATGGGGTTCAACTTTAGAACAAGAGGACGCTATAATGATCCAACTCCTGTAGGTGGCAATACGTAGTGGGAATTTGTTAAACTTTGGGGACCCACAACTTTGCTCGGGCGTTGGATAGTATGTCAGGGATAGGGTAGCCTAGTCCTGGTTACTTTGCAGGATATTGCAAAGAGTCTTTATGGTCGTCTTATGGATAAATATGTTTTGTTTTACGCTAAACTACTGCCCGCGGCTTCGCACGTAGGTACAAGTAGTCTATGTCTTGCACCAAGATAGAATCTATCTTGTTACGAAATTTCAAGAAGTCGCTCCGCTCAGCCGTTTGACCGTTTTTTTGTTATCATCCATTGACCTACATTTGACGCCTGGTGGTAAGATGACAGGTGTCTCCTAGACTTCGTGCCCCATTCACTCTCGATTTGAACAAAGCCAGATTGTAGTTTCCAGGAAAGACAGACGACTGCAAAGTATTCCAATCCTTGGCTGTACGCATTATAAATGTGGAAGCAAAGCGCTTTGTGCGTAAGGGTGGTAGACTGACAAGACATGGATTGTACTGAGCGGTACGTCTGCTTGTACTGTTGTGAAAAGATGGTGGAAGGATACTTTTAAGTTTATAATATTAGTATGGAAGGAGATTGATATATGTTATAAGAAGCAAAGTAAATCTTATATTCTACTAATTTTGGTTTTGGAACTCAAAACCATAGCATGTAACGTAGTGTAGGTGTTATAATCTAGTTGTTATAAAAACATTGGTTTCTTGTTTTTGGAACAGAGTTCTTTGCATTTGGCGGGGGCTAGGCGAAAAAAGTGTAAGTATTTCCATCACGACCCTTTCTTTAATGTAGATGGTTATCAATAGGGTGACACGAATGAATTATTTAGATGAATTGAATGATGTACAATAAAATGTTTATTTTCAGAACTCGAAAAATATATGAATTACGAAAATTCCTACCATTCCCTCAATTGATTAGTTATTTCTGCGTTTCATTTAATAATAATAATAATACCGGACATTTCACACAGCATCATCTGGCCCCAAAGTAAGGAGAGCTTGTGTTATGGGTAGGTACCACATGACTGATATACTACTTATATACTTTATTTTTGTAAATACATATATATTATACATAGAAATACCCAGACCCGAGACAAATACTTGCAGATCATACAAACATTTATCCCGCGGCGGGGATTGAAACCCGCAACCTATTGCGTTTCAGCCGGATCTTAGCCCACTGCGCCACAGAGGTCGTCAATTTCATTGCTCTCAGACGCTAGTTATTCTTTCATTTGTATTTATTAATCAATAATATAATACGTTTGGAATAATAATATACTACGATAGGAACTTCGTTCCAACCGAGTTATCCACGACACTCACACATTATATTTTATAACTTTGTAGGGCCAACTAATACGAATTATCGTGCTAATTTTATTTTTGATAAAATAATAAGTCTGTGAGGTAGAGATCTGATTAGACATCAAACAGGTGAACAGACAGACAGACAGACAGTCAGACAGGCGGACATGGTGAAACTATAAACAAAATTAAAAATATTTATTTGCTGTAAAAACTTAAAACAAAGAGTTTGACAAAAATAAATTACAATACACGTTGTATTTTTTTGTTTTTTGTAAAGTTTCAATAAATGTAAATATTTGCCTATCTCCTGACTAGGCAGAGTCTGTATCACGATATAATGGTTCCTTTTTTGACTTCGAAACCCTAAAATGTCATAATGAAGCTTTTGGTTAGTAAAACCCGGATTCTTCGTTTGTCATATCATGAAGAAACATAGAACTTCTATATTAATTATTTTTCTCGTGTTATTGCATGTTTTATTCAGTAATCTTAGCGCAATTTTAATCAATAAATTGTGACTACATATCTTAAGTAAAGACAATTGAATTATAAGTGTATTATGTTGCAATGAGATTTGAACGACAAGGAAACCCTGGAAAGTTCCAGACGGCTTTTCCCTGGAAATTTAAGAATGTACAAATAACGATCGACATTCGACAAAGACTTTATAATCCAACAATCACTTGACATTGGCAAAATTGACATCATTATGACACATGTCACTAACGAAGAAGAAGAAGTTAATCCCCATAACTTGTCTATTTTGTTTTGTACACCGCCGATGTTCTGTTTTTATTTATCCTGTCCATCCAAAAGTTGCCTGGAAGAGATCACTTTTATCGATAAGTCCGCCCATTGTAGTGTTATTTATAATAGACGAATATATGACGACCTCTGTGGGGCAGAGGCCTGCCTTAGACACAGAAGGTTGCGGGTTCGATTCCCGCCGCGGGACAAATATTTATATAATCTGCTACTATTTGTCTCGGGTCTGGGTGTTTCTATGTATAATATGTATGTATTTACAAAAAAAGTATATAAGTAGTATATCAGTCATAACACAAGCTCTGCTTACTTTGGGGCCAGATGATGCTGTGTGAAATGTCCGGCATTATTTATTATTATTATATAAAAAGTCGTCTTTGTTCTTTTTGTATACAATACAGAATTATATATATATATATATAATTCTGTATTGTATACAAAAAGAACAAAGACGAATTTTTATATAATATATATATATGTATATCTGGCCTCTCAGCACAATCGGTAGTACCTCTGCCTTCTGCACTGTAGGTTGAGGGTTCGATTTCCTGAAAGGACAAATATTTTGTGTTACGAACGTAGGTGTTTGTTCTGGGTCTGGTTGTTATAAAGTATCCTATGTGTGTGATTAAAAATATAAGCATTCAATCAGTCATCTGGTCACGATAATACAAGGTATGCTTAGTTTTGGGCTAGATGGTGTTGTGTTTTGTCCTCCAATATTTAGATAATTGATTCAGGCGTTACTTTGCGGAAATCCATTACAAAACATTACACAAGAATGTATTTTTGAGGTTGCATGTGTGGATTGTGTGCGCCTATTACTAACGCTTTGCACGGCTTTTCAATTGCGGTCAGAAGTTAGACACGATGCAGACGCATGCACCTCCCATGCGGCTGCATCGTGTCTAACTCATTTGGGAAAAGATTGGAATAGTTCTAAATATTTGTATTTAATGCTTTATATTTATCTATGATCTATTTGTTTACTTGTCATGGTCACCATACCCAGTATCAGACACTCTTGTCGGGGTGTCAAGCCGGTCTCGTGTGAGGACATGTTAATGAGTTATAAAATCGCCTGGCTATTAAAACTTTACAACTACTTCATTCCCACTAAATATACTCGGACTGCCGTACGTAAGTTTTTACAGAGCAACTTGTTTCAATTATAAATAGGGCAAGTGCATCTGACCACGTACAGTTAAGGCTTCGGAAGTTAGTAAGGAATAGAATGACCAGTGGTCAGGTCCCAAGCCAATTCAACACGATCATAGGTAAAAAAAATTGTATGGAGAAAAAAATATTGTGCTTTTTTGTTTTTATCAGGCTGTTACTCAAATTGTAGTAAAGCCTTATTATGCGTGATATTTTTTCTCATTTATTTATTTATTTATCGGATTCACAGTTATTTATTTAGTTTCTTCTAATAAAGTGTAGATGCCGAAATTAAACCAATTTGAATCCACATTTTGTATTCAACTCGCTAATAGCTTATGGATAGTAGGTATGAATAGGTAAATAAAAAAAAAGAACAAACAATTCAAACTAAATAATACAGTAATTGTAAAAAAAAACACAAACAAAAACAAAAATAGACCATAAGCAAAAATACTTATTTAGCAAAATAATGTTTTAAAATATGTTTTAAACTAATTCGATTAGCAATTGCATTATATGGGTGTGTTTGTGTGGAGTCTATGTCGTTATTTCATTATACATATATCCAACTGTTTTGTAAAACATTTCAGGCTTCTCCAAACAGCAGATTAGCCAGTAGGGGGGGGGGGGGAACACTGACCACTCAGCACTTCAGCTTAATATTTATCAAACGATAGTTAGAAAGATAGATTAACACATTATTGTATACTAGTGACCCGCCCCGACTTCGCACGGGTAAAATACTGTAGTACATTTTTTTATCTATCCCGTAGGGTTCAGCCAGCGTTTGCTAATGAATTGAATTTTAGTTTGATTTAGATAAACAATTAATTTGAAATACATAAATATAATGACTAGACTACGATTGACTGTCCAAGAAGAGTTGATCAGTTTAAGTCACTGCTGGATTTTGGGTACAGATGGCTGTGAGAAACGGACCGAAGGATATTCATACATTGAGATGGTTCATTAATCTGATGGATAATCCAGTATCCTCCACAAACTCCGTTGGATCTTGGGCCTAAATTCTCATTACAAAGTTGAGCTATTCCGATATCTTTTGATTTTATTAAGTTATTATCGGCACGGATTATCTTTGCTTGAGTCAAGTTTAATTAAAGTCGTTGATATCGGAGACAAAAACTGACTTAAGCTGTTTAAATCGTTTCTTGATAAGGCAAATCTTTGAGATACGATTTTATGAGGATATTCAAAATTATCCTTGTTTTTATTAGTAGCTTGAATCATTTGATTTTATATCTTATGTCATTGACTTTAAAAATTAGCGGGCGACTCTTCTTTTACTAAACAGACTCTATAAATGAGTTTTCTTTTCCAATAAATATTTTTTTTTATTATTATTACCATCTCACACAGTTTCACTGCTGGGCAAAGGCCTCTTCCCATTTTCTAAATTCATACCTTGGTACGATTAGGACATTGTGACTTAAACAGGATTCGTCACCACGAATCCTGGGTTTATCAATACGATTCCGAAACAAAGCTTCAGTCGACAGTTTGTCTGTTTCATAACGAACCAACGCCCACTAAATTGAATCGATCGAGAAGCACAAGGAACATTTTGACCGCTAGTTTCTTCACTTTGACGGGGTATCTTATGTCAATTCCATTACAAAATCAAAGCAGCATCAACGCTAAATAGTATACTACGAAATGCCAGGCAGAAGTTTTCACTGGAATGAGCAACAAGCAACCGAACACCACCTGCATCACTACGAAAACAAGAGATTTCCTGGACACTACACCGGTCAAAGTCTTGGGTCACCCTCCTGACAGTCCTGATCTGGCACAGTGTGACGAATTCCCTAAAATAAAAAATCAACTGAAAGGGATACAGTATTCATCGCCGGAAGATGCGGTAACAGCGTTCGAGAAGGCCGTAGAAGAGGTGTCCCCGCCGGACTGGAAAAAGTGTTTCGAAAATTGGTAAAACTTTGAAACTTTAAACTTTGAATAAAGGCTGGTAGAGTTCCTTAAAAAGATTAAATAAATTATTTTATCCATGTAAGTTGGTTTTTCAGTATCTCAAAACTTTCTTACCCACGTATAAAAACATTTGAAATGTAGACCATAAAACCTATGGACTATCCTGTAAGCTAAGGTTGCCTGGAAGAGATTTTATTTTTGCTTTTAGTTATAAAGCCGCCCATTGTACAACTTTATTGCTAATTGTTTTTGTATGTTCTCTTTGTGTACAATAAAGAGTTAATCTATCTATCTATGTCAGTTGGTGGGTAGCTCTGTTTCTGCACTGTATTTTAGGGTTCAACTCCCTCCCAGGACAAATATTTGTGTGATGAACTAGGTGATGAACTAGTTTTATTGCTATTAATGTCATTACCGACTCTTGTTGAACCCAGCAATTCTCGCATTTCCACTCTCGAACGCAACAATCGTCAAATATAACGTCATCTTACCTAGCAAAACCAGAATGTTCCACACTATTGAAAACATACTGGTAAACTTCATTAACTCTACGTGCAACTTTAAGCGTAAAGTTGCAATACATGCGGAAAATTCTAAAGGCTCTTCGCAAACTATCAGAACTTCTCACAGCATACCAATAGTTTGTCATTGTACAGTGCAAACTTGTACCAGAAGTGTAAACAAAATACTGGTGCGACATAAACGTAGATTGATGAGCAGTCTTCATACATTGGATACTCAACTCGACCTAAGTTTGATGTGGAGCTCAGGCGCTTAGAACTTTGCCTGTCACAGGTGATGGTGGAGATAGTTAGGTTACTTTACACATTGCACCTACAATATTTTTAATATTCTAAAACTGAGTTTAAAACCACCCCCAAATCCTTTGAATTTTGAGCGCCTTTGGTAAAGTTGGTAGGGTGAGGTAAATTTCCCCAATGGTATAATTATTCTGCTGTTTTGCCAGACTAGATAAAATTTCATAAAATACGAACGATTTAATATTGTTCACTCACTTTTTAAATATCGGCAAAAAACAAAATCATCATTTTTTGTGTGCAGAAGCTGATGAAGAATCAGAGAAGATTCACGTATTTCAATTATATAAGAACAATGGAGAAAAAGAGTACGTTTATCAACATCTTCCTGCCCATATCCCACTAATTGTGGTACGCAGAAGAAGGCTAAGTTCTTGGAAAAACCTACACATATTTATAAAACGAATGAATGCACTGAAAACAATACCGATAGCTCAGTTGACATATCACTTTAATAACCACTTTTAACGTTTATATCCAATCTATTAACGTTTCGGCTTCGACTGCGTTTTGATAATTGTGTTATCTTTCGAACAAACAATAGAAAAACATTCAATTGATCGTTGGCGACTTCGTAAAAGTAGCAAAAGCTGAGCCGTTTAAAATATTTGTGCTATTGTTTATTAAACAACTTTAGTACGAATATAAAAAAAAATAATCCAACAAAAATTACAGCAAAAACAGACTATAACAGTACATAGTCTAATGGTAGGACAATGGAAACACTCCATGTTTTGTAGAGAATTATTCTACTTATTGAAATATATGTTGGCTTCCTCACTAGGCAAAGCCTGTATCGAGGAAACCTGTATCCCGGTTAAACATGTCTTAGCATGATAACACTTCAGACAGACATACATAAGATTTTAATAACAATGTAGGTAGGTAACACTAAAATATATATATAGCATATAATGTAATGTACATACAAGTAATGTAAAAATATAACAGCAGCAATAAGAGACACAAATAACTGGATAATGTCTTCTAAATAACGACATTAATTACAGATTTAGTGCTATCATATGACAACGTAGAAAGCCAATTTAATATGATACTTTTTGCTTCAATTACTGATCGTCCAAAATATCGTTCAGCTGCGGTTCGATTACAATCCATTGTCAAGTTAATTTGAATTGCTACTTTTTAGGGTCCCGAAGTCCACAAGGAACCCTTTAAGTTTGTCTTTCTGTCTGTGTGTCTGTCTGTCTGATTGTCCGCCCCTAATCAGACTCTTGCTCGCAAACTATAAGTTTAATCATAATTTGCACGGTATTATTGGTAACCCTTACACAGTTATGAAAGATTGAACACATATTTTTTTGCGATATCATACAATGTAATATATAGTATAGTTAATATATTTTTTAAAACCCTGTCGTGTTGCATTTCATTGGAGAGGTCTTTTAAAGATACTACGATGCTTTCTAAACAGTTTTAAGATACAGTAGGCGATCGCTCTATTTGTCAATGTAATTGCCATTGAACGGATTGGTTTTGGCAAATGTTTGGATATGGCTAATCTGAATGGCAAAATGGTACCGCGCTATTCTTACTGAACGATTTGATCATTGATTTTACCAACCGAACAAATTTATATATAGAACTACCTAGTATTACTTTATGCACAGACTACTAAGATGTACTAAAAAAAACAAAACAAAACGTTCGTTTGAAAGCATTCTCAAAAATAAAATCCAAATTAGAGCTAATTCGTTACCGTTATAGTGATAAGCGTGGTACGAAATATGTCAAAAACATCGTTTTGACTTTGGTTTAGCTTTGGTTTAGTTATGGTTCAGACGTTCAATATTACGGCGGTCGACCCCCAGGTATCCATTTGACAAATAATAAGCTTTAAAGTCGCCATTTTTGGCGAAAAGTCAGTGTTGTTGACACTGACTTTTCGCCAAAAATGGCGACTCCCACCTCTCCTAAAATCTTATTTTATTGGTTTTCTAACCAGGTCGTATTTAATTGGCTTTTGACCTGGCCACTGGTCATTCTTATTCATACAGACATTGGTAACTGTCACTGTACATGGTCATATGCGCTTAAGCAATTTATTTATTATATAATTGACTTACAAGAGTCATGCTGTTATTTTCTTTGCAGTACATGCACGTTTGAGGGAGCCAGGTTTTTTTTTGCTGTGCTATGAGTACCGGCGTAAGATGAACACGTAAATTTACCTATACGAGGAAATAATAGCTCATTTTATGTAAAGATCCTTTTACACGAGTGAAACGAAAAAAAACAATTCATTCATATAGAAGTTAGAGTAGAGCTTTGGATTATCTGTTAAAATAATAATGTGTAGTATTTCATTTAAGTAAAAGTATATAAGTAGTATATTAGTCATGTGGTACCCTTAATTCAAGCTCTGCTTACTTTGGGGTCAGATGATAATGTGAAATGTCCAGCATTTTTTTTTTTTTTTTACTTTTAAAACATTTGTGAGTTGTAATATACATTTTGGGAAAGACGGGTTTTTACTCACACATTATTTTGTCTATGAAGGCACTGACACTATATCGATTCATCTAGAGAATCTTCATCAGGGTGAATTTGATCCGCCGTTCGTTTGCACCCGTTCGCGTTCGTTATTAGCACTCAAAATAAATTAAATAAATAATGCCGGACATTTCACAGCATCATCAGGCTCCAAAGTAAGCAGAGCTTGTGTTATGGGGAAGCACATGAATGCACTGGATATGCTAGATGAATCGAAACAGTGTCGATTGCTTATTGCATGCATTGACTATTGAATGTACTGATTCGTCTTTCCTGCGGGTCCTGTCGGCAAGGTTGAGAGGTTAGTGTTGGTACCTGGGAAGCCCTGCGCTATCAAACAAAATTCCAGATAGAGTGACGTCAGTGGAGAAGAACCTCACACACCTCAGCTTGCTGGGCTGGATCCATGAACGAAAGTTTTCAATTACAATTAACTGCTCTGTAACTTTACTGACGCCACCTAAATCATTTCCAACGATGAATAAAGGCAACGATAAATGAATGATGATGATGATGACTTTTGAATAATACTTGAGTAAAATTCTGTTTCTAATATTTAATGTTTTATATCTTCCTATTGGGATCTATTGGGTTCCTATTTTCTGAGCAACGCTTGATGTTTTTAACAAAATGGCCATACTAGCGTCTTTTCTAAAATTATTAATAAGTGTTTAAGTTATGCGTGCAACCTTTTTGATATCCATCCAGCCTTCCCTGACTGATGTTTCAAAGCCAGAAAGCGTTCCATCTTCCTGTTTTGAGATCACCACCATCAGTTTGAAAAGATTTAAAAACGTTCATCGTTCATCGAGTCATTACATCTCCTAACTTCCGGTATCAACTGTAATAATGACTCATGACATCAAAATATTGACTTCCTATATTTACTCGAGTTGATTGCTACACATCCCAATTTGATTCACAAATACACAAGGACATTTCCCGAGATTCGCATTAAAATATTGTAAATAAAAAGGTTTTTTGTGGAATCCAATCTAAAGATAATAATTAGCAATAGAGCAGAGAAAATAATTTTATTAAAATGTTTTATTTTTAGTTGATTTTGGTATCGTTTAGCATCGCAGTCGAACGAAATCTCCATTAACATATGTTTGTTTAATACCTGCTATCCGCCTCAGAATTTTAAGTACTATGCAAAATGTGGGCACGTGCCTCTGACCCTTTAGACATTCTTAAAGACCTATGCAATCAGAAAGCTCTGTTTAGATCTACAATCGATTAGAACAAAAGCAATGTAAGTATTTGTATTTTTTGCTATTTGCCCGAATGAAAAAATACTTATGTACATGTAACATACAATAAATATTAACTCATGCTACGACGCAACTAAGTGCATTTCAGGTCGCACAAGTTCTTAGTGCATAACATTATATTATCCCAAAACTCTATCTCGTCTGGTGCGGCACTTCTCTACGAATTTGACCAACAAGTTAGGTTCGTCAATGTACTTACATGTAACTTCGTACCCAATGCGGAGTACGCATGGCTTGACCGGAACATAATACTGTTTAACAGTCACTTTTTCGATAATTGATTCAGGTGTGACTTTGCGGAAATCCATTTCAAAACATTAAAAATATGTACAAATATTTAGTACTATGCCGCCAATCTAATCCTAATGAGTTAAGCCACGATGCATTTGGGCTGGGCTTGGGCGAAGATTAGATTTCATCAGACGGGACCTTTCTAGTTTTACGATTTAATGAGACATCATTCAATATTTGCTTTTCGGTCGTCATGATGAAATATACATCTATCTATGTGTGAGCGGTGTGCGCGAACTGTGTCTAACTCATTAGGAATAGATTGGTCGAATAGTACTAAATATTTGTCAAACTGTTTAAAAAAAATATTTAGCTACTAGCAGTTTAAGCTGTTACTAGATAGACTCCTAATTAAAACAACTATCTAGGTAATTAAAACAAATAGGTAGTTCATAGGTCTTCTTTAACCTATTAAAGCTATGATTTTTATCTTACAACAGATACTTCTCCATAGTCATCTTAATATTACTCTTCTGGTTTTCCGGCTTCGTTCGCCCTGAGTCATTGGTTCGGGCACTGATAAAGTCGAAACCAGCTTTAAGGGCTAATATACATCTTTTAGTATGGTGAAATATGCAGAGACCGAAGGAAAGGTATCTGTACCTACGTAATTTAATGAATATTACATTCATTTGAGAACTGAATATACAAAAATATGTATCTAAGCTAAGTTATGTATAAAAAAAAAATATTTATATTTTTTAAGTATTTACCGGAACATTATAGATAAAATAAATTGAAAAAGCGCGTGTCGGACTACGCACAGGATAGGCTTCGGAAGTCAGTAAAAGAAAGAATAAATATATATATAAATAACAAACAAACTATCATGCAAAACTTTATCACGACTTATAATGATCAAATTTTGAGCTTATAGTCAGTGAGCAAAGAATCTGATTATTAACAAAACTAGATCACCACTTATCGAAATCAAGTTTTTCACTAATAGTCATCGAGAAAAGGATCTCATTAACGTCTGACAGAATAACAGATGGACAGACGAACAAAACTAGATCACCACTTATCGAAATCAAGTTTTTCACTAATAGTCATCGAGAAAAGGATCTCATTAACGTCTGACAGAATAACAGATGGACAGACGAACAAAACTAGATCACCACTTATCGAAATCAAGTTTTTCACTAATAGTCATCGAGAAAGGGATCTCATTAACGTCTGACAAAATGACAGATGGACAGACGAACAAAACAAGGTTATCACTTATCGAGATCAAGTTTTGCACTAATAGTCAATAAGTAAAGGCTCTGATTAACGTCGACCAGAATAACAGACGGACGGTCAAAACATGATCACGACTTACCGCGTTCAAGTTTTTTTTTAATACTCAGTAAGCAATGGTTCTGATTAACGTCGGCCAAAATGACAGACGGACGGACAAAACTTAATCACGACTTATCGTGGTAAAGTTTTGCACTAATCAGTGAACAAAGGCTCTAATTAAGGTGAAACTATAATTGACCGAGCGAGCGTGAAGCGCGAGCGAGATTCTTCGTTTCAGCGTAGGCAATAATGCTTTCGTATGTATGTCTCAACCGATTCTCGTGAAATTTTGTGAGCAGGTTCTATAACTACCTATTTTTTTGCTGTTCAGTTTTCGGATTTTTTTCAAAATGGCGGAGATAGGAGGGTTGAAAGGTAAAAAACAGTTATATTTCAGTCATCTCGAAAAATATTCGCGAGGTCTACAGCTCACAGAGCCATTAGTGTTTTATTGATAGACTTCGTAGCCCTAAATATAATCGTCTTGTAACATTTCTAGGTACATGACATATCTAAACGAAGGAAGAGGTCCATACAAGGCAAGCTGCAATAAAAAATACATTTTCAAAGTCGACCTCTACGGGTTGAATAACTAATGCTCAATATTAACACAAAAATACCAGGCAAAATAAATGTAATATCTCCGTCTTGTTTAACAAAAGATGATATCACTATAACAGGAGCGGTCCCGCGGGTCGGCTAACCTCCAGTTACAAGGGTCATGACGTCATGGACATGGGTTTTACTCTGGTTGGTGTTGCTCGCATCCCGATACCTACCACCTATTTATCATGTCGTCTGCACGGTATTTATGTCTCACGTTTATGGTTTGTACCTCTACGTTTTGCGGTATTTTTAAAAACATAAATAACCCGTCCATTTTAAGTACCTTGCGTATGACCTTGAAGCGTTTGACGGCGTTCAAATCGCGATTGCTTATCAGAAAAATTCTGTATAAATAAATCTTCTGTACGTATGTTTGTAATTAAACTCCACCTAAACGGGTGGACCGATTTTGATGATTTTTTTTGTGTATGTTCAATTGGATTCGAGAATTGTTAAGATTTTCATTAAACTCGCGGACGAAGTTGCGAACGGGTCAGCTAGTAATTATGATATAAAAATGAACGATGTTGTTTTGTCGACGACATTACAAAATAAATAAGAATTCGTGTCATTCAGGTTGTATGTCAAATTTGATTGCTTACCAAAAATGTTATTAAAACCCTTTTAGAGGAATCCGGACATATGTTTTATACCAATTAAAACAAATTCGTAGTTTCGAAGAAGGGCACAAGAGAAACATATACTTGCGCAATGCCAGTCTTCTCTTCTTCTTCTAATTGTAAACTTTCGTTCATGGATCCACTTCAGTAAGCTGAGGTGGGTGAAGTTTCCTCTCCACTGACGCCATTCTGCTTGGGATTCTGTTTGATAGCAGGCCTTCCCAGGTAACCTCTCGACCATGGCGACAGCGCAGGAAATATCAGTCTATACATTTACAAAAAATAATTACAGAAATGTACAGAATAATCTATATATATATATACATATATAAGTGATGTTACAAACACGACTGTACATACATATATATATATATATATAAGTTAATAACTATATTCATTTCAAGTTTCGCGGTTAAGCGGTTAAGCGGTCAAGAACCGCTAGACCGATTTGGATGAAACTTAAAATGAATATAGTTATTAACTTGGATAAAGAAACTAGGATCTGATGATGGAATCCCAGAGAAATCGTGGGGTACTTTCGAAAATCGTAGTGGCGACTAGTGCGTTTATTTATTTTTTATTAAAGTATTTTAAAGCACTACTATTTAATGAAGGTCTGGAGTCTATCTGATGATGGAGCCGAAAAACAGTCGAGGGAACTCCTTAACGATTTACAGCAATTACCTGGTGTTTGGGCTTGATTTATTTGTATTGATGAGAACTGTACACCTAGATGGGTTGTGACTGTCATTAGGGGTCTCATGATGAAGACGAAGGACAGTCAAGGGAACTCCTCAACGTTTTACAGTAGCTGTCTTGTGTATATACATGAAGTCGGTTCTCTTTTTAGCTTTTAAAATGTAATTATTATCCCAGAGAAACAATGGAAACGGGAACCGTAACTTTCTTAATATTTTTAAACATTACAATAATTTGAATAGCTAACTATTTTTTTATAGCGGAATTAGAGTACTTTAATATTTTTTTGTGAAGTTGTAACCGCCCAATGAAGTGGGCACGGGTCAGCTAGTATATAAAATACCAATATAATAAAATACCTAAATGTCAAATTGTTGTGCTATTTAACCATTTAAAACGATCTATAGATAGCTCAACTGGTATAGACCATTTCCAGAGGGCAGCGTCCCTAAGACACTGACGGCATTGTCACGTTGAATGGCATTGTTAATACGCTGGTTAGATAGGAGCCAGCGCTTGGGTCACGCGATGTTATTACCAGACGCCGTGAAATAATTTTCACAACACGATGTCCATGTTCTCAACGGAACCAGTGTACTAACTTAGTAAAATATGGGCATTTGAAATGATAATTATATATAGATGTGACGCTGTCTAATCCTTTAGGTATCTTAAAGATGTGAGCACATGTCTTCTACGCCTGGGGATTACAGAAATGAGCGTGAGCGTGCGTGACTCACAACGACTGTTCATTGAATATTTGCTGCTCTGCTTTGAGTCTGCTAGGCAGGTAGGTAACTACTATCTCTTCATAGCTTGGGGACTGGCGTTGCGTTCTTTACGTTGTGGGTCAGGCGTGGCTATGACAAAAGCGAATCAGGTTTTGATAATTTATCGTCACCACCATTAGTCATAATATTCAAAGCCCGGTTAACATTTTTAGCAACTAAACTATGAAAATAAATAACACAATGCAATGGACAATGCACACAACACTATCTAGCCCAAACTAAGCATAGCTTGTAGTTTTGTAACCAGATGGCTGATAGAATATTTATATATTTTTAAATACATACTTATGGTAATTTCTAACACCTAGATACAGAACATACACCTATCACACAAATGGTTATCCTGGGAGGAAATCGATTCCTCTAATCAAACTTATCTACCTATCACTTTCGGGACGAAATGGAGTGTTTTAAGAATTCCGAAGTCTGAATAAAACCCTTAGAGTTTCGTTATGTCCGTCTGTCTATCTGCCCATAATCAGAGCTCTTGCTTTTGAACGGTAATAAGTATTAATGGCCCGTACATTTTTTTATGATCTCTACTACATGTAGACTTTTTTAACTATCTCATCGTGTGAAGTAATTTCAAAGAGTGCCTTCATCGAAAGAATAATAAGTGACTAAAAACCGTGATTTTTAAAATTTATTATATTTAATATTAAATTATATTATTTAATTATATTAAAATAAAAAAATATTATAAATAATATATAATAAAATATATAGCATAAAATATATAAATATACTCACGAAAGTTTTGAGAGTGAAAAAGGTAATAAATAATGCTGGACATTTCACAAATGTCCAGCATCTAGCCCCAAAGTAAGCAGACCTTGTGTTATGGGAACCACGATTATATACCTTTTTTTGTAAATACACACATATTAAAAATGTAAAAAACATTGTATGTTAAGTAAGTACCTGCTACACAAATACACGAATACAAAAGCGCTAGGACCAGGACGAGTTTCTTGCCAATTCTTCTCGGGCTAGGGTTAGGAGGAATTGGCACCTAAATTCATCTAGTAAGTAAGACGTTTCAATACGATCCTTGTGATCTGAATAAAATATCTATTGACTTTGACTTGACTTAGACATGCAATTTTAGGAACAAGTTCTTACTCCTAAACACGTATTAATTTACTTGTAACTTAGGTACATACAAACAGTACCTACAAATACGATAAATTGGCCAAGCTAATGTTATCACGCACAGTGAAAACTTCCAAAATCAATAAGGATAAGAACGATTAGTATTCAGGTCCAAAACCAATTAAAAAGCAAGCCAAAAAATTTTCTTTATATATTTTTCGAATTTTACACTCCAGGCTGTTACTTAAAATCTAGTAAAACCTTACTTACCGCCGTGGTGGTTCCGGCATAGAATTTGACCCCTCCATCTCCTCCCGTGGATGTCGTAAACAAAGTGACAAAGGGAACACACCGGGGGCAAAACCCTGGCAAAACCCCCAAAATGACAGACACAAACAGAAGACGGCCCCCAGTTCCCGGCAGTTCCGCTATTCCTGGCATAGGTGGTGGCCACGTTAACGGCGGAACAGGGGGTGCGAAGAATCTCCGGCAGAGGTCATGCTACCAATCCCAACGACCCCTGGCCCTGGCAACATACAACGCACGCACGCAGAAGGTGATAGAGCTGGAAGAAGTAGTAAAAAAGTTGCACTGGGATATTATAGGGTTATCAAAAGTCCGAAGAGAGGGAGAGAACACGATAACCCAAAATTCCGGCAACTTATTCTACTACCGGGAGGGCGATCAACTATCTCAGCATGGTGTCGGATTTCTTGTCCACAAATCCCTCGTTAACAACATTGTAAAGATCGAAAGCGTGTCGAGCAGGGTGGTATACCTTATACTCAGAATAACCAAACGGTATTCGCTTAAGGTCATACAGGTGTACGCACCTCACTCAAAACGTTCAGACGATGAAGTGGAGTCTATGTATGATGACATTTCAAATGCCATACAAGCCTCGAAAACACACTTTACAGTTGTGGTGGACTTCTGTGGGGTGGCGGCTAGGTGTGAGGAACGGCGATGAACTGAGAGTGGGGCAATTTGGATTTGGACAGTGGAACCAACGGGGTCAGTGAGATGAACTCCTTTTTCAAGAAGCAGTCGTCCAGAAAATGGACATGGCTTCACCCTGGTGGACACAAACGCGAGATAGATTTTATCATGACAACAAAAAAGCAAATATTTAATGATGTCTCAGTGATCAACAGGGTCAAAACCGGCAGTGATCACCGAATGGTTAGAGGCTCATTAAATCTTAACGTAAAGCTTGAAAGGTCCCGTATGATGAAATCTACTCTTCTCCCAAGTACTGCCCAAATCCAAAACCCCGAGAGCTTGCAGTTGGAATTCCAAGATCGCTTCCAATGCCTTGCCGAATGCGGATGAATTAAATAACGGGCTGGTGGAAATTGTCCATGCTGTTGGCTCAAAGTTTTGTAAGACCCAGCGCAAACGTAGAAACCAAAAACTCTCTGGGCACACTCTAAAACTCATGGCAGAACGTAGCGAAATGAAACTGCAGTCTTTAGTGGACATGTCGAAATACAGCACGCTCAATAAACAGATCTCTAAGTCTATGCGATGCGATTGCGTCTCTTTAATACCTATAGTATAAAGAACGCAATAGAGCGCAATCAAGGTTCCAAAGTGTTCGCGAGAGATCTGTCTATTGGGCAAAGCATGTTGACGAAGCTGAAGACCGACAGTGGCAGTGTCGTTTCCTCCTCATCGCAAAGTCCTGCTACAAGCACAACTAGCGATGCAAGAGCCCGCTTAACACGACACTATACTGAAGACATTCCGGACGTCAGCATATACGAGATCCGAACGGCTCTCAAGCAGCTTAAGAACAACAAGGCACCGGGGGAAGACGGAATAACGACAGAGCTTCTGAGAGCGGGTGGATCACTGGTACTTAAGGTCCTCCAGAAGCTGTTCAACTCCGTCATCCTCGAGGGAACTACGCCAGAGGCGTGGAACAGGAGCTTGGTGGTACTGTTCTTTAAGAAAGGGGATAACACCCTCTTAAAGAATTACAGGCCCATCTCGCTGTTGAGCCATGTCTATAAGCTGTTTTCGAGAGTAGTTCCAAATCGTCTCGCTCGTAGAATTGACGACTTCCAGCCACCCGAACAAGCCGGGTTCAGAAAAGGCTTAAACACCATAGACCACATCCATACGCTCTGGCAGGTTATACAGAAGACCGAAGAATATAACCAGCCACTTTGTTTAGCGTTTGTGGACTATGAGAAAGCCTTTGATTCTGTAGAAACCTGGGCAGTGTTGCGGTCACTCCAGTGGTCCCAAATCAACTATCGGTATATCGAAGTGTTGAAATGTCTGTACAGTAACGCCACCATGTCTATCCGACTCCAGGACCAGAGTACGAATCCAATCCCATTGCATAAAGGGGTGAGACAGGGAGATGTTATTTCTCCGAAACTGTTCACTTCTGCATTGGAGGATGTTTTCAAGCTCTTGTACTGGCATAGATATGGTATCAACATCAACGGCGAACGCATCATTCACCTTCGATTTGCCGACGATATAGTCATCATGGCAGAATCGCTGGAAGACCTTGGCGCAATGCTCAGCGATCTCAATATCACCTTTAAACAAGTGGGTCTTAAAATGAACATAAGCAAGACAAAAATCATGTCAAATGCTCATGTTGCACCCGTACCGGCACATGTTGGGAGCGATATAATCGAAGTTGTAGACCATTATGTCAATTTGGGTCAGACGATTCAACTAGGCAAGTCCAACTTCGACAAAGAGATCAGCCGACGAATCCAACTCGGATGGGCAGCGTTCGGGAAATTAAGGCACATCTTCTCGTCACAGATACCGCAGAGCCTCAAGACGAAAGTCTACAATCAGTGAGTGTTGCCAGTGATGACATATGAAACTGAGACTTGGTCGTTGACTATTGGCCTTATACATAAGCTCAGAGTCGCGCAACGTGCAATGGAGAGAACTATTTTGGGTGTTTCACTACGTGATAAAATCCGCAACGAGGAAATCCGTGGAAGAACCAAAGTCGCGGACGTAGCGCTCAAAATTTGCAAGTTGAAATGGCAATGGGCAGGCCATATAGCTCGCAGAACTGATAACCGATGGGGAATAAGTTCTCGAATGGACCAAGGACAGGAAAACGAAGCGTAGGACGACCCCCCACCCAATGGAATGACGACATTGTAAAGATCGCAGGAATTCGGTGGATGGAGAGGGCTCAAAATCATTCTTCCTGGAAATCTATTGGGGAGGCCTATGTCCAGCAGTGGACTTCATAAAGGCTGATATGATGATGATGAAAGCCTTACTAGCCGTGATAAATTATCTTGTAAATTAACAACTTTTAGCCATTTAGCCGGTAGGGTGCCACTTCAAAGCTTTATACTCATTAAATGAATATCTGTATCGCAAAACTGTTTGAGAAAACTCCCAGTATCTATAAATTACCTATCCAAAAATATGCCACATGATATTTTTTTTTTTGTTTTTTTTTAATAACTTTGTAGGCGTAATACGTATTTTCGTACAAAATTTCTAATCGATAAAACTTATAGTCTGCGACCAAGAGCAAGTTTAACGGAAAACAGAGCTCCAAGACCCGATAACAACATCCTGCATGTAAACATAGTATGCGACCAGAAACTAGAGCTCCTGGGCCCATCACACTATGAAAACCAACATAAGGTGATCCCTCAAACACTACTCAATACATACAAAACGGGGGTCACATTAGACTGGAAATGTAATGTGTCTGAATCGGTAATAAACATCTACTAGGACAGACAGACATACAGACAAACGGAAATAGCGAAACTATAAGGGCTCCTTGTTGGCTACAGAACCCTAAAAAGGCTAAGTAAATCGAAAAGATAGAGAGCATGTCAGCCAAGTTTTTATAAAGCTAATCCAAGAGCTGGGTGTAGTTAATCTCTATACTTTCATATCATCAAAAAAGTGAGAGTACTGGTACTCTAGTGGTAGGTAGTGGCCTCGCTTTCCGATCGTGTTTTAGAATCCGGTCGAGCATCAATAGATTTTTCTGCTGTCTGTATGAAAAATATTTGTGCTATACCAGTTGGTACTTTCAAATGGTTATAAGCAAACCAATAGTGAGGAAATCACTATTTCATGACAGCAGGAAACTAGCATAAAACCCATAAGATTCGAAGACATATTCTAAGTGTACGTAAGCCTCTGGACGCATTTTAATCCGTTATCGTTAATAAATTTGTATTCAATACAATCAAAAGGACCATTTTGAATCATCTTCTTATATACTAGGTGCATGTAGGTTCCGGTTCCTACTCCCCATTTCAAGAAGAATCCGGCAAGTAACTCGTCTGGTCTTAACGCATTTTTGTATGATCCTTGCTAACTTTGTTACGGATGTCGAATCGAGTTGGAGCAGATTCGTCCCAAGCTTTTTTTGCCATTTAAATATAATATATATTTAACCGACTATAAAAAAAAGAGGAGGTTCTCAATTCGTCAGAATCTTTTTTTAAAGTAAAAACTTCTTTTAGCGCGGTACGCATATTTTTAGATGAAGTAAAACCTCTGGATTCGCGACACCATTACCATCTGGGGCTAGACGCAGCCGGCTGCCGGCCTCGCCCCATTTGATTATAAACCTTAATTCACATGTTTACAGTCTACTTTTGTATGGAGAAATTTACTGAGTTAGGTTCTTTGATATAGACGCAGCCGGCTACCGCGCTCGCCCCATTTGATTATAAACCTTAATTCACATGTTTACAATCTACTTTTGTATGGAGAAGTTTACTGAGTTAGGTTCTTTGATATATTATCTACATTCTGAACAAAAAATATTGCATCATCTGTGTTCGTTCAGTATTTGATTGGCAGTCGCCATAATTACTGATTTTGAAGTAATTTATTACTAAACTCTAACGCGCCAAAATAAGTTTTCACTTCTGTCGGCACTCCCGGAGTGCAAACCGCCCGGAGTCCCGGGCGTCTTTGTGATTACTCAAAGACGCCTAGACCGATTTCAAAAATTCTGTTTTTTTTTCATTTTTCTTTTTTTTTCTGTTATACTTCTCAGGTGGTCCGTCCATTTAAATTTTATCGAAATTGGTTGAGCGGTTTTTTAAATTTTAACAAAATTCAAAAAAATTATACATCGATGATATTTTCGTCGCGTGCAGTGCAGAGCAGTGCGTTTAGTTGGTCTACCCATATTATACATGTGACATATTACACACATAATTTTTTTTTACATTTACATAATAAATAAACTATACAAGATACATGTACTTTCCACCAAAAATTTCAAAATAAAATAATTTTAAGGGCTTAAATTGTATCCAATGAAGTAGGTTTTCTTTTTAGTTTTAAAAACGTAATTATATAACATGCTGTATGTTATAAGATTTTGCTTAATTACGTTCTTAGAATTGCTAATCAACAAATCTGCACGTCGCTTGGGACCTTGAAAGTGACAGGGTAAGAAGAAAAATAAAAAAATGATGTCCAAGTCCGCTGGTCTAGCAGCGTCATCCTCAAGGGCATTGGTGCCACAGAAATGGAATCATCGTGCAAATGTAGATGCTTTCAAATCCCCAGCACTTCGCGGCAGCTGTGGTTTCTTTTCTTCTTTCCGGAGGTACGGAGTATTTTATTCATCCATTAGGGTAAGGAACAAGTAGAATAAGTACAAAGCTAACTAATTGTACAATAATATCACAAAATGTGTGTATGATTGGAACTGATCTTGGGGACTTAATAGGTATGTCACCTAAAGGTGGTTTCAGACGAGCTTTTTTTAACCTTTACCTTGTATCAGCTTACGCGCTAACACGCGAGTCACATTTTGCGCTACAAAAAACCAAACGCAGAAACACGCGCTTACTCCAGCGACTTAGCTTGAAACGCAATATGGATAACGATTAAGAAACATTTTGGTGGGTCGCTTTTATACGAGCATTAAAGCGCGACAACGCTTGTACAAGTTGCGTGGCTGGCAAAAAGTACGCATAAGCGCTTCTATAACACAAGCTTATCGCGCCGAAAAACGCTAATCTGAAAAGGGTTAAATGAAAATTTAGGATCCGTTTCCGAGATTCTAATTGGCAGACTCCTCTTTGAAGATGTCGCAGGGGTATAGACAGAGGCTCGTCCAAACATTATAGTACCTGGATGACCGAGCTTTGCTCGATATAAAACACTAATTAAACGATGTTTTCTAAAAATGAAACCTAGCTAGATCGATTTATCGCCCCCGAAACCCACAGCATACTAAATTTAATGAAAATCGTAGGAGCCGTTTCCGAGATTCCTGTTTATATATATAAGAATCGCTCGTTTATATGTATACACATGCACACATTTTGCACAGACGTTAGTGTATTCCGTACGTGACAGATTGCAAACACATCACCACTAATTGGAATACTAACCGTCGACACACAACATTGAATTCGGTTCTGGGGTGTGTCCGTATCATTTTCAGGGTTTGAAAGCACGTCCTTAAAATAGGAAAATAGGAAGAAAGTAACCTATGGTACGTTTTATAAATATTCATAATTATTCGTAAACCTATCAAATCACCCAGCTTATAAAATACTTTGCATCATACAGCAAAGTAGGTAGATACCAGCATAAATTATGAAATTGCTCAGCTTTTAGCAGAAGACGGGCCGTCAAAGGAGGAATTCAGGCATTAATACGCGCCAGACTTAAAGTTTTATCCCCTGTACCCCTAACACCAGTGCAAATCAGCATGCGAGGTATGAACCCAGTAGACATAAATGTCCACGTTCCAGAGTAGATAAAATCTTAATCGAAATCAATTGGTTACGAAAAGTATTGCCACAAAATTTTTTTTCTCGGAAGAAAAAAAATATCAGTCTAGTGCGAAAGTATCTAAACTTTTATATCAATATTTTCTGTTTTTGTTGTCGTGATTGTTATTTTTATACCTTCGTTGTTTTTATAACTAGAATTATTTGTACAACAATTTGTAAGGCACTCTAATGTTAAGTTTTTTGATTTTTTCTCTGTAAGTGAATATCTTAATTCTTGTAAGAAAAATAAACATCTTCAACCACAAAGTAGCGCTTGAAAGGACACCTTACTTATTTCTTTCATCATCCCGGTTCTTTTACCATCGGTTACCTTTACTAATATTACTCTAATTATAGCGCGATAAATTACTCGTATGAACGATATTTTTTTTATATATTAGTACAATTTTGTGATTTTCAGTTTTTTTCTTCACTTGTGCTGAAACACCTTCAAATTTTCATGATTCAAAGTTAATGAAAGTACCCCATAGGTTTTGATCAATTGGCGAGTATTAAAATATGCGGAAATAAATAACCTTATTTTTTGGATTCGTGAAATAGAATCTTGATTTTTTTACAGCTTCAAGAGACCGCAGACCTCAGTATTTGATACATTACCTCCTCATATTCCTGAGAAAAAAGAGTCTGGACATACAGACCATACAGACGGATTAGGATGTGATCCTATAATGGTTCCGTTATTCCTATTGTGGTACAGAAACCAAAAAACGTTTCTTTTTCATAAATTACATATCTAATTTTAATTAGAGACATTTATATACAGAAATCTACAGAATAATGTACAAGTAGTATAAAACATAAAGTTAAACAATTGAACTATTTAAGGCCAATTTAATTCGATCTTTATTTGTTTATGGTTATCTGTCCGCTTGCAGCCTTTCACACTGCTGATGTCACTTAAATTACCACAGGTGTGATAGGTATTAAAAAAAATGGCGTCGGTTATTACCAACAAAAAAGTTAAATTTTATAATATACTTACGTAAATCCTTTCTCATTGCAGGACTAAAGAAGGATCTTAAGGCGTAGTAGGATGTAATGTAGAAAAAAAAACCATATAAAATATTCGAAATCTACATTACGAGAAAAAAGAACATGGCGGGAAAAACAACTTCTAATTTAAAAAAATTGAAATTTAAAATTAATAATTGCGTCTTTTTATGCTCTATGAACGGCATAATGACTCCCATATGCTTGTTTATTAGCACAGACTAAACATCTGATCATTCTACCAACAAATCAAATCGATATTTACCCGAAAAGTTTATAGGAAATGACGTAGGCAAATCCGTATAACGAACCGTTCACCTCACCATTTAATTTCAATTTTCTCTTGATATTATAGTATTTTATATCAATGGAAGCGTCACGCGGTGTTCTATTCATAGATAACTAGTGCCTGTAACACGTAATTTAAATAAATATATATCATGTGTATTCTCTGACATTCGCTCAGGCCCTTCAACGAGTCTACGAAACATTTATATTTTTTACGCGTTGCCAGATCTGGCCCTTCAACGAGCCTACGGGTTAAAAATTGCATTAGATATGCCATATAGCTTAACTTCTGCTAACACGCGAGACCCTGTCCTTGTCCCTGTCCCTGTCGAGACGAGTCTAAAAAAAAGTTAAGTAAACGAGCAAATGGTTAATTCCACAAGTACGTGTACCTACTCGATAGCAATGACAGAAAAACTGGTGCATATAGTACAGAGCCTTTTTTAGTTCAAGATTTTTAACACGAAATATAACGATTTAAAATTTTGAAAACCCTAACTCAATATAATACTACTATTATGATGATGATGATATTACTGATGATCTCTGTGGTACATTGAGCGAAAGCCCGCCTGAGACGAAAAAGGTTGCTGGTTTGATTCCCGTCACGGGATAAATGTTTGTATGATCTGCAAATATTTGTCTCGGGTCTGGGTGTTTTCTATGTATAATACGTGTTATTACAAAACAAACGTATTTAAGTCATGTAGGTAACCACTGTTCTATTCAAATTCAATTAATTTATTCATAAAATAATTTACAGTGTATTTGAATGTATTACACAATAAACTTAAATTAAACATGATTAAAACAATTAATAATAAAAAACACAAAAATATTAATGTTATAAATAATACCTAATCCCTACTAATATTATAAATGCGAAAGTAACTCTGTATGTCTGTCTGTCTGTCACGTTTCCACGCCTAAACCGCTGAACCGATATTGATGAATTTTGGTATAGAGATAGATGAGACCTTGGAGAAGGACATAGGCT
The DNA here is from genome assembly GCA_948098915.1 of Lampropteryx suffumata. NCBI lineage: Eukaryota > Metazoa > Arthropoda > Insecta > Lepidoptera > Geometridae > Lampropteryx > Lampropteryx suffumata. The sequence goes on along the minus strand of OX402565.1, from coordinate 12,637,338 downwards.
ACTTTTATGTAGGTACCACGCGTGCGAAGCCGAGGGCAGCATCTAGTGTTATATAATTCATTGTCAATCCATACGATTTTTTGAAACGGGGTTTTTATACCGTGGAACTCTAGCCACGGTATAAAAACCCCGTTCAGGAAGAGCTCTTAAGCAAAGTTTTTAACCGACTTCAAAAGAAGGAGGTGTGCAATTCGTCGGAATCTTTTTTTTTATGTATGTTCACCGATTACTCAAAAACGCCTGAGACGATTTGAAAAATTATTTTTTTATTTGAAAGGTTTACTTCCCATACTTCCCATGGGATCACTACTTAAATTTTATCAAAATCGGTCGAGCGGTTTTTAAAAAATCAAGAAAATCCTATAATTGTTTGTATGATCTGCAAGTATTTGTCTAGGGTCTGGGTGTTTCTATGTAATATAGGTTGGGGAAAAAGTTTCTTCGCATGTTAACCTGACACTGCCTAAAAAATTCTGAAGAGACCCAAACAGGTGGAAATCTGAAGGTGTAAGGTCAGGACTATACGGCGGATGCATTAACACCTCCCAGCCAAATTCTCTTAATTTTTGCTGAGTGGCTAAAGATGTGAGAGGTCTAGCGTTATCATGATGAAAAACCTTCTGTTGATTAATTCCGGCCGCTTTCTCTCAACTTCTTGCTTTAATCTCATCAGTTGTTCGCAGTAAAGTTCAGAATCGATGGTCCTGCCTGGTGGTAACAGGCAGGATGAATAAACCCTGCCAATCCCACCAAACACACGGCATCACCTTGTTGCGAGTTAACCCGGGTTTCGCCACAGTCTGTGAAGCCTGACCGGCCTTTGACCACGACCTTTTTCGCACGTTCTTGTCGTACGTGATCCACTTTTCATCACCAGTTATCAGCTTCTTCAAAAATGGTTCGGTTTCATTAAGTCGTAATAAAGAATTACAAATGAGTACACGGTTCATTAGGTTTCTTTCAGTGAGCTCGTGAGGTATCCAAATATCGAGCTTTTTTGTGTACCCAGTTTTTTTCAAATGCGCTAAAACTGTTTTGTGGTCAATTCCCAGTTTTTCAGCTACGTCGTAACTACTGATATGCCGATCTTGCTCCACTTTTTCAAAAATGGCATCCATTTTATCCGTAATAGGTCGACCAGAGCGACGTGCATCTTTGACATCAAAATTTCCGGATTGAAAACGCTTAAACCAAATTTGTGCTACTCTCACAGACTCTCTCTTTTTCGAGGCTTGCGTTGCATTTTTACCTTTTTGTAGTAACATTTTAAAATGTATCGAATTTCTTCATTAGATTCACTCATCTTGACAGTACGAAAAACAAATAAAAATCACACGTTTTCCTAATTTGAATTTAGAATTATGTTCTTTAAAATTTGAACTTTTAATGATACCAAAACCAGCCAGATACAAATAGTATAGCCAAAGAGATTTTGTTACAAGTTCATACATTTTTTTTTTTTTTGACTTTTTCCCCAACTTAATATAATATTTATGTATTTACAAAATGCTTATGCTTTAGGGCCAGATGATGCTGTGTGAAATGTCTGGTATTATTATTATTATTATTATTATTAAAATATATATAAATATATATATATATATTTATATCGATGATATTTTCGTTTAATCTGATACCTCGCTATCTCATTGGAGCAGTGCATTTAGTTGGCCTACTCATATTATATACATGATAAATATATCTACTTTCCACTAGACATGTATGTAAGTTGGTTGTCTTTTTAATTTTCAAAACGTAATTTTAAATATACCTGGTTTAATTATATTTGTATATCTGTATAATACTTCTAATATAAAGAACGCAATAGAGCGCAACTAAGGCTCTAAGGTGTTCGCGAGAGATCTGTCTATTGGGAAAGGCCTGTTGACGAAGCTAAAGACCGATAGTGGCAGGGTCGTTTCCTCAAAGCCAGAGGTTTTACGAGAGCTCGAGAAGTTCTATGGACAACTGTACACTTCATCGCAAAGCCCTGCTACAAGCACGACTAGCGATGCAAGAGCCCGCCTAACCCGACACTATACTGAAGACATTCCGGACGTCAGCCTATACGAGATCCGAATGGCTCTCAAGCACCTTAAGAATAACATGGCACCGGGGGAAGACGGAATAACGACAGAGCTTCTGAGAGCGGGTGGATCACTGCTGAAGCAGAAGCTCCAGAAGCTGTTCAACTCCGTCATCCTCGAGGGAACTACGCCAGAGGCGTGGAACAGGAGCGTGGTGGTACTGTTCTTTAAGAAAGGGGTTAACACCCTCTTAAAGAAGTACAGGCCCATCTCACTGTTGAGCCATGTCTATAAGCTGTTTTCGAGAGTAGTAACTAATCGTCTCGCTCGTAGGTTTAACGACTTTCAGCCTCCCGAATAAGCCGGGTTCCGAAAAGGCTTTAGCACCATAGACCACATCCATACGCTCCGGCAGGTTATACAGAAGACCGAAGAGTGCAAAGTAAACAAAGTGGCCGGTTATAACCGGTCACTTTGTTTAGCGTTTGTGGACTATGATTCTGTCGAAACCTGGGCAGTGTTGCGGTCACTCCAGCGGTGCCAAATCGACTATCGGCATATCGAAGTGTTGAAATGTCTGTACAGTAACGCCATCATGTCTATCCGACTCCAGGACCAGAGCACGAATCCAATCCCATTGCATAAAGGGGTGAGACAGGGAGATGTTATTTCTCCGAAACTGTTCACTTCTGCATTGGAGGATGTTTTCAAGCTCTTGTACTGGCATAGATATGGTATCAACATCAACGGCGAACGCATCACTCACCTTCGATTTGCCGACGATATAGTCATCATGGCAAAACCGCTGGAAGACCTTGGCGCAATGCTCAGCGATCTCAATATCGTCTCTAAACAAATGGGTCTTAAAATGAACATAAGCAAGACAAAAATCATGTCAAATGCTCATGTAGCGGTACATGTTGAGAGCGATATAATCGAAATTGTAGACCATTATGGCTATTTGTGTCAGACGATTCAACTAGGCAAGTCCAACTTCGACAAAGAGGTCAGCCGACGAATCCAACAGATGGGCAGCGTTCGGGAAATTACGGTACATCTTCTCGTCACAGATACCGCAGAGCCTCAAGACGAAAGACTTTAATCAGTGCGTGTTGCCAGTGATGACATATGGAACTGAGACTTGGTCGCTATCTATTGGCCTCATACACAAGCTTTGAGTCGCGCAACGAGCTATGGAGAGAGCTATGTTGGGTGTTTCACTACGTGATAAAATCCGCAACGAGGAAATCCGTAGAAGAACCAAAGTCACCGACATAGCACTCAAAATTTGCAAGTTGAAGTGGCAATGGGCAGGCCATATAGCTCGCAGAACTTATAACCGTTGGGGAGTAAAAGTTCTCGAATGGCGACCAAGGACAGGAAAACGAAGCGTAGGACGACCCACCCGATGGACTGACGACATTGTAAAGATCGCAGGAAGTCGGTGGACGGACAGGGCTCAAAATCGTTCTTCCTGGAATTCAATTGGGGAGGCCTATGTCCAGCTGTGGACTTCCTAAAGGCTGGTATGATGATGATGAATTATATTTAAACCAAGTATATTAATCTAATAGTTCAGCTTATTTTGGGGCTAAAAAAGATGCTGTGTGAAATATACAGCATTATTCATCCGTTATTTATGTTCTAGGGCATAGAAGCTTTAATACGTGCGAAAGACATCGATTTAGAGGATTACGGCCATTATTCTCGCTGCATTTGTTGACGCAGCGGTAGCCTGTTCATGTTAGTTGGCACGTGTGAAAGCCTTGATCGTGTTTGCTTTTAACCTTCGTAAACTCGAATATTTCAGCCCTCTCTTACATCAACCTGCATATCTGTTACGTATTGTCAGAACCCTGCTTTAAATAAAAGGACCTAAATAAACAGTATCTGGAAAATTTAGTAAAGCTATAGCAGCTGTGAAACGGCAAACGTTATACTACTTACATAGTTTTATGTATTACTATCGATCCGCACCAGTTTCATACGGGTTACATTATTAAAATTTTCGTAGGGATCTCAAACATTTTTGAAAATAAAATACCTAAAATATTTATTTTATTTATAATAAAATAAATATGGTCAAATAAAACAAATAGCGCGCACATCCTCGGCTTCCTGTATTAACACACTTCCGTTCCTTTTCACAAAATCACTCCCCCAGATTGCAGGAAAGCGAGTGGAGGATGTTACACGTCAAAAATCAAATCTTTTCTTTATAACAACTTATAGCAGGAAGGCTGGATACTGACTGCATCTTCATGAAGCACTGCACAGAGGTGCACCATTCGCACCGGTGATGTAATGATGTGGTGCATGCAGTCTATATTTTAACTTTTTTGTTTTATTTATGTTCTCTATGTTTTAAATTATTATTATGATATATATGGCTCAATTTGTACATATACTTATGAAGGCTGAAATAAATGAAATTGAATTGAATTGAATTGAATAACATTTAGATATATAAACACAAATGTAACAAAAACATTGTTTGCATATTGCTCCATGTAAATACCCTCATCCAATATAATTTTGTCATATAATTTACTGCCATAGTATGACGGTTGCCGCTGCTTAGGAATTCAAAGTTTTAGTAAACTTTGCCTGAAACTAGGGGCGACGGAAGCATCCCAAACCTATAGAAGAGATAGGACACGTTGGAAAATAAACGAGTTTTTGGTTCGACATACGGTGCAGGAAAACATCATGTGGAAACTGGCTGAAACTAAATCTTTAAAACTTTACGCAGTTTATTAACACGTAGGTTAAGTCATCACCATGTCCTCTTTTGACCAACCATACCCTGCTTTGCCTACTAGTGACATCTATTTTTTTTTCTTTTCTACCTACAATGCATCTGCCTTGTTGACAATTTTACCAGTGTTAAGTGATTGTCTGGTTATAAAGTCTTAGTTGATCGTCATTTGACTATTCTAAACGTCACCGCAGAATGGCCGTCTAAGACTTTCTCGGAATTCCTCGTCGTTCAAATCAAATTGCAACATAATACACATATAATTTCATACAAATGTTATGAAGTCGTAATTTATAATTAAAAATTCCGCTTAGATTACTGAATAAAACATGCAATAGCAAGAGAATTAATAATGAATTTAGAAGTGCGATTAAGTGCTATTCAAAGTGCTATGAATGAAATGAATGAATGAAATAAAACTACATTTTATTAATGATGTCAATATTGTGTGTCATTTCAAATGACACACAAGCTCACAATCTCACAATCTTCTTCTATTATTTGTAGTTTTGAAATAAAACTACATTTTATTAATGATTTCAATATTGTGTGTCATTTCAAATGACACACAATCTTGACATCATTAATAAAATGTAGGCTTAAATCAATCATGGTCAAGGTGTTTAGAATCTTGTCACGAAGGTATGGTCATTGGTGAGTATTTGTCTAAAATTAATGAGCTTGCATCTGCACTTGCACTTGTATTTAGTTTTTCTTTAATGTTGTAAATATGATATTTTATAAAAACATATACACCGGAGACGAATACCTGCAGATCATAAATTAAATTAAAAATTTGGAACGGCGGGAATCGAACCTGCAACCTTCTGCGTTTCAGCTGGGGCCCACTCAGCCCTCTGTGGTCGTCAATTAAACCAATAACAAAAATGCAATGATCCAGGCCGCATTTAAATACTTTAACATAAACACATTCATTTCATACAATTCTAACAAAAATTTGAGCACAAAAATATTATTTTCCATCACATCAACAGGAAAACGCGCGGCTCCTAATTTGTGTAACATATGGCGAGCCTACAACCTTCGCAAATGGAATTATATTTGTAAATCGTAAAAATTCAAAACATCATGACTCATCCACTGAATTATTTATAAACATTTTTGTAATATGGCAAATATTAGGATTCCTTTTCGATAAATAAATTGTGACCGTTGACCGTTTGTCCCGACTCTACGTCCCTGGGGAGAGGACGATTTTCCGCATATTTTTTAGCAAATTACAATGTCCCCAGAACAATAAAATTCTTATGACGACACGTGGAAAAATTAAAAAGTTTGAACTGTTCGTTTGCACGTGATTAAATTTTTTATCGCCACACGAGAATTTTGGTTATTATCTCTTGCGAGCAGCTGCGAGTTGAAATTATGCTGAGTTTTTACGGACGGAACCTACAAGGTTTTGGTTCTGGTAAACATGAGCTTAATCAAAAAACATCTCTTCCCTTCGATTCTATGGGATGTTAGTCAAACTGTGTATGATAGCGCAACAAAGGTTCAAGATTCAAGACATTTTATGTATTCGTATTTGCATAAATAAGTGTAGGTACACAAAGTCATAAATAACTTTGTATTTTGTATCTTGTAAAAAAAATTGTGGCTTTTTGACAGAACTTTTTACACTGTTAACGAATTTCTTGGAAACTAGATTATTAATGCTTAAATATAATACTAGAAAGTTTAATTTAATATAACGATTTTCAAAACATTAAAATTTGCATGCCAATGTTATTTTCTGAAATATGTGAACTTTCTGTATGACTCAATATCTGTTACCATATTTCTTGCAAATATTCTTTCTATTTCTATTTCCTAAGTTGCAAATAACAACTTTTTTTTACCATGTCACAAAAATTTGTATACAACATATTTTTACATGTTGTTTAAGAATGAAGTTTGAATTATTTGAACTCTTAACCTTAAAATCCGTAAACCCTATATATATTAGATGTCAGCGGACAGTACCTACTCTACGATTTAGGGTCGCATTTCAAAATTAAACTCAAACGCAGGTCGAGAGTTTGTACTGGATTATGGCTTGCAGCCGCTCGGGGCTCGGTCGGCCGGGCACTAAGCACTCGACTCTCGGCTTGCGCGCGCGCCACTTGCCTACCAACCTTGCTTAATATTAATATCCGTGCTTTATATTAATAATAAGTTTCGCGATTTGGCTCTTTACCTTTTTTCAGTTCAATCATTGTACAAGCTAAAATATCATTCTTGATTTAATTCTGTGTTCAATCTATCATTCTTCTCTATCATTAACGCTTCACAACCACGTCAACCTTCTGATAGGTGTCAGGATTAGGATATCTACTTCTGGATGGTAAGGGATCAAGAATATACACGACCTTCCTCAATCTATACTAATATTTTAAATGCGAAAGAGTCTCTGTCTGTCTGTTTGTTACGTCTTCAAGCTAAACGGCTGAACGGATCTTGATGATTTTTGGTAAGAAGATGTATTGCATTCGGAGGAAAAACATAGGCTTTTGTCTCAAAAAACCACTTTGAAGGGGTAAAATAGGGGATGGAAGTTTGTTTGGGCAACTCATATTTCCTTAAGGATCTGAAAATTCATATTTTGGCTTTTGGTAAGAAATAAAGAAATATGGGTTTCAATGTTCTTGCAAAATAATTCCACAAGGAGGTAAAATAGGGGATTAAACTTATGAGATGTTCTTTAGATGCACAGAATGCATTCCTTCCAAAAATAATAAAAAGGTTCTAAGCATACGCGTACGAAGTCGCGGGTCTTATATTTTATGTTCGTAACAAAAGGCCACCACGAAATTATTGCCACAGCAAGACAATAAACCCAGAGATACGAGTAAACTGGTATAAATCTTGGAGCAATAGGCAATAGCTAGGCGATATTGTCCACATCTGTTACGTCATTGCCCGTTCAGCAGCAATTGGCTGCGATAAACGCCCTCTTCAAATCACTGGAAACGGATTGTTTTTCTCGGGGTTCATGTTGTTTTGTTTTAATTTGGATCAGAAGGCATGGCTCGTTGCTTTGCTAAAATTTGATTTGCTTAGATATACGACTGGCCTGTCAGCTTAGTTGGCAGTAGCTGAAAAAAATAGGTAGGTACTCTATCAGGAGTGACTTTCACACTTGACCGAATTTTTTATGTGTAACATCTTTTCTCTCGCTTTCCTGCAATATGTGTAAGTGATTTCGTGAAAAGGGACGGAAGTGTGTAACAGAAATCTGGGGAAGCATGCTCTATTTAATTTGACAAATGAGTTTGCTCGCGCGGTTGCTCATTACCAAATTGAGATGTCAGATGTCACATCATAATGCGATTACTGTCCTTACAGTACTCGTTCGTTTTTTTTACTTCTCATTATTTTACGCTAATTTAACACTTAAAATCAAGTGGTTACTAAATTAATTCCAGGTATCAAATAAAAAAAAACACAGCTCTACCGATTTACATTCTAATTAAGAAAGCAAACCGACAGTAATGAAGGCGTGATGCTTGTGTATAATTATATGTTAATAATTACGTGTATGTGCGTGCGTGTGTGTGGTTGTGTGTGTAACTGTGTGTGTGTGTATGTGTGTGCAAAAAAGATAAATTATACACTTTGTAAGACACATTATTATTTTATATGTTATATAAACATTAATACTATATATTTACTGAACATTAATTAATATAAAAGAGTGCCTACTTATATTATACATGACATGACACTAGTTAACATCTTTCTACACACCATTTTCCTTAAACCATTATTGTGAAAGCGTGATATATGTGAGTAATGCATGTAGTATTGTATATAAATACTAGCTTCTGCACGCGTCATCGCACGCATAGTACATACATAAAAAGTAGCCTAAGTCCATACCGTTAAAAAAAAAGTTCAATTGATCCGATCGCTACTAAACTTCACAGGATCAGATCTAGGCAAATCTGAAGGTTTACTAAAAAATTCATCGAAACCGGTCCAGCCGTTGGAAACACACATACCACACAACGTCTTTTATATATGTAGATATAGATGAAATATATTCACAAATGTTTTGTAAAGTGTAGATAAATATTGAAATACAAACACCATGATAAATACTAGGATAATAAATAATAAGTTACTTACAATGAAAAATATTGACAGAGCTGAAGCTTACCCTCACAACAATGACTTACTGTACCTACGTTCTTTTCAGAAAATATCACACCGCCTACCTTGCAGAACCATTTTCAGTTATGGAAAAGCCGATACATGGCAAACAATACCAAATATATTTTATACCATTGGGTTGGCAGAAGGCGCGTGGAGATATCATCAAAGGAATAGGTAAGTCTTTTATGTAGAGTCGTACCTATGTCCTACTTACGTACAAAGGTTTATTGAATTGTATGCTTCAAGGTCGTTTGATGTTGAGACTATCTACTTATTTATGTAGTTCATTGATATATAAAGGTGTTGTATTCAATTTAATTGTGAGCTTTGCTTTATATTGTAACCCTCGAACGTACACGTGGATGGTTTAGGTAGCTATTTGTCTAATATATTTTAACAAATATTTCGAAAACCGTTTGAAATAATAATTTGTATTCTATTCGTGTCGATTTCTTCTTCTTTTGCATATGATTTTTAATCTCACTAATAGGTGTTATTAGGTATTGCTGTATTTCACTTTTTGTTATCCTGTATATATGTATGTACTTATTATTTTTATCATAAATCACTTATATTATTTTCATCACCCCATATTCAGCTAAATTGATTTCTATCCATCCTAAGGTTGTCTGGCATAGATCGCTATCTAGCAATAAGACTGCCCATTGTACTACCGTGTAGCTAAACACTGTTGCTTATAATAGTCTAATATATTTTGTGGTGTGCAATAAAGTATTTTCTATCTATCTATCTATCTACTTCCGAAAGTTTGTGTCGGCAACAAAAAGTGTCTTCGTTAGCGCAGAGCCTAAGTCACAGACAACTAGAACCGAACCGACGCGACGGTGGAACTGATACACCTACCAGACACCCAGCAGCCAACTGACTGGAAAAGGCTTTAGAGGTATCTAGGCGTTTTAGGTCATAATAACTTCCAAATGTCCAATGCAGGTTACGGGATACAATGCGTGACCCACCTATACCCCACGAGAATTGTCAAAAAAATTCAAATAGATTGCGTGATGATTTGAATTAGTAGCGACTGGCTTAATTAACAGTCTGGAAATCTAGGAGTGGAATAATGACAAGGTGGAGTGGCATAATCACAAGGTGTTTCTATATAAAATTAAGATCAGTGGAATGTGTGAGACTTCTGGGTAACAGAGGCATAGTTAGCCTGAAAGAGATTCCTGGGACATGATAAATGTTCTCACACAAATGTTTGTTCTGGGAAGGAATCGATTCCCCAACCTACACCGCAGAAGGCAGAGCTGCTCAGGCAACTTACAGGCAAGTTAGTTACATCATCACGCGGACCAAATAATAAAGTTTCTTGAAATCGTTTTAGCTGTTACAGCATGACTGAGTAACAAACATTCAAATTAGTATGATGTGTTGGTGAACTTGTTTTGCTCGCTAGAATAAAAATGCGGCTCGCTTCGCTCCTCGGTGGCTATTGTGTGTTCTTTGCGTTGCTTTGTCTTATCAATACTAATAATATAAATGCAAAAGTGTCTCTGTTTGTCTGTTTGTTACGTTTTCACGCCTAAACGGCTGAACGTATCTTGATGAAATTTGGTAAGATGTATTGCATTCGGGGGAAAGAACATAGACTACTTTTTGTCTCAAAAAACCACCTTGAAGGGAAGCAACTTATATTTCCTCAAGTTAGGGATCTGAAAATTCATATTAAGGCTCCTGGTAAGAAATAAAGAAATATGTGTTTCAACATTTTTGCAAAATAATTGCAAAAACAAAAGGAGTAAAATTTGGGATTAAACTTATGAAATATTGTTTCGATGCACAAAATGCATTATTTCCAAAAATAAAAAAAAAGATCTAAGCATACGTGTACGAATACAGCTAGTAATAATATAAAAAGCTCGCTGCGCTCGCTATCGATAGGTACTTATGAATATTAAACTTCTTATAGGATTCTCTTACGATGACTGGAAAAAAATTGCGGCTCGCTTCGCACGCCAGATAGTTACAGTACAGTACACATTTACATTTTACACAATGTAAAAAAAAATGTAAATGTAATGTTAAATGTATGCACAGTATATATTTTTTCACTTAAATTTATAAAAAGGAAAATAATTATTTAAGTATCGGAGTACACTAGATTGAATAGTGACATCGTAATTACGATTATAATCACGTTTTCTACGTAGGCAAGTTGTGAGGACACTCTCTCTACTTAACTACGCGGACTACGTCGCTACAGCTACGGCTACAGCTTGTATTATATACCTTAAAAAATAACATTTCGAATATTTTTCCAAATTCATCAATAATACGCATAAAACAACAAAGTAAAAAAAGGTAAAATAACAATTAGATTTTTACTCTACACAAAAGTCGTCAATTGATATTGCTTTCAATAGATCCTATTTTTTTCCAGTGGATACCCATTTTCCATATGCGGGCATGTAAACTTTATATTGGTTGACTCAATCAAACCTGAGCCTTTATAAGAGTTATTCCCGTGACGGCTCGTGTCTGACGGTCCTTGTCGAGCCGTGGTGGGCAATCTATATCCTACTAATATTATAAATGTGAATATACGTTTGTTTGTTACGCTTTCACGCAAAAACTACTTAACCGATCATCATGAAACTTTGTATACATATCTTGGAGGTATTAGAAGTAACCAAGGATACTTTTTATAAAAAAAAATTTTTTTTACGAAAGATGACAAAACAACGTTTGCCGGGTCAGCTAGTTATATTATAAATGCGAAAGTGTCTCTGTCTGTTTGTGACGTTTTCACGGCTAAGCCGCTGAACGGATCTTGATGATATTTGGTAAGAAGATGTTTCATTCGGGGAAAGAACAAAGGCTTATTGCGACTTATTGCGAAAGTAACTCTGTCTGTCTGTCTGTCTGTTACGTTTTCACGCCTAATACGCTGATCGGATTTTTATGAACTTTGGATTAGAGCTAGCTAGGTCCTTGGAAAAGGACATAGGCTACTTTTTATGGAGGTACCCGGCGTGCAAAGCCGCGGGCAGCAGCTAGTTCTAATTTATGTCTTTACTTATAAAGCTGGCGTTCTTATTATAAAACCAGTACTATAGAACAGCAACTTCATAGTTTTTATTACCTTATTATTGTTTTATTGTATTATTCTTTTTATTACCGCTACGGCCCGTATGTTTTTATCACGAAAGGTAACGATCAAGTGAAGTACTTTCGTCAACGATGTTCTTAGGATAAAATGTGAGAAAGCAATTATTTTAAGGGTTTTGTTTCTCAAAAGGTGGTTTGCGGTCCCTTAAAAAAAAACCAAGATTCTAGTCAAAGAACGCCAAGAAACAGTACGGTAATTTATGTCGCGTATTTCGACACTCACTATTAAATAAAAACCTATGGGGTACTTTCCGTTGACTTAGAATCATGAAATTTGCAATTAGCAAGTATTGTAGCACAAGTAACGGAAATGATCTGAAAGCCGCTAATTCAAAGTTACAATGTAAACAGTTTTATGTGCTCTCATCGCTTAGGGCGGTATAATTGTAGTTGTACTAATTATATTATTCCATAGTAAAATAACAATGGTGCTGAAAAACTGACGGTATCTTCTCTGGTGTGACTTTTGTGTAAAAACACACTACCGATTATTTTTATAAATACCATTTTAACAGACTAAAACATGAGATTTTAACTTTTTTTAATTATAAAATATAAAGGTCTTGGTTCTTGATGGTAAACTGGACATTTTTTACATAAAAAATATATTTACTGTTGGACTTTTTATACTAACATATGTTTACAATAACCAAATAACTCTTCTTCTTCTTCTTCGCTAATGGCATGTGTCATTTGATGACAATTTCACCAATGTCAGTGTTTAGATTGTTTATGGTAAGACGACTACTAAGTCGTAAATTGTTGTTTATCGTTTGTTATTTTATAAAAATTTGTGTCTTTTTATAAAAATATATTTATACGGATACGAATATAGTTTTGCTCGAAGCACTATGAAATACACTGTCATTCTAATTATTTACACCCAAGTCAATAACTCTAGCGTTTTTTGAATAAAATCACCAAAATTATAAATAAAAACCGAAATAACTCAGGAAAAATAAATAATATGAGAGCAGATTGTTTAGTCCGCAAATCGGGCATTTTTAAAAAAAATTATCCGTTTTTGAAATACTTATTCGAAAGATAGATTAGGTTAGCGTTTTATTGAATATTGTAAGCTTTCTGTTAATCTGAAATAAATCATTCTAACTCTGTTTCTAATCCTAGATCTATCGAATATTGAGAAAAAGTCACTCCAAATTTTAAATTGATGTTACAGAATATCGTTATCGTAAAAACGATAATGAAAAATCACAAGAATATATATAGATAGATAGATAGATAGATAGATAGATAGATATTTATTTCTTTAATCTTGTAACAATTATTGGTTAATAGTGTTTTTTATTAGGTTTGTCTAAACACTAGGCTCTCGATAAAAAATGTACTAAAAACAAAATAACAATAAGCATTACACACTTACTTCCAGCATTATTAAACAAACTAGGTAGGTAGCAATAACAATAGTTAGGTATCATTTTGATGATTTTATATATGTTAAGCAAATGTTAAGTAAATATAATTACTGTTATCTGTCCATGTAACAAGTATAACATAACCTAATCTAAAATATTCCATAGATCACGTCTAGTGTTAGGGGATGCATTCTGATCCTATAATGTATATAATGAGTTCAAAATTGAGTATTGATGTGCGCTAAACAAGTACTCTCAAACGGTGAAAGAATACATCGTGAGAAAACCAGCATGTCGTACAATCTTAAAAGTTCAAAGACATGTGCTAAGTGCACGAAAGGAGCCTCTGAGGCGCACTTTAATCCTTTTATCATACTGTTTTGTAATTACTAGTAACACGATAAGTAGAAAACATAACCTAATTATTGAGAGATCCAAAAACAAAACCTACACACTCCAATTGATAACCGAAGGAATTTAGTCGTAGAAATTGAAATTCTTGGTTTGTGCCTCTTTGAGTATATACTTGAGTGTAAAGTATAAATAAACGCGCAAGAAATAGCCCCACCTGCCCATTTCCAGTACCATTAGTCTCATTTGTCCAATTACCAACATAAGTGCTCTTGCCTGTAAAACAGTATAGGTACCAGAAACTCAGAACCGCCAGGAGGTCACATAAAGCTTTGATTTAGCTTATTTACTTAGTTTGGTGATTGATTCATTTAAATTGATTTTACTTAACTTTTATGGGAATATGTACTAGTAACACAGAACCGACAAGAGGTCACATAAAGCTTTAACTTACCAAATATACTTACAACGTCGGTCGTTTTGCTTCAATTTAATTGTTAATCTTTTCTAGATGAGTATATACTAGGTATGCAGAACCGCCAAGAGGTCACCAACAGCTTGGATTTACATAATGCATTTTTCTATAGAAAAGTCGGAACAAGAACATGATTACCGATATCCCTTCTACGGAATGCATCCTCCAAGAGCGCGTATAAAAAGGCGTAAAAGTTACACACGACAGCGAAAGAACCCACTCTTAAGATCATGATCTGGAAGATGAACCGTTCAGCACCACCTGACATAAGATCACAGGAACATCCGCTCCCCGTACGTGATCTTTCATGGCCAGTTTGGAAGTCCATAAACCGAGTCCAGACTCAAGTCGGCCGCTGCGCTGTAGAGAGAGCATGTGCAAATTGGGCTATCGCGACTCTACTTGTGCCCAATGCTACTACGGAGCTCCATCCAAACGATGTCACATCTACTCGTCTGCCCCTTGTGCCCTAACACTTGCACAAGAGATGACCTAATGGATGCCACGGATGATGGAGTGAGGGTAGTACCTAGTATTTTATAAAAGATGAATTTAACTGTATCATTGACAAGCAAGAAGAAAGCTAAAGTACCAGGTCGGGTGAGACGCAGAAGGTTGCGGGTTCGATTCCCGCTTCGGGACAAATGATCAACAGAATGTTTGTATGATCTGCAAGTATTTGTCTCGGGTCTGGGTGTTTCTATTTCTATATATAGCATGTATGTATTTACAAAAAATAGTATAAATGTAGTATATCAGTCATGTGGTACCCCTAACACAAGCTCTGCTTACTTTGGGGCCAGATGATGCTGTGTGAAATTTCCGGTATTATTTATTTATTTATATGACTTATTTAGTCTTTTAGGACAGGTGGGAATGATCGAAAATAACAGTAAATAAATGATACGGGAATTTCCAGCTGCCGAAGCCTAGATTAAAATGTAGGTTGGCATTCAGAAACCAAAAACACTGACTGACAGAATAAAGTTTGATAGATTGTGTACGATGCGGATTTTATAATTATGTCGACTTGGTTTTTTTCTATTGACATGATTGAACAAATTACTTTATGTCGGTTATGGTATATCATGGCCGACAATCATTGAACTTTCAATCTTGGCCGATTTATAGTCTATAGAGACCACTAAGATAGTTAACAGTCCCTCCCCCTTCTTTCATACTTCTTTCCTGTTCGATCCTGTCATGTTTGTTTCCTATTTTGCCATCGACATTAAAACAAACTAAACAAACAAACTAACAAGCAACAGCTGTTGTAGTTTCTTAGTTGAATGACGTAGATTTTTTAATTCTGTATAAATTTATATATATCCTCTCAATTCCTGAACATGTATTTTAATCTCGCAGTAATGTACAAGTGCTGTGTTGTGAGCTGTGCTAGTAAACGCAAGGACGTTCGTTTTTTATGCTTCCGAAAAGAGAGGTTGGACTCTTGGATTGGACTTGGATTGGATTTAAAGACTTCGAGACCTGAAGTTTTCAAGATATTCGCAAGCAGTGTGTGTGTTGAAAGCATTTTTAGAAGAGATTTCTCGCTTCAACTCGAGAGCACATGCCTATCCAACGTAATTTACTGCTATCGAAATGTCTGTCTATTGGTGTTCATAATTCTGCTATAATCACCAGTAAGTACTTATT
Source organism: Lampropteryx suffumata (assembly GCA_948098915.1). NCBI lineage: Eukaryota > Metazoa > Arthropoda > Insecta > Lepidoptera > Geometridae > Lampropteryx > Lampropteryx suffumata. The sequence goes on along the minus strand of OX402565.1, from coordinate 12,621,408 downwards.
GTACCTACTTATCTTACCAAAATAATTAAATAATAATTAGTCTTGACTTTAGTAGTGTGTCGTACGAATTGGAAGGCGAAAAGACTCACATCTGGTAGGGTTTTGTTAGGGTTCGAGAAAATAATAAAACATTTTTAACCTCAAATCAGATAAATCAGATAAAACTACGTAAAAATTTACAGATAATAATCAACTTTGTCGTATTTCTTGTCTTTGGTTTAACATGTGTGCAAAATTGATGTGAACGAAACGTAAAAATCCTGTCAGTGATTTTGTTATGGCTTCTTTCGACGACTTTGGCTTATCTTCACTTCACTTGGTTACTTATCACCTATTACTAGGTAGGTTATGTTGGAGTATAGAAAAAAACGCGCAAGGCGAGCGAAGCGTGCCGCGGCAGCGCCAGAAAATAATACAAGGTCACGGTATATCTCACTTGGTTACTTATCACCTAACACTAGGTAGGTTATGTTGGATTATAGAAAAAAACGCGCAAGGCGAGCGAAGCGTACCGTGGCAGCGGCCGCCGCAGCGCCAGAAAATAATACAAGGTCACGGTATATCTCACTTGGTTACTTATCACCTATCACTAGGTAGGTTATGTTGGAGTATAGAAAAAAACGCGCAAGGCGAGCGAAGCGTGCCGCGGCACCGGTCCCTCCGGTGTGCGACACACTACTAAAGTTTAACCAATAATTATAATAATAATGATAATGTAAGCAGAGCTTGTGGGAACCAAGTGACTGATATACTATTTATTCGACTGGCCTGTCAGCTCAGTTGGTAGTAGCTCTGCTTTCTGCGCTGTAGGTCGAGGGTTCAATTCCCTCCCAAGATAAACAATTGTGTGAAAAGCATAGGTGTTTGTTCTATGTCTGGGTGTTATAAAGTATCATATGTATGTATTTAAAAATATATAAGTATTCTATCAGTCATCTAGTCACCATAAATAGAGGATGTTGTGTGCATTGTCCAGCAATATTTATTTATGCTATTTATACTTTTATTTGTAAATACATGCATATTATACATAGAAACAAAATAGAATGTTTAACCACTCAACATTATTGCATTTAGTTATGTGTGCTTAAATTTGTAATATTTTTCCCAGATACTACTGTGATCATGGTTGCACACCATGAAACTACAACATCTACTCCAAAGCAGAATACACCTAATCCAAATGTCAACATCAACATACCAGCTGTTATTGACCCGTACGGTCTGATACGTGATGATGGTAAGAAGCCTGATGACTCCTATCCCGTAGGAGATGGGTGGGCCATTGATATGAGATGCTAGTTGTGTAGCCACCCTTGCCGCATCCCATTAGAGACTGGGATTTCCGTTAGAGCTGGTGCGGCAGGTGTGGGGAGGTGCTGAAGACCTGATAAGACGCAAATAGTGCCTTTCTTGATAAGGCCTACATTATGTGAGCTTTTTGAGTCGAGACCCTGGGCTCGTTGGAAACAGGAGCCCATCGCGTTTTCAAATTTATTTCAAGGCCGCCTACGTGAAATAATCAAATGTTCTGGACCAATTTGGCTATCTATAGATTGTTTTACGCAGTTTAAATAGCTCAACTGTTTGTGTTTGTTTGTTTGTATTTTGTATTATTGTTTATTACTCTGTATATTTCTGTAAATAAATGTCTAATTGTATAATCAATGTATTTATTATGATTATCAGGGTCTTTCCTTTGTAGATCGATAAAATATTTAAAATAGTAAGCAATTGTATCCAAGCCAGCAGTAAAAATATACTCGGTAGAATGAATACTCCGCTGATGCTAAAAGGTTCATTCAAAATTAAAAAGTTATCTGTCATATGGGATAAGAGTGAACGAGTATTGGACAGAATATCGTCTATGGGAGTGCCCCGTCTGATGCGTTAGCATCCTATAGTTTGTGTGGTATATCTTTACTTATTACCTGTCACGTACGGTATAATATTTACCATGATACGTAAGTTTTACTTCCCGATATTTTATGATGTTTATCTCGTGATCATGGCGCATGCAACTGTGCCGAAATATAGGAGCAGCAAAACTCTCATATCATGGTAAATATCCCGTTTAGATATTTGTGGAAATTATATTCAAAACCATGAGAGTTTCAAACTTATAGAAGATGAATGCTTGAACGTTACTCTGACTGATTTAGACATCTTAAAAATTCGAAATTCAGTAAAATGTTTAACAAGTCAACGATTACAATCGTGAGGATATTTCATTATGTTATATTTTATTTTCTGTTCTTATTTTTGATCCTTTATATTAAATATCTAATACATTAGGAATCTCTTTGATATTTCTAAATAATTATCTATCGACGCTGAATTTATATTACAATAATAATAATAATTTCCATTTAAACAATTAAATTATATAGCATATCAATTAAAAAAAAAACTTAATATTTTTTTCATTAATTCATGTTCATGGTTCATAGTTTATTTGAATATTAGTTTTTGTATTTATTCTTTATTAGGGGGCTACCCATTTTTGGACAAAGGCCTCCAACCGAGAATTTATATTACTGCATAAATAATTACAGAAATGTACAAAATAATATACAATAATATAAAATACACGTGAAACAGTTGAGCTACCTAAGGACCGTTTTAAACGATTTATATATAGCTCAACTGATCCAGATCACTGCCAGAGGACAGCGTTCCCAAGATACTGGCGGCATTACCACGTTGAATGGCAATGCTAATACGCTGAGCCAGAAAGGAGCCAGCTCTTGGGTCATGCAACGTATCTACCAGACGCAGAGAAATAATTTTGAAAACGCGGTGGGCTCCTGTTCCCCACGGGCCCAGGGTCTAAACTCCAAAAGGCTCAAATATGTAGGCCTTATCCAAACCAGCATATTTGCGGTTTTTGAGGTCCTCGGCACATTCAGCCGCCGCACCGGCCCTAACGGAAGTCCCCGACAGATGGGATGCGGCCAGGGTGTCTACGCAAGTAGTATCCCACACTAATGGCCTACCCATATCCCAAGGGACAAGAATCACACCATCAGGCCTCTTACCATCATCACGTATCAGACCGTTGGGTTCGAGAACAGCTGGTACGTTGACGCTTGTGAGTGCCCGGCGAATGATATCGTTAAGACTGGCGTGGCGGGCAATCTTACTGGCGGCCCTATGACACGATAAACCATAGAGACCAAGCTGGTCGACCGCTGTACCACACTGGCACTGATGAGGGGCGCAGCACAGCGCACACAACCGCAGACAAATTGCAACTCGAAATGTTGTAGGATCTAATAATGTTCCAATGTTAGATGATGGTAGTGCTTGTAACCAATGTCCTGACTCCCATTTCGAAACAGCTAGGAGACGGGCACGATCTACGGAGCTTGAGCATGTTTCTAACAGATGATTCCATATAAGCTCACATAGAGGCCCGTCCCATTGCCGTTGGGCCGAAATGTTCTTGGGGGGAGCAGAATAAGGGCAAGCACTGTTCCCAGAGTTACATTTTATGAGTGATGTCAGAACTAGCCGGAAAAGACGGAATCAGAATTTTTTCAACCAAATTACTAGTACTGTAGACAGAAGACAAGAACGCCGGTAGGGCAACACTTGAAATTTTGCGAATACCTAAGCCTCCCAATTTGACAGGTAGGGAGGCCTGCAGCCATGCCTTGTCATCCAAATTCATATTCAAAACCGACGATAAAGTGTCCTTTTTTATGCTGTCTAAGCCTTCCACCAGCTCGCTGTGTTTCCACAGTTGACAACATCATCTGCATAATAATTATGTAAAATTTGAGACCTCACTCCAACTTACCGCTATCAGAATAATTATTATGATTTGATAATAATTAGGAGGTAGAGGTACATCAGTTACCCATTTACGTATAACCCAAAAGGTGTCGAGTGAAAAGCAAGGTAATCAACGTTGACATAAAGTCCAAACAACATTAACAGAGATTTACGATACACAGCAACATTGACGTTAGGCGTGATGTCTACTGAAGCGTTGCTTACGCGTACGAAACTTTCTGTTATAAACGTAAAATAGACCAGCGTTATGCAAGAATGAATGAAACAATTTACTGTACACCTTAAAACTAGCAGATAAACAATTTGACAACTAAGAATACCTAAAATTATATGTACAACGGACGGTCTTATCGTTAAGGGAGCGTTTTCTTCCAGACAACCTTTGGATGAAGAGGAGCCTAACTTGAAGAACTGGAAGATTGGCCGGGGTGCACTAAATTATGATCTGTGATTTAAATATTTATGTATTCAATAAACGCAATAAACTAACACAACATTATTGATACTTCATATATTTACATAGACGATATACACAAATACAGATCATACATAGTAGATGTACATAAAAAAATTATGTATACTAAAAATTAATCTTATACATACAAACGTATCTATGAATGATTTTTGCGAGACACAGTTCTCTAATCCTAATTTTGAACAGGGCTTGTGAAGAGGATTGCCATATGGAGACCGACAATGCATTCCATAAAGTGTAGAGCTATGTAATTCCATATTCCATAAGCATGCCACATTAGATAATTGATTCAGGCTTGACTTTGCGGAAAGCTTTGATTACAAAACATTAAACAGATGGACAAATATTTAGTACCATATCGCCAATTTATTCCTAATGAGTCTGCATCGTGTCCAACTCATTAGGAATAGATTGGTGAAATAGTACTAAATATTTGTCCATATGTTTAATATCTTGTCGCCTTGTTTGAGCATGCGCTGAATGGTAGTTGTTTTTGTTACTATTTCTTCTTTTTAGTGTTCCGAAGTTCAACAAGGAACCCTAATAGTTTCGCTAAGTCCATCGGTCTGTCTGTCCGTTATAAACCAGAGATCTAGTTCGCAGACTCTTTGTCTTATCGTAATGAAAATGTGCTCAGTAAAACATATTAGTGGCCTCTGCAACGTTATGATATAGTCTGAAAATCAGAGTTATTTCGCAATATGTGAAGCATAGAGCTGAGACTGGGCTTTTTTGTCAAACAGACTGGGCTGATGCGGGGTAGGTACAGATACTCCTAATATTTAGGATTAGGAACTTTTTTATTTATGCTATTGTCCTGTTGTTGTGTACCTCCTCTGCTATATCCTATTTATCTATAAAAGGCGATGTATGTTCCCTATAAACTCCGAAACGGCTGACCCGATATCGATAAAATTTTGAGGAAATCTTCAGATTGGCCTCGAATCAACAGAACTTCTTTTTTTTTCAACAATTAAATTTGGTATGGAAATACATTGTATCTTAGGAACGGCCATAGACTACATTAATGTATGTACTATGCGCGGGCAGAAGCTAGTATATATAATGTGTGTGTCAAAATAAACTTATTTCATTTCATTAATATAGAAAATTAAAAAAATGTTTTTAGGGGTACCTCCTTAAATATAGAGTACACGAACCCCGAAAAATATAAAAATAAAAATGGCCTACGCATCTGTCACAGCGCTTCAGTCGACAGCAAGCCTTACAGGACACGGGTAAAGTAACCTACATCACTCGTAAATTATTTTAGCTGTGTTATTTTCAAGTTTAGTCATTTTGTCCCAGAGTTTGCCCACATTTGTCATCGTCACGCCGTTTTTGTCTTGTTTCATGTATTTTACCTGACTTAAAGGTACCCTCAAATTAACATTTGTATGGAGTACTTCGCTTTTTGCTGCTATTTTGTGCTCGTTAATTGAAGGAGAATATTAGTAAATAGGCTAAGCGCATGTGACCACGCATAGATAAGGCTTCCGAAACCATTAAGGACTAGTGTTTCTATGAGCTGTAGAACTCGCAAACATTTTTCGAATTGACTGATATATAACTTTTTTTACGTTTTTAACCCACATATCTCCGCCATTTTGAATCATTTCCAAAAACAGAATCGACAAAAAAATCTATATAATAATAAAGCCTGCTCATAAAATTTCACGAGAATCGGTTGAGAAATGCGACCTGTGGAGGAGAACATCCGGACAGACGCTGGTCGGACAGACAGACTTACGAAAGCATTTTTGCCTAAGCTGAAACGGAGACACTCGTTCGGGCTTCGCGCTCGCTCGGTCAATAAGAATGCGATGTCCCACTGAATTTCGAGTGTTCGTTATTTCGACACTTCGCTTAGGTACTTCGAAAAAACATAGACAAGTCATTATTTCGACAGAACACATGTTGAAAGACCCCTACTTCGACAGACACTACTGCGACATGCACTTGTTCAGCAGATAATTATTTCGACAGAAACATACCTTCAACATAATTCTGCTCTAATATGTAACAAAACTAATTGAGTTACGTTAGATTATTTATTAATTATTTGACGTCTCTAAACGTCACTACGAAGTGATTTCCTCTGATGCCCTCTGTCGAAGGTATGTTTCTATCGAAATAATTATCTACAGAACAAGTGCATGTCGCAGTAAGGTCTGTCGAAGTAGAGGTCTTTCGAAGGTGTGTTTTGTCGAACTATGTTTTTTTGAAGTTAACTACGTGTCGATATGACAAACTGTCGAAATTCAGAAGGACAGTCTAAGAATGACTAGTTGTCAGGTCTCAAACCAACTCCACACCATTTATTAACCATAGCAAAAATAAATGAAATTGTTTGAAGGCTAAACCAGATCTTGTAATTTTATCATATATTTTGTAAACAACTAACTGTAATATTAACAATCCCGGACATTTTACATAGCATCATCTGGCCCCGAAGTAAGCAGAGGTTGTGTTATGGGTACCACATGACTGATATACTACTTATATATATATTTTTTTGTAAATACATACATATTATACATAGACACACCCAGACCCGAGTCAAATATTTGCAGATCATACAAACATTTGTCCCGCGGCGGGAATCGAAGCCGCAACCATCTGCGTCTTAGGCTGGCTTTCGCCCACTGCGCCACAGAGGTCGTTGAAGCCATATAATTAAGAACGCTAATATAAAGGGAAGATTTTTTCAAACTAAGACGCAAAACTAATTGTATGCAATTTTTTTATTTCTCTCGGTATCGTAAAACTTTTCCATAATACCACTGTATTCATTGATACACATGATTAGCTAAAATAATTAGACAAACTTTTTACACTACTTCTAAATATAGTATTCCTATTTACTGGCTGGTCACGTAATTAAGAACGCTAAATAGTTTATACCCTTAGTCAAATTTAAATAGAGAACACTCAGTCGATTTGTTACTGTTTGTATAATTTTAGCGCCATTTAGTGCTGTAAAAGATTAAAAGTGATTGCTTCTTATGAAAAAACAATGGGAAAAAATACAAGATGTGATAAATCTACAAGGGAAGTAATAATAAAACTTCGCCGGAAGAATTGATCTTATAAAAAGATAGCCGACCATCTGCAATGTTCAAAAACGATGGTTTTCCACGCTGTAAAGCATTTTGCTACGTATCAAACTACTTCGAATGTTCCACGTGTATCTAAACAGAGAAAAACAACTCCTCGAGATGACCGAAACATAATTCATAATTCATAATTCATTTATTGTGGAACAAGTGGAACATCGTTCGTATAGCAAAACAAAATCCTTTTAAAGGGTCCAATGAGCTGAGAAAAGAATATTTTGGTGAAAACAACCCTTCAGCAATCTCAGCACGCACTATTCGAAGAAGTTTGGTAAAAGAAAAATTGCAAGGTAGGATAGCAGGAAAGGTATTTTAAATACATATCTCAACATAATTCTCTTAAAGAATCTATATTCGAAATACAACGTAGGATTTTAATCTCAACCACTAGACGAATCGCTGGCCAAATTAATAATAGATCAAAGTAAGTTTAGGGATTTAAATTATATTATATAATACCATTTAGTTAATTTAGGTACTTTTAACTAGTAGAGAAGGCAAAAAAAGTGTAGGTGCATCGAGGAGTAGTAATAGGTAGGGGGGCGTTACACATTGAAATTATTATATATATGTGGGAGACTAGTTATCGGTCTCCTTCATTCTCTCCTTCTCTTACGCGTATTCGTATTCGTAACGCGTTACATTTTTTCTTAAAACACTTAAGCCTTTCAACACACTGGTTTGAAATATCTAATGACACGATAAAAAGAGACGATATAAACGCGCCTACCTAAACGACCAGTTTTATTGACTGAATCTGTGCCCGCGAACAGACAACGCCGCGCCTGCAATATGACACATCCGTTTCCTCACCACCGAACGTACTACTAGCGCCATCTCACGAAACGCGAGAAAAGTGCGGCCCGTGCGTTGTCGCAAGTCAGCAAGTGCGGCTGACAAACTTTGTTTTATTGTTATAATTCTCATTAAATGTCTTACCTTTATAACACTTACTACAATATACGCCTAAAGTGTTTGTGAGACTTTTAATAACATCAGTAGAGCCAGTCGGGTGACGTTAAAACGTTAAAATGTTAATTAAATACCAGATCCACGTTTTATTTACACCACAAAAAGAAGGAACGTACGAATGTTATAAAAGTGACACAATTACAGTTTACGGACTTCGAGTTGACACAAATGCTGACTCGCTCGTACAACTTTATTGCGAACAGATTTAGGGTTAAAGACCCGATACATTAACGGGTTACTACTTCCACGGAATAACAAAATGTCAATAAAAGTCAGAGGGAAAATAATGTATAGCGCGCAAGCCTTTGTGTACGAACGATGAAATTATCACAGACGTAAATGATGAGCACTTTTGATACTGTGGGAGCCATTGCCTTCCGATCATAAAGTCGTTTGTTCGAACCTGGTAATGCAATAATAGATTTTACCTCTCCTATCCATTAATTAATGCCCGTGCTCTCAAACCGCGAAAAAAAACTTCGTGCAAAAATCGGCACATCTCAGAACCTAAAAAAACGAAGGTGTATCATTAATTGGTATTTCTATAATGTGTGATGGACTTGCAACCTGCCACAAATGGAATAATACTGTCCAAAGCGTTGCACGTGCCAATTGTAATTTTTGGATGTGCCTCTCACTACACTACTTAACTAGAGATCTGAGGTGTCTACGGAGTCGGGGGATTACAGTTGTATGAATTAATGTTTTGTTTAGTTTTGAGTTGTCGGCTATTTATTTTATTGTTCATACTCGTATTAACACAACGTATTATGGCGTGCGCTCTAGCTTATTATTGATCTTCGGTCGTCGATCTATTTAATTTTATGATGCTAAAAGACATCATTAAGACGGTCTGCCTTCCCCAGAAACCATAGTTTAAAGCATTTAAGGTTAAACTTTTCGTGCATACCTAGTTTATGAATGTATCTAGACTTAAGTATTTTTGTTTAAATGGCGCAGGTTTTATAGAGTACTAAATAAGTACTTGAATTTTCTCACCCCTCAAAGGGGGTGTCTACCACCTTCGCACATTCCATACAAACACACCCTAATCACACTTAACCCTAACGCTGCCGTAGTTTTATTTGCCGTAAAGATTTTTACTGCCTGGGTACCAACGACCCGCTCGACCTATCGACCATTCGATTAAACGTCCATCGGGAAGCTTTCAATGAAGGCCCGGACAATCGAAAGTCGCTGAACACTTTCAAGATACCATCATCACATCCTCAATACCGTAAACCGACTACTTTCGTGTTGTAAGAATAGGACAATATAACTGACATTACGTCTTATTTTTCGACATCCCTAAGTTTCGACCAAAAGCAGGCCAGGGTTTTTCCACAGATTACGTACGACGTTTCAAGCACCGAACATATTGAGCAAATTTGTAGAACAGTGATAGAGTTAAGAGAAGATGAGATGCAAGATGAGATAGAGTTACGCGATAAAAAGAGATGCATTATGTAGGTATATAATAATGTTAGCCGCTAAGCGCTTGTGCAAGCTGAATTGCACTTTATTGCGTCGTTGCAAGAGTCGCTATTTGTATAATTGTTTTCTAAGAGTCTGGCGTCTTTACTTGAACTAATAATTATTCTATGCCAGAGGTAAATAAGTCGTTTATGGGGAACATGGTCATAACATGCGCTTCTATAATAAAAAAAAAAAAATGCAAATAAATCTATATAAAATTCTAATAGTCTAAAAGTCTATTTAAAAGTTTAAAACTTAAATAAATCGTAATAAAGAAAGCGTATTATAATATAAATTACTATATTGCTGATTGGAATTATTAAAACATGGCATCATCTTGCTGTATCCTCTGACACTGCAATTTCTATACATATCAGGCATTATTAAAAGGTTCCTCGTATATGCTCAATAGTTTTATTTTTCCTAGATTTTCCTTTTATCTACCTACTTTGGGTAGATAAAACACGATATTCCAAACGAAGGTGTTTATTAAAATAACCCACTTTACATGTAGGGGAAATCCCCTAGAATCTTTTTTATAAAAGTTTTTGTTGATAAAATTGTTACTGATACGTATTACCGTGCTAAATTTCATCACCATACAACTTATAGTCTTATTAGGCCAAGACAGACAGACGGACATAGTGAAGCTATAATGGTACCTTGTGGACTTCGGAACCGTAAAAACATTATGGCGGATCAAAGACTGCTCAGCATGCTCGTGTGTTTTATATGATTTTTTTGAAAACCCCAAAAGATGTCTGCTTAATAAAATTACGCCGACCTGTGAATCCAACTTATAGTTTGGATTTCAGCGTCAAATGTGTTATCTCTAATAACCAGAAATCCTTAGGGATCCCAACTCAATATTCAGGTACCCTGTTATTCGGTCACTACCAAACATAAACACCAGGGACCCAACGTGACGTGACAAATGGTAATAGTGAAATTACACATTAATAATGGGATTGGGGGTGCTATTTGAATTATTGACATAATCATATGTTGGCACCCTCTGGTCATTTTTGTTTATTACATTTCGTTTTTGATTTATCATCCGAAGGGAGTTTTTCCATTGTCGAATATTACATTTTTCTAAATTACATTCGATTCGGGTGGGTGGGTGAAATTAAAATATATAAATCTTGTGTTACGTGCTACAGGAATTTAATAAGTTATTCAACCGTATGGGTACGTAGGTACTTACTGAATAGATGATACGAATGTTTTTACGGTAAATGGCCTCTATTCATTTTCATTGTTACTCCTCAAATTCGTTCGTCGTGGCCACCGCGATCAGATTGAAGTATGTATTGAAGCCTTAAGAAGGGTTTAACTTTATTTTTATTGTCGATTCATGTCGTATCTCTGTGACTTCATTTTTTCTATACTTAGGTTTGGTCGCAATGACAGGAAAGCTGTTCAGAAGTCCAATATATGAACCGATGACATCAACACGGTTTCTGGAAAACGGTAAATTGATGAAGATCAAGACCAATAGGGGTCAATTATATTAAGGTATATTAAATTTCCGTTTTGTACTCAAAAAATCAAACATTTGTTTTACTTAGTTTTAGAATATTTATGAAATCAAAGAATCATTATCAAAAAAAAACTATTCAAAAAATTATGAGTATAATTTTTTTAATAGTTTTTTTTAAATTTATTTTCATATTTTTTTTATGATTTTATAAATTTATTTTGAATTTATTTTATACATTTCTGGCATCTCATAGGAAGATCATTGAAAATCATTGATCAATTTGCGATAGAACTCTGCGGACCTGGACTCAACAAACTGTGTAAACGCATTCTCTACTATTTCCATATTTTTTTTACCATGCAAAAATTGCTCGGAAAAAATGGTAGTCGGTCGGATCCGATTCCGACGAGCACTGAGGATGACGGATCGTTTCTAACTACAGGTTCTGTCGATTTCGAACAGTTACCCGAGCAGTATGAGATCATGGGTTATCGTGAACCAATAATGGTGGAGATCGGTTGACGAGTGAGCCTTGCCATAATTGTTCGCAGTTCTGCAGAGTAGATGTCTGCCGTTATTGCTTGACCGAATCTGAGGAAACTGTAGTGAATAAAGCCATGAATTGACCACAAAACGATTACAAAAAACATTATATGAGTAAGCTTCGCTTTAGACCATTTTATCGGCGTTTGACGTTAGTTCATTGCATTGTGCGTTTACGATTATTTTTCGTCACATCTAATATATTTAGTTTTCTGTACTGATTTAACAAGGTAAAGCAAAATTCAACGCGCAACTGCTTTTGCAGGTCAGTCAAATCATAAGGCACCAATTTTTCAAGTTTTTTATTGTACCGATTTGGTGCAAATAGACAATATTGTAGGTAAGTTAACACCAACAAACCATGCCGCTAATTAATTGGTAGTTTGGTATAGATTGGCTTCCACTATCTTTCTTTAACTTTCAATTTATCATTATTTACCTTAGTGGCTGGGCTTTCTTGTGGTTCATTCTTCAAGTCGAAGTTACGAAAGTGAGACCAAAAATACATAATGCGTTGATTATCCGTGTCCTCTTCAAACACAGCATTGATGTTGCGAGCCGAATTGGCCGCGTTAGTTTTACGTCTGAACTCATATTCAAAAATTTTTCTAATTTTTGAGTTATCTATCTTCATATTTAAAGCTGAATGTAAAATTAATTGAAAGCCAAAGAATAAAATGTCATTTGATAGTAAGTAATATGATAGTCATGGGGTTAAAAAATGGTAACTATGAAATTCCACTCCATGCAGGCTTAATTTTAATTCAAAATGTCAGTACATTAAAATGGCAATTTCATATTAAAACCCGTATTATATTATGATTAAATATTATTTATCGTGGCTCTCTTTGATATGCTTTTTCGTTTATTAGCAGTTACAATGAACCAGAGCACTGTAGTTGTGACACACTTGGCTTCCTGATCCTAAGGTCCTGGGTTCGAATCTGGTCGTACAATTAATTTTTCCTTTCGAAAAATATATGTGCGCAATTCCAGTCCTCTCGAACGGTGAAGAAAACGTAAGGAAACCGGCACATCCTAGAACCTAAAAAATTCGGAAGTATGTGTCATTGGTCAGTATTTCTAGCCTGTCAGCTTGGTTGATAGTAGCTCTACCTCGTAGCTCTTTGATGTAGTGCTCTGTAGGGTGATCGCGCTATTGCCATTGCAACGTAATTGCCATTGAACGGATTGGATTTGGCAAAGGTTTGGATATGGCAAAACTAAATGTCAAAATGGTATCACGCTATTCTTCCTGAACCAATCGAATAAATATATATACATAACTACCTAGTATTACTCTATGCACTAGGACTACACTGCACTACTAAGATGTACTAAATCAAAAACGTTCGTTTGAAAGCACTGTCAAAAATAACGCGATCCCGCAACGTTTGATCAACGTATAATCCAATTGTATCCAAAAAAATTGTTTCCGTTATAGTGATTAGCGCGCTACGAAATATGTCAAAAATAACGTTTTGACTTCGGTTCAGCTTTGGTTCAAACGTTCAAAATTACCGCCCCCAGGTAGTAGTTGATAAAAATACTCGTATATTGCTACAAATAACGTTATGTTAACCGTATTTCTTATCACGTTAAACATTTAAACAGCTAATTTTTTAGGCAGTTCTTTCAAACGAAGGATTTGACGACCTCTGTGACGCAGTGGGCCTAGGCTCGGCTGAGACGCAAAAGGTTGCGGATTCGATTCCCGCCGCAGGACAAATGTTTGTATGATCTGCAAGTATTTGTCTTGGGTCTGGGTGTTTCTATGTACAATATGTATGTATTTACAAAAAAAAAGTATGTAAGTAGTATATCAGTCATGTGGTACCCATAACACAAGCTCTGCTTACTTTGGGGCCAGATGATGTTGTGTGAAATGTCCGGAATTATTATTATTATTATTATTTTAATTTGTCCGAACCGTAGACAAAACGATTTCATTTCAATGGTTAACACGTTGACAAATAGCGCGATTGCCCTGCAGTGTACCAAGCCGGAAATTACAGTCGAGAGTATGTTGTTTTTCTGACATCATCCAGCCGATTGAGATAATTATATGAATCAGTACTAAATACTCAATGACGCGTGAACAGGCTGATAGATAGATATTACTTCGAAAGCTTAATTAAGTCCCATAGGTAAGTAAAAAGCAATGAACCATAGACGATTACGAACGTATGTGGGCGTACTCAGAACTGGTGGATCGAAACTGTAGGTATTGAAAGCATTGGTAGTGTTGACTTGCTTTTCTATTTTTATCACGACATGTGGTGCAGTGGGCCACGGCCCACCTGAGACGCAGAAGGTTGCGGGTTCGATTCCCGCCGGACAAATGTATGTTTAATATGTATGCATTTGTCCCGGGTTTTTATTTGTGTAATATATTATGTATGTATTTACAGAAGAAAAAAGTATATTAGTAGGTACTATATTAGTCATGTGGTCACCCATAACATAAGATCTGCGTATTTTGGTGCTAGATGATTTTGTGTGAAATGTCCTGTATTATTTATTTAGTTATCCTGGCTTGCTCGATCTTTCAGCTCCGTTGGTACCGCTGCCTTCCGCAATGTTGGCTGTGTGTTTGATCATCTCAGGACAAACATTTGTGTCATGAACATAGGTGTTTGTACTGTGTCTGGGTGTTATGCATGTATTAAAAAGTATTATATCAGTCATTTGGTCAACATAATACAAGGTATGCTTAGTTTCGGACTAGATGGTGCTGTGTGCGTTCTTCAGCAATATTTATTTATTTACTCATAGCTTTTTAGTAGAACCTACTGTATTCTTTTTAGGCTTTTGGGCGCCATATTAACTCCTTTACAAGAGTTTGTCACTGTCACTGTCATACGAAAGTAGTTGTAAATAATTGATTCAGGCGTGACTTTGCTGAAATCCATTACAAAACATTAAACAGATGGACAAATATTTAGTACTATTCCGCCAATCTATTCCTAATGAGTTATACACGATGCAGACGGATGCACCTCCCTCCCGCCCGCAGTTGAAAAGCCATGCAAAGCGTCAGTAAAAGGTTAGCGAACACCATCTTCACATGGAACCTCAGAAATAAATTCGACACGTGTTTCACCTCTCCACGAGGCATCCTCAGGAACACATGTCTCGCACTACACCTTGACGAAAACTCTGCTCTGCAGACTTGTTGCTTCGTCGCTAGTTAGAATGAGAATTTCTTTTTGAGGTTGTATGTGTGGATGGTGTGTACCCTTTTACTAACGCTTTGCATATCTTTTTAACTGCGGGCGGGAAGGAGGTGCATGCGTCTACATCGTGTCTAACTCATTGGGAATAGATTGGCGGAATAGTACTTAAATATTCACCCATCTGTTTAATGAAAATAGTTGTACTAAATTATAATTATACGTATATTGTATGTGTGTTAAAAAGTATCAAAAATATGTAATAAATAATTTCGAAAACCGGTTTCATTGAATAAAATTTTAACCCATAAAAAACCCATATGCATCTTCTGTTTAAGGGACGCTATTTTTAACTCTTTTACTCCATAACTCTACTTCATACTTTATAACTCAAATTTCTCATAAAATAAAACAAAATAAAATAAAAACTAATAAATAATGCTGGACATATCACACAGCGTCATCTGGCCCCAAAGTAAGCAGAGCTAGTTATGGGTACCACATGACTGATATAATACTTATATACTTTTTTTTTGTAAATACATACATATTATACATAGAAAATCCCATACCCGAGACAAATACTTGCATCATACAAACATCTTTCCCGCGGCGGGAAAGGAACCCGCAACCTTCTGCGTCTCAGCTGGGTCTACTGCGCCACAGAGGTTGTCAACAAACACATTACTCAATTAAAATCACAACACAAACTTTCTTCCCCTATTTTTTTACCCTTAAGGGTGATATATTTTCTTCAAATATAAATGGGATCAAACGAAAAGTATACCTTAAACAAAAGTATATCCTAAACAAAAAAAGAGTTTTCTAAATCGGTTCATCAATGACGGAGCTCTGAGGTAAAAAACATTTAAAAAAAATATTAACTGTTAAGTCGGGTAAAAAAATATACTATGAAATGTTTAGGGCTAGATGCGTGTGGATTGTTCACTAATATTTTTATGTCCTTGAGTTAAGGGTTTGAATCCAAAAAACTGTAGCATAGCGTAAAATCATGAATCAATTTCTAAATTCTATTGATATTTCTCTAGATTTGTAATTTTGGTTATTTCAAACACAGCATCATTAAAAAGAAGTTGATGTACCTTGGTAAGTGAGTACTACTTTGATTAAACTTTTTTAGACCTCCAAAAAGTTTCGTTTGTCAATTCGTTGTCAATGAAACTTTTTTAATTTTTAATCTCGCTGCTAGACGGCCGAGGTTCTTATACTCACTTCAATAGGTCAGAAAAAGGTTGGCATTGCAATCTTAACCCTGAATACGTCCACAGGGATCCGTCCAATCAAAAGTTCTTACAAGTAGTGATGATTTGAGCAAGCGATCCAACTAAAAGTTAGAATTAGCTGTTATCGCCGGGCCTATTGAACAACAATCGATT
This sequence comes from Lampropteryx suffumata, assembly GCA_948098915.1. NCBI lineage: Eukaryota > Metazoa > Arthropoda > Insecta > Lepidoptera > Geometridae > Lampropteryx > Lampropteryx suffumata. Next base: position 12,604,975 of record OX402565.1, on the reverse strand, counting down.
TAGATGATTTTTGTTCGACACTTTTTGTTTGTGTAAAACTTTTGTTTGACAAACTTACTGAATTCTATATTCGAAAGCGTAGGCATCATTTTACTTAGAAAGAAATAAGTATGTTTTTTTATCAAATAAAAGCCCAAGGCTTTTTGAATCGGCTTCTTATTAACTAGGTACAAGAATCTGGCAAGAAACTGGTCTGGTCTTAACGCTTTTTTGGATGATCCCAATTTTGCAGACAATCAGATTCGTTCAAACTTTGTTGTCATAAAAATAATTAGATTTAAGCCTTAGACAGGTACTCACAGGTTTTCGTCTACTGTAAATGAGTATATATGTATTTGAGGTGCCTACACAACAAAGCAGTAGTTAACCAGTAGTAAGGTCGGGTAAAATACTTGTAACAATGTAAAAATACTTCTAATTCTACGCCAGCGTGATTTGAAAATATTCAAATCATGAAATCTGTTTGAGCTGTGCACTTTTAAATTTCGAACGAGCTTGCAATCACAGGAAGTGACACATCAAAGTGACAACCAATAGAGCGTGCGTTCGAAATTCACGTTAAAAAGCATTCACGCACGTTTTTCCCGCACTGCGAATGAGTTTCATTTTAACCAAAACGTTTTAAATATTTAAAAAGTTACGGTTCGAATACCACTCAACCTGGCAAAAACTATGCCAGTTAGGTCAATGGTAAGTTATTTTGATGTATAAGTAACATCTTTTATCACGCTTTCTTGCAATCTGTAGGAGTGATTTCGTGAAAAAGGACGTGTGTAATGTAACGCCCCCTCCCCTACCTACCTAGTACTCGATGCACCTAACCTTTTTTTTTTCGTTCTCTACTAGTTAAAAGTACCTAAATTAACCCCTGATAACTAAATAGTATTATATAATATAATATAAATACCTAAACATACTTTGATATATTATTAATTTGGCCAATGATTCGTCTAGTGGTCGTGATTTAAATCCTGCGTTGTGTTTCGAATATAGTAACTCTGATTCTTTAAGAGAATTATGTTGAGATATGTATTTATAATATTATAAACTTTATTATTAGAAGTAATCATCATCTATAATGAAGAATATCTTTGATTTGCCTACGCTGTGGTTCGATATTTAATTTTATAATCATATTAATTATTGTCCTCTAGTGATATTATAAACTGCATAAAGTAAATAAGTATTATATCCAATTTAGTATTACTGTGAAACCTTATTATAAGTTAAGTTTAAGTTATTTCAATATTTTAATACGATATTAGTTCTTATCATGAACTTTGTATAATATCAAGCTCCGCACGCATGATATCCACACAAACAGCAGCCCAAATCATTCCCCAAAGTCGATCTATCTATTTATCAAAATCCATCAAAATCAGTTCAGCCGATAAACGTAACAGACAGACAGACATAGTCACTTTCTCGTTAATATAATATACATAATAGTTTTGGTAGTTTCAATAGTTAAGCAAGGTAACCATTCTTGTTCTATATTAATTCTTCCTAATAGCAGCTTATGTCATTCTAGTCCTACATTGATATATTTTTATTGCGGCTTAGATCACTAGCCCCTCCTCGCTAGCGATAGTAGGTTTCTTTCCATGTGACCTGGACAGCCTTCCTCCGCAATGGACAATTTCATGTCCCAAGAGAACTCTAATTTTAATTTCGACAACAAACAAAACAGTTACTTCAGTAATTAGTATGTCTGTCATAGTTCAGCAAAGGGGTATCAGAGGGCTTAATCTTTTATCAAAACGTCCATGTAGTAAGTCGGTCCAACACATTCAAGGGCAATTACTTTACTTTTGTCTCCAAGCAACTCACATACCATCCATCCACTGGTTAACCTTCTAGTATCGCACCTTAGAATGCAACTGGATACATAGAAGAGCCCTGCCTAACTCCTATCCTACTTGGCGAAGTTCCCTAATCCTACAACACAAGAATCTTACCCTACTCGACCCTAATACAGATTATTATCTAATACAATATGTTGTGATTTTATTTGTTAGGTCCGTAGATTAAAGAAGATTGATAACGTGTGATAGATATACCAATTATATGAATAGTTTAACCTTAATTTCATGAATACCTAATATCAACTTTGGATAGCTTAATTCTGAGCCTTGAGAGATATTTCTCTATACTATTACTAGGTAAAAGTCTGAATTAGATAAAATTATATCAACAGTAATATTCATACTGACTCTTCGTCGATAGCAGCTTTAGTCTTTCCATAGATTCAAGCAAGCTAGATGGACTTTCGCCTCAAGAGTTTGATAGAACTTATCTAATATGATTATTAATAAATCAATAGTAGGACTCATCCATAAGATCTCCATTAAATATGTACTACAATCTACAAATAATGAACATTTGAATTTAAGGTGTAGGTAATCATTATTCCATTTCATAAAAATTTATAATTACCCTCAACTAGACATTTATTATCTAGTGCAATGTTTCAGCTAAATCTTTAGTCAATGATAGTTTCCCCACTGATTTGTGCACCGATTTAGTATACAGATAAACTACGTAATCCTACGAAAACCATAAGTAGGTTTAAACTACTGTATAGGTATGGATAATAGTAATTCGACAACCTAAGCAAACTTGTCGAAACGTGTTGTCAGATAAACTACGTAATTCTACGAAACCCATAAGTAGATTTATACTACTGTATAGGTAGGGATAATAGTAATTCTACAACCTGTTCAAACTTGTCGAAACGTGTTGTGTACCTGATGTCCTACCTAACCTAATCTGGTGTGTGAATCCGCAATTCTGGAAGCAAGCTTCGTACATATAATTTTGTATGTCACTCATCAGGGTGCAATGATGAGCTACATAGCTGCTAATTGGGGGACAGCGAGTTGTAAACCTTGACTTTGTACCTAACCCCTAGTACGTCCCTACAATCTACTTCCGACAGACCGAAGTCCTGGGATGTCATCCGTAGATTAAAGGCAATATAATGTGCAAATATATAAATAAATAAAGATAGACTATATCGATTGCTTCTGTTAAGTCCGGTTCTACCTTCCTTACACAGAATGCAAACAATCATAGGGAACCATTAAGGCGATCCTCAGGAGAGGTAAAATCTGGCTCCAGGCTCGTTCCGAGAGGTCCCGGGGGAACTCCTAACAGGGTGGGAAAGCCAGACTTGAGTATAACACCGCTAGGTTTCCATCTGACCCTGCCGTCCTTGACCATGCCGTGTAAGAGCCTCATACAATTACTTTGGTGAATCTTGTCTTCTTTCAGACTTACCGACCGGATAAACTATTACGTAATTCACACAATAAAATTATCACAGAAACAACGCACGACAAAACACCATGTAATTGTAGGAAACCATCAGAGAAAATTCTACCGAAAACGTTCAGCTCGACCAGCCCCTCCTAATTCCGAATGACCAAAATCCGCCATCTTCCTTTTCATTTTTTTTTTTCCTTTTCTTTCCATTTCCAAACACATTCGAAATTTCGGGTATTACGATTTACGTCCCAACCTCCGTGGTATAGTTAAATAACCTCTTTACTAAATCAAGCCCTAAATTAATTAAAATTTCAATTTATTCCCATCTTTATGTAGTTATTTCATGATTTATATATTATATCGTTAACATAAATAGATTTTAATTTAGGTATTCTAGTTTTAATATTGTTTTTATATAGCTATTTAATTGTTTACTTTTCGAATTCAACCTCCTTAGAGATCTTCCCGTCCCAAATCATTCCATCAATAATATATTAATAGAAGGATAGATTATTCTATCTTCTAGAATCAAACTCTATTTAATCTTACTAATTCAAATCCAGTATTATTTATTATGATACTCTATGAGTCGTAAGATATTTCTAAACCATAGTCTATAAACTTAGTATTAATTACTTTTTGCTAGCTTTCACTCACGGATCTTGACAATGACATACATCTGCTATAATCCGCCTATGGTATAGTTTGTTATGACAGATGCTTTGTTTATTGTAATGAATTACGCACTATTTTATTCAATAATTAAAGATCGGAGGTAGAATTGGTGGTAAATCTGTTCTGATAAGAATGACCCATGTATGCCTACGTGATATTAATAAGTTTTGTACCCAAGCATACCATAATAATTGTGAATTATAATGACCTTCTGTTCCGTTACAGTAACAGGAAGCCGGGGAAGCGCGCGCTACTTGCTTTGACCAATGAGCGCACGCAGTTGTAGAGTTGGCCGTCAAATGGTACTAAACTATTTTCCGAGAGGTTGGTACTGTCAGCCAACTGTGTGTGCTTAAATGTGTGACGAGAAAGAGAAAGGGAAATGAAGAAGATGCGCTTAACCTACAGTGTTGTGTATAAAGTGTGCTGTTATATAAACTAATTCAGGATTATAATCTTACTGTTGCTTATTACCAAGGTGACGACCTCTTTGGCGCTGTGGGCTAAGTTTCGGCTGAGACGCAGAAGGTTGCGGGTTCGATTTTCGCCGCGGGACAAGTGTTTGTATGATCTGCAAGTATTAGTCTCGGGTCTAGGTGTTTTTATTTATTTATTTATTTATTTTTATTTATTTAATATGTATTTATTTACAAAAAAAAATATACAAGTAGTATATCAGTCATGTGGTACCCATAACACAAGCTCTGCTTACTTTGGGGCCAGATGATGCTGTGTAAAATGTCTGGGATTATTATTATTATTATTATATATCAGATGTTACACATCATATGCTAAGACTAAGGCTCGTTTTTTTCAGATTGAACATCTTCTGCCAATTTGTCTGACAACCTGTGACAGCGTTACGCGGATGTACGCATACCTATAGTGTCATTGTAGGACACGTTACGTCATTCTTCATAAAGCAACATAACTCTGCTAATTCAATATTATATACTCATTTTATTGCATTTTTTATTCAGTAATCTTAGCGGAATTTTAATGAATAAATTGTGACTGCATAGGACAAGTATGGACAATTTAATTAAATGCGTTTTATGGTGCAATGTGATTTTAACGACGAGGAATCCCAAGAAAATTCTAGACGTCCATTCCGCGATGACGTTTAGACATAACAATTCACCATCGACTAGGACTTTATTAACAAACAAATTAGCTATAAACAAATATAAACACTTGACACTGGCAAAATTTACATTATTATGTCACACGCCATTAACAAAGATGAAGAAGACCTGTTACGATAAGTTGACAAGCGAAAGATATCTACACGAGCGAGTGTGCGTCGTGTTCAGTCTGCACAATATATTTATATGTAGTATGTATCTTTAAGTATTATAAAAAATATTCCAAAAGCAAAATTTAATTATCTCCTAAATCGGGAATTTTACCACAGTTATCCTTATTATTTTCTCAACTAAACCAACCACATTTTTAACCCTTAATAAGGCGCAAGCCTGTGTGATAGGTAGAAAGTAAGTCGGAGTGGAAATATGGTAAATGAATACTATAGAATTCAAAAAAGATATTAAAAAGGGAGGGGGAGTGAGATTTCCCCCCTTTTTTTCGGTGGGAAATAAATTCCCCTTGCCTGATTATGCAAGTGCAGTATGTTTCGAAGTGGGAAAATAATTCCCGTTGCCCGTTTAGGTTACGATCTTACGCCACGCGCCGTAGTTAGTTTTGTTGTTATTCACATACTAGTAATTGCCATTGGCTTCAATTGTTCTTAAAAAAAATTACAAAGATTATGTTTGAAATAAAATTTGAAGTTATAGGCCTATAAATTATTGAATATAACGCGTTATTATAATAGTATTACTATATAATTAAATTATGGAATTTATTATAACGGTACTTACCTAAATAAAAAATAACAGCAGGTATTGCAATCACATTTTTATTTCAAGCTTAAAACTATTCCCGAGGAGAAGCCTCATGAAATGATTTAAAACATTTCTTTGCACACAGAGCAACTTGACAAGTTGAGCATAGTATTTTAGATCTTTTTTCTTCTTTTTTGGTACTGCAAAATCGACACCTTTTATAAGTGTTTCCTTCCTCTGGAAGATGGATGCCAACATTGAGCAAGCGGATCTCATCTGGCACGCCGAAGTTCGAGCCTATTTTGTTCTTGAAAATAACTTGGCGATTTTTCTTGCGTGAGTAATTAGAGATCAACTCACGAGCCAATCGCAATCTGAAATCTCTATGAGAGTGCGTACTTACCACATGTACAGTGTTGTAGGTGATGTAGCTGTTTATTACTGACGCATCTAACAAAAAAAAAATAGTCTCATCCAGAACTTTCTACATTTTCGACTAATCGGATAAGATGATCTAAAATGATCAAAATGATCGACGCCTCCCATGGTGAGCGTGTACTCAGCGATAGCTTTGGGGCAGAGAACTTCTTTTCTTGTACCATCTTTCTGTGTTCTCTGTACAAATACCGTATCAGTTGGATGATGGGCTGTTGTAAGAACAGTAACATCCCTTGTATCGAGCCACTTGATCGCTGTAATTGGCTTAGCAGTTACAACTGCAAATTGGTTCTTCTCAAGTGTCAGATGTTTTGGTTGAGACTTTTTCATGATATCAGGAAGATCTTTTCTATTAACTCTGACAGTGCCAACTGCAAAAATTTTTTTTTCATACAATGCTTCCATCAGGTTGCAGCTTGTGAAAAAGTTATCGAACGCTAGCAGAGTGTTTTCAGGAAGGCCGGTTGACAGTTTCATAACCACGTTGTACCCCAGTCCTTCATCTTCCATACTATCCCTTTACCTGTATAAATCTCGAAACAGTATAGGTATCCGGTTTCAGAATCGCAACGTGCCCAGATCTTAAAACCACGTTTTATAGGCTTCTTCGGCATATACTGTTTTAAAGTGGATCTTCCTTTAAACTTCACCATGCATTCGTCGATCGATTGTTTACTTGAATTAGCTGTTTCGTTCTGGAACACTTCATTAAGTTCTTTTATCATTGGTCTCAACTTGTACATTTTATCATATTCCGGCGAGTCTCTTTTTGGTTCTTTTTCATTATCATTTATATGTAAATTTTCAGTAATTTTTTTAAATCGTTTGATAGGCATAATTTTTGAAATTTCTGCATTATTGTAGAAAGGTTCATTGGACCAATACAGTTCCATATCATTACGCTGAATTGCATATCTATTAGTTTGTTCTACTAGAACTTGTACCAAATATTCCGGGAAAAATTTGTCAAAGACATCAATTGGCCGAGTTTTATGATTAAATGTTGATTGTGGTCGAATCTGATTGACAAATTCTGGGACATTGTGTATGTTTGTCTCAAATGTCCACTCCCGTGGTTGTCTTGTTCTTACTGCATTGATGGTTCTGCTTGGCCTTGAGCAACGGTTTGTTTCTGTTCCAGTAACATTACTTGTAGGAGGTTCTGGACTTAAGTCATCTGTCGGAATTGGAGGATAGTGAGTGCATTCTTCACGGATTTCATCTAAGCATTGCTCTATTTCAATTTCTTGTTGGGTGGGATTCACAACTGGTCTGCTTTCTCCATATGTCTCAATGTATTCATTTATTTCCTCTGTTGGAGGAACACTACATTGTCCTGTTCTCTCATCTACGCTGCAAATGGGACTATTTGTTCCTAAAATATTTGTAAGATCCTCTGCTGAATATATTTCTTGGTCTTCAACCGTTTCATCAATATTATCAGGAATACCAAAGAGCTCTTCTAGACGCCTTTCAACAATAACATCTTGAGATACTTTCTGGTAATCTGCTGGGCTGCTTACAGGCGCTGTTTGATAATATGCATCATCATCTGAATCAAGATCGGATAAATCTGACAGACTGTCTAGGATGCCTTCTAACTCCGGTTTCCTTAACGTTTTTTTCTTATTCATGGCTTTTTTCTTATCCATGGCTCTAGAAATAAAAGATTACATGTAAGTATAACATTTGGGTATGAAGAGAAAAATATCCTTTTTTAGTGGACCGCTACAACATCTGAGAAACCTACGCTCCCAATTTCAGTGTTCTATCCCTAAAAGTACCTAATTGTGGATCTATAAATAGATGTCAATTGTCTATCAAATTCGGTCACAAAACCTTTTTATTTTATATATAGATTTTCAAAGAAATTCTATAGCGCAATCGGGCAAAGGGAATTATTTTCCCACTTCGTAATTTGATCATTTTGAGGGTATAGATCAGTAATACACCCGTAAAATCAATACAAAACAACGCCAGAACAGTTGTTTTGTATGAGATATAAACAAATTCTACTTACAAGATTTTTTGGAGAACAATTTAGCGTTTTTCTTCACACAACCACCGAAAACTGACCTTTCTTCTGCACCGTACACGTCACTGCACTTTGACATTGACATATGTTGACATAGTGGTAATATTTCAAAAGTGCTGCCAGCTAAATAAATCTAAATATTCTACAAAAGTGGACACTAGGTTTGCGGTAATTCTATGGGCTATCAGTCAGGTAATAAAACATTTTTTCTGAAAGTAGCCATAGTGGGAAATTATATCCCCTTGCCTTATTAAGGGTTAATAAAGTGACCACAGCGAAGAGTGACTTCGTTACTTAAATACTATCCGTCGCGTGTTTCATTATTTTTTCCCGCTTGCAACACCGGCCATAATTTTTATCGAACTGTGCGATAAGCGGAGCTATTTTTTGTTTGTGATTTTATAAAGAAACATAGCTCTTTTACACTATTTACACTATTGCAGTTTTTGTAATTCACAAAATATCATGTTCTCTTTGAAGCCCCACTCAAATGTTTTGACAATGACGTTAGCAAAGAGCCCGTGGGTTACTGGAAGTCCAGTTAAAATTCAAAATTCAAAATTCAATATAATTTTATTCAATACAATCACAAGGACCACTTTGAATCGTCTTCTTACATGCTAGTGAATCTAGATGCCGGTTTCTCCTAACCCCAGTTCAAGAATAATCCGGCAAGAAACTTGTCTGGTCTTAACACTTTTTTGTATGATCCTTGACAATTTTGTTACGGATGCCGAGTCGAGTTCATCATCTAAATAATCAGATATTTTATAATAAGCTTTAATAGACAGTTTCTGTTTAATTACGTTTTTAAATGTGCCAGTCGACAAATCTAACACGTCACAACCGTCGACGTCGACGTCGTCAAAATCGCAAAACGTCGTTATGGTAATAAGCAAAATTAACATTATATCCTGAATTTTTTCATACGATAGCACACTATTATACACAACACTGGTAAGTAAAGTGCACAGGTGATGCGTTCTACTTCTGAATTTCCCTTTCTCTTTCTCATCATCACACAAACGCACACATTCTTAGCTGACAGTACCAACCTCTTGAAAAATGTGTTGGAACCATGTGACGGCCACTCTAGCACCGCGCGTCCTCATCGGTCAAATTAAAAAACCTCGCGTTTCCCCGGCTTCCTATTACACACTTCCATCCCTTTTCAAGAAACTACTACCGCAGATTGCAGAAATGCGAGAGGAAAGGCGTTACACATAAAAAATTCTAGACTACTTGATTTTTTCTTTTCAGTTTTATTTAAAGTTTACTTTTCACGCAGTTGGGTTTTTTTTATTTTTTTATTTACATATTTTTACCGAATACGCTCAGTTGACCGCTCGACGCCCCTTCTATGTAAGGGCTCAGCCTCATATCCCCGCTCTCATATTCCCCGCTCATATTTCGCGTGAAATTCCCACTAAGACTGGACGCTTCATTAGAACTCGTCACGATTCCACCCGCGCTCGTGCAGTTTAATTTAGTTAACTATTTTTGTGTCCACGTCTGGAAAGGAATTTTTGCGAATTAGTGTGGGTACTGTCGGGGAATAAATAAATATAAATAAATATTGCACACAAGACCATCTAGCCCGAAACTAAGCATAGCTTGTATTATGGTGACCAGATGACTGATAAAATACTTATATATTTTAAAATACATACTTATGATACTTTATAATACGCATACACAGAACAAACACCTATGTTCATGACATCACACAAATGTTTGTCTTGAGAGAGGATCGAACCTGCAACCTACAGCGCCGAAGACAGAGATACTATAAACGGAGCTGACAGGCCAGTCCATAATATAATTGATTAGTGACTTTAGACTTTAATACTTTAGCAAATGTTTTTACAATAATTATATCAATAATATATATAATATGTGTACCTAAAGTTTTATGTATACGTAATTTTAGCAATATTAATAAATATACCTATGAAAATAATATATTCTATAAAAAGTGATGTGCAAAAAACGGTGAAAATATCGCAAATACGGTATGTTTTAGAAACTAAAAAGATCGAAAACAGGTGCCCAGTGCACGAAAGGACCCTGAGGCGTACTTTAATACTTTGTTTCGAAATAACTAGTGGCAGGGTACGAATGAATGAAAAAAGAAAGCAATAGGGGCATATATTCTTCTAACTTTTTTGATTAGTTTCGATCTTCTAGAGTATATCTTGCAATGCCCTAACTTCCCCATGCCCCATTTCCTCTTGATTATGTATAACTTGTTTCAATAAACAAACTCGAGGGGTTCAATTAAAAAATAGAATTAAATGAACAGATTTTAATATCGCTATTAGTATTGTAATTCGTTTCTTTATTGTCGCAGGTATTTTACCTTTATTGTTACTTTACCTATTATTTTTCTGTATTCTGGAAAAATAATATAAATTCAAATTAATTCTTATTATTTGACGACCTTTGTAGCGAAGTGTGGCTACAGAGGTATGTGACCTTCTGAGTTTCAGCGCAAAGGCCGGCTGAATCTCAGAAGGCTGCGTGTTCGATTCCCGCCGCGAAATAAATGTTTGTGTGATCTGCAAGTATTTGTCTTAGATGTGGGTGTATCTATGTACAGTATAATAATAGTAATAATAATAATACCGGACATTTCACACAGCATCATCTGGCCCCAAAGTAAGCAGAGCTTGTGTTATGGGTACCACATGACTGATATACTACTTATAGGTATACTTTATGTTTTTGTAAATACATACATATATATATATATATAATGTTTCTATGTATATCTATGTATACCTATATTTTTACAAAAAATGTATATAAGTAGTATATAAGTCATGTGGCACTCATAACACAAGCTCTGCTTACTTTGAGGCCAGATGATGCTGTGTGAAATGTCCGGCATTCATTTATTTTTATTTTACTTTTTCCCTCGACAGTACTCACATTCATGTAAGTACTCGGACACAGCGGGTTCCTAATTCATTTCTTTTCTCCCTTTCTTTTTAATCTTTTTCATTTTGTTATAATAAAACTAATATCTACAAGCGCTCTACATATTTAGGCAAGTGATATTATTATTTTCGAACCTAGTGATGGTGTACATTATTATAAAATACTTAGTACAGTAACATACACACATCAAATCAAATAAGCAACCCTTAAATATTTTTTTTAAATTAATTCATATTTCTATGTTATATTTGTATATTAAAGACGATAAATTTCTAAATAATTTATATTTACAAATAAAAGTACATGTTTTGACTGGCCTGTAAGTTCAGTTGGTAGTAGCTCTGCCTTCTGCGCTGTAGGTTGAGGGTTCGATTCCCTCGCAGGATTAACATTTGTGTGAAGAACATAGGTGTTTGTTCTGTGTCTGGGTGTTATAAAGTATACGTTATAAGTACATATATATATGTATTGTATCAGTCATATGGTCACTCACCATAATACAAGCTATACTTTTTAAATTAGCATAATAATTATTAACAACACAGATGGGATTCAGCAAAATAGTGACCTTCATAAAATCAACACTAGGAATAAACATAAATTATACGTCCCTAGGTTCCGACTAGAAAAAGTTAATAAGTCATTTATGGGGGACACGGTGCGCTTCTATAATAAGCTTCCTGAAAATGCTACTAAATTACCTATTAAGAAATTTAAAGCATACATTAAAGGTAGTCTTTTGAAGAAAGCTTATTATAATATAGATGACTATATTATTGATAAGAATGCATGGCCTCATGTCGCTCTGCCGTCAGACAGTTAACCGACACACTTGAAATGTATAAACTCTCTTGTATTAGTATTTCGTAGTTAAGGTAGTTATAAGATGGATCATATAAAAAAGCGCTAGGACCAAGACGAGTTTCTTGCCAATTCTTCTCGAGCTTGGGTTAGGATGAATTGGCACCTAAATTCACCTAGCATGTAAGACGTTTCAAAGTGATCCTTGTGATGGTATTGAATAAATCATCTTTTGACTTTGACCTTAATGAAAAATAATGTTTATTTAACTCGTAAAAATCACTCAATTCTTCATTAAATAAGTTTTGGGCTAGATGGTTTTGTGTCCAGCAATATATTTTTATTTATTAATCTGGGTACAAATTTGGATTATATAATAATGGTTAAAATATACATAAATATGACTTCTGTGTTAAATTATAACCTTCTTCTGAGCATTTAAATTTAATCGAATACAGTGTGTTTTCTCCTCGGTTGTTTAAATCTTGTCGGCAACGATTCTGCATGGAGTCAATTAGGTTATTGATTTCTTCCTGGGGCAAAAACGAGATCGGTTTTACGGTTTTTAACTATTCCAGTCCAAACCATTACTGTCGAACCGCTGTATAGGTGGACTTCCTGGACACATCTTAGACCATCAGCGTTTCCTGGGCTACGATATACCCTCATTCTTCTGGTTCTTCAGGTTTGAACCCTAATCAATCAAAACATTCTTTTGTCCATTTGACGACTTCTGTGGCGCAGTGGACAAGTTCCGGCCGAGACGCAGAAGGTTGCGGGTTCGATTCCCGCCCCGGGACAAATGTTTGTATGATCTGCAAGTAATTGTTTCGGGTCTGGGTGTTTCTATGTATAATATGTATGTATTCACAAAAAAAAAGTATATAAGTAGTATATCAGTCAAGTGGTACACATAACACAAGCTTTGCTTACTTTGGGGCCAGATAATGCTGTGTGAAATGTCCGGGATTATTTATTATTATTATTATTTAAACGGCATTTCATAGACGCGGTTTTATTTCTTATTTTTTTTTAAATTATTTATCATTGGTTGTGTGTCGCGAATTAGTCCACGAGTTTTTATAGTGTAATGGAGCCACAAATTAGTCCATCGTTCTTGCGGCCATAACACGCGTGGTCTGAACCCATGAAAACGACGAGCTCGATTTCCGTGACGGATCTGTGGGCATCTGATTGGACGACTTACACGTAGACCATACTCTCGCAGTTTATTTCGCACAGTTTGGGGACAAACAGCGGGACTATCAGCATTCCGTAGCCTTGATGCGATCTCGTGGGCAGTCAGCTTTGGTTCACGTCTACATGTTACCTGGATGTATCGGTCTTGACGACGAGTACGCACTCTCCCTGGGTGCTGTTCAGACGGATCACCTGTATCACAAAAACGCCTCTATAATCGGCAAATTAAAGTTCGATGAACACCGAAATGCCGGGTAACAAAGGCTTGAGTGTTTTAAATTTGAGTGTTTAGCATCCCTACACCTCTTTGTATCTCTTCCGTGGTAAGATGACGACGCTCCAGTACACAGTAAAATCTCGTGGACTATTATTACGGATACACAACCAATGATTACTAATTTATTTTCGTTAAATAAGAAATATCCTATGAAATGCCGTTAAATGGACAAAATACATAATGTTTTTATTGTTTAAAAACATAATTTATTGAAAAAACTGCCAGTATATATTTGTTTATCAAAAAGGTTGACTATTCAAAAAAGGTTTAATATTCCATGAAAGTTTAAAACGAAGCAGAAAAAAGAATACTAAAAAAGTTATGTGTTGCTTAGACTTTTTTGATGTGTGTATTTACAGACAACATACACAAACTGTCTATCACAAAACCACATAATAGGAAAAAAATATAGAAGCAAGAAACAAAATGATATTTAACACACAAAAAGAGATGAAAGCAAGGAGGAACATACCTATGAAAAGACCGACCGATGACGGATGGCAAGTTGTAGGCAAGAAACGCCCACTAACCAAACAGCGACGCGTGTTATCCGGATCAGGAAAAACTGATGACGAACTCCAAATAGCAGAGCGAGTAATGTACATACAAGCTTGGTCTTTTTAACCGGAAACCACTGTGGAAAGCATACGAAATTACATCAACAAGTTAGCAAAATGCGACAAATACTTCGTTGAAAAACGAACCATAAAAACAGATCAACACGCAGCGTTTGTAATCGGATTCCCGGAGTCACTGTATGAAAAACTTTATACACCGAACTCATGGCCACAAGGCGTTAAGCTGTCGGACTGGTTTTGCAGGAGTCCCCGCATAAAGCGGGGCTCACTCGCCGCGACCGGCCACAATGATAATACCGACAGACCGCTCCGGCGGTGTCAAAAATCACCAGTGAAGATCGAACGAATGCGTCTATATTTCAACAGGATAGCGGCGGTAAAAAAAATTGTGGTATGTCACCAAAATATTGCGCTGTTAGACAGTAAAGTTTCTAGATTTCACTTTTGAGTAACACTTCTAGTGTTACTCAAAACTGACTTAGAGTGCGACATTCAAGCAATTACCGAACACTGGTTATCGGAATCGCATCTAAAATGTGTTGATATACACGGATATAAGTTAACGTCACAATACTGTAGAAGTAAAATAAATCGTGGTGGGTCTTGTTTATTTGTGTCATACTTGTCGGAGGAACGATATTGTGAAATTTTTACCATAGATTTACTAGACTTTAATGTGACTATAGTTTGCATATATAGGAAAAATTTAGTTACCGCCAGTGAATTCCTTGTGAAGTTTGAGGTAGTGCTCGATAAGATTACCGAGTTAGGATTGGAATGTGTAATCGTCGGCGATTTTAACATTAACTATATGGGGGAGATATGTAGTGATGTTAAAAAACTATCCGATTAGTTATCGACTTATGGCATGACGAATTTGGTTGACTTTGTAACTCGTCCCCGCAGTTGCACTTGCCTGGATCACTTATATACCAACCTAGCACCCGGCTCTGTGAGCGCAGCGCCGGTCGTAACGAACTTGAGCGACCACATAGGCATAAAGGGTGAGATTATTTGTTCACAACAACAGGTACTTACCATCAACTTTCACATATATTAGAAGATTTAGTACTACGAATAGCGCGAACTTCGTAGCCTCCATCGACAGCGTCGATTGGAACGGCATATTGACTAGAAATATAAACCCAGCAGACCTGATCCAAACAATAATAAATATAATTAAAAATAAATTTGACATTTGTTTCCCATTAAAGAAAAATTATAATACAAAAAAAAAGGAATCTTCATGGATTACCGCTGACATTAAGAATTATTAATTATTACTCTTTGTTATTATTAAATTTAGTAACATGGAATTAAATAATAAACCACTACAAACGTTATTGACGGACATGAATAATTATTTTGACATTTTATTAAACACTAGTAAGCGTGATTATAACGCAAATGTTATTCGCTGCAATAATAATACCTCGAAAGCTATGTGGAGAGTCATTAATAAGGAACAAGGGAAAAATAATAGGCCGCTAATTGATTTCACTGACGTTTTAGTAAGCCACGATGGTAGTGAATTCAGCACAAAAAAGGATGTAGTAAATGCGATGAACGCGCGGTTCCTTAACGCGGCGGCGGCGTGCAGCGCGCCGAGCGCTGACGTTGCTGGCGTGCGTCGCATGCTGCAATTGGCGCGTGCGCCCGCCGACCGCTCGCTGCGTTTCCGACCGTTCACCGCTAGGGAAGTGTTTCACATTGTCACTGCTAGAATACCACCTAAGGTGTCTAAAGATATATACCGCATATCAATGAAACTGCTTCGATCCGCTATTCCTGTGCTCGCACTGGTTTTGGCGTATGCTTTCAATTGCTGTATTAGAGATGGAACTTATCCAACTCCTATAAAAATTAGTAAAGTATCACCTCGGTTTAAAGGGAAAGGGAAGCGGAGTAGCATGGACGGATACCGACCCGTATCGATAATACCGGCAGTCGCAAAAGTTTTCGAAAACGGGCTAAGTTCTCGCCTAACCTCTTACCTATCATCAGCTGAAGCCCTTTCTGATCGGCAATATGCTTATCGCGAGGGCCGCTCGACACGCTCGCTGACGCGGAAAGTGGTCAGTCTAGTCGTTGCTGCACGAGAAAAGAAGCAGCACGTCGCTGTGATATGCTGTGACCTGTCGAAGGCGTTCGACGTGGCAGACCATAACGTTCTAGCAGTGAAACTGCGATACTACGGTATCGACGGCCAAGCGTATGCCCTTCTTACAGATATGATGAACCATCGCACTCAGGTGGTTCAAGGTAGTGACATCACGTCCGATCCGCAACAGTTGGGAATGGGGGTCGCGCAGGGATCTTTTGTCTCGAATATACTCTTCTCGATCCTCCTAAATGACCTACCGGAAGCGGTCTCAAGCGCAGAGGTCTACATTTACGCTGATGACATGTCTGCAATGGTTATCGCACCCTCTGTCGATGAATTGGAGCAAAAACTGAACTATACGGCGGCGCGGCTTGCGAAATGGTTCGGGATGAACGTTCTTGCTCTAAATTTGAGCAAGACACATTTCATTCATTTCTGCTTGTCTGGTCACTCTGTGCGACAACTGTCGGTGACCATAGCCGGAAAGCCTATAGAACAGGTTAAATGCACGACATTCCTGGGGTTCCATATTGACAGAGGTTCTAACATGGGCGAACCACATCCATAAGTTGTGTGGCAAACTGGGCAGTGCGTGCTATGCGTTGCGGCGCGTAGCGCGAGCGGTGTCTGGCGATGTGGTCCGCGCGTGTTACTTCGCCACGGTGCACTCGCTGCCGCAGTATGGTGCCGAGCTATGGCGCGCGCGGCAGAATAGGAGCGTGACAGAATAATTGAAATTATACTCGTAAGAATTCAATAAAAATCCACCTGTCATTCAATTAGTTCACAGCTAAAAACACAGATGGTGTTTTGATAAACAGTTAAACAGTTTTATACTTATATTATTATTTTATAGTTGGTTTAAATTAACATATGCTTTAATAAATATTATTGTAATAAAAATGATTATACCATCACACACATTTGAGAACGAAATTAGGATTTCAGAACGAAAGTATCCAATGATTGTTATATATTGTAAATTTAATTGTTCGATACATACTTTCTTACTATTTTTCAGTTATTAATTAGTTTGGATTTATTAACGAATGTTTCACTTTATTATTTTCTGTTCTCATTATTCTGATATTTACAAGTCCTTCATTTGATTGTTTACTAAATCGGTAAATTCGTTATAATTCTTTTATTAAGACATATATAGCAAAACTATGAATCCATTGTTTCACTTTATTATTTTCTGTTCTCATTATTCTGATATTTACAAGTCCTTCATTTGATTGTTTACTAAATCGGTAAATTCGTTATAATTCTTTTATTAAGACATATATAGCAAAACTATGAATCCATTGTTTCATGAATTATACTTTAACATCTTTTTATTGTTATTAAGTAAATAACTTTCATTATTATACTTAGATTCTTAATAGGCTTCTGTGATTGGTTGAAAAATGAATATGGTGTGATGTTTTGTATATATTTCAAAAATGTATAAAAGGCGAGGTTAAAGCCTAAGACGGGTAGATTGGGAGTGACCACCGAACTAGAAAGATAAGTGCCTTGCAATAATATTGTACTAAAATATATTTGTGTGTATTTAATATGTGTACCGTTAACTTTTTGTGTTATTCTCTGTTTGGTTATTTGGCAACTTTAAAACTATATTATCTTTGTGAACTACATACATTTGTATCAGTTAATTATTCTGTCATTGTTTCCTTATATTCCTTATGGTGTTTATTTTGTAGGAGGGTACTTGTGTTGTGTAAAATTGTAAAGGATCATACAAAAAAGTGTTAGGACCAGACAAGTTTCTTGCCGGATTCTTCTTGAACTGGGGTTAGGAGGAACCGGCACCTAGATTCACTAGCATGTAAGAAGACGATTCTAAGTGGTCCTTGTAATTTTATTGAATAAAGAAAATTGAATATACTATGGTAAATTTGTTATTCTCTCTTCTTATTGAATTTATCCTTGCTTACATTTAGCTTTAATTCCTCATGTGAGAAGTAGGTATTTAACTTCAGAAATTTTACTAACTTTCATTATAAACTTCTAAATCTTGATATTAGGTGTAATATATTATACTAATTAGAGCAGGTATTTATATGAATCTAACAAGCGCGTCTTCAGAATGTAAAAAAGGGCCGTACGAGCGATAGTGCAAATCCGAAGCGACGTATCTGTGAGACCTCATTTTAAATGCCTAGGTATTCTCACGTTGCCCAGTATAGTAGTACATCAAGTGGCAGTGTACGTGAGAACTAACCTGGACTTATATGTAAGAAACGGTGAACTGCACACGTACCGCACGCGAAACAGGAACAAACTCGCATTACTACCGCGGGCACTTACAAAGTCATCTAAGCTAACGCATGTCATGGGTCCGGATGTATATAATAGACTTCCGAACACTCTCACAAATGCTCTAAACATAAACATTTTTAAAAAGAAATTGAAGTTCTGGCTTATCGAGCGTACTTTCTACACCTTTCTACATGATGAGTTCATGGGCAGTAATATACCTTACCCAAGGTTGTAATAATAGTCCAATATTTTTTTTTTATGTTGTCATTACATCTAATTTAAATATAATGTGTAATTGTCACATAGCGATGTAGTTAGTGGTAAGCTGTTTATATACTCATTGCTATGTTATTTTTGTTATTTCTGACCTATAATGTAACATTATCAATAAAAGACTATTATGACTATCATACACTTAATAGATTAATATGGAAAATCGTGGAAAACCCAAGTGAAAAGTATGTCTTGAAATAGTTTTCAGAATTAAGATTCATTGTTATTTTATACATAATAAAACTATTAGCATATAATATAATTTAATCTAAGCTGCGATAATTATTTATTGTTACCTAAACTTATTTTGTGACACACAAATATGTTATTACATAACCTTACAATTGTTTAGAATTTATGATAACATTGTTTTGTCCTGAAAACATATTTTTAGATAATAAGAAACTAAATACTTTTTTGTTTCGAACGTTCGCGCTATAAGTGTTTCGAGCGGGACAGAAGGAAGTAGGTTTTACGTTTTCGAAGTCTATAAATAAGATTGTAAAGCTGTGAAACAGCCACTTTTTGATCATCAGCCGACCCAGACAGAACTAAAAAGCTAAGTGCTTATCTATTTACTGTTCATTTTTAAATATTATTATTAATATTATTAATAGTTGTGTAATTTTAACCTTACAAGTTCATAAATGTTTTTATTTGTTCATAACATGTGTTATAATATAAACCAGGTTGTATAGAATATACTAGAAGTATTCTTTTGTTGAGCTGTGTTTCCTTTCTTTACTCTCCACAATTGTTACCCTATTAGGATTTCTAGTTACTTATTAGTGAAAATAGATATGTAGGTAGTTTAAATTAGGGTATTTTATAGATCTTTTATAACTTCTTAGAATTAGTAAAGCCTGTTCAATTTAACACACGCAAAAAATCAAAATGGGCAACACTAAAGCGAGTAGGTGACCTATAATTATTAGCAATATCAGTTTTTCCTGAAAGTGGTGCAGTTAAACAGGCTCTATGTACTTACGAAAGTAAAAGAATGTAGTTCTTGGGCTTTCGTGTAATTGGAGGTTAAAATCACGAAAGATGTGCTGTCAAACTGCCGTCACTTTGTTGGTCCGGAACTCTTCATGGTAGGAATTATCAATGACGGATTGTCACGTGCCGTCTTCGGGACCGATCGCGGAATGAATGTATTTCATGGTACGAATTTGAAGAAATCACGGTCTTTACGGAATTTCACTTCATGGTCGACACGCTGTTCTGCTACTCCCAAATGGAAGCAGCGCTGGTTTTCAGACTAGTCCAAAATAAGCTACCTATTAAGAACAAGTACATGACAGGTACAGCTATTGTGGCGACAAAATAAGTTACCTGCTTTCTTTATTAATTAACATTAGAGTGACAAAGATAGACATACATTTCAACAATTTAAAAATTTAATTCTGAAATGGACCGAAAGCGCGGCTTGACGCAAATAAAATGTAGATACGTGATACTAAAATAGCAAAACAAAATAGAAAACCACGAAGGCTTTTATAATAGAATCTAAATATAAACTCATAGAAGTTCGAAGTGCGGTGATAAGGCTTATATTCCCTTGTTTTTTACGAGATTTATTATTTGTAGCTAAGGTAGATACTTCCTCTTAAAGGTTGTAAACGGAAAAGATCGCTTTTAGAGATAAGGCCGCCCATTGAATAATTTTATTTCTATTATTTCGTCTGCGTTCATTTTGTGTACAATAGTGTTAATAGATCTTAGATAATAGATATATTTTGTTTGAGTATAAGTTTCTAGATCTAGAATCTTATACTCAAACAAAAACTAATAGACGTGTGCATTCTCCCAATCCTCTCGTACTCGTACGGTGCTGATACCTGGACAATGACCTGCAAAAATTCTAACTCGGGGTCTGCCAGAGAGCTATTGCCGATGTTGGGCAACATGTAGGCAAACTAAAGTGGGACTGGGCAGGCCACGTCTGTCGCATGTCGGATGAGTTGTGGACAAAAACCACTACACAGACCCCACTAGATAGGAAACGAGCACGCGGCAGACCGCGGCGATGGTGTAGAGACGAGTTGGACTTGCAAAAGATTATGAACAAGCGCAGGATTGAGGGGAGTGTATTCTTACTACGTAATAATAAAATTCACTCATTCACGTTACCCTATGGCTAACCGTCTACACTAAAGAAAGAATCGTGACGGAAAAATCTTACACTTTTTTTCGCCTATCCCCCATCCGCCAAGTCCGTACCGTGCGATAAGGAACTTCGTTCCAATAATGTATACTGTTTGTATACATATAGTTAAATGTTATTTTCCGGCTATTATAACACGGGTTCATAGGAAACTGTCTCAACAAACATTACATCTAATGTTTATCATCGGTGTCTGTGATAGAAACTTTCTACATTACGCTAGCGATCATAAAAACTAGTTAGGCAGCGTGTTAGCTCTGCAGACAAGCAAAACACCTCACGACTTTGTTCGCGTACTTTGACGTCTTATATCAGTCCCAAAAAGGTATTCAGGATACTATCCTTTCCAGTCACAATCCAGGGCGATATTTCTACTAATTTCTGTAAGCTCGATTGGAATCAAACCGCAACTGAATGATAGCTTTTGATGTGTTTTCGTATTCTGTTAATAAACAACGGTTCAGCTTACGCTACGTTTACGAAGTCAACGATCGAACGAGTGGTTTATTTTGCTTGGTCATAGAGATAACAGATTAGGTTTTAAGGTAATTATCGAACCGTAATTGGAGCTGAAACGTAGATGGATTGAAATAGATCGATAACCGTTGGAAATTAACAGATTCATCTTAACACAGTCAAAAGATATTTTATTCAATATAATCACAATATAATCACATTGAAACGTCTTACATACTAGGTAAATTTATGTGCCAATTTCTCCTAACCCAAGCCCGAGAAGAACTGGCAAGAATCTCGTGCTGGTCTTAGCGCTTTTTTTGGATGATCCATCTTATTACCTTAACTATGAATAACGAATACAATAGAGTTTATACATTTCAAATGTGTCGGTTAATTGTCTAAGGGCAGAGCAACATGAGGCCATGCATTTTTATCAATAAAATAGTCATTTATATTATACATTCAGCAAAATCCAGCCTAAATTTCGTCTTTCTATCTTCAGCGGTTTCAGCTCGGCGATGATAAATCATCATGATAACCAATGCATTCGCGGGCAGGAGCTAGTATTATATATACCTATCACGAAGCGTCAAAACGTCACGTCACCGTCAAAACCAATGCTGGCTTTTGCAGACGGCAACCGTACGTTTGTGGCCGCTCTAACGCAAACGCTACGCTACGCTCACGCGATGTTTGAAATAATTAAATATTTTAACGTCATTGGTGACGTGCCGCCGGCTCGTATGGTTATGTTAGATATCGTGCCGGATATATACGTGACGGCATAGATATGCATTTTGAAAAACACGGGGTTTACTCACGTATTATTTTGTCGATGGATGCACCGACACTGTTTCGATTCTTCTAGAGAATCTTCATCAGGGTGAGTTTGATCCGCGGTTCGTGGCTTAACGCGAGCGTTCACGGTTCGCACACAGTGCGGCATCGACAAAATAATACGTGAGTAAACCCCGTGTTTTTCAAAATGTATAGTACAACTGACTAATATTTTGAAATGAATATATACGTAGTTATTATCTAGTAACGGAATAACCATTTGAAAAAAGTATATATAAAAATTAAGGATTTAAGAATCTCTTCATATGTTTGGTCTGGCCTGTCAGCTCAAATTTACCACTTGAGCTTGAGGCCAGAGAAAAGAGTATTTATATATAACTGGTTCTGCGTGGTACTCACATATAACCTACCCTTTGTCCTTCTTTAAAATATAATATATCTCGTAACCAAGTTTGATCAATATCCGTTCAGACGTTTAGCCGTGAAACGAAAAAAGAGATACGTAAATCCTAACTTTTTTTATTTTTATTTTAAATGGCAGCGAATAAAGCAGAACTTCTTACCGTAATTCTGCTTTCTTCGCTGTAAGTTAAATAAATAAATAATGCCGGACATTTAACACAGCGTCATCTGGCCCCAAGGTAAACAGAGCTTGTGACTGTAGCACATGATTGATTTACTAAATACTTTTATACTTGTATACTTTTTTAATTTTTGTAAATACATACATATTATACATAGAATACCCAGACCCCAGACAAATACTTGCAGATCATACAAACATTTGATCCATGTCGTGAATCGAACCCGCCAACTTCTGTGTCTCAGGCAGGCCTTCGTCCACAGCGCCACATAGGTCGCCGTTATGGTTGTGGTTGTGGGTTCGATTCCCTCCTAGGAAAAAAGTTTGAGCGATGAACATAGATGTTTTGTCTGGGTTAAAAATATATAAGTATTCTATCAATCATCTGGTCACCATAATCATAATACAACAAAGTCACATATTTATTCCTCAAGAAATTAATGATACTTATTATTATGCTTATTACAGGAAAACAGCATAAGAAGTTGTATTTCAACAGATTTTTATGAAATTTAGAATAATTGAGGGTACTTTCTTCATGTGATTAAAACCCGCATCTGGCTATGTTTTGCAACGCAACAAAACTTTTTGGCTCAGAAATAATAGCATTAAAAATAAAAACAGTCTTCAAAGACACATAAACCTGCAAAAGCTAGGATCTCCTTAGCGCTAAAAAGTTTTTACAGAAGGATTTTGGTTACGACCACTATCTTCCACTCTCTAAATATTTTAGCAGCCTTTCTTTTAGAAGTTTCTACGGAAACTTTTTAGTTGCCTTGCTTTGTTTGGATTTAGTGAAATGATTGTGTTGTTCTTATATTTTTCTATACTTTCAACTTTACCGGATCGACAACTACATAAATATAATACCTTTAAAAGATCAATTCTTGTATATATGAATATAATCTGAATCTCGGAAACCGCTCCAACGAATTTCATGTATGCAGGGTTTCTGGGGCGATAAATCGATATAGCTAGGTTTCATTTTTAGAAAACGTCGTTTTATAAGTGTTTTATACCGAGCAAAGCTCAGTCATCCAGGTACTAATCATAAACATATAATGTTAGACATATCACACAGCGGTATATATAACCCCGAAATAAGCAGACCTTGTGTTTTGGGAACCACATGACTGATATATTAAAATATAGATGCACAATGCACATAACACCATCTAGCCCAAAACTAAGCATAGCTTGTATTATAATAATAATGATAATAATAAAATTTTATTTCAGACCATATTTTACCTATGTTATTAACAATTAAATAACTTAATATCTATGTTAGTTAAAACACATAAAATTTTAACAATTTAAAACCAATTACAATCATATAACTATTTAATCATTGAGTCACTAGTGGAGTGCGAGGCCTAAGTACAGCCAACCAGTGTCTTATGTAGCCTGAGCAAAGATTTTGCGTTAACAACGGCAAGAAGGCTGTTGGTGCACGTATGCGGCTCATCAGGGATGCAGTTCTTTTTCGCATAATTGCAAAGAAATCATCAGTGCGCGCGTTTGCAAACATCCCTGAAGCGCTACAAAACCGCGGCATCCTCAACAGCATCCTGAAACCGTTGTTGTATTGGATCCGTAGGGCATTGTAGGATTTCTGTGTATACTTAGCCCACAGACTGTACGTGTGTGTAGAAAGATGTACAATAGGCTTTAACAAGAGTTACCTTAACTGGGGTTGTACACCGTGCAAATCTGCGAGCAAGCATGTTGCACCTCACTGACAGAGCTATACGTTCCTTCTATATGTCCAGTTTGTCTGGCATATCTTCGGTGACCCAGTGACCCAGGTACTTGAATTGTTTCATCCAGTTAAGAGGAGCTCCTTCCAGCTCAACCGACGGTACAGAGTAGTTTTTGTTACCCGCTTTAAATAGCATTAACTCACTCTTTTTGGTATTATACCTAAGTCCATGGGCCGCCGCGTATGACTCACAAGTGTTCAACATTTGTCTGAGATCGTTAATCGGTGGACTCAGTAGAACCATATGGTCTGCATAGCTTATACACTGACACCATGAATTGAGCAACCGATGTTGGCTTCACTGAGGCAAACGATCAACTTATTGATATACAGGTTGAATAGCTTTGGTGAAGTTATACCCCCCTGTCTGACCCCGCTATTCAACCTATACTCATCCGTGTACGAGCCCGCCCATCTTACAGTATTTTGTATTGTTTTATTCATACCAAAATAATGGTGACTAGATGAATGATATAATACTTATTGTCCAAGTGTCTTCGTATCAGCATAGGCAAAAATGCTTTCGTATGTCTATCCGAAAAGCGTCCGAACGTCCGAAGCGAACGAACGTTTCAACGAACGTTGAAACTTTCGAACAGTTATAAAAATTTAACTCTTGACATAAACACCGATTAGTGACACCTGTACATAAAACCGAATTGAATTGACCGAGCGAGCGCGAAGCGCGAGCGAATGTCTCCATTTTAGCATAGGCGAAAATGCTTTCGTATGCCTGGTCTGTCCGGATGTTCTCCTCTACAAACAACTCAACCTTTCTCAACCGATTCTCGTGAAATTTTGTGAGCAGGTTCTATAACTATTTAGATTTTTTTGGTCGATTTAGTTTTTGGAAATTTTTGAAAATGGCACAGATATAGGGGTTGAAATCGTAAAAAATGTTATATACGTATATTAGTCATTTCAAAAAATGTTTATGAGGTCTACAGCTCACAGAGCCACTAGTTTATTAATTGATCATTGTTTCTATTATATTGATAACTATGTTCATTTTAATTTTGACCTATTGTTAACTGTGCATTTTATATCAGAATAATCAGAATCAATTTATAATTTTATTATATAACAAATAATATCAAATAGGTTTTTATAGTGACATTGTATTTCATTGTACTTATTTTTTTTCAATTATTATTTAGATATTAAATTAAGCACGTGAAACAGTAATCGGGAAGATAAACCAGGTCTAAACTCACTACTAACATCAATACTGTTGACAAAGATCGAAACACCGACAAGAAAGCTGTTTTTGAGCAAAGGTTTGATAAAAAAAAGTGGTCCGCTCGTTGAATATTTAAAACTCTTAGTGGTCCACTGCTGGACTTAGGCCTCCACTAATGAGCGCCATTGCGCCCTGTCTTCAGTTCGACGCATCCAGCTTCTGCCGGCAGCCTTTCGCAGATCGTCACTCCACCTTGCCAGAGTGCGTCCTACACTACGTTTGCCGAGCCGCGGTCTCCACTCAAGAACTCGTTTATCCCAACGGTTATCGGTTCTTCCAGACTACTGCCACTTCAGCTTACTAAGTCTCTGAGCTATGTCGACAACTTTAGTTCTATGTCGGATAGTCTCGTTCCGGATTCTATCCTTCAAAGAAACCCCGAACATAGCTCGTTCCATAGTTTGTGATTATCTTAATGTTATTGATACTCTGGAACCAAAGTGCAAGGGTCTATGTCGAGTGGCTTCCAGTGTACAGAATACTAATTGCTTTGCAAATCGTAGGCATGAGCCTTATGTAATGTTAAGACATCCCTCTGACTAGCCCGTAAGATCTAAGCAACTAGAGTTCTATGATGTCTACCGCCATAGGTTACACCCATGAGTATTTTGGAACGAAGTTTCTTATCGCGGGTTGGCGAGACCTAGCCGAGAAAAAATGTAACGCGTTTCGTTACGAATACGATAAATATACGAAAAATATATACATGTATATTATATGTGTGTATATATATATTTATGAATATAGTTACTTAATGCATCAATAATTAAAATTAAAGAGAGGGAAGGGTAGAGGGCATGAGAGCCTGGCATGATTAATTATGTCAACCCTGCATACGAAGGGGACTTCGTACCAAACATGTCCCGCGACACGTTCATTTTTTTCACTTCAATTCACACGACACGACTCATCTCCTATACACACTTCAAAATAGAGTTTCATGCCATTTCTACGAATATCCACAATATTTTGATAAATAAAACCCTTCGTATCGAACCCGCCCCAGCCATTGAAAAGGACAAACCCTGATCATTTGATTCCAGTAAATACCTCGCTCCCTCGGGACGCTCCTATTGTATAATATTGAGAGTTTTCTTCAATTTAAGACGATCAGTCAGTTAGGGAGAATAATATATAGTAGGTAAGTCTTATATTTTTAACCGACTTCAAAAACGGAAGTAGTTGTAATTTTTTAATTAAAATTTGGGTTACCTCAGAACTCCGTCATTTATGAACCGATTTGGAATATTATTTTCTTTTTTGGAGGGTATAGGTTCTGTTTGGTCCCATTTAAATCTAAAGAATAATAATATTTATTTTATAAAATACGATATTTCGTTTACTTGTATAAAATATTTTTTATTTTAAAAACATAACTACTGAACCGTATTTGATGAAATTTCTATGGGACCAAACGGAAAGCATAGATAGATAGATAGATTTTTATTGTTCATAAAGTGATAAAAACTTTATTTTACACAAGAGAACACAAAAAATAATTATTTGAAATACAGTTGTACAAGGCGGCCTTATCGCTAAAATCGATCTCTTCCAGGCAACTTTTAGATGGACAGGATGGACAAAAAACTAAAAAATGTCGGCGATCCTTATAAGTATATCCTTTCACAAAATCAAATCGGTTCATAAATGACCGAGTTAAGAGGTAACAAACAAAAAACAGCCGAATTCAAAATTTGAGTCGGTCAAAATACCTCAGGCCATTGGTAGTATTAATGTCATTGCCATTGGCCATTGGCAAGGTATTATTAATGTAAATCAAAAAATGAACAGCTCATGTATTAAAGCTCATTATTTCTCATAAGCATTTTAACAATATCAATATATCTGAAGCTACCAGTTTTTTTTAAATACTTCATATCGCGAGATATGTGGTGAGTATCATTATACAAATACCACATATGTAAATCGATTTTGTCGTGTTGTCATATGTTTTGCTTCTTCTTCTTCGTTAAAACGGCATCTCTTCTCAAACCCAGTTACGCTGCTATTTGTTCAGGTGACCAAAGAACCAACTAAAAACTCTCATTGAAAATCTAATCTTTGCTTTGCGAAATGTTATTCATAGCCCGATCAACATTGAAATGAATTGAGAGACAATAAATCTTGTAGATTTCTCGATCTTCCTATTGATCTTAATATTGATGCAAAACTACAGTGGGGACCACAAATTGAAACACTTGCTGGTAGGCTTAGTTCCGCTGCATATGCAGTTCGTGCGACACGGTTGCTTACTGATGAAGCTGCAGCTAGACTAGTTTATTTCAGTTACTTCCATAGTATTATGTCATACGACATCATTCTCTGGGGGAAAGCAGCTGATGTTGGTAAAATATTTGTTATACAAAAAAGGGCAATACGTGCCATTAATAAAATGAAACCACGAGAATATTTGAGATAAATATTCAAAGAAATTAATATTCTCACAATAGCTTCACAATATATATATGAAAATTTGTTATACACACATAAAAATAGAAATGGGTTTCAGCAAAATAGTGACCTTCATAGAATCAATACTAGGAATAGACACAAATTATACATCCCTAGGTTTCGACTAGAGTAAATAAGTCATTTATGGGGACACGGTGCGCTTCTATAATAAGCTTCCTGAAAATGCTACTAAACTACCTATTAAGAAATTTAAAGCTTACTTAAAAGGTAGTCTTTTAAAGAAAGCTTATTATAATATAAATGACTATATATTATACTACACTATACTATATTGATAAGAATGCATGGCCTCACGACGCTCTGCCCTCAGACAGTTAAACAACACACTTCAAATGTGTAAACTCTCTTGTAATAGTATTTCGTAGTTAAGGTAGTTATAAGATGGATCATGTAAAAAGCGATAGGACCAAGACGAGTTTCTTGCCAATTCTTCTCGGGCTTGGGTTACGATGAATTGGCACCTAAATTCACCTAGTATGTAAGACGATTCAAAGTGATCTTTGTGATTGTATTGAATAAAGAATCTTTTGACTTTGACTTTGACTATAATATGATGCCACAAAGTCGTATCTTGTCGTTTATCATTTGTTAATTTATATAAAATGGCGTCTTTGATATAAAATAACTATGGATTACTTTTGCTCGAATCATAAAGAAACACAAAGCTTTTGTTCCAATTATTCACAAACGAATTAAAATCTCTAGCTCAGTACATATATTTAAATTAAAACACTAACATTAAACCGGGAATTACTCGATAAATGTATATAATAAGAATATGTTTACTTGCAACTGCGCATGATGCCCCTTTAAAATAGTCTAATATATAATATAATAGTTCTAGCTTTTGTTGGCAACTCTCTATAAGAAACATAATGACAGCGATGTGACATGACTACTGGTCATGTCATGACTACGCGGCGGCGGCTCACGTCGGGTCGGGACCGTCAACATGGGTGGACTGCATGGGTGGTGGGTGAATGGTTGTTTAGTTTGGTTCCGGAGGACGCGACGATTACGAGAGCCCATCTTTGACATTTTTGTGTTTAAGTTTAAATTATTCTATTTATTAGTATAGAAAATTGATTATAGTTTATCTTATTTCGTTTACGTGTCCGTTTTGTTATAGACTTGCGAGTAAGATATATACTTTATTTGAAAAATATCATCATCATTAATAATGAAACCAGAAATTTCTCATAATAAATATAAGAGCGCAATGTTTGCGAAAGATAAAAATAATCTTGAGCAATTTCAATTGGCCGTGTATTCAATTCAATAGGCGTACTTTGACTCAACATAATCAATTACAAGTCGAGTCAATTCAATGAATTCTTGAAGTACAAAGTTACCTCTTTACAAACCTCGTTACAATAATAATAATAACAAATAATAATAATAATAACAATAATAAAAACTAAGAAAAAACCGACTTCGTGGAATAAAATTTAAGTCCATTAAAAATTGCATCTTCTGTTTTACGACCCTGAGGGATGCAAAAGTTTTAATTCAAATGTACTTATTTATATATATAATTCTTCGTAAATACATTACTTATATTATAAGTACAATTCCAAATTCTTCCCCTAATTTATCACCCTCCTTATATTTGAATGGGACCAAAATGAAATGAAAAATTTCTAAACTTAATAACATTTTAAAATCGGTTCATAAAAGACGGAGTCCTGGGGTATCCATAAAAAAATAACAACCGAATTGCGAACCTCCATATTTGAAGTCAGTTACATAAAAAAAACTTATCATGCCTTAATAGGTATAAAACTATTTAACACGATCACCAAAAAGCTGCAGTCCATGCAATACAAATCGTAAACCATTACTTTTGCGCTTGTAGCCCACTTAATTGAATTCAGGCGAGATTTCCCAACGGCAGTCTGTCAAGAAAGCCTTGGTTAATGCTAGAATAGAGTGTCGGTGAGTGCTGCGGTGATATTTATATCAATGACAAAAGACTCAAATCGCAATGATTCACGACTCTGCAGACTAAAGAAAGCATGCAGTAGTGCATTTATTTTATTTATTTATTTACTAGTACGAACATGTCAATAACTAGTGTTATTGACATGTTCGTATTATTACTAACGCTCTTTTATTATTAATTTTTCCCGAGTTATTTCGTGTTTTATTTGTAATTTTGATGATTTTATTCAAATAAGGCTAGAGTTATTGACTCGGGTGCGAATAATTGGAATGAAAGTTTTGTGTTTCTTTATGATTCGAGCAATAATAAATATTGCTAGAATCATTAAGAAACACAAAATTTTCATTCCAATTATTCACAATTATTCCAATTATTTATTATTTATCGCTGATTTATTTGTTTATAAATAATAAATAAATAAATCACCGGCAACCTCTGTGGCGCAGTGGGCTAAGGTCTGACTGAGACGCAGAAGGTTACGGGTTCGATTCCCGCCACGGGACAAATGTTTGTCTGCAAGTATTTGTCTCGGGTCTAGGTGTTTCTATGTATAATATGTATGTATTTACAAAAAAAATTAAGTAGTATATCAGTCATGTGGTACCCATAACACAAGCTCTGCTTACTTTGGGGCCAGATGATGCTGTGTTATATGTCCGGCATTATTATTATTATTATCAGCCTGTTTCTAAAATCTAGTAAAGCTGTGACAATTTTTCTTGTAATTTCATTTACCATACAAAATTTAATCACAACCGGAGATAATAATCTACAAGCTCGTAGATCGTGACAGACAGACAAAGAGACAGACAGGCAAACAAAGCAATACAATAAACTTTGGAACCCTAAAAATGCCTTATGTGAAAAATGTATCCGAACTATCGTCACTATGTAATTAGGCCTCAGATCCAGGCATCCGATTGCGTCAATCGATTCCACCGAATCTAGCAGATTTGTTCCTACATAAGTAACAAGAAATCTACAAGAATCCACTTAACAAGGGATTCACGTAAAAATCACACAGCGCCAATCTATAAATCCCACACAATCCGGTACACTCACGCTTCGCGTATAAATTAGAACAATTTTGGGTATTTCTTTTCTCGTCAAAGATAATAGGCCGCCCTCGGAGGCGGGTAACGAATACCACGGGGGGTGCCCTCGGCAAATTGTCTGCTTCTTTTCTATAGAACCACATAGCTAAAAGGTTCTGGCAGTAGTTCATGCAGAAAAGGATGACGTTGATCGAACAAGTTGGGATACGAGCACTGGTTGTTTTTTACTTCAACTATTTTATTTGAGAAATAAACAGACAATATTTCGTTTCGTTGTTACACAAAGTTTACAGTTACTCTATACATATTTAGAATAAGAAAGTGGACATTCATAATTAACTACCTACCATACAAAAAATAGTAAACTACCTAGCTCATGAGCTAAATTATCTTACATGAGAAAAAAAAACGATTAGAAAAAATAACAACACAAAATAAAACTACGTAATTATAAAAGAAACTCTTAGAACACTGCTTTTAAAACTATTGATTGTGTGGGAAAAAATACAATGTCGGAGAAATTATCGTTGTGATCATTGCAAGATCTGCGTACAAATTAGTTTAGTGGTAGTTGCCCTGCCTTCCGTTTCTAAGGTCGAGGGTTCGAATCCAGTCGTGAACTACTGGCTTTTTCTGATCTAAAATAATATGTGTGCTATACCAGTACTCTCAAATAGTGAAGGAACTCAAAAAGTTCGAACATATAGAATAGAATAGGCTAGAATAAATGTTTATTTGGTACATATACATACACGGAAATTGATAATACAGTAGAGACAAACAGTTAGGAAGATATATAGGTAAAAGTCAAGTCAAAGTCAAAAGATGATTTATTCAATACAATCACAAGAATCACGTCTTACATACTAGGTGAATTCATCCTAACCCAAGCTCGAGAAGAATTGGCAAGAAACTCGTCTTGGTCCTAGCGCTTTTTTATATGATCCATCTTATAACTACCTTAACTACGAAATACTAATACAGGAGAGTTTATACATTTCAAGTGTGTCGGTTACCTGTCTGACGGCAGAGCGACATGAGGCCATGCATTCTTATCAATAATATGGTCATCTATATTATAATAAATACTTACGGGTATTTATCGCGTTTATTTACCTATTTTTCCAGACGTTTCGACAGGTTTACACTCTGTCGTGGTCACGGGATGACTGGAGTACTGGAGCTACCGCCTCTGCGAAGCGGGGGCAGCATTTTTTGCAACTACCCTCACTTGTTTTTCCGAAATAAAAATGTCCATCTGCACACTCGGACGACACACAACACTAACCGTGTCCATTACGCATTGAGAAACCGGTCTACGTTAAGTACACTTAGCTATAACTGGATTCCATGAGGCAGAGAGTCTGAAACCGTCTTCACGATTGAAATTAGGATATTTCTTAATTTCAATCGCTTCCCGAACCATTCTCTTATAGTAATGCCTTTCATTACATAAAACTTGAGGTTTATGTAATTCAATCCAGTGATTGGGTCCTGAGTCCACTATGTGCTCTGCTATTGCAGACTTGTTTACTTGTCGATTTTTGACCGCCGCTATGTGTTCTTTAACACGTTCCGCGACCGTGCGTTTAGTCTGGCCTATGTAGGAACGCCCGCAGCTGCAATCTATTTTGTAAACCCCAGGAACTTGCAGAGGTACGACGTCTTTTGGTGTTCGTAGATACTTCGTCATCTTTGTGAGTGGAGTGTAGATCGACTTGATTGAAAATTTACTGAGCATGTTACCGATTTTGTCCGTAACTCCTTTCACATAAGGCAAGAACGCAGGCTGTCTTTTTACATCAATGTGTTCCTGTTTGCGCCTCCAGTTAGAACGACATCCGATTCAAGTATTGTAGCCATTCCGTTTCAGAACCTCTTTAACATGATCTAGCTCACCCTGCAGATGTTCAGGATCGCAAAGGTCATGAGCTCTGTTTACTAGTGAGGAGACTACTGACTCCAGGTGTCTTGGATGGTGATGTGACGCTGCATTCAAGTATCTGTCCGTATGTGTAGGTTTTCTATACACTGTGTGTGCCAAGGTCCCATCACATCCCATCATGCAATAGCAGAGCACATAGTGGACTCAGGACCCAATCACTGGATTGAATTACATAAACCTCAAGTTTTATGTAATGAAAGGCATTACTACAAGAGAATGGTTCGGGAAGCGATTGAAATTAAGAAATATCCTAATTTCAATCGTGAAGACGGTTTCAGACTCTCTGCCTCATGGAATCCAGTTATAGCTAAGTGTACTCAACGTAGACCGGTTTCTCAATGCGTAATGGACACGGTTAGTGATGTGTGTCGTCCGAGTGTGCAGATGGATATTTTTATTTCGGAAAAACAAGTGAGGGTAGTTGCAAAAAATGCTGCCCCCGCTTCGCAGAGGCGGTAGCTCCAGTACTCCAGTCATCCCGTGACCACGACAGAGTGTAAACCTGTCGAAACGTCGGGAAAAATAGGTAAATAAACGCGATAAATACCCGTAAGTATTTATAATAATGTGTTCTGATCGCGTAAGTTTAAAAAACTTTATTTCATCTATATTATAATAAGCTTTCTTCAAAAGACTAACTTTAATGTATGCTTTAAATTTCTTAATAGGTAGTTTAGTAGCATTTTCAGGAAGCTTATTATAGAAGCGCACCGTGTTCCCCATAAATGACTTATTAACTTTTTCTAGTCGAAACCTAGGGATGTATAATTTATGTTTATTCCTAGTGTTGATTTTATGAAGGTCACTATTTTGCTGAATCCCATCTCTATTTTTATGTGTATATAACAAATTTTCATATATATATTGTGGAGCTATTGTGAGAATATTAATTTCTTTGAATATTTATCTCAAAGATTCTCGTGGTTTCATTTTATAAATGGCACGTATTGCCCTTTTTTGAATTACAAATATTTTACCAATATCAGCTGCTTTCCTCCAGAGAATGATGCCGTATGACATAACACTATGGAAGTAACTGAAATAAACTAGTCTAGCTGTAGCTTCATCAGTAAGCCACCGTATCGCACGAACTGCATATGCAGCGGAACTAAGCCTACCAGCAAGTGTTTCAATGTGTGGTCCCCACTGTAGTTTTGCATCAATATTAAGACCTAGGAAGATCGTGGAATTTACAAGATTCATTGCCTCTCCATTTATTTCAATGTTGGACGGGCTATGAATAACATTTGGCAAAGTGAATTTGATACATTTAGTTTTTTTTGAATTAAGCAAAAGATTATTTACAGTGAACCAGTTAAGAACTAATAAGGATTCATTGACGTTATCGCAAATACTGGTTTTACCTCTATCTAGTTTAAAAATTAAAGGCGTATCGTCTGCAAATAAAACTATATCACAAATATTTTTTACAAAAAAAGGTAAATCGTTACCGTATACTAGGAATAAAAAAGGGCCTAGTATCGATCCCTGAGGTACCCCTATATCAATAATTGATCCCGAAGACCTCTCACCACCCACTTCTACTTTCTGGACTCTATTGGATAGATAAGACTGTATGAGGTCAATCGCCCGGTTTTTAATGCCATAATATTTTAACTTTTAATTAGGGTTGCATGACTCACACAGTCGAAGGCCTTAGATAGATTGCAGGATACCCCAACTGTATCCTGTGACTTCTCCCAGGCCTCAAATATATGCTTTAGGAGCGCTATACCTGCATCAGCTGTTGATCGACCTTTAGTAAATCCGTATTGATTACTATGTAGCAGGCCGTTAACGTTAAAGTGGTATAATAACTGATTAAGAATTATTTTTTCAAAGATTTTGCTTAAAGCAGGTAATATCGATATCGGTCTATAATTAGCGAGATCACTTTCACTTCCAGACTTAAACATAGGAATGAGTTTACTGTGTTTCATGAGATCGGGAAAAACTCCCTCGTTGATACATCTATTAAAAATATAAGCTAAACATGGTGCAATATCTAAGATAATGACACCCAGCACCTTTGTAGACATTCCCCAAAGATCTTCCGTATTTTTTATATTAATTAACTTAAATGCTTTAACAATACTAGCCTCGTTAATGTAGCTAAAACTAAAGTCATTCTTACATTTTGCAACACTAGATTCTAATAGAACGGAAGCTCTGGAGGCTGAAGAGTTTATTAACGATTTGGTCACTATTTTTGGTATATCTGAGAAAAAACTATCAAATGCATTCGCAACATCCTGTTCTTTAGTCAAAATTGTACCATTTATATTTAATTTGAAACATTTAAAATGAGGAAATAATGAGGTAAGAAGAAAAGTAAAGATAAACACAAAAAGTACACAGAATAGCAAATGAATATAGTACATACAAGTACACTAACTGTGGTTCACAAACATTTTGGTATGTCCAAACAGGTCCAATCTCAGCGTTGATGTTACTCTTCTAAGAAAGTAGCGCTGGTTTTCAGACTAGACCTTGACCGGCGGCGATATGTGCCAATTGCATGAAAAGAGTTTCCGAGACGCACTTAAAACCTTTCACCACACTGGTTCGAAATAAATAGTGACACGATAAGAAGAAGAAGACAGAAGAAAGCTTGCTTCTATCAACGTCAAGTTTCTTTATTAGTAACCATCGAAAACTTGTGGCAATAACGCTATGCTACCTACGTAGTAGAGTTGTGAGTACGTATGATAAACGCGATCTAAATCACCTGTAATACAGAGTTTGCAGAAACCTACGTTGCTGTTGGACAAGTACAATCTCCTAACCCTTGAATCAAAACGCACATACTTAGAATCCAATGTACTGTACGGTATTGTTTACAGTCAATCTACTTTCAAAGACAACGATATTTTTGCATGCTCTTAATGGATATTTAAAAATCATATTTTTAATAACTTCCTTACTACCAACTCTAATGATATCTCTAATGATAACTCTGATGATAATGTTACTAAATATCACGATCGTCGAAATCACTGCAATAGGTTGTGTAGAGACGCGCAACGCCGATATATTCATGACTCTGTATGGAAATTTCTTAGAACACTGGGAATTGGCAGATCTAAGCAAGAAACATCTCCAAATTTAGACATTAATCTTCTTAATCAGCATTTTTCTAATGCTTCTACAGTTGACATTTCTACTAAACATAATACTTTGAACTTTCTCTCTTCACTGCCAGACCCAGATATTCCTTCATTTAATTCTGTCAATTTATCGATAGTGATGTTAAGAAGAGCATAGCATCTATCACATCAAGCGCTGTAGGTAGTGACAACATTAGTCGCAATATGATTGTCCCCATCCTTGATGATATTGTACATGTCATCACATTTATTTTCAATGCGTCTATTACATCCAGCACCTTTCCACTGGCCTGGAGAGAAGCCCAGATTATTCCCTTACCTAAAAAATCAAACCCATCAGCCTTCTCCGAATACCGTCCTATATCTATCCTCCCTTTCCTTTCAAAAGTTCTTGAACGACTAATCCATCAACAGTTAAGTGTATATGTTTCTAACTCCCTACTCAACTCATTCCAGTCTGGCTTCCGTCCAGGCCATAGCACCGCTACAGCATTAATCAAAATTACCGACGACATTCGGTTTGGGATGGATAGTGGTAAAGTTACCATACTTACACTCCTCGACTTCAGCAGCGCTTTCTGTAATGTTGATTTTGACCTTCTTCTAGGTGTGCTTAGCTCTATTAACATATCGCCGTCGGCAGTTGACTGGTTTCGTAGCTACTTATTCGATCGCCGGCAGCGTATCCGTGTTGAAGACGCATTCTCTTCATGGTGCAATCTGACTGCTGGTGTCCCTCAGGGTGGCGTCCTCTCTCCTCTTCTCTTTACTATTTTTATCAACTCTATAACAAAAATTTAACATCTTCCTACCACCTGTATGCAGATGATCTTCAAATATACTGCCAAACTACTATTGATAATGTCAACGGTGCCATTAGCCTCCTAAACTCCGATTTAGACCGTATTTGTGATTGGAGTAAATCTTACGGACTTATGATTAATCCAAGCAAAACTCAGGCCATTATAATTGGTAGTGCGAGGCAAATTGTTAAAATTAATAACTCTCTTCTCTCACCTATTATATTTGATTGTACAAGAATACCGATCAGCCAGACTGTAAAAAATCTTGGTATTATCATGGATAATAAGCTATCTTGGCAACCATGGATCAACGAAATCAGTAGGAAAATGTTTGCATCATCTGCGTCTTTACGCAGGCTCCGTAATTTCCTACCAACAGCTACCAAAGTTATGCTTGCACAATCCATTCTCCATCCGATATTAGACTACGCGGACGCCAGCTATCTTGATATCTCCGAAGTTTTACTAAATAAACTTGAGCGCCTTCAAAATCTCTGTATTCGGTTAATATTTGGCTTGCGCAAGTATGACCATGTTTCCGAATTTCGCATGAAGCTCAAGTGGCTCCCTATTCGTTTTCGCCGGAATGCTCATATTCTGTCCTTTCTGTACAATATCCTTTTTCTGTCTTCCTCTCCCTGTTATCTAAAGGAACGTTTTGTTTTCCTGCATCAGGCAAACGATCGTATTCTGCGCTCTTCTGACACTTTTCAGCTCTTTACTCCTGTCCATAGTTCAGCTATGTATGGTGAATCCTTCACTGTTCAAGCCGTACGCTTATGGAACTCCTTACCTGCATCTATCCGCGCATCCAAATCTATCCATATCTTTAAAAACAAAGTTCATGATCATTATCTGTCCATATCTGGAATCTGCTAACTGGTTGATATCATTTATCACTACTTATGATTATTATTATTGTTTATACAAAGTTGTTTGTATGTGTTAATAATTTATCGTGTAAGTATATCGATTAGCATCATTACAACTATATTTTGTATTTTTATGTTTTGTATTAGTTTATTAAGTAACTTTTTGTACACCGCCGTCGTTCTGTTTTTGTTTATCCTGTCCATACAAAGGTTGCCTGGAAGAGATCGCTTTTAGCGATAAGGCCGCCCATTGTACAATTTTATTTCTATTATTTCTCCTGTGTTCTTTTTGTGTACAATAAAGTGTTAATCTATCTATCTATCTATCTAATGTTAAGTAATATTTTCTTAAGAAAGGTAAGTTCTTTCTTATTGTTTTAATTATGTTTACTTACCTAATTCTACTACTCTGCCAAGAAAGTACCGGTAAACGGTCAATAATATAATACAAAAAATGAATTCATCCAAAATTATTTTATCGCCTTCAAAGTATGCTCCTTCAGAAACGATACACTACACATAGGCCAACGAATAATCCAATCATCAAAACATTTTTTAAATCCTTTTTCCGGAATTGAGTTCAGTTCGCAGCGAATTCTCCTTTATGTCTTCTACCGAATGAAAACGGGTGGTTATTTGAGTTTAGTAAAAAGAAAGAAGTCGGCTGGAGCCATACCTGGCGAAAAAGGTGGTTGCTTGATGGTATTTATTGAGTTTTTGGTCAAAAATTTGTTCACAATGATGCCCTTGTGCAAAGTCGCATTATGGTGGTGCAAAATGCAAGAATTTTCTTATCACAAGTCTGGCCTTTTTCGTCGTATTTTTTCTCTTAAACACCGCATAAAGCTAAAATAATATTCTTTAATTGCCGTTTGACCTACTTGCAAGAATTCCGAGTACACAACACTGATAGTCAAAGAAAACTGTCAATATGTCTTTTGACTTTAGATCGAATATGGCGTGGTTTTTTCGGTTTCGGTTCAGACCAACTGAAGGCGCCACTCCAAAGCTTGTTGACCAGTCTGCATATCAAACTCGTAAACCCACGTCTCGTCACCAGTGACAATGCGTTTTATGAATGTTGGGTCGGAATTGACTCGTTCTAGCATGTCCTCAGCGACTCTTATGCGATTGAGTTTTTGGAGAAAATTCAGGTCGTTTGGGACTAACATTGGTGTGAAACATGTTGGCGCTCGGCAAAATTTTTCATACCCAAGTGATTATTTAAAATGGTACGGATCGACTCGCGAGACAGAAGATTATCAGACAGGATTTTCAGTCACTATTTCCATCACTTTTGTAATGTTAACTTCAGTTGAAGACATTGATGACCAGTGCGAAGCAAATCTTCCATCATAGTTCGACCACTTTTGAACGCTTTGCACCACTCATATCATAAGCACGTGTTTTTGATAAAGTTGATTCACCGTAAGCCTTCCGTAACATTTTCAGGGACTCCGAACACGATATTCAATTGGCGAATTCAAGAGAAACTCTTTGTTTGATGTTTTTGTCCATGGTGAAATTTGCAATACAATATGATATGATAACTTAAAACAGTAGGTACTGTATTTAAATTAAATAATGGATGCAACTCAAACTCCGCGCCAAAATGGAAAACTGTGCCAATCTAACAAAAAAAAACAATTTAGAAGCATAAACAAATCATCCATTCCCGTTACTTTTTAGACTTATTATTGAATTTATTTATTATAGGTATTCACGATACTTAGGTATTGCTTAAAATTAGTTTTCGACCTACTATTTTTATAAAATAAAAGCCTCTATTGGCGTACTACCACAAAACAAACAATGTTGTATACCTAATATGTATATATTACGAATAAATATACATATTATACGTTTATTATTATAGACGTATATAAGAATATATTATATTATGTAGGTATAATGTATACGATATATTTAGCATATTTAGTTACCATTTATATAGTATATTGTATATTACAAAATAGTATATTGTTGACGTTTATTATCCCCAAATAAATAAATCAATAATCTTATTGATTTATTTATTTTAAAAACTAACTGATATTTTAAAAACTAACTCAAGTTTTAAAAATATCAGAATTAATAACATATATATGTAGTTCTGAAGGAAAACAAATAATTTAAAGTACATATATCTAAGACGTCGTAGGAGTTGACATAATGTACTGAATAATATGCAATAATATAAAATACCTACATGTAAAACAGTTGAGCTATCTAAGGTCCATTTAAAATTATTTATAAATAGCTCAACTGATCCAAATCACTGTCACTGGCGGCATTTTTAACCGACTTTATCAAAAAGGAGGAGGTTCTCAATTCGTCGGAATCTTTTTTTTGTATATGTATGTTCACCGATTACTCGAAAACGGCTGAACCGATTTGGAAAATTCTTTTTTTGTTTGAAAGGGTGGTCCCATATAAATTTTATCAAAATCGGTCGAGCTGAAAAATAAACGAAAATCTAAAAATTGTATACATCGATGATGTTTTCATGTACTTTCATACCTCGCTGTCTCATTGTTGCGTTTATTTGGCCTACCAATATTATATTATATACAAATACATCTACTTTCCACTAAAAATGTATTATAGGCTCAGATTTCATTCAATGAAGTCGGTTTCTTTTTAGTTTTTAAAACGTAATTATGCTTGCACAATACTTATTATTGTGTAAGCATTTTGAGATCAAAACTTAAATAGAAACATTAAAAGAAGTATATGGTCTTATCATCTGAATTGTGTGGCACTGCGCAAACACGTTTTTTCATCACAAACATTAGATATGTAATCGCCTAACGAGAATTTCGCTCAGAAACTCCCATGGGAGGCCCCGCGCTCGCTGTAAGCGCTGTTTGATCGAGTTACAGCCACAACACCTCGCTTTATTCTCTCTTTATTTAGATACGACGTGACCTGTGTTCTTTTTAACCAATTTAAGAAATAATATATTTTTAAAATCCTTGTTGTTCTCTTTTATAGTGTGGAAAGTGTGCCTCGAAGCCTCCTTTCGTACACTTGTCACATATTTTCGAGCTTTTTAGATTTTAAGGCATGCAGGTTTCCTAACATTTTCCTTGACCGTTTGAAAGTACCTACTGGTAATTAACCTTTTTTAGATAATTTTAAATCCAGATTAGATATATTAGAACTAAATTAAAATCAAATAGCTAAATTATACAAAGCACACAGAAAAAACGCCTTCGCACAAAGAGTGACCACTCTAGATGATTTATTTGACTCTCAGCACGAAGCATTGTTATATAGAGAGGTAAACCTATCCGATATATTCTCAAAATAGTGTTTTAACCGTCCCGCACTCTGTGATGCAGTTTTTTTGCGGAGGATGGCCTCGAAACCATCTGTTTAAAACTCCGCAAACATTGCAGAGTTACATTGCAATAGCGGGGCAGCCTCAACATCATCCTGAAAATATTGTTATATTGAACACGTAGAGTCTCCTGTGGATTTTTGGTGTAGCTGACCCATAGGTTCCCGTGTAGGAGCTTTAGCAATATGCCCTAAAAAGTGTCAACTTTGCTTCCTCAGTATATCGGGTAAACCTACAGATCAACAGGTTGACGACGACGAGTATCGAATGAGGCCTCACAAAATGCCGTCCTGACTTCATTGGTTCCGTAAACTTATCGCACTAAATGCTACATAAATTACATGTAGCATTTTGTGCAGTTGTAATTACGTTTATTTAATTTTTTATTAAGAAAAGAAGTATGAAAATTCATTTCTTATGAACTATCGTTTAATCTGGTATACATTTTACTCAATAATATAAATGTAGTAAGGATAAATGAATAGTTAATTCTGAACGTTTTTAGTAGATTTATAGTTTTCAGTGTTTTTTTTTGTAGTTAGTACATACATACCGAGGCAGCTTCAAACTCAACCACTATTTAAGAGATATTATAAAATATTTTTCGTTTGTTAAGTACAGTAGTTCAATCCATGATATTGAAAATGTGCCGTCGCCCATTTAATTAAAAACTTGCTTCGGAATTTTTGCTTTATATAGATAGATTTAATAACTATTTTCCATCATGCAATAACTCAAAATTGTCGATGAGTTGCAATATCTCTGAAAAAGATCGCCAAAAATAGGCGTTTATTAAAAAAACACGGTTGTAATGTAAAAGTTAAAATGAATTGTATATTTTGCTATTTTT
Source organism: Lampropteryx suffumata (assembly GCA_948098915.1). Classification (NCBI taxonomy): domain Eukaryota; kingdom Metazoa; phylum Arthropoda; class Insecta; order Lepidoptera; family Geometridae; genus Lampropteryx; species Lampropteryx suffumata. Next base: position 12,562,880 of record OX402565.1, on the reverse strand, counting down.
GCGGTTACCTACCAATCTCCCAATCAAGGCCTGGTTTTGCTAACGATTCCTACTTACATCAATCAATGGTTCAGCACAGCAATCAAGTCATTACCTAAAGCCTTGATTGCTAAACCAATTTGAATCCTGTTCTCTATTTAGTAGAGAATAATGTGCTCTCGTAAATATAAGATAACTGCGGTAATTTAGACCGTATAGCACAGAATATGATTCCTTGAAAGCGTGTCAAATCTACACCCATGATAGTGAACTACTGACATGTATTTATCAAACTAGCATTGCGATAATTAAAATTTCTTCCGAGAAAAGTAACATATTTCTAAATAGAATGCAGGCTTTCTATAATGTATTTTCTATATTCTATAAATCGTTGACTATAGAGTTGATGCTACGTAGGCTGTAGGTATGTAGGTAACTCATAAAAAGGAGTCACCTACATGTCTTATAAGGGTTTCGAATTCTACAAGGAAACTTTACAGTTTCGCTATGTTCGTCTGTCTGTAAGTCTACCCGCCCCTCATCAGAGATTTTGCTCGTAGACTAATTAGTTTTATCGTAATTAAATATCGTAATTAAATCACGGCAAAGGCTTTATAATTTCTCAAAACTTGCAAGTTGAAGTGGCAATGAGCAGGCAATACCTATAGCTCGCAGAACTGATAACCGTTGGGGAATAAAAGTTCTCGAATGGCGACCAAAAACAGGAAAACGAAGCGTAGGACGACTCTCCACCCAATGGACTGACGACATTGTAAAAATCGCAGGAAGTCGATGGATGGAGAGCGCTATAATCGTTCTTCGTGGAAATCTATTGGGGAGGCCTATGTTCAACAGTGGACTTGTTAAATAATGATATGATGATGAAGATGAAAAAAAGTACTTGTCCTTACTAGCCTTCACAGTATGCCAAACAAGCGCATCCTCGATTACTTCTAACTCTACATTTCAACTCGCCACTCCAAAATCCATCCACGAAAACAAACAATTTTTTAATATGTCAGTCGGCACCGCAACTAAGTGAAGCCCCAAAAGAGCATGGCCCCACAAAGGGCTAGAATGCCAAAACTGTCACAGCGCTCGTGTCACTCGGGTCTCGCGCCAAATGTGCGCGGATATTGTGGAGGGAATACGTATCTGAATACATAAATATACAATTTAAATCCCTAAAATGTAAAACATGTACGAAAAACAGTCGTACAAGTAGTTTACAATGCACACAACGCAATCTAGGCTAGATTGCGTTGTGTGCAAACTAAGCATAGCTTATATGACCAGATAACTGATAGAATACTTATGTACCTTTAAGTACATACTAATGCTATTTTATAACACTCAGACACGGAATTAACACGTATGATAATCACACGTTCATATTCACACACGAAATCGAACCCCCAACCTACACCGCAGAAGGCAGAGGGAAGGAAAGGAAGGTAACTGAGCTAACAGACAGTTAATATTAGATGTAATGGCACAAAATTTATAGTAATGTGTGTAATGGCACAAAATTTATAGTAAGATGTATGGCAAAAAAACAGTGACCTGCTGACGTAGAAATAATAACGTTTTACTTTCCAGTGAGAATATTTATATTTACTCGTATGTAGAATGTATTCAAAATAGTTTTGGAAACGTACAGAATATACAATAATTTAAAAGCATGTGGCACAGTTGAGCTATCTAAGGACCGTTTAAACGATCTATAAGATAGCTCAGCGCATGACACTGACGTCATATAAATATAAATAGTCAGCTGAAATAGTTTTTAGTATTGATAAAAATTTGGATGATTTAATTTTATCTATACCAAACTTCAAACTTTTACCTACATTTAAAATATTTTAAAACCCCATGCAAACCAGCATTCTTGTGACACCTGGAAAGTCTGACTATAAACATTCAGGATTATGGATTTAAAGTGTTTTAGATATTATGGACATACATCAATTGCATGGTGCGGCTGATGGAATGTGGCATCTAATAACACGTGTTTCGGTGTAAAGTGCACACGATTGGGGTAAAGCTATGCTCTTTGGCCTCTAGGCTATGACGCAATGTGGGCAACATGCAAATATATCACAGATATCACCATAATCTTACTCTACGACTTGCAGGGAGTGTGTTGATTGAAAGCTACATCTTCTTATCGTGTAACTAGTAATTTCAAAACAGTGTTAGAATTAAAGTGTATCTCAGAGGATATTTTCGTGCGCTTGGCACATGTCTGTCGAAGAACCTAAGTTCGAAGACAATTCGGTTTCCTTTACAATTAAGATTGATTGAGAGCTTGAGCTGTGGGTTCGAACAGAATGTTTTATGATCTGCACCCGGGTCTTGATATTGTGATGCCAGGATATTAGTAGCTGATACCTAGGAGTCAGGGTTTTTCATGTATAAGAGTTACCTCTGATCCCTAATCCTTAAACCGCTCTAGCTCAAAATGAGCAGCTGGTGAGACGATGAGGTGGAGAAGAAATCTTGTGAGACAGTAGAGTGGTTATTTCTTATTCAAAATAAATTCAAACTGGACGAGTTTGAATCCCAAAGATATCATTAATGTACCAAGTATTACTAAGTGCTTTAAGTGTTCTACAGTCTACAGCATTGACGACCACTGTGGCGCAGTGGGCTAAAATCCGGATGAGACGCAGAAGGTTGCGGGTTCGATTCTCGCCGCGGGACAAATGTTTGTATAGTCTGCAAGTATTTGTCTTTGGTCAGGGTGTTTCTATGTATGATATTGTAAGTATTTACAAAAAAAAGTACAAGAGTAGTGTATTAGTCATGTGGTACCCATAACACAATCTTTGCTTGCTTTGGGGCCAGATGATGCTGTGTGAAATGTCCGAGTTAATTATTTTTTTTATTATCCTGGGCTATGTATCTGAACAAGAAACGGCTTGAAAAATTGCATTACATTTTGACAAACGGTGACTTAAATTTCATCTAAGTTTCCTGACTGAATCGTAGACTTGAAGCCTGTTTTATATGCATAAAATTACTGGTAGTAGTTACCAATACGCGTTTTCTAAATCTCCTTCCTTAAATAAAGGTCCGTGTACACAAGAGATCGCAGCTTGTCCATAAATCAGCCGGCATTGTCGCTGCGCCGTAGATCGCGCTAAAAGTACAATAAATAGTTGGACATTCCGAACAAATAAGTATCGAAATGCACGCGTGGTCATAAATAGCTATACAACCTAATGTTTTTCAATATATATATGACCTAGTAAACTTCGTAACACCTAAAACTGATTTGATTGTATTGTTACTTTGGTATTCCGTTACCAATCGTGGCTCTTTATCGCTTGTTCCGCGCTCTCGCTTGCACGCTCGGCTCAGGCGGAACGTGACAATTATTCGTGCGTGCAGCCGGCGCTCATCGGTTTATAAGACGCTATCACGTCAAAAAAACAAATCGTTTGAGCTATTTTCTGTTTTTTGCGAGACTAACGCACGCAAATTGATTTTAATGTGCAAAAAGAGATGAACTCTTTTTTGCAGCCATTTTAAGCAATTACTTATAATACAACATATAAATCGTAGAACAGAGTTCAGATCACTAACCACAAGTAAATTCCCCACAGTGTTACCTCGTTAGATTATTTAATAAACTAAAATAAAACCGAAAGAAAAATCAAGCACTCGTAAAACAAAAAATTATTGAAACTTTTTGAATATTATTTACTCAGTCGTAAATTATAAAGAAATAATTACTTCACCGGGAAATTGTTAGAACCGTTAACTTATAATAGAACAAAGAACATTATATACGGCTGAAAAATTCTGTACCTACCGACGACAAAACATGCAATAAAACATTTAAATATTCGATAGTTTATCTTCCGGCTGTCAGACTGACATAATTATAAATGAAAATCAAAGTGCGCGCTCACAGGTTGAACAACTCGCGTGTTTCAATCTTCTGACAACATTTAATACCTAAGGATGTTTAATTACATGAACCTCTTTGCTGCGTTTCGATTCAAAGCAAATTATTTGAGATATCTACATACGGCTCAGCGCATATTGGTTAATAGCTTCTGCCCGCGGCTTCCTAGTACAAAAGTAGCTTATGTCCGTTCCTAAGATACAATCTATCCATAATTGAAGACAGATAGATAGATAGATAGTTCTGTTAACGGTAAAGTTCTGTTGATCCGATCGCTACTAAACTTCACAAAATGACCCGCTAGGCCAATCTGAAGATTTCCTAATTTCATCGAAATCGGTCCAGCCATTCCGGAGTTTATATGGAACATTAATACACAAAAAGAAAATGAAAAAAATATTTGTTTCAGCATTCATATGACAGGGTATACAATGTTTAAATGCACTTTGATGCTGCTCGAATTTTAAATAGGTAGACCTTTCAGCGGTCTTCACACTAGGCAAGCCTGTATCGTGAAGACCAGAGAGACGATTTACTTAATAAATTGACAGTAACCTCGGTTAGCTAGCAATTTACACAAATTATCTATCATACAATTACAATATCATAGACAAATATGAATGCAAAAGACAATAATGGACAAATTACATATTCGGTAAAGTTACATTTTAGCAAACCACACTAACTACGACACAATATACAAATATATATTCATATACTCACACACATAACAACAAAATAACAAATGTGAAAACAAAAAGAGACATATTTATGATACATTGTCAATTCCTAATTCTAACCAGTAACAAAAATAGTTATAGGTATAGGTACATTATAGGTATTATAATAAAAGTGCATCATTTTAGTATACGTAGCAGATGTTCTATAGCGTCGTAAGAGAGTATTAAAAGCCATTTACTAATTATTCCCTTTGCCTCAAAAACAGATTTATCTTTAATATCACAGTGGTCAACAACACTATTATACACATGCAATTTTATAAATTTACCAAAACGTTGAGCAAATGATGTCTTACGTGGCGGAGTTGGCAATCTATAATTTCTTCTTTTTATTAGTAATTGATTGTTTACTGTATTTAATATCTCTTTATGGGCCATGATAGAAGTCCTCAAAATAAACAGTTGCCGAACACTTGGAACGCTGGCCTCCCTGTAAAGATCTACAGTTGGGAATCTATATGGCTTCCAAAGCATGACTTTGAGAACTGAGCGCTGTGCTCTCTCGACTTGAAGAAGGTGTGATTTGGCAGCACTGCTCCAAATGGTGACACAGTACAGCAAAAGAGACTGACACAGCGCAAAGTAGACTGATATCAAAATCTCCACATCGGCAACCTCTCTATTTCGCATTATGTTAACGACCTACCGTGTTCTTGCTGATAAGGCCTCCAGGTGATGTTTAAACGAAAGATTTTCATCAATTAAAATACCTAAATATCTCGTGACTCTTGTTCTAGTTAAGGTCTCACAATTACATGGGTTTGAAACATTACAGGAACATGCGCTGTGAATCTTTATTTTCATTTTTGTGCAAGGTGCTGAGGCGGATGTCTGGTGGAAACAGACATACATCGTCTTCCTGGTATTTAGTGTTAGAAGATTTTGAAGAAGAATATAGAAGAAGATACCGCAACAATGTTATACTACATTTGTCATACACATACAAATTAGTTTTTGATGTCGTTTGTCACTAGCGGCCTCAGCAGGAGACTTAAACGGCAGCAATGTATGCAACGCATTCTAACACAGACACTCGAATTTGTATGAAAACAGATGAGTTAGAAACATACATTAGCAAAACTCTCACACGTATCCAACACAACGTTAGATCTGTCAATCCAGATCCACGTGGGTGAACAGGATATCTATCATACGTTGTCCTCGCGCAAGACCAGTGTTCCTAAAACTAACGTACGCATCGCGTCAGTCACGAATATAACGTTCGGGATGTATATACGGAAAACATTGTACACTAGTGCACTTGATAAAAGACAAAAGTCTTATGTCAATATGCGTTGACAACTGTGCACACTAACTCTCCCACGTTGCATCGCACACGTGGCGTACGTAGGCTCAGTTTGTTTTTACCATTAAAGGCGCGGGCCCACCGCGGCGCATGCTGTGCATGGGCACGCGGCGCATTTTAGCTGCGTGTATTAAACTTGTTTGACAACGTGGGTCTCGTTTCCACTGGAGTACACGAAGTCCCACGACTATGTACATAGCGTGGCAGGGCGCCTATATATACGAGAAACATGAAACGCATCCGTTCCACAAGGTGTATGATTGAAAACTGCGCTGCGTTAAGCGAGCTGTACATAGTCGTGGGTCATATTCGTGTACTCCAGTGAAACATAGACCCACGTCGACATTGTTGAGCTATGTAACCGCCTATTCGAGCAAGCCACGCATGTATCAATGACGTCATTTCATGCGTAGCCTCTCCGTGGGTTGCAGTGGATACAACCATAAACATTTTTTTACAAAGCGAAGCTTAAAACACGTGCGTAGCCTCTCCGTGCACCGCGGTGGGCCCGCGCCTTAAATGTGTTTACAAATACAGATGCGCAGCCCGGAATCGTCTCTAATTTGTAAGTGCTAGAGTGTAAAGCTAGATATGGGTCACTAGGATGTGAACCTATTATTGAAATGTGGTAGATACATACTGTTGGCATGCAGCCAGAGTGTCCGTCACGGCTATTATTCAATTATTACAGCATACATATTGCATGTTATCTTTGGGGTAGAATTATATCTTTAGAATTATGATAAGTTTCTATTATTGCTAGCAACCCAGTTGAATTACACTCCTAGACCTTCCTCATGAAGGTTTCTCCGTCCATTGCTGAAAACCGTATGAAAATCTATTTGGTAGTTTTTGAGTTTTTCGCGTTGTGAGACAGACAGACAAGACAGACTTTGTTTTATATCTAGTGATAGTGTAGTGATAGTGGGTTTGTGTAAAGATACTAAAGATAACTACACACTCAAATACTCGCAAAATCCCATGCAAACCCACAAACTTTACATCTATAAAATGTTATTATAAACTAAACGTTTTACAATGACTCCTTAGAATCCTTAAACTATGTCTGAAAATTATGGTTTCAAACATTGTTTATTTGTTTATTATAGTTATTAATGATCCAGACTCCGAGATTGTATATCTGAGTTATATATACAAGTATAAGTAACGTAAGTGTGTATCTATCTATACTAATATTATAAATGTGAAAGTAATTCTGTCGGTTTGTTTGATATACCGCTGATCACACTTTGATGAATTTTCGTATAGAGATATATGGGACCTTGGAAAAAAGGTCATAGGCTACTTTTTATGTATGTGCCACGCGTTTGAAGCCGTGGGCAGCAGCTGGTTAAATATATATATATGAAGATATTATATATGTTTGAACCGAAAATGCCTGGAAGAGCTATTGGTCCATGGGCAACGTGATGAAAGGAGACCTCCCGCTAACTCTCAAGCGCAAATTGATGGACGTATGCATCCTCCCCGTTCTCACATATGGTGCGTAGACTAAGACTTGCAGTCTTTGACCAACATCCAAAAGTATAAGCTCAAGGTTTGCCAACGTGCGATGGAGCGCAGCATCCTCGGAGTAAAACGAATATGTAGGATTCGCAACACCGAGCTGTGCTCAAGAACTCAGATCGCCGATATAGCGACAAAAGCCGCCAAGCTCAAATGGGACTGGGCTGGTCATGTCTGCCGCATGTACGACGACGTCGTGGCAGACCGCAAACCAGGTGGAGGGACGAGCTCACCAAATTCCGCGCCGACTGGACAATCTTAGAGCGGAAGAGAGATGAATAGAGAGAATGCGGAGAGGCCTTTGGCCAGCAGTGGGCTGATAATAAAAGTACATGTACAACATAGTACAAGTTATGCTTCGTTTGACGCACAGAATTAAGTATTCTATTAATACAAGTACGGAAGGCGGTATTCACGAACAGATTTATATAAATAGAGACTCTTGCTACGACACAACAAAGTGCAATTTAGCTCGCACAAGCGCTTAGTGCCTAACATTATATATACCTACATAGTCCCTCTCTTTCTACCACGTAACTCTATCTCGTCAGGCGCGGCACATCTCTACGAATTTGCCCAACAGGTCTGGTGCGACAATGTACTTGTAACTACGTACCTAAATTGCAATGTACGCCTGGCCTGATTTGAGGCTAGATAGATAGATTAGATATATTGTTGGCTAGATAGATTGATGTGTTGATTGTCCACTAATATTCATTTATTATATTCTACTAGCTGTCCAGTTGGCGAATTCGTCCGCGAGTTTTAAAAAGAAAAAATTGTATGTATTTTTAAATCTAAACCATTCTCGAATTCACTTACATACACAAAAAATTTCATGAAAACTGTCCAGCCGTTTAGGAAGAGTTTAATTACAAACACACGCACATAAGATTAAAATACTTATATAAAGATAAGAATCGCAATAGCTACGATCAAACACGATTAGGTATGTAATTCTGATACTATTAAAACATTGATACTAACAGCTTTGAATGACTATTGATTAATTTTTATTAAGGAAGGTTGATATTGATTGTAATGTAACACATGTCATAGAATAGAATAGAATTTGTTTATTTGACACACAATACAGAGAAAGAAAGAATGAAAGAAAGAAAGCATTTATTCTGTCCACCACTCAAAATACAATAGAAAAAATAAGAAAGAGGTAGTTTACAAAACAAAAATTACAATAATAAATTTTAAATAAATTTCCTAGTATCTAGGTAGGTACATGTGGCGGCGAAATGGTACTCAGCTCAGCATAATGCTGCCGCATGTTACCATGAGACAGCGCTGGTCTTCCGCTGAGGCCAGTGTTGACTTCACGAGAACACAAAACACACAACAAAAATAACTTTGTAGATAAAATCAGAAACAACAGACAACAGAAACAGAACAAGAGAAAATAATAACAATAAAAACAGTAGGTAATAAATTGCTATAGTTTTGTGCTAATTAGTCCCCTCTGTGTCATGTGAGCCAAACAGCTCCATATGATAAAATCAATTTCAAAAAGAATACAAATCCTTTTCAAAACTGATTCTAGTAACTATCAAATTAATGATTGTTAAACGTTGTTAATTGTGCTCGTAACGGCTGCTTATTAAAGTTTATTTCTTCTCAACGAATCGACAAACCTTTGCAACACGTAGCCATTGAGTGCATTTCCCGCAGAGGTACAGTGCAAGGTATACATCTGAATATCCATATAAAGCAGTGCATTTTCCGGTAAAGGACTCCGTCCACTGAACACGGGCCGAACATAGCCTAAACGCTGAAGTATTTTTCTTGAGAACGGGGTGTCGTTGTTCACAGACTATGAAGCTTCAGTTCCGACACTAGATGTGTGTTCACTTGTGGTCTTTAGAACATACTAACTGAATAACTAACTAGTCAAATCAAGTCAAAGTCAAAAGATACTTTATTCAAAACAAGGATCACTTTGAAACGTCTTACTTACTAGGTGAATTTAGGTGACAATTCTTCCTGACCCAAGCTCGAGAAGAACCGGCAAGAAACTCGTCCTGGTCCTAGCGCTTATTGCATGATCCATCTTATAACTACCTTAACTACGATCTATGTTTCGTCTCAAAGTAACAGATTCATGTAAACCCTACTTTGCAGAACATAACATCCTATATTTACGAAACTGTTATGTTTGTAAAAAAATAACCCTAGTTTGTATTGTCAGTTGTCCGATGTCGTCCCTCGAAATCGACGAGATCAAAGCATGGTCTGCAGGCCGAACTCAAAGACTGCTTTGATGCACTAAAGTATTTTTTGCATGGCGCCTTCAATTTATAACAGACTACCCAAACCGCTAAGAGAACTACCTCATTCACAGTTTCATAAAAAGTTAAAAACCATTTTGGAACATAAATGTTATGATACAGTTAGTGAATTTATGGCAGACAAAAAATTGTCTTTGAGAACGTAGGCAGCAAATTGATAAGCTGTATTTTTGACATTTTAATTTTATTTGCCATTTCAATTTATAATTTTAAGTGTGATAATTATTTTTTAATTTTAATATATATTTTCTTTACTTTGACATTGTATAAAAATATTGCACGCCGTACCGGTACAAATACATTTTTTTTACATTTAACATACGACAACTATGTACCTTACATACATGTATTTGATGCAATAAAATATTACTTTTCTTTACTTTACTTTACTCTACGAAAAACTAATACAGGAGAGTTTATACATTTCAAATGTTCGGTTAACTGTCTGAGGGCAGAGCGACATGAGGCCACTGTAAAAGTGTGTATGCAACCAGTTTCTTGGAGACGCTGCCTCTGGTGGTGATCTGAATCGATATTTCAACTGATTCCGATCCCTACCAGAGGTCAGCGTCCCCATGACACGGCATTGCCATTTATTACTAATAATTATACTAAACGTTTCCGCATCATCTGGCCCCAAAGTAAGAAGAGCTTGTCTTATAGGTACCACATGACTGATATACTACTTATATACTGTTTTTTTGAATACGTGCATATACATATTATACATAGAAACACCCAGACCCGAGACAAATACTTGCAGTTCATGCAAACTTTTGCCTGCATCGGGAATCGAACCCGCAACAAAAAAATATGTAGGTAATAAATGATATGTTTTTGTAACACAAAATATACTTACTTTAAAGTATTTATAAAAATTCTGTTAATAGATGTAAAACATTACTAGATTTCATACAATTCAACTCGCCCAGAGTGTTAGCAGACAGAGTTCTTTAAATCTCTGAAATCTAGGACGTGGTGTTAGATTAAAGTATTTCTATGTACAGGAAGAGAGCTTTTTCTTGTACAATGGTTGTAAAGAGAAAAAATTTACGGGTGCAGAGTAGCTGTTGTGAAAGGGAGATGGGGGTAAAGTGGACGTATATCTTTATTTACTTGCGTACGTGACTGTGAATTTTGTCTAGGATTTATAATAATATCAGGTTCTTACATTACTGCTGCACTAGTTAGTATCTACTTAGAATTAGCCAAATTATAATTATAATTTAAAAAATGCGTGAGTGTCGTGGAACACTAAGTTGGAACAAAGCTCCTATCATAGTATATTATTATTGATAAACGTATTATATTATTGAATAACAAATACAAATGAATAAATTATTAAAGTCTGAGAGCAGTTAAATGCAACGCAGAAATAACGAATTAATTGAAGGAATGGTAGAAAATTTCGTAATTAATATATTTTGTATTTGTGAAAACAACATTTTAAACATTAAACATTTTATTGTACATCAATCAGCTCATCGAATTCATACGTTCATCTAATTATTTAATTCGTGTCATCCTATGGATAACCGTCTACACTAAAGAAAGGTCGTGACAAAAATTCGTGACGAAAAAATCTTAAACTTTTTTTCGCCTAGCCCCCATCCGCCAAGTCCGTACCGTGCGATAAGGAACTTCGTTCCAATAAATATTGAAAGAATGAAAATGGTTTTTATTTGAAGTGAAAACTTCTTTTAGCGCGGTACGCATATTTTTAGATGAGGTTAAACCTCTGGACTCGCGACACCGTTATGAGACGCAGGGCTGCCGCGCTCGCCCCATTGATTATAAACCTTAATTCACATGTTTACAGTCTACTTTTGTGTGGGGAAGTTTACTGAGTTAGGTTTTTTGATATATTATCTATATTCTGAACAAAAACATAAAAGAATATTCAAAATTCAAAATTCAATATCACTTTATTCAATACAATCACAAGGACCACTTTGAATCGTCTTCTTACATGCTAGTGGATCTAGGTGCCGGTTCCTCCTAACCCCAGTTCAAGAAGAATCCGGCAAGAAACTTGTCTGGTCTTAACACTTTTTTGTATGGCCCTTGACAATTTTGTCACGGATGCCGAGTCGAGTTGGAGCAGATTCATCCCAAGCTTTTTTGTCATCTAAATAATCAGATATTTTATAATATGCTTTAATAGACAGTTTCTGTTTAATTACGTTTTTAAATTTGCCAATCGACAAATTTAACACGTCGCTTGGGACCTTGTTATAAATGCCTACACATTGCCCTATAAAAGACTTATTAACTTTAGCGAGCCTAACAGTGGGAACAGCGAGTTTATCTTTATTTCTAGTGTTAATACTAGGATTATCGCAATTTTTTTTGAATAAATGAACATCTTTGTGCACATACATTAAATTTTCGTAGATATACTGACAAGGCACTGTCATAATATTAATTTCTTTAAACTTATCTCTAAGTGATTCTCTGGGGCCCATGTTATAAATTGCACGAACAGCCCTCTTCTGCAACACAAATATGGTGTTAATATCAGCAGCACTCCCTCACAACAAAATGCCATAAGACATAATGCTATGAAAGTAGCTGAAGTAAACGAGTCAGTAGCTGAAGTAAACGAGTCAAATATTAAATGTATCTTAAAGTTTCTAATAACTAATAAAATACAATTCATAACCCAATAACCCCATAACCCTAGTACCCATCTAAAAAATGTCTAACGCGCCAAAATAAGTTTTCACTTCTGTCGGCACTCCCGGAGTGCAACCCGTAATTTTTTTACATAATAAAAATCATAACATAAAAACTAAGTAGTTACCTAGATTGTGGCGTCTGGCAATTAAGTCCCTGTCTCTGCATGATGCTGTACCAAATCAATGGAGCTGCCTCAATGGAGGATTGAGGCAGCGCTGATTTTCGGACGGAGGAATATCCACCGTCCGAAAACAACCGTCCACCCGGTCCAAAATCGTCCAAAACCGTCCGGTGGACAATGCACACAACACCATGTAGTCCCAAACTAACGAAACCTTGTAAACCTTGTATTATTGTGACTGGGAGATCGATATCAGTAGGATGAATATCAAGTATCATATGTATGTATTTAAACATTTATAAGTATAAATGTTTTAATACGACCTTTATAAGACCCAGACAGAACAAACACCTTTTTTCACACAAATGTTTTTATGTGACTTCTTTTTCTTGTCGTGTCACTAGTTATTTCTAATATTTTTGTGTGACGAAGAAAGATGAGAATGAGAGGGAATCGAATTCCCAAACTACAGCACGGAAGACACAGCTACTACCAACCGAAATGACATTTTTCAATTCAAAAAGGAATATTGAATAATTAATAAACACATTTTTTATTAAATCGTTTTTTTTATTTTTAATAATTATAAACTCAACAACGACCCCACAAATATAAATAGAAATAACATTAATATACGCCTGAATGGACCATGCAATATTTATAAATTAAATTGTATACAAAAAATTATGAGGAACTTTATTATACAAACCGGCGATTATTATATTAAGATTAATGTGTACAAACTAATGAACATTAAACATTCTTTTGATAAAAAAGAAGCAAAGATTCATACGTACACATGCTACGAAATAAGTAGTTAAAAATTAATATATTTAATACTTTTTTTAATTTTAAAATATTGTTTTAATAAAACTGAAGAGATTTCTTACATTAGTAAATTAGGGCTGAAATGCATAAAATTGTATTATGATACACAAAAGTCCTCCGTGACTAGGTTAAGGGTTTTTAATTTAATTACAAATTATCACATCCCACATGAGTATATAAAGAAAACTTATACTAAATGAACAATGAAATCGTATAAAATATTTGGCTAAGACAAACGGGCTACAGATTGTAGTTAGCCTCTTCTCAAAAATGCATTTTTATCAAAGAGTAGGTAGAAAAATAAATAATTGAATAAATTATAACAATGTAGGTATTGGTTTACAATTCTTCTTATTTTATTCACGAGACTGGATCTCCAAAAAGTTTCACGCCGTCAGTGCTCAAAATATTATACGATATTTAGTTTATATAACGTTGATTTCTACTATTATAAATGAGTGAATATAGTTAAAAAAGTTATAAAATAAACCATCAAACACATACGTATTATAAGGACCGTGTACGACTGTACATTATATTGTTAAACTAAGTTAACTTACACTAAGAATAAATTATTGTCCAATCGAAAAGATCGTTGAATTCGAATTAAGTACTTTAACATTTTTTGAAAATCTCCACCAATTCGTTTCTAAAGAATTTTTGGGATTTCTCAACGAGCAGACCTATTTTATCACTAATAGAAACATTACGAAAACATTGTATAAAATTAATGAATTCAAATAGACTCTAGAAGTTATTCTGATGTTGCTTTCGTAACTAAAACTATCTTTTGTTGCTGTCCTTTTCTTAATTTATAAAAAGAAAGAGACAGCGATTCATTTGGTTTTTGAAAATGCATTAACAGAATCGCTACTAGTAATTTTCACTTACAAAACTGTACAAGTTAAATTGGTAATTAAAATAGTCGTGTCTGTTTTGTACTTTGAAAAATACTGTTCAAAATTTTATACAATGTCCTAAACTATGATTCTAACTTATTATAGCCTACTCAATCGTCAGTGCCGGTGATCCATTGTAGATACTTGAAAGACCTGGACTGGAACGGACTGGCTCTGGAGTCGACCCGTGCCCTTGGTTGTTGGTAAACCGGTTGCTCTCTGAAAAATATAAATATAATTTTTCATTATCATGATTAATGGGTAAAAAACATAGGTCTCTCTTTGCTTGTGCTATCCTTTTATAACTTGCGGTATTTTGTACGTTGTACTAAATTGTTTTATTGTTCTGTATGTCTGTCCGCCCGCTAAAACGCTAAAGCACGTTCTTGCTTGCAAACTATATGTATTATCGTGATCAAAATTAGCACGTCAATACGTATTAGTAACCCTTACAAAGTAATAAATAATAACTATAAAAAAGTGCGGGACAGTCTTTGGGGACTGCCGATAGAAGTGAAAACTAAATAACTTGTGAATTGTATCGTCGAGCTATTAGATTCATGGTTTGTAAAGACGTGTTATTGACCAATTTAACCATTAATCCTTGATTATAAACACTTTTTTATAAACCAAAAATAATTCGAAATCTAATATTGTTATATTGTAGCTCATTGAAAGCGTGCGCTGACGCGAGTTCCACGCTTTTAGTTGACTCAAAAAGTACACATTTCCATAGCTCATGGAAAGCGTTCGGTGATGATGACACGAGTTTCATGATTTTTGTACACCCAAAAAGTGCTCAACGCGCCTATAGAAGTTTTCACTTAAAATTTAAATTTAAAAATTTAAAGAGCGTTTCTATAGCGTTTCTATATGGTTGGTATAAATTGTCTTTTAAAGATTTTTATGAGAAAGATATTTGTCAAAAAAAAAACATACTAAACTATTTTATTTGGCTGACTAGATAGTGTTGAATTGGTTTGGGACTTGACAACTAGTAATTTTTATCCTTAGTGACTTTGGAAGTCATCACTGTGTATGGTCCGAAATGGTATGGAATGTATGCCAATTGGTCAATTTATCCTTTTTTAAATTAACAGGATAATTTATTTTAGATTACATGTTATACCTATAAATACTTATATTATAATTACCCATGTTATAAATACGTACGGGTATTTATCGCGTTTATTTACCTATTTTTCCTGACGTTTCGACAGGTTTACACTCTGTCGTGGTCACGGGATGACTGATGGGATGACGGGATGTTATACCTTAACTGTCTAATCTAATCTGTCTATTTTTATGAGATTTTGAATGCGTCTGTAGTGCTTAAATGAATATGATCACTGTCATTAACGAATTAGTTAACTCACCTAGGTTCAGCTGAAGCACGGGCGACGTGGTAAGCAGGCACGTTCGGGTTGTGATATCCAGTGGCATGTGGCGCTGGGGGATTGTGCGTAAACGTCTGCACCGGAGGATGTGGTTCCGGCACTGGAGCCTGGTAGTTATTCGGGTTGTATCTATCCACGGACACACCACGCGTCCTTTCCGGAATCGACGACGTTTCTCTCCCGAAAGAGGAACTCAACGGACGACCCCTTCCGATAGTGTTCGTCTTAGGCCATTCTTGTGACACGAATTCAGACTCGAAGCTGCGTTCGCGCCATGATTGCGGCCTCAATGTTTGACTCCAAGTTGGCGTTGCAGTATAAGTTGTTTCCTGTGTCTTTGCGTATTGGGTTTGGGTCTTGCTTTCAATGGAAGTCTCCCATGGAGGTTTCACATTTTCAGGTTGAGTCTGAGCTTTTTCAGTAAACTCTCTTAGTTCCTTTCGCCATTGGTGCTCAACAGCCTCAGCGGGCTCATTGTTATCGTAGTAATAAGCGGGAGAAGGATCGGGTTGCGGTTGGTTTTGCTGCGGATGACTTTGTTGGGGTGGCAGCTTGTTTTCACCAGGGATATAAGTGGATTCGGGAACAGAAATGTATCGCCGTTCGTACTCACTGTAGTAAGTTTTACGACCTGGCTGTTTAGGTGGCTCGGCAATGGTTACGTGCTTCACGAATGACTGGTTCGGTTTCGGAGGTATATATGCTGTAGGAGTCGTTTTAGAGAATTTAGGGGTGGGTGGATTAGGCTTCCAGTCTTGGTTTATATCTGGAGTGAACGTGTTTTGTGGCGTTTGGTAGTAATTTTGAGAGTTGTCTACTACGTAAGTAGAGTCTTGCTCCCATGGTGGCGGCACGTATGATGTGCGTTGTTGTGGATTTTTAAAAGAATCTGAGCTGTACTGAGTTGGTTCATTAATGCGAGGTGTATCCCAATTGGATGGTTTAGGTGTGTAAGTAGAAAAGTTTTGCTGGGTCGAGTAGGTGCTTTGTTGACTCGAAGTGTTCTGTTGTATGTTGTCTGTGTAGGTGGATTGGTATTGTGGTTGTGTCTGAGACTGCATGAGAGGTTGAGGTTGGTACTGCTGTTGAGGTTGGTACGCTGATTGTGGCTGTGTCGGCTGATACGCAGGCTTTGGTTGATGTTGAGCTTGGTAGGTAGGTTGTATTTGCGGTTGGTAGGCAGGTTGTGGTGGCGGTTGGTAGGCAGGTTGCGATGGAGGTTGATATGCTGGCTGTTGTTGAGGCTTTGGCTGCGTCCAAGATGTTACAGGTGGTGCAACAGGAGCCACATTATTGTAAGTCAGATCCTTTTTATCAGTTTGCTGATACCATTGCTGATTGGTTATAGAACTAGGCTTAACATTTTCTATATTAAGGATCTCCACTCGAGGTTCTTGGGACCATTGGTTTTGTTGTTCAGTAGTTTGATTATACTGTTGAGTGTTTTGGTAGATTTCGTTGGTTGGTATTTGACGTTCCATGCTTAATCTTTCTAGAAGGAGGCTATGTCTCCTCTCTGACGTTGGTTCTGATGGGTATACCGGCTGATAAGGTCTGCTAGCAGGTTGTGGAGATGGTGGAAACTTTTCAATGTGTGGTGTAAAGTAAGTAAGAGTAGGAATCGCTTGCGGTGCAGCATTTTCATAGTCCAGAGTTTTTGTAGTACGATTCACAGTCACTATGTTTTCTGTTCTATTGTACTCTGTTAGTAAGCCTGTTGGTTTGTCACCTGCTCCTGTAATGATTTCGGTGGTTTCTGTGCGTGTTTTCGTAACGAAATTGCCAGCGCCGATAGGTTTGATTTCTACATCCTCAACCTTTTCTAATGGTACCGAAGGTTCTCTTAAGGGCACTTTAGGTTCTGATGTTTGAAGTTTTTCTGTTTTTGTTTCTTCTGTTACTTCTTGTTTTACCTCATCCTGCTTTTCTAGAATAACTTCCTGTTTATCATCAAACTCTTTGTGAATAGGTATTTCTATTTCAACTGGTTTTTCTGTTGGAGCCTCGATTTTTTCACTAGACACTTCGTTTTCTGTAACAGGGACTTTAGTTTCTTCTACAGAAACTTTAGTTTCTTCAAGTAGTTTTTCAGAAACTTCTTCTTTCTGTGGTTCGACTTCTTCGTCAGTGTATTCCGATTCATCACCCTCTTTTTGTTCCACTTGAGCAGGTTCCGTTTTAGCCTGAATTTCTACATGCTTTTCTTCCGCTTCTTCATATTCTTCTTCTTCTTCTACCTCTTCTCCTTCTTCTTCTTCTTCTTTTGCTTGAACATTTACAATATTATTAATAGGTTCTTCTTCTTTGAGTTCATTTTCTATTTTTTCAGTTGGTTCTTGCTCTTTTAATTCTATGTTTTCTTCAACTTCAATGTCTTCTTTTTCCTCAAACTGTTCTTGAGTAGGTGAAGGTTCTGGTGTTTTTTTAAGAACAACCTTTACTGGCTCAGCTTCTTCAGTTTCTTCTTCTTCTATTTCAGCTTCCTCTTCATCATCATCATTTTGTACAACGACAACTTTTTTAGTTGATGTAGTGGTTGTTTCAGACCTCTCTTCTGTCTTTATAATATTATCTTGCCCGTTTTCACGTACCTGTGTTGAAGTTTCTTCTGCCGATTTGACTACAGTAGTAATTGGTTTTTTTATTCTTTCTTGATCGTCTACTTCCGTTACAACCACTTCACCATTTTCTTCATCTTCTTCTTCTTCTTCTATTTCCTCTTCTTCATCATCCTCTTTAGGTATAATTGTTGTTTCTGTTTTTGTTTTGATTTCCGTTTTACCATCGATGGTAGTTTTTGTTATAGTCTTTTTAACTTCTTCTATGGAGCCATCTGGCAAAGATTTTTGCGATATTTCCACTTTAGTTTCTGTCTTGGCTGCAGATTTTTTTGTTGGCAGCTTTACAGTCATTACAGCTTCAGTGTCGCCGTTTTGGTCCCCATTTTGTGCCTCGGTTTTTGTCTCTTTTTTACTTTCTTTTGTAACAATTTTGACTTCTTTCTGGAAATAAAAATATATTTATTTAGTAGCAGTTAATGCTGTGTTATATTTAGATGTTATTGATGTTAATGTATTTAATTTTATTGTAATGTAATTAGTAACGAAAATGTTAAAAAGAATTATTCATATTATGAATATGATGTTAGTAAATTCATACTGAGGTAGACTCACGGTCTCAAAATACGAGTACAAGTGGTATAATTTCCTTATAAGTCTTTGATGTTGTATAATAGATACGTATAACAGATAATGAAAACAGATAAATAGATATAAACATAGTAAGTGTACAGTAATTTTAATTGAACCTGTTCATCATTGTAGCCCACGTCTTCTTGATTTTGAAATTCT
The DNA here is from genome assembly GCA_948098915.1 of Lampropteryx suffumata. Taxonomy (NCBI): domain Eukaryota; kingdom Metazoa; phylum Arthropoda; class Insecta; order Lepidoptera; family Geometridae; genus Lampropteryx; species Lampropteryx suffumata. The sequence continues at coordinate 12,543,844 of OX402565.1, read as the reverse complement.
GGGACTACTATAGCTTCTAGTACCGGAGTAGTTAATTCAGGTTCTATTTCAATAACAGATTCCTTGTTTTCATACGCAGGTACTAAATAAAATTCGTCGATTTTTGATTGAATATCACTTTCAACATTGTTCGTAGACGATTTTAAAGGGGCTTCTTCTGTTTTAGCTATTACGTTGTTATCATTATCAACGTCATTCTTTATTGTCACAGGTGGTAATGTATTTTCTACGTATTTGTTTATCTTTGGCGCTTGGAAATACTGTGCATCATAGCTTATTTCCGGAAATTCAGTATTGTAGGTATTGTTTCCAGGGAAAGTTGCATTGTAGGCATCTTTTCCATAATTCATAAGTGGACTCGCTGCCGGTGCTCCGTACTCGAACATAGACGTGGGTCTGTTATTGTTTATTTGCGAGTATGGAGGCGTATTTTTATTGAACGTGTCATATTGAACTGGCGCCTTACTGTTTACGAATTGCGGGGGAGCCACCCGTTGTAGGGGGGGCTCCCGGGAAACGGGATTATTTCTTGTTCTTAAAAGCGATTTGGGATTCGCCGGTAAGTTAAATGCCGGGAAAACTTGCACCGGTAGACAGTTGAAGTTTGGAACTGCTATAGTTGATGCTGGTGGAGACTGTATAGGCTGTACAGGTTGTTGCGGAACTCCCTCGTTCATCGCATTTCTCATCAATCGCTTCGCCATCCGCTCGGACTTGATCTCGGAGAGATCTAGCCCGCCTGGCGTGTACGTGAACGGTTTCCTGTCGCGGTTCATGGCGCCGTGTAGTACCGACGGCGGATTCATATCGCTGAAATAAACGTAGCGTTATCTAAGCCGTCATCTTCATTCAATTTAATGAAATACGAAACATATTTCGCATATAACCGTCGAAGGTTTTGGCAATTTGACAACGACGGTAGAAAATAGATAGAAGATACTCACGAGGTCCGTTCTCCGCGAAATATTATATTTACTTCGTTCGCGGTTGGAGCGTGTTTGTTTATCCAGTGAGCACTTTGTATCTGACACTAGAGGGTAACACTGGGATCGGTTTTGCATCACACGGGGATGGATCACTTATTTTTGTGGAACATGCAGATATGAATCTGGTCACAGCGGTTAAATATAGCGTGGGTTAAATGAGCCGGTAGGTTTGATTCTGGGCGGAGAAGCGCGGTCGGCGCGTGCGCCGCCTGCCGCCTACTGCCGGCCGACCGACACCAACATGTATTTTGGTACCGACCCCAATAACCAGCGCCTCGTTCGCGATTTGTCTTGTACAAATCGTCAAAACACCGAACGCTTCCGACAGTACAATTACAACTAACATCCGCCTGCAGCTTCATTTGCGTAGTACTATGTGCTATTCAGGTTACCCACTATTAATGCCAATCATTCAGATCAACCGGAAAGGCGTGAACCGGAAAAACATTCCTAAGCCTGCTATCACACTAGTTTTGAAAGCTTTTCATTCATGATATCCATCGCAAAGGCACCAAAGTTATTATTGAAGTACATTCTATAAGCTATATATGCATGAAGCAGCTGGATGGTCGTAGAATGCACGACGCACGTGGTTGCCAATAGTCTTAACACCAGTTCCTGTCGTAATTGAAACACTGGTCATCCTGTCGCTATGCGCAGTTTACTAGATGCAGCTCGATAACGTTAGAAACGAATGCTTAGTAGCTCCATTACATTTTGTTAGGTATATATTAGTTCGTCAACAACGTCAGTGATTCAGTCACAAAAAATTCATTCAATTTCGTGAATTGCACTGACATTCTATAGCAGCTAAATTTACATGTTCCAGTTCTATGTATGATTTTTATGTAGTAACTAGTGGCTTATATGCAATACTTTTTGTAGGTACTTAAGTATGCATCTTCAATATGCATCTTCATTATCTCTTCTGCGCCTGCATGTTGATTATTAGGCTTTCTTCAGAGTTAAAAACAAGATCTTCCTAGAATACCTGTGCCTAAATATGAATTTTATTGTAACATCGTGACAGGATCAAAACGCCCAGGTAAAATAAAGTCACTCCGCTGCGTCTGTCTGGCTGCTCTACCGAACGGATTTTTACCAATAGATGAAGTGATTCAAGTGTATAATTCACCCGTGCAAAGCAGAGTTGAGTTGCTAGTACTGTATAAATATGCCACCTCCAAAATTTCCACTCCTCATAAGCACATCCTACCACCATCAATCCTGTCTTCAATTTGTATCGAAATGTTTATTTAAATGCAGCTTTATCAAAGATTTACAGCTATTCCAAATACCATACCTATTAATGTTGGCTCCACACCAAAAAGCCATTGCTAATATGTGTCGGATCGTGTGATATTTGTGACGTCATTGTGACGTGCCGTGGTGCAGTCTGGCGCCAGTTTCTAGACTGTATTGTACATAAGTATTTGTTCAATCTTTCGCGATCATAATTCATATTGGTTTAGTAGATTTTCTTTATTGTATTGATTAAAATTCACACAACACCATTTAGCCCTAAACTAAGCATAGCTTGTATTATGGTTAGTAGAGAATACATTTTTATTTATAAATACACACTTATTATGCTTCATATAACCCAGACACAGTACAAATAACAGTTGTTTAACGGGTATTTATCGCGTATTACTCTGTATATATAGGTATGTATATATATACCGTCTCTTTGCACGAAAGGAGCCTTTGAGGCGCACAATAATCCTTTCACCACACTGGTTTGAATATAACTAGTTACACGATATGATGACCGTCTCTTTTATTCCCAACGTTTCGATTATGTTGCAACAAAATACACGTCCTAAATCGTAGGTTTTACAGAATTAAAGGTTACTAAGCATAGCTACTAAGTATAGTACTAACACAGGTATTCCCAAAATTCAACATCTAATTCTTTCTATGGCCGTGGTGGTTCCGACATAGAATAGGACCCCTCCATCTCCTCCCGTGGATGTCGTAAAGGACGACTAAGGGAACACACACCGGGGGATTAGGCAGCAGCACCCCCTAAGTACTTAGCACTAAATCTGTGGTCACCAATCCGCCTGCCAATCGTGGTGACTATGACAAAACCTCCAATATTATGGACACAAATAGAATGGGCCTCCAGTTCCCGGCAGTTCCGCTAGGTGGCGGCCACGGTAATGGCGGAAAGGGGCTACGAAGAATCTCCGGCAAAGGTCCAGCTATTGTAAAGATCGCAGGAAGTCGGTGGATGGAGAGGGCTCAAAAACGTTCTTCCTGGAAATCAATTGGGGAGGCCTATATTCAACAGTGAACTTCTAAGAGCTGATATGATGATGATGAATTCTTTCCATCGTGTCACTAACTTCTTGAACCAGTGTGGTGAGAGGATTATAGTGTGCCTCAGAGGCTCATTTCGTGCAATGGATGGCAAACTGTATACTGATACAAACCTCTTATGAAATGCAGATGGTGAAATTTTAAATAAAAAAACATTTGTCAATTTAAATGGATGGCAATTGTCTAGTTCCAGTAAATTTTCATCAACAGGAACTAGGCAACTGCCTACTAACATTTGTTATTTGCGACACACTAAACTTTAACTGGCATACCGTTAAGTTGCGTTCTCTACTGAGAGCCATACAACTTAATGAAGACTAATGTTTGGTGTAGTGATGAGACTGTTAGTGAAGATTGCAACTCCGAAAACGAATACGAATCTGAAAAATTCTGATTAAAATAGGAATAAAAACTCATGACATTATTATTGTGTTAAAACTTTAAAAACTTACTTCGCGACTCGCCTTAGTGATACCTACATAAATTAATTTTTTATTACCACACACAATTCTTTTTTGTCATTTGAAATAAATTATTTATATTATTATGGGACAAATGCTTATATAATTTGCAAGTATTTGTCTCGTGTCTAGGTATGTCTATGTATGTTTTCAATATTATTTCACGGCGTCTGGTAGATACATTGCGTGTTCCAAGACCTGGCTCCTATCTGGCTCCGCATATTAGCATTGCCATTCACCGTGTCAATGACGCGTGTCTTGGAAACGCTACCTTCTGTTAGTGATCTCGATCAGTTAAGCTATCTATTGATCGTTTTAAACGGTGTATTTTATATCATTGTATATTTTTCTGTAAATTTTTGTATAATATGTATGTTTTTACCAAAAATATATATAGAAGAAGTCATGTGGTACCGATAACACAAGCTCTGCTTACTTTGGGGCCAGATGATGCTGTATGAAATTTCCGGAATTATTCATTTATCATTATGAATGCCTAATCTAGGTATCCTATACTAAATTATTAAAACCTAGAGTCTATCTTATAATCACACTCTAACTAATGTGTAGTTTAAATTTGTTGCCATCTTTATTATTTAACATTAGAAGAATAAGGACATAAACAATACTTAATTGCTAGCTAATTATGTAATTATGAGTTTGAGGGTTAAACTCTATTTTCTAACCGTTAGTAGACAGTAATTTGTGGTGATTCTGTTGTTTCCCCAGATTAGCCAAAATTTTGTAAATATCGATTTTATTTTGCTTACAACAAAGTCCAAATCAGATTAACCGTCTTAATGACTATTGTTAAAATTGGCATTTTGTACCTTTATTGAATTGATTGTCATAGGAATTTTCGTAGCTTTATTCAACACCAAAATCGTCGTCTAAAATGAAAAACGTCAATTTAAAAAAATTATAAAATTATTGGTGTAATTTATTTCAAAATGTTAAACTAATCCAGACTTTGATTTGAACAAAATAAGATCGTTCGTACGATTTTACGATACTTTAGTTCAGTAAGAAAACATAAACTATAGATAGAAAGCTGAAATAATGTCTCAATTGACAAAATAATACGAGCGTAAAATCCGTGTTTATCAAAACTCACGAAATTTAAAAGTGAAATAGAAAGCAGAGATCAGATCACTTACCGCTGGTAAAGTGCCCAAAGCACTGGTAACGTATGTGGTATAAATATTAAAGACTGATATCTCCCGCAAATGGTTTTCGGACTCCGAATTCAAGAACAACCTCATGGGGACAACACTGGTGTGGTAGACCTTATTTTATGTCAAGGTCAGCGAGCGTGCCAGATTTTAGGAAAATTTTATATCTGGAATATAATTTTATTTTTGACATTAGAACAAAGTATTTTTAAAATACTTTGTTATTTAACTACATTTGGTCTAAAATTTAGTCTCACAAGTCAAGCTACCTGAAAGCGATTTTGGGTCATTATTTTGTTTTGTTGTTACTATTATGATTTCAAAGGTCATGGCTAAACATTATGTGTTTTTAGAAAGCTAACATTGTGCTCTTAAATTTAATTTAAGCTATATTTGCAAACAAAATTTAATTAAAAAAAATATTTTGGGTCAAATTGAAAATAAATAATAAAAATAATAAATAATCCCGAACATTTCACACAGTATCATCTGGCCCCAAAGTAAGCAGAGTTTGTATTATGGGTACCGCATGACTGATTTACTACTTATATAGGTTTCTTTTGTAAATACATAAATATTATACATAGAAACACCCAGACCCGAGAAAAATACTTGCAGATCATACAAACTATTGTCCCGCGACGGGAATCGAACCGGCAACCTTCTGCGTCTCAGCCGGACCTTAGCCCATTGCGCCACAGAGGTCGTCAGAAAATGTAGGAGGTGTGCGATTTAAATGCTCTCGAGTGTAGTTTCTGCCCGCGGCTTCACACGCTTGGCCTAATAAAGAGTAGCCTAGCCACAAGATACAATGGCGCAATGAGCTAAGGTCCGGCGGAGACGCAGAAGGTTGCGGGTTCGGTTCCCGCCGCGGAACAATAGTTTGTAACGTCTGCAAGTATTTGTCTCGGGTCTCGAATAAACTAAATTTAACTAAAACGGTCTTATAACAATGGTCCTTCAAATTCACTGAAAAAACTTAGATTATGAGAACTTTGTACGTTTATTGAAACGCCAAAAGCCATTTGTAATATTTAAATATTGTATGTTATATTTTGAAGTGAAAACATCTTTTAGCGCGGTACGTATATTTTTAGATGAGGTAAAACCTCTGGATTCGCGACACCGTTACCGTCTGGGGCGAGACGCAGCCGCCTGCCGAGCTCGCCCCATTTAATTATAAACCTTAATTCACATGTTTACAGTCTACTTTTGTATGGAGAAGTTTACTGAGTTAGGTTCTGTGATATATTATCTACATTCTGAGCAAAAAATATTGCATAATCTGTGTTCGTTCAGTATTTGATTGGCAGTCGCCATAATTACTGATTTTAAAGTGATTTATTACTAAACTCTAACGCGCCAAAATAAGTTTTCACTTCTGTCGGCACTCCCGGAGTGCAACCCGATTTTTTTTTTCAATTTTTTTTGTTAGTTAGTAGTTACGTTTTTTATTAGTACTACCGGGAAGAGTATTACCCGATACGTGGATGAGAGAGGCCGATGCCGGATCAGGAAGCCGCCCGCCGAACTTGTGCATGGCTTGAAGCGGTTAGAATCAAATTGGGAGACCAACTTCAAGTCGTACGTGCTCCTGGTAGCTGCCAAGTACAAGGACGTATTTCGCGCACCCGACTTCTGGTCAGCAGGAGTTGTATACCGACGGTATAGGGAAGCTCCGCTTACGAAGAAAGTGCCCTGACTTTTTGTGTAGTTAATAAGTTTATATGTATGTTAATCTATAAGGTATTTATTTTCCATGGGCTCTTGTTAATGTATTTTATACAAATAATATTGTTGCCATTGCAATAATAAAATTGATATTATGGTTATTATTAGATTTTTGTACCTTATTGTAGGTAATGTTGTGTAAAAAAAGTTTTTATCTATCTAGTTTTTAGTTTGGACTTAACATAACTCCAAACTAAAAACTAGATAGATAAAAACTTTTTTTACACAACATTACCTACAATAAGGTACAAAAATCAATAAAAAGTGCTATTCAAAGCTGAAAATGTAACAAAGACGAATTTATTATGAAAGTATGGATAGATTTTTGTATCGTTGTGGCAAACAAAAATGATCAGTTTTTTAAACTTAAAAGATCAGAACACATTATTATAAATATTTACGGGTATTTATAATAAAAAAATGATCAGCTTAATACATGCATTATTATTGACAAGTTGTAACTTTGTTAGATATATTTATTTATAGAAATTAACAAAATAATATACAATAATATAAAATGCGGGTGAAACAGTCGAGCTATCTAAGGACCGTTTAAAACGATCTATAGATAGCTCAACTGATCCAGATCCCTGCCAGAGAGCAGCGTATCCAAGACACGGTATTGTCACGTTGAATGACATTGCTAATACTATTGTTAGGTAAATTGAAATGAATCTAATTATCTCACGGCGTCTGGTAGATACATTGATCTGGTTCAGCGTATTAGCATTGTCATTCAACGTGGCAACACAGCCAGTGTCTTGGGAACGCTGCCCTCTGGCAGTGATCTAGATCAGTTGAGCTATCTATAGATCGTTTTAAACGGTCCTTAGATAGCTCAACTGTTTTACATGTATTTTATATTATTATAAATTATTCTGTACATTACTGTAGTTATTTTTGTATCTAAGCATATACTTACTTTCACTTCAGTCTTTGCAGACTCAGTTGTTGTCGCCATTCTGTAATAAAAAAAAAACATACAAAACTAGTACAAGAATATTTTATAATTACGTTTTAAAAACTAAAAAAACCGACATTATTGAATATAAAAAAAAATGTGGAAAGTAGATGTATTTTGTTTATATATAATATGGGTAGGCCACGCACTGCTCTGCTCTGCTCTGCTAAACGCACTGCTCCAATGAGACAGCGAGGTTTCATTGGGAACGAAACTATCATCAATGTATTCAATTTTTTGATTTTACTTAATTTTTTTAAAAACCGCTTTGCCTCATTAAAATTACTTAAATGGGACCACCTGGACAGTATACCCTTTGAAACAAAAAAATAATTTTCCAAATCGGTTCAGGCTTTTTTTAGTAACCGGTGAACATACATTAAAAAAATTACGACGATTTGAGAACCTCCTCCTTTTTTGAAGTCGGTTAAAAATCTAACATGTAAGCATATCGACTAGCAGTAGTGTACGATTATTTTAAAATAGACTAAGCAAACATAAATATAAAAGCTTGACCCAGTAAATAACCAACCCTGTTTATAAACCCTAATTTATAAACATAATACGGCATTTAAAGATATCCCTAAAAGTTGTGTCGGCTTTACGAAATTATAAGCCATTTTCGCGGCTTAATTTTCTTAATCTCCTATTTAAGATCATTAGAGAGGAAACTTCCCTAATTTTTTTGTCAAACGATTTGGATAATCCGACGACTCGGTTTTATTGTTTAAATTAGAGATTTTTGGATAATTTTAGCTTTGTTTCTACCATTTATTTTAGAAAGGAATGCACTCTTTAGTTTTAATGATTTAAAATGTTTTATGTTATTATGTTTGCTCTAAAAACACGACAGCATCTTATATGAATAAGTAAGAATACTAAAACAACATTAAATTCAATAATTCAATAATTTTCATAATTACGCAAATAATTTGTAATGTAAAAGTGAAGTGAAGGTATGAAAACCTTCGTCTCTCATAATCTCATCAACATCAAGCCAAAAAATATTTTTTGATGTTTACCTACCTACTCTAGTGTGGAGATTATGAAACTCTTTGTATTATAAATTTCTAGGCATTATTTAATGGATCGGTACGTACGTTTGGTTTCTATCGCAGTTTCTATGCCAGCATGTGTTACAATCAACATCAACCTTCCGTAATACCAATTCATCGATACTAACTGAATGCTGTTAGAATCAATATATCAATAGTATGATAATAATGATAGGACAACCTCTGCGACGCAGTGGTCGAAGGTCTTAGACGCAGAAGTTTGCGGGTTCGATTCCTGCCATGGGACAAATGTTTGTATGATCTGCAAATATGTGTTTCAGGCCTGGATATTTTTTTATGTATAACAATAATAATAATTATAATAAATAAATAATAAAAAAAATATTTCAGGCAACTAAATCATGTGTATAAAATACAATAACAATGGCCGATAGAAAATAAATACCTTATAGACTAACATACATACACATAAACTTAAGAACTAAACAAAAAAATATATATAATATGTGGTTCCTATAACACAAGCTCTGCTTTGAGCCTGTGTGTATTGTCCGGAATTATTTATCATTTATTTATTTAGTATCAGAATTCCATGATCGCCTCGCAGAACTTAATAAAATTATAATAATAATAAATATTGGTGGACAATGTACACACCACAATCTAGCCCCAAACTAAGCATAGCTTGTATTATGGTGACCAAATGACTGATAAAATACTTAGATATTTTTAAATACATACTTACGATACTTTACAACACCCAGACATAGAATAAAGACCCAAGTTCGTCACACAAGTGTTTATCCTGGGAGGGAATTGAACCCTCAACCTACAGCGCCTTATTATTTAGTACTAAGTACATATCGAAAAAATTCTCTTCTTATAATGTCACTAGTTATTTAGAACCAGTGTGGTGAGAGGATTTAGCCTCAGAGGCTCCTTTCATGCACTTGTCACATGTATTTGAACTTTTTAGGTTCTACGACATGCCGGTTTCCACACGATGTTTTCCTTCACCAATTGAGAGTACTGGCATACAAAATAATGAATTCCGTGTTTAACTCAAAGCAAGCTCTAGTTCTAAGATTTATTTGACTCACAGTAAATAATAGCAGCATAAACAATTTCGTGTTCAAGAAATAGTACTCAAGTACTTCAACATTGTATAACTGCGCAGTTGGCAAGATTAACTCATTAAAAAATAGTGCAAACCGTAGCTATTTTGTACCTAATTTAAATAAATACAATTAATTAGAGTGGATTATTAAAGAGCGAGACGAAAGTCTATAGACTTTCGTCAGTGCGTGTTGCCAGTTATGACATATGGAACTGAGACTTGGTCGCTAGGACGCTGGCCTCATAAACAAGCTCAGAGTCGCGAAACGTGCTATGGAGAGAACTATGTTGGCTGTTTCACTAATCGCAACCCGCAACGAGGAAGTCCGTAAAAGAAAAAAAATCCGTAAAAATTTGTAAGTTGAAGTGGCAATGAGCAGGTCATATAGCTCGCAGAACTGATAACCGTTGGGGAGTAAAAGTTCTCGAATGGTGACCAAGGACAGGAAAACGAAGCGTAGGACGACCCCCGATGGACGACATTGTAAAGATCGCAGGAAGTCTGTGGATGGAGAGGGCTCAAAATCGTTCTTCCTGGAAATCTATTGGGGCGGCCTATGTTCAGCAGTGAACTTCTTAAAGACTGATATGATGATGAAGATTAATAAGCAAATTGTTTGTTGGACGGCGTAGATATTCATTCGTCAGTCCTTTAATATCTATTTATTGTAGCCAACCCAGTATCGGAAATCAAAACAACACTGATATCATCACACGGAGATGTTAACGATCTTCAAACGTTTTTGAACAGTATTTCCGGGTAAAATAGACTCGATTAATTTTCTGATACCTTTAATGGAAATGCTATTAAAAATAAATATTTAGGTTTAAACCACTAAACTAATCTACCTATTAAGTAATTTAAAGCATACATACAGGGTAGTCTGTTCAAGAAAGCGTATTATAATATAAATGACTATATTATTGATACGAATGCTTGGCCTCATGTTGCTCTGCCCTCAGACACATTTGAAATGTATAAACTCTCTTGTATTAGTTTTTCCTAGTTAAGGTAGTAACAAGATGGATCATGCAAAAAAGCGCTAGGACCAGGACGAGTTTCTTGCCGGTTCTTCTCGAGCTTGGGTAAGGAGGAATTGGCACCTAAATTCACCTAGTATGTAAGACATTTCAAAGTGACCCTTGTGATTGTATTGAGTAAAGTATCTCTTGGTTTGATTTTGATCTTTCTCGATCTGAGTATTAGTCTTGTTTTGGCTCCTACGTAAAGTAGGTCTTTTTGCCTGTACGTGCAAGTAAGTGCATTACCTTGAGGTAATGCACTTACTTGCACGTACAGACAACATATTCCTTTACTCCCAGTATCAAGTCCAATATCGAATGACACAAATGTCAAATGTGTCTTAAAAGTATCATTCCAGTTACCTTTAGGCAGCCTACCAGAATATTACAAAAAGAACGATTGGCCACTTCATAAATAAATTATATATATATATATAATATATATATAATAATAATAATAAAATAAATAATCCGAGCTTGTGTAATGGGTACCACATGACTGATATCGTTTTTTTTTTGTAAAAACATACATATTATACATAGAAACACCCAGACCCGAGACAAATACTTGCAGATCATACAAACATTTATCCCGCGGCGGGAATCCAACCCGCAACCTTCTGCGTCTCAGCCGAACCTAAGCCCACTGCGCTACAGAGATTGTCAAATATAAATAAATATTGGTCGACAACTCACACAACTCCATCTACCCCAAAAAAAACAGATTACTGTTAGAATACATATTACAAAAGCAAAAAAAGGATATAAGTTGCATATCAAATCAAATGAAAACATTATTTACTCAATAAAATCACAAGGTCCACCTTGAATGGTCTTCTTACATGCTAGTGAATGTAGGTACCGGCTTATCCTAACCACAGTTCAAGATGAATCAGGTAAGAAACACGTCTGGTCTTTTTCATACAAAAACGTGTTTCATTTTTGTATGATCCTTGTTTTTTGTGTGAATTTTGTTACGGATGGAGAGTCGAGTTGAAGCAGATTAATTTCAAGTTGAAGCTTTTTTGTCATCTAAATATTATAATCAGATATTTTTTATTATTATTATTATTCATTTATTTCAGATATAAATCCATAACATTATTTAAATTAAACTACACACAGCATAATAAAAAAAGAAATATAAATTAATAATAGAAAATAACATGTCACAGAAAATTAAAACATTAATATGGAATTTAGTAGGTAGCTACTATAATAATAGATTGTTGCACCGAGCGCAAAGTGAGTTATTATTGCGCGAATGTTATGTCCGTCCGACTGAATTAACACCAGTGCATTAATTACTTTCTTTAGCAAGCTACCTACTTAATTCCATATTAATGTTTTAATTTTTTGAGACTTTTCTGTAATTTACTTTTCTTTCAACTACCAATCTACCTACTGTGATAAAATATACCTCACTCAAACAAGAAATATGAAGAATCAAAGTTTTACAATGGTACAAATGCGCGCTATTTGTTTTTTTTTTCACCAAGTCGGTTTTATTCAGCCGATTCTTATTATCAGCCAGTATTTTTGAGCTAATGCAAACATTTTATATTAAACTTAATGGAAGATATTAAACCTCTGTGGTAAATTTTTAGCTAAATAAAAATTAAAAAACAATGCAATAATGAGATTTCATATAACATTACTGCACTGTTTTGGTTCTAAGCAAAAAATACGTCCTTTATGATCGGTTTTGTAGTGATTAATGACATTACTACGTAGTTGAAAGAAAAAAATAAATATAAATTACAAAATTAAAACTAGTTCAGACAGAGCCGATTGCTATCCGCATCCACCTATTTTGAATGGGGCAGTTTGTCCGTGCAACAATCACCTGCAGGATGCCGTTGCTACTGCTTCGCGCACGCTGGAGTTGGGAAGCGACTTTCTTGCGAATGATCGCATACCAGATGCGCTGCAAAAGCGAGGCAGCCCCATCAGCATCCTGAAGATATTGTTATATTGGACTCGCAGAGAGCTGGCAGCCCGTTGGGTTTACCCAGAGGCTGCTCGAGTAGGACTGTAATTATGCTTTAGACAGTTTTTGTTTTATTACGTTTTTAAATTTGGCAATCGAGAAATTGGTAATTGGTATGAGTCATGTGTACCCATAACACAAGCTCTGCTTGCTTTGAGACTAGATAATACTGCATGAAATGTCCCGCACTATTATTAATTTATTTATTTTTAAATAGATACTAATGATACTTTATAACACCTAGACACAGAACAAACATAAACATTGCATAGGCAGATATTTCTAGATTGACAAGTATCTAAACAAAACTCAACCAAACCAATCAGACTGTTTTCTGCTATCCAGAATTGATCGTGATCCATGGGGTTAACGACTCTGTTGTTGGAATGCTGCCTAATGCTCCAGATGATTTGTTATCGACGTCTCGAGATAGACAAAATGCATTTTAATACTGATCGATTCATCTTGGATATTTGCAAATATTGCAATAGATTCAAGACTAGCTTTTGTATCTATCTATCGTATAATATTTACTTGTGCTCAAACAGGGTGAAGAAGTGATATACTACTCATTTAAATACTTGGGTACTTATTTAAGGCGGTACTCTAAGCATATGAACTTGATTTGTTCTGATGCTGCTCAAATCGCAAATCAGAAAACATATTTTTTTTTTTTCAAATTTGTCACGGAATATATTTTAATCAGTTTATTCTCTTACTATTCGTGTAAGCAATAAGTTAAATTGACGTAAATGTAATATATTTAATATATATTACACAATATATTTTAGACCTTAATTCAGAATTAATTTACAGAATTATATAATTTATCAAACAATATGAAACGAAGAAATTGAAGGCAAAATATTAAAACATCCTCACGATTGTAATCCCCAGGCTCTGTAGATACCTCCACAGACCTTTACTTACGTCTTTAAGGAGGTCTAAATGGGTTAGTCAGTTAGTTAGAGTCACGTTGGCATATGCCCACCTTTAGTACCTTAATTTATATAAATATCTTGAATCTGACAGGCCGTACCCTTGTTACAATCTGTTACGTAACGTAGATAAAATAAGAACCAATACTTATCTGGATTAGTTGAGCCATCTATAGATCGTTTTAAACGGTATTAGACGGTACTTAGATAGCTCAACTATGTCCATGTATTTTATATTATAGTGTATTACTCTGTATATTTCTGTAATAAATAAAAAATAATCATGCCAACAAATTGCACGAATATAAAAGCCCAATATCGTTCCAGTTAAGTCTCCGATATGAAAGAAGTTGAACAAAAGCAGTCTATCATAATGCGTCGGCCAAGCACAAGATTCTCGTTTTTGCTTTCAAGATATAGCCCGATAAAATACTACCGAGATCCTTGCAATGAAACACCCTTGTGCTCTTGCATACGATGATTGTTTATGCAGCTCTTACGAACCGTTGTCAAGTGGCCATTATAATAATCACAGCATCATCTGGCCCCAAAGTAAGCAGAGCTTGTGTTATAGGTACCACATGACTGATATACTACTTATATACTTTTTTTGTAATCTTTATCTAATTTCATCATCACTTAATTAGCTAGTGACGTTTAAGTACATTCTGTCCTTTTCGTTTTAATGTCAATGAACAAAGATAGCAATAGATTTTTCGTTTGCATGACCTTATAACTACGTCATTTATGAACTGATTTATTTAATTTTTTTATGAGAAGGGATATATAGTTTTCAATTCCCATAGAAATTTCATCAAAGTTGATTTAGTAGTTTGATTTTCAAATCAAAATAACTGGAAAAAAGATGTCATCCACGTAAGCGAAATTTCAAATTTTGAATAAATGAAGTCGGTTTTATTTTTAGTATTAAAAACGTAATTATTTATGGTACAGTATATTTGCAATCATAAATGAAATGAAAACCATTGAAAACAGTTGTTACTAGGATATACTAGGATTTTAGGTAGCACAAAATGGCTGCCGTTTTTCGCAAATTTGACGACAAATTTTGTTCGTACAAACTCTTTCGACATGTTCGGCTCTAGGTTGTGTGCATTCACCAGTAAACAATATTTGTGTATTGTAGTTTCCATTATCGATTGTTGTATCATAGGCAAGCTCGTCATAAGAACCCTCCACAGTGGTTTGTTTATGACGCAGCAAGCTAGTAACTCGTATTAAATTATCGTATACTTGCGGAAAATCTCGCTTGGAGGCGGAACAGAAGTTACGCAAATACGTACAACGAGGTTTTACAAGCATAGCCCATGCATAATAAAACTCTGTGGCGCAGTGAGGTATGTTCCGGTTGAGACGCAGAAGGTTCGATTTCCGCGGCAAACAAATGTTTGTATGATGAATTTGTGCATGTATACATCATACATGCATGTATTTGTCTCGGGTCTGGTTGTTTCTATGTATATATATTTCTATACAAGTATTTACAAAAGAAATGTTTATAAGTAGTATATCAGTCATGGTGTTATGTGTATATTACAAGCTCTGCTGACTTTGAGGCCAGATGATGCTCTGTGTCCGGGATTATTTATTTATTTTAACTACAGACAATTTTTTATTAAGTTTGAAGATTTTCATTCATTATTCTATAGTAAAATATAAGTAAATAACTTACATGATGTAAGTCAAATGAGTAAATAAGATAGATGAGACTGTTTTCAAGTGCTTATATATTTAAAATTTGTATTCCAATTTGAATTTAGTTTCATAGTTCATTGGGTTTCGTTTTGATACGCGGATACAATTTATAATAATAATGAAAAATTGGTTTGAAGCAAAAATGAAAATGCAAGCGCGGTCGTAATCCTTTTGGTTGACTTTATATTCCAGTTCTCGTTTTGACTTTTTAAGCCAGATTAAATTATGAAATACCAAAAAAAGTGCAATGACAACTAAAATTTGATTTTGTGTACAGCCGAGTATTGAAAAGTAAAGATACGATAAAGTAGGTACAGTTACAGAATAATATATAGTTTCTTAAGGCGGTGCCCTCATGAACTTTTATATAAAAAATAAATAGTTGTCTGTAAAGTCGGTTTATGGATGATAATTTTACGTGATAACGTCATAAGAAAACATTGATGAAAAATTGCATACTTTTAACCTATTAAGATGCGTCACAAGCCGAACGTTTAGGCCGATCGTGCCTCTTTATCGCTTGTTCCGCGCTCTCGCTTGTACGCTCGGTTCAGGAAGAACGTGTAAATTTTTCGTGCGTGCAGCCGGCGTTCAACGATTTATAAGACGTTATCACGTCAAAATAGGCTGTTACCGTTATGTAGTGACTATCTAATTAATTAAAATAATAATAGTTATAAAATATTTAAGGTTTTCAATATTTTGCCTCCTACATCCTCGTTTCAAATTGTAATTAAACTAATTGTTTGTTTAATAACTTAGTTATTACTTACCATATCTTATTAGTAATTGTACGAATAAGTTTTTTTTTCAGTCAATTTTATTTATTTGTAAATAAGTACTGCAATTATAGCTAAAATTTTTATTCATAATTGTATACTATGTGTTTCGAAACACATATACGGTATATACAGGTATTTAACTAGGTACCTAATAAATAACATAACTAAAAAAAACTGAAGTGTTCCACCCTCTCAAGGCGTATACATATTCACACTTCTATGAATACAAATATCACATTTTTTTTCGAAAGAGAACTAGCTACACAACACAGGTTTTCCTATGGTGGGAGCTAGGGCACATTAACTTATAATAAGTAATCATACCTAATTATACAAGTGTCTACACAACAGCATTAATCTTTAAGTTTATAATATCTACTTATTTACTGGTTTTTTATTAAATAATGTCTAAAATATTAGATAATCATAATCTATTAAAATTTACGTTTTAACTTACAGATAACACTAACAGATGGAAAGTAAGCTAATTCAATTAAATTACCCGTAAAACTTTTTTCTGAATTCCTTATTTGAATCTATTCTGATAAAACTCGATTTGAGTGCAGTGAGTACGCGTCAAAATGGTTTGGTCAGGGAATCGCCTTAAGTATCTATTCCGACAATCTGATTTCTCCAGGGGATTAACATTGCTAAGGCATCTTTGCCTCATTATCCGCCGTAATATTATTGCAGTAATTTTGTAAATCAATATTCTTTTCTCACTGATATATTGTATGGCAATCGAATAAGGTAGCAATATATTTTCTAGAGTAATTTCACTTTAAAATACTTTCAAAGATAGTAATGCGTAGAATAAAATATTATGTATCTAAAACATGATTTATCAAAAAGTCTGTACACTGGTTACTAATCTATATATTAATACGTGAAGTAAAAACTTTGTACCCCTTTTTACGTAAATTGCGCGGACGGAGTAGTATGAAATTTCGCACACTTATAGTCTAAATAGAGAAGGAATGCAGAATGCTTATTTTTTTTTATTATGCATAAAAAATAATTACATTAATTATTAGATTAATTATATTCGGATTTCGACCAGTGAGCGAACACTCGTTTAGATTAATCTCTCTTTTTTAAAGATCAATTTAGAATCATCTTCTTATATATCAGGTAAATCTAGGTTCCGGTTCCTCCATACCCCAGCTCAAGAATAATTTAATGCTTATCTAGTCCTCATGCTTTTTTGTATGATCCTTGCAAATTTTGTAACGGATACCGAGTTGGAGCACGATCGACCCAAGCTTTTTTGTTATCTAAATAATCTGTAAATAAATAAATATAAATCTCTCTTTTTTAAGGAACACAGATAAACCTTTTTACTATAAACTGAATGTTATATAAATTATATGTTATATATAATCGCCCACCGGCAAGTTGGAGTGACGATCTGCGAAAGGCTGCCGGCAGAAGCTGAATGCGTCGCACTGAAGACAGAGTGCAATGGCGCTCATTAGGGGAGGCCTATGTCCAGCAGTGGACTGCTATGGGCTGATGATGATGATATAATGAATGTAGGATTATATTTCCTGACAGCCGCGTCACAAAGTATTATTTAATACCAAATATGCCTCGTAAAGTTTCCTTGTTTATCTTAATATAAACTTTTCGTATTTTCCGCCGCTTGTCAGTTGCCGGGGTTCGTACTGAAACGCTTGTATTTTACAAAAAGTATAAATAAAGTACAATACAGTACAGTACATACAATATCTAAGTACAGTACATATTATATAACAAAGTCACCCGCCGCGTCTGTCTGTCTGTACCTACGCGATAAACTCATAAACTACAGAACGGATTTTCATATGGTTTTCACTGATGGACGAAGCGGTTCATGAGGATTGTTTAGGTGTATAATTCTCTCGCGTGAAGCTGCTAGTCTGAACTTATTATATAGAGAGAAATCTTGATTTTTTGTATGTTTGTTTATAATAGATAAACTGATAAACTACTTGACAGATTTTAAAAATATTCTTTCACATATAGAAAGTAACATTATGAACTAATAAAATTGGATATAAATAAAATAGAGATCTATACGAAAATTGCTATAATGTAACCCAAACTAAAATTTGCCTATAAATAATGCCGTACATTTCACACAACATCATCTGGCCCCAAAGTAAGCAGAGCTTGTGTTATGGGTACCACAAGATTGATATACTACTTATATACATTTTTGTAAATAAATACATTTTGTACATAGATATACCCAGACCTGAAACAAATACATACAAATCATACAAAAATTTGTACCACAGCGGAAATTGAATATTGAATATACAATAATATAAAATACATGTGAAACATTTCAGCTATCTAAGGGCCTCTTAAAACGACCATAGATACCTCAACTGATCCAGATCACTGCCAGAGGGCAGCGTTCCCAAGACACTGGCGGCATTGCCACGATGAATGGCAATGCTAATACGCTGAGCTAGATAGGAGCCAGCGCTTGGGTCACGCAATGTATCTACCAGACACCGTGAAATAATTTTGAAAACGCGGTGGGCTCCTATAATTATATAACTATATAAAGAACCTACCTGTGTAAAGTTCACGAAATAACACTCAACTTGTTTGATAGTACAACCGTTATTTCGAAGATTTACCTAATAAAATAAATTATAACAAATAAAACAGAATGGTATAAGTTTGACTATAAAATCTGCCCAATTTAATTTAAAACCCGTACGGGCATGTGGCGCAGCAGCCGTAAACAATATGCCAATTTAATGTATCGTATTAGAGATAGTGTGTTATTGCATAGATCGATTTAGATCAACTGGCCCCATGCCATACCAAATAGTCCATATATTCCAATACTCGACAATCACTGACAGAAGTAATAACAATTCATTATTAGAAGAATTTAACAATGCAACCAAATTCCAATACATAGAATGAAAGAAAAATCTTTTTTTTTAATAAAATCACAAGAGCAATTTAGAATCATCTTCTTATATAACAGGTGAATCTAGGTGCCGGTTCCTCTATACCCCCATTTAAGCAGAAATCGGCAGAAAGCAGAAACTCGTCTGGTTCTAATGCTTTTTTGTATGCTCCTTGCAAATTTTATTACGGATGCCGAGTCCAGTTGGAGCAGGAGCGACCCAAGCTTTTTTATCATCTAAATAATCTGATATTTTATTTATATGATTTATGAGAAAAACATTATTTAATTGTTGTTTGTTTGTTTTTAGCCCGTACTGTCCCACTGCTGGGCAAAGGCCTCCCCTCGAGTTAACCATTTATTTTGGTCCAACGCCATTGTCTGCCACCGACAGTCGCTAAACGTGTCCAACTCATCGCGTCATCGCTTGCGTGGTCTACCGCGGCGTCTCACTGTCTAAAGACCTCCACTCAGTGGTAGCTTTGGCCCACAGTTCGTCCTGCATGCGGCAGACGTGCCCTGCCCAGAACCACTTTTGTTCCGCAGCTTTTTCAGCCACGTCGAAGACCTTTGTGTGACCTCTTTCATATTATGTTCTAAAATTTCCCAATCGTTAAATCTAGCACGTCACTTGGAACCCTGTCAAAGCGTTACACAGTGCCCAATAAAATATTTACTGACATAAACGAGTCTCATTGTGGCACCAACGAGTTTATCTTTATTATGAAAAAAAAAAAATGAAAAAAAAAAATATTTCAGCATTCATATGATAGCATATACAATGTTTAAATGCACTTTGATGCTGCTCAAATTTTAAATAGGTAGACCTTTCAGCGGTCTTCACACTAGGCAAGCCTGTATCGTGAAGAGCAGTAGTGTTTTTATTATGATTAACGCAATTTTTTTGTAAACTTGTATTTTAATGTATGCTACATTAGATTTTCATATATACTGACAACGCACTGTGATACTTAGTGATTATCTAAGGCCCATGTTATTAATTCCACGAACAGCCCTCTTCTGCAACATATATATTAAACAATATAGTCCCAATAGTATAGACTATGCACAAATATCGCCCTCATCGGTTTAGATAACGACCCTAACTAAAAATATGGTTTAATATAAGTTTTGATTAATCATCTATAGACCTGCTTTTGGCAGCGATCTCACCTGGTGGTAACTGACGATGCGGCCGACGAAGGATCTAAAAGACACCCATTCACTCAATTTCCTCGAATCATATTAGGGTTTAATATGAATCGCTAGACCAAGCTTTAAATATTCTATCACATGAATAGCAAAGAAGTTACCCTGCATCATTAATTGTATAATATGTGAATATGTGAATCACTGCGTGAAAGTGGCGAAGAAGATCTTTAAGAAGCAAGCTCCTTTCAATACAAAGAATTAATAACACAAGCGTTGAGTAATACGAGTGTAATTATAAAGCTGAAATACATTCGGTGCACATTATTTCTGCTAAAAATAACACCAGAATGCTTTTGTCGGTTGTTGTACCTACAGTTTTGAGGGCATTAGTACAATACCGCTGTAATTTTCAAATTTTGGTACGTTCAATGACAAAACGGTCATAAAATCACCGATACGTTGGTTCCAAAGTCAAACGAGATGGCAATCAAATCGCAAAAGCTGAAATACCGATATCGTCCTTTGCCCTAGTGACACTAATTGGGTCATTATCATTGAATATTGTAGTTAATCTGTTGGCAATGGCATTATAATGTTTAGATTATAAAAGTATCCTACTAATCCTTATCCTTACTAATATTATAAAACTGAAAGTTTGTATGTATGTTTGTTACTCTTTCACGCAAAAACTACTGAATGGATTTTAATGAAACTTTACAGTAATATAGCTTATACATCAGAATAACACATAGGCTATAATTTATAAAGATACTGTGTGAATTGTCAAAAATATAACGGTAAGTGTCATGAAAGTAGGAAAAAAATCTGCCATCTGCGAGCTATTCAGGTTTGCGCTGCAAAAACCGTTAGAATTACACGAAGTACTAATCCTGCGTAGACGAAGTCGCGGGCACCAGCTAGTAATATATAAATGCAAGAGTTTGATTATGTGTTAAGTTTATTTGGTTTAATTACGCTAGATGTAGCTTTGACCTAGGATAGTATAATAGACTGTTTTTTATATAGGTACGCGTGCAAAACCACTGGCTTTATCCACTGTAAAATACAATTATAACGCGATGTGTGCAAGCTGTCTTTAGCACAGTAACGTTAGACATAAAGTAGTAAAGTTTATGTCTCGTATTTTAAACATGTAATATTAACTGTGACTTACAATGACAAAAGCGTTCAAAATACCGCTGCCAACATTTATTTCGAGGGTCGTTGCTGTCAAAACGACAAATGGACATCGTAATCTGGCAATAATTTACGTTGCTGCTTAAATGGTGAACGCGCATATAGCAGAGTCGACGAATTGAAAGAGTTTTCTCGAAAAAATTCTAACGACATAAACGGGAGAAGAATTCTGGTACTTCCTTTGACAGATAACAGAACACACTGGTGGCAATTCGGTTGGTTTATTTCTAAAATTAGGATTTGTCTAAAATATATTTAGTTAGCCATAGTATTTGTAAAACCTATTCGGTTGTTACCATCTAACTAAATTAGGAACGCTTAATTAAGTTAGATAAAATTAAATTAGGATAAGTTGGTAGCAGCAGAATACCAAAGTTTAATTTGACAGTTCAAACCCTAATTTTAGCTAAAATTAGTTAAGTTGGTGCCAACAAAATTGAGGCCACTGTCTGGTAATAATTTTTGTTGCTATTTTTTCGCTTTTAATATTGTAAGTTTTGTGGTATATTGTCGTTTTGTAGTAGCAAAACAAGTGAATTTTATTTTTATTTTCATTCCACGAAGACAGGAAATTAGAGTCTTTTAATGTAAAGTCTTAAAAACTTAGTCCCCAGTGCTTAAAGTGAAATTCCCACAACTTACCCAGGAAGTAACCAGCATTGAATCTGCACAAATACCAACTTTTACAACATTAAACATGCCGGAGTTACCGGCCAGCCGTAAAACAGCACTAAAAGCGTTTACAAATAGCATTCTGCGCGACTATGATACTATTAAAGTCGGTAAGCGGCGATTATCGACGAAAATATTTCACAGATTTCAATAGGAATCGACTTTAATTTCTGACGCGGGAATTATTTGTTTATTAAAGCATATAAGTTGCTTGTGAATCTTTTATATTGCTCTGAACAGTCTTAAAACCAAAACTTAAATACACCATTTGTTGTAGTTTGAGATCGAGATATTTATTGCCTCTTTATGTATTTTTAGCAAAACAAGCTATGTAGTTTTTCGTGTTACACTATTGTATTATGCTACTGTATAGTGCTCTTCAAAACAGTGCGACTTCTTCAAACCGCATTGCGTGGTAAGACTTACGTTAAAGAAGCTTAAACGAAAGCTCGCGGTCCCACGAGGTGTGTCCAAAGTTCATTAACACTTGGCACTGTAGTAGACACCTGTAAGTACCTGCTACGTCACCTGGCAGCGTGCCATCTACCTGGCTATTCTTCATTCAACACGACGTACTCGTAGAGCCCACGTAGTCGGGGAAGCATGGGGATTCCTTCATCTTATAAAGGATGACGTAAAATATGTGTCTGCGTGTCTGTACTTATTACGAGAACCAATTAATAGATTTAATTTTAAAGGTTTTTTTCTTAGAACATGGATATAACGAGTATATACCTATAGACGAACGAATGATGAAATCAAAGATTTAATATTGTGACAACGGGATCTTAAAACTGGCCAGTTTTACCATAAAAAAGTTTGGTTGTTTTTTGACCACGAAACTATATAAGGACTTTATATGTTAGTTTTTAAGGCTGCTAAGTTTTAAGGCTTGTTTAGAAGACCCAATAATTGCAGTAAAGCTCTTCTTAATTGAAATAGTCATAGATTATAGTCTCTTCTTATTTTTTTTGTGAGTTGCGGCCTACCTATTTTCCGTGTATACGGTTCTCGAATGGTGTGAATAAGGCTTTAAAGTTGAACCTAATACGGCATCCAGTCTGAAAATGACTTTCTCTAACTACGTTACAGCAATTTTACGATGATCGCTTTTTTATTCTTTATCTTTATAACCTATTCGATAAGGCCCAGACATAAAATATAATACTGACTGAGTGGTCTTAAAACTATTTTTGCTAGCTCTTCCTAAGAAAGTCAAAGATAATACGTGAGCCAAAGAGAATTTATTTTCGTGTTGGAACTGTAGGTTCAGAAGGACATTAACATTAAATAAATATCCTATATCCCACTAATAATATAAATCTCACAATTCAATCCATTTTTAGAACTTTCACACTGTTGCGAATCGCGGGCGCTGAAGATCTCGAGATACATGAATTGAAACAGTGTCGGTATCTCCATCGAGAAAATAATACGTGAGTAAATGTAAATGTTTCTCAATATGTATATCAGTTAAGAATACCAAAATAATAGCAATCATATCATAAAAGGCGTCGATAGCGGGTTCAATATTTTCATGTGGCGCCATCTAGTATAGAACAAAATGAGCCTTTATTTTTTGAACAAACTTACTTAACATTAAACCATCCGCATGTTCAAGTGATGCAACAAAACTCCGTTTATAAACAAACATAGCAATGCCTTGATTAAAAATACCATAAAGAAATTTATAAAAATATTACCACCTTTAGTAAAGGAGATCCAATCTACATAGTTTCCAAAGCTTTTATTAAAATAACTCAACTCAAAGAGGCCTTTGGTACAAGTATTTTCTACATTTTATAAGTAAGAAAATGAGTATTTTAGAGTTTGAGAATATTAAAAAAACGTTTTTATAGTCGGTTTCACATCACATGAGTTGAAGATTCTGTATCAATTTTGAAGTAGGTACATTTTATATTTCGGGCGTGATTAGTAAGCAGTTTTTTAGATATGTCATCTTTTTAAAGAGTTATCACTGATATTCACTCTGTTGTATTGATCTACTTACGACTTTAAAAATAGATTTCACAAAAGCTTATGACTGTAATTCCCAGGTTTGATAGACTCCTCAAATATCTGTTACTTAAATCTTTTTGATAGAGTTGACGCGTAGATTCGCACATTGTAGTATATACCTAGTTTTGATTATAAACTCCATCATCATCAGCCCGTGTCAGTTCACTGCTGGACATAGGCTTCTCCATGGCACGCCACTGAGCTCGATCTTCAGCTCCTCTCCTTCAATTCGTGTCCATTACTTTACGATTATCATCACACCACCTAGCTACAGAGCGCTCTACACTACCTTTGCAGACACGGCCCTCCACTCGAGAAGCAGTCTGCCTCAACGGCCATCGGTTCTGCAGCATTGTGACCTGCCCACTGCCACATCAGCTTGCTAATTCGCTGAGCTATGTCGGTGACCTTGGTTCTCTGACGAATGACTTCGTTTCGGATTCTATCTTAAACTTCTTATGGCATAAGCTTAAACGATGTTTCTGGCTACATTACAATTACTAATATATAACTAAGCAGGTACCCCCTTATACCATAAGATATACACGTAACATTTATCCCACGTTCAAAGCTCAAACGCTACTAAGGTGGGAAAACACGGCCGTGGGTTGAGAGACAGGTAGTACACGTGCGAATCGAACACGTATTACACCTTGTCGATCCACACGTGTCCACTTTAGTAAAACAAGGATTACCTGCAAGTACTTCAGTCCTCTTTCATTTAGTTAAGTACAGATTTATGCAACTATTCCGACTTGGAAAGCAACTAACTACTATTTTTCTCTTCCTATAACGCCATCTGTCCTGATGACAATTTAAGAATTTGTTTTGTTATAATATTGTCACAAAATCGTAAGTCGATCGTCAATTGTTTATTTCAAACGTCATCGCGGAATGACTGCCTGGATTTTTTTTCTCGTCGTACAAATCACAGTGTAAGACAATACATTTATAATTCAAATGTAATTCACAGTTCACTGATTAATATTCCGCTAAAATTAACCAATAAAACATGAAATAATACCAGAAAAAATAATTAATTTATAAGTGCTGATATAGCTGATATAGCTGCTGATAAGTATGATACTTCATAACTGTCAACATGTCAAACGATGAATAAACAAACAAACATTTTAATAATATAATGTTTTCCATGGTTAAGTCAGTTAAGTAATTTTCTTCACATTTTTATTTACAGAATTAAAATTACATAAAACAATTTAAAGACAATTATGAAAAACTATGAATTCTGGTTTCTAGCCGTAATTAGACAATTACTTATTAAAATTGCTTTATTATTTTATTTAGCATATTTTGTTGTTTTCTTAGGAGGCGAACAGGCTTACTTCCGCCTGATGCAGTTACCATCGCCGATAGAGATTTGCAACACCAGAAGTATTGCTGATGCGTAAGCAACGCATCAGCAATACTTCTGGTGTTTAAAGAGACCTTCAAAAGAGTCCCTCTTTATATTGCACGAAGTACTTCATGTTCAGAAATAAAACTTCGTAAGGAAGATCATTCCAGAGTTCGCTGGATGTATGCATTATATTGGTTGGTGCACTACTATCGAAGTCCAGAGACTCGAAGCTGAACCAGGCACATACTTAATCCAGAGACCACAGAGATGAGATTGACTATTCCAAAACAGATCAGAGAAGTGACATGGTACCTAGACGTGACTTAAGTATGTGTACGCTGTGTACCTACAACTGCTACGAGCGACGCGTATAGGTAGGTACTCCAATAATCCCGGCTTCAAGCCTTTTTTTAAAGCACTTACATACATATTTCGCAAATCGACCGGGTGTTCAGTGTAAACAGTATAAAGCATAAAATCTATCAAAACAAACGATTCGAGCTAGCCTGACTGAAAAACCAAAGAAACGGCTGACATACCGAACTGTTATGAAAATTCTGCTTGTAAGCTTTGAGTACCATATGGTCAATGATGACAGTGAGACAATGAGAGAATCAATAGTCCTGAACAGCCAAAGAGAGAAAGAAATTGAACATACACAAAAAGTCGCCTATGTCCGTTCCTAAGATGCAATCTGTATCCATACCAAATTTGATTAATGCAAAAACAAGTTCTGTTGATTCGATCGCTACCAAACATCACAGGATAACCCGCTAGGCCAATCTGAAGATTTCCTAAAGATTTCAGCGAAATCAGTCCTGCAGTTTCGGAGTCTATATATATGTACATACATACATACACACATCGTATTTTATATGTATATATAGATAAATACGAGGTTATTTTATGTTGTTAAGTAGGAGGTAATAGCAGTATCGCAGATAAAATTAAACTCACTTTACTGTATTTTGCAGAGATATAAAGCATTATGACGTGGACAAGACCATAGCGAGGGCTAGTTCCTAGTTAAAGTGTTGCTAGCTAATATCCTGCACCATAAATAAATAAATAGTGCCGGATTTATCACACAGCGTCATCTGGCACATATATATTATACATAGAAACACCTAGCCAGAGACAAATACTTGCAGATCATACAAACATTTGTTCCGCATAAACCTTAATCGACTTTTCCAAACGTAAAATCTATATAATAAAATAGATGATTATATGGTTTGAGATTTGATGTTTTTTTCAAATGCACTGTCATAATATTTTTTTTAA
The DNA here is from genome assembly GCA_948098915.1 of Lampropteryx suffumata. Lineage (NCBI taxonomy): Eukaryota > Metazoa > Arthropoda > Insecta > Lepidoptera > Geometridae > Lampropteryx > Lampropteryx suffumata. Next base: position 12,517,032 of record OX402565.1, on the reverse strand, counting down.
ATCCTATTTCAACATTAAGTGCCGCTTGTAGAAGAATCTAGAGCGCTATAGATTCAAGGTTGAATACAACAATGTTGTTTGAAGTATTCGTTTCTAGTCTGAGTTCATAGCTGAATCCATAGTCGTAACTAAAAATCATTACAAAATACTCTTCACGTAAACTGTGTCGGAACTGGCCTTCAAGTTAAGATAACAAGACTTCGAATTTTAATTTACCGATGATATCATACATTAAACGATATGAATCGCCGCGAAAATAACTCGAATTATGATCATCATTATTTCAAACCACTTTTTGCGTGAGCTCGTGTATTGTCTTGGCACTGGGTTTGGCTGCACGAGTACATTATAGTTATGTGGGATCTGTAGATATGTATTATAGGTTTTAAATTTTTAAAATGGTACTACCAAGCACGTATAAGAATACCAGTGAAATATTTATGACTTGTTTTTAGACACGGGTAGGTAATTTCTACCAGATAAACGAGAATAAAAAGTAAATTAACTCTCTGAAGATCTGAATGATGCGGTGTCGGCGGATGATTTATATCAGGGTCGGTTTAAGAACTCTATCTACAAATTGTGAGAAAACCAGCATCAGCATATCCAAGAACTAAACATTCGAAAGACCATTCAATCTGGATAAGATCACATTCACTCGAGAGTAAACTAAAATCCCAACAATGGGAGTATCATGGCTAATCATGACTTCCCAGCGATTGCATCAACTCAAAAGCTCCCGTCAGTTTAAACATTGATATATGAAAAAGCGATCCACAAACATTTTAAAGCAAGTTCATCACTGAAGCGTATTTATGTGTTCTACAAATAGACGAGCTATTGCAGAATGCTCGCAGTTACAAAATGTCTGCGCCCACGCAGATAAATAAAATATCGTATCATTTTTCTTAAACTAACTCTCTGGATTTCGAAATGCTACGTAATGTCTCTTTACGTTATGTTTCTCTCTGACCTGTTTTGTTATCTGCTTGTATGTACGAATATTAGATATCGTTTAGTTCAATTAAAATCATAATAAAGATGTATAAATACATATATACATATATACATATATTTTAAATCTATAATGACTCCGTAAACTTTGTACCACCAAAAATACCACCCTCAGTATAGAGTTAAATAAAAAAAAACGATTTAACACAGTCGAGCTATTTTCCAGTTTTAGCAAGACTAACGCACCGTATTTGATAGTGAATAGGATCCTATTCAATATCAATTATTATGGGTACGGATAGCTTTCAAATTAAAAAAATATGTGATTACTATACATTTCAATACAAGTTGATTTTCCAGAAAGTTTCCAGAAACCATGCTCCAAACCCCAAGAAACGTTTCCCTAAAATACCCGACAAAACAATTTTCAGTCGCGGTAACATCAAAAACGTTAATTTTCAATCAAAACGGCTCGTTTTCAGTTACAAAGTTAGAAAATTATTAATTTCTATGCAAAATAGGCAGTAGGTACTCTGCTGCGTGCGCCGTTTCGTCGGCCATTAACATGCTTTCCCGGTGTAATTACTTTCCAAGATGTTCACTCGCACTGTTCATTTTGATCCACTTTTTCCATGTAAATTGCAGACTAGTAGACTACACTTCAATTTGTTACATAATATTAAAATATTAAAAAAGCATCTTAGAAACCATACGAATTTAATCAAAATAAACTGTCCCAAGAATCACACAACCTATCAAAGATGTTTAACATTTTCACTCAAAATGGGTTTATAACATTTTTACTCAAAATATGTGAGTTTTCCTGCTTCCCAATATTTCGGCACAGTTGCATGCGCCAAGATCACGAGATAAACCTATCTCGTGATCATGGCGCAACGGAGATAAACTCAGTGTATCTCGTGCAACTGTTAAAATCCATGATAGTTTTAAAAATTACATTAACATTTGTTAATATAGACCAATAAGCTGACAGCATTCTAAATTGTGCGCGTAAAATGGTTGCGCAAGCGCCTGCTATGAATGAGCTGTTATTGTATTATGATAGTGATAATGACATTGTTAGGTGAGCCAGGTGTGTACCTGCGGCCAGTTGCGTACGCGCACCAGACGTCTCCAGACCTCCAGACTGGCACTCCCGAACGAACTGAGCTTCGCTTACCGCTCCACGGCTATTTTTAAACGCTTATAATTTTATTGTTTGAGCGAAACCCACAGGGCGACAAGTTCTCGCGACGGCCGACACACTAATGCGAAAGCTTCCAGAATTTCATTGAAATCCCTAGGGTAGCATAACAGTTCCAGCGTCACGCAGAAAACATATAAAAACAATTGAATTCAGTCCAAAATTATGACCTTTGGTCCATAATTCGGTCAATGGTCTGAAATTCTTCTCACACTTGTTTCATATTTATCACACGTTACAAGACGTTATAAATAACGCAGATGCATTTGTATTATTTTCTTCGTATATCAGAAAATGTTACCTACTGATTGTTATTGTGATCTTAGAAGTTACAAACACATTGTAGCCAAACCACAAAACCCATATTTAAAAATTCAAAACAAATAAAAGTTAATTCGCTCTACTTATAAATTTATGAGAGTATTATTGAATGTTAAATTATCTGTTGACGACCGAGACCGAATTTATTACTTTTTATAAATAACCCAGTTAGTTATTTTAGAAATAGGAATGTTAACAATAACATCTCAGCTATAATACTGTTTAGTCAACATTATAATTACATAGTTCAATATTAATAATGATTAAATCCTTATCCTTACTAATATTATAAACGCGAAAGTTTCTATGTATGAATGTTTGTTACTCTTTCACGCAAAAACTACGGAATAGATTCTAATGAACCTTTACAATAATATAGTTTATACATCAGAATAACACATAGGCTATAATTTATTGAGATATTGCGGGAATTGTCCAAAATATAAGGCTAAGTGTCAAGTAAGTAGGAAAAAAAACGAGCAATTCTTGTATATCTGTACCTACTAGCTACTGCCCGCTTCGCACGCGTGGTACCTACAAAAAAAGTAGCCTATGTCTTTCTCCAAGGTCCCATCTATCTCTATATCAATATTCATCAAAATCGGTTCAGCGGTTTAGGCGTAAAAATGAGACAAGCAGACAGACAGACAGAGTTACTTTCGCATTTATAATATTAGTAGGGATATACTGGTATATATTCTGAATCTCTGAAACGGCTCAAACGATTTTTATGAAATTTAGTATGCATAGAGTTTCGGGGGCGATAAACCGATCTAGCTAGGTTTCATTTTTGAAAAAGGCTTTTTATCCGTGTTTTATACCGACTAAAAGCTCCGTCATCCAGGTACTTAATATATATTTGATAAGGTCTATTTAAGACTTTCTCCCGGCACATTCTTTCCTTCTCTGAATTGTTTAATAAACCTTTACCGATTAGTCGTTAGCAACATCGGCATTTGTCTATAGCCTTGAATAATATTGGCAGGGCAACCCAAGCTAGTCTACACAAATGCACGTAAATTTTAGAACGTTGGCACTCGCATCTCAATTGGTATGGCTTACATATTACTAGGTAATTACCTAGCTTATCACATTTGAAAGTAACGTCAAATAACAAAAACTGAAAATGAATACGACTTTAATCTCCGAATCTCGGTGGACTCCTTCTCACATCTTGAAGTATATATAGAAACTTTTTATTCCATAAAGAAAGAAACTTTTTATTAACAGAAATAATTACGTTACGGTTTTGATTCCAGCCTCGAAACTTATATATGTTTGATCTAGGTGTTTTTCTATGTATAATATGTATGTATTTGAAAAAAATATAAGTTGTATTTCAGTTATATGGTACTCATAACACAAGCTATGCTTACTTTGGGGCCAGATGATGCTGTGTGAAATGTCCGGCATTATTATTATTAATTACAGAATAATATAAAAAGAAAAAAAACATGTTTATTTGACAACACATTACAGAGCGGAAGTCAGTAAAAAATGGTAACAATATGGATACAAAAAAAAGCAAAAGCTATGAATAATGTAAAACAATAAACTATATGATACAATATAAGTCGTGTAGCTAATAAGGAACCTATCATACCACACCGTATAGCTACCAACCAAGTAGGTTTGCACTAGGCTCCTTAATGGTAGGTCAAACATACATCTAGTCCAACTAGTCCCGCTCTGTGCCTCAGCCAAACAGGTCCAGAACTCAGTATAAAGCTGCTCTTCATGATTGATAGTGGATAGCTACCATGTAAAGCTGCGCTGGTTTTCAGTCCGGGCCTGGGAATGGTAACATCACTAACAATAAACAATATAGAAACATGTGAAACAGTTCAGCTATCTTAGGACCGTTTAAAACGTTACTCCCTGTGGAAGTACAATGGGGTAGTCAGTGGCACGACCTAACATTATGTTTGGAATGCCTACACCCGTCGCCGCTCATCGCAGTCATCTTGTCATCATAATATAAGCTATGCTTAGCTTGAGGATTAATTTTATTATTTGTATAAACAAACAGTACAATGAAAGTTATAAACAAAATCACTAAATGATACATAATCCAGTTAACGTTTCCACTATTAAGTAAAACTTAAAACATAAATTCTGAATTTGTGTGGGTGTGTGTGTCAAAGCTTCAGCTTCATAATGCGTACAGCCAAGGATTGGAATGCTATGCCGTCGTCTATCTTTCCTGAAAACTACAATCTGGGTCTCTTCAAATCTTATCTTAAATAGGTATCTTCTAGACCTCTATAAAATTAGGCGAGTTTGTGGCCAAACGTAGGTCTATCTATGAAAAAAAAATGCTGATAGCGAAGTTTTAGTTAATTTTGAACATTTATGGTATGTTAGTAGAAAATGTTGATATAATCTGTTAATATTTTGCTTGCGGTAGGCAAGGACAAGGACTATTAAAACTCATGAACTATCCAAACGCTGGTTTATAGAGCAAGTCTAACAAAACAGTATAGTACAAAGCAAACAGTAATCCAACTCGAGTTTAAAATAAATCCATCAGTTTTAGTGCACGAGTTGTCACGGCCTGTTGGGCATTACGCCGATAATGGCCCGGCTAATGTACAATGACGGCCATGGCATATGTATGTATAGGAATATCGCTAGCCGCTGTACCGGCTAATAGGAAGTAACTTTGGATATTTTCCAAATAACTTTTGATTTGCGGAAGGAAATGCCTTGTCATTTTTCGATAATGGTTCTTGAGAAATGTTTCAGCTATTTTATATATTATGCTTAAAGCAGGATTATTTTTTTGCAGCCCTGGAGAAGGTATTTAATGATAAAATGATAATAAGATATTTAATTATTTGAGGTACACAATTGTAGATCGAAGTTCGTATAGCCCGTATCGTAGACCCAGCTACGAGAAATCGTAGCAGGGTCTACGGTCAGCTATGTACGGTGAATCCTTCTATGTTCAACCTGTACTACTTATAGAACTGCGTACCTGTATCTATTCGCTCTAAATTTATTCATATCTTTAAAGTCAAATTCCACAACCACTGGCTGTCTTTACCTAGATACTGCTAACTGATTGGTAGCTATTATCACTGTAGAAAGTTGTTTTTTAGTATGTATGTTTTTTTTGTTAATTTTGGTTTTATAGGGTTATTTATAGGCATTTATATTATTATAATGTTTTGTATTTTTACGTATTAGATTATTAGATATTTGATGTTACTTATTGTACACAGACGTCTTTTTGTTTTTTGTCTATTCTGGCCATCCATAGATTGCCTGAAATATATCACTTTTAGCGATAAGGCTACAAATTGTACAACTTTATTGTTACAATGCTCTTTTGTTCACTTTGTGTATAATAAAACGTTATCTATCTATCTAAATTGGTCGGCAATTCAAATATTTTTTTCATGCAAAGTATAAATAAAATTTTCCTTTAAACCGAGGTGATATATTTTATTCGCGGTGCCCCAATAACATTCGCTCGAAACCACAGAAATAAAATTTTATTTGCGGACGACACGTTCGATGTAAAAATATTATTTTATCATAGTGTAATAATATTGGACACTTGGTTAATATATTCCTATCTCATTCACTCTTATAAAACAAAGGCATTATCTGCATTAATAATACCAGAAATAATGAACGTATTCATTAACTAATTATTATACTTTATTGTACACGTTATGAAAATCCACAATGAACTTTTAGCGCATTCCATTTGCGTTGTATCTGCTCTAGATACATTTTAAATAGGTATCTACTTTTTTGTAATTTTTACAAACTAATATTTTTTTTGTTATAGGAAAGCATTAACTTATTTTTTTTTTAATCGAATTCATTGACATTGATTTTGAAAATATACCTAAAACATCGCGTGACCCAAGAGCTGGCTCCTATCTCGCCCAGCGTATTAACACAGCTATTCAACGTTGGCAAAAAGTGTCTTGGGGAGTGCTCTCTGGCAGTGATCTGAATCAGTTGAGCTAGATAGCTCAACGATCCATAGATCATTTAAAAGAGTCTTTAGATGGCTCTACTGTTTCAAATGTATCGTATATTATTGTTTATAGTTCTGTACATTTTTGTATTTACCTTTGATCTCTTATGTTTAAAAATACTTATAGATAAAAACAAAGTTCAGATCACTGAAAGCAGGTAAATTGCCCAAAAGACTAGATATTTACTTTAGATAGATAATTGATTCAGGCGTGACTTTGCGGAAATCTATTACAAAACATTGAATAGATGGACAAATATTTAGTACTATTCCGCCAATCTATTCACAAAGAGTTAGACACGATGCAGACGCATGCACCTCCCTCCCGCCCGCAATTGAAAAGCCATGCAAAGCGTTAGTAAAAGGCATGCACACACAATCCACACATGCAACCTCCCAAAGAAATTCGACACGTGTGTTACCTCTCCACGAGGTGACCAACGACCAACGTCATGACGTTGGTCGAAGCATGGCATGCATGGCTTTTCAATTGCGGGCGGGAGGGAGGTGCATGCGTCTGCATCGTGTCTTACTCTTTGAGAATAGATTGGCGGAATAGTACTAAATATTTGTCCATCTTTTTAATGATTTACTTTAGATACTAACTATAATAAAAAATATCAAAAGTATGCGGTCTTATCGCTTAGAAGGGAATCTTTCCAAGACGACTTTCAAATGACAATATTCATTTGATACATTGATATATACATTTATGTATACATTTTGATAAACACGGGTTTTACTCACGTATTATTTTGTCGATGGAGACTGTTCAGTGCGAACCGTATATGCAAGCGGCAACGAGCAGACCGCGGTTCATATTCACCCTGATGAAGATTCTTTAGATGAATCGAAACACTGTCGGTGCCTCCATTGACAACATAATACGTGAGTAAAACCTGTGTCGTTATATTTTGGAATAAAGTGTTTACCACATTGTTTTATTTTACAGTGTGCGAAGTGCTGTGTTTATAGATACCTTCAAATATAGCACAATTTATGTACTGGTACAGTTTCTGTTCTAAAATAAGGATCAGATGAACTTTTACGATCAAATAGTTTGGTATTTTATACCCGCACGTGTATCGCTTAAACCGTATGTGTCTGTGGACGTGGGGATATATTTTTCATGTTTGCTCATATTTTTTAAGGTACGAATATCTAAAAGTAAAAGATGAACACATTATAATCATTTGTTAACTTTTTTTTACTTGTTTAAAATTGGAATGTCAAATTGATTTATCTCAAACTGAAGATTTTGCTAAAACCCTTCTATATGCGGAAGTGCCCTCATATTTTGTATGGCAAAAAAATAAATTTGTGAGAAGGAAAAGAGGAGAACCCGTAGATGGCTGTTCAGGAATACTGAAAGAACACGCTCTAGGTAGAGTGTACACGGTTCACCCAAATAACAGTGTTACCATCTTTGCTTACTTCTGCACAAGGTTAAGGGTCCATCATCCTACGATGACTTGAAGACTGTCAACGGCGTCCTCCAACCAACTTTTCAATAAGCTTGCATGAAAGTCGGCTTGCTAGAGGACCACAAACATTGAGATTCTGCTGTAGAGGAAGAGCAGCCTTATGCGTGATTAAAGTGCGTGAATTTTATTCTATAATGCTTACAGAAGTAAGATTACAGACGCACTAAGTCTTCGGGTAAAATACAGAGATAGCCTATCCCATCTCCCATCTCCCATCTCCCATCTCCCATCTCCCATCTCCCATCTCCCATCTCCCATCTCCCATCTCCCATCTCCCATCTCCCATCTCCCATCTCCCATCTCCCATCTCCCATCTCCCATCTCCCATCTCCCATCTCCCATCTCCCATCTCCCATCTCCCATCTCCCATCTCCCATCTCCCATCTCCCATCTCCCATCTCCCATCTCCCATCTCCCATCTCCCATCTCCCATCTCCCATCTCCCATCTCCCATCTCCCATCTCCCATCTCCCATCTCCCATCTCCCATCACCCATCTCCCATCTCCCATCTCCCATCTCCCATCTCCCAACTCCCATCTCCCATCTCCCATCTCCCATCTCCCATCTCCCATCACCCATCTCCCATCTCCCATCTCCCATCTCCCATCATTATCACCATCCGCCGATGTTGGTCCTTGGCAGGAACATCTACGATGGTTTGGTCGATTTGATATTAAATAAGAGTAGGAATGTCTTTAGAAATAAAACAATTATGTTATATTTATTTTATTTTATAACTAGCTGCTGTCCGCGGCTTAGCGCGCATTTTAATGAAATGCTGTAAAGAGCAGTTTTGATTTACATGATAAGGAATAACTATTACTGTGTTGTATAAAATAGCTTAAAGTACCTAAAATATTATGTTCGTATTAATTTGACATTTTTACAAATTTATTTATTTAATTATTTATAGTATTAGTGCCGTCTCAATAATGTTATGTGCGTGTTAACTTTTAGCTTGGCAAATAACACATTTTTTTTGTCATAATAATATGTAAAAGATAAAAATGATTATTGTAGGTTATCCTTAAGAGATAAATGTACACCGTCTAGGATTTTTGTATGGATCTTTTTAGGATAAACAATTCCGTAGTACATTAATTTGATCTATCTCGTAAGGTTTAGGTTAAGGTTTGCGATTTAAGCGCACAAACATGTTTGTTACGACGACACATTACAAATCTTTGATTTTTTCGGCTTTTCTGTACTATAATATTTATGTTTTATACATATAAACCTTTCTCTTGAATCACTTTATCTATTGCTGAAAACTGCATTAGAATCCGTTTAGTAATTTAAAAGATCTAAGTGAACAAACAGCGGAAGCGACTTCATTTTATACTATGTAAAGATATACAGGTACATGCATTCACTGCAAATGTAACTTTGTAACCCTATATAATTATATGGGATTACAAAGTTATTTATGCAGTCGGTGTATCTAGAAAACTGGACCGAAATTTATTTATATTATTATATATATTTATTTACAGTTAAATATTTTTATAGATTTTCCTTGATTTATACAGTTAACACTAATTGTTTTCTAAATTTGAAGCTTCTATTACTGCTAGAGTTTTGATGATCGGTCAGTCAGTCAGTGAGTGAGTGAGTGATAAAATTAAGAAACTTTGACTAGTTATAATTCTTAAACTACTATTTCAAATTGAATGAAATTAGAAATATACCGTGTTTATACAATGTCTGTTTGATTACTGAAAATTCAGGCTTCTAGGTTTATTTGTGCGACGTGGAAAACAAAAAAAAATTAGACTGTCACTCCGCGATGACTAGACTCCGCTTAGAATAGACAAATGACGATCGACTATGACTTTGTATTACTTGATATTAACAAAATTATCATCATGGTATAAGGGCATTTGTCTAAATGCCAAGAAAGAGACACCCTTTCGTTATATGTCGAACTTACAACGCTACGCAATGCATAACGCGCCGCGCCTCCTTAAACGGACTTGTTACTTATATTCTTCTACAAGTACCAACTCTATTTCAAGTGAATAAGGTTGACATTGCTCTTAAAACGGGTAAGAGTTTATGAGCGACTAGCCTATCCTGCGATTGTGCTATGTCAAGCGAAGAAGGTTCAATATCGTTGAGATAATTTTGGTTTTACGAACGACTGGATATCTATCAATGTCGTCGTCAAGGTCGGCGCGGACGCAGAGCGAGTATTTCGAGACGGGATTGCGCAATGAACGTCATTGGTGGTCGGATTTAGGATAAAAATTTAAAAACTATAATATACATGCAGTACATACTCGTAAAGTGCTTTACAGCTCCGTTGCTAGTAACCCTGGTTTCTGCGCTGTATGTTGTGAGTTTGATTTCCTACCAGGACAATTTTTGTGAACATTTGAGCATAGATGTTTTTTCGAGTAGAGTTTGGGTATGAAGCCGGACAAGCCAAAATATCGTAGAAATGCGAATCTTATTGCTCCAAAGCTTGAAAAAGATGTAATTGACGTGTCTCAGCTCATAGATGCCATTTAATTTGATGTTGACTGAAACTGCGAAAAATCCTAAATCAATAGGTCCGGCTGAAACGCAAAAGGTTGCGGGTTCGATTCACGCCGCGGGACAAATGTTTGTATGATCTGCAAGTATTTGTCTCGGGTCTGGGTTTCTCTATGGATAATGTGTATGACAAAACATAAGCTCTGCTTACTTTGAGGCCAGATGATGCTGTGTAAAATGTCCGGTATTATAATTATTATTATTATCATTATTATAATAATTTATTTAGAATTTATTTATTTATTTCGGATCAACGGATAACTTTAAAATATTCTTAAATAATATAAAGGCTGTCATCAAACAAGTCTATATGTTGGAACTCGTGTATGAATGCGTGTAACAAATTAAGCGCTCTTGATGTTGGCGCATTCTTAGCGTGATGTGTGAGTGTTACGTGATAGGCAAACAACGGGTGTCGACGCCATTGGCCACAGCGCACATAATTATTAGGTTCGTACAGTGGTATGCTGCACGATATAGCCGGATTGTTTACGCAGAATGAAGCAATAGTGTAAGGCCAGACACAGTTTGCGTCTCAACTCAGGAGCATCCGTAGGTATGGATGCCAGCAACAAATAAAGAAGGGTAATGGAACAAAATGTAAATTTTAACTTATTTTAAAACTTCTTATTTGGACTTTGGTGCAAGCAAAATAAGATCGTTCGTATTTCACGAAGTTTTAGTTAGTTCGGCGAAATAACAGAATCAATGTTACTATTATATTATGTTCATTTTGAAGTCCTTAATCCACCTCTGAATTAAACGATCGCTTTCTCCGCTACCCTATTCCAGAAACTACTAATTCTTATCGCTTCTTCCGCTTTCCCACATCACTCACAGCGCAACATTAAAAATATATCAGTTAAAAATATTTGAGCTCAACGGGAACTGTCGCCTCCCAAAATGTAATTTCCGCTGTTAAATGCAGCTATTTGTCAAAATATATAGAAATATGCACGTTTTATGGCATTTTGAAAATAGTCATACAGCTGTTTTATTATTGTGTAAAACTTCAAAAAGAAAATCTTATGATCGCGTTGCTGAAAAACATCTGTAAACTACACCTTCAAAACGTTTTGACATATTTATAAATCTACTCCTTCTTCTCCGTCAATGGCTTATGTCTTAATAACGTCAATTTTGAAAGTGTTTATATTGTTTTCTTTCAACTAACGAGTATGGATAGTTGAATTATATGTGTATTGTGGTGCAATGTGATTTGAACGACGAGGAATCCCAAGAAAATTCTAGACGCCATTTCGCGTGACATCTAGAATTGACAATTGACCATCGACTAAGACTCTAATAACAAACAAACTATAAACAATTAACTATTATAACTATAACTATTTGACACTGGCAAAATTGACATAGGTATGTCACAGGCCATTAACAAAGAAGAAGAAGAAGAACTACGGAGTAATTTTATCATTAATCACTACAAAACCGATCACAAAGGACGTATTTTTTGCTTAGAACCAAAACAGTGCAGAAATGTTTTATGAAATCTGATGGTTGCACAGCATTCATTAATGCCAGTGCATATTTTATTTAGGTATAAATTTACCACAGAGGCTTAATGTCTCCCGTTATGTTTGATATAAAAGGTTTGCATTAGATCAAAAATATGCTGGCTGATAATAAAAATCGGCTTAATAAAACCGACTTGGTGAAAAAGAAACATGTGTGCAATTTACACATGGTAGAAGTGAAACCCTTAAAAATTTTAGAACCACGAATATAAGAAACATTATATAATGCTTCTTATCTCATTTTCTTCCACGTTAAATCTTATGAATTTATGTGTCTGTCTTTTTTACTGTCGCTTTTTCGTTTCATTGACTTTCAAATCACAACGCTATAGAAGTTTTTACTTCAAAAAAACTAATGGCGCGCATTTTGTACCATTGTAAAACATTCATACTTCATATTTAGCAAAGAAAAGTTTTAAATTTATGGAAATATACAGCGATCGCTTGCCCGCGTCTACCTATATCGTCTGATTCTGATGATAAGAAATATACAGCGATCGCTTGCCCGCGTCTACCTATATCGTCTGATTCTGATGATAAGAAATATACAGCGATCGCTTGCCCGCGTCTACCTATATCGTCTGATTCTGATGATAAGAAATATACAGCGATTGCTTGCCCGCGTCTACCTATATCGTCTGATTCTGATGATAAAAAATATACAGCGATCGCTTGCCCGCGTCTACCTATATCGTCTGATTCTGATGATAAGAAATATACAGCGATCGCTTGCCCGCGTCTGCCTATATCGTCTGATTCTGATGATAAGAATTATCATTCACAAATAAAGCAAACAAATATCATAAAAGTTTTAAGTAAAAGTGCAAATTTCACTTTTAATAACTGCACATTTAATAATTGTAAGTTTTAAATGAGAAAATGAATTAAACTTTGTTTTCATTAATATAAAATTTTATTTTGAGTAGGTAAGGACTGATTATCTATCAATGCACAAACCTACCAAATACAATTTTTTGGCTCATTTTCTTTCGAGCAATATTTTTCCGTGCAAAACAAAACTATTATGCGTTTGATGATAATTTAGAAGTACTTATGTTCTGAGACAGTTCAAGTTGACCTGTGGGCCAAAAACACTGGTGCTATGTCATTAACCAACCCACACAATCTAATGCAACGTATGTATTTAATAAATAAACACGAAATTGTACATCCTTACTAATATTATAAACGCGAAAGTTTGTATGTATGTTTATTCCTCATTCACGCGAAAGCTACTGAATGGATTTTAATGAAACTTTACAATAATATAGCTTATACATCAGAATAACACACAGGCTATAATTTATTAAGATATTGTGTGAATTGTCCTAAATATAACAATAAGTGTCATGTACGTAGAAAAAAATTCTGCCATCTGCGAGTTATTCTGGCGTGCGCTGCAAAAACCGTTAGAATTACACGTACCTATATAATGTGTAATGGAAATGTTTTTTTTAACTTAAATAGTCCTACAAAAAGCCCGCGACAGCATATATCTATCTTTTAAGTGTACGTAAGCCATATCGCCAAAATAGTGAACCATACATACAATAAAAATTGATAATATATTTCTAATGGATATTGGTAGTAACAATAATTGGTCCTTATATCAATAAAACTACTTTTAACGCTTCTGGTATTTAAAGTAGATAAACATTGTCCAAGGGTCTCTCAAAGTAACTCTGTCTGTTACGCCTTCACGACTAAACCGCAAAACAATTTTGATGAATTTTGGTATAAAGATAGATAGGACCTTGGAGAAGAAAATAAGCTACTCGAAGCACTAATCCCGCGCAGACGAAGTCGCGGGCTCCAGCTTGTCTATACATAAAAAGATGGTCAGTTTGGCTGTATAGACATGTCAATGATCTTTTTAAAATGTTAATTGCTAGTGTATTTTTGTTTAAAATGAACATTATTGAACAAAACATCGTAAATTCGCACTAATTGACGACTAGATGGCGCTGTTCGCTAAATCTACTCGTGTAAGTCTACGTCATTCATTATATCTTCAGCGACAACAAGAAAGTGTTAAAACATGCGGTTTGTAAGAACATTTTTAAAAATAAATACTTTTTAAACACTTAAAAGAAAATCGACTTCATTGAATGGAATTTGAGCTCATAAAAATAAAACCAAATTGAATACTCTTCGTTTTTATGAAGTCGGTTAAAAAGTTTTTATTTTACCCTTTTTAGTACCTTATCATTTATCGAAATACTTAAACACCACTGGAAATCCACAGGAAACCATTTACTTGGATGACATATTTCCAGCTAAGATTGAAAAACCAAACCGTTGAACCGATTTTGATGAATATTCTACGGGACCAATCAGAAAGTATAGGTATTCATAAATCGGTTCATGAATGACGGAGTTATAAGGTAACAAACTCAAAAAAAAATTACCTAATTCTGAACCTCCTCCTTTTTTTAAAGTCGTTTAAATATATCACGAACAAAGTCGCTAGCGTTCTGCTAGTTAACTGAAATTCACGCGTGACCGTTTATTTGCACAGCGCGACCCAATAATCATAACACGTCATCACGTATGACACTTAATTAACTTATAACGAAACTATTCGCAATAACTGACTGCAACAGTCGAGCACAATGCAGCAATATAGCTTACAACTTTTCACAGTCTGTGGTTTCATCGGCCTAAGTACAATTTCGTAAAATATGAACGATCTTATTTTGTTGGCACCAAAGTCTGATTTAGAGTAACATTTGACAGACTGTTTTAAAATAAGTTAAATTAATGAATGAAGGAAACGCTAACCACATTCTCTTCAACTGCCCCTCTTCTTCTTTCTTCTTCTTACTTAATGGCATTTATAAGTTTTATGTTTTATGTTAGCATTTTAGTCATAATAATGTTAATTTTGCCAGTGTCAAGTTTTTATATTGTTTGATGTATGTCACAAAGTCGTGTCTTGTCGTTTGTCATTTGTTATAAAATGGTGTCTCCCATATAAAATAATATAACGATTATATTTTCTCGAATCACAAATAAACAAAAAGCTCATATTTCAATTGTACACACCCGAGTCCATAGCTCTAGCTCTATTTAAATAAAACTCCAAAATTACTAACAAAACCGGAAATAACTGGAGAAAAATAAATAGTATAAGAGCGCAATGTACGCAAGACAGCCTAAATAATCTGAGCTACATTTGAAAAATGACTGTTTTAAAATACCGATATAGTGCATATGCGTTAATAACTACAACAAAAAATTTAAACAAATTGATATTTTTTATTGTAGCAAGCAGGTGTTCAAACGTGAAATTCTCAGAATTAATTGTGAAATTGTATAAGTTTGTGTCAGTTATATATGTAAGTATCATATTATGCATACCATATAATCTATTTCTCTCTCACACACAACACACACACACACATACACACACACACACTTTTACACAACACTCATACACTCACATAATTATAATGTATAATTATTAATAGGTATTTTCTTTTAACTAATAACATGTTTGGTTAGTGACTGTCTTCTAAATTATTGGTTATAAACATAAAATGTAAATGCGTTATTGGCTTTAGGATAAATGCGTTAAATTATGTAATATTGTTTATTAAGAGCTGTGGATTTTGTTTAGTAAATAAAATAAAATAAATAATAATAAGCTAATGCCCTTAATTTCTGGTAGTTTGATACGGATCAGCTTCAACTAACATTAACAATTCATCATTATTTACATTAGTGGCTGATCACCTCGTTACTCATTCTTCAAGTCGAAGTTTCCACTACAAAAACACAGTGCTTTAATTAGCCGTGTCTTCCCGCAGAACAGCAATAATTTTGCAAGCTAAAACTGCTGCCTTAGGTCCTAAAATTAGATTAGCCTATAGATGACATACCTCCAAGAGTGGAGATTAGTCTACGAAACATTGCGAAAGCAAATTATTTAAGTACACATAATTTAAGCGAGTTCTAACCACTATTGTTTGAGTTAATTAGTTTAGAATTAAACACAGAAACAGTGTTCGGGTTTACACCGAACACAGCAGTTATGCATTTTTGCCTTATAAGCAAATATGCACAATTGCCAGCAAACCAGCGCGCTACCATCCTCCGACCCGGCACCGCGTTACTCATAACCATTTCAACATACATACCATTTTATACCATTTAGGTTATTACCAAAATAAATCTATTATACCAGTTTATCATATTATATATATATATAAATACAACTATCTACAGTCAACTTTGGACTTCTCGTTTCGTCACCGTACCAAATAACAACCATCAATATCTAAGAGGCCTAGGACTCCCACCATAAAGAGTCCATGCCTTTTACAAACAGAATTTCTTAATTATATTTCTTTGAGCATAATTGGTTAACAAACGCATCATCCGTTGAATCGTAAAATCGTAATCGTACATCGTTAAAAATGCAATTTTAATACTCTTTTTAGACCGGCTGCAAAAATACGGCTACCGCATCTAATGCGATGTTATCCGGAACGTAAAGCCACGTAGTATGCAAGGCTGTCAAATCGTGGATGTCAATAATGTGGCTTTGAAATGTTTGAATGTTCATTCACATTTCATTCTACTTTCATACTACGTCGTATGAGTCAATGGCTAATTCTGGTGACACATTAACACCATGCACATTAGTTCACAACACTGAATTTGTATTTCCGTTCGAACTTAAAAATAAATAAATAAATAATACCGGACATTTCACTCAGCATTATCTGACCCCAAAGCAAGCAGAGCTTGTGTTATGGGTACCACATGACTGATATACTACTTACGTACTTTTTTTTGTAAATACTTATATTATACATAGAAACACCTAGACCCAAGACAATTACTTGCAGATTCGATCATACAAAAATTTCTTGCGGGAATCTAACCCGCAACCTGCTGCGTCTCAGCTGGGCCTTGATCAATTGCCCCACAAAGGTCGTCAACAATTTTAAGACATGTGTCAAGTGAAAACGAGGTGCACTCATGTTTCTGAGGTGCACAATAATCCTCCAACCACCCTGGTTTTAAAGAGCTGGAGACACAACAAGTAGAAGAAGAGTTGGTTTGTTGAGAACAACTATAAGAGCAATTTTTTTTTACTTCACAAAAACCACGGCCTTTAAATACATTGTTATTTACATAGCTTAACTAACGAAAAAAATGTCTATAACATTGTAAATCCAAACAGACAGGTTCTTTTCATTTTATTTAGTCAGAATCTCAACATAACCCTCGAGCTCTAGCTGTATCGTTATACCGCGAAACTCTAAAAATAATATTGTTTCGTGTGTATTGTTATCCTGTAGTCGTAAAAATCGAGTTTTACGATGACACACGCGATTTTTACATCGTTTGTAATCTGGACTACATGGCGTAGTGTGTGTGATACTGGCAGGAATGATAAACAAAACTCCACCCTGACATCTTTGACCTTGACTTGACTTGTATCATAATAAACTATTGGGACTGAAAGTAAGTCCCTGTTGAGCACCATTTTGTAGTGCGGTTAGCATCGTATAGAGTGTTTTTCTAACAACGAATTATTATGATATTTCGAAGTAGCTTTTTCGTCTTTTTATCTCGTTAGAGGAAAGGGTAACTCATATATATAGGCTTTGTTGACCATCTCTCTTTCTCTGTCTGTATCTAATACGAGCAATTCTTGTATATATGTACAAATATATAAAATTTGATTCTCGGAAACGGCTCCATCGATTTTCATTAAATTTAGTATGCGGTTTTCGGGGGTAATTAATCGATCTAGCTAGGTAAAATTTTTAGTAAACGTCGTTTTATCCGTGTTTTATACCGAGCAAAGCTCGGTCATCCAGGTACTGTCAATTAATGAAAGTAATATCATACTAAGGCCTATGGTCTTTATACGAGTTGTACAAACACCAAGCTTCTAAATCAATGCAATCAAAATATAAAACCAATTATGCCATATATTTCGACACTCGCTAGTAAATCAAAACCTATAGGGTACGTTCCTTTGACTTAGAATCATGAAATTCTACTAGAAGCAAAGTCGCAGCATAGTATAAAAAAATTAGAAATCCTAAAACCGATTTATAGAAAAAAAAATCAATATCAAATAAGTAAAATTAATTTCGTAAATTACATTTTAAGTCAGTTTTTCTAGTGTACTTACCAACTTGTTTGTATTAATATTTTTTAAATTCTCTTTCTCTTTCTCTCTTTTGTGCGCATCATACCCACCATCATTATCATTACATAGTATAAAACAAAGTCGCTTTCCGTTGTCTGTCTGTTCCTATGTATGCTTAGATCTCTAAAACTACGCAACTGATTTTAATGCGGTTTTTTTATAGATAGAGTGATTCAAGAGGAAGGTTTATATGGTTTATACATGCATAATATAGTAGATAAACAATGATAATTTTAGAGGTTGTGTCGTAACCAATGTGGTGTCGTAAATAAACTCATATTTTTGCGCTTACATTGCAAACGCTGTCTGAACCCTACAAGATAGATCAAAATAATGTACTACAGTATTGTACACCCTCAAAAGGTCTAGAAAAAAGTCCGCAATGGTATATGTCTATCTCTTAGTCTATGTTATTCTCTAGATAACGTTGTATATAATGACATTCTGTAGATATTTAGTATAAGCATTGCACCCGTGCGAAGCCGGGGCGGGTCGCTAGTTAGTTTATAATAATATCATATATCATTTCTCAAGGTTTGGTGGAAGAGAACTTTTTTTAGGGCTCGCCTGTGTACTTGCCATATGACAATGTATGTTTTAATAACAATACAAATACAATAACGAAAAAAGAATAAAATAAATAAATATTACTGAATAATTCAGCCCTAAACTAAACAAAGCTAACTAAACAAACTATGGGACCTAGATGCTTGATAGCATTCTTATATAGTTGTAAATACATGCTTATGATACTTTTTAACACCCAGACACAGAACAAAAACTATGTTCGTCTTGTCCCACAACCTACAGCGCAGACTTACTACCCACTGAGCTAAAAGAAAAGGGGTCTCTACTCTTGAAATCGTCAAACGAAATATCGTGTCAATAATCGCGCAAAACCCTACTCTTACCTTCTTTTCGACTCGTTTTGAGCTATGGAATGAACGACATTTTGACAATCGATGTCGGAATCCTCCTTAATAGATGATACGATAATTTGATTACGAGAGCGAAACAACTGTCAATTTTACTGAACGTATATTTCAACGACTTATCGTTTCGATATATCGAAATCGATTCGCAGAGTAGAGGCTCAGACATCAAATCAATTTTACTCGTAAAGCATGGCTAGGGTGGAGTTCGGTGCTCTTATAGTTTATGACTATTTACATTGGCCCTGAATTTAACTACTAATGGTAAAATAACCATGATGGTGAAAAAAGTAGGTACTTGGGCAATCCTATGAAGCGACCATCGCAATATATATATGATAATTTTCACTGATAACGGGATATTTACCATGATATATGAGTTTTTCTGCTTCCCGATATTTCGGCACAGTTGCATGCGCCATGAAATGGTACATATAATTTTCGCCTCGTGAGAGCGCTCCGATAAATGGTTCAAACTGAAAACCAGCGCTACTTCCGTGCTTGGAAGTAGCACATGCTTAGATTGACCCTTTTTAGCCATAATAACATGTTGATTGGTTTGCAGGAAGGGCTAATTTTTACGCATAGTTGTTTGTTTTTGTGTATGTGTTTCTATAAATTTCCGCTTGGGGCCCATTTTTGGTCTGTTTTCCGCGCATGTATTCTCTTTGTTTTGTGTATTCTAAAAGAATGTTTTTCTTTCCTTCTCCTTTCAATATTTTGTCCGTATTTTTTTATATAGATACCTACCCAATGTTGCAATTACATTCTTTAGATAAACAATCCTGTTATCAAGGTCTGTAGAGATTTCCAAACCGAAAACCACTACCGAAATTTGAGCGTGTCATCTACTTCGGTCGAAGGCTTAAACGACAATAGTGATACCCTCACGTGTCGGGGAGCCATCGTGTTAATTAACAATTTCATGATCTACTGGACCCCAGGATTATGGCCCAATAGACCAAAAGTTCTCAAAATGGGAAACGTATAAATAAATTCTAACTCTAAAACGTGTATAGTGCTTTGAATAAAATAAAATAAAGAAGTATTGATTACAATGCGTTTATTGATATCAGAGTCAGAGTTACTGTTAATTATGCCTACTTTTTATAAATAATTAATATATCTACTTTTTATGAATAATTACGATTTAAAAACTAAAAAGAAAACAGATGGTTTTCTTTTTGAATTAAATGAAATTTGAGCCCAAAAAAATAAAACCGAATTGAAAACCTGCTTTCTTTATTTAATGCTTTTTAGCACTTTACATTTACAGCGCCCCTAGCGGATACTTTGATGCACTAAAATCGGCAGTACAAGCTAAATTGAATCATAGGATGTGCGTACGTAGCCTCGAGGATCTCAGAAAAGTTTGAGACACGCTGTCTCAGAGTATCACCTGTGTTGATAGGGTACACACATCGTCTTGGTCAGTATACTGTCAGTATTGTGTGTTAATTAGGTTTTAAAGACGCAGTTAAAGTTATTGCCTCGTATGGTTCCGGGGTTTTATAGAGCATGAACAAGTTTCTGGCTCTTAATTCCATTAATTCTAATCTACTGGTTCTGTTTTTGTTCTTTGAACATTTACTCTTGATAATGATTAGTTATAACTAATGTATTTTTTTGGCCTTATATACTTACAGCAGAGCAATAAAAATAATTTAAGAAAATACATAATCACATTCTTTCATACTATATTTATTAATACTAGTGGTCGCCCACTGATCGAAATTTGAACATAATTAATTAATATTTAATTTAATTTATATGCACAATTTAAAACAAAATATTAGCATTCTGCACTCCTTCTCTATCTATACCTATAAAAGACCTTAACCTGACTGACTGATTCATCATCGCCGAGCCGAAACCGCTAATGCTAGACAGCTGAAATTTGGAAGGAAAGAAACCTACCTTTCATAGCAAAATCACCCACAAAGGCGGGATTTTTTGAAATTCAACCCCTAAGAGAATGTAAAGGGGTGAAAACTAATGTATGAAACATTTTAACGCATTTATTAACGCAATTTACTTGAAACTTAATTTGAATAATTAAAATGCAAAATAAATGGACACTTGTTTTAGGATTTTTCAAAAAATGTTAACGGTTGGTCTTAAAAACTTGGTTTGGATACTTAAAATGCAAAATAAATGGACACGTATTTCAGGATTTTTCAAAATAACCCTCATAAAGGAGTAAAATGGGGTGAGAATGTTTGTAAGGAAACTTTTTAATGGTTGGTGGGTATGATAGGTTTGAAACTTAGTTTGGCAGGGAGAAAAATTGAATCCTGGGGAAAGATCTACAGTTCATTCAAAAAAATATGCGGACGAAGTCGTGGGCAACAGCTAGTATAAACTATAAGTGTGCGAAATTTCATACTCCTCCTTTCGCACAATTTTCGTAAAAAGGGGTACAAAGTTTTTGCTTCACGTATTAATAAATAGAATAAATAGATTAACTAATATAGATCCGACACATAGTTTCAAGTAAAAAACAAATAAGTCAAATAAACTAACTACATAGTATTAAAATAAAAACTAACCTATTTCTAATACAACTAACTGCATAATTTATGAAAAATATAACGTAAATAATCCAGCCGGTCCCAGTCTTATGCGGATCAAATTGGTGCGTATGTAATCCGTAGAAGAACCAAAGTCGCCGACATAGCACTCAAAATTTGCAAGTTGAAGTGGCAATGGGCAGGCCATATAGCTCGCAGAACTTATAACCGTTGGGGAATAAAAGTTCTCGAATGGCGACTGAGGACAGGAAAACGAAGCATACGACGACCCCCCACCCGATGAACTGACTACATTGTAAAGATCGCAGGAAGTTGGTGGATGGAGAGGGCTCAAAATCGTTTTTCCTTGAAATCTATTGGGGAGGCCTATGTTCAGCAGTGGTCTTCTTAAAGGCTGATATGATTATGATGATAAATATTATATATATTCGAAAGTACCTCTGTATATCTGTTTGATTATTGCGTTTCACGACTAAATTAATGGCATAACGAATATGAAACTTATGGAGATTTGAAAGATGATAGATTTAAACAAAAGTCAGTCAAAATCATTTATAGACATATATAATTAGCAAGGATAAGACAAGGAAGACGTTGTTTCACCGGGAATCTAACCCCATGATACAGAATACTTATTAATGTGTAATATAATTTCTCCTGCTTTTCTGCAATATGTAGGAGTGACTTCGTGAAAAGGGACTGAAGTGTATAAATGGAAGCTGCGCGCCATTCGATTTGACCAATAAATGAATTAATATTGGTGGACAATGCACACAACACCAGACCAGATGACTGTTAGAATACTTATATATATTAAACACATACATATGATACTGTGTAATATAACACCCAGACACAGAACCAATGAGCGCGTGCGGTGGTAGAGTTGGTTGTCAGATGGGACCAACCCATTTTCCGAGAGGTTAGTTATGTGTGTGTGTTTGTGTGACGAGAAAAAGAAAGGCTAATAGAGAAGGAGAGCGTATCAGATGATGCGCTTAACCTACAGTGTGTAAAGTTTACTGTTTTAGAAACAAATTCAGGATATAATGGCCTCAATTCTGTTGGCACCAATCCAACTAATTTTAGATAAAATTAGGTTTGAACTGTCAAATTAACCTTTGGTATTCTGCTGCTACCAACTTATCCTAATTTAATTTTATCTAATTTAATTAAGCGTTCCTAATTTATTCAGATGGTACCAACCGAATAGGTTTTACAAATGCTACGACTTACTAAATATATTTTAGACAATTCCTAATTTTAGAAATGAACCAACCGAATTGCCATCAATATTAATGTTGCCATGGTGAGATGTCAGATGTCAGAAGTACTGAAAGCGGACTACACGCAACAAAGCGCTTTGCACCTAACATTATAAATACCTACATGCTGACTCTCTTTCTATCACGTAACTCTATTTCGTTGATCGCGGCACTTCTCTACTAATTTTCCCAACAGAATGGGTAGTTATGTAGTTATGTCAATGTAGTTATACCTTTGTACCTAAAGTGCAGAATAAGCCTGGCCTGCTCGTGATCACTCTCTGTAAACGACTCGTATTTCATGTAGTTGAAAGGCATTGCCTGAAAAACAATCAAGCTGATCGGATTGTCTACAGTAGCCTAATTGTATACTGACATTGATGTTGAGTTTCACTGTGCCAATCCAGGGATGAACCAAGTTGTACAGTAGGGGCAAATAGTTTTAATAATTACCCATTTACTTCATTATTTAAATTTCTCGTGTCACATTATTTGTAACTAATGTCCTCCGAAAAGGTTTTACCGATTCTGAAGGTAAACAATTTTTTTGGATATTTTTTTTATTTTATGATACTGCGTTATAAAATACATACTAGCCTAAATTTTCACACTTTTACCACCAACCCCTATTTTACCGGTGGCACTTCTCATCCCGTAAACAGCATCGTTTTCAATTAAAGGAGAATTATATACATATAAATAATTAATATGTCAAAACAACGTTTGCCAGGCCAGGTTGAAGTGGAAATGGGCGGGACACTTGGCAAGAATAGATGGACAAAGGCGGTATCGGAGTGGTGGCCAAGGGATGCTCAACGGCCAAGAGGCAGACCACCCGCCCGATGGTCGAACGGTATAGTCAGCGTTGTCGGGAACCACTGGATGAGACTATTGCTAGGAACCGGAATGAGTGGTATAATAATGAGGAGCCCTATACCCAGCAGTGGGTGCAACAGGCTGAATGATGATGATGATGATGATGATATAAGTAATATATCAGTCATGTCATCAGATACCCATAACAATAATAGTAATTCTGGACATTTCACATAGCAACATCTAGCCCTAACGTAAGCAGAGCTTGTGTTATGAGTACCACATGACTGATATACTATTTAAATTCTTTTTTTCGTTTTGTTTAGAAATATTTAGTATTATTCTCCAAATGAAAAGTAAATTGGCTTTTTAATTGCAGGCGAGAGAGTAGTGCACGCGTTTACACTGTGCTTAGCTTAATAGGAGTAGATTGAAGAATTAGTACTAAATATTTATCTTCTTATATCCTTACTAATATTATAAATGCGAAAGTTTGTATGTATGTTTGTTACTCTTTGTACAAAAACTACTGAATGGATTTCAATGAAAATTTACAATAATATAGCTTATACATCAGAATAACACATAGACAATAATTTATAAAAGTATTGTGTGAATTGTCCAAAATATAACGATAAGTGTCAAGTAAGTAGGAAAAAAATCTACCATCTGCTAGCTATTTTGGCGTGCACTGCAAAAACTGTTAGAATTTACACGAAGTAGTAATCCTGCGCAGACGAAGTCGCGGGCACCAGCTAGTACTAAATATTTATCGCCATGGGCCAAGGTTCGGCTGAGACGCAGAAGGTTGCGGATGCAATTCCCGCCGTGAGACAAATGTTTGTATGATCTGCAAGTATTTGTTTCAGGTCTGGGTGTTTCTATGTATAATATGTATGTATTTACAAAAAAAAACAAGTATATAAGTAGTATATCAATCATGTGGTACCCATAACACAAGCTCTGCTTACTTTGGGGCCAGATGATACTGTGTGAAATGTCCGGCATTATTATTATTATTAATTATTTATAAGTTAACTATGCCACGAGCGCTTTTTCAATACTATAATAATAAATACCTATGAATTCGGCAATTGTGACCCTTTAACATCAAATGTGAGTCCATCTCTGATTTTATTGTTCTATTCAAAAAAACGATAGTGAAATGGGAAAATTTATCCATTACCGATAGGATTGGCATTCTCGTTAAAAATATCTCTCACCGCACAGAATTGCGAAGAGCTTTGATATCTCGCCAGCCGATTCCCTTTGTGTTTTTTTTTTAGTTATTAGTTATGCGTGTGAGTTTTGTTTATGTGGCTGTCTCTATTTACTGACGCTTTTTCGTTTCATCGACTTTCAAATCACAACGATGCTAAAGAAGTTTTCACTTCAAAACGTATTAATATATATATGCTATGTTACTTGATAAAATGTAAAAAGTAGAAGCAAACATTTTTTACGACGAGTCAGTGACGCAATATTTCAATCGCGGCTGAGCAAACTGTTGCAGACGGTTTTGAAAGCATAAGAACGATGGCTGAACTCTATTTCGGATTCAAATAACAGGTGCATCAGCCTATCCAACTGTCAATAATCTCAAAGGTATAGATTACCTACAACATGCTTACACCACCTGCTCTGTTTCTATCGTGATCGTTATTCTAAAAATGCGTATTATGACCTTGCTTGTCGTTTGGATTGTTTGTACCTATGGAATTTATTGAAGTGATAATTTCTTATGGGAGGGTAAACCGCTTAGTTACGTAACGCGTTACGTCGCTAGTCTTTCCATTCTCTCACGCATACGGCAGCGGTAGGCAGGCGCCTCCTCTCTCACTCTAACCCACACTGCTAGTTAGATTAGTTTAAGTTATCACTTTTGTCGGGCGTCCCGAGACGCACACGTTTTTGTTTTATCAAAGTTTCGTACGAGATATTCATTATTTAAATTTGACGAACTGTGACGTAGTGGGCCAAGGCCCGGCTGAGACGCATAAGGTCGTGGGTTCGATTCCCGCCGCCGGACTAATCTACTATGTATTTGTCAAATACCACTCACACATTCAACACGATATCTCAGAAACCACCGAACGGATTGAAATGAAATTTGGTATGCAGCTTCCTCTAGGGCCGTAGGTGCTCGCTAAGAAGGGTTTTCAAAATAATTCACTCGGGGTTAAAACCGCGATTATGCTTTGTAATTTTGACGACCTCTGTGGCACAGTGGGCCTAGGTCTGGCTGAGACGCAAAAGGTTACGGGTTCGATTCCCACCGCGAGACAAATGTTTGTATGATCTGCAAGTATTTGTCTCGGGTCTGGGTGTTTCTATGTATAACATGTATGTATTTACAAAAAAAAAGTATGTAACGTAGTATATCAGTCATGTGGTAGGTACCCATAACACAAGCTCTGCTTACTTTGGGGCCAAATGATGCTGTGTGGAATGTCCGGTACTATTATTATTATTATTATTATTTTTCCGAAACATTCATTCGTTCAATTATTATCTTGCTACATTTTATCTACCACGCGGGCAAAGCCGCGGTAAGTGTTTGTATAATCTGTAATTCGGATGTTTCTATGTATAATAGGTATGTATTTAAAATAAAAAGTTATAAGTAGTATGTATATAGTATGTATATGTATAGTATGTATCAGTCATGTAGTAATACAAGCTCTGTTTACTTTGTGGCCAGACGATGCTATGTGAAGTTAGTGTCCGGCATTATTATTATTATTAAAACATATTTTGAATGCTCTTGATAATATTTTATATTTCATTTTTGATTTTTTGTATGCTTTTTTGTAATGGATAAATCCAAATACTAAATTTAACTGATTTTAATAATTCTTTCACGGCTAGATTTTATTTTCAAAAGATATAGGGCTACCTTCGAAACATTTAGAGATCAAACTACTGAACCGATTTTGATGAAATTTATATGGTATCCATCGGAAAGTATATCCTTTGACACGAACAAATCAATTTTCAAATCATTTTACTGTTTTTATACCTGTATATATAATTCTACTGTACGTGTATATGTCACTGAACTCCTCCTAAACGGCTGGACCTGGATGATTTAGATTCCCAATCAGCCCGGCAGATGGCACTGCAGTCGGTACAATTCGATTTTTTTTTTCTTTTTAAAACGCGTGGACGAAATCGCAAACGGGACAGCTAGTTATTTATAAATGACGACGTTATGAGGTAACGCTTATAAAAAGTATAACCGAATTGAGAAAGTTCTCCTTTTTTTGAATTCGGTTAAAAAACAACCATAACAACTCCCATACTAAAAGACAGGACTTCGCAAAACGATTTCAATATACCAGATCGACAATGGCCTCAATTCTGTTGGCACCAACCTAACTAATTTCAGCTACAATTAGGTTTAGAACTGTCAAATTAACCTTTGGTATTCTGGTGCTACCAACTTATCCTAATATAATTTTATCTAATTTGATTAAGCGTTCCTAATTTAGTTCGATGGTACCAACCGAATAGGTTTTACAAATGCTTTGACTAACTAAATAAATTTTAGAAATGAACCAACGGAATTGCCACCAATGTCTATTAATAATATAATGTATGTCACTGCAATGTTCAATGAATTCAGTTAAATTGATATTAATAGAATTTTGATAATAGAAAACTTCTAAGTTCTAACTTCACTCGTCTCATTTCATATCCATTGTATCTCCACAACACCCAAGATAATCTCGAAAAGCAATTATTATTTTAGTTCAGACCAACAAGCAGTGTGTTATTACAAGAATAATGGTATGTCATAAACACATAATGGCCCATAATTATAGTTACCTTGACACAATAACAGCTTTGTACAACTTAATTGAATTTTCTTCGCCGTAGGCTGAAAACAGGATTAACACGAGAATACTGCGTTTCAATGTTCGTAAGTATGTAGATACTTATGTATTTGTATGTATTTGTATTGTATGTATTTTGCTGGGTATCCATGATACCCAGCAAAAAAGTAACTATCAAATTTTAATAATTATAATTAATATTTATTTACAGAAATGAAGAAAATAATATTCAATAATAAAATATGTGAAATCGTTGAGCTATCTAAGGACTGTTTAAAACGATCTATAGCTCAACTGATCCAGATCACTGCTAAGCATTTTCAAGACACTATGATAAGGCGGCATTATGATACTTTTGATATAATATTGTTTCAAATATGTGTTCAAAATAGCGATCTTTACGAAACTTTTTGTTGTTTTTTCAAGACCAATATTAATATAGAATATTTATTAATACACTTCAAGAAAACATTGTTGTATATTAATTACGTTTTAAAAACTAAAAAGAATACCTACTTCATTTACATAAAAAAAATCGTTTTCTTGGATGCATATCTTTCCAGTTATTTTGATTTAAAAACCAAACTAGATACAAAAGCGATTTTAAATTTCAATGGGACCCATCGAAAAGTATATCCTTTCATATAAAACATGATAAAAAATTATAAAAAAAATGGTTGTCCGTACAGTCGGTCTACGGACGGTAATTTCACGTGATAACGTCATAAGGAAAACAATGATAAAACTTGATCCGTGCAATAGCTTATAGTTTCCGTTGTTATAGCTTGCACGCTCGGCTCAGGCCGAACGTGACTTTTCGTGCTTTTTCGTGCGTGCAGCCGGTGTTCATCGATTTATAAGACGTTATCACGCCAAAAATATTTTTTTAAAACGGTTTATAAATGACGGAGTTATGAGGTAACAAAACAACCGAATTCTTTTGAATAAAAGTGACTTTTGCTACGATGCAACAATGAACAATCCAGCTCGCACAAGAGCACTTTGCGCCTAACATTATATATACCTACATAGTGCCTCTCTTTCTCTCGCGTAACTCTATTTCGTCTGGGTGCGGTTGGGTGCGACACATGTACATGTAACTTCATACCTAAAGTACGGAGGACGGCTGTCCTACTGCTCTGGCCTGGCCTAGGGGCTGTATTCCAGATGTAAACTCAAAACTGAGATCAATAACTAGGCATCGATTTTTTTACATTAGCCAGAGAATTAACACTTATTTATTAACCGACTTCAAAAAAGGAGGAGGTTCTCAATTCGTCAGAATTTATTTTATGTATTTTCACCGATTACTCAAAGACACTTTGTAAAATTCTTATTTTGTTTCAAAGGGTCAGAGGTGGTCCAGGTGGTCCCAGGTGGTCCTTAAAATGTTATCAAAATCGGTCGAGCGATTTTTAAAAAATCTACATAAATCTAAAAGTTGTACCTATACATCGATGATATTTTTTTTATATGCAATGAAGTTTTTTTTTTAGTTTTTAAAACGTAATTATCGATATGGGTTAAGCCTTGTTCTAGAATACGGGCGTAAGCAAGCTTCTCAAATGTTGGGAGACAGAAAACATCGGTGTAACTTATATTTGTTTATTGTCAAGAGCGCGTGGGTGGAGATAAATTATTTTAAGTGGTTACCCAAAAAACAGTCGACATTATGGTATCTATTTTCGATGTGTGTCGCGGGGAAGGTTATTATTATTTCTGATTTTATATCATGTGAAAATACTTCAAATATTTTATGTGACACGCCGAGATCCTAACTTGATGACAGCGTTATTTTTGGGAAAATGCGATGGTTCAGAACATTTACAGCATCAATATATTATTAGTTAGAACTTGAAATGAAAACATGATTTTATTTACAGAAATAATAACAGAAATGTACAGAATAATATACAATAATATAAATAAATAACGCCGAACATTTCACACAGCATCATCTGGCCCCAAAGTAAGCAGAGCTTGTGTTATCGGTACCACATGACTGATATACATATTATACATAGAAACACCCAGACCCGAAACAAATACTTGCAGATCATACAAACATTTATGTTGCGGCGAGAATCGAACTTCTGCGTCTCAGCGTCTCAGTAGACCTTGACCCACTGCGCCACAGAGGTCGTATATATAAAATACATGATTACATGAACTGTTTCACAGTTGAGCCGTTTAAAAACAATCTATAGATATCAAAATATAATTCATTTATCTGAACCATAAACAAGTTTGAACGTTAAAATCACTTTAGCGTTCATCGTAGGTACATCATTCTTCATCAGATACTATGACGTGAAAATAAAAAAACCCCAAATCAAATCAAATCAATTATCTATTCTTCTTCTTCTTTGTTAATGGCCTGTGACATACTAATGTCAATTTTGCCAATGTCAAGTGTTTGAAGTTTATAGTCAGTTTGTTTGTTATTAGTCTTAGTCGATGGTCAATTGTCAATTCAAGACGTCACGCGGAATGGCGTCTAGAATTTTCTTGCGATTCCTCGTCGTTCAAATCACATTGCATCACAATACACATATAATTTAATTATCCATACCCGTCCTGTAGTCATAATTTATTCATTAAAATTCCGCCAAGATTACTGAATAAACATGCAATAAAACGGGTAAAAAATATTAAATTAACAGAGCTATGTTACTCCATGAAATGACAGACGAAGAACCTCAATTATCTTTATTTGGAACAAATTAAAAAGTACAGTAACAATTTGAAAAGGATGACACTGACAGTAGTAGATACAAATACTGTCAAAAGTCAAAATTTTTTCAATATTCAATAAATCACAAGTATCACTTTGAAACGTCTTACATACTAGGTGAATTTAGGTGCCAATTTTTCCTAACTCAAGCCCGAGAAGAACTGAACAGAACTGGCAAGAAACTCGTTCTAGTCCTAGCGCTTTTTTACATAATCCATCTTATAACTACCTTAACTACGAAAAACGAATACTTACAAGAGAGTTTATACATTTAAAATCTGTCAGTAAACTGTCTGAGGGCAGAGCATCATGAGTGTTATATACCTAATATAAGTAATATATAGTATATCATAGATTCCAAGTAATTCATAGAATAGTTGTCTAATGAAGGTAGCGGTAAAATAGAATCAGTTCAACCTGTCATCATGTGTATAATTGCGGGTACTCAATAAAAAGTCAGTCTCGATAAAATGGTGGTTTCATTAATATCTCATGTTATATATAAAACATTTGGCGACGATTGAGGAACCCGAGTGTTGCGTGTTTATCAAAATTGTTTAAAAAAATAATAAGTGAACAAAAATAAATATGAATCTCAACCAGTTACAAGAATTCAAGCTGAATACCGATCGATGGCCAACGTACGTCAGTAGATTGAGAGCGTGGTTCGCAATACACGATATCAAACCAGCAGAGTATTCCAAATATCTAGTTGCAGTGGTGGGCACAGAACCATTGGATCTCATGATTGACTTATGTTTTCCGGAAAAACCCGAGAAAACCGATTTCGAAGCGTTGGTGAAGCTAGTGGAAGTTCACGTGGCGCCAAAACGGTCGGTCATTGCAGAGCGCATGATATTCAGATCATACAAACAGTCGCAGTCGCAATCGGTAACAGAATACCTCGCTCAATTAAAAAAATTCAGCAAAACATGCGTATTTACCACGACGGAAATTCTCAAAGAGAACTTAAGAGATCAATTCGTATTCGGCTTGAGAAGTGATAAGATCAAGCAGAGATTGCTAACAGAAACAGAATTGACATTCGATCGGGCAGTGGAGTTAGCTTTATCATTGGAAGCCGCCGTTCGAGACTCACAGGAGACGGGGGAGGCCATCAGCACCGCCAGCACTGCGGAGAAGGTACACGCAGTGGACGGAACCGGGTACGGCGCGGGTCGCGGCTGGCCGCAACGGGGTCAGCGCGCGTTCGCAGGCAGGGGCCGCGGCGGCCGTACGATGACGGCGCCCGGGGCGTCACAACGGGGCGCGCCCACCGCCAGCAGGAGCAGCGGCGGTCAGCAGCGCTCCAGTTGCCACCGATGTGGCCAACCGCATCGTCAGGAGAACTGCCCTTTCGGGAACGTGGAGTGTTTTGTGTGCGGCAAACGGGGTCATGTAGCTAAAGTGTGCCGTTTCCGCAAGCGTACTAGTGTACATAAAGTGCTGTCCGAGGAGGACTACGAGTATGAGTATCTCACGTCGAGCGAGGACGAAGGGAACCAGGTTTATCAGTTGAGTGATAATGAAGAAGATAAAAGGTGGATCATGAAAGTGGTGATCAACGGGAAGCTGTTAGCAATGGAGGGCGACACCGGAGCGGGCATGAGTATCATAAATAGAAGTACGTACCTAAAACATTTTAGTAATATAGAACTAACTCAGCGTAAGTCTTGTTTAAAAATGTACAATGGTGAGAATGTATTACCGAAAGGTGAATTTAAATGTACTGTTCAATATAACAACAAAATTGTTCACAATTTAAAACTGATTGTAATCGATAATGATGACAGCAATTCGTTGTTCGGTCGTAAATGGATGCGAGCGTTTGGCATAAAGTTTCCATCTGCACTAGAGGCAAAGGAATCGGTAGCTCATGTCGATAATAGTAATTTCAACAAATCCAGTGCGATTAACAAGTTAGTGAACAAATTTCCTGAGGTGTTTTCCACTAGTATAGGTGCATTCAATAAAGGTACGATTGATTTAGAAGTGAAGTCAGGCGCGGTGCCAGTATGGCGGCGCGCGCGGCCCGTACCTTACGCCTTGCGTCCTGCAGTGGACGCCGAGCTGGACCGCCTTCTGAAGGAGGGTGTTATTTCGCCTGTAGAATGGAGCGAGTGGGGTACGCCAGTAGTACCCGTCATAAAGAAGAGCGGAGAGGTAAGATTATGCGGAGATTTTAAAACCACACTAAATCCGGTTTTGGTAGATGATAAATATCCACTTCCTAGAATTGAAGATATCTTTGCATCACTACAAGGCGGTAAAGTATTTAGCAAAATAGATCTAAGTCGAGCGTATCAACAGCTGATCCTGAGCGATAAGGCGAAAGAGTACTGTACTATTGTTACGAATAAGGGTATGTTTACATATAATAGGTTACCGTTCGGTATTAAATGCGCAGCGAGTAAATTTCAAAGAGTGATGGAAAAATTGTTTAGAATGCCATATGTGGCTGTATATCAAGATGACCTACTAGTCAGCAGTGCTAACGAAACGGTCAACATGGATAGATTGATGCGGGTTTTTAAAATATTGTCTGATAGTGGCTTAAAGGTAGAACAAAAGAAATGTAGTTTCTTTAAAAAATCTATATCATATCTAGGTTACGTGATAGACGCCAATGGGTTAAAAACCGAAATTTCCAAAATAGACGCTGTGAATAGAACGCCAAATCCGACAAATGTTAGTGAGGTAAAGGCTTTTTTAGGTTTAGTAAATTACTACGGCAAATTTGTGCAAAATATTAGTAGCGTTCTAGAACCGTTGTACAGATTACTCAAATCAAACACAAAATTCGACTGGACGCACGAATGTGAAAAGGCCTTTAGGACCATTAAACAGCTTTTGCGCGAAGCACCAGTTTTGGCTCATTGGGATCCTAGCCTACCGACGTATGTGACATGTGACGCGTCGCCTTAGGTGTAGCCGGCGTGCTGGCGCAGCGCACAGCGCCCGGTGCCGAGTTACGGCCCGTACTTCATGCTTCACGCACACTCTCGCCAGCTGAGCGAAATTATTCACAAATATGTCGAGAAGGACTAGCAATTATATTTGCCGTGAATAGATTTCACGACTACTTATATGGTAATAGATTTACTTTAGTAACGGATTGTAAACCGTTAGCGTCTATTTTTCACGAAAACAAAGCCATACCGTCGATGGCAAGCAACAGATTGCAAAGATGGGCAGTCATACTGAGCGCATATAACTATCAAGTTAAATGTATAGGGTCACAACATAATTGCGTAGCAGACAGTTTATCACGCATACCGGTTATAGATGAAAATAAGGAGTATAGAACTGAATCTTACATAAGTTTCATATCTGAGCAGGCACCGATTGATTATAAGATGGTGGCCAAACACACTGCAAACGATAAAACATTGCAAAAATTAATACAAGCGATAAAATCTAACTGGTTGTATTGCAAAGAAGAAGATTTAAAAAGTGCATTCTTCATTAATAAAGTCATCTATAGATATTAAAGTACGCTTTCTTCAAAAGACTACCCTCTATGGACGCTTTAAATTTCCTAATAGAACCAGCGCCCTCCTCCATACCGAAGAGAATCCAGAACCAGAGATCCAGAGAACTGGATTGTAATCTTACAGGGCGTTACTAAGATTAAACTAATATAAAGCGAATTCGTATCTTAGTGGTAAACAAAAATAAGTATGCGAGAGTGACGCAGTGTGTGTGATAGGTACATTTTTCGAATGTAAAATCTATTGGTGAACGACCGGATTTGAGCCCACGGTCGTAGGATCGGAATGCAGCCATTTCCAATAGACCACAAGTGGCCCAAACTTACCTAAAATTAAAGAAACCGGCCATTGCACTTCACTTAGATAATGAGGTGATAGAGCGTTAAGAGGGACATTTTACTCAATTATGACACTGTAGTAGGACTGGGACCGTTTCTTTATGAGGCTTCAATTCGTCAATTCGTGCGAAGCTGACTAAACCAATAGGCGCAATATTTTCTTCACATTTTGAGAGCACTGCGCACAAAAAATGAATTATTCATTATTGACCTATCAAATTGAAAACAGCGCTGTGTACTGCTGTTCTTGCACCCATTGCCCTTAGTAAGCATAGCGACCTATATAAATAAATATTGCTAGACAAGAACATGTTTTGTGTATTTTGGGGCTACATGATGTTGTATGAATCCACCAATACAAGGCGCTAGGAAACAAATGATCGAAATAGTACTTTTAGTTGTAAATACTTACTTATCATTCTTTATAACACCCAGATATAGATCAAGCGTCTATGTTCATCACAAAAATGATTGTTTTGGGAAGGAATCGAACCCACAATCCACAGCACATAAGGCAGATTTACCACCGAGCTGAAGAGGCCAGATACCTATTATTTACAAATTGTATACATATCTACTAACTATTCAACTATTCAATATTGTGTCCAATCTTGATTGACGACCTCTTAGCGCAGTGGGCTTAGGTCCGGCTGAGACGCAGAAGGTTGCGGGTTCGATTCCCGCCGCGGGACAAATGTTTGTATGATCTGCAAGTATTTGTCTCGGGTCTGGGTGTTTCTATGTATAATATGTATGTATTTACAAAAAAAAATGCATATAAATATTAAGTATATCAGTCATAATGGTACCCATAACACAAGCTCTGCTTACTTTGGGGCCAGATGATTTATTTTAATCTTTACCTTCTATGTTTATTATTACAGTGAAGGTCACTGTAATAAGGAATGTTACAACATAATGACAAATTTATTCAGAATTACAGAGGCAAAATAAAAAAAGTAAATAAAAATAGGTTTTATGTAATACATGGACACAAAAGAGTACCTAATTAAGAAAACTAATAAAATAATATAGAAATAACACTCGGATTCGAAATTGTTCTTTTGAAATGTGTAATCAACAAACTGAACTAGGTATGATTAAAATTTGCAAAACTTTAACTTAATATTATTCGTAAAATGTAAAACTATGAATAAATGTAATTACAACTGCACATAAATTACATGGGTACCTACAACGATGCGTCGGCCGCTCACACTTGAACTTTTGTGAGAGGCCTTTTAACGTATTGCGTCACAGAAGCCAATAAAATAAATTAAAAAAATATTAAAATGAAAGACCAAGACCGGCTTTAGATTTTATTAAAAAAATATTTATGCCTAATTACATTAATAATAATAGCGCAACAAATATATGTAGGTATGTATAATAAATTATAATATATTTAATAAATAAATTAAATCTATTTAGTATATAAAATACTAAGAAAAAATAAACACTGACTAGATTGCCACACCCCTTATCTGCTTTTTGTGTTGCTTATGTGGGAGTAAAAAATTTAGAAGACTGTAATATTGCTTAAATTACTCCAATTTACCCCTTTTTTGGGGCAGTTGGGTCATAAGCATTTTGTTAGTTACAATGGTTATAAATTAACCTTTAGATACCTACTCCCACAGTTAAGACAACAAGTTAATATATTTGTTATTTAAATCATATTATTGGAAAATTTTCGAAAAGGTTAAGGTGAATAAGGAAATGTTAGTTTAATTGCGTACATGTGTAGAAATTACATAAATT
Organism: Lampropteryx suffumata; assembly: GCA_948098915.1. Lineage (NCBI taxonomy): Eukaryota > Metazoa > Arthropoda > Insecta > Lepidoptera > Geometridae > Lampropteryx > Lampropteryx suffumata. The sequence goes on along the minus strand of OX402565.1, from coordinate 12,481,131 downwards.
AATATTGAGCTATAGATCGTCTTAAACGATCCTTAGATAATTATCTCAACTGTTTCACATGTATTTTATGTTACTAGTGGTCGTCTTCTAAATTCGACCATAATTAATTAATAATTAATATATTTTTATGCATAATTAAAAAACAATTGCATTCTGCACTTTCTCTATATAAACTATAAGTGTGCTAAATGTTTCACTCCTCCGTATTAATTTTCGTAAAAAGGGGTACAAAGTTTTAATATACGTATTGTATATTATTCTGTACATTTCCGTAATGATTTCAAATTAAAAGAAAACGATGATTTTGTGTGAAGAAGAAGAGACAAACATCTAAAAAGATAGGGGCTTATAACATTTAGAAAAACATATATTATGAATTTATAGTGCGGGTAAACTAATGTTATTAAAATATATAGTTTTATGAGATTCAATTAGAACTATTAAATAAATTATGAAGAACACATACAATAATATGTACTTATGTATAAATAAGTAAGTTTAGAGTATTTTACTAATACGAATGTATAAATAAATATGATTATTTAGGGAAGTATTAAGTTGTTAATTAAAATATATATTGCCTAAAGCTTAATAAATAATCACAAAAAAGCTTCGAGTATTTAAAAATAAATTAAATATCTTATTTATAATTTAAACACATTTTTTAATACCTAACTATTTTATTATATTACTAAATTTATATTACAATTAATAGATTCTTTGGTAAATTAGCTGTTTCGATGAGCATTAGTTATTTTGTGCTACTTATAAAAGCACCTCAATAAAATTAACTTAATTATTATTTACATTAACCTACATACAACATTTTATTACTTCACAAAAACATTCATATAAGTTTTTACATTACAAAACATATGATAGTTAAATATTTTTGTAAAAATCTTTAAAATACAAAAATATGCCTATCTACATAAGTTATATTAATTTCAATTATTATCATTTATGTTACCAGTGATACTTTATCTAATTAAACAAGAAAACAAGGAACGAAACGACAATATTTTTGATCTCATTCGAACCATAAATTCATCTGTTTGTGGTATTGTAAAGTCGTTTCTTGAACGGTACCTGTACATATATCCAGAGGCGTTAAAGATCAGTAAAACCGTGTTGGTTCTCAATTTGCTGTATGTCATCGTTGTCCTGAGTGCCGGTGATGATTTGCAAGACCTTGAAAGCCTTCGATTGTCGAGGGGGACCTTCGTGGGTAAACTTGTGGTAGTATACACTGAAAGTAGAGTAAGTAGGTTAGTTTTATGACCCTGGTTACCATGGTAACGGAGTACCAAGGTCCATAATGAATACGAATCTGATTATTTTAAATTAGTCATAACCGCTTCGTAATTTACCAAAAAGGCACTTGTTAAGATTCAGGTGAGTATTTAATTGATTGAGTTTTGATTATACCTTATTTATTTGCCACAAATTTCACTTGTTTATTGCAATTTATATAGACTTAAAAGTACAGGGTGTCCCGGAACTAGTATGTTATGCCGAGGTGGGCCGATTCTCGATACTTTCGAGAACAACACATGTTTTACCACTTTTATAAGTTCAATGTTTTTCATTGAAGAAATGAGCAGCAAAGTTTTCTTCAAAACTACACTTACTAAAAATGGTAACATCCTTAAAATCAGCTGTTTATTAGACTATAGGCTTCGCACGGATGCTATTAAGAGATGTATGTCACATGTATGTAATCAACCTTGATTACGTACATGTGATATTAATAATAAATCCAATAATTTCATATTATTTAGGTAGGTAAGGCTTAATATGATGATACCAATCATCATCTTTCGATTCGAGCAGTGTTTTAATTGAGAATGTCTTTGCTTTTATTGTAACTGAATTATAATATTACTTTTTTGTGGGTAAAGGTGTAGAAACCTGTAGAATATATTTTGATAATCAATATTTTTCAGCGCCAAATAATGACTATTATAGGCGTGTTTTTGATATTTAGGAAAGTAAAGTCCATGCTACTCGCTGATAATATGAAAGCTTTCTATAAGAACATGAAATATTTGTTTAAATCAATTTAGTAGTTTGGGTTTGTCCATTACAAACTAAGAACCTTATCTTTCCACTTTATAATGTTATTGTAGATAAGTCGAAGGATGATTTTTTTATTGAAGAAACACAAAAAGCTGTTATGTGTGGTGTGATGATGATGTTGAATGAAGGATCCCTACACTTATGACAACGCAACTTCTCTGTCGACTTAGGCTTTCGTCATCTTTTAATTTTCAGAGCCATATTTAAATTTATCATGCGACATTTTGACATTTTCACGATTTTATCTAACACATTCGATTACTACGTGACGATCACTAACGATGAAGATTAATCGAATAAAATGATGATGATGATGATGATGCTTAACACCAAATATTAAAGATAAGCTGACACAGAAAATAAAGTTGAAGAATAGACCAAAACTAATCCAAAAAACGATTTTAGGACGAGAATTCAAAACATTCAGCAGATTATTAAATACTACACAGAAACATCGTGACATATTGATGCCTCAGTAACCCGAAAACTAATCTTCCATTACCATTCGGTAGGTATCGTCGGGAAATTATTGCTTTAAAAGTTGCCCGTGTGATAGCATCTTCACGCGTGACCCATCAATACAAAAACACCAATTATTAAAGAATCTATGATTCGATTAGTGAAGTAAACAAAATTAGAGCGAAGCAGCTAAATATAAAGCGAACACGTGAGTCAGAAGCATTGCAATAAAAGTTTTGTTTACTTTGGACCAGTGCAAACCGCTGCTAGTACCGTCCACCGAAGCTGAAACGAGGACACAGTTATAGTAAACGTTTCATACGCCATTTTTACATTAATTGACGATACACAAGACGTTGCATACATAATGATGGACAGGACATATTGAAAACCAACTTACGGTTTCACCAATAGCAAAATGGTGTCAAAGATTTTGTGGTTGAGGGAATCTTCTGCTAATATCCTGATAAATTTATTGGAAATTGGGTACTAATATTTCATACAAAATGTATGTGTAGGTTCTGGATAGTCCAAGCTAGATATCAATTCAAGTAGGTAGATACAAGTAGATGAAATTGATGTTTACCTCTTGTTAGACCCGCTGTTGCCTCCTTCAATCTGAATCGGAATAATCCTTGTCTTGGGCTGCCCGTCTTGGTTCTGGAAAGACCTATTCAAAGTCGGGAGATCGTGCTGCGGTTCGTCCGTCCTCACCAGTTGCGGTGACAAAACTCTCATTATTCTTTGAGTTGGAGGCGAAAACGGGGCACGGGTATCCGAAGATGGATTCATGCCGATCGTAATACGTAATTGAGGTTGTGCCTGACCCCCTTGCCGGTTCCTTGTCTCGGTAGATACTTCCATCTGGATAGGAATAACTCGAGACGGAGGCGAGCTACCATCTCTCGGTAAACTCTTGCGGTTGTCCGAAGGTCTTGTCGACCAAGTCGGTTGTGGCTGCTGGTATTTAGGAGGACTGACCACCTCGCGAGCTCCTCTTTGCAACTCATTACTCTTCTTCACCCATTCGGGTTCAGTTTCCCTGGTAGGTGTGACTAATTCTCTAGGTAAGCTCTTCCTGCCATCTAAGGGCCTTTGTACCCATTCTGGAGGTGGCGTCTTAGTTTTTTCTTTCTGAGTTTTCACCCACGGTGGCAAAGAGTTCGGGCTTTCAGGGCAAAAGTATACTGGTTCTTGGTTGACATACACGGCTTCTTTCTGAGGTATGTTATCTGGTTGAGTCTGTTTTCGTGGTGTCACAGGAATTGACATAGTTGATTGGTATCTGGGTTGCTCCTGTGGTTGATATCGAGGAGGGGAAGGAGCTTTATCGTGTTGCTGCCGCCATGCTGGGCTCTGGTTTTCTTGAACCTTGTTATTATTGGCATCCTGTGGTACTCTCGCTGGTTGATACTGTTGGTTTTTGCTCTCTTGCTTGACTTGCCAAGGCGGAATGTAGACATTTTCGTTGTTTGTAGGTTCGTTCGATTTCCATTGTGGAGTATACGGCACGTTGTTGTTGGTAGGCTGATTTTCAGGTTCTTTCGGATACCTGTTCAGAGTTTGTGTTCGCCATGGTGCTACGTCAGGGCTTTGTTGTTTTTGGATATTGTTATAAACAACATTGTTGTTTTGAGAAGTTTCAGGAGCTTTTTGAACTCTTGGTAAAGTGTTAAAAGCGGGTCCTGAGTTGGTCAGTGAACTCTGGCTTTGGTAGTTTGGTGAATACTGCTGGGTATTCGGCGAATACGGTTTCGTGTTTGGTGAAAACGGTCCACGGTTCTGAGGTGTCGGTGGACTGGTGATAATAGGAGATTCTCTCTTTTCAGGCTGTCTCCAATTATTATTAGGAGACGGTGAAAAAGGCAAGCTGTTGCTAATAGGTGATTGCCCAGAAAACGGCTGAGGACTCTTGTTGAATTGAGAGTCCTGTCTCACCAACATCTCTCGTGTCGGAGGCGACCCATTCGCTTGAGGCGAGGCAGAGTGCTGGTGACTGTACTGAGCTTCAGGTCTGTGTATCGGGCTCTCAGGTTGTCTTTGGAAGTTATTATGACCTTGAGGTGTGTACGTTTGAGGTTGTTGCTGTGAGAACGTTGAAGGAGGCATCTTCACAGTCAATGGACTTGGAACCTTGTCAGCGAATTTAGGTACGGGTCCAATTCGTTGCTGTTGCTCTTTTTCAGCCTCCCAATGGTACGGGCTGTTTGTTTTCCTCAACATTCCGATGGGGTTTTCTGGTATGACAATTTCTGGTCGTTCACCTAAAGCGACTTTGGGCTTAGGCGATTTTGAATCAGGGACTTGAATAACTATAGGGGGAGGTGGGGGAGGGGCGGGTATTTTCATGGGAGGAGGTGGAGGTGGTGGGGGGCCTCCTTGCGGTCCGTAGCTTCCTGGACCTCCTTGAGGTCGGTAGTCGACATTGTTCATTTGCTGGGGTTGGTATGCTTGTTCATGATCTTCCAGAGACTTTTGCCGAGCCATTCTCCTCGCCATGCTAGGCGTTTTAATCTGTGAGAGGTCTAAGCCACCAGGAGTGTAGGTGAATGGCTTCTTGTCCTTCGTCATCATGGCGTTTTGAATGCATGCTGGCGGCTCGTAGTTCCCCATTGGCTGGAATCAGATAATAACAGATTAGCATGAAAATTAAATAGTTTTACAGAAATTGTTTAAAAGCGATTCAATGTTTAGCCTTGGGGAAATAACGTTGTGCACATAAATTTTCAGGATGTAAATATATCAGTCGAGTTGAAATAGCAACGTGTTGCATTGATCAGCTACCAGGTAGATACCAGATACCAGATAGAAGTATGTTATCAAGCTTCAGTTCATAAACTATTCATAAACTATTTTGCATAAACCAGCTACCTATATCATAGCCTTAAGACCTTCGAAGTACGAAGTTTCTGATGTTAGTGTCATCCATAAAAAATAATCACGCAAAACGTTGCTTAAATTAATTAATTTATTGGTTATTCCCGCAGACGGTGAAGGAAAACATCGTGAGGAATCCGGCATGTCGAAGAAACTAAAAAGTTCAACGACATGTCCCAAGTGCACAAAAGGAGATTTTGGGCCGCACTTTAATCCGTTCACCACACTGGTTCGAAATAATTAGTGATATGATAAGAAGAATACATTAATTTATTAGAAATATATATTAAAGGACATTACACAACACCATCTAGCCCCAAACTAAGCATAGTTTGTATTATGGTGACCAGATGACTAAATTAATACTTATATATTTTAAAATATACGTGAAGCAAAAACTTTGTACCAAGGGGTACAAAGTTTTAAGCAATTTAAGAAAGTTGCGCGGATGGAGGAGTATGAAATTTGGTAAACTTTTAGTTTATATAGAGAAGGAGTGCTAAATGATATTTTTTTTAAATATGCATAAAAATACAATAGTTATTAATTAATTATGGTCGAATTACGACCAGTTGGCGACCACTAGTATTTTTAATAGATACATAGGATATTTTATAACGCGCAGACACAGAACAAACACCAATGTTCATCGCACAAATGTTTATCCTGTGAAGGAATCGAACCCTCAACCTATAGCGCAGAAGGCAGAACTACTACAAATTGAGCTGACAGACCAATCTAAAAAGTTATTTCACAATCACATGCCTATATCTATATGATTAAATCTATCCATTGAAGTCTAATAGTGAAATTTAAAAACACTCACATTGACCTGAGTTCTGCCGAAGTTGGGTATTCTGCCGATGTGTCCAGCTGTTGGCGCTGGCCCGTATCTGGAAGACAGCCAATTTAAGTGTTATTTTTACTTCGCTGACAATCTATTGCGCACTCTTGCGCACTGTCCACGCGCATTGTTGACCTGTTTGATAAGTTGCTGAGAAAATATTTATTAATTATTTTTTTGGAAAACCAATAGATTTACTGGTATCTGGATCAGTGTCGATTTAATACCTACAAATATTTTTATAGGCGCGTACACTCTCTATTTAATTGACACAGAACTTATTTAGTACTTTTTTATAAAAACGTGTCCAACCTAAAAGTTTGGGCTTAAATGCGTTTTCCTATGAAAAAACTATATTGACTATTATTTATTTTATAATACGTACTTTAAAAGAGGACGACTACCGTTATTAACGAAACCACTATTAGCTCTACCTTATAGTGGAAGTAAAAATCAAACTACAACAACAACTTAGTCCTGAGTTAAAAAAAAACAAAATTTTCCAGGAACAAAGCTGATGCCAATAATAGTTAAGTCATTAAAGATTCGATATTTTGTTTGCTTTAGTTATTATAGTCACAATTTAGGTAATGTGCTTGTTGTGTCCCTTTGTTTAGGTACTAGTGAATGTGCCTAATTAGTAGGGCCTACCCTACTCAGCTAAGTGGTACATAATGAAGCAGTCAAATAGATCGATGGTAGAAACATCGAGTAACCAAAGAGCTGGTTCTTATCTGTTGACATTCGACGTGGCAATGACGTCAGTGTCCTAGGGACGCTGGCCATTGGCAGTTATCTAGATCAGTTGATCTATCGATCGGACTGATAGAATACATTATATAATATGTTATTATATATTAGTGGTTTAATGTAAGTCCAGCCATCCAATACATAAATAAATATAGAATACTTCACACAGCATCATCCAGCCCCAAAGTGAGCAGAGCTTGTGTACCTCATGACTGATATACTACTTATAATACTTGTCATTTTTGTAAATGCACACATATTTTACATACAACACCCAGACCCGAGCAAATACTTACAGTACATAAAAACATTTGTCTCGCGGCTGGAATCGAACCGAATCAACCTTCTGCGTCTAAGCCAGGCCTTGACCCACTGCGCAACTAATGTCAATAGATATTTCTGATCGAAAAAAATATATGCGCTATACCAGTTCTCTCAAATGGTGAAGGAAACCATCGTGAAGAAACCGGCATGTCGTAGAACCTTAAAAGTTCGAAGACATGTGCCATTTAATAGATTGTATAACTACTTAGTATATATATATAACTAGTTTTCCAGTTCGGACTTCGTCGGCGCGTTTTAAATATATATATCACATTATAACACTTGACTTGACTTTGCTTCTATATGACACAATCACACCTACCACCCATTAAAAAGTTTCCATACAAACAATCACACCCTATTTTACACCTTTATGAGGGCTATTTAAAAAAATCCTGAAACACGTGTCTATTTATTTTGCATTTTAAGTATCCAAACCGAGTTTCTAAAAAAATCACACCACCTGTTAAAAAGTTCCCATACAAACTTTGACACCCCATTTCACCTCTTTGTAAGGGTTATTTTGGAAAATCCTGAAACATGTGTCCATTTATTTTGCATTTTATTTATTCAAATCAAGTTTCAAGCAAATCGAACCACGCGTTAAAAAGTTTCATATATTAGTTTTCACCCCTTTTCACCCTCTTAGGGATTGAATTTAAAAATCACGCCTTAGTGGGTGGTTTTGCTATAAAAAGAAGCTAGCTTAAAATTTCAGCTTTCTAGCTTTAGCGGGTTCGGCCCGGCGATGATGAATCACAATAGTCAGTCAGGTTAAGCTCTTTTATAGGTATAGATCTAAATTATGAAATTACATTATAGGTCAGACGGCTTACCCGTTTTCCGCCATTTTCGATCACTTCGTTTAAATTTGCATCAAAGGTAACAGAGTAGGTAGCTGCAGATATTCACCACATGCGTCTGGAAAAATGAGATCACGGTGTTAACTAAATAAATGTTGTTTTGGAAACGAGAACATGGAGGTTAGGAGAAATTATTTTGGGAGAGTTGCATCATTCGTCCTTGCTCGGGCTTGAAGGGTCTTCCACACTTGCGAGCAGTATGACTAGCAGTATTCAATATCGTTTGGTGGTGGAGATCAAACGAGCTTTGAATGATTCCACGCTAAGTAGATAGTATGTTTGTAAGGTTTATTGAGATGATCGATTTCAAGATATCCATGTGGAATTTTATACAGATCACGACAGGGTCACCAATTTTATACAGCTGTGATGCAGTATAGTCTCCATCAGTTTAGGGTGCTGGCTAAGTAGGATGTGATAATAAGACAAACTGAATGAATGAATGATCATTCTTTATTGTACACCTTAAAGCTAAAAACAATTTGATAACTTAATTTACTTTTGAAAAATTATGTACAATGGGCAGTCTTATCGCAAAGGAAGCGATTTCTTCCAGACAACCATTGGATGGAGCGAAACTTATCCTATTTGGAAGATTGATCGGGGTGCACTAAATTGATTAAAACTGATTACTTTAATAAAATAATAATAATAATAAATAAATAAATAGTGTAAATATATAGTGTCTGGTATTAAAAAAAAAAAAAAAAAAAAAAAAAAAAAAAAAAAAAAAAAAAATGCCGGACATTTCACACAGCATCATCTGATCCCAAAGTAAGCATAGCTTATGTTATGGGAACCACTTGACTGATATACTACTTATATTATACATAGAAACACCCAGACCTCGAGACAAATACTTGCTGATCATACAAACATTTGTCACGCGGTGGAAATAAAACCCACAACCTTTTGCGTCTCAGTCGGACCTTGGACCACTGCGCCACTGAGGTCGTCTGATAAAAGTCCAAAGGTTTATAATTAGGTATAACCCTAGACCCCGCTACGATTACAAATTACAGCAGTTTCTACGGTGAAAGTACTTTCCGAACGCCCTAAGTACCCACTTTAGGTATAGCCTGATTCAATAAAGAAACTAATATTAAATTTAGTCATATCCTCTCATTCGCACAATACTAATAGCAACAGGTGTGCGAGAGAGAGGATAAAGCTTAAACCACTTATGATAAGATTCGTTTCTGTACTGCCAAAATTTATAGCTACCCACATTTCGGGAAAATTTTATTTCGAGGTTAGCACAAGGCCTGCTCATTGAATCTACGCAAAGGCTTGAAATGCTAGGAAAAAAACACATTAGTGAATAATCGCTAGCGTATTTTTGCTCAGTTGATTTAAGTCAACAAAATACCACCTTATAAAAATTCCAGACATGGTAAATGCTAAGATCGTTATAGAATTTTGGCACCCGCGTGATAATTATACACGGTGGCTAGAAGCCAGGTTATATTTAGCTGAAATTACGCCTTTTCGTTCCTGTTTGTTTGCAATAAATCTGGCCCACATTGAAGGTATAAATAAATATAATAGCAAGTACTTAAGCTGCATTCTGCATGTAATACGTAGTAATGACTCAGTATTGTCACGTTGTGATGATTATATAAATAGATAAGTAAATTGATATAGCGAAATTTCGATCTCAAGCCAATGTAAATTTCTCATCATGTAGACGAGACTAGAGGGTACCTAGAGTTTTCCTACCATGTGTAGCCATTTCAATTGAAAATATCTGCACCCCTTTAAAACCGTCACATTTTAATTCTATATTTACCCAGTGATCAAATCTTTAGCGAATAACCCTCAGTACTGTTTTATTAGCTTAGTTATCTACTGCCCGCGGCTTCACACGCGTTACAATGCGTAGTAGTTGTCTTTACTTCTACATTACTACATTAGGCACTTATTCTCCTGTACTTAGGCTGGTAACCTATGTTTCTATATTCCGAAAATTTCACTTCATAAATTCAAAAAACCTAATAAAAAAAAGAAGTTCGAAATCCTGATATTTTTTAACAGGAACACTAATAACCTGACGGTTACCTATCAATATGTTTCGAAGTATCTTTACTTCGAAGTTTTGATAGATCGAAGTAAGTTTTACACAAAACTACAATAAAATACCTTTTTCTTATTATAATCCATCTATCTAACCTGCTCAACTCGAAACTTATTAGTAACAACCTTTACAACCACTTAGAGGTAGGTTAGAGTATAAAAAACAAAGCGCGAGGCGAGCGAGCAAAGCGAGCGTGCAGCGGCAGCGCCGCGGTATTCAATTAAGTAGCTACTAAAAGTGAATTTTTTAAAAAAATGTTGTGGTTAGAATCACAACACTAATGTTGATTTTCTGACAAAGATTTTTCTAAATAATTAATGAAATTGAAAACAAACATAAGAAAATATACTATCTGAATTTTGAAACATCAGTATAATGTTTTGTTTTTATTAAATACATCTGTCATGTGAGACATAAAATAATAAATATCTGTATTTTGAGAATATGGAATTAGTATTTTCGGTTCGTAGGTATTCCGAAAAATTTTAAATTCAGTGTTTCAATTTCTCGAATTTACATGTAGGTAATAAAATCTAAACTTATGCTACTTTTTAGGTAAAGTGAATGTTGGGTTTAGATGGTGGTTCGCTTCTCTCCCAGGACATATATTTGTTTGATAAATATAAATACTTATTCTGTGTCTGTGTCATAAGTTTTTAAAAATATATGTAGGTATACCTATACTATCAGTCATCTCGTTCCCATAATACAAGCTATGTATTATGCTTAGTTTGGGACTAGATGGTGTTGTGTGCATTGTCCACCAATTTTTATTTATTTGTTTTAGCCTTGAATTAAAAGAGAATACCACGAAGTGAAGACTAATTAAAATATTTTCTTAAACCGGACTTTTCTGGGATATTAGCTCTACTATTTTAACATTTTAAATGTATTTGGAAATGGTTCCAAGAAGAACAGTCGACTAGTCCATTCACCTCATTACGTGAAGCATGGGCGGCGCAGGCGCCTGGAATTGACACGTCCGCACATTCATTGCTATTGTTAGCCGTGGAAGCTGGAACTGGGGCGCTTGCACAGGTGAAGATGGAATTACGTAAATTGCCGCTCCAATAAGCAGTCAGCTGCAATACGTGGCTTTACTGTCAATGTCAAAACTCTGAAGCGAACCTATTTAGCTCTAGGTTCGTTTAAGTACGATTTCTACCCAGGTGTAAACGGAAAACGGATTTTAGAGTAAGATTTATAGACGAACACCTGTGTCAAGGTATTTCCTGTTTAAGAACAAGGGCGAGTAGAATTATATATATAGCCATCACGCACTCCCGCACTAGGATTCCTTGAGATTTATATCCACAATACTAAGGCTTACTTACAGGTAAGTACGTTTCAGTATATCAAAATGCACTGGATTTTGATAAGCACAAGCACCAGCTCACGCATAGATTTGTCTCTGAATTTAAGCCACAAAGAGGAATTACGAGAAGGTGGTCAGGCAAAATTACGCATCTCGATTGAGAGAAACTATCAGAAATCAACAATCAGTCCTTAAACCCGATTATGTTCTGTATTACGGATCATGGCGCTAGTTATTAAATAATTATCTACTTGTATTTTCATCATCATCACCAGAGCACTGCTGGTCTTCGAATCGGGGCGTCCACCAATAGATTTTTGCGCTTTTTCGGAAATATGCGCGTTATACTGCGCTCTCAAACCGTGAAGAAAAGCTTAGTGAGGAAACCGGCATGTCGTAGAACCTACAAAGTTCGGAGACATATGCCAAGGCAAAGGAGCCTCTGAGGCGCACTTACATCTTTTCACCACACTGGTTTGAAATAACTAGTGATATTTAGTAGAAATTTAGAAGAAATTTAGAAATAAATCAATTCAATGCTGTGATGTAAAAAAATCTCAAATGGGCAAGCCATAGGTAGGTACTTAGTTTCTTCTAAACGCTTAATCATCAATGCGACATGTTTATTGTTGCTTTGTGATGCGCGCGCGCATCTAAATCGGAGCTTTGCGTCAGGGGTTACTCACACAGCACGCATGCATAATTATTGTAAGATCTTTAGTTGGGATCAATTTTTAATGTCGTTATTATGGTAATTTTGAATAGCTTTGAACTTGTAGGTAGGTTAGTACTAGTAGATAAACTTTTAATCTTAGATACCTTGAGGTAGGTACACCATGATCCTTCATAGTGATGTTTATAAGAAAGTTTCAAATGCTCCTTTAACCGATCTTTAATGATGACTGATTTTGCTGTCGATTTTTTTTTTTACAAATCGAATTTAAAGCATCTGAATATATGACAGTGACTCAAAATTTTTTTTTTTTAAATGAGTATCTGTAGCTGATATAATTAGACGCTTGATACTTAGGTACCTAGGGTAAGTAAGTACCCTAAAAATATATTTATTTTGTTGATTTAAAGGTATTTAATAAGTATTTCATTGGGTAGATAGGTATGTAACAATACCTATTAATAAGTATGCAGAAATATTGAGCTACGTAATCTAGATACGAGTACGTAGCTCAATATTAAATATTTTAATATATTTTTAATAATTGTTTTGTGTGCCTATTTTTAACGGATTAAATAAATAAATAAGTAAATAAATCATTCCAAACATTTCACACAGCATCATCTGCCCCAAAGTAAGCAAAGTTTGTGATATGGGTACCACATGACTGATATACCTACTACTTATATACTTTTTTTGTTTTTGTAAATATATACAAATAATACATAGAAACATCCAGTATGAATAAACTGAACATGATAGTTAAAAGTTAAGTGCAAGAAATGTTTTTTCTTTGCGGAGAGTTCTTTGCGGATGTTATCCAAAAATTTACGTAATCGAACTCGCTACTTCAAGATTTTAGTAGCTATAAACATGATCAGACTTTTGAGTAAGGTTTCACTCAATCGCTATAAAGATAATTTGATAGAAATGATTCACGTTCTTAGAACTGTTGCGAGGTCAGCGGATGACTGGATTTAGGTTCAATGTTTATGGACCCAAGGATTTTTATTTTAAGTTTATAAATAAGTACAATACCTATTTTTATTTATTTCACATTCCGTTTTTTCTAGGACCTAGGTTTCAGTTTAGGTAGACTGGACTGTGGTTTTGTTACTTTTCTAATCAATTAATACTCTTAAATCAATTAAATAATATAAATTAGGGCTAAGTTAGAGGTAAATAAAAATTTAAATGTTATCGTAAATTGTTTCAAACTTTATCTAGTATTTTAATGTCTCATTATCCGATTAGAGATAAATCAGCTCTAATATATAAAACAAAACAAATGCAAATGACCTAGGTTTTTATAGCTATTAATGATAAACTCATTTTGCATTATCTATGGGTACTTTATCCAGGTAGTTATTTGATACATTTGATAATTTACAAAACAGACTATCAAAAAAAACTGCAATTTAGTAATAAAAGCTACAACAATATAACAATAAACTTACCTTCCAAAAATCCACAAACAATATCCGATCACTCAACATAAAAATGAAACCGCTTTGAATAAGGAATAGGTTGCGTTCACACACGCGCGGTGCGTTTCGTTCGTTCGGTGCTGCCGGGCGCCCGGGCAGTCTGGCGGGTGGGCGAGCGCGGGAAATCTGCGGGAGCAATAGGGATGGGCTTGTGCTGTATCGACAATGCTATAGTGAGGTGCGATGGATGGTAGAATCGTAGCGGAAACGATGTTGCATTTGGTAAAAGTAAATTTCAAGGGTGTGAGAATCTTGAATTTGAAAGCGCTTAAAACACAAAATCCGAGATAGATAAAACGTCAACCACGTCCAAATATCTTGACACTTTTTGAAGTAGCTTTTCCAGATTTTCTTCACAATAAATAGGTATGAAAAGTACCTAAAAGCTATCAGTAAATCTTTGATCAAAATGTTTCTTCTGGAAACTTTTATTGTTGCTAAGTATTTTGTTCACGTAATTAAGGTCATAAAAAAAGGTATACATACGCGGAATGATTTTTGCATGTTTTGAGTAGTTTAATTTTTTTCATAGTTGAGCTTTCATCTAGGTATAGATACATACTAGTATTATACAATCAAAAGTGTCTCGGTCTGTCTGTTTCTTTGTTACCTTTTGACGGCTAAACGGCCGTACAGCTCTTGATTAAACTTGGAACGGATATTGAATGTATCTTGGAAACACTTTAATTAGGTACCACACGTGCGATGCCGCAGGCAGCAACCATCACATCAAAAAAGTATATCCAACGCCTAAACATTTTGAGACACACGGGCTTTTACTGACAGTCAAAGTCAAAGTCAAAAGATACTTTATTCAATACAATCACAAGGATCACTTTGAAACGTCATCTAAACTTTGAAACGTCTTACATACCTAGTACTTATGTATGACGTTTCAAAGTTTAGATGAATTTAGGTATTACGTATGATGTATTATTAATAATGACATATTATTTTGTCGATAGAGGCACCGACAGTATTGGTCTTTGAATATTTCATATATTGTATATTAGTAAGTAGGTAACTATTTATTTTCTATTTTATCTTGGGTATTTAAATTCGATAAATTACTTCTAAACAAAGTTAATGTATAAAAAAAAAGGTCGAAAGTGGTGTCTGAGAAGAGACCATACATAAGAAGGTACTACAACTTTTTTCACCATCATGGTTCTTTACCATCTGTTACTATTCGGACAAACCTTATATTTTTAATCTGACATTGAAAAAATCAACCTATGTGTAAATTAATGTATTTACCTACAAAAAAAATGAGAGTTTCGCTGACATAAGGGCATTTTTCAGCTTCAAGGGAATGCAGACCATAGTATTTGATAAGTATTAATTTCAACGTATACCTTTAAGCATTCTTGAAAAAAAGGGTCTTGACATACAGAGAGACAGACCGACGGATAGATATCAATTCTATCCTAAAAGGATTCCTTTTTTCTTTAGAGATACGGAACCCGAAAAATACCTTCCGTATTATTTTTAACACCATTTCTTTTTACAGTTTTAGCTTATCCTATTATTTCAAGGAAAGCTTCTTATTTTAATTATGTCAAAGAAAGCTTTTTTATTTTTTCGTTAATGGCTCGTATATGTAATAATAATAATGTCACTTTTGCCTGTATCAAGTGTTTATATTATTTATAGTACGTCACAAATTCATATCTTGTCTTTTGTCATTTTAAATAGAATGGTGCCTTTCATATAAAATAACTACGGATTATTTTTGCTCGAATCACAAAGAAGCACATTTTTTTCCAACTATTCACATCCGAGTCAATAGCTCTAGCTCTATTCAATTAAAAACATCAGAATAACTAATAAAACCGAAAATAACACGAGAAAATAAATAATTTAAGAGCACAATGTTTAATTGGCAAGACGACCAAAAATAATCCTAGGTAGGTATTGTTGGGTCCTTCATTATACCTAAACGAGGTTAGAATGGTCGGAAATTAGCAGCTCTGGCAAAGACCGACTGAACTAGAGGAATGAGTCACACCGGCCTACCCACGTAGCTAGGAAGGTACTTACTACTGCAAAATAAGCTGTACTTCGAGAAAATAAGATTCAAAACAGTAGGGCAAGTTGACACGACTGCAAGTAGATTCAGGGTCAGTGCAGACGACGTATTTACCTGACAAACTACGAATTGTTTGAGTTTTGACAGTACTGGGAATTCTAATTCTAATTTACCTAGACTTACAATTTTACCTACCTACGCCCGAAATGTGAAAAACAGTTAAACAAAACTGCATACTTACCAACATAGGAATCTTGTATCACGATTTTTGGCAATACAATATTCAACATCATAATCTATTTAGTCTTCCTAGGTAAGAGGCTAAGAGGTATCATACCTACTTTATCTATACGTAATAATAAATAGAGGTACCTACTTACCTAAGTAAATGTTCTTATAGGAGAGTAAACCGCTTCGTTACGTAACGCGATACGGCGCCAGTCTGTCTGGCTTCCCTTTTTCTCACGCATACGGCAGCGGTAGGCAGGCTCCTCCTCTCTCACTCTAACCCACAGCGATAGTTAGATTAGTTTAGGTTATCACTTCTGTCGGGCGTCCCGAGACGCACACGTTTTTTTGTTTTTAGTAGAAGTGCCGCACCAGACGAGATAATGTTACGTGACAGAAAGAGAGGCATTACATAGGTATATATGTATCATGTTAGGCGCTAAGCACTTGTGCAACAACAAGAATCGATATTCCTATGGTTGTTATCGTGGAGTCCACCTTCTGTACCTGCTTGTAGTAATTATAATTACGTTGAAAAAAATTAAAAAGAAAACCAACTTCATTAAATGAAATTGAGCCCATAAAAATACAATCGAATTGAGACCCTCCTCCTTTGTTAGTCGGTGTACCTACACTGGACAGTCACAAGAAAGCAAAATACATAAATTTCGATTACTTGGATGACATGTTTTTCCAGCTATTTTAACCAAACTACTGAAATTTATGACATTTCTATGGAACCAATTGGAAAAAATATCTTTTCACATGAAAAATTTTTTTTTCATATCGTTTCATAGATGACGGAGAAATTTCTTTTTGATGTCGGTTAATTATTCGGTGGACCAACTGAAACAATTCTAAAAAATTTTACACTGAAAGATAGTTAGGTTATCCTTAGGCTATGTGAAACAGCGAGACATGCATCTAGTTTCACTTATATATGAACATTTGCACCATTTTTCCTCGTCTACGTTAAATATTTAATAAGTGTCTGTCTGCGAGATGTTGGAATATTCCGAAAATACTTTTAGACGAGGTCGGCCCTGTTTATTTGTTACAGAGTTATTTTGCGAGATCATGCGAACATTCTTCTAAGTAGTTTGCTTCATTTTAACTTTTTATTATTTAAATTTTCGATGCCCGTTTTTATAAAATTAATATCATTTTGTAGAGTATGTAGGTAGGTACCTATTAAATTACCTATTAATCACTATGTGTTTTATTATTACCTAAACCTACCTACTTACCGTTTGTGCATATCTGGTACACATTTTCTTGAAAGCTATCGTAAAATCGATGAAAAACGCGTGCAAATGTTAAAAATGATAGCGTTGATGTAGCGGTTGAAATAGTGCTAGTGCGTGCGTCGCGCTGTACGAGTATTTTTAGTGGAGTGACCAATATTTAGGGCTTGCGATAAGTGATGATGATAAATCTATTTCTGTGCAACAAATATTAATGTAAACATATCTGTCTGTACAGGGTATCTACTAATTTTCATGACACAAAAACTAACACTAACAGTACAAAATATAATAGTAAAACATAATTTAATTTTTTATCTCTAGAGATGTGTACCTACTTTAAATAGGTAAGTATATTCGTTTCAATGAAGAAACGACTTTAGTTATGTCCTCTCACTCACACAATATTGATTAGCCTCTGTGGTGCAGTGGGCTAAGGTCCGGCTGAGACGCAGAAGGTTGCGTTTTCGATTCCCGCGGGACAAATGTTTGTATGATCTGCCAGTATTTGTCTCGGTTCTGGTTGTTTCTATAATTATATAATATGTATGTATTTACAAAAAAAGTAGGTATATAAGTCGTATATCGGTCATGTGGTGCCTACCCATAACACAAGCTCTGCTTACATTAGGGCCAGATGATGCTATGTAAAATGTCCGGGATTATTTATTTATTTGTTTACTAGCTGTGGCTCGCGACGTCGTCCGCATTTATTTTTTTGAATGGAGTTGTAGTTTAAATCCTTCCTCAGGATGCAATTTATCTCCTTGCCAAATTTTATTGCTAAGTTTCAAACCAATCACACACACCACTCATTAAAATGTTTCCATACAAACATTCACACCTCATTTTACTCCTTGAGGGTTATTTTGAAAAATCCTGAAACACGTGTCTATTTATTTTGCATTTTAATTATTCAAATCAAGTTTCAAGCAAATCGCTCCACGCGTTAAAAAGTTTTATTCATTCATTTTCACCCCTTTTCACCCTCTTAAGGGTTGATTTTCAATAAATCCCGTCTTCGTGGGTGGTTTTGCTATAAAAGAAAGCTACCTTCCAAATATAGCTTTCTAGCTACAGCGGTTTCGGTTCGGCGATGATGAATCAGTCAGTCAGTCAGGTTAAGCTCTTTTATAGGTGTAGATTAACATTGTACGAGTGAGAGGACATTACTGTTTTTGTATCAATAGAGTTAACTTATTTTACAGTGTCTACCAGGCAGCATTTTTTTTTAGATCTGAAAAAGTCTCAATAAACTCAACGGCTGAATGTGAAACTGAAACAAAACCCACGCAAGTTCAAAATAAACGTGGAGGCGGACCAGACCACGTCACACTGAAATTAGGCACTTTATGTATATGCGTTTGATGATTATTATTATTGCAAGCGTGACAGAAACTACTGCTAGAAGAGACTAGTTTCTGTCAGCGTCTCTGCTGGTGTAATTGCTAGTAGCGGTCTAAGTAGCGGGCAATGCAGCAACAGGCGCGCGCCGCGCGCTCGCGGCAATATCAACGCGTGAAGATGTTTGTGTTTACGTCGAATTAGCGGCGGATCGCGCGATTCACTCGTTAGGTAAGTTCAACCAGTGTGAACATGGCGCTAGAAACAATAGCACGTTTTCATCATGTCATTCAATACAGAAGAGTTTATTAGTGCTGTTCAGGCTAGAACTCCGATTTGGCAAAGTAAATACAGTCATGAACGGAAACGCCTGGCGGCCAATGTGAACACGAGCTCGCCACGTCTACCGCGCCCGCACTCGCTGCCACGCCCGCGCGTTCCGACGTGAACAACCACTAGATGTACTTACGGATTTATAATGCGTATAGCCAAGGCTTGGAATACTTTGCCTTCTTCTGTCTTTCCTGAAAACTACAATCTGGGTCTCTTTAAGTCCAGAGTAAATAGGTGTCTTCTAGACTTGCGTGCCCCATCATCGCCCGCATCGTCGCTTACCATCAGGCGAGCTCTTGATCAAAAGTAGGTCTATGATAAATAAAAGACTAGAGTAGATAAGTCCGCATCGTGTAGCTTAAACATTTGACTACTTAATTTACTTTTGAAGTGATAACTTCTTATGGGAGGGTAAACCGCTTCGTTACGTAACGCCTTACGGTGCCAGTCTGTCTGGCTTCCCTTTCTCTCACGCATACGGCAGCGGTAGGCAGGTTCCGCCTCTCTCAATCTAACCCACAGCGCTAGTTAGATTAGTTTTAGTTATCATTTCTGTCGGGCGTCACGCGACGCACACGTTTTTTTTTTATACACCCGAATAGGGTGTATCCATTATCACACTATAGCTAATTCTGTTCTTTAGCTGGACAAGCTAAAATTTTGAAACGAACGACCTTATTGTGTTTGTACCAAAGCCTGAATTAGAATAGCATTTTAATATACACTTTACTAAATTGATGCTCATTTTATACGCCATAGGTATATAAATAAAATTAATAAATAATCCCGGACATTTTACACAGCACCATCTGGCCCCAAAGTAAGCAGAGCTTGTGTTATGGGTATCACATTACTGATATACTTTTTTTTGTAAATACAACATATTTTACATAGACACAAACAGAAGACGGCCCCCAGTTCCCGGCAGTTCCGCTATTCCTGTGATAGGTGGCGGCCACGGTAACGGCGGAACAGGGGGTGCGAAGAATCTCCGGCAGAGGTCCAGCTACCAATCCCAACGACCCCTGGTCCTGGCAACTTACAACGCACGCACACTGAGGACCGACGAGAAGTTGATAGAGCTGGAAGAAGTAGTAAATAAGTTGCACTAGGATATTATAGGGTTATCAGAAGTCCGAAGAGAGGGAGAGGACACGATAATCCTAAATTCCGGCAACCTATTCTACTACCGTGAGGGCGATCAACTAATACGTCTCGTCTCGTTTCTCGCCCACAAATCTCTCGTTAACAACATTGTAAAGATTGGAAGCGTGTCAAGCAGGGTGGTATACCTTATACTCAGAAAAACCAAAACGGTATTCGCTTAAGGTCATACAGGTGTACGCAGTCGAAACGTCCAGACGATGAAGGATGTATGATGGAGGCTATGTATGATGACATTTCAAATGAATGAAATGCAAGCCTCGAAAACACACTTTAGGGTCGATCCATATCTGACGGAAAATGCGTCGCGTATTATCGGTCGCATAACGCCAGAACAGACAAATATAAAATAAAACATTTTAACCATTCACACCCAACCGATGATGCGTTAGTGAGTCGAACGTACAGCGCCTGTTCCGTTTCCGTCAACACAGAATGATACAGAACGTTTTATCACGAAAATTTAAAAAAAGATTATGTCTATGGAACTTAAAAGAAAAAACTTATGGGGACCGACAAGCCAAGTGACGGGCTTGGGAGGAAATTGCATAAATATTATTAGTTGAGTGGGAGACGACACAAACAAGAAAAATGAATCACGTAAGATTTTATTTTATTATTAGTATCTATACTAATATTATAAATGCGAAAGTGTCTCTGTCTGTCTGTTTGATATGTTTTCACGGCTAAACGGCTGAACGGATCTTAATGAAATTTGGTAAGAAGATGTAGTTACTTGTTGCATTCGGTGGAAGAATATTGGCAACTTTTCATGTAGGTACCTCGGACACAAACGCGAGATAGATTTCATCATGACAACAAAAAAGCAAATATTTAATGATGTCTCAGTGATCAACAGGGTCAAAACCGGCAGTGATCACCGAATGGTTAGAGGCTTATTAAATCTTAATGTAAAGCTAGAAAGGTCCCGTCTGATGAAATCTACTTTTCGCCCTAATCCAAAACCTCGAGCATTTAGTTGGAACTCCAATATCGCTTCCAATGCCTCGCCGAATGCGGATCCGTGGATGAAATAAATGACGGGCTGGTGGAAATTGTCCATGCTGTTGGGTCAAAGTCCTGTAAGACCCAGCGCAAAGGTAGAACCCAAAAACACTCTGAGCATACTCAAAAACTCATAGCAGAACGTAGCAAAATGAAACTGCAGTCTTTAGTGAACATGTCGAAATACAGCACGCTCAATAAACAGATCTCCAAGTCTATGCGACGCGATTTGCGTCTCTATAATACTTATAGTATAAAGAACGCAATAGAGCGCAACCAAGGCTACAAAGTGTTCGCGATAGATCTGTCTATTGGGCAAAGCCTGTTGACAAAGCTGAAAACCGACAGTGGCAGTGTCGTTTCCTCGAAGCCAGAAGTTTTACGAGAGCTCGAAAAGTTCTAGGACAACTGTAGGTACACCTCATCGCAAAGTCCTGCTACAAGCACGACTAGCGATGCAAGAGCCCGCGTAACCCGATACTACACAGAAGACATCCCGGACGTCAGCCTATACGAGATCCGAACGGCTCTCAAGCAGCTTAATAACAACAAGGCACCGGGGGAAGACGGAATAACGACAGAGCTTCTGAGAGCGGGTGGAACACCAGTACTTAAGGTCCTCCAGAAGCTGTTCAACTCCGTCATCCTCGAGGGAACTACACCAGAGGCGTGGTGGTACTGTTCTTTAAGAAAGGAGATAACACCCTCTTAAATAATTTAAGGGCCATCTCGCTATTGAGCCATGTCTATAAGCTGTTTTCGAGAGTAGTTACTAATCGGCTCGCTTATACAAGCCGGGTTCCGAAAAGACTTTAACACCATGGACCACATCCGCTCCGGCAGGTTATATAGAAGACCGAAGATTATAACCGGCCACTTTGTTTAGCGTTTGTGGACTATGAGAAAGCCTTTAATTCTGTCGAAACCTGGGCAGTGTTGCGGTCACTCCAGCGGTGCCAAATCGATTATCGGTATATCGATGTGTTGAAATGTCTGTACAGTAACGTCCCCATGTCTATCCGACTCCGACAGGACCAGAGCACGAATCCAATCCCATTGCATAAAGGGGTAAGACAGGGAGATGTTATTTCTCCGAAATTGTTCACCTCTGCATTGGAGGATGTTTTCAAGCTCTTGTACCTTTGATTTGCCGACAATATAGTCCTCATGGTAGGATCGCTGGAAGACCTTGGCACAATGCTCAGTGATATTAATATCGTCTCCCAACAGGTGGGTCTTAAAATGAACATGAGCAAGACAAAAATGATGTCAAATGCTCATGTTGCACCCGTACCGGTACATATTGGGAGCGATATACTTGAAGTTGTAGACCATTATGTCTATTTGGGTCAGACGATTCAACTAGGCAAAAGGTCAGCCGACAAATCCAACTCGGATGGGCAGCGTTTGGGAAATTACGGCTCATCTTCTCGTCACAGATACTGTAGAGCCTCAAGACGAAAGTCTATAATCAGTACGTGTTGTCAGTGATGACATATGGAACTGAGACTTGGTCGCTAACTATTGACCTCATACACAGAGTCACGCAACGTGCTATGGAGAGAGCTATGTTGGGTGTTTCAGTACGTGAAATCCGCAACGAGGAAATCCTTAGAAGAACCAAAGTCACAGACATAGCACTCAAAATTAGCAAGTTGAAGTGGCAATGGGCAGGCTATGTAGCTCGCAGAACTGATAACCGTTGGGGAATAAAAGTTCCCGGTAATGGCGACCAAGGACAGGAAAACGAAGCGTAGGACGACCCCCCACCCGAGGGACTGGCGACATTGTAAAGATCGCAGGAAGTCGGTGGACGGTGGAAGGGCTCAAAATCGTTCTTCCTGAAAATCTATTGGGGAGGCCTATGTTCAGCAGTGGACTTCTTAAAGGCTGATATGATTACATAGAAAAACCCGAGACAAATACTTGCAGATCATACAAATTTTTGTCTCGCGACGGGAATCAAACCCGCGACCTTCTGCGTCTCAGCCGGACTTTAGCCCACTGCGCCACAGAGGTCGTCATAATATTGATGTCTATTAAAACTGCCGAAAATCCATAGAAAATCAATTCAATAATGGAACGAAATTACATTTAAAACATTTATTCAAAACTGCTGCTCTAATTTGAACTTTGGTGCAAACAAAATAAGATCATACGTATCTATCAAACTTTAGTTATTCAATTGTTGTTTAAAATCTGTTGCTATCTCTATACAACACTGTCCCATTGACATCAGAATGACAAGGACAAACAAAAATAGCTGCGCTATCTACCTATTTAGGAGATTATAGATAATTACGTTTTAAAAACTAGATAAAACCGACTACTTGTATGATAAAAATACAAAATTTCGTTCCATGGAAGACATATTTTTTCCAGCTATTTTGATTTAAAAAACCTAACTACTGAACCGATTTTGATGAAATTTGTATGCGACCAATTGGAAAGCATATCCTTTCACATACAATTTCAAAATTATTTTTTCACATCGGTTCAAAAATGACGAAGTTATGAGGTAGCAACAACCGAATTGAGAATCACCTCCTTTTTTGGAGTCTGTTAAAAAGAGGATTAATCTAGAGCTGTCTTAATATAATTCAGGGACATTTTTAATGTAATTTCACGATAATAATACAAAATATTAGAGGAATAACCTTTTATATTCATTTGTTTCATAGTTTCACTCTTAACTATACACTTATGACAATGTTACTACGCTCTACATCCCATCAACTTTGTTGTACTAATTTAAAGTTATGTGAGTCTGTTACATGTTCAGTAACAGAGAATACATAGATCTACAAAAGTAACATATATTTTCGTGGTAAAATTGACTGCAAGGCGCCATTCATAAATTGATCTGCGTCACAAAAATCATGATTTTTGGAGACCCTTCTTTTTTAATGGCATGTGACATAATAATGTAAATTTTGCCAATGTCAAGTGTTTATATTTGCTTATAGTGAATTAGTTTGTTAATTAGGTCTTAGTCGATGGTCAATTATCATATCTAAACGTCATCGCGGAATGGCCGTCTAGAACTTTCTCGGTATTCCTCGTTGTTTCAAATCACATTGCACCACAATACACATTTAATTCAATGGTCCATATCTGTCCTATGTAATCACAATTTATTCATTAAAATTCCGCTAAGATTACTGAATAAAACATGCAATAAAACGAGTAAAATATATTAAATTAGCAGAACTATGTAACTTCGAGAAATGACAAACGAAGAATCAGAAGAATTGGAGACCCTCATTCTTCTTGTCACAAGTAGGCACACATGGATGCTGATATGCAATAATGTGTCAACAACCCATAAAAAAAAAGGCAATCGATGTTAGTGGAGCCGAACGATTTTGTTAATGTTAAGAATCTTTTGCAAAACTAAATAAACCCTCATTACTTTTTGTGGATTGACACGTTATTGCTTATCGTGTCAATCCACGCCTAGATGTATGTACCCTGGGTGTCTACTCTGCAAACAGATTTAGATATATCTAAACAATAATGTACATCGAATTCAGTCAAATTGACAGTTATTTCGTTGTCAAATTCAAATCGTAACTTCTGTTGCGGAGGATTACGACATCGATTGTCGATTCTTCGTTTGTCATTTCAAGAACATAGCACTTCTGAATTAATTATTCTTTCACGTGCTATTGCATGTTTTATTCAGTAATCTTAGCGGAATTTTAATCAATAAATTGTGACTTCATAGCCCAAGTATGGACAATAGAATGCGCGATGACTTTTACAATAGACAAATGACGATCGACCTTCGACTAAAACTTTTTATTCAACAATCACTTGACGCAAGCAATTGTCAACAAGACAGATGCCACTATAGGAAGAAAATAATCATCGATTGTCATAATGCCGGTCGTTCGCAAGTGACACAAGTGACGTCACATATTTAGCAATTTTTAATCTTTTATTATTACGGAATTAAAATTTATGGTATAAAAACTTAATTGAACCCTCCCTTGACATGTGACGTTATTTATGAATGGCTCCTACTGGATGTCAATAAACATTTTCGTAGCTGCCAATATTATACAGGGTGGGGCTTGACTTTAGTTTCTCGTCGCAGGAGTTGGAGGGTGAAAAGGCTCAAATCTGGTAGGGTTTTGCTTCCTGATTACATATTTACCACTTTTAACTTTAGGTAATCCTTAGTTTTCCACCCTTCAACCCCCCCCCCCATTTTTTCCCTTCATTTTCGTGCGACGGGAAACTATTTAACCGGAGTCTTTTGCAACACCCTGTTTTCTAATAAGCAACACGTAGACGTAGGTATACAGTAGTAAGGTGGTCATGTATTCCAATAACCGTGTTTTCTTATGCCATTTTTGTCGAGGGATATAAACATTATAATATTTCAGACCTGGTGCAAACTCTTGTTTCAAAATTTGTATGAACAGTGTTATAATTTCAACATTAACGTAATTTTGCAGTGAAACTTATTCAATAAAATTCTAGTTCATATTTAGATTTCTCAATTTATCAATTTAATTTAATTTTTTGAGAAACAAGGTGTTTTACTCACGTATTATTTTGTTAATGATATAGATTCTCTAGAATCTAAATTAATCGGAACAGTGACTCTGATTGTGTAGTTTCGCCAAACTAAATAAATAACCTGAAATAGAAACGACCTTATTTTGCAACCACCAAAGTCCAAATTGGAGAAACAATTTAAATGACACTTCTTGAGTTTACTTAAAATAATCGTGTTATTTGATGTTGATTAAAACTGGAAAATCCTAAAAAACTATTTTAATTAATTTTATATCAGTTATTTGAACTGTTACTCTAATTTGGACTTTGGTGCTAGCAAAATAAGGTCGATCGTATTTTATGACATTTTAGCAAGTCTGTCGAAAGTATATAATCAGGGCCAGTATCAATACCTTCATATACAAAATAATACGTGTTTTCTCAAAATGTTCAACTCACAAAAGTGTTCAACTTGAACAAAATGTCACATCATCTTAAAAACAATATAATAAATCAGCAACCAAATTAGTAATCAATGCCAATTATCTTATATGTTTTATGAAGTTTTGCAATCGAAATTAAGAAACCGTTCTACTAAAATTACAAATATTTTTGTAAAAATGTAAAACTTTATGAACCGTGCATGTTAATTGTGATAAATATATTATAATATCATTTTCACATAAATTTTTTAACAAAACAATAATTTGTTTCCATTCACGGTAATCGTCACAATTATTATTACTATGGCAAAGCCATAGAAGGATATTTTGTCTGCAGTTCTTGAGCTATCAACAGTCAACACTAGATGACTTAAAAACATATCGAAAACAATTAAAAGTATATTAAATACAGCATTTTAATGTAAATCAATATTTACTCCATAATGTGGCAAAATCACTTTAAAATTGAAGTTTTTGGTTTTCATAAGTACAATAAACATTAATTAAATTTGTCAGATAATTGTAATTTGAACTCTGGTTTTTATTCGAATCAAGAACATGATGTCAGAAATTTTATATTTGAAAGAACACACCTATTCTTGTTAAAACAAGTGTGTGGTTAAAAATTTTGTGCACATTAAATACTCTATTCCGTTCTCCTCAACTTTGGATAACTTCGGTATACTATACATCCAATATTTATTTATAATCAATGGTTCAAATCCGTCACAAGCATATATTACGTGGTAGGTATGTAGAATTTATCTTCAAAACATCAACATTCATTTAAAAATTACCACTTATTTATCTAAAAACCCTTTAAATTCCCTTTTGATCACTATAAAGAGGTATTTATGATATTTTCCCTTGAAAGTTTCTTATATTTGAAGGTAATTTGAAGGTAGTTTGAAAAATATTTATTCTGTTCAAATTGTACTATTTACAAAACTTTAATAATCATTACGATTCAAATTCATTGGTAACGAAAGTATAAATTTATTCCAATGCATAAAATAAACCGTAAGCAATAACAAAACTATAAAAAAACATTAAGTATTATTGTGATGATCAATCGTTATAATTAAAACAAGTTGCGTAGGATATTTGTCTATGAACTTCAAAATTGACTTTACTCTGTCTCGTATTTCAGATATTATGGCGGTTTTGGGGATAACTCAATGTCAAATTTAGTTTTAAAAACAAATTTTGTCAATTAAGTACTTATGTCAAAAATGAAAAATTTGGTTTAAAAACCAATTTTGTCAATTAAGTCAAAAATGACAAATTTGGTTTAAAACCTAATTTTGTCAATTATGTCAAATATCCTACGTCAAAATAACTGAGTAAAATACCAATAATTAAAACACTACCTTAGTGAAAACATATCCTCCACATTCGATAAAAGTTAAAATTCTAAAAAAAAACTACAATATAAAAATCAAAAACGCATTCACTAACATAAACCATACAAAATAACACAGGATTAAATTTCCAAGTAAATTATATTAAAGCAAATACTTAAGACGAAAAATCTCATCATAACATTTTTAGAAACGCTACTTTCGTACACAAAATATGTCATTTTCATCCTTATTTTAAACACTCATAGGCGTTATTTAATGAGAAGTAATATAGCCTTCAGTTGAGGGAGCACACACCCTATACATTAACGTGTTTTGTTAGCACATCACAGATCAACATTCAACTTAGCGACATTGCATGAACTACAAGTTTGGTTGATATAACACTAGCGTCGGCCACGCGTTGCTGTAGCTCAGTAGTTCTAATACGTTGAACGCATAAACGCTAACCTTTAAAATTAAGTGTTTCTCTACTATATTATGTATGTATTATACATATAAACCTACCTCTTGAATCACTATCTATTAAAAAAACCGCATCAAAATACGTTGCGTAGTTTTCAAGATCTAAGCATACATAGGGACAGACAGCGGGAAGCGACTTTGTTTTATACTATGTAATGATTAATTTAAAAAAGCACTAGTTTTATAGCTATAATGTATAGAATTGAGCCTCTGATATACGGAAAGCTATTATTAATCTTTGCAATAATAAATTGGCCTAGCCCATGTAAACGCACAGTAAAGACGTCAGAACCCAGTAAGGGTATGAATGACTAGTGGTTATGTTTCAAACCAATATATTACACTTAAAAATGATGACTTCGAAGCGTATTTTTAATATCAGAAGAATGTCTGTATAGAAAATCTGTTCAAGAAACCTCGTAAATTTTTTTATATCCAACGATATGCTATACGATGGGATAGCAATCCCACTTTACATGTAGGACAGGTTAACCTAAAAATATTTTTTGACGTGATAACGTCTTATAAATCAATGAACGCCGACTGCACGCACGAAAAATTGTCACGTTCCGCCTGAGCCTAGCGTGCAAGCGATAGCGCGGAACAAGCGATAGAGATGCACGATCGGCCTAAGCGTTCGGTTTGTGACGCATCTTAATAGATTTAAATGATGCAATTTTTCATCAATGTTTTCTTATGACGTTAACACGTGAAATTATCGTCCGTAAGCCGACTTTACAGACAACCGTTTTTTCAAAGTTTTTTTTCATAACTTTGTAGGAGCACTAATATGTATTACCGTGCAAATTTTCATTACGATAAAAGTAAAAGGTAGATTGTAACATAGAGATAAGGGGCGAACAGACAGACAGACGGACATGGGGAAACAATAAGGGTCCCTTGTTGGAGTTCAGAACCATCAAACAATTTAATGATTAGGATTGCAGCTAAAAGTTCGGCTGACATAGAAGGTACTTATTTAAAATAAGAACAGATTTTTCATGCAATCTCGCTAATCAGGCACATCACGCTAACAAAAATACAGCCTTACCCTCCGCACCACTCAACATCGAGTCAAAAATACCTGTATGCACGTACATGTGACTTTGTCTCTTTCTAATATTTTAATTATATTAGAATGTTTCTAATATTAACATTCTAATATAATTTGTCTGATCTCTCTTTCACGAGTTTCAATGCAATGCCGATTCTTTTATAAAGATGGCGTCAAAATGTAAAATTTTCCGCCAATCAGAGCACGTTGGCATAATGACAAACCTATTTTAAACCAATGGAAACACTTCGTCCTACCAATAGTTCCTAAAATTGCCGCAATATTTGTTAGTTTCACGAAGATTACAGCGCCAATAGTCACATATACAAACAAACAAGGTCTATACAATTTTACAAACTAGGTACTCATAAATAATTGTTACTTATTCTAATACAACTCAATGTCTTATAATTAAAAAGCTTATCCATTTGGCTTCTTTCAAGTTGAACCATTTATGTCTTGTCATATTGAACTATCATCTATTCAACGTCATATTTTGGTTTAGCTGTTAAACTCGTATAACTGGACAAACATAACTCTATTGAGCAATAGTTAGCCTTTCAAAAATACTTAAAACTTACATAATAATTAGTTGTTTTGCGTGTATTTTACTGAGATCCATGTACCTACGTATTCTCTTTAGTTTGTTCCATCTCAATACTGTTTTATTAATTAATTAAAGTTATTGATAAACCCAGTTACTGAAAGACGCGCTTTTAATTGATATCCTAGTACAATTTTACATATTAATGGGCAATGCACACAACACCATCTAGCCCCAATTTAAGCACAGCTTGTATTCTAGTGACCAGGTGACTTTTAGAATGCTTTATAATATGATTTGTATTTTTTTATTGACATTTACAAAAGACAAGATCTGGTACTGATTTAGTCAATACTAAATGACAAACTATAGTAATGTCACAAAGTACCCCGCCATATTGTTTGGGGTTTCTGTTGTGGTTCAAACACGGCAAATTTCTGACTCTTACAGTATTGCTTCTCGTTGGCACTATTAATCTCTTCCACAACAATATTATATAAACACTAAAACTGATTTGTACGCCATCTTACGACAGGAACCAGGCCCTACCAAATACATAGATACAAGACATAAAATAGTTCACCTTTTACATATAAAACGCGCGCTTTTTTTAATGTACAATGTTTGTTCCATTTCGCCAATCCATAATCCAAACATAACCAACAAATAACAAAGTAATATAAACTCAATTTGGAAGACTCTAAAGTCAAATTTTGAATGGGAACATCTTTTTAAAAGAAATAAATCTGGAAGACAAAAAGCCGAAATTATATACGAAGTAATATGGGTTTAAGTATTTATATCTATGAATATGTAATATAAATGCTATTTATATGGCTTTGTACCCTTTCCAGGTTAAGAAGATAATGTTACCCAGTGCTTCAAACACCACTGATCAGATTAAGATGTTTTAAGCTGTATTTTACGCACGTTATGACATGGTTTGGCTAAGCAAACGGTTTACGCGTACTTTTCATGCAATTTGGAGGTATTTCGCTACCTGCTGACTTGATCTTGATTGAACATTGAATTTGCAGTTTTAAAAAAGGTTTGAGCACTAAATAACAACACTTTATAACCAGCCATCGAAAAACTTCCTAATCACTTCACTCGATCACTTTCCACGCGTAAAGCGTCAATCTTAATTGCGTCCGCGACACTTCTGGCACTTAACACTCTATCTCGATGAGAATAAGGTTGAAAGCTGTCGACGATCGATAAAGATTTTTTAATAAACCAAATCGAAAAAAATACTACTTTTAAGCACAAATTGACTTTTTAATACGTATTAAGTAGTTTAACTGAAAACTCAACAACTTGCAACCTTTCTAGGATTTATTTTATCTTCATCAATTCTTTACTTTTTCAGTTGTCAAAATAAGCTGATATTTGCACTAAAATTGCTTACTATCCGCTAATATTGATAAACAATTTTCACTGAAGCACTCATAACATGATTTGTAGGTCTAGCTAGACATCTGATTAACATTTGATATGGCCGGTCATGCTGGCAACCCTAGATGTTGAGCCAAACATACAAACAATTAACAACCCCGTGGAAAAAATTGTATGTGAAAATAACCCGTAGGACATTCAAAATGGTGGTTCTGAGTAACTGCCGCGCGGTGTCGAGGAACAAACATGCACAGCGCACGAGTCGCGGCTCCGCGAAGGCCTCAAAAGAAGCCGATCAACTCCTACTCGATGTTAGACCGCGGCCCGTCGATTGGCATCGTGTGGAGCACCTCGTCCAACAGTTGTAGTGCCCTGCGGAATATACAATCATTAAATAAAATAGTCTATCTCAATCAATAAAGCAGAACCATCCCAACAAGTAATGATATAAGATCATAATCTTCCTGCCCATATCCCTTGCTAAATATATAATCATTAAAAAGTCTACCTCAATCAATAACGCAAAACCATCGCAACAAAATAATGATTTCAGATCATCATTTTATCCCTCGCTAAATAGGGTTCGCAGAAAATAAATAAATAAATAAATATTGCTAGACAATCACACAACAACATCCAGCCCGAAGCATAGCTTGTATGTGTATGAGCACTGATAGAATACTTATATATTTTTAAATACATACGAGTATCACATGCTATATAAATTACATAGTATAAAATAAAGAAGACCTATGTGGCGCTTTGGGCCAAGGTCTGGCTGAGACACAGAAGGTTGCGGGTTCGATTCCCGCCGCGGGACAAATGTTTGTATGATCTGCAAGCATTTGTCTCGGGTTTAGGTGTTTCTATGTATATTATGTATGTATTTATAAAATATGTAAGAAGTATATCAGTCATGTGGTATCCCATAACACAAGCTCTGCTTACTTTGGGGCCAGATGATGCTGTGTGAAATGTCCGGCATTATTTATTATTTATTTATTAAAATCGCTTTCCGCGTCTGTCTGTCTGTATATCCGCAAACTCCTAAGCCACGCAACGGAGTCTGATGCGCTTTTCACAATAAGTAATTTTTTTACAGAAGGTTTATATACCCGTGCGAAGCCGGGGCAGGTCTCTAGTCCTATATAACACCCAGACACAGAACAAACATCTACGTTCATTAAACGTAGTCAAACATAACATGTTCCTTACCTATGCAGATGCACTTCAAGCCAGCATGGGGTTTCCTTAATGGATGTTCTCGGGTAATCGGGCCCCCATCCTTTCACGAAGGAGAGCCGAACGATGCACAGTCGCCGTAGATCGTCGACGCCGATCCCCGCCGCTGCTGTTAGACCTATGTTTAAGTAAGCGTTATTCAGCACTATCTAACACTACTTTACACTACTGCGATACTCTAAATGTAGTACAAATAAATAAAAAAAAATAAAGAAAGCTTCTAAATATAGCGATTATGGAATTCTGATACTAATAAAAAATAGATAATAACAGCTTTCAGTTACTATTGATGAATTGGTATTACGGAAGGTGGATGTTGATTGTCAGACATGATGTCATATGTATAGAAACCTCAGATCAAATAATGATCGACGATCAACCAAAGTGAAGCCACACAAACCGTGCTCCTCTGTGTAAATACTCGCACCCACCCGGAAACATACACCCAACTCATGATCCTTGCTCTTAATACATGCTTATACATATGTATGCATGTATTAATAAGTAAAGCATTCTGTAGTTCATATCATGTTATCGTCTAGTAATCATCGTAGAAAAAAAATATTTTCCTCTTGTTTTGTGGTGATTCCGTGACATAACAAGTGTAAGAGAATGTATTTATATTGAAGAGAACGTGTATGTGACTGGACCTGTTTCACCACAAGCGAAAAATGTAATCTCTTAACATGTGTAATTTGGCCTAACTACCTACTCTAATCATTTAGTTACCTATTTGTTTCTCTATGTCTGTAACCTCTTTCATGTTGTGTGTCAACTGGTGAGTACTTGGTGAGTGGATTGGTTTCTGCAACTAGGCCTCAGGTGGGCCCTTTTTGCGTGACGGTTGTGTGTCAAATAAACAACTATTCTATTCTATTCTATTCTATTTACATAGCAGAGCATGGTTTTGAGGTTTGAGCTTTGGTGATTCGTTGCACTCCGTCTTTATATTTATTTGATCCGAGATATAAACCGAAGGTAAGTAATAGTAATCCATCTTGTCAAAATTGTTCCAGTTACAATAAAACTAATGATTGAAATTATGAAACTGATAGACAATGATTGTATCAAAAGTTCCATAATCGTTCCATAATCCATAAATGCTGAAGTTTATAACGATGAAAATGACTATTGGTCAGATCTCAATCCAATACAACACCATCTAGTTAGCATTATGAAAGAATTTAGTAGAAACTTCCATTATTTTTTTGGTTTACAAATCATACTACACAAAATCTAGTAAAGCATTACAGGCTGTGATAACTTCACATATAGTTTCATCAGATATTCTACTATTTTGAAAACTTACAGGTACCTTCGAAATAGCAGTTTAGTCAAATGAATATATGTATTGAAAATCTGTCCAAAAAAACTCGTATTTGCCACTCGATGAGGTAAAAAAATATAAAGTAATGAGTTTCGCAAACTTGCAATGACTTTAGTTTCTCCCGTAATCATGACGTTAACAGTGCCGAAATATCGGGATATAGAAAAAACTCTTAAATCATGGTAAATATCCCGTACATAGTGAAACTATGTGAATAGCTATGATAGTTTTTATGCAACTAACCTGTTTTATTTATTAGATTAAAATAAGCTTATAGTCAAAAGGCTGATGCTGCACCATTTCAAATTTATTGTTTTTACATTTTAATGGTAAGGACAGAATGTATTAATTAGTGGTGAAGAATACGAGCATTTTACAACTGTTTTTTTACTCTTAATTGACGATATAGCATAAACATATAATGAGGATCCGTAACGTTTTTAATTGAGAATGCAGATTTATGGAGCTAAAAAATCCTTAACATCATACAGTGCATTTTTTTTTGTTCTACGACAAAAATTTACGAAGTTATATCGAAATGACTAGCGAAGTTCAGTGTTTGCCGCGGTAGCTGTGACGTCACAGGGACGGTCGCCGCCAGTTATCGAATCGTGAAGTAAGAGGGCATCGTCCCAGTGTCCAGTGACGTCTCACGCCAGGTGCGTACATTGATTTTACCGGCAGGAACGGCATAATGTTTATTACTATCTTCGTATGTAATGATCCGATTTGGATAATTCAAAAATATATAATTCTTATGTCATAAAGAATAACGTGGATTCTATTGAATTTGCTATAACTTTACTGATCCTCATTCCGAATTCCGCGCGATCATCAGTACTAGCGCAATTGGCTTTGAACCTCCCGAATTCTTACGTACTTCAAAAGCCAAAGTAAACTCAATAAGTTTTATTACCTCTTCGAATCGTCTTATATTCTAAGCGAATTTAGGCTTCTCGGGCTTGGGTTAGGAGGAATTGGCACCTAAATTCACCTAGTATGTAAGACGTTTTAAAGTGATCCTTGTTATTGTATTGAATAAAGTATCTTTTGACTTAGACTCTGACTTTAACATCGCCTTTCTTATATTTTTACTTTCCTAAATCTACCATATAAAATAATATCTGAAAACATTGTTCCAGACTTTTAATTAGTTTAATTTTTAGATAACTTTTATACATATTATCATTCTTAGGTCATAAAGAATAACGAAGATACTGGTTCTATTGAATTTGCTATAACTTTACATCATCATCATAGTCATCCCGTGACCACGACAGAGTGTAAACCTGTCGAAACGTCGGGAAAAATAGGTAAATAAACGCGATAAATACCCGTAAGTATTTATAATAATGTGTTCTGATCGCGTAAGTTTAAAAAACTTTATACATAAGATACTTTATAGCACCCAAACAGAGAACAAACAACTACATTCATATCAGAGATGTGTTCTGGGGGGAATTGAACACTCGCAGCCTTATAAACGCAGCTCTCAACATAAACACTGCTTAAACACTGTTCAAGATTCAACCTGTCACTATCTTACAAAAAGGGATGGTAGTATTTTAAACAGTAATTAACTTTTGACAAACGTTGAGAGATGTTTATAAGTACAGTTCCTAACAACTGATTTGAGAGGCTTTTTTTTTTTTCTCTTACTACTAGTAAGAGACCCCTAGATATTAGACAAAGTGAGCGTTAAAATCAGCTGCTTTAAAGGATAGATTTGACTATTATTGTATTTATTGTATTTTCCCAAGAAGCATCGTTTTTATCTTCCAAAGAAACAACGATTGATTGTCGGGACCAATTTGCTGCTGTAGCATACACATACACATACCTAACCATAATTGTACCATTTACATAATAATTTGATTGTAAGTATTTTTAGCAGTTTTATAGTACCATGTGCCTTTTTTTTTTTTTTTTTTTTCTTGTATTCTGTGTGTTGTGTGCTAAGAAGCAAATAAATGTCTGTCTATGTCTATGTCTCTGTCTATTGAATTGTGTGGGTCCTGAAGTGACGGCCATGGAAGAAGGAATCATGTGCCGACCCACGTTACCTCGACGCTCGGTCCAAAATGTTGAGGTGTGCTAAGAATAATCTTGTCATAGTAGCAGTCTAACTAACAGAAGAGCTAGCAATAGAGAAGGAAACTTGAAACAAGCCCGGCTCGGTGCCAGCCGTTATATTAAGGCTTACCTAAGTGCACGAAAGGAGCCTCTAAGGCGCACTTTAATCCTTTCACACTGGTTAGAAATAACTAGTGACACAATAAGAAGTAGTATTCTTAGAAGGACTCAGTGAAATAGAGTTAGCATAGCTCAATCTATGTCTTGTCATTCAACGGATAAGTGGTGGAACTAGTGTGGTTTCTGGTATGGTTGGCTACTAGTATGTACATACATTTGTTCATGGTGGGATGCTGCGGTTGAATGTGTCCGGCGACGGCGGCCGCTTGAGCCTGAGCGGCCGCTTGCGCGGTCGCCGCCTGAGACTGCATCTGACGGTGACATTGCCGGAGGTCGAACACCTGGGAAATCACATACATCATTAATTTTTTTTAGAAGCCTTGAAAGAGTAAGCGGAACCAAGTGCTATTTATTGAAAACTAGATGACACTAGACACTAAAACTGAGACTCAGCCTCAGTCTCAGCATAACGTTTGTCGAAGCAGAGCAGAGCGTCAAAGTGCGGCGTGAGTCAAGTGTTCTAGAAGATGGCTCGTGGAGAGAACACGTGTCGAATTTCTTTTTGAGGTTGCATGTGTGGATGGTGTGCGTTTTCCCTTTACTAACGCTTTGCATGGCGCATCAATTGCGGGCGGGAGGGAGGTGCATGCGTCTGCATCGTGTCTAGCTCATTGGGAATAGATTGATAGTACTAAACATTTGTCCATCTATTTAATGTTTTACAATTTCTTCATTAAAATTCAGCTATGATTACTGAATAAAACATGCAATAAAAGGTATTAATGCAAGTAAAGAATAATTTATTGTCGTTTGTCGAAAAACGAAGAATCCGAGGGGGATTCTATCAATATTTATAGATAAGATTCCTCTTCAAACACCAGGAGTGTACAAGATTGACTGCAGCTGTGGGAGCTCTTACATCGGCCAAACAAAACGTCCCATAGCTTGTCGAGTGACAGAACACATCCGGGCGGTCAAAAATATGGACACACAAAAGTCGGCCATAGCTACACATCTATTAGAATCTGGCTCAAACCACTGGATCGAGTTACACAATCCACAGGTAATCTCAACTGAAAAACATTACATCCCAAGATTGGTACAAGAGGCAATAGAGATTACCAAACACAGGAATTTTAATCGAGAAGACGGTTTTCAATTGTCTGGAGCCTGGAACCTCACCACAGGATGTGAGGAAATCGTAAAAGTGAGGTACCAGTGTATGCGTCCAGATACCGTGAGTGTTGTGTGTCGTAATCGTGATCGAGTGGTTAGTGACAGTGAAACCGGTAGTAGGGGTAATGTTCGCAGTAAAAGACTGAGAAAGAGGGTAGACCGTTTTATCTGCCAATAACATCCACCCGCAAAGACTTCAGTTTATCTCGTGATCATGGCGCATGCAACTGTGCCCATGTATGCAAATATCGAGAAGCAGAAAAACTCATATATCATGGTAAATATCCCGTTTTGAGTGAAAATTAGTTGATAATAGATTACCTTGATGCAAGCAGAGGGGTATATCTTATGAACAGCATCGCCCGGCGCTCTACCAGCTTCTCTATCCAAGTAGTAGGACTGTACGAACACGGAGTGGTCAGACAGACAACGTAACCACACATCACCTTCCCCTCGCAGGTCTAACTGGACACCTTTGCCGATATGAAGTCTGGAACAATGTTTTCAGATATTATTTTAAATATTAGATTTAGGAAAGAAAAAAGATAAGAAAGGCGATGTTAAAGTCAGAGTCTAAGTCAAAAGATACTTTATTCAATACAATAACAAGGATCACTTTAAAACGTCTTACATACTAGGTGAATTTAGGTGCCAATTCCTCCTAACCCAAGCCCGAGAAGCCTAAATTCGCTTAGAATATAAGACGATTCGAAGAGGTAATAAAACTTTATTGAGTTTACTTTGGCTTTTGAAGAACGTAAGAATTCAGAGGTTCAAAGCCACTTGCGCTAGTTCTGATGATCGCGCGGAATTCGCAATGAGGTATTTACGGTTATTGAACATACCTCGCTCGTTCGCTCTGTTCTGTTCTGTGGACGTTACTTAGGGCTCCTAAACAGAACCTGTTGCCGCCCGAGGGATCCACGTATCCGTCGACCTGAAGTCAGAAAGACAAGATATTTAATATCAAGCGTATTTTTTTATGTGTATCATCTTTTCATTCGCTATTTTATGTATGAGAAAAGATCTTTTGTTATTTTATGTGTGTGTGTGTTTGTAGCTATTACAAATAAATGCCTTCATCTATCTATCTGTTAGAAACAGCTGTATGAAACTAAAAAAGTACTCACTGTTACATTGGGTCTACTAGACGGCACTTTGAAGGTCTCTCCCACTTGCGTATCCAGCTCGAAGTATGCCACTGAACACCAATACTCTGGAGCGGGTTGACTAGACAGAAGACCGCCTGGGTTTCCATTATCTTCAACAGATTAATAAAAAATTATTGGTGGACAACACAACACCATCTAGCCCCAAACTAAGCTTAGCTTGTATTATGGTGACCAGATGACTGATAGAATACTTAAATATTTTTAAATACACACTTAGGATACTTCATAACACCCAGACACAGAACAAACTCCTGTGTTCATCACATAAATGTTTAATCTGGGCAGGAATCGAACCCTCAACCTACAGCGCAGAAGGCAGAGCTACTACCAACTAATAGATCATCATACTAACCAAGGACCAGCAAAGCAGCGACTAGCGCGGTCATTTGAATGTGCGAAGAATTGTAATATATTTGTAAATACATTTGTGTATGATACATTATCACACCCAGGTACAGAACAAACATCTATGATCATTGCACAATTTCTGTACTGGGCAAATCCAACCAAAAACCCATTCTTTTTAACCATGAACAAAAAAAGATTGAATGAATACAAAAAATGATTAGTGGAAAGAAGATGTATTTTGTTTATATATAATATCATCATCATCATATCAGCCTTTATGAAGTCCACTGCTGGACATAGGCGTCCCCAATAGATTTCCAGGAAGAACGATTTTGAGCCCTCTCCATCCACCGACTTCCTGCGATCTTTACAATGTCGTCAGTCCATCGGGTGGGGGGTCGTCCTACGCTTCGTTTTCCTGTCCTTGGTCGCCATTCGAGGACTTTTACTCCCCATCGGTTATCATTTCTGCGAGCTATATGGCATGCCCATTGCCACTTCAACTTGCAAATTATGAGCGCTACGTCGGCGACTTTGGTTCTTCTACGGATTTCCTCGTTGCGGATTTTATCACGTAGTGAAACACCCAACATAGCACTCTCCATAGCACGTTGCGCGACTCTGAGCTTGTGTATGAGGCCAATAGTTAGCGACCAAGTCTCAGTTCCATATGTCATCACTGGCAACACGCACTGATTGTAGACTTTCGTCTTGAGGTTCTGCGGTATCTGTGACGAGATACCAAATAAACGCACTGCTCCAATGAGACAGCGAGGTTTCGGAGTAAAAATATCATCGAAGTATACAATTTTTAGATTTTTGTAGACTTTTTTAAAACCGCTTGACCTATTTTGATAAATTTTAAATGGGACAACTTGAGAAACAAATAATTTTTCAAATCGGTTCAGGCGTCTTTGAGTACTCGGCGAACACACATAAAATAAAAAAAAAAATATTACGACGAATTGAGAACCTCCTCTTTTTTGAAGTTGGTTAATGAATTTGTATGTTCAACTTCCAACCTCCAACGCAGAAGGCAGAGCTACTACCAACTGAGCTGACAGACATGAATGTAGAATGGTATGTGTAAGGTCTAGTCTAGTGTAACTTACAATAATGATGATGATGCGAGGGTGCATCCAAGGATACAGGGGGAGCGGCAGGGGGTGGTGCTAGACTCTGTGTGTATGTCAGGGTGTTACTGCCTGTCCAGGTTCCTGAAACAAAATCAATCCATATGAACATTATTATTAAATAATGCCGGACATTTCACACAGCATCATTTGGCCCCAATGTATGCAGAGCTTGTGTTATGGACCACATGGCTAGATGACGCTGTGTTAAATGTATGGCATTATTTAGTAATTTATTTACCGAGTGCGAGTAGACGCCCTAGTGTTGAATACTAATGCCGAGATTAAGTGACTAGTGTGAGTGTACCTTGCTGTTGAGGGTTCTGTTGCTGCGGCTGCTGCTGCTGGATGCGAGGACTCGGCTGCGGAGCCGGCGGGCTGGCAGCGTTAGCGAACCCGTTCTGCTGAGATCCTGAACCGGGCCCAGGAGACACCGCTGCCAAATATCGTTAAGTTATTATTGCGCTGTCTTTTACTTTTTTTACGCTACAATCTTTTATGTTTCAAAATACTTTTATCTGGATTTTTTTAAAAGTCTTTGTAGTCACCTACAAAGACTCTGTTCTTTTTTGCCTTCTCTAAAAAAAAAGTCTAGATTGTTCCTTATAATATGGAAGCAGAACTATCTATATCATTGTGTAACCTTTAAACAAGCAATTCTTGTATAATGTATATATAATCTGCATCTCGGAAACGGCTCCAACGATTTGCATGAAATTTTGTATGCAGGGAGTTTCGGGGGCATTTTTAGAAAACGTTGTTTTATCCGTGTTTTATACCTAGCAAAGTTTGATCATCCAGGTACTTTATATAACAC
Organism: Lampropteryx suffumata; assembly: GCA_948098915.1. Lineage (NCBI taxonomy): Eukaryota > Metazoa > Arthropoda > Insecta > Lepidoptera > Geometridae > Lampropteryx > Lampropteryx suffumata. Next base: position 12,440,863 of record OX402565.1, on the reverse strand, counting down.
GTTAAACATTAAAATAAAGTTCCTATAAAATTTCAACTAGAGCTTTACAGTTACTCACTTGGTATTGTTTGTGTAAGCTGAGTCTCAGCGACAGTTTGCTGGTCTCCAAAGAACGAGGAGTTGGAATTCTCGAGCAATGGAGTAGTGGCACCAGGAGACATGGTCACGGGCATAGCAGCTAAAACATTTGAAGGTACTTGATATTTGATTAAAATAATGGAAATACTACTATTTCACATTAATGTTTATCAATCAATCTAAAATCAATTATAAAATTATTGATAATGATTACACAGGATTATATTAAAGTAATTAGTCTATAGACAAACACGTGAAAACCACACAAAAAAGTGTCGAGCATAAAAATTTCGTGTTTCAAAAATAAATAAGTGCAAAATAAAACATGAAAAGCTTACAATGGTTCATTCGTTTAGGCAGCCACATCGCGCGCGCGTCCATAGTATCTGGCGGCTCTAGTTTGGGAGCTATGAGCCTCTGTTGCATCATCTGTTGACCAGGCATAGGCATTCCTTGACTAATCGACGGCATCTGAGGAGTTCCCGGCGACATCTGAGTAGGGGCGGACGCCATGCGAGGTGACGGCATTTGAGGCGCGTTCGCCCTGATATGAGGAGTACCAGGACCCATCTGAGGTGTCCCCGGCCGCATTTGAGGCGTTCCTGGCCGCATCTGAGGCGGTCCAGGTCCCATTTGAGGAGTCCCTGGACCCATTTGAGGCGTTCCTGGACCCATTTGAGGAGTCCCCGGACCGTGTGGCGTGCCGGGTCTCATCTGAGGTGGCCCCGGGCTCATGTGAGGTGGGCCTGGACTCATGTGAGGTGGCCCCGGACTCATGTGAGGCGGACCCGGACTCATGTGTGGCGGCCCTGGACTCATATGAGGTGTGCCTGGCATTGGAGTTCCAGACATTTGCTGTCCTGGGGCCATTGGAGACATTTGCGGTCCCATTTGACCATGGTTTGAGATCATCTGAGGTGGACCGGGCGTGTGGACCATTGTTCCTGTGTGGCCTATTTGGGACTGCGTCCCCGGCGGTCGGGTGGGGCGCGGTGCGTGTGTTGACGAGAATAGGGGAACGCCATCGGGCGCTATTGCGAAAGAAAAGGCAAAATAAAATAATATGCACCAATAAACAAAAATAAGTCACACTTCACACTCTTCTTAGCTAATGTTTGAAGATTAATTTAAATTTAATTTAATTACACAAATTGTGTTCTTTCTATTTAACTAACCATTAATTTTCAAACATAACTAATGTCTTCAAGATATCAAACACTACACAAAAAGCGAACACAACTTACTTTGCGCCTGGTTAATAATAATATTGCTGTTTGGGAACTGTTGGTGATGATGTTGTATTGTAGAGTGATGGTGTCTCGGACTTGTTGGGTGATGTTGTATAGTAATCAGTTCACCTGTGTCCATATCCATTCCATTACCGCTTATACCAACTGTGTACTCATCTTTGACCAGGCGACTTGGCCCTGATTGGAGGGTTAGGCCTGACAGATCTGTAAGGTTTGATGCAGCTTTGGAAATGAATAGATAAGTTGTAGGATTTCTTTGTTCAATGTACTTAAATAGCTCATTTTTTAAATCACGACTGTTTAGGCGGGATGGACTAAACATTTTCAACAATCAAAGATTACAAATTAGCAATGATATAGAATAGTTCTTTATGAGTCATTATCATTCTACTGCAGGGCAAAGGCCTTTCCCACCTCTTTAGAATAGTTGAGAGAAACAAAAAATACAAACCAATACCGGGAGAGACCACCCTTTCGTAATGATACGGGTTGACGCACACTGAATCACATTTCAAGTCAAATGCGAATTGGCAGAACTTGACATGCTTCAATTCATTTTTGTGAAGGTCCGGCCATCGCCAGATGCGTGCGTATATCACGTGTGGGAACCCTTTGCGGCCAGCAACCTGTAACAATGATTTATAAGTATTGCTTATTAACTAGTGGAACTCTATTGTTAAAAACCATTCTATGATTAGGCTAAATACCTACTTACTTTTCTTTATAAATGTATGTAATTCACTCATTAATTATCATTATTATTTAAGATCTGGTTTGATTAATTATTAGTTTACACAAGAAACTTCCAAGCTAACTTCCTGCGGAATCACCCAACTATTGTGTTCCAGAATAGAATGCAGGTAGCTCATCATTGCTAGTGTAATGTGCTATTTAGTATTATTATTTCTTATAATTTTAAGGTTTAATTTAGAAGTAAAATTAATAATATAAATACAAATGTACACGAGCAACTTCGGGAAAGTCGCTCAACTTATGTTGTTTGTTCCGGTAAGAGAGCATGTGGTTCGAAGTTGCTCGTGTACAAGGCAGTTGTTGTGTTGAAGCTTGAGAAGCATGATGTGATGAAGTGTTGTAAAAAGTAGCTAAAGGAAGAATAAATTTCGTGTTAAAAGTGAAAGACTGTTTGATTTTCTGCCATCTCTAACACTATTTAGTTGTAAAAGTTGTTGAGTTCAATTTTCTTAGTTCTTATTTTAATATTTGAAAGATTTATGTGTAATCTATAATTTTACCTGTAATCTGCCATCTAGAGTCCTTTGAATAGTAACACATTTGCTAGGATGTGCTCCATTAGTGGTTATAGCCGTGATCAATGAGTCCAGCTCATCACGTTTCTCTTTTAGTTTCTTTACAAGAGACTCAATGGCACGTTTAGAGAAACCCTCACTTTCTCCACCCTGTCTGTGACACATCAGCGAATGGACTATGCTGAGACATGCATCTGCAGATGTGGGGGCTGTAGTATTCATGGCTGGAATAAAACAGGATCATAAAGTGTTAATTTGAGTAGAGACCAGTCCTAAAAAGAACACCTCCATGTGTTTGCCCTCACATGAAATGTAGGTATATACATGCAATACACACAAATTCGTCATCTTCGCTGGTCTTATTCTGCATGCTCCAACAGTTAGATCTGTTGGTCAACAAGTGAATAGCAACTCAATGACACAACCGACCAGACATGTATTCCATTCCATACAAAGTGCGCTCCCCACCATACAATGTCAGTTCCTGGCCGATTAGTTGACCTCACACTACACATACAAGTAAATATTTTATAACACCCAGACGAGTTTACAGTAATATTGCAAACATGAAATAAAATGTTGCAATAGGTATTTCTTCTCGCAACACAATTATGTTTAGTGAAGGGGCATTATGGTTAGACTATCTCTACCTAAATAATAATAGTTTTATTTGGTTCTTAATGTAAGTAATCCTTGAGTGCTAGAAAATGTAAAAAAATTAAAAGCCTAAAGAAAAATTCATCTTTTTTTGTAGCATATTTAAAATATATACCAGTTACTTTGTGATCAAAAGAAAAGAAAATAAATGATTATGCTTATTTCACAAATATGAGTATAAGGTAATAATTAATAACATAGATGTATTAACAATGCCACCAGTGCCTTGGAGATGCTGCCTTCTGGCAGTGATCTGGATCAGTTGAGTTATCTATTTATTGTTTTTATTTTGGATTTTTGGATTTGTTGGAAACCCTGCTATGGTGGTGCATCAACAATTCTAATAGGTTAGTTCAGATTTGGCTGACTGGAGTCTGGTTAGGGGAACAATGCACAATATATCTCAACCCAGGAAAATCATAAATTCCCCAAGAACAAGTTAATTTAATTATATTTATCTGTGGGTGTGTGAGACAAACCAAAGTCCTGTATTAATTGTTGTTTATAAATTGCAGTCTAGATATTTACTAGGCAGTATCAGAACAAGAAGGTCAAGTTTGGAATACCAAGAATCAATGTTATTCACATGGTGTTGTATAGCTAATTTTTACTGCCATACAACTACTTATTCATAATTCAACGTAATTGCGTCTATAAAATTCATATGATAATCAATCGATACATGTTTCGTGTTGTGTAAAATTTCATTACAATACAACTAAAGAGGAAAATTATCAGAATCCTCGACTATTTCAAGAGTGACAAAATATTTGTAGGTAAACGCACCTGTACCTTATAAATAACCTTTTACTCATGAAATAACACAACCGCATTTAGTTTTTTTTTGTTACTATCGGAATGAAACTTAGAAAATTAAATTGCGAAATGACACCAAAACAGAGAGCGACATTTTGGCGGCTCAGAGACAATTCCATTTTTTTTTAAATGCACTGCTATTTAGCAGAGGGCAGTAATCATAAGCAGCTTGTACAATTATAAATGGTTTATGGTATAATAAAAAAACATAATCATAGAAAAATAAGAATCAGAAGGCAAAAAATTATTGTACTTTTATTGTAGTCATTTTCACAAAGTAACCTAATATTTTCTTGGTTTTGACCATAGCATTTAATAAATGAAGTAAGGTTCAACCCTTCCTTTTTTTTTGACTTAAGTTGTTGTTTTTTTTTACGTTCCATTGAACGCATATATTATCTTATAAAGTGTCATCTTGGGTGACATAAAAGTGACAGCTGTTCGATGTCTGTCGTGGTCTTGTCAAATCCATCAAATCAACCAAATCTTGCCTTGCCTGGTTGCTCTATTTTCTTTAAAATTCAAGGAGATAAATAGTTATTATACTAGAATATTGAACAGACATTGAATAATTGTTTTACCTACATGGACATTATGTATAATACCGTTTTCACGTGTTTCGGTGCCAGAACCAATTAGATTATATTCATAAGTCAAAAGTGGGTGGTTTCAAAAGTGGGTTCTAATTTGTGTCATGCCCGCAAAAGCAATTGCTGATGATGTGCAGCAATTAAAAAATGAAGGGCGTCGATAGTTCTCCTGCCATTCGCGAAGGGATGAGTAATAAACCTATTGTAACATGTAAGTACAAGTTAACGCATTTGAAGTAACTATCAACGTTCTATTTCTTTAAATATTTGTTGTTTGTAATAGGCGCGGGAGATTGGAATTTATTCTGTACGCTGGAAGCACCGCTCGTGGCTGCTATACCTCAGGACTCCTGTGAATGGAGAAGGTCTTATGGCCGGGCCACAAAGTCTGTTTACTTAGAAGCTTCATTTGTAAAGTACAATAAGGACAAGATAGTACACCCGGATTTTAATTTGTTGAAACGCCCTATTGTTCATATTTATTGGACTGATTGTGTGGTAAGTTAACTTCTCAGTTTTTTATCAAATTAATTTATTTAAGTTTGTAGTCCTGCTATATAAAACTCCAAAAACCATGTTATCTTTTTCTGATTAACTAACAAAATCATTATTTATTTATTTGATTGTCAACAAGCAGGTCTGCTTATTGGACAACATCTCACATTGTTGAAATAAATATAAATAAGATTTATATACATTTATACTTTTCCTGCTATAGATTCTTGTAATTTATAGTCTCAAGATAAATACCTACATTGTTAGAGGTTCCAGAATTACATGCTTTTAAGTTAAAGCTAAAAGTATTGCCATCCTATGGTATCATTATTATATATTACTATAATGATGTGTGATTGGCATGTTATAATTTAGTTGCCATGTATTTTAACTTTGGAAAAGCCTAGGAAAATCAATTAAATAATTGAACTAATTATCAATTTTAACTTATTTTATAATCATCATTCAAAACTGTTACTCTAAATTGGACTTTGGTGAAAATAAAATAAGAGTCATATCAATAGTTATCCTCAGTCATTATTTGGCATGTGCTGCGAAAACTATTGATGACACATAAAGTTATAATGTACTACATGTTTATAGTACTCATTATTACCCACAAAATATCTGTGAGGCTATATATGTCTGACTCTATCTCTATAATTCTTAAGTGTCATTGTTCATTTATTCAGGATATAGAATATTACAAAACTACATTACGAGAAGAAGTAGAACAATGGCTCAAACAATTAGAAAAGGCAGGAATCACAGACTGGATGATAGTTTTAGTAGAAACATATGACATACGGAAAACAAATAAACTCCTGCCGAGAACCACAGTTTTAGATAAAATTAAAGGAGACTTTGGTGTTAAGCAAACAGAAGATAGATTTATATCAGTAATAAACCCTATTAAGTCTGAAGCGAGGAGTGCCGAGTCATGGAGGTCACTTGTGGCTAAAATCAGGCATTTTATATTAGTAGCATATAATAAAGCCCTTATAAAGTTTGAAGAGTATATGAGAGAGCAGAGAGAGAAACGAAATGATCCAGAGTGGGATTTTTGTAAATATTTTATTATACAAGTAAGTATTTAGAAATAACTTGATTTTCCTTATGTACTTTTCAGAACTTAAACCCTGCTAGTATTATAAATTTGTTAATCAGGTTAAATTTCGCGAGATATTTATAGAAACGCAATGATAGCGCGTTCTAATATTTCATGTGGCGCCATCTAGTAATATTATTAAAGCGAAAGTTTCTGTAGATTGGTGTTTTGGCTCACACCGCTTAAAATCTAAACAGGGTGAGCCACAACACACATCTAAACTTTAGATGAAACTTGGTATAGAGGTTTTGTGTGACCTGGACCAGCATATTGGATTTTTATGTAGTTCCAACACTTTTGGAGACGCGGGCAGCAATTAATAAAAATTATGCTAGTATTTGAGGAGAAAATAAAATTCCCTGCATTAATTACAACTTAGAACCATTTAGAATTTTATATCTTACTAGATACTGCCCGCGGCTTCGCACGCATGGTATCTACTAAAAAGTAGCCTATGTCCCTCTCCAAGGTCCCATCTATCTCTATTCATCAAAATCGGTTCAGCGGTTTAGACGTGAAAACAGACAGCCAGACAGACAGAGTTATTTTCACATTTATAATATTAGTAGGGATCAATAGCTTAAAATTTTATGCGTCTAGTTCTGAAAATGACAATACTTTCATACAACCTTTCATCCCCCTTTTCAACCCTTTACAACACTTTTCCCAATTAAAAAGTATGTCCTTTCTCAAGCTATAGACTATTTGTGTACTAAATTTCATTTAAACCAGTTAGGTAGTTTTGGCGTGAAAACGAGACAGATAGACAGACAGAGTTACTTTCGCATTTATAATATTAGTAAGGATTAACATATACAGGATGAATTTTAGAGATGAAGCAGTAAATTCAGACATTTATTATTATTATTATTATTATATTGGTGGGCAATGCACATAACACCAAACTAAGCATAGCTTGTATTATGGTGACCTAATGAATGATAGAATACTTATATATTTTTAAATACACACTTAAGATATATTATAACACCCAGACAGAGAACAAACACCTATGCTTATCATAAAAATGTTTGTCCTGGGAGGGAATCGAACACCCAACCTACAGCACAGAAGGCAGAGCTACTACAAAGTGAGCTGACAGTCCAGTCAAAATACTTTTACTTTTTTTGACTACAGAAAAATATTTTTAGGAAACGCCTTAACTTTTTAAGATATGCCGACTCGAATCGATTGTCAAAAAAATTGTCAACGAGAAAATTTTTAATTTACACAAAAATCAACCTGTTTTCTGTAGGGATAAAAATACTCTAATAGACTATCTTAGGATAGAGTACTTGAAATGTCACAAACCTGCAAAATATTTCGCAGGGAGTGAGAGTCCTAACTTACTTTTATACATAACAATAAAAAAACCTGGATATACTACTCCTGGATACATAGAAAACTGATTGCAAAATACAATAACTTTTTATATTAACTAACGGACACTTTTTATTTGATTTGCTTTGATAGCATGTGTCTAGATAGATTGTGACTTCTGACTTTCTTAATCAATAATGACACAGTGCTCATAATTAACATAATGGCCCTATTTAGTAGCAGCTTCGCAGTCCTGATCTTACGGCTTATTTTCTGTACGTAGTACATTATCACTTCTACGGCTCCGTGTCTGTACTTGAGAGGTCTGTCTGGTCTGCTCGTACGTTCTATGGCTCCAAGTTCGTCATAACTTCTGTAGGTCAGGTGGCTCGGCGGGGAGCAGGTAGTCTGCCTGCTCTGTCTATGGTCATTATATAAACGGACTCAACCTGATGATCAATGGCGAGGTTAGCGCTTTCGCACTTTTAGGAAGCCCTGCTAACAAAAGAGAGTCACCCTATACATCTGTCAAAACGACGATAATTTTCCTATCGTAAAGCATAAACGTTTGATTTCTTACTATTAAATGTAGGTACATACATATTTACCAATTTAGTAAATTTTAAGAATAATTAAAAAATATGTACTTAGATACTAATACGTTTTCTGTTATTATCTTGCTTTGTTTGACGATAGGATGATTTCCTACAAAATATATAGGAAAAGTTAAGTGATTTCTGTATTTATTAGTACACTGACACTCGATTAGCCATTTGGCCATTTTCTCGCTGATTGTAAATATTTTTCGAAATCTGAGAATGCAGTTAAAAATACCTTTAAAAGTAAATGTCAGTCTCCTAAGAACATATTCCTGTAGCTACAACTGCTATCATTTGCTGCATCATCTCAAAAATCTTCCCTGATAATAAAAATGTTGAAAGTATTTAGTAAAGTTATGGATTCTCTTTTAAATACCTTTTTTTTGGTTGGTTTGTTTCCAGTTTCAATTACAATTACTTTTTGATTTCTATTATAATTAAATTAGATATTAAAACTATTTATTTCTTATTTAAAATCGAAAACTCCTATATGCATTTGTTTTCAGGAACAACTAGCATTTGTCCTAGAAATGCTAGGTTTGTACGATGAAGCTCTAGTCCAATACGATGAATTAGATGCTCTATTTTCTCAATTTGTGCTCAATTCTAATGTAACTGAGAGTCCAAAATGGCTAGATACATTCAAGCAGCCGGTGACGTCATGGCAAGCAGTGAGACTGACTGCGTTAGTACCACAGCGTTTGAGGGATCTTATCATGCAGAAGAAAGCTTCATTGTTGGATTTCCGGAGCTATTTGTTTCAACGCCAAAGTGCCATGCTGTTACTTACTTTCAAACCTTGGGAGGTAAGTACTAGCACCTAAATATCCTTACTTTTTACATCAGGACAAGCAGACGTACCGCTCAATACCATCCATAACTTGTCAGTCTAACCACCCTTACGAACAAAGCGCTTTTCTTCCACATTTATAATGCGTACAGCCAATGCTGGAATGCTTTCCTGAAAACTACAATCTAGGTCTCTTCAAGTCTCGAGTAAATAGGTGTCTTCTAGACCTGCGTGCCCCATCGGCCACATCGTCGCTTAACATCAGGATCAGAGATCGTGGTCAATCAAGTTTTTCGTGCATGTCCTTAAGTTGTTTTTATGTATTAGATTTACTTTTAAATTTATACCACACCTACTGAAAAACTTGCCCTTCTCTTTTCCAAATTTAACTTAGAAAGTACATCATTTCAGGCTTACTAAAATGCGGGACGGAAAAGTCTATGGAATTTCATTTCTAACGCGTTTAGCGGGAGAGAAAAGTGTATGGAAATCCATTTCTAACGTTATTTTCATTATAGGTCAAACGACAAAAAGTTTTTACTCCAATTCCACCAAATGATTTATTCCTCCTCTGATTTCCGAACAATATTTTGAAAAAAGAACCCAAGTAATAAAGGCATGCGCGGGAATTTCTTCGGAATTTGAATTTGGATTTGGTAATTTTATTTCAATTAAAAAATAATTCATCTTTTATTTTCCTCGTAGGGTGTAGTATAAAGCACTATGTATCACACGGGAGTGCGATTCCTACCTCGTGTGTTTTAAGTTCAAATGACATACTCGATAGGAATTGGGTACTTTCTCGCCTAGGTGTACAATGTACTATTTCGCTGTACTTTTTTTTAATGTTTTTTCTCCTGCTGTTTTGTTTTCCTATTTTTAACGCATGAGATAATGTCTGTAAGGTAAAAATAAACTGAATGGAATTACATAAAAAAAACATGTCTTCGAACTTTTTAGGTTCAACGACATGCCGGTTTCTTCCTATAGGTTTTTCCTATTACCATACTAATATTACTGTGGTGCAGTGGGCGAAGGCCCGCCCGCGACGTAGAAAGTTGCGGGCTCTATTACGGTCACGTGACAAATTTTTGTATCATCTGCAAATATTTGTCTCTAATCTACGTGTTTTTCTATGCATAAAATGTATGTATATACAAAAAACCTAAGAATATCAGTCATGTGGTTACCAGAACACAAGATCGTTGTGTCGTTGCGTTCCCATATTTTATTAAGTAAATACATAGTATACATAGAAACATCCAGACCCGAGACAAATACTTGCAGATCATTCAAATATTTGTCCCGCGGCGGCAATCGAACTCGCATACGTCTTGTGTCTCAGCCGGGTGATCCACTGTGCCACAGTACGTAGGTAAACAAATTATGATACTTTATACCACCCAGACACAGACCCAACATGTACGTTCATCACGAAAATGTTTGTCCTAAGTGGAAATCGAACTCACAACCAGGTAAGTTAACCTAACTTGCCTACCTTACCTACCTACCTCACTTCCTCACTTCCGACCGAGGCAAAAAGTCTGAATAAAATATTTTAAAAATTATCAATAAAAATTGTCTTAACAAATGTTTTTGGTGTGGTATTAATAGTTTTAACTTCACGCGATTCTAGAAACTTAGTTATCTCTCAACCAGTTTCAAGGCGAATGCAATTCGTTTCCTATTTCAACGCCTACGAATGTCACTTGGACTGCAGTTATATTGGTAATTTGTATCAAATCACTTCATGTGTAACGTATCATTACGTACATGTCTTTCCTTATTAAGGTGCAGGTAGACAGACTGGTCTTACGTTAAGTAACGCGCAACTTTCTTATAATAACATAATAGTAATAGTAGATAGTACCTATATAAGAGTTTGTTTCACGCAGAAGGTTGCGAAGGATTCGATTCCCGCCGCGGGACAAATGTTTGTATAAGCTGCAAGTATCATGCTCGGGTTTGGGTGTTTCTATGTATTTACAAATATATATATATATAAGTTGTATATCAGTCATTTGGTACTCATACGTTATGCACCTGCAACCGAAACGACACCGCATGTACTCGTCTTTCCTGTGGGTCCTGCCGGCAAGGTCGAGAGGTTAGTGTGGGTACCTGGTAAGGCCTGCGCTATCAAACTGAATCCCAGGCAGAGTGACGTCAGTGGAGAGGAAACTTCACCCACCTCAGCTTGCTGGAGAGGATGCATGAACGAAAGTTTTCAATAACAAATAACTGCTCTGTAACTTGACTGCTGCTATCTAAATCATCTTCAACAGATGAAGTAAAGCCAATGATGATGATGGTACTCATAACACAAGCTCTGCTTACTGATGCTGCATTAATGCAAACGTCCGGCATTATTTACTTATTTAGTCCATTACCTGTGGTATGTCCAAACAGTTCTGATCTCAGCGCTGCGTTGATGATACTCCCCTATATACAGAGCGTTGCTTAAGAGGCCTATTACAAAATGCCGTCCCGCGGCCAACGCAGCGCATTTTTAATTTTGTTACTTGACTGTACAGCCATTTTGTACTGTGAACAATAATTACGTTTTCGAAAGATACCTCACGTCATTCAAAAAAATCTCCTGTTTTACCTGTTTTAACATATAGGGGATGCTTTATTTTGATTGTTTTTTTAATGTATTTATTATGTTTTACTCAATTTAAATTCCAATACAATTGAGTAATATTTATTATGTATTACTCAATTTAAATTCCAATACAATTTATTTTTTATGATTTTTTTTATTTTTAAGAAAATTCAAATAAAGGAGAATGTTCTCAATTGGGTTGTTTTTTTGTGTTATGTTTGTTACCTGACATCTCCATGAACCCTTTTTCATTTGAAAGGATGTTCATTCCGATTGGTCCCATAGAAGTTTCATCAAAATAGCTGGAAAAAAATGCATTCAAGTGAACAAAATTTCGTAAATTTTATATAAATGAATTCGGGTTTCTTTTTAGTTTTTAAAACGTAAATAATTCTTCAAACTTCAAAATTTCTAAACAAAAAATATTTTCAAATCGGTTTCAGTTTTGAGGTAACTAACATAAAAATAATAGAATTGAGAACCTTCATTCCATTTCTTAATTCGCTTAAGGAGACCTAATTAAAAAATGGGGTCCAACCCAGATTTTTTTAAGGTATTTCAATTTGTGGGACCTAGAAAGAATAATTCGCCATCTTTTTAACATATACATATATGTTGCTTCTGTGTCTGGGTGTTATGAAGTATCATATTAATGTATTGACAACTGCAAAAGTATTCTATCAATCATTTGGTTGCCATAGTACAAACTTTTCTATGTATGATTGGTCCAGCAATATATTTTTATTCATGTTAACAAATTGCTATTAACCGGCAAATGGAAAAATTCTACAATACGCATAGTAAATACTACGTCTAAATACCTAAGTGATTGGATAGGTTTTCTTGAGCTTAGTACATACATAGGTACATTACATACATTCCGAAGACTCTACCTTTATGCTACGATTATATACAGCTATGCCGGAATTATTACTTTCCGCGAAATAACTACCTAGTTTAATAAAACGTTCATTTGAAATCGATTTGCTATTCTTTAGCGAATTATTCAATCACTAGTCTCGACCATCTACGGATACTAAATAATGCCGTACATTTAACACAGCGTCATCTAGTCCCAAAGTAAGCAGTGCTTGTTTTACCCATAAGGACATCACGTGACTGATTTTCTACTTATATAATTATGTAGTTTTTTGTAAATAAATCATAAATATTTTCTTATTTTAGCGTAGTTTTTTGTAAATAAATCATAAATATTTTTGAAGTGAAAACTTCTTTTAGCGTAGTTTTTTGTAAATAAATCATAAATATTTTTGAAGTGAAAACTTCTTATAGCGTAGTTTTTTGTAAATAAATCATAAATATTTTTGAAGTGAAAACTTCTTTTAGCGCGGTACGCATATTTTTAGATGAGGTAAAACCTCTGGATTCGCGACACCGTTACCGTCTGGGGCGAGACGCAGACGGCTGCCACGCTCGCCCTATTTGATTATAAACCTTAATTCACATGTTTACAGTCTACTTTTGTATGGAGAAGTTTACTGAGTTAGGTTCTTTGATATATTATCTACATTCTGAACAAAAAATATTGCATCATCTGTGTTCGTTCAGTATTTGATTGGCAGTCGCCATAATCACTGATTTTGAAGTTATTTATTACTAAACTCTAACGCGCCAAAATAAGTTTTCACTTCTGTCGGCACTTCCGGAGTGCAACCCGATTTTTTTTATTATGGTTTTTTCTAGGCGCCTAATTGACCACCATAAAACCGCCATACATTTAAACAACATCCAATTATGTAAGTAATGAGACTGCACATCGTAAACTGTAACTGGCTTCACAGTTGGCTAGTCAAGCGAAAAACTATTGGATAGCTGTCTAGTTTAGATCATAAATCTTACGCTAGATATCATCATCATCGCCGAAGCGTTTTTGGTATTCTGCTTCTGGTATACCTTATCTTAACAGATCAACGGAGTTATCATAGTGCATGTTCAGTATCTGAGGGCCTACTCTTGAAATTGAAAAACTATATATCGGGACAGTAATCATACAAAACCTACTCTTTGTTTTTCTTCTTATTCTCTAATGGCATGTGTCATGTCATAATGTCATAATCGTTCATTTGTTTTTTTAATTTAAATGGTATTTTTATAAAATAAATAGATACTTTAATATTGGAGGACAATGCACACAGCACAATCTAGCACCAAATTAAGCATAGCTTGTATTACGGTGACCAGATGACTAACAGAATACTTATATAATCTTTCTTTAAACACATTCTTGAGATATTTTATAACACCCATCACAAAAAAAACTGTTTTCATCACACGAATGTTTTTCCTGGGAGGGAATCGAACCCTCGTCCTACAGCGCGGACTGCAAAGCTACTGCCAATTGAGCTAACAGGCCCGTCAAATAATTATATGTATTATTTTTGTTCGAATCAGAAAAATGTATCTATAGTCAATAGTCTTAAATAAAATCATCAAAATTGCTAATAAAACACGAAATAATATGAGAAAAATATATAATAGTAGCTGTTACCCGCGACTTCGTACGCGTATGCTTAGAACCTTTATTTTGATTTTTATTTGAGACAAAAAGTAGCCTATGTTCTTCCCCCGAATGCAATACATCTTCTTACCAAATTTCATCAAGATCCGTTCAGCTGTTTAGCCGTGAATATGTAACAAACAGACCTCTGTGGCGCAGTGGGCTGAGATCCGGCTGAGATGCAGAAGGTTGCGGGTTCGATTCCCGCCGCGGGACAAATGTTTGTATGATCTGCAACTATTTGTCTCGGGTCTGGGTGTTTCTAAGTATAATATGTAGTGTTTTACATTTACAAAAAAAAAATAAGTATAAAGTATATTAAGTAGTGTATCAGTCATTTGGTACCCATAACACAAGCTCTGCTTACTTTGGGGCCAGATGATGCTGTGTGAAATGTCTGGGATTATTATTATTATTATTATTATTATTACTTTCTCATTTATAATAAACTAGCTGGTGCACGCGATTTCGTCTGCGCAGGATTAGTACTTGTAATTCTAGCGGTTTTTGTAGCACATGCCAGAATAGCTTGCAGATGGTAGATTTTTTTCCTACTTACTTGACATTTATCGTTATATTTTGGACAATTCACACAATATCTTTATAAATTATAGCGTATGTGTTATTCTGATGTATAAGCTATATTATTGTAAAGTTTCATTAAAATTCATTCAGTAGTTTTTGCGTGAAAGAGTAACAAACATACATACAAACTTTCGCGTTTATAATATTAGTAGGAAGTAGGATAGACAAGTGCGCAATGTTTGCTTCGGAAGACGACGAAAAATATTCCCTACTCTAAGCTCAGTACATTGTTTCGACCCGTTTTGAACGAAGAAACAGCTGACATATTTTTGACAATCGATATCGTAATCCCTACATTTATAATAAGTAATAGGTGTACTACTTATTATAAATGCGAAAGTAACTCTGTCTGTCTGTCTGTTTTCACGCCTAGAACGCTGAACCGATTTAGATTTAATTTTGAAATAGAGATAGATGGGACCTTGCAGGAGGGCATAGGCTACTTCTTATGTAGGTACCATGCGTGCGAAGCCGCGGGCAACAGCTAGTGTTCCACAAATGATTCATCGTATAGTCATACGTGCTATTAAACTGTCGGTCGATTCTTCGTCTATAGCTATTATAATTAATAAGAATCATAGCTGTTATAAATTAATTAGTTTTCGCGTCGTATTTCTTATTTTATTGGGTTATTTTAGCGATGTGTTAATCTAAACAAGTGTAGATAATTTAAATATAAATGTATTAAGTTGCTTTCTAATTTGTACAAGAAAATGTAAATTCTAGATTGTCGTTCCGCGATGACGTTTAGTTGATATTGGCATATTGTCGTGTATGTCGACAATAACTTCTATATAAATATAAAAATCTTGTGTCACAGTTTTCGTGTTTATACTCCTCCGAAACGGCTTGACCGATTTTGATGAAATTTTATATGTATAATCAGTAGGTCTGAGAATAGGTTTATAACAAATTTTTATACCCCTAAGTGTTAAGGGTGGGTCACCCCAAAAAAATATTTTTATGTTTAATTAGGCAAAACAACGTTTGCCGGGTCAGCTAGTCAAATATAATAATGGAGTTATTTGTCTTGACGTCCTCTGTGGCGCAGTGGGCTTAGGTCCGGCTCAGACGCAAAAGGTTACGGGTTCGATTCTCGCCACGGGACAAACGTTTGTATGATCTGCAAGTATTTGCCACTGGTCTGGGGTTTTCTATGTATAATATGTATGTATTTACAAAAAAGTATATAAGTAGTGTATCAGTCATGTGGTACCCATAACACAAGCTCTGCTTACTTTGGGGCCAGATGATGTTGTGTGAAATGTCCGGTATTCATTCTATCTGGATGACCGAGCTTTGTTCGGTAATTCAATAACACATAAAACGACGTTTTCTATGAAACCTAGCTAGATCGATTTATCGCCCCCGAATCTCTCTGCATAATAAATTTCATGGAAATCTTTGGAGCCGTTTCCAATATTCAGATTATATATGTATACAAGAATTGCTCAATTCAAGGTATTAGATAGATATATAGAAAAATCACGATGAACTACGATAATACTCAATTCAATTCAATTTATTTCAGCCTTCAAAAGTATATGTACAAATTAGAGCCATATTTATCATAATAATAATTTAAAACATACAGAACATAAATAAAACAAAGAAATTAAAATATAGACTGCATGCACCACATCATTACATCACCGGTGCGAATGGTGCACCTCTGTGCAGTGCTTCATGAAGATGCAGTCAGTGTCCAGCCTTCCTGCTATAAGTTGCAGGTATCTGTTGGTGCTGTCCCTCACGTGACCTCAATATGAGGATAAAACAACCAGTTGATATTGAAATATTGTCATTAAGACGATTATAGAAGAGAAGAAGCAAAACCCGGAGGCCTCCTCCAGTATGAGTTAGTAACCAATTCTAGTAACGTATTACTAGAGTTGGTTACTATCTAATTATTTGTATTAGTAGTGCAATCTTTTCACCGGACTATCGACCTCGGTGGTAAGGCGGGGGAGCGTCCGGCTGAAGGGCAAAAGGTTGTGGTTCAATTATAGGTCCAATCTGCCAATATTTGTTCAGGATCAAGATATTGATGTACCATGGCACTTCATCATATCAGTCTTTAGGAAGTCCACTGCTGGACATAGGCCTCCCCAATTGATTTCCAGGAAGAACGATTTTGAGCCCTCTCCATCCTCCGACTTCCTGGAAATATAGCTTGCAGAACTGATAACCTTTGGGGAGTAAAAGTTCTCGAATGGCGACCAAGGACAGGAAAACTAAGCGTAGGATGACCCCCCACCCGATGGACTGACGACATTGTAAAGATCGCATGGCACTTATAAATAATTTAATACCCATAAATAAAATAAATATTGCCGAACACACAGCAACATGCAACATCTAGCCCCAAAGTAGGCGTAGGAGCTTGTGTTATGGAAACCACATAACTGATATACTATTAACATATTTTTAGTAAATACATATTATAAATAGAAATTGGAGTGGAAGTAATTATAGTGTTACTAAAATTATTCAGAGCATTCAACTTTAATCCTTTCACCACATTGGTTCCAAATAACATGACACGATAAGAAGGATAGCATCCAATAAATTGAAATGAAGTTACCATGTTAGTTATTATCGATGAAAAACAAGGGCGATGATTTTAATTATGGCTATAACAGTCGTAATAATCATGTATTTTATAGCCATCGAATAAAATCATCGAAAGTTACGTTAATCAGTTCAATGTGTTTAGGATTCCAAAGTCCATTAACACATTCACTGCCACTGACACGCCTCGCGTGTTCAGGCTAATCTAAGTCTCTACGCCAAGAACACGCCAGGTGTGTTTTGAATGTTTCGGTTATATTTCCAAAACTAGGCCAGATTTTCTGTTCAAATTTTTAGTGCATCATTTTTAAAGGATAGGCTATGGCATATTGAAGCGGTTCCCTAAAAAAACTAGTTATTTTTTTTTACGAAAAATAGGTATTTTGTAGTGCCGAGAACACGCTAGGTGTGTTCACTTACTGAAGCTACCCTTAGGTTCCCAAACTTTTTTATTCTATTAAACGCTTCGCTAATTTCAGAGTTATAAGCTTGCGATGTGAGATTTTTAACCAGTATTTGATGACAAAACGGAATGTCATAATTTATCGGACCGTTGTTTTTACTGTATGAATAAATAATAAATAAATAAATAATGCCGGACATTTCACACAGCACCATCTGGCCCCAAAGTAAGCAGAGCTTGTGTTATGGGTACCACATGACTGATATACTACTTGTATGAAGTCGCTTATACAACTCCATACGCCATCAATGAAAAAAAAACGTACCTATCCGATGTATATCCTTATATAATTATACATACACACACAGTGACATACACACGTAAAGTAAAATTATCTCTATTATATAAAAATCAATTGCTGTTCGTTTGTCACGCTAAAAATTTTGTCATCATTAATATCTTCCGTTTCCGGTACAAATTTAACTTTTCCTGAAAAAAAGATAAGAAATCAATTTATTTCATTTGAATATTTTGAATTTAATTCATACTTATGTAATTAGGTAAGGTTAATCAACCAAAATTACGATAATACGAGATAAATAACGTAAACAAACTTTCTGCAAACAATTCACTCATATAAGACTGAAAATATGTTTAAATGTGATTGTCACTCAATATATTATTAAAACAAATGTACTTGCACTGTTAACAATGCCAATGTTACAGTTCACAATAAATCTTTATTCATTTATGCATGGGAATTTTAGTAAAAAAAGTTTGAGAACCTTAGATTACGTTATAATAAATTTACTTACTAAAATCTATTTTTCCAAGCAATGCCGCGAGCACGCCTAGCGTGTCCGCGGTTTTATACGGCGGCATCTCGATAAACTTCAAGAAAATCGTGGTGGCAGTGAATGAGTTAAGGTCACCCTGTTCCCATAGTTCAAGCTATGCTTAGTTTGGGATTAGTTAATACTGTATGATTAGTCCATCAATATCAGTTGAGCGATTATGAAACTTTGATACTATCAAAACATTGATACTAATAGCTTTCAGTTAGTATTGATGAATTGGTATTACGGATCGCTGCGATTTCTATCAGCTTCTATCGCTAGTTACAATGTGATGTTGGTGTCAAACTATAACTCGACTAATTTACAAAGTACGATTGTGGTAGAAACCGTGTTTAGCGTACTAAGCATTTAAATACATCGTATATGATTGATTGAAAAAATGCCTATTGCTAATCGAAACTGATTGACATTGATTGTATCAAGAGTTCCACAATCGCCCTACAGGAACCCAAATTTACCTATCCATACTTCTATACTAAACATGTTATAAAACAAAGTCTCCCATCCGCGTTTCTGTCTGCCTGAACGCGATAAACTCCCGAACGAATTTACACACGGTTTTCGTCAATCGACGGGGTGATTCATGAGGAATGTTTAGATGTATAATTCACCCGTGCAAAGCTGAGCCGGGTTGCTAATATATTACAAATTTATTACCTTGTTTATTACCTTTTCAGGACTAAACGCCTCAACGTATATTGATGAAATTTGGTACGGAGATAGATTTATCTTAGGGAAGCTCATAGGCTACTCTAGATACCACCTGCGTCGCCGCTGGCAGAAGCTAGTAACAAATAAACTATCTATTATAATCATCGATAATCACACGTTTAACAAAGAACTCTCAATTATTTGCCCGCCTTATTTTTTGTATCTGCATTTATACATACATACATACATAAAATCACGTCTGTTTCCCAACGGGGCAGTCAGATATTATATTGTAGTATCAAAACGCACTCATTTCATTTTGACGTCTTGGTCATGACATGAGCTGTCACTTTGACAGCTCTCGGCTAATCAATCCTCTTCGATATAGGACGCAAGTCGAGCTAATTGTTTAAAACTATCAATATTAATCATATTAAAATAAACCTCTGACAACCACAAGAACATATTTTAATAAATAACAATACATGGCGCAGCCGATAGGATTTAACATTAAAGTATATTCAAATCCGTAGTCCGTAGCTACATTCAGTCTCATCAGATTTCTCATACGTGCGCGTCGGTTTAGTGTTCTCTTCTCTTGATCTGGCCTTCTTCTAACAGCTCCCCGATTTGTTCTATCTAAGTAATATTATCAAGATGTATTTTTATTTATTTTGTTCTAGATTGCATCACGTTGCCTATCAACAGTTCACAACACATTAGTAGAGTTGTCATTACTCGGCGCGTCGGCGGTAGATGGCGCTGCGTCGTGCTGGGCGCAACTAGCGTGCGCAGAAACTCTACGCGCATGCGAGCGATTGGCTGCTTCGAATAATGCACTGGATCAATGTGCACCGGCGCAGGCGTCGCTCTTGCATAATGCTAAGGATAAAGTGAGTGTTCAGACAGCCAGTCACCTTCTTCTTCTTATCGTGTCACTAGTTATTTCTAACCAGTGTGGTGAAAGGATTAAATTGCGCCTCAGAGACTCCTTTCGTGCACTTAGGTAAGCCTTAATGTAAGCCAGTCATCAAGACAGTCAATGTTTTATTACGTTTTTTATTTTACCAATCGATAATCTAACACGTCCCTTATAAAAGCGTACCTACACATTGCCCTATAAAATATTTATTAACTTTAGCTAGCCTAACTGTGGGAACAGCGAGTTTATCTTTATTTCTAGTATTAATATGATTATTTTATGATTTATTTTCTTTATAATTGAACATTTTTGTGATCATACATTAGATTTTCGTATACATATATGTATACCTACTGACCCGGCACTGTCATGATATTTATGTACACTCAATTATCAATATTCAACACTTACTAATTTCTCTTTCAGTTACACGAGCTGGGCAAACTATGCGGGTTACTCCCCGGCTCGGCAGACCCAACTTCAGAACAGCTCCATCTAGTGGTGATGTTGTCGTCAGGTATGGGGGATGAAGCCAACAACCAACCGACGCCGACCGACCGACTCAAGGAGGCGTTGTGCAGCAAAACTAGCTTTCAACAGTATTATCTAGAACTTGCTGAACTGGCTATGGGGACCTATAAGCATATAGGACGGTTAAGGTAAGATATTGATGTTAAGGATAAATATAACATGGATAAGGATAAAACATGAAGAGTTCTTACCAGTCGGACTGGTTAGAATGAGAGCCTGGTGGAGTAAGCAGCGCATTACCGTGTATAGAGCTTACATTCGTTTCTGTGTTCGATCTGTGAAGTTGGCGTTTTATATGGTTGATGGAATAAAATTGGTGTACATCTACATTATCCGGAGTATTATTACACTCGTATGTAAGTATTAAATGAGTTATCTGGCATCCATAGTCCAAGCTATGCTTAGTATTGGGGCTAGATAGT
This sequence comes from Lampropteryx suffumata, assembly GCA_948098915.1. Lineage (NCBI taxonomy): Eukaryota > Metazoa > Arthropoda > Insecta > Lepidoptera > Geometridae > Lampropteryx > Lampropteryx suffumata. Next base: position 12,419,827 of record OX402565.1, on the reverse strand, counting down.
GCTGTGTGATTTGTATATCCATATGTATATAATACCTTGTATTTAAAACTGATGGCGCTTCAAATTTGTAATTTTGTTTACAGGTTCGCGCGTCTAATAGGCCGAGACCTGGCCGCGTTTTACTCCGAGCTGGGAGAAACGGGAAAAGCCGTGGTATTTCTAACGGACGCTTTGCGTTCTTACGAGGAGCAGGGGTGGCGGGATTTAGCGGCTCAGACAAGGCTGGAATTAGTAGCTGCTGCTAAGAAAATGAACGATGTAGATAGGTAAGTTATTATACGATACGGTTATACACTAAACTTCAATGATCTTACTTATTTTTCTTATAGAGTCACTAGTTATTTCGAACCAGTGTGGAGAAATGATTAAAGTGCTATTAAATTCCTTTCGTGTCCTGACTGATTAACGTATAGAGAACCTGAACTGTTGGTTACTTTTTTTTTTATTTCCTAAAACTGAATCGACAAAAAAAAATTATATTTTATAATTATAGAACCTGCTCTCAAAAATTTCACGAGAATCGGTTGAGAAATGCGACCTGTAGAGGAGATCATCCGTACAGACAGACATACGAAAGCATTTTCGTCTAAGCTGAAACGGAGACACTGGCTTCGCTCGGTCAATTAGAGAAGGGTTAATTAGTGTTGCAACAAAACTCTGCGCTCCAGAACCCAAATTGCTGTAGATCAAAACGTTGCGAAGCTTATGTGGAGCTGGGCTGGTCATGTCTGTCGCACCACTCAGTGGAGCCCTGAGACAGCAAGAGACGGCGAGATGATCTACACCTTTGACAGAGCTCGGGTCTAAATAACTCAAAACAGAGATGAATGGAGAGATCAATGGGAGGCCTTTGCTCAGCAGTGGGACACAATGGGCTAATCGTAATCGTAAATAGTCTCAATTTTAGTGTCGCCATCTATTGGTTTTATTAGTTCAAAAGCTTAGAAAGATATGGATCTGATAATAAAATAATGTTCCTTTCAGATATACGAAGCTCTCTGCCACAATATCATGCACAGCTGAATTAGAAATACTAGTCAGAAACTTTTACTACGAAGAAATGATGAACTCTATCAAAAACGATCTATCCACTAAAACTGAATCGGTTTTATGCGAGCTTAATGAATGTTTTAAAGTCGTAGCCGCGGCGTTACTGCCATCCGAACGTGAGATTTACATCACTGATAATAAGGTCCGATGTTGTTTGGTTATCGAAAGCTATTTTCCCAAAGATGTGGTGTGTACGAAAGCGGCTATTAGTATAGAAGGTAAGGATTTATTTCCCCGTATTTGTTTATCATTAAATACAGACATCTCAGCTCAGTTGGTAGTAGCTCTGAATTCTGCGCTTTAGAGGATTCGGTTCCCTCCCAGGACAAACATTTGTAGACATAAATATTTGTTCTGCGTCTGGGTGTTAAAGTGGGTGTTTGGCGACCTCGGTAGCGCAGTGGGCTTAGGTCCGGCTGAGACGCAGAAGGTTGCGAGTTCGATTCCCGCCGCGGGACAAATGTTTATATAATCTGCATGTATATGTCCCAGATCTGGGTGTTGTAATGTATAATATGTATGTATTTATAAAAAAAAGTATATAAGTTAGTATATCAGTCATGTGGTACCTATAACACAAGCTCTGCTTACTTTGGGGCCAGATGATGCTGTGTGAGATGTCAAAAAAAAGTATCATAAGTGATATGTATTTAAAAATATATAAGTATTCTATCAGTAATCTAGTCACCATATTACAAGCTATGTTCAAACCAAATCAAAACATCTTTATTTAATCAAATCACAATGACTACGTTGAATCGTCTTCTTACATGCTAGTGCATCTAGGTGCCGGTTCCTCCTAACCCCAGTTCAAGAAGAATCCGGCAAGAAACTTGTCTGGTCTTAACACACTTTTTTATATGATCCTTGCTAATTTTGTTAGTCGAGCAAATAATCTATTATATTATAATACGCTTTATGAGACAGTTCTGTTTTAGGTACGTTTCTAAATTTGCCAATCAACAAATCTAACATGTCGCTTGGGACATTGTTATAGAAGCGGACATTGCCCTGCCCTGATTTATTAACTTTAGCGAGCCTAACTGCCTAATAACGAGTTTATCTTTATTACACTACTTATTCATATTATTATTATCGCTATTTTTAAAACAATTTAACATTTTTGTGAAAAACTATATCTACTCCCTAATTTCAGGTGTAGAAAAAGTGGAAAAGCGAACGCCGGTGAAGAATTATAAGACTGATTTAAGTGTTAGCGGTAGCATAGGTACCCAGACCGGCTCGCCGAGAAAAGGCGCTATCGATGTCATAGAAGAATCTACTGTATTAACTAGGTTAGTAAGTATATAATGGCAACCACAGTAGACGCAAATAAACATTGAACTATAGCATATTAACATTTAGTATTATTACATTTAGTATAATACTAAATGTTATCCCTATAATAAGTATAATACTTATCCTACTTGTCATCCGTTCAATAGTAAATTGAACCAAAGTGTCAAAGTTTAATACTTAGCACATTTCATGCCTATTGTGGATAGGGAGATTGAGGACGCATGGAAGAGCTAATGGGTCATGAAGCAGCATATGAAGGGAAACCTTCCAATATCACCAAAGCAAAAACTCATCGACACTTGTATCTTGCCCATACTGAGTCACAAAACTCAGACCTCAAGATTTGCCAGAGAGCTAAGTAGCGCAGTGTTTTGGGAATTAAAAGAACCGATAGGGTCCGAAATACTGAAATCCGATCGAAAACGGGCATAGCGGATGTAGGTACTAAGACTGCATGTTTGAAATGGGACTGGGCAGGTCATGTGACTCGAATGCATTCAAAACGTTGGACAAAGCTCGTCACTCAGTGGGTGCCCGATAGTCGGAGACGACGCGGCAGACCCAGGAAAAGATGGCGAGACGATCTAGATGCATTCGAGCCAAATTGGCAAACTGTGGTCTTAGAGCGCAATAAGTGGAAGGTAAAGAGGAAGACCTTTGCCCAGCAGTGGGACAATATAGGTTAAAAAAAAAAGTGGATAGGGATGAAATTTGGCAAGTACAATATTTACCCTACTTGCTATCCGTTCAATAGTAAATTGAATCAAATTAAAGTAATTAATTCCGTAATATGTGTTTATAACAGTTACTTTACTGATACATTTTAGAGCAGCCATAATCAGCGTGTTACCTGGGATCCTTATTGTATGCTAATATTATAAATACAAAAGTGTCTTTCTGGCAGTTTGTTACGTATTCATCGCTAAACGGCTGAACGGATTTTGATCAAATTTCGTTCTTATATAGTGTTTATATTCGGGAAGAACATAACCTACATTTCAAGCCGCGGGCAGAAGCTAGTTACAAGGTTGCGAGTTCGATTCTCGCCGCGAGACAATTATTTATATGATCTGCAAGTATTTGTCTTGGGTCTGGGTGTTTCTATGTATAATATGTTTGTATTTAAATGTTGTTATATGTAGCTAATGACTCATTATACTACATATATGTATATTAAATGAATAAATATATAAGTAGTATATAGTATATCGTGTGGTACACATAACTCAAGCTCTGCTTACTTTGGGACCAGATGATGCTGTGTGAAATGTTCGGCGTTAATTAATTATTTATTATTCATTTATATTTATAGGCTCTTTCTATCTATCTATTCTATTTGTCCTAATCACTGTTTTCATTACCTTGTTTAACAACTAATAGATCTACGCATGTTTTTTCCACAGCATAAGGCTGGATGACTTAAAACCCAAGAACCCACTGCTCAATCCAATCCAAATAACTTCAGCACTCCACTATAAAGAGGACAAAACCCTCCAAAAAGTCACCGTCGAAAGCCACAACCCAAAAGCATGCCTCAAAAGATCAGACAGCAGCAAATACCGTAAACCTTCGGCAACAATTCGGAGCGACTACCAACATTGCTTGATGAAAGAGGAGATAGTTCTGAAGCCGGGAGAGAACGAGATAGAACTAGAGTTCACAGCTCCTAGTTGCGGCTCGTTTAAACTCGGGCAAGTTTCGTTGCTTGTTGAAAGGAAATTGGAGTTTTTATCCAACGCGTTGTGTAGTACTAGGGTTGGGTTTGATGTGGTCACGAAAGGGGTGACTGTGTATTTGAATAAGGTTGAGCCGAAGAAGGATTTAGTGGCGGGGTTGGAACAGGCTATGGAGCTGGTGGTCACCAGTGGAAGCACGAGGATTGAAGAGGTAAGTCATTTTTTACAATCCAGGCGATGACGATCTCTGTGACTCAGTGGAACAAAGCTCGGCTGAGACGCAGAAGGTTGCGAGTTCGATTCCCGCCTCGAGACAAATGTTTGTATAATCTGCAAGTATTTGTCTCGGGTCTGGGTGTTTGAGTCATTGCATGTAATATGTATGTATTTCAAAAAAGTTGTATATCAGTCATGTGTTTCCCTTAACACAAGCTCTGTTTCTCTTGTAGCTAGATTTAACATCTAGCTCACGAATCTCTCCAAACCAGAATCAGTCCTACACCGAACAAAGTCAAAGTCAAAGTCAAAAGATGATTTATTCAATACAATCACAAGGATCACTTTGAAACGTCTTACATACTAGGTGAATTTAGGTGCCAATTCATCCTAACCCAAGCTCGAGATGAATTGGCAAGAAACTCTTCTAGGTCCTAGCGCTCAAAGTCCCAAAGAATCTATTTGGCCGTGAAAAAGTAACATACAGAAAGATCCTTTCAAAATTGAATGAATACTTGGATAATACGAATCAATACTTGGTACACGCCCACATCCTTACATTCCAAGTCAATCACCACCAACATTTAACATTTAACCAACATATAACACAACATTTAACATTTTGTGTTAAATGTCCAGCATTATTATAATTGTTATTATAAATGGTGATGGACTTGGAATGTAAGAATGAGGGCGTGTATCAAGTATTGATTCGTATTATCCAAGTATTCATTCAATTTTGAAAGGATCTGTCTGTATGTTACTTTTTCACGGCCAAATAGATCCTTTGTTGGGTGTAGGACATGTTCTGGTTTGGAGAGATTCGTGATTCGGCAGATTCGCTAATCGACAGCTCTTAATCATGTATGGTAGCGCTTCGGCGCCCGCTGCCGCGTCACGCTCGCTTTGCTCGCTCGCCTTGCGCGTTGTTTTCTATACTCTAACATAACCTATAAAAATATAGCTGTCGAGAAGCGAATCTGCCGAATCACGAATCTGTGCTTCACCGAACAACGGAAATAGATGAACGGATCTTAATAAAATTTGGTATGGGAGGTATCTTGGAGAAGGCAAAGGATACAATTGCTTAGATACCATACATCGATTTTTAACTCATGATGTGGTTCCAGGAAACACTGTTTCACTGTGTCCTATTTTAAATAAATAACTGACAGCGAATGTTTTGAAAATCTATTCCATATCTTTCAGAACGCCACGATCCACATAAAGACATCATCAGGCCTCCTTATACGGTTCTCGAAAGAATCCACCATGGCGCGAGAGATCACCGTCACAGTTCCAACATGCGAGCCGTTTGAGACACGGAAAATACAACTCAGGCTCTTCGCTAGTCTGCAAGCGAGGAAGGAGAAGAGTATTGAGCATACTGTAAGTTTATTTTTCTAGCTCAGTTGGTAGTAGCTCTGCCTTCTGCGCTGTAGGTTGAGGGTTCTTTCCCAAGAATTTATATCTGTAACTTCCTTTCAGGTGTGGCTAACTTGCCCTTGGTGGGAATCCCTTACAGAAGTGCCCTTACACTTCACACCTCCAATGATAGCATCATGGCGTCTCCTCACGTCGAACACGCGTAAATTCATACACGTCACTCTGAAGTCTACTATAGCACATCACATGCAGTTCGCGCTGAGCGAGCATGTATTGGAATGTGATGGCAATAATACTGTTTCGGATTTGAACCCGAAGAATGCTCAGAATATGGTGAGTTCTATGTATGATATGAATAGAAACCTCATCACGGAGAACCGCGATCTACCACAATAAATAAATTCTGTGACACTTATTGCATGTGACGACGTGAGAGAATACTTAATACTAAAGTAATTATGGATATACTAAGAGGAAGGTGCACAGTTTGGTTGAATGTGTGTACGTGGGAGCGTGTATATACACAGAGGAACATGGTTTGGAGGCTTTACTTAGATTATTCACGGCCCTCTAAATATTTATTTGGTCTGAGATAGAAACTGAACGTACGCATTCGTAATCCATCTTGTCTAAACTGGTTCTAATGACAATCAAACTAATCACTGTAAAATGATTGAAATTATGCCGATTGCTAATTGAAACTGATAGACATTGGTTGTGTCAAAAGTTCCATAATCGCTATACATATAGGTACAGGTCACCATAATACAAGCCATTGCATAGTTCGGAGCTAGATGGTATTGTATGCATTGTCAACCAAAATTTATTTATTGTTCCTTACTTATAAGTATAAGCTTATTTATCTATTGGTTGTGCAATTAACCATAAAAAATAATCTAAGCTTTTATGGTTGCAGCAAACCGTTATTCTAAGAAGTGAAAATAGAAGTTAAATGAATTGAAGTAATTAGAAGAAGTGTTATAGTGAAAATAATAAACTGATTTCCCAGGTGGTAGCATCAGATGGAACCACAGCATCCTTTATGTGGGAGCTCCTAAAAGACCCGCTAGTGAAGGCCGCGCCGACAAAAGCGAGCTTCTCAGTCAAATACAAGACCGATACCGATAAAGCTCGCTCTTTCAGCTGTCCGTTAGACATTCAAGATTATACGACACTGTTTGTGATACGGACGAAACTGGAACTCAGCAAGGGATCAGATTTTTGCCGCGCGAGCCAAGTTTGCTGTCTGCATTTGAGTGTTCAACGGGTAATAATTATTTAGTTATACCTTATCGATATTATTTATAAATGCTTCCCAACTTGAACACTGTCTTGATCCTGCTTAAGATTCGTCCTGTCACTATTTGGCATGATTTTACAAATAGGGACTATTGACAGTAGTTGAGAGCACCAAGGCTATAAACTTGACAGGCCAGGCAAAAGTATACTATCTAAATGGTGTAACTTTTGAAACTCCCATGATTTTGAACATTTTTTTTATCCTATCATCACACTGGTTCGTGTGTAACCTAAAAACCTCGCTGTAAAATATTATAGCGGGCGCAACAATATGATGCTAATGTTGTAACATGTTGCGCTAGATAGCTCCATCTGTTGTCGGGCGGACGCATAAAATATTGAACACAGCGCCATCTAGTATCGAGTACAATACAACTTACGCGTATCAAATATACACAAGTGAACGAGATAGATTTCTCCCTTGCTAGCGAATATACTAGCCCGTTCCAGTTCCACTTGTGTTGTAGTATTATAACCTTTATTGTGTTTACGATTAGGAAGGAATTAATGGATTAAGTTCTGTGTGCGATAACATTGATAAAGTTGTAATTTGGTAAAACCGAGCGGTTTTATTAATTTAACAGTAACAATATGAGCCTTACGATATAGATTAATAAAGTGTTTGATTCATATTTCCAGGTTAACGAAACGGAATACACATCGCTCATGTATGAAGTGTTGGCTGATCAAACCATGTGGGCGGTTTTAGGAAGAACTGCAGGTACTAATAAACCCAACAATGTCCTAGAAGCTGTTTATTGTGTACTTTTACATAAGAAAGGGGTTACAGTGATAACGGATTGTAGTAGAAAAGCATTCTGTGCCCACCATTATCAATATCCATAAAACCAAGCGTGTGAAGCCGCGGGCAGAAACTGATCTTTTAGGTTCCACGACATGCTGGTTTCCTCACGATGTATTCCTTCACCGTTTGAGAGTACTGGTATAGTGCACGTACATTTTTTCGAACAGTAAAATCCATTGGTGCAGAACCGGATTCGAACCCACGACCTTAGGAACGGAAGGCGGGGCCACTAGACCACTACCACTAGATCACCAGTGCTCTCAGAAATAAAAATAAAATAAATACTGGTGGACAATGACCTCACACCATCTAGCCCGACACTAAGCATAGCTTGTAAAGAATGAAGCTCAAGTGGCTCCCTATTCGTTTTCGCCGGAATGCTCATATCCTGACGCTGTTATACAACATCCTTTATCTGTCTTCATCTCCCCACTATTTAAAGGAACGGTTTATTTTTCTGCACCAGTCAAACGATCGTGATCTGCGTTCGTCTGACACTCTCCAACTCCTTACTCCTGTTCATAGTTCAGCTATGTATGGTGAATCCTTCACTGTTCAAGCTGTACACTTATGGAACTCCTTACCTTTATCTATTCGCTTATCTAAATCTATTCATATATTTAAAATCAAAGTCCATAACCTTTATCTGTCTTTATCTGGAAACTGCTAACTGGTTGTTAGCTTCTATCACTATAGAAAGTTGTTTGATGGTGGTTATGTATGTCATCTTTCTTTGTGTAATTTTTGTAATTTTTATAGTTATGAATTATAGGCATTTTTATAGTTATTGTTATATTTTGTATTTTTATGTATTAGATTAAGTATAGGTAACTTTTTTTTGTACACCGCCGACTTTTTGGTATTTTGTCTATCCTGTCCATCCAAAGGTTGCCTGGAAGAGATCGCTTTTAGCGATAAGGCCGCCCATTGTACAACTGTACTGCTAATCATTATTTTTTTTGTATATTCTCTTGTGTACAATAAAGTGTTTATCTATCTATCTATCTATCTAAAGATAACTTATATATGTTTTAATACTTATGATACTTTATAACACCCAGACACAGAACCAACACTTATTTTCATCACACAAATGTTTATCCTGGGAGGGAATCGAACCCTCAACCTACAGCGCAGAAGACTGAGCTACTACCAACTGGGCTGACAGGCCATTACGAAAGTGTCTCTATCCGGTTGTTTTTTACGTTTTCACGCCTAAACGGCTGAACCGATCTGTATTTTTATGTATGTACGCGTGCGAAGCCGCAGGCAGGAATTAGTAATTTGGCTAAGCGGCTGAAAAGATGTTGAAATTTGGTAAGGAGGATCTTATCTTAGGAAAGTAGTCTACTTTTTATAAATAAATATATAAATATCGGTGGACAATGCACACAACATCATCTAGCCCCAAACTAAGCATAGCTTGTATTACGGTGACTAGTGGGCCGATTATCGAACTTTGATACTTATAGCTTTCAGTTACTATTGATGAATTGGTATTACGGATTTCTATCGGCTTCTATCGCTAGTTACAATGTGAAGTTGGTGGCAAACTATAACTCGACCAATTTACAAATTACGATTGTGGTAGGAACCGTGTTTAGCGTACAAAGCATTTAAATACATCGTATCTGATAGATTGAAATAATGCCTATTGCTAATCGAAATCGATAGACATTGATGCCGATTGCTAATCGAAACTGATAGACATTGATTGTAGCAAGAGTTCCATAATCCCCCTTCTGATGACTTATGGAATACTATGAATGTTCTATGTTCATCACACAAAATGTTTGCCCTGTGAGGGCAAATCGATTCGAATCGAATCGTCAACCTACAGCGCAGAAGGCAGAACTCAACCAATTGAACTGACAGGCCAGTCAATTATGTAGGTAACAAGCGTACAGAAGCTAGTATATATAAATATATTTTGATTATCAGGTGTGATAACGATGGAGGCTGCCAACATAACCCCACAAACGGTCACATTGGACGTAATGCCGCTGGTAGCTGGGTACTTGCCTCTGCCTACGGTTCGCCTTTCTAAATACATCGCTGCTAATACCAAAGGTAATATTATTGACACATCACATAATACATACATGCTAACACACACACACACGCACAAACACGTGCACATACTGTACTGTAATGAAAACAGCTGTTATTTTGTTTGTATTTTCTTTGTGATTTTTTTTATTTTCTTGCCACTACGTAGTAATGTTATCATTAATCACTACAAAACCGATCACAAAGGACGTACTTTTGCTTAGAACCTAAACAGTGGAGTAATGTTTTATGAAATCTCATTATTGCACTGATTTTTACTTTTTATTTAGATATAAATTTACCATAGAGGTTTAAGAAGCCGGTGAAGCTCGCTCGCAACTTCAATTCGAGGCGCGTGCAAAAATCGCTCCGAATATCTCTATCTCTGTTTAAATGATGTAAGCGCGCGCGGGGCCCGGGAGAGGCGCGGTACTACAATACCTAAATACAACCGTAACGACGTGCTTATGTGTGTGTAAGTAGGTGTAGGTAGGTAGGTATATTTCTGTCATTAATAATTGATGTCATTGACAATTCGAAGGCGGTAGGTAAATAAAATACAAGCTTCTGTCTGCGGTTTCAAGCATTTTTCTGATATAAAAGTAGGTAACATATAGGTATAGGTATTTTTATCTTCCTACAAAGTTTCGACCGAGGGGACGACCTCTGTGGCGCAGTGGGCCAAGGGCCGTGTGAGACGTTGAAGGTTCAATTCTCGCTTCGGGACAAATGTTTCTATGATCTGTAATTATTTGTCAAGGGTCTGGGTATTTTTATGTATTACATGTATGTATTTACTAAAAAAAACATGTGTGCAATTCAAACCTTAAAAAATTTTTGAACCACGAATATAAGAAACACTGTATAATGCTTCCCATCTCAATTTCTCCCACGTTAAATCTTATGAATTTATGTGTCTCTTTTTACTGACGCTTTTTCGTTTCATCGACTTTCAAATCACAAAGATACTAAAAAAAAATTCACTACAAAAAATATAACCACGCTTGAGAATATAATGTTTGATAACGTTTTTTGGCAACTTTGTGACTCAGTTCACTTCTACCACGTGTGAATTGCACACATGGTTTATTTTTATTTTGAATGGTTGTGATGATGATAATAATGCTGATGATGATGATGATGATGATGACTTTTTTGTAAATACTTGCAGTTCATACAAACATTTCTTTGACGCAAAAGCGTCCCAGCCGGATCTAAGCACACTGCACCACAGAGGTCAAGTGAAAAATTTCCTTAATCAAAGGCAAAGTCGTAGTAGTATGTAAAAAAGTAGGTTATTGTTTTCAAACAACAAGGCAAATCTCAATCTAAATCAGTGGCACAGGTCAATAGAACACACGTTCCGTGTAAATACACGTTGTATTAGTGTGTGCGTGCGTAACTATCCGAGCTATCACACAACCGAAGTGTCCCCATCCCGCCTCGTGCGTGCGCGATAGCAATATTAGCCGTTCAAATGTGGTATGAATTTGGTTGTGTTCCTTAATACCAAAAATTATGACTGAAAACATTTAGTATTCTTCACATGGTAATGTTATTCTGTAACTAGACAATATAATCTATGGTCCTTGACAAACAACTTGTAAGATATTGTGGTTCTTAATACGAAACAAATAGGGAGAAAACTTGTCAATTTTAGCAAAAAAAATTTGAAAATGCGATTGGCTCTTATTTCATTTTTGATAAGTAATTCGAAATAAAAACTATCCAGAAACCTAGATAAATACTATTTAAATACAAATAATACAACAATATAGTGAAAATATGCTTGAGTTACAAATCATTTTGGTATTACGTTTGTAGGGGCAATTCGTCCTCCGCTGGCCTCTTAATATCTCCCATTGAGTTTAATATAAAATGTTTACATTAGATCAAAGAGATACTGGCTGATAATAAAAATCGGCTGAATAAAACCGACTTGGTGAAAAAAAAACAAATGGCGCGTATTTTGTTCCATTGTAAAACATTGATTCTTCATATTTTTAGTTTGAGTAGGTATATTTTATCACAGTAGGTAGATTGGTAGTTGAATGAAAAGTAAATTACGCACCTTGCTAAAGAGAGTAATTAATACACTCGTGTTAATTCAGTGCCCTCGCTTGCGCTCGGGCACCAACATAACACTCGTGCATTAATAACTCACTTTGCGCTCGGTGTAACAATCTTCTATTTGGCCTATCACAAAAATATGTTGTGAAAGATCTGTAAACTGTATATTAAGTTTTATCGTAACAAATATTGATTTGTAACTTTGTACATGTCTGTTGACGTTTTGTATAACCAATTAGTAGGCAAGACAAATAAGTTATAATTTGATAATTGGTATGACTTGTTTTTTTTTATTTTATCATTTGTTTTTTTAAATGTAGATGTGTAGTGTATTTCTTTTCTTTTTGACAGATTTATACAGATATATACACACCTTTTTAACCCATGCTAAAAATAAACATAACAATCAGTAAGTAAAGACTCGTAGAAAAATATAACGAGTCAACATTAGTTTTTCCATATTTATAAATGTTCAATATAAAAATTGACCAAAACGACGTAGTCGCACTATACGCGCCAAACGATAGGAATGAGCATAAACTACGCTCATTCCTATCGTTTGGCGCGTAAAAAATCAACACAAGTCCAACGCTCGTAGAGAGCGCTCGCGCATCACATTATATAATTTATTTTGTGCATTTTGCGCAGTTGTAATTACACTTATTTATAGTTGTAAATACTGTTATTCCAAAGAAAATTATACAATTTCATTGTTTATGAACTAACGTTTGTTTTGGTATAAATTTGACTCAATAGTTTTAATGTACTAAGGAGAAATGGACAGCTAATTCTGAACAATTTTAGTAGTTATAGTTTTGAATGGGTTTTTTTGTAGATACTTTTTACATATTTCTGAATTCCGAGGCCGCTATAAACTCAACAACTATATAAGAGATGTTTTTATATATTTATCATTTCGTTTTCATAGTACAGACGTTCAATCCACGAGCTTCAAAAAGTGCCTTCGCGCATTTTATTTGCAAACTTGCTTCGGAATTTTGGCTTTACATAAATAAATATCAAAAAAATGCAAAAAGCGAGGCCGCTATGAACTATAATAATAACTATTCTCTGCCATACAATATGTAAAAATTGTCGAAGACTTTTATTTTCTCTGAACAAGATCGCCAAAGATCGGCATATAATTAAAAAATCACGAACATAATGTAATAAGCTTTTAGTTAGAATTAGAATTAGTTTCGTTGCATACTTTTTTGTTGTCAATTCAAATCTTATTTAATATTATACAAAAATGCTGTGAGTCATGTTGATCTATTGATTTGCTGAATCAGTGGAGGCACGTTTGTGAGAGAAATATACATACATTTATTTTTATTATTATTTATCCACAACCATAGGGTGTTACCACAGAAAATGATCGATTGTCGATCGATGTTGAATGAGATCAGTCAACGTCGATCGACAGTTGATGATTCAATTGAAGTCAATTCATCATCGATCAAGCATCAATTGATGATTGAATAAAAATCGCCAATGAAAATATATTTATCTGTATGAATTACGCGCAAAAGGGCCTCTCAAAAGAGGCCGCATCCATAGACTTCTACTTTTTCGACTCCGTAATAAGATTGAGTCGCACTAGCCAACAACACGTCCTTTTCGGGATACATTTTAAAAGATACTGGTGGATTGCCCACTGTATGAGTATTACCAATCGATGGACCGACGTTGATCCATTATTGATCAATGATGATTCAGGGCCTCTACTCTTGAAATCGACGAACGATATATCGGGATAATCGTGCAAAATCCTACTCTTACCTACATCGTTTCGACTCATTTTGACTCGTTTTGAGCAATAGAACGTACGGCATTACTTTTGAAAATCGATGTCGGAATCCTCCATAATAAATAAATAATGATAAATAATGCCGAACATTTCACACAGCATCATCTGGCCCCAAAGTAAGCAGAGCTTGTGTTATGGGGGGTACCACATGACTGATATACTCCTTATATACTTTTTTTTAAATACATATATATTGTACATAGAAACACCCAGACCCGAGACAAATAGTTGCAGATCATACAAACATTTGTCCCGCGGCGGGAAGCGAACCCGCAACCTTCTGTGTCTGAGGCAGGCCTTTACCCACTGCGCCACAGAAGTCGTTGTATCGTATCATAATAGATGATACGATATTTTGATTTTGACAACGAAACAACTGTCAATTTGACAGAATTGAATGTACATTTCAACGACTTTATCGTTTCGATAAATCGAAATCGATTCGCAGAGTAGACTCCCAGAGTTATCTATCATCTACTTTATGTTTCTTTATTATTACAGATCCAAGAAAAGATATATCCGCGCATCCTCGCCTCGAGCCGTTCAGTCCCGGACAAGTGTACCATGCTGGAAAAGCGATGCAAGTGCATATACTACCGCCAGTTCAAAAGGAATATCTGGACCTGGGCAATTGAGTGCATATATAATATTATAATATTATTATATCATAATATATTATAATATTATTATATCATAATAGTGACAGTGTGTGAAAGTTTCGGATATTTCGTGACAGTGTGTGAAACATAGTGTGTGGAAAAATACGGAGAATACGTCACAGTGAGTTAATGTTTTGGAAACAGGGGTGAAAAGACGCATCAAAACCGCACAGAAGGCATGGCACGCAGCGGATGGAAAGCAATTGCTGCGTTGCTGCCGATAATCGTAGTTCTATGATAATCTATTTAAAGTAACCAGAAACCAACGGTGTGACGTTTAAGTAAGCAGACGTCCAATGTTCATAGGCTATCATAAAATGCTACAACGAATGGTCAACTGGACTTTTTAAAATGGCAGAGTACTTTGATTGGCTTGTTATAAATGCTACAAAATTTGTTGTAAAAATAGACCTTACACAAGAAAATAAATACGTCCAAAAATATATTCATAATAACACTGTTAAAAATGTATCAAGCTCAATTTGATTGATATATACGTAATGTGCTTCAAATTGGTGTTATATTAAGTAGTTAAAGTAAAACTGGCTTACAGAATATTAGTTATCTTAGCTTTCTATGTGAAACTTTAATCCTTCTACATAATATGAAAGTAACATTCTCTAAAAATTCTTGGTACATTTATTTGTTTAAAATATTTTGTATAATAGAAACTTGGTCTGGCACACACCATGCCCTTATATCAATGTCTGAAATCCATGCGAGTAAAGCCGTTGGCATATGCTAGTAGATAAGTAAATATCTATGTTATAGAAATTCGGACCATCATAGATGTGATAAAATAATGCTTTGGAAGGTTGTATGTACAGTATTTGAGTTCTGTTACAATATATAAAAGGAAACTCCATTCCATACCTAACAAATATAGAAGACTCCATGAAAACATTTATATATATAGGACTCTTGGAATAACACAACTAAGTTCAATTCAGCTTGCACTAGTGCTATATAGTAGGCACTATATAGGTAAATATAATTATTTCTTTCTTCTCTACTAATTTCCTCAACAGGTTACAACAATGTACAGACATGTACATACCATGTATGTACGTACATAAATGGCCTGCTTATATAAAGAGTAGTAATGTTTTAAAAAAGGTCAATATTGTACAAATTCATAGATGGTTGTCTTTAATACAAAAAAAGAAGAAAGAATAGATTTTACGTGGCAACACAGAACAGAACGAAAACAGGAATAGTTAGGCTAGGTCATTTGGAAGTTTTTTTGAATATTTTGGTTGCTGTATCAGAACTTTCTACCTAAAAATGCCATATATTTTTTGCTACAACGATTAGTTTGTACCTAATTTCTACTTTTTAATTATAGATTTTAAGTTTTGTAAATAAGGTGCTAGAACTATTCTCAAAACCACAATGGGTTTAATGGTGGCTTTTATGTGTACGAGTTACTCAATAATGCAAAAGATGACAATGTTTTTATGTATTATAACGTTAATTTATAACCAAGCAGGTTGGTATAAACTAAATATGCTTTTATGGAAAAATGCAAATCATATTTTTCTCACTTTATCATAGCAACCTATAAGATACTTATCAGTGTCTTATAATAAACCCATAATATTAATATGATATTACTAGCTGCTGCCTGCGGTTTCGCACGCCAATGGGCCAAGGTTGGGCTGAGATGCAGAAGTTTGCTTCGATGGGTTCGATTCCCGCTGTGAGACAAATGTTTGTATGATCTGCAAGTATTTGTTTCGGGTCTGGGTGTTTCTATTTATAACATGTATTTAAAAAACAATAAGTAGTATATCAGTCATGTGGTACCCATAACACAAGCTCAGCTTACTTTATTTATTATTATTATAAAGACTATCTCAGTACAGACTTTCATAAACATCCGAGAAAAAGCCTATTTCCATCCCCAAGATACTATTTATCTTCAATAATTCCAAAGTGTCTCTGTCTGCATGTCCGTTTATTACCTTTTCATGGCGAAACAATTAAACAGATCTTAGTGAAACATTGTAAGGAAATAAATTTTATGTGTGGCAAGGATACTTTTTTTGTAGGTACAACAGAAGCTGCGGGCAGAAGTTAGTTACATACCTATATATATATTATCCTTGTGAACTGCAGTAGCATAAGTACAGGCTACAGACATACCGAATGTATACCGTCGCGAGAATCAAACCCGTGCCTTTCATCTCGGCTAGTAGCAGTCTCGCCTTCCGCGCTAGGTAGTTGTCACCAAAAAGTATTGGTTATAATTTTTAAGAACTTGTTAATTTTTAACTTGTCTCCAAAATATTGTTGTATATATGTATCTAAGCAATATATCTGAATATTTGTATTATTTCATACTATTTATTACGATACTAGAGATATAAATAAAATATTTATTGTTAAAAATTAATTACTTATCATTTATTTTTTGCCGAACTACCAACTTCCAACTGAACTAATAAATACAGTAGAAAGAACATCCTAAATACACTCTCTGGCACGAAAACTTGGCCACTCAGAAATTATGCAATAAGTTGTTGGATTTTATCATAATACGAGGGCGGAGTGATAAGTCGGTAAAAATCTATTTTGGAAAAAAAGTATCGCAAATTGCAAGATACCTCCTCCTCCAGCCAGTGCCGCCGGTAAGTTTTTTTGACAGCTTAATGTAAATAAGTTGAACGCATTTTCGCAAACATGGAGTAAAAGTGAATTTCGTGTGTTGATAATTAAACATAATTTTTTGCGAAAAAAAACTATTACGGAAACGAAACAAAGACTTGATAAATAATAATATAATATAATAATAATAATAATCGGTGTGGTCGTCCAAGCACAAGTGATGCTGAACGTCCAGGACGCCCAGTTGAGGTCACTACTCAAGAGATGATCGCTAAAATCCATGACATAGTGTTGATTGACCGAAGAGTAAAAGTAATGGAGATTGTCGAGACAGTAGGCATCGCAGACGAAAGTGAAAATCTTACACCAACATTTACATATGAAGAAGCTCTCCGCGCGATGGGTGCTGCGTTTACTGACTGTTGATCAAAAACGCATACTGGTGACCACTTCGGAGGCAGGTTTCGCGTTGTTTCAACGGGATAAAACTGAATTTTTGCGTCGTTTCATAACAGTAGACGAAACATGGATCCACCACCATAGGTACATCAGAACAAACCAAGGTGCAATTGAAGCACCAAGCAACAATCGAAACCGTGGATTGCTACGGGCGAACCAGCTCCAAAGAAGGCCAAAGCAGTTTTATCGGGCAATAAAGTGATGGCTAGTGAAGAAAATCCTCTTCCACCAAGACAAACGCACGAGTGCACACCTGCGCCGTTGCAAAATTCCACGAGTTGCGCTATGAGTTGCTTTCTCACTCACCATATTCGCCAGTTTTAGCTCCTTGCGACTATTTTCTGTTTCCGAATTTAAAAAAAGTGGCTTGGTGAGAAAAGATTTAGCTCTAACGAAGAGATCATGCACGAAAGCAATACCTATTTCGAGGAGTTGCCTCAATCGTATTTTATGGAAGGGATCGGAAAGCTAGAGAAACGCTGGATGAAGTGCATCGACTTAGAAGGGAGCTACGTGGAAAAATATATGTTAATTTTTAAATAAAATTTATTTTCCTTTTTTTCTCCTTGCTTTTTTTTTTACCAGACTTATCACTCCGCCCTCGTAGGTATTTAATATTAAGAGAAAAAATATTTATTAACCAAAAACGAGAAACTTATTAACTAATACATAGCTTAATATTTAGTTGAGTCACAGGTGTATTTTGCATTTTAGTTAAAATATGTACCGATGATCCCCACACTAGGCTATGCCTGTATCGTGGGGGCCATTCGACGATTATAATGTAGGTATGTGTGGTGCAAACTTGTGAATTTATGGAAAATTTGGTTTAATAAATGCGGAAAAGTTAAACTAGAGTATGAGCGTTCATGTGTATATGTGTGTGTGTGTGAATGTGTTTGCCCGTGTGTGTGTGTGTGTGTGTGAGTGTGTGATTTTGTGTGTGCGTATGGTGCTGAATACCACGGCACGTATGTGTGTTAGTGACTAATATGGATTATATTTTAAAAGCGAGAGTGCGCAGAGAGGCAGAGTCTGGCTGAGAAAAACGTTATGAAACAACTTTTAGTAAATCTTCAGATTGGCTGTAGGTTAGAAAAAGAAGGAATTTGAAGGTGATCGCTTTTGTTTCTCTAGCAGAGCTATTTTTAATGTCACAAGATTTGGAAATTTTATTGTAAAGGAAAGGATGCAAAAATTTTGAAAAACTATGAGCAAAATGGGTTTTTACTGCAGGCTGAAGTATTTTATACACCCTTCGTTGCAAAAGTGATTTATAGTCGACTGAAGCAATTACCTTCCTGTGGGTTAATACTATTGCTTTATGAATGAAAAGCTGGCGTACGGTTAATAGGCTTGCTTCAGCGTACAGCGTTGTCGTCGGGTAGCGGAAAGGTTTTCTGTGCATTACTTTTAGCACTGAGCGCTGCGCTCTTTCTAACCCAATCATTGCCGTGATGCCAGCTCCACCCCAGACAGCTATGCAGTACGTTAGAATTGGCTCGCATAGAGAAGCATACACAAGTTGGAGAATATTTTTGTTAACCGATTTGCGTAGTCGACGCATTATGAAAATTAATCTTCTAACTCTAAGAGATGCGGCCACGATATGCTCCTTAAAAGAGAGATGTTCATCAATTTCCACCCCCAAATAGCGGATTGACGCAACACGTGCTATTGTTTCACAACTACATTTGGAGAGTTTGCAAGAGTGTATTTTGAGTTGGTATTCTATGTTTGGTTCGGAAGCCTGAGTTTTGTGAAAACATAGGTATTTAGTTTTTTTAAGATTAAGCGTAAGGAGATTTGTGTCTAGCCAATGTCTAATGTTAGCCATTCCCGATTCCGCTCTTTGGTAAACTGACTTCCAAGAATCACCGTGGAAGAGGGCGACTGTGTCATCAGCATTAAAAATGAGGTCAGTGTCGGGAGGAGTAATATCGTGAATATCATTAATATATAAGATAAAAATGGTTGGCCCGAGTACGCTGCCTTGTGGAACTCCAAAACGTATTGGGAGATCCATGCTTTTATGTTCGCCAATTCCAACGCACTGGCTTCTTGTAGAAAGGTAGCTTTGAAACCATTCCAGTGGCAATCCTCTGATGCCTAAAAGTTCAAGCTTTTTTAAAAGGATCGGCACAGAAACGGTGTCGAAGGCCTTAGCTAGATCTAAGAATATACATATACTCTTCTTTCCTTTGTCAAGGGTTTCTGATACATGGTCAGAAGTTCTACCGCATCTACCGTACATTTGGCTCGCCTAAACCCATATTGGTGTTTTGATAGTAGGTCATACTTTTCCACAAATTGGGTGAGGCGGTGGTTCACAATTCTTTTGAGAATTTTAGAAAAAGCTACTAAAAGTGATATGGGTCTAAAATTTTCTGGTAATTTCTTAGACCCATTTTTGTGTATTGGAGTAACAATTGCTTGTTTCCAGTTGTGTGGAAATATGCCCGTTGCCAAGCTTAAGTTAAAGATGTGTGTTAGCGGACCCACAATTTCTTTAATTAGATAATTTTTTATACCGTCCTTTCCCGGAGCGCTGTTATTTTTCAGTTAATGGATAAGCGTTATTACTTCAGTTTCATCTGTGGGTTGCATAAAGAAAGAGTTAGTCGATGGGGAAATGTTGTGATATACTTCAGAAGCAAGAATGTCCTCTGTTTTGTTAAGTTTATGTAACAATTGTTCAGCTAGTTGAGCACCCACATTGGAAAAATACTTATTACAGTAATTTATTCATTCATTTTTATTCTAAAAGCTCCGTCGATGAGTTTGTTCTGTTCGGTCAATGTCAATTATTTTTTTAATGGATTTCCATAAGCGTTTAGTGTTCTGACAATTGTTTTCTAAGTCCTTATTTTCGTACGCATGCTTGACATTGTGCAGTAGAGTGATCCAATAATTTTTATACCGCGTGTAGAGTAGTTTCTTTTGTTCGTCTTTAGGATTTTTTCTGGTATCAAGATGCAGTTTATCTCGATGTTTTATGCACCTTATGAGACCTGGAGTGATCCATGGTTTAATATTATACTGCGATCTGCTTATTTGTTTTACAGTTGTATGTTTTTCTAATGCAGAAATAAGGATTGTCTCAAATTCAGAAACTGAAATGTTTACGTCGTGTGATTTCATGACACTAGACTAGTCCGTTAGTTGTAATTCGGAAGCAACAGCCTTGTAGTCAGTTTTGGCCATAGTTCGCTTTCGGTTTTTACTGATTTTGGTTTTAAGAGTAACACCAAGTATGGCATACAAGGCCCACGGCGTTTATTAGAAACTTTGCCTTAATAAATATGTGGTCCAAACAAGAGTTATGCCTTGTTTATTAGGTTATGGCAGGCATGTGTCCAGATTCAGCCATAAAACAGAGGTACTCAGAACTTGTGTTGTCAAGCGAGTTTAGTAGGTATATTGATGTTAATGTCCCCGGCCACAACAACAGATATGATTTCTTTTATGTTTTTAAAAATATTATTTAAGGAAGTTGTGAATTTTTCAATTTGACGAACGATAAATGCTGAGAATAGTGATGTTATTTGACAGGTCACTGCTTCTTCAAAGAAAGGTTCGCACACAGTTGCGCACCGAGTATTCTTTACATAGACTGTGACTCCTCCTGCTTTGTTTAGGTTATTTCTAGTATAATAAGATTTATAGCCGGGAATTTGTCCAATCAGTGCACCATCAACTAGCCAGCACTCTGTTAAGACTATAACGTCGATTTCAATTTGGAGTCTTTGTTAGGCCAAGAGGAAGCTGTCAAAATTTTTTTGAATGCTATGTATATTAAATGGCTTCCCAAGCGGCTTGCGCTCCAGTAGGGAGAGTTTGTGGCAGGTAAGAACCGGACATAATCTCTCTTTTGCCTCAAATGTGTTCTATTGGGTTTAAGTCCGGGCTACGAGCTGGCCACCTTGAAATTTCAACCGCTTGAAGGTACTCCACGCACCGCGCAATGTGGGGACGTGATTTATAGTGCATTTATAAAAATTGGACAACCTCTGTGGCGCAGTGGGCCAAGGGCCGGGTGAGACGCAGAAGGTTCCGGGTTCGATTCCCACTTCGGGATCGGCAAGTATTTGTCTTGGATCTGGGTGTATCTATGTATAACATGTATGGATTTACAATAAAATAATTAAAATGCCCTTCGGGAGTGCTGACAGAAGTGAAAACTTTGGCGCGTTAGACATTTTTTGGATGTACTAGGGTTATTGGGTTATTAGGTTATGAATTCCATTTTATATATGAATTGTATTTTATTAGTTATAAGAAACTTTAAAATACATTTACCTATAATATTCTTTTAGGTTTTTTTTTTCAGAATGTAGATAATATATCAAAGAACCTAACTCAGTAAACTTCTCCATACAAAAGTAGACTGTAAACATGTGAATTAAGGTTTATAATCAAATGGGGCGAGCGCGGCAGTTCTGCGTCTCGTAACGGTGTCGCGAGTCCAGAGGTTTTACCTCATCTAAAAATATGCGTACCGCGCTAAAAGAAGTTTTCACTTCAAAAAAAAAGTATACTTATATGTCATCAGTCATGTGATACCCATAACACAAGCTCTGCTTAATTTGGGGCCAGATTAAGCAGAGCTGCTGTGTGAAATGTCCGGTATTATTTATTTATTATTTATCTAATTGTTTGTACCCAATGAACTGGGAATAGGGCAGAACATGATCCTGGATGATGTGTTACTCTCTTTGATGTAACGAGTAGCATTTAACCGATTGTTGACGAACACCAACTCCGTACGAGCATCCAAACTTATTCCTCCCCATACCATTATAGAGCCAACATGAAAACTCACTATTTGTGTAGTGGTAATGGGTAGATATCGCTCTCCTCTTTTCCACACCTGTTCTCGACCGTCTGGAGCTCGTAAAGCAATTCGGCACTCATCTGTAAAGAGCACTCTTGCAAAAGCATCTGTAAAGAGAACATTGTTTGTGAGTCCAGTTAGCATGTTCTCGAGCGAACCGAAGACGAGCTATTCGGTACTGTCTGAGGGCCGTGTGTTGGTCTACGAGCTTTGAAATCCACTTCCTCCATCCGTCTTCTGACCGTACGCTCGCTATGGCGCAGACGTGTTGGAGCAGCTGTCGTATCTCAACAGGCGTAAGGAAGCGGTTTCTCAATACATACTTCTAAGACAATAAACCGGTCATCTCGAGCTGATGTGCACCTTACGCTTCCACTACCTGGTCTTCGAGTGTATTCCCCATCCCAGTGTCTTGATACCGTTTCAAAGCATACTGCACGGATGAAGGCTCTGGCTTGATTGTCTTTTGACTTTTGACTTAGATATTTGAGATTCAAATAACAAGTGGAGTAGAATAAAATAGCGCCATAGATAAGTTGTCCCCTGCCGTGTTGTTGCCTACTATTGATTGTCAATCTATTGTTTTGTTGTCTAATTCCACCCAACCCAATCAAACGCGAGCTCGCGTCACCGCCATGACAGGTTAGTAAAATAAAATAGGTATACCAGCTTCTATTACTGATAAATTCATAATTATTGAACTAGGCAATGACAGCAGCACAGATTCGGACACGACAGATGATAACGTTTATGCAAGTGACAGTGATATGTCTGAAATCGTTCCTTTCGACCATAATTACTGTCAGAAAAAAAGAATTCAATAAATAATTTAAAATCTAAATCGAGTCATCATTTACAACCTTACTAGTCTTATAACTGTATATTATTTTTAAATATGCATGTAAAACATTTTACTCTGTGGTGGGTACATACAAGTTTAGATAATGTTCTCTGCAACCACCAATCACCTAAGTCTACTCCCACCTGTTCTGTTGGCAGAACTATTGGTATTTTTTTACCATTAGTTCTGTTTACAGAACAAATGGGAAAATAATTCCCAGTAGTTCTGTTCACGAATCTTGTGACATGAAATTCAGATCGAAACCAGTTGGTTAGGTTATGTTAGAGTATAGAAAACAATGCGCAAGGCGAGCGAGTAAAGCGACGCGGCAGCAGCCGCCGAAGCGCCAGAAGAATATGGTTCATCTGTCGATGAGATTGAAGCCAGGTGTAAAGCATAGTCTAATATTATAGTCACAGAAGTAATGGTAAAAAAACCCAGTAGTTCTGTCAACAGAACATGTGGGAGTAAACGATCACTTAGTAGGGTAAATACTACATAATATTGTTGGCAGCACCGTAGACAATGCAGCCAATCAGGGGACATCTTACGGTGAACGCTCTCTATAATATACTTATTTATTGAAGTGAAAACTTCTTTTAACGTGGTACGCATATTTTTAGATGAGGTAAAACCTCTGGATTCGCGACACCGTTACCGTCTGGGGCGAGACGCAGCCGGCTGCCGCGCTCGCCCCATTTGATTATAAACCTTAATTCACATGTTTACAGTCTGCTTTTGTATGGAGAAGTTTACTGAGTTAGGTTCTTTGATATATTATCTACATTCTGAACAAAAAATATTGCATCATCTGTGTTCGTTCAGTATTTGATTGGCAGTCGCCATAATTACTGATTTTGAAGTGATTTATTACTAAACTCTAACGCGCCAAAATAAGTTTTCACTTCTGTCGGCACTCCCGGAGTGCAAGCCGTTTTTTTTTAAAATACAGACTTGTGATACTGATTAAAAATTAGTAGGAAAAATAGCTAATCAAAGCTTCACATTATATGCAGTAGGTAGGTCAAACAATAAAATATAAACTGTCTGTTGTTTCAATACCCACAAACAATAAAGTAAAATAGTAAACGATTTAGGTAGCATCTAGGTAGACATAACCGTAGCATGAGTAGGTACAATAGGTACCTGTCTCCGAGCCTCTGGGACGTATAGGATGACCTTGAGCCGTGCGCAAGGACACGGCTCTAGGTAACCATTGGCCAGAGTGATATATATATATTTTAGTTACCTAAATTCTAATTGGTCCGCTCGAATAGACAGAGACATATCGAGCGGGTAACAGAGACAGAAAATAGCATAGCAAGTATTGATTCTTTTAATAAAGGCGCTTGGACGACGACGCGTTGGCGGGGAGGAGCAAAAATTGTATATATATTTCGGCGAGACCGAGTAAAAATCAGAGTTCCCTTCGTGCATTTCAACAAGAACAAGTCGTAAAGCCGCTCCACCGCCAACTCGCCGCCTCGCCCCGTGCATTACCCTGCATACTGGAGTTTTATTCTACCTACCTACCTACCTACCTACCTGCCTACCTACTTCAGCGGAATCAAGCCATACAGTCCACTACCTACCACCCTTTAAGCTTTGCCTTTGGTCAGCGATCAACCCACCACAACCCGAACACACTCTTATTGAGATACCTTTTATACCGCGAAACAGAAAATGAAACTAATGTTTGTCCTCACAAATGTTTGGAAGGAATCGAACCCCCAACCGTGAATAATCATTAAAAGCATTACAGTTAGCTTGTATCCACTCACTGCTGGGTATAGGTTTACTCCATTTTATGCCACATGTTTCTGTAGTGGGCTGACCGTGCCAGATCATATTGCTATATTTTTAATATCGTCAGTCCATCTGGTAGGACTTCTGCTGGCGGTGCTTTTGACCTCCTTTGACTCGCCAAGAGGCCCGCCGAACGCCCTTTAAGTTTTGCGATACGGATGCCGATGACTTTAGTCTGTCTCTGAATTTCAGTTTTCCTAATTTTGTCTATAAGGCGTATGCTTAAGGAGCTAAAGAAAACTCCATGGCCCGTTGTGCAACTTTCGTTCGTGCAATGAACGAAAGTTGCTATAATAAAGCGTGTTTCGGCTTACTAAATAATCTGTTTTCGGCTTATTATAGAAACTGTTTTCGTACATGTATCGGCTCCTTATGTAAGGATGGCAAAGACACATTGATCGAACAGTTTGGTCTTTAGGTATTGCACTATTTTCAAGACTTAAGCACGTCCTGGAGTGAGCCTGCCGACGGCCCAGCCTAATTGAGTGTGTCGTGATTATCTCCTTAGTGCGATGCTATTAATCTAAACAAAAACCATGTCCAAGATTCAGCACCTCTAACAGCTTGCCTAGATGCCGAGTCGTATGGAGGGACATCCACAATATTTTCAATAAATGGCAAATAGTACCTATGTGATACTTTTTAGTACGTATGTGATACCTAATGTGGGATGGCAATTTTTCAGTCTCGAGCTATTGCATATTTGTGCAACCTGCACATCCTGTGACAGTAGGTGGCGTTTTTCCACGCACTAGGTGTGTGACCGCTAGAAAGCACCTTGTTGAATGGTTTTACAAAAATCGTTAGGTACTTCGTCCCAGGCTCACTGGAGTTTACCTCAGGTACCATTAGGTATCTTACCTGGTTATCCTTACCTTACCTGGTAGTTATCCAATTTGCCCAATAGCCCATTATACCTACCTACCTCACTAGATACAATGTTGGGTAGCACTTCGTCTTCGTCATCACAATATGGCTGAGCCGGCTAAGCTCGCGTGTGTCGACTGTGAATTGTGATTCAGATATTATGCTGCTATATAAGGATCTTTATTATTAATCATTAAGATCCTATTATACCACCTCAATGTCTTCAGAACACCTTCCCAGTTTTTAAACGTTATCATCTTTGGGTGTGAGTCGCAGTGCCATTTCTCGCTTACATGCTTCGTATTAAGCTATCGGTCTTGGCTTTTTAAAAATTAGGCTATGCATGCCCATTTGTGCCTATTAAACTCTGTTACGAGAATGAGTGCAGTAGTTTATTTATTTATAATACATCTGAAAATTTAATTATTTTAGTTTATAACCTATGGTGTGATTTCAATAGTCCAGTAATAGAATAATTAAGCTACATTACACAAACTAATTAAAAACTCATAACTGTCAAACAACTGACAGTTTAACATATACACCAACCGAAGAAAAATGTACATATTTATTATAGTTATTGGTGGATAGATTGGACTATAGTTTTTGTAAAGAAAGTTACCAACAATCTACTTTTCTAGCTTGATTTGGCACAATCTAGCTACTCGATCTGACCAGCTTTGAGAACCATTAGTTTTCTTACAAATTTTTAAAGCAGTTTCCAAGTCCCAAGTATGAAATCTTGTCAGAATATGAATTATACAATTACGTTTGATAAGAAAAAACTATAATCTGTAATACGTTGTATTGTAATGAGCGTATGATGGTAGATTTTAATTACGAAAGCAGTTGTAGGCTTTAGTGCTACGGATTTAATTCACCGTGCTAGCTAACTCGACTACCAAATCGAGCTGGCAACATAAAACAGATGTCGTGTCACGTCACTGTCATGTCACTGTGGTAAGTGAAGTGAGCAACTTACTTAGCATTAACAAAAGTTGGTGTGAGTGAGTGATTGTTGTGGTTGTCGATGTCGAACGAATTTGTCAATTTGGCGAACTAAATTACAGTTTGTTTGGTCTCAAAAATATGGTCATAGCATTTATGAAATTTTAAATTATCATGCATGAAACATTATAACAGAAAAAGTATTTAAGCAAAAGTTAAAGTAATAACGGCTCCATCACCATGGACGCCGTTGTGGTTCGATTTTGAAAATGCAGTGTTACTTTCGGTTCATTGGGTGTCACGCGCGATAGCAATCTTCGCTCCGAGAAGAACCAAATCTTTTCCATTGTGTATAAGTTACATGTACGCAGCGGGAATGACAATTATGGCAGTTTCTGTTGGGGAAATTTGCGAGAACACAAAACTGGCGAGAGAGATGGCTCTGATGGGGAACTACGATTCGGCAATGGTTTACTACGAAGGCACCGTGCAGATGATCCACAGACTCCTGACAACGATCGCTGATCCGACCCGCAAGTCCAAGTGGCAATTGGTAAGTACCTTGACAATTCAGAATTCACTTTACGATACCTTTATGTTGTGTTCAAGTTGTTCACCTTGAGTAGAACATTTCCTTTTATGAGACTTAGTAATTAGCATCACCTTTGGTAGGACGGCGGAAGGCCGTCCAGTGTGTAACTTTACCATGCGGGTTTGTTTATACCCTTTTTGATAGTTGTAATCTTGGTTTCAATTAAGTATCTAATTACCCATGTGGAATTTAGATTAGTTTCTTTTTATGGACAATCTTTTAGCAAATGTGAAGCTTATCTAGCATTAATGTCTTATACCTTTCTAATGGTTACTTGGCAGCTGCAGTGATTCTGTAACAATTAAATACTTACGCCGACAAACTATCATTGTTGCTTCAATAGTTGAGATGCATATTCAATTAACTAGAAAAAATCTGTATGCTGAAAATATTTTGAAAACAACTGGAAGATTCAAATAAGAATACTTGGTAATGTTGTAAGTTGATAAGCTTTGTTGATGATACAACTCATGTTAATTTGATACAATCTGTCCTACAATGATAGCCATCTGTCTTGGCATATTCCAATCATAGAATATTGAATTATGTGATGGATTACACAACGGTATAAGTAAATACAATTTCTCTGAGCTTATTCACAGAAATTGAATATCCTGCAAAATGAATGCATAAACTTGGCTCCATAAATTTTGGCTACGTTTCAGGTGAGATGATGACGTCATAATTTTCAGACATTCATCTCATTTTCTGAGAATCAGCTTCCTGAGTTGCTAAATCTAAGTCTAGTTGCAAAGATCACTAGCTCCTATAGCAATTGCTTTAGGTACAACCTACCTATTTTTGTCCAATATTTTGAAACATTTACTTAGATGAGTGTCTTTAACATAGTGTTTGTTTCTAGTAGTCTTTTGTTTCTAATCAGAATTGGCTAGGTTATGGACCTAGCATCTTCATTGTAACATAACTTATATAAAGAACTAAAACTACATTGGATTGAACTACATAATACAGGTATAGCATCAACTGTTTCAATCCCAATATTAGACCTTCCAATAATCATCTATGTCTATGGCACTTTGGTTGAAGGCATGTATGCTGAACATGTGCCAAATTGTATGAAAGTTCTTTCAAATCAATCTTGTAATCTTCTTCTTATGATGTAATTTTTCTCAAAACTAGTGTGTTGAAAGGCGACTCTGAAGCTTGTTATAGAAAATTGCTCATTCAATCATCCATAAAGTTATATGTGCAATTAGCTTGTGCTCATGAGTTCCCTCTGCACTATAGGTTGAGGGTTCCCTCCCAGGAATAACATATGTGTGATGAACTTGGGTGTTTATTCTGTGTCTGGGTGTTATAAAGTATCATAAAATATTATAAGTATTCTATCAGTCATCTAGTCACCATAGATAATACAAGCTATGCTTAGTTTGGGGCTAGATGGTGTTGTGTGCATTGTCCGCCAATATTTATTATTTTCCCATTTACAACCATTACTTAAACTGAGTGTTAAAAAATACAAAAAGGATGATAGTGTAAAATTTAATGAAAATTTAACAGCATAGGAAAAGATCTAATTGAGGTTTAATAGTGTTAAATTGCTTCTGAATGTCAGTAGCCATGGAAAATTGTTCCTACTTTCTCTGTAGAACAAGAACTGATATGAGTTGAGTAACAATGCAGTTTCATTGTGGCGTTTAATCATAGGTATCTGATAAAATAATAAACATTGTGTATGTTTTATCAATAATGTATTGCAACTATGCAGCTGTTTCATTAAGTGTTCCAACCAGGAAAATAAAATAACTTTATTTCTAGAAGAGAAGCAATTTTGTAAATTCAGTCTCAAGCTTTGTATTGTCTCGGTGTACGTAACATATCTGCACTGCTTTTAGTGTTTC
This sequence comes from Lampropteryx suffumata, assembly GCA_948098915.1. NCBI lineage: Eukaryota > Metazoa > Arthropoda > Insecta > Lepidoptera > Geometridae > Lampropteryx > Lampropteryx suffumata. Next base: position 12,390,692 of record OX402565.1, on the reverse strand, counting down.
TAACTTTCGAGTACTGATTAAGAACTAGCAACAGCAACTTCAAGCTACTTAAAGTTACTTTAAATACCTCTAGTAAAAATTTGAGGTTTAAAAAGTTCTAAAAGGCAAACAGATAACAACTTTGATGGATTTTTAATGTTGCAATGCTGAAAATCTTCATCACAAATGTAGATTAATTTAAAAAGAAATAAATAATTTAAAAAAAAAAAACTATTTTGATCATACTGATTAAAATTCAATCCTCAACAAGTTTTCTGTTTCCATAAGTATTCATTAGTATACAAGAGGTAGGGTTTCAACTACTTAAACACTTATTGAAACCGTATCTCTGTGGTGGTTGGTTCAACTGTTCATTCACCAAATGTTTTTCAAAATGATCATGTGATAGGTAGCTCCCACAGTCATTGAACTAGATTTTATCATTGTGGTATCTGAAACTAATAAAAACGTACTTAGTGCCTTAAAATTAAATCAACATAAACCAGAGTAGTAGAACACAAAAAAGTATCTAGCTATACCTAACCTAGTATTGTTTGAACATGTGGTAGCTAGGTAATTGATAATATATGGAGGCAGATATTTCGATTTTGTTATTACCATTTTTGTCTTGTTCTTCCAACAAAGGAAAGATTGCAGTTACATAATCCTTTTCATTTAGGTATTTGGCAAACTATTTTTACAAATGGTTCGGCATTTGGTACAACCTTATTGTTCAGTTCGGTATATTTTTAACCGACTTCAAAAAAGGAGGAGGTTCTCAATTCGGCAATTTTTTATTTTGTGTTTGTTACCTCATAACTCCGTCATTTATAAACCGATTTGAAAAAAATCTAAATTCATGTGAAAGGATAATACTTCCCGGTTCCATATAAATTTCATCAAAATCGGTTCAGTAGTTAGGTTTTTAAATAAAAGAACTGAAAAAAATATTTCATTCACTTGGATGAAACGAAATTTTGACATTTTGCTTTTTATACATGAAGTCGGTTGTCTTTTTAGTTTTTAAAACGTAACTTTATCTTAATAGGCATATTTTACATTATGCATGAATGTAAAATTTTAAATAAATACATCAAATTTTACATGTCTTTGTAGATTTTATAACTATTGTAAGATTGTAACTAACAATCAAATGAAATGAATACAATTTAATAATGTCAATATAAAATAATATACCTATCAATAATAGCATAACAATCTATATTAATATCAAGGTAATTTTATGTTTAAATTTTGCCGTATTCATGATTCTGCTGTTCCGCCGGTTAACTGAAATTCATAAAATACAAATTACTTAACTCTCTCAAAAGTTCTACTTAGTAGTAACTGAGCAAAATTTTCAAATGACAATTTTCAAATATTAAGTAATAATTTGCAGTTTGTTCTCTGATTGATTTTTCTAGGATTTTTACGCGGTTTTATTCAAGACTAATTTACAAGGCGTTTAAAACGAGCTTAAACACGTAAATTTAGCTAGTTTAAGAACTGTAATTTAAAAATGTTTGTCTAATGCAGACTGTAGTGCAAACAAATAAGATCATTCATATCTTTCGAAAGTACAAACACGTTTATCAGACATGGTCACATGTCTTATAAACGTATGATGGTTATACATGAAACCTTATAAATTACGGACACAATATCGTCAAATAGAAGACATTATCAAATTAGAAGTTACGTCAGAATAGAATGAATACGATCGATATACCAAAAACCTATTGTCAGGCTTCACTAAAAACGGAGTCCTTATGTTATAACAAGGACACGTACCTACAAGTGTTTTTATTTGTTATATCAAGTGAATCAATGTTTATATAGTTACCATTTAGTGTTTATACGTCTGGCGGTCTGACTCCATTATTTAGATATAACTTGATTACGTCATAAACTGCTTTAAACCTTGTATCCTAAGGTAAGGTAACTGAATATACTCCCAACAGTAAACAATAATGAACTACCATTTGGCCTTCGACAGCGCGGAATATGGAACCAGCTAAGCGATTTGATCCTCTCGATTGAGTTATTTTTGATTACGTGGGTATCACTTGTCTGCTCAATAGAAAGCAACCGCAACATTCCGATCTTTGAGCCGTGTGGGTTCAACCCCGGGCGATCCATGAGTTTTTTTTGCTTAAGAGAAATATTGACGCCATACTATGTGTTCTTAACCGGTGCAGAAAAATATTTGGTCTTACGAAGACTTGTGTCTCGTGAAAATAAATTGCAGGTGTACGAAATTCCTTCAGCTCGTTTAATACAGCATTTTAATGCTTCAACATCTTCAACTGGTCGCTTGCTTTTGTAGAATTACCAAGGATTAACAGACACAATAGCCTTTAGCCTAGGCTATAAAAGGCTACTATTGTACTAACACCCTAACAGACGATTCGATAATTTGAATATGACAACGAAAAAACTGTTAGTTCAATTATTCAACAAGTATTTCAAGATATTATCGTTCTGATGTATCGATATCGGTTTTCCGAGTAGACACCCAGTTTCAAATTTGCAGCAACATGCCTTGAACGGGTTTCATGTCCCTTTCATGGTCTGGTTACAATTTTCAGCGTGTTCTGATTGCTTCATCGACCAGATTTTTTGTTAAAAATTCTTTCCAGCCGATTGGAACGGTTGATAAGCATCATTAGAATGATTACTATAAGCTCGGTAATTAAAGTGTTACACTTTTACTGGCATGGCATGGCGTGGTGTGGCGATGCGGTGTCCATCATTATATTTCTTGCTGTTTTTAATTAGCATATCGTCACGTAACTGCGAAATACAAAGTAGATTGAGCTAGTCGATTCAATTTTATGCCAAAAAGAGAAAGATTCTGTATTTCAATGTTGTGTTTATGAGTTCCATACACCAGGAGGGTAAAGGAACCCATTTCGGAGTCTTGTTACTTATTTGCCTCTTTATCGTGGAGTGTTTTGGCGGTGGTCTTTTTTTTCTGTGAGTTTATTGTTTGTTTTTGGAAAGTTGGATAGTTTCTCTGCCAAATCTTTACGAGAATAATGATCACGCAATAAGTTAGGTCATCAAATACAAGCTTTATTACATATAGTTGATGATGTGTCTCATTTTATACATGATATATCCCTTTAATAAACCTTTCACGGTTCGAGCGACGAGGTGTCATCAAAAACATAAACACGCAGCTCGATCGCCCTCATAAAATATATTACGGACGACTAAGGCTCAAACACTCGTGCCCGGTGCCACTAAACCTTTGAAAATAAGCTACTGAATGTGGTCTGAATCACGCCATATGCCTGAAAGAGCGAGGCTTTAGACTGTTTAGGTCACCTAGTCTAATTCAGTGGCTGGATTGAAGCCAAGCATTCGTTCTATTGTCGAGTTGATTCGTAGTGTTCGTTTTGTATTGTCATTTGTTGCGTGTACCTTTTGAACGCGCAGGCTGAAGTAGCCGCTGAGGTCGACGAACTTCCCTGCAGTGTATCGGTTGAATGGTCGCGCGGGGTGTCCAATTTCGTACGGTCGTCATCACAGTTAGCTCTTGTCATCTGTCAAAAGTGTACAAACCAGAGCAGCTTTTATTTAAAACGGCAGACGGCTTCGTTTTCTGTGACAAAGAAAATGCGCCTTCGGGTATTTGTGGGTAGTTGTTAATTGTCCCCGTAACGGCCTAGTTGAGGATTAGTGATTTCTCGTGTAACTCGGTCAAGGCGTTAGCTGAATTAGGTGAAAACAAACACGTTATGTGGCGTGAAACCTAGGGTATTACTCAACGATTTTTTCGTTTGTGTGGGAAGTGCTTAACATTTTTACCATTGTGGTTTGTGAACATTGTGTGATAATCGTGGTGAGAGATCGAAATTTCACTTTTGTGCCCACACCGAGATAAATCACTCATGTATGTATTCTTTCCATTATGTATTTGCGATCAGGAACACTTATCTATAATGTTCTTAGAAATGTACTATGAAATTGCTCTTGCAATCTTACATCAGTATTATCTTACGCATTAATCATTGTAATTGCAACCAGATACATTTGACTAATCCTAGCTCTCGACTCGATATCTCTTGTACAACAAGAGGATCTCACATAAATTATGATTTGATCACACATTCGATTTGAGTGCTCGATGATTTGATCCAATTAAGACATAATCAGAGAAAAATTACATACCAGATTACTGCTAGTCAAGTTTACTATAAAACCTACCTTCGATAATTGAGAATTAAAGTACTTAAACTAACTTAAATATAATTGTGATTTCGAATCGCAGAGACGATTGAAGTCTTATGAGAACCTGTAGGGCGATTATGGAACTCTTGATAGATTGTATATAATATAATGTCTATCAGTTTCGAACAGCAATCGGCATCAATGTCTATCAATTTCGATTAGCAATATGTATTATTTCAATCAATCATATAGGATGTATTTAAATGCTTAGTTAAACGCTAAACACGGTTCCTACCACAATCATACTTTGTAAATTGGTCGAGTTATAGTTTGACACCAACTTCATATTGTAACTAGCGATTGAAGCCGATATAAATCGCAGCGATCCGTAATACCAATTCATCAATAGTAACTGAAAGCTATTAGTATCAATGTTTTGATAGTATCAAAGTTCCATAATCGCTGGTCTGGTCTAGTCTAACTGGTCTAACGAAGCCCATTTCTTCCACAGGTTCAAAAGCAAATGGCGCGGGAATATGAGCAGCTGAAGGCGACAATGTCTTCGCTGAAGATGTTTCAACATGACGGAGAAAAGGTCATCACACCAATGGCCGGCAGTAAGTCATGTTGCTATTATGATATTTATAAAACCATGTGACATACAATATCTTTGTGTTTGATATTAGCATCTAGGTCTTATCCTAACTGGTGTTCATAATTTGTATAGGTGACGACATCTAAGCGCTACATCGTTATGGTCTACTGGTATGCTGAATGTTGTATTACGCTCGTTTTCGGCTCGTCATCTCAAGGGTAATAGCTGAAAATCAGTGTTTGCTTCTTAAGCAATATTATATCTGAGCTATGGCCCTTTTGATACGAGTATTGCAACACACGCGCACTTTTACTTTTAAGTATCTAGTTTCAAACCTATGTTTTATGTATTTACCATTATGTACAATGGTACCATCGATTGTACGTGTGTGCTTGATGCTGGTTTATCAAATAAATGTTGTGTCTATGTATCTAGCAACTATAAAAATCGCTAGGCCATGTCGTCGTCGGTCCATCGAGTCAAATGAGTCATGCATCACAAATTAGGGCACTGCATACCTTGAACAACAGATTATCATGACCTACACCTACACAATATTTCATGGCTTTATCTAAGAAATAAGATTGTCCCTGTTTGGTATGGTATGTCAACATGATAGATTATCAAGTTCAACAGAGAACGAATGCCTATTGGTACAACTACATACACAAGTAAAAAAGTAAGATGAGGTGGTCTATTCCGATTAATCATAGATCATAGGTCGTACGAAGACCTCCGAAAGACTGTTATAGCTAGAAACGACATGAATTGGTCAAGCCCACCGAAGCTGTAAATTCCATTTTCCAACGAAGACCTTGTTGAATCTGGCTTGTCGAAGTATTAAACAATAATTGTTGAAATAAATAATCATTGTTTCATAACAATTGTATTGATGCTTCAACTAAAAAGCTTAGTATTTTAAAAACGTGCACATAAAGTCAACAGACATTATGACGTCATAAGGTGTGATAATTTATTAAAAGATAACTATATATACGTAGTTTTACGCTAGCGCTCTTTCGTGTCACTGAGGACTTACAAGGATTAAAGTTGTATAAACAAGTGCACTAAAATAGAGTTGTTTTACCTTTTGAGGAAGTTTACGATTTGGTTTAAGAAATAAAGTTACTAGACGTTACTTAACAGGCATCTTATCTTATCGTGTCACTAGTTCTTTCAAACCAGTGTGGTGAAAGGATTAAAGTGCGCCTGCACTAATAGCTCTTCGTATCCTTGGCCGTATGTCTTAAAACTTTTTAAGTTTTACAACATACCGATGTTTTCCGGTATGATATTCCAGATCTATCTCTACTATATATTTGTCAAATACCACTTACTCATTCATCACGAAATCTCAGAAACCACCGAACGGATTGGAATTAAATTTGGTATGCAGCTTCCTCTAAGGCCGTAGCTGCTCGCTAAGAAAGGTTTTCAAAAAAATCGCTCGGGATCATGGTCAAACTGCGAAAACCGCAATTATGCTGTGTAATTTTTCCGAAACATTTATTCGTTCAATTGTTATCTTGCTACTTTTTATCTATCACGCGGGCAAAGCCGCGGGAAACAGCTAGTATTTAAATAGAAATATACTTCGGAACTTCTGTATAGTTGTTAAGCATTTATTGATACAATCAATGTCTATATCAGTTTCTATTTGCAACAAGGAATTTGATATTACATATGCGATGTTTCAATCATTAGTTTGATTGCTACTGGAAGCCATACTTCAAGATGTGTTTCATTGACTGTATTATTATTCATAGCCCTGTAGGCTTATCACTAGAAGCCACGAGTGCGCTGAAAATTTGCGGTTATACACGATGTGAATGTGGATAGAACGCGGCCATCAACGACGTAATAATTATCTAGATTATAAGCAAGATTGTTACGAGCACGTGCCTCTTTTGGATAAGGTTGCGTTAAAATAGTGTTCACATCTTTGAACATCAGGTTTCCATCAGTGAAAACCTGTAATTGGCTGTCTGTTATTTTTAACCGACTTCAAAAAAGGAGGTTACTTAATTCGACTGTATATTTTTTTTAAGTGTGTTCGCGGATAACTTCGTCGTTTATTAACCAATTTTGATGATTATTTTTTTGTTGAAAAGGAGATATCCCAAGGGTGGTACCATGATAAGGAAACCAGAATCTGATGATGGAATCCCAGAGAAATCAAGGGGAACCTTAGAAAATCATGAAGTCGATCTGATGATGGTGTCGAAAGACAGTCGAGGGAACTCCTCAACGATACAGCAATTACCTGGTGTTTGGGCTTGATTAATTTGTATTGATGAGAACTTTACACCTAGGTGGGTTTTGACTGTCATTAGGAGTCTGATGATGAAAACGAAGGACAGTCAAGGGAACTCCTCAACGTTTTACAGTAGCTACCTTGTATATACATGAAGTCGGTTGTCTTTTTAGTTTTCAACACGTAATGTTGCATTTTTAGCTGTTGGTTTTCCAAATATCTATATAATAAAAATCAATTGTTGTTCGTTAGTCTCGCTAAAACTCGAGAACGGCTGGACTGATTTAGCTGATTTTGGTGTTGAAATGTTTGTCGTAGTCCAGGGAAGGTTTAAAAGGTGAGTAAATATGAAAACGACTGGCCTGGTTGGTAGTAGCTCTGCCTTCTGCACTGTAGGTTGAGGGTTCGATTCCCTCCCAGGATAAACATTTGTGTGAAGAACATAGGTGTTTGCTCTGTGTCTGGGTGTTATAAAGTATCATAAGTATGTATTTAAAAATATATAAGTATTCTATCAGTCATCTGGTCACCATAATACAAGCTATGCTTAGTTTGGGGCTAGATGGTGTTGTGTGCATTGTCCAGCAATATTTATTATTTTTTTTTTTTTGAAAAAATGTTTGATTTTTTATTTATTGATTCTGAGGCGGTACGAAGTTTGCCGGGTCAGCTAGTAAATAAATAAATATCACCTGATATAATACAATAGTAAATGCTAAATACAGGAAATGTATAAACACTGAATAAGCATGAGCTTCACTTTGAGCATAGGAGCTTCATCAATCTCCTTTTCGTATAAAAATAAAAATAAAAAAGATAAAAATTATCATACAAAAGAGCGCTATGACTAACGAATTACTTTACTGAAAACGAGTTTTTAAACGAGTTACTTTCTTAATTCCTCTCTTATAAAATAAAAAAGCCATTTAAAAAAGAAATGTTATAACATTTCATACAATAATAATTTACTTCCAATTAAATAATTTCATGCTAATAATAGTCAAAGTCAAACTCAAAATATATTTTATTCAATGCAATCACAAGGATCCCTATGAAACGTCTTACTTACTAGTTAACGTACATTTAGATGCCAATTCGTCCTTACCCAAGCCCGAGAAGAACTGGCAAGAAACTCGTCCTGATCCTAAAATATATTTCATATCATGCTTAGGTATTGGTTTATCTTGCAGTAGTCGCCTCTCTGGCGTAGGCCTCCCCCATATCTTTCCATAGACCTCTATCTCTCGCTTGTTTCATCCAGTCAGACGACTTATCCGCATTAAAATTCACCTAGCAAGCAAGACAATTAAAAGTGTTCCATGTGATTGTATTGACTTTGATTGAATGTCACGAAAAACTCATGTCTATACGAGATTGCAATAGATTTGCCACAGATACGTGAGATTGACAATCATTAGTGCAGTTGTTCGTTGGGTCTATTTCCAGACAACGCTTTTTATCAAGGCTCTTTTAAGTTGTAAATACACTTTGATACCGGAAAACGGAAATGCGGATAATATATAACTAAGCGGAACTGTCTGACAAGTAGGTACCATAGTTGATCAGTAAAACTAGCTTGAAACCTTTTAATGCCCTTTCAATAAAAAATAATCTCTGGAGAAAGGCCTTTTTATTACTCATATATACAGGATACATTTATGTTGTCCGACTATTTTATAGACCTGTTTTAACATGATTTTAGGAAAGAGGTTAATGGCCAGTATTGAAACATTAAGACAACGATTATAAGTAGTTCGTAAACCTTAAAGTTCATGGCGCGACGGTCAATCAGACATAACAATTAGCCGTAAAAGCCGAGCCCACGTCATCGTACCCTGACATGGAGCCGACCTTCGTAACGTCCGATGAATGGCGGTGTCCATTATGTCACTATTGTCAGACACAATAGGTGGAAGGAATAGCTCGATATCGATTTGTTGGTGATCATCTTCGCCGGTTGTTGAGCATGACTTACCGAGGTATAAATTTAATTATCGAATGCTGTTACGGATTTCTGAAATTTATTTTGTTTGACCCTCTATCCGATAAACACATTTAACTAGCGAGGCGTTGTTATATGTCAATGAGTAAGGTTGCAGATTTAAACATCTTATAAGGTAATGCGTTGTTTTAATATAAACCCTTTTACTGTCTTACTTATAAACACCTCTCAACTTAAACACAGAAAACATTGCTTAAGATTCGCCCTGTCACTATTTGTCACATCTTACAAAAAGAGATGGCTCTATTTTAAAAAGGTATTAACTTTTGACAAAAGTTTAAGGACGTATTTAAGTAGAGGGGAATATGTTTACGTCTGAAACTTTAAAAGTTATTCATAATCGATAGGCTAGTTTTCAACAATTAATTGGCTTATAGCAGAGCTTAAGTGCTTTGGATGGCAACTCAGCTATACCTATACCTCAACCTCAGCTGTATAGGTTAAGCTATAAAGGTCTTCAGGTGGCTTAAGAACATCTCCACCAGTGCTGCTAGATTATGCGAACTCACTTTCTTTAGTCTGACAAAAACTTGAACGGCCTTACTTAGAAAGGTCTCTCAACGTCTGTAATTTTTTTTATATATAATAGTATATATATACTATTTATTTAGGTAGGTTATGTACTTAATGTACCTACAGTACATTAGGTAATAACAGAACCAACAATAAAGATTGGCACTATTTTTATCAAATGTTGAAAGTAAATCCGTTCAAGTTATATAAAAATAATTATGTCTAGTTGTAGTAGCCCCGCTTTTTGACCCCAAGGTCGTGGGTTCGAATCAGGTCGTGCATAAATGATTTTTTTTGTTCGATTAATTAACATGCACTTTACTAGTATGCTTAAACGGTGAAAGAAATTAGTTAGATTATAGAACTGTAATAGCATACTTTTATATGAAATACTACCTGTCCGCGCGCAGCTTCTGCGTTGAAGATTTTTCCGGGGACAAACCAATTTTCCCGGGATAAAAAGTAGCCTATGTCTCCCGGGGATAGTGTAGCTTTTCAACGATAAAATAATTTTTCAAATCGGTCCAGTAGTTTTGGAGCATATTCAATAAAACAAACAAACAAATTTTTCCTCTTTATAATATAGATAGTCTGCCATAACTATTTCCTTTAACTTTTGATCCTGGTTTGTTTTACCGAGTGCTTGACTTAAAGTAAAAAGAAAATGTGCACTAAAACTCGTGTATGAGTGAGAACGATGAATATTGATTTCTGCCAACAACCATGACCAAGAGACGTATAAAGTTACACATGTAATGTGTACATTGACGTCATTTATCGATTACTTAACCTTTCTACATTATTTAGTTTAGCTTTCGCTGTAATACACGCGTGTTTATAAAAAAACCAACGGTATTCTTTGTTTTTAAAATTTAAAACATGTGGATTTTTTCGTACCTGAATTGCGATACAGCCATTTAAGGCTCCGTTTGAAAATCAGCGCTGCCCTGATCATCCATTGGTTCGGTACAGCATCATGCTGTGACGGGGACCTATTTGCCCCACACAACAATCTAGGTACTTAGTATTTATTGTTATAAGTATATTTTTTTTTTTAATACTATGTAAGTGCCCTAGATGCTGGGTCAAATAAAAACATTTTCTTTCTTTCTTTCATTCCTTCTTTCTAATTATACTCATAAAAATAAAGATGTGTTTTAGAAAAATATGATTCATGAAATAATTAAGGAACCTCTTGAAGAAAGTAATAGTCTAGAAAGAAATCTATAATCATATAAATATTGGTGGACAATGCAAACAACACCACCTAGCCCTAAACTAAGCATAGCTTGTATTATGGTGGCAAGAGATGACTGATTGAACACTGAATAGACACCTATATTCACCACACAAATGTTTGTCCTGGCTACCAACTGAGCTAACAGTCCAGTTCAGAGGAGGGACTGAGGTCTTAATAACCGTTCACTTAACTCGTTTTTAGGTCATGATTCAACGCGGAACCCTCAGGCGCTGAGAGGAAAAGTTGACTCACGCGAAAGTTCTGAGAATTTTTTTGCTACTGTCTGGAAAACAGCAGATATATTCAGATGGATATATTTTTAATTATTATTGTATCACTGGTTATTTCGAACGAGTGTGGTGAAAGGATTAAAGAGCAACTCAGAGGCTATACTTAGGTTATGTACTGTTAGTTCGTACGTTATGTACGAGTTTTCATGTCTTTGTTTGTATTTCCGTATATAGACACAAAATTTCATAACAATCGGTTAAGCCGTTTCGGAGAAGTTTTGTTACAAATACTGTGACACGAGAATTTTATATACATACTTCTGACTCTGTGAGCCGTAGACCTCGCAAACATTTTTCGAAATGACTGAAATATAGATTATTTTTACGTTTTCAACCCCCATTTTGAAAAATTTCCAAAAATCGACAAATAAAATCTATATACTTATAGAACCTGCTCACACAATTTCACGAGAATCCGTTGAGAAATGCTCACTTTAGAGAAGAACATCCGGACAGACGCGGGACTTAGCATTTTCGCCTAAACTGAGACACTCGCTTCGCTTGGTTAACAAGATAAGATTATAAATGACAAGGACAGACCAGATTGAACCGCTACGCTATCTAGTTATGAGCATAATATGCTCTTTATATTATAAAGAGTATATACTATATACTATACCTAGTTTCATCTAAATCCATTCAGCCGAGGTGATTAATCAACAAACAAAAATTAACTCACATTTCCGTATATATAATACTAGCGACCCGCCCCGGCTTCGCACGGGTGCAATGCTAATACTAATTATACTACAGAATGTTTATCCCTAAGAGATAGACATATACCATCGCGGACTTTTTTGTAGACCTTTTGAGAGTGTACAATACTGGAGTACATTATTTTGATCTAGGTATCTCGTAGGGTTCAGCCAGCGTTTGCAATGTAAGCGCAAAAAAATGTGTTTACGACACCACATAAGAAACCTCTAAAATGATCAGTGTTTCTCTACTATGTTATGCATGTTTTATACATATAAACCTTCCTCTTGAATTACTCTATCTATTAAAAAACCGCATCAAAATCCGTTGCATAGTTTTAAAGATCTAAGCATACATCGGGACAGACAGACAGCGGGAGGCGACTTTATTTTATACTAGGTAATGATTAGTAATATCACAGTTTTTATGACTCAATAAATTGCGGGAAACGTTTCATTAATCACTGGCAGCACAAAGTTAAAAACTTGTTTCAGTAAAAACTTGTAGCTTGAACTTTCTTTGTAATTAATAGGGCCATATAAAGTAATAAAGTAAGTTTCGAGCTCCACTTAAACGCTGTCTCGTTCGGTTCGTTGGTCTGTCGTGAATCATTCGTAATGATAGACTTTCTGATCTCACGATGTTTTCCTGTGCCGATGAGCTGGTACAGACATCGCTCGCGATTGCATTTTGTTATTTTAGCGCGGAAGATGTTGAGATCTTGACTCACGTATATAATAATAGATGAGTGGTCAATTATAAACTAGGTAAATTAATAAATATTGCAGGACAATTCATACAGCACCATCTAGCCCCAAACTATGCAAAACTTGTACTATAGGAACCACATAATTGATATAATATTTATGTGGAGTTAAATACATACATACTTTAAAACATCCAGATATAGAAGAAAAAAAACAAGCGAGCCTTACAGTAGTCGCATATGATGTGTAACATCTGACATATATCTAGTTCTCCTGTATTTCGTTTTTTTGTCTCGTGACACGCGTGTGTCACACGCCACACACACTCTTGGCTGACAGTACAAATCTCTCGGAAAATGGGTTGGTATCACCTGACGGCCTACTCTACCACCGCGCTTATTGGGCAAATCAAATATCGCGTGTTTCACCTTCACCTAACGTGAAGCCGGGGGTGTCTTTCGAGTCTAGGGATTACAGTTGCCCAGGGATTACACGATTGACAAATATATTTTTGTATAGAGGCGATAAAAATGTATGTGAACAATCATCTAAATGTGTGTGGAGAATATTATGAATCCAATCACTAGTTACTAGAATGTACCAGTTTCACTACATTACGTTCCTTAGCTGCCTGACAATCAGCTCACTTCAAGCTGTTGATTGCAGGTACTGGGGAGTTTTAATAGATCCAAATATCTCGCATCGTTACTATCTAAAACTGTTTAAATTAAAAAAATAAAGTTTGTGAGCAATCAAGTAAAAAGCATGAAGCTATTCCGTTTGGTCACGGATATTATGCCTATCACTTTGTTGTGAAACTACGTCTAGCACGAAGCATATTCAATTTAGGAGAAATTGTTTGTTACTCTCATTTTCAACTGAACAATACACGCCATGTTCTAAAGCTCTTTTTAATATGGCTGCATTTGAGAGAAAATGGATATAAGATTTCACATTATTGTAGTGTAAGAAATTGGAACCGAGTTTATCCAAATGAAATATACCTTTCATATCCATATCCATCATCATATTATTCTGCACTAGTTCTTTGTGCGGTTTAACACGTTATAGTACCTAAATAAAGAATAGCCTATGCTAAATTATTAAATACATATAGGTATCTAATACCTTTAAACGAGCAATTCTTGTATATACCTTTGTATATATATTTATAATCTGAATATCTGAAACGGCTCCAACAATTTTTATGAAACTTAGTATGCAGGGGGTTTCGGGGGCGATAAATCGATCTAGCTAGGTTTCATTTTTAGAAAATGTCGTTTTATACGTGTATTATACCGAGCAAAGCTCGGTCATCCAGGTACTAACATACGTTATAACACCTAAGACACAGAACAAAAACCTATGTTCTTCATCACACATTTTTTTGTTCTGGGAGAGAATCGAACCTTCAACCTACAGCGTAATCTACAATCTTTCTCCAAAAAATGTTTTCCAAATTTCATCAAAAACCGTTTAGACGTGAAAAGTGGCGAAGAACAGACTGACAGAGAGAGACACTTTCGAATTTATAATATTGGGTTGTCATCGAACCATGATTGTTTGTTTTTAATCAATCAAACAACAAAAACTACGTCTATAATTATATTCTCAATAGATTTTTCCACACAAACATAACATTAACTCTGAATAAAGCTAATACAGAACTTAAATAAATACATCTATTGAGTTATTTCCAATTCGGCTCGTGTACTCTTGAGACCAAAGTTAATTTGGATTCAACAAAAGCGAAAGTGAACGGTCGCGTACTGTGTCTAGTGTAGGCGTCTTGGGCTAGACTAGTCTGGTGTGTTCGCTCGAGGTCCCTAAGGGCTACTTTCGCTTACTTTTGAACGTCTTGCCCCAATAAGGTTGCAACTGTAGTGTATGTATACGACTTATAGTCTGCTCACAGCCTGTATTTCTGCTGTTTACTTGAACTAGTGTAAAATCGCACTCAAGACTGCTCTTTGGATTTAGGGACGTGGTGTGTCACCAACACAGGGTTCTTGTTATCTCTACTTTTTAACCGAATTCAAAAAAAGAGGAAGTTCTCAATTCGTCGAAAACTAAGGGTATACTTCCCAGGTGGTCCTATTTAAATGTTATAGAAATCAGTCAGCTGTTTTAGAACATTAACACAAATCTAAAAATTGTATACATCGATGAATTTTTTTATACATATACCTACATGAATTCGGGTGTCTTTTTAGTTATTAAAACGTAATAATGAAGTATTTAACAGCACAAGTGACACTGGGGGAAGTAAATGCAGTGTTGTCATACACACAAATATTTGACGCGTTGCAAATATACAAATATCTGGCCCGGGCCAGTCAATCATGAATCATTGTTTTGCAAAAAAATCTGATGTTTTAGTCTGCAAGTTTTTACAAATTCCCGATACACATTTACGCATTATACGATACAGTTTACAGCGAAAACTCGGATATATTTTAAATTTTATGTCGTTGGTATAAGGTTTAAATTGTTTATTCTAGTTAACGGGGTGGGTGCGTGACGCACAATGTTTTTTATCAAAGCCATGTAATCGTGCGTATCTAACGTGTTAGGATAACTAAACACTTTGTTATTAACTCATCAAATCGCAATAAAAATTATATCTTTAGTCATTTCATGTTATTAATAATTTTACGGTTCGATACTGATCCATTACACTGTTTTTAAAGGATTACGAAAACGTCCGAGGCATATTTTCATAGCATGGGTGTATGAAACGAAACATAAGTTCGTGCATGCATGATTGCGTGCAATATTCGTAAACGGAAAGCACTCATCCATACACATTACAATGAACTGGATCAATATTCCGCTTCAACCTTTGATTTTTGTTATATAGCATGCATTAAAATTAAATATACCTTGCCTGTCACGTGGTTCCTCATCTTATCATTCTACAAGATAGATAGATATAAATAAATAAATATTGATGGACAATGCACACAACACCATCTAGTCCCAAACTAAGCATAGCTTGTATTATGGTGACTAGCTGACTGATAGAATACTTATATATTTTTAAATACATACTTATGATACTTTATAACACCCAGACACAGAGCAAACACCTATGTTCTTCACACAAATGTTTATCCTGGGAGGGAATCGAACCCTCAACCTACAGTGCAGAAGGCAGAGCTACTACCAACTGAGCTGACAGGCCAGTCAATATATAACTCTTTATTGACTACCGCACGGGAAACTACAATGGACGGCCTTATCGCTAACAGCGATCTCTGACAACCTTTGAATTAACTGGACTTTATATAAACAGAGAAGGAACATATTGGTCATGTTGGTGTGGTGTTTATATATACTTATATATTATATTAACTAAACACCCGAATAAGTTGGGTTTTCTTAATATTCGTCACTGATAGACAAGTCCTTTCTTACCTATATCATCTTTCAAACAATCCATATTTTCTTAGGCCTAGAGCCTTAATCAAACCACGTTTAAATCCTTCACCCTTCTTGTAAAATGACCTTCATGAGTAGACAAATAGTTCGTATAAAATACTTAACTAGTGGCTCTGTAAGCTGTAGACCTCGCGATCATTTTTAGAAATGACTGAAATATATCTTTTTTTTTACGTTTTCAACCCGCCATTTTGAAAAATTAACAAAAACTGAATCGACCATAAAATCGATATGTAGTTATAGAACCTGCTCACAATTTCACGAGAATCGGTTGAGAAATGCGACCTGTAGAAGAGAACATCCGGACAGACAGACATACGAAAGCATTTTTGTCTAAGCTGAAACGGAGACACTCGTTCGCGCTTCGCGTATGGTATGGAGATTCTAGGTCGTTTGAAAGCATGGCCTAATTTACAAAGAACAAATAAAAAGAAGAGCTACTTTCGCGTTTTAAAATAACTATTCTCAAGTGCCTTCTTCTAGTGCCATTATTTTATAGTCGAGTCTAGAGAAAACTACTTAAACTCTGTGATCGTTCTTGTCACAAGAGAAAATTATCATTGCGGCCAAGAACTTCGCATAAAACAAGTAAACCGCCATTTAATTAACTCTTCTCCAGTAATGTTTGTGTGACACACTGTCTGCTGTCAATTAATCACTCATTGGAAAGCTCCATGCGCATGCACAAGCTTCTCATAATGAGCTGAAAGTTGCCGAGCAAGTTTCTGTTACGATACATCAATCTTTAATTAGCAGGTGAAGTCTTTTAAATCTCCATAAAAACTGTTTAATTTAGTGCATTAAACATGAAAATTATTATTATACGCTTTATATTAGCTTCACTTGTATGTATGTTTGTATGTTTGTAACAGACTCCTTAGGACGCGATTTTGACCCACTTTTAACGCCCAGATTTCATTCAAATATTTGCACTATTGCAATATTGCAATATTTGCTGTTAAAGACCGATGACAATGCAATAATTCGAAAAAAAAAAAAAAACCGATTATCCTAAAACTAAAAAGTAGAAAATAAATAAATAAAACATTTTTTCTTACTTACATATATTAACATATATTTTATATTTTTTAGTTTGGTTTTCTATATAAAGAGTGCGTTTTTTAGTTTTTTTTAAACTATTATTTATTTATTATTAAGAGCCCTTGACGCCCCACTGAAGGGCCAAGGCTCTTTCTACTCTCCAGTTGTTCTTGTCTACAGACTCTGTCTCTCCATCTTTGCCGCAGTCTGCAGCGAGGTCGTTTTCCGTTCAAGGGTGTCCAGTCTTGTTTCCATATTATATGTCTATAGTCCATAACTCATCCGACATGCGGCAGACGTGGCCTGCCCAGTCCTACTTCAATTTCTCTGCTTGCTGTCCGACATCTGCGATTTACGTTTTATGAATCTCTTTCCACTGATTCCTAACATAAATTATGAAATAATAAATAAATAATGATTGACATTTCACACAGCATCATCTGGGCCCAAAGCAAGCAGAGCTTGTGTTATGACCACATACTAATATACTTTTTGTTTTGTAAATATGTTCATCCATATTATACATAAAAACACCCAGACCCATAACAAATACTTGCAGATCATACAAATATTTTTCCCGCGGCGGGAATCGAACCTGCAGCCTTCTGCGTTTCAGCCGGACCTTAGTCCACTGCGCCAAAGAAGTCGTCAAATTATACTATAAAGTCTAGTTTGTCCCAAAGTGTATAAGAAAGCAGTATATTACTGTGTATATTACATTATTTCTCTACAATTCACCTCCAGTTTAGTAGACGTGCCCTAAGGTGACAAAAAGACAGGAAATTTTGTGATTGTTCATTGTTTTTCTTTAATCCAGACTATGAAGACCTACCTACCCGGGACCAGTGGGGTCCGGCACCGCACGAGATCGACCCGGATATATGGCCACCTCCTCCGGACAGGGATCCCAATGCTTGGCCCAACCCCACGAGTGTGGATCACAAGTCAGTCAGGTTCAATGGTCACTTTGATTCTATTGGCACTGGTGGTGGTAGAAAAACTTATATGACGATTCAGACTTCGACCCATTTTATCTATACTATATTATAAATGTGAATGTAACCATGTCTGTTTGTTTCGTTTTCACGCCTAAACCGCTGAACCGATTATGTTGAATTTTGGTATAGAGATAGATGGGACCTTGGAGAAGGACATATGCTACTTTTTATGTAGGTACCACGCGTGCGAAGCCGCGGGCAGCAGCTAGTATATAAATATTGGCCGCACGACACCACCAAACTATTTTTATTTTTTTATTTTATTTTGTTGAGGTAAAACAACAGCGTTACAGATAATAATAAACCTAATGAAATACTTAAGAAATAAGGCCAAATAAGTTTTACACAAATAGTTAACAATTTAGAAAACGGATACAATAGCGATAGGTATTACTGATGAATTTTAAGAAAACATACAATAAGTAAACCAAGTAATTTGAAAATACAAAATCAAAGTAATCATTTCCAGAGGAAAATAAAAGCAAAAATGGACTTATTCTAATACATTGATTGGTGAGTTGGAATGTGTTTTTGAAATTTTTAGAAAACATACACTAAGCTAAGCACTTAACTTGAAAATACAAAACCAAAGTAATGAATTCCAGATAAAAGTTTAAATAAAAATAAAGATGGACTTTTCATAATACATACATTGAATGGTGCGTTAGAGCATATTTTTATTATTGTTACAACCAAGCCCTACACCCCCACACACACAGTGTGGGGGTGCGGGGCCAGATTAATGAGAGGGTGTGTGTGTGAGTCTGTATATGTGAGTGGATTAGGACTCATAGGAGTCTGGTTAACACAGGATAACCTAAAGTGTGGTGTTTTCTGAGTTTGTATAAGAGGTATTGTTAGTTTGTTGGTTTATTTAATCAGTAATTGTTCAGAATGAATAATCTTGATTTTTTGTTTAAGGGTTAATTTAGAGCAACTAAATAAGTCTAAATCACTATAGTATTTATTATAAATTCTTGGAGCACGAAACAACACTGAGTTCTGGGCATAGTTAGTAGATACATGAGGAACATTTAGTAATGGAGTATGTCTTGTGCGATGGGTTGGAACACGGAAGTATATACCAGCCAAAAGCTCACTGCTGTCGATAGCACCATTGCATATGTCATGAAGGAGTAATACGTCATATTGACGACGCCTAAATTCAAGAGTATCAATCTTATAAAACTTGCATGCTTCTTGGTATGTATCAAATAACTTGTGATCCTTGAAACACAAGTACTTTATAAATATCTTTTGTATAGATTCTAATCTGTTTATGTGTACAGCATAACATGGTGCCCAAATACTGCAGGCGTATTCCAAAATGCTTCTCACATAAGCAAAGTAAAGAACTTTTATACAGTCTAAATTTTTAAAATGGCTACTGACTCGTTTAATAAAGCCCAACTGTTTATATGCTTTGTTGGCTATATTGTCTATGTGCTCAGCCAGAACCATTTTCGAGTCCAGCTTTACAACTAAGTCCCTTATTGATTGGACTTGAAGAATACTATTATTATTTATACTATAATTAAATTTAATTGGCTTCAGTTTTCTAGTAAAAGTGACTTGTTGACATTTGACAGCGTTAACAGTTATTCGATTTTGACCATAATAGTTCGACAGGTTGTTTAGGTCTTCTTGTATTTTTATGCATGTTTCTAGGCTATTAATTAAAAAAAAAACTTTTTTGTCATCAGCGAACATTAGGTAACGTGATTGATTTATGTGTAAACCTATATCAAATATATAGGCGTTGTAGAGCAAAGGACCCAATATTGAACCCTGGGGGACACCAGAGGGTATGACCGTATATTCACGTATATTCGATTTTTTAGATAGGTCCATAGCTGTTTAGGATATTTTCTGATAAACAATTGCATACGTTCAATGAAGGCATCTTTACATTTTTTTTGTACAAGTTTTTCACGTGATCTCAGAATGGCGAATTCATCATAATCTCTTGGATGTTTATGAGAGTTCCAGCGACCATGTGCTTTGAGTTTATCTTTGATTATATGTATTAGGGAATTAGAATACCAATTTGGATATGAGCTACATACATTTTTAGGTACTTTTGGTACATATTTCTCTATAGCGTTTCCGCATAGCTTGTATTCTTACTATGAAAACCAGACGGCTGATATTTTGAAACACATACTTATGATACTTTATAATCATCACAGAAATGTTTTTCCTGAGAGAGAATCGAACTCACAACCTACAGTGCAAAAGCCAGAGCTTCATACTGACTGAGTTGAGACCAGTCGCTAATGTCCATTTCTTTTCCACGTCATTGAAACTTCAGTAATTGAATAGGCATATTAATTTCCTCCTGCTACATGTAAAATACATTTCATCAGTGCTTCACACGTTGAAGTACCATGTCGAAATGTATACGTTAATATTTCAAATTTTATCGTGAGTTCACAATCTTCCAACTGTTTATAATTTTCCTGGTTTTTTTATAAACTAACTAGCGGTTCCAAGACTGGCTTCATACCTCAATTGGTGATAGCTATGCTTTTTGGTTGTGGGTTTGATTTACAGTACAAGCATTTGTGTGATGAACATAGATGTTTGCTCCGTGTCTGGGTGTTTTGTAGTCATCTAAAAAAGTATTTTATTAGTCATTCATATAGTACAATACTTAGTTTGGAGCTAGATGGTGCAGTTGAATGTCGAGCAATATTTATTTATTTAATTTAATCGCGAGTTCACAATCTTCTTGGCGTGTATAATCTAAATAAATAATGCCGGACATTTAACACAGCGTCATCTAACCCCATAGTAAGCAGAGCATGTGATATAGGTTACGACTGATATACTACTTATATACTTTTTTGACGTGATAACGTCTTAAATATCGATGAACGCTGGCTGCACGCACGAAAAAGCATGACTCGTTGTCAGTAATTCAGTAGGTACGTTTATTCACATAAGACATGGTTATAATATAAATTAGCTGGAATTGTCAATAGTAGAGCTGCATATCTAGCCCGAGTACAGGCACGTGAATATATTTCATTTATCATACAAATCAATTGAAATTATAACATATCATTAATACAATGTCACTATAAATACCAATTTAAAATAACTTATAAATTAAAATTGTCAACTGATTCTGATCATTCTGATATAATAAAACACATAATTAATAATAGGTCAAAACTTAAAATGAAGATAGATGTCAACAGAATAGAAACAATGTCACGTTCCGCCTGAGCCGAGCGTGCAAGCTAGAGCGCGAAACAAGCGATAGAGAACCAGGATCGGTTCATCAATGTTTTCTTATGACGTTATCACTTAAAATTATCGTCCGTAAACCGACTTTACAGACAACCATTTTTTTGTAAATACTTACATATTATACATAAAAAATACCCAGACCCCGAGACAAATACTTGCATACTAACATTTTGCATTTTAATAACAAGTTGCGGGTTCGATTCCCGCGGCGGGAATCGAACCCGCAACTTTCTGAGTCTTAGGCAGGACTTCGTCTACAGCGCCACATAGCGCGAAGTAGATCTTATTAGGGACTTAGGTGTAACCTTAGATAGTAAATTGACGTTTGTTCCTCACATAGAAAGTATCATAAAGAGAGCATCGAAAATGCTAGGATTTATTATAAGGAATAGCAAATTACTCAAAAAATCTCAAACAAAAAAAACTTCTTTACAACACATTGGTTCGCAGTATACTCAATACTGTCCGGTTGTTTGGAGACCTCACTATGCTTGCCATATATTAAGATTTGAACGGATACAAAAACGGTTTCTCTGGCACTTGGCATATGCAGCTAACATCACAAAAAAATAAGGTGTCCTACGTTGAGAGAATGAAGTATTTTAAAATGCACTCTCTGGAAAAACGCAGAAAACAACTTGACCTCATATTTTTGTATAAAATATTAAATTATCATATGGATTGCCCTCAAATTTTACGTATGTTTAACTTCAATGTTCCGCGCAGAACACCCGCTCGTCACCCAGTCTCACCACTTATCCCGCCACTTCGTATCACAGTTCTTGGCAGTAACTCTCCGATTTCAAGGCTTTGCCAAGCATTCAATGATTGCAAGCATAGTGAAATCTTCGCTGTCAATGTAGGTAGGTTCCGTCGACAGTTGGTCGCGCACCTACCTGATTGAATTCTTTTAGTTTTATATACATATTTAACTCATCTGGTTGGTGAGTTAAGGAAGTACCTTTTATTGCATCTATAATATATTTATACTCGTACATATTTTCTAGGTTTCTTAACACTGGCACCCAGTAAATGTGTCCATGAGTGCAAATGCAAGATTCGGTCTAACTTAATCAAATAGGCAGTCAGTTTGTTATGGAATCTATACTTAGATCATAATAATTATTGTTTTTTTTATATTTATGGTTATAGTTTATGCACCTGCCTGCCTAATTTTACTCTTTTTTTGTTATGTTAAATATTACGCATGTTGTGTTTACCTATAATTGATTGTGCAATCAGCATGAACCTGTACATTGTGTACACTTACTGTGATATACTAAGTATGGTTGTATTATTGTAATAATCGTTGGTAGACCTAAATAAATAAATAAATAGCTCGTCTGACTATAAACCAACGGTTCTTACAATCTTCCTGTGACATATATAATGGGCAAAGCGGGTTGTAAACGGGTACGTGGAACCGACTATCCGGGAATCAAAGCGTGTGGAAAGAGACTTAGCTTTATTACGTTATACTCATAAACTAAAATCTATTTCTGGCCCATTAATACCCTTTTTCCTTATCACTGCAGTAAGCGGTAAATCCGCCGAGCTATGAGTCGTATTCAGTTTAACATGTTTCCTATGCTTGCCAAAATTATTTGATGCGCAAATATCATACGCATTATTTGTAAAAAATGTTAATGTTCTATTCCAATATCGACTTTAAACAAATGTAATAAGGTAATGCCAAATTACACGAATGAAATAACTACCTATCTTACAGGGGTCCGGTAATGAAATCTGCCAGAAACAACCCTCGAAACGCCCGAACAGATAACAAGAAATCAGCACCAGGACAACGCAATGCAACGACCTCCAACAACAGAAAGGCGTCAGACGCAAAGAATCCTAAGTTAGCAGCGAATAAGGCTCATAGTGGTATGATTATTTCTCTAATGATTATTATAATAAATAATTAAGACACTATATACTTGCAAATCAAATCAAACCCGCAACCTACTATGTCTCAGCCGGACCTTAGCCCTGCGCCACAGAGGTCTTAAATTGTGGAAAGTCAGAACTCCACAGTGTATGCTCCTTAGGTATGCTTACATAGACAACGGAAGTTGTCAAGACTCCAAGAGTCATGGACAACGGAGGTTGTCTACGACTCCAAGAGTCATGGACGACGGAAGTTTTGGAAAGTACCACAGTGTCAAATATTGTTTGCAAGCAGTGCAGCATTACTGTGTTTATGTTTGCAAAACACTGGAGCAAGTGAAATGACTGGGCAAACAGACAAATAACTTATGTCTAGGACCGGCAATGCGTTTGATACCAGTGAGTTTGATGCAAGTGTCATAATATGGGTTGTATGTGTGTTTCTCTGACTTGGGTTAGGATGATTTGGCACCTAAATTCACCTAGTATTAAAGACGTTTCAAAGAGATCCTTGTGATTGTATTGAATAAAAATATTTTATGAATTGAATTTATGCCTGTTAGATAGCACAAAAAAAATTGCTTCTCTTTTTCTTCCTATAATGGCACCTGTCTTATCGACAGTTTTGCCAGTGTCAGTGTTTATTTGTTAATAAAGTCTTAGTCGATGGTCAATTGTCAATTCTAAACGTCATCGCGGAATGGCCGTCTAGAACTTTCTCAGGATTCCTCGTCGTTCAAATCACATTGCACCATTAATACACTTATAATTCAGTTGTCCATACTTGTCCTATATAGTCACATAAATAAATCTTGGAAATATTTACCAGAACGATTTTATACAATTTGTCTGTATTATTTTTAGCAAAATCAAAAGACACAAGCAGCAAAGACCACAGTAAAGGTTCAGATAAACAAGACAAGGACAACAATAATGGTGACACGGACGACGAGAAACACAAAGATGATGAGAAGCGCTTCGAGCCACCTTCGGCGAGCGACGGTGACCTAGTCGATATGCTTGGTAAGTTACAAGACTTTCTATCTAGTGAGAAGTGCCACTAGAAAAAGCACTGGTTCTCTCTAAAGAAGAAAAGACTAACTTTGACGATATTATTCCATAACAAAGACCAAAGAAACTTTAGGTTTAAACCATAATTGGGAACTTACAAAACTTTCGAGAGTACATTTTGGTAAACACGGACTTTAATGACGTATTATTTTATTTAATGGAGGTACCGACAATGGTTGGATTCATCTAGAGAATCTTCATCAGGGTGAGTTTGATTCCGTGAGTTGCCGCGAGCGTTCACGGTTCGCACTGCGGGATACGTATCTAGCGGCGCTCTAGATGAATCGAAACAGTGTCGGTGCCTCTATCGACATGAAAATGCATTTTTTATCAGGTTTAAATCATATTTTGCATAGTTAGGACTATCGGCTGTCTATGCTCATGCTAAGAGTTGATAGCGAAGTTCATAATTTACCTAAAACTATCAGTTAATATAATTTTATATATAAATAACTGCAGCTTTGCCTGGTACGTAGATAAAAATAACCCTTTATTTTAATACAGGTCCACATCTATATTTATACAGTATTTATAAAGTATCATTCAAATCTGTTTAGCCATTATTGTCATTGGAGTAACAAAGAAACAGACATACACAACTTTCACACTGATAATATTACTTGTAGTAGGAAAGATAAATATTGGTTGACAATTTCACACAGCACCATTTAGCCTTAACTAAGCATAGGTAGGTACTATGTGAACTAGATGATTTCGACTGGCATGTCAGCTCAGTTAAACTATACAAACATTTGTGTGATGAACTTAAATGTTTGTGCTGTGTCTGGGTTTTATAAAGTATCATAAGTAATGTATTTAAAAATATATAAGTATTCTAACAAACATCTGGTCACCATACAAGCTATGCTTAGTTTGGGGCTAGATAGTAGTGTGCATTGTCCACCAATATTTATTTATTTATAGGATGCTTAAATACATATAAATACCTACTTTAGATATTTTATAACACCCGTTCACAAATATCTATGTTCATCACACAAAATGTTTGAGCACTGGTGGTCTAGTCGTAGTGGCCACACCTTCCGATCTTAAGGGTGGTAAGTTAACAACTACTATACAAAGTATAAGAAAAGACTCAATAAACACACTAACGTTCTGGCTAAAATTTACTAATTGAATTTAGCACAATAAAATGCCTTAAGAGTGAACAAGTCGATTATCTTTCCATACAAACGTCGAAGGGTGATCATACCACCGTCTGATGATGAACAACCAAAACTAAAAGTGATATAAATTTGTCTTGTCATAATCTATGCTTGTATCAATACAGAATTGTGAAAATAATATGGGTTTGAAAGATACAAGACCAAAAAAAATCGTTTTTCATCACTGAGTTTAGCGCAACTTTAGGTGTGAATAAATAACAAACGGAGTACGCAAACTAAAAAATTGTTCCCATACAAGCATAGATTATTTATTCAAGAGCTCAAATAACTTTTTTTTTTATGATAACATTCAGTAGTTTTTTCATGAGAACCCTTGAGCCAAAGGTCTATTCATTATTTTTACGCAATCGTTTTATTTAGAAATCATAGATTAATCATATGACTCGAAATTATAATCACGCTATCTCCTTACTGCTCTTCTCTATCCTTGGTGCACGTCTATCCTTTTCTCACACTAAGCTAGGTGAAATAGCATGCATTTTAGCTGCGCCCACTAACGAGTTTGTGCCGCTGACTTGTGTATCCTTAAGAGATGGGATATCCTCTCGCTTGAGCAGAAGAATTAAGAAGTTCATCAACGGTAATTAGGGCAACTCAATGGAACTGCTGCTTAATCTTCTCCAGTACACCAATGCGCTATGAAATAATAACATTAAAAAAATAACAATAATAAAATATTTTTACGAATTAATTAATAATAAAAGTATGTTTAAGTATTTGTATAAAAATTCACAAAAATTTACAATTGAACTATTTCTACTACTATCAATCGTCTCACAATACCTCACATTTGCACACATTCGTCCATCGGTCAGCAAACAGATCACACGATGATGTTGATGCCAAGAGCTCATTTAATGATTTGAGAGCCCGAACAAGAGGTGACTTGTCGTGCGCGACTGTTCGCGCCATGTGCCGAGTAAAGCCAAGGAGGCTCTGAGGCGCATTTTAATCCTTTTACCACACCAGTTCCAAATTACTAGTGATTCGATAAGATTAAAAAAGGACACAAAATGTCTGTCCTGGATGATAGAGATCAAACCCACAGTCAAGAAAGCAGAGTTCCTACCAGCTGAGCTGTGCCAGCTGTTTTCTCAATTGTATTGCTAGTTAATTATTTTTGTTAATTATAAGCATCTTTGTGTTTCAGAACGGGACATAGTACAAAAGAACCCTAACATTCGGTGGGACGACATAGCTGACCTAGCAGAAGCAAAACGTCTGTTAGAAGAGGCTGTGGTCTTACCTATGTGGATGCCGGATTTCTTCAAGGTATATATTACTACTAGCTATATTATCTAAGCTGCTGCGGCATTACCCGCGTGGTATATAGATTAAATTAAGCCTATAAGTTAATCCAGCGGGGCGATTATGGACTTCTGATACTATCAAATCTTTGATACTAATGGCTTTCAGTTACTATTGATGAACTGCTATTATGGAAGGTTGATGTTAATTGTCATGTATGCTGTCATATGAATAGAAAAACCAAATATTAAGATGGAGCACCGCGATCAACCGTCTATATATATAAAAGAAAGTTGTGTTAGTAACTCAAGAACCGCTGGACTGATTTTGATGAAGCTTAAAATTAATATAGTTAGTAGCTTGGATTAGGATATAGGCTATTTTTTATCCCAGAAAAAAACGGTAACGGGAACGGGCGAAGCCACGGGTGGCCGCTAGCTCCATCTATCAATATTTATCCGTAACATTGTTAATCTCTGTAATTATTACAATAATTTGAATAGCTATCTTTTTTTTAATAGCGATATTAGACAACTTCAACTTCTCTTCTACAACTTCACAAAAATATTAAAGTACTTACTTTAATATTTTTGTGAAGTTGTAACCGCCTAACAAAGTGGGCACGGGTCAGCTAGTAATTAATAAATGTGACACTTTTTGTCACGGATTATGTTAATGTTTTTTTTTGTAAGATGTTTTCTAGACGACGCGGCGACGAAATGTGAGAATACTTAATAGTACACGTGTGTTTGGATATACTAAGAAAAAGGAGCACAGTTT
This sequence comes from Lampropteryx suffumata, assembly GCA_948098915.1. Taxonomy (NCBI): domain Eukaryota; kingdom Metazoa; phylum Arthropoda; class Insecta; order Lepidoptera; family Geometridae; genus Lampropteryx; species Lampropteryx suffumata. The sequence continues at coordinate 12,363,332 of OX402565.1, read as the reverse complement.
GGTTGGATTTGTGTGCGTGGGTGCGTCACTTAGGTTATTCACGGCCCTCTTATCTTAATATTTGTTTGGTCTGAGATAGAAACCGAACGTAGGTACGAAATAGTAATCCATTTTGTCAAAACTGGTTCTAATTACAATCAGACTAATGATTGAAATTATGCCGAAACTGATAGACATTGGTTGTGTCAAAAGTTCCATAATCGCCATACAGGTAGCCATCTATATATATATATATATACCAAGTTTCGTTGCAATTGGTTCAGTCATTATTGTGTTATTGAGTGACAAATAAGCATCCACAAATTTCACATCTATGATATTTGTGTAATAATCAACCTACTACACATCGCACACATCAAGATAGGCTCCGTCCGAAAATCAGCGCTGCCCCAATCCTACATTGATTCAATACATAATCATGCTGAGACGAGGACCTATTTGTACCACACGACAATCTAATTACTTAGTTGTTTTTTTAACTATATAAGTGCTCTGGAAGCTGGATCAAATAAAAACATTTTCTTTCTCTCTTCCTTTATACTACTTTTACTTGCGTATAAGTCAGTTGCTAACTATTAAGTTTATAAGCCAGTTTAGTGCGAGACCTATAGCTCTCCACAGAAGCGTTCAGATAAAAATGCCACTACTGTCATCCAAGGTACTGATCGCGCATAGGTTTTCTTAACATCGTTGATAAGATAAGATCAGCTTTGTTAACGGCGAGCACTACATTCTACCAAACATAGAGCTGAAGATGTCAGTCGATCTCTTAAACTCGGTCTTTGATATTTTTTATACAGTCATATGATTTTACATACATAAATAGTGTGTTATTATGATCCTAATTGATTTAGACGATACGCAGTTTCGCTTACAAGTGTTTCCTGGATGCGATAACGTTGATAAGACTGACTTGATAAGGGTGATGGATTTGCATATCAGTAGCAAACAAAATCCTTGGTACAAATCTTATGCATATCAATAGCAACAACGGCCGTGCAAATCTTATTATACCTGTCGCTTAATCAACTTGATTTACTACAGCTATGATTTATAGTAATTTCATTTACACGAACAAGCGCGAATTACATTTTGAATCTTATTTTTATTACATAAAAGGTTAACGGATAAATTTTCGTGTAATACACAAACTGTACTCAAGCGCAGAATACTTATAAGTAAAAATACACAGAAGGCAGTGGAAAACATCTATACCTATAAAAGAGCTTAACCTGACTGACTGATTCATCATCGCCGAGCCGAAACCGCTGAAGCTAGAAAGCTGAAATTTGTAAGATAGCTTCCTTTTACAGCAAAACCACCCACTAAAACGGGATTTAAAAAAAAAAAAACAAAAAAAAAATGCGGGACGAAGTCACGAGCAACAGCTAATCTATACCTATAAAAGAGCTTTACCTGACTGACTGACTGATTCATCATCGCTGAGCCGAAACCGCTGAAGCTAGAAAGCTGAAATTTGGAAGGTAGCTTTCTTTTATAGCAAAACCACCCACTAAGGCGGGATTTTTTGAATTTCAACCCGTATGAGGGTTAAAAGGGGTGAAAATAATGTATGAAACTTTTTATCGCATGCTGCAATTTGCTTGAAACTTTTGCCCCCTAGTGTATCCGATACTTGCAAGTGATGTGATACGATAATTAAAATAAATTGTGTTTTCTAGGGTATCCGAAGGCCGTGGAAAGGCGTGCTAATGGTCGGCCCGCCCGGTACTGGTAAAACCATGCTCGCAAAAGCTGTGGCTACAGAGTGTGGGACCACTTTCTTCAACGTCTCGTCTTCAACTCTCACGTCTAAATACAGGGGGGAATCGGAGAAGCTCGTGAGGTTGCTGTTTGAAATGGCAAGTATAAAACCGCTGATAAATATACTAATTTATAACTTACTTCTTCAAAAAGATAGATACCTAAATGTGTAGGGTTTTAAGATGTTTCTAGATTTAGGCTGATTTGGTCTTCAATGTGACTATACAAACAGTTTTTTTTTTTTTCCAAGAATGCAAAATATTAAGTATAAGGCGATACTTCATATTTTGTAGTCTTAAAAAAACTGTTTGTATAGACACAAATTAAAGCCTAAATCTAGAAACATTTCCCGTTGTCCCGGTCATATCAAAAACATCCTACCTCTTTGCAAAACTTATTTAATTTTATATTTCAGGCTCGCTTCTACGCGCCGAGCACGATATTCATAGACGAGATAGACTCGCTGTGCTCGCGGCGAGGGTCAGACAGCGAGCACGAGGCGTCGCGTCGGGTCAAGTCGGAGTTGCTGGTGCAGATGGATGGACTCGGCTCCATGTCGGATGAACCACAGAAGGTATTTATTTATTTATTAACTAGTACGAACATGTCAATAACACTAATTAAAAAAGAACAATAATAGAAACCTTAAACCTTTGTATTAGCGACAAAATAAAAATAATAACTGGTAGTAAAGTAAGCATCTACACACTCAAACAGTCTTCTCACAGAACCTCAGACATTCAGATAGAATCACCTTTCATCCATCCGCAAAGACATCACAATCAGGGTTCTCATTCAAGAGGCCATTCAGCGCAGAAAGAGTATGTGCAATGGGAAACTATGCGTACTTAAATATATATAGGTATACCTCGCGCCACAAGTCTTGAGGAGTAAGGATTGTACGAGCATGTGTTAAGACAACTGGAACATAGAATGTTTACGTCCTTTGCGGACACCGCTACCAACTGCTAACCGTGCTTTTTCTAACGCTGCTGTTAATTTACATAGTACTAACTGCTGCCCGAGGCTTCACATGGATGGCACTTATATAAAAAGTAGTCTATGCTAGTCCCCTGGATGCAATCTATATCCATGCCAAATTTTATTGAAATCTATTGAACTGTTTAGGTGTGAAAAGGTAACATACATCTGTATGTAAAATTTGGCATGGATATAGATTATACAGGCATGATACAGACAGAAAGAGTAACTTTCAAATATATAATATTGTTACGAGCCGTTACTGATAAATTATGAAACCGCTTGATTTTACCAAATAATAACTTTAATTTCAAAGTTATTCTACTAGTTATATTCTCAATAGAACACAATAAGAGTCACAACACTACAACACAACTGATAACACTTCAAAACTTTCGCACTTGTATCACTTGCTTAGCCGAGAATAGACTGACTACATCCGCAAACCACCGCTGTATTTATACGAGCGTCGAATAAGTCGCGTAAAACCGCGATGCTACTGGAACGTTCGAGAACGAACCGGAACGCGCTCAAACGTTCGATTGCAATAGAGAGATATTGCTATCTCGTTCGCTGCTGTGCATTCGATACGTGTACTTTGTAGTTTGCATCTACTCGATACCAGATGGCGTAGGTGAATATTTACTGTGTCTGCCTGCCAACAGATGGAGCTATGTATCGGGCGCAACAATATTAGTATGGATTATGTTATCTATCGAATAGCATAGTATGTCAGTTATAAGTTATATTTCAGAATGTCTTTTTATTGGTGTCAGAAGCTGATGCTGTGTTATGACAGAGGCTCCATGAATTCCATCACCAGTTGGCATTGAACTACATAATTATTCTACGTCCAGATTGTAATGGTGCTAGCGGCTACAAACTTCCCCTGGGACATAGACGAAGCGCTGCGCAGACGGCTCGAGAAACGAATCTACATTCCCCTACCTACGCAAGATGGCCGCGAAGCACTCTTGCACATAAATCTAAAAGAAGTGACGGTAGATGAGCAGGTCGATCTCCACTCTATTGCGAAGAAGTTAGAAGGATACTCCGGCGCGGATATCACTAATGTTTGCAGGTACATTCTATTTTCATACTTCTATAATCATACATCCTACTAATATTGTACATATTAATATTATGTTAGGATGTTTGTGGCTCAATGACGCAAGGGATGAAACTAGCTATAGATATAGACATGGATCTAAAATAACATATAGGGTTAATTTTTATCTACATACCATGCAGGTAAAGCTTAGGGTGGTTGCTTTCATTTATTCTTTATTGTACACACATTGAACACATTTTGAAACATACTTATTATATGGCATGTTCACAGGCGAGCTTAACCCTATAAAGAGTTCTCTTACAGCAAACCTTGGGAAATTAAAATGTTATAAACTAATGGTGGTTGCTTGTAATCCGGATTCTCTCCATGTAAAATTACCACTCAGAACTAAGAGTACCACTAGCCAGTCTAACATGCCAGCTGCGATATAATTTTGTCTTCTTACTATCTCATTTCGTTTCATTTCTCTATCTGCAAGAACACGCGATAATGAGACTACAAATCTCTGAATGATACCGCACCTCGTGCGACTTAGACGGGGAGCAGCATACTGGTCACGGCAATAAAGTTGTTATTATCTTACAAAGCTCGCCTTAAATTTTGGTAGTAACGTGCTATGTTTTTCTCATCCTAATTGATTCCTCAAACTACTGTTCGTAAATCTGTAAATGATCATTTCAGAGACGCGTCAATGATGTCGATGCGACGTAAGATCGCCGGTCTCAAGCCCGAGCAGATAAAACAGCTCGCTAAAGAGGAACTGGACCTGCCCGTCACCAAACAGGATTTCCTGGAGGCCCTCTCTAAATGCAACAAGTCCGTATCCAATGGTGACATCCAAAAATACCTCTCTTGGATGTCGGAGTTTGGATCCTCCTGATTGTAACCCCACCCCGCTCACGCAGTGATGCCTTATCGTGTATAATAGTGTATAACACAACATTCAATGGCCTTATAAAGTTAGTTTGGACTGCAGCAGTATTACAAAAGTTATAAGGGTGGCATATTGTGTGTAGATTAGATGAACATTCCTATAAAGGTGTGATAGGGACGTTTGCCTGTTAATGTTTATAGCACAATTTGTTTCTGTACATAATTTTATGTAATGGTCACGGGAGTTAACTGGCATGGCGCTAAGCACTCCATGTTTTCAAGTCCTTATATTAAAATATCCAGTTATACTGCCGTGGCTTCAGTCATCCAGATCTGTCTTCAAATCGATAAAATAAAGTTTTATGTGGTGATTTTTGTACTTAAATTAGGTTATTATTGAGATTTGTAGTTAAATTTATGTAATTTTATGCCATAACTAATTTAGAGGTAGTTTTTATATTTTATTTTTATTAAATAATATTATGTTATTGCAGGTTATGTATCAGTATTTGGCATTTATTTATATAATTAGAGGTTCGCTCAATTAAAATTTAATTAGCATGATTTCATGTTCTAATGCTGACAAATAATACAATTATTATAAAAAAAATAACATCTTGGTTTATGATACCTAAAAAAACTGTCACCTCAATTTCAGAAAATAAGATGCTATTTATTAAAACTAATTCGTAATATAATCTAAAATATGTAATATCAATAGTAATAAACGTTAAATATATCTATTAAGATTGAATTATAGATTTGCTAATTTCGTTACAGAAATTTCAAATAGTTTTAAATTGGAATAGTAAAATATCAATATTTTTGCATCCAAATTAACAAAATAATTGTATGTAACAAAGACATGAAATAAATCAATTTTTAAACTAGTTTTTTTTTGTTTTATTTTATTTAACTTGTTTTAATAGTAAAGGAAAATTCTTAAAAATAAATGTGATGATAGTATCTGACTCTGACCCTCCTACCCTTTCCTAGAGCAGATGATCTACCTATTCCATTCCAGTAAAATAACTTGTAAGCACTTCGGAATTACATACTAATTCTTTGATTCCAGTAAGTTTCATCCAAATCCGTCTAGCCGTTGCGTGGTTCGACCACAAAAAAGGACTAGATTATCTACCGCAATAGGTATGTGTATCTTGCTAATTCAATCTAACAACAAGGTAGGCCATCACAATGAACTAATATTCAAGAGATGTTTCTACAATTGAATTCAGATGGCGCTGCAACAAAATTGTTAGAATAATGAAGTCATACCTACGCGCGTAGAATTGTATTATCTTTGGTCTCATGTAATCTGGCGCTATTTCATGGTCATGACACGCAAGTGGATCTGAACAATTTCTTCAACGAGAAGTAGTTCTAAAATATAAAATAAAGATGACCTTCTATGACACGTTATCATACCAGCAAGGTGTTCTCTTCAAAATAGCATCTGTCTTTTTAATCAAGGTCTTGGTATGTTACTGTGTTTGCCTTCTATTTTGACTTTGACACTACTGACTGACTGTCAAATTTCTTTAAGTTGGTATCAAACAAACAGAATGGTCCTGAATCGGTAAAATTTCTTGATTTTTAATATATAATAACAGCAAAAATGTTATTAGCTTTAAAAAAATATAAAACTTATTTTTAATATATAAATATGTTAAAAAAATAAAATTATCATGTAATTTAACAATGAAAGCTCTAACTGATTGCTATGAAGTTAGAAGCAGTCATCTTGGCGCCAGCGGAAATTTTAACTTTATTCTGTTGGCTGCACTGTAGTAACTACGTGGTCGCGATGGTTTACAAGAATGTAAACAAGCACCAAATAAATCTGTTTAACTAAACTAAAATTGTGTGAAAACAGGAAGAAAACCGAATTTTCTATCATACAAATGTAACTAAGTTGATCTTACTTGATCGTATAGTGTAGAAATTCGATGTTACATATTTTTTGTTACCGAAGTGAACATAGGTGGAAGCGTCGTTCGTTTTCAAGCGCTGCAGAATTTCAAGTCCGTAATGGCGGACGCCAATCGTTTTGAAGATTCGTGATTTCAGTGTGCTATAACTGAGTATCTCGCTGGATTTCTGGATAAACTATTTGTTTTGTGAACTTATAAGATGTGTACAAAAGTGTTAGTGATATGAAATATCAAATAAACATGACAAAAGCGCTCGTTAGCTATGTAACCTTTTCCCTAACCTCGTTTACGCCAATGGAGTAGATATGTGATCGATGTGTGTGCTTCGGTGAACGATATATCGTCCGTTTTGCGTTTACTATTCGTGTCTAGTTTATCATCGGATAGTGATGGATGAATCTGCGTTGCTATTTTGCTATCCGACGCCCGATTTCGATGTAACGTAAACGAGCCGGTCGATCGCTGTAGCGAGTAAGCAGAGACCGCCGTTGTCAGCCGAACATGGCTGCGACGCAGGCAGAGTCTCAGCGTAGCGAAGCTAACGTAGAGCATAACCCATCCGAACAGCATAGTGAATCTCGGAACGCTTTGTTGCAAAACGGGACCGACAAGTCTGCCGGGCGCGTTCCGCCGGATGGCGTCGTGAACACAAAGAGCAAGTCGCCGATGTCGGTCGATCCCGGACAGCCGCGCGACGGTGAGCCGCCTGGCCTCGACCGGGTCGGCGAGCGGCCGGGCTCAGACCAGTACGGCCAGTACCGATACCCAGAAGGAGCGGATCCGTACTACGCTCAGAGACCAGGCTTTCCTGGCAAACCGCGGCCGCCGGGACCACAGCAGCCGCGGTTCTTTCCCGGGCAAACAGTTTCGCAGGCGCCGGGACCCACGCCCACACTCAATTCTTTGCTACAGTCGAGTGGCGCACCGCCGCATCGATATCCTAATAGTTATGAGCAGCCTCCTGCTGGCTATGGTCCGGGGCCAGGCTGGCCCCCTCCAAGACCTATGCCACCTTATAATCCTCAAGGAAGCCCATATAGAAATTCAACGGTAAGTCCTGAATGATTTTTTTAGTTTTAGTTTAGTCAAGTTCTCTGTTGGATAGATAATTTAAACAGTATTTCGTTCCAAAGAGTAATTCCTGATAATATCTTTTATATGAAATTCAATTTTCATGCATTAATTGAGCAAGAATTCCTTAATTTTTATTTTGTTATTACTGGGTTGGTTTACAATCAAAATTTATTTTAGGTTCTGCAGAGTTCACTGGGTCCAGTATAATGTAAAATACAAAATATGGGTCATACATTCATAAAATGTTTCTAAGAGTGTGTGTGAGAATGACAGTAGTAATGGTACACACCATTACTAAAAAAATCAAAATCTTGTATAGCTTCAATGTAACTGATGACTTTCTTAAAATTGTGGTAAGATAATGCAGCGATAGATTGAGGAATAGATGTGGTGTTTGTAAATACATGTCTCTTGTTATAATCGAACATAATTATATATGTTAAAATCTTAGTATTACCTACTGACAATCAATACATGCACCCACAGGATTATGAACAATTCAAATTATGACATTCGACTTTATAATGTAAAGTAAAATGTCATCATTTTAGTTTGTTAAAAGTAGGTCCAAAGTGTTTATTTTGAGGTCTTAAGATGTAACATGAAAGGAATTTCTACACTTTGGAGAGGCATTTACAGTTTATAGGATGGTATTGTGATACAAAAATATTTAGGCGGCAAAAGGTTTTTTTTAAAACAAAAACTCCATATTTGTTCAAAAAATACAGTGTAATAATTTAAAACATAGCTGGTGGTTCACAAAATGTGTGGTGAATATGTACACCACAAACACTATCCATACATGTGGGGGGCTCAAAAAGTACTAGATATAATCTTGTTTTTGATTGATTTATTTGAGGGTATGTTTTATCACAAATGGTTGATACTACATTAAAAATAACTGTGATTTGTTGTGATTATGTACAATGGATCCACAAATTTTGTCCATAGACCACCAGCCTTCTAAAATAATATCTTCTAGTATTAGGTAGATGTTAAAATGCCAGATGCTGGGAAAGTCTAGCTAAACTCTGGTCCGTTCAGATGATTGAAGTCTGGGGTTAAAGCTCGCATAGAAACGCTTAACCAGTTTCAAGTATTTTTCCTGAAAAGTAAGAAAACTGCTTTTCTGCCATTTATTTCGACTAATGAGTGTCATATGTAGATATATGTAAAAGTACATATTGTGTTGACCTGTTGTGGGACTTGTTTCTGGGCTTAGTTCTCTGCAAAAAACATTTTAATTCAATGCCAAGCAGTTGCGGTGCTGGTATTCATGTAGGCCGGGGTTTAACAAAATATAGTGTAAATCTAAAACAATGTACAACACTTATCGGAATTAGATATTTGGATTATGATGTTTGAATCACATAGTTCTTTGTGGATGTCTAAGACATTTGCATGTGTCTATTACTACCGTAGTCAGAAGCACATAAAAAAAAATTTGTTAGTAAAAATCTACGAACCCCCTACCTAATGATCGGAAGGCATGGGTGGGTACTAATACACCGCCTTTTTTACCAAAGAACCAAAGTATTTGTATAGAGAGAATCAAAGCGTTCGTGTTTTTTAAATATTAAGGTCGCTAAAAAACTAGCAAGCAGTGTGGTGTGAAATTAGCTTAGACTTTCAAAATTGCATGACGTCATCTTTGGGCACGTTTGACATGACTTAGTTGATTTTAAAATCTAGCTCTTCTCCACATGTCTTATTTCTCGTCTTCGCTTTAGTGGATAGTCTCCTTTAGGCAACCTTAAGCGGGTGTCTCGTGCGCTTTGGTTATGTTGCACTAAAGGGTCGCTCTAAGCCTTATGTGCACAATCACAGTAACATAGTAACGTTTCAGATTATGCTGAAATAGTTTTTGTCCAGTTTTATGAATAAGACACGTTTCGTTCCGCTTCACTTTATAGGAGTTTTAGTAATTTGCACAAAGATAATCTTTAACATCCAAAATTCAATCGAATCAATTTATTTTTCATCCCCAAATAAAGTGACTAGTTAATTCCAGTAAAAGCAGTGTGTCAGCCAGCGTTCGTAGGAACAAGAGAGAAAAAAAATCACCGAGAAAGAATAACAAAGCCGGCTCGCCGCGCAGTTAGCAGATATAAAAACGAAAGCCCACGACGATAGTGAAAGTTTGATGTGTAGGCAAATATTCCTCGCTTCCAGGCGGAGATTTGTGCGTTCGTATCCCAGTTCCCAAACGGGGTAAAGTGTAGCTCGGCGGTAGATTTTGCCAACGCTCGTCGCAAATACATTATGTAGAGGTGCCGGCCGGCTCGTGTGTGTTGACGGAATCAACGTGAACGGAACTTGACATCTGACACGTGTGTTTAAGCGACGTGCACTTTGTTTTCCTTTATATTTGATTTGAAGTGTTCCGAGTTTTCTACCGGTTGCTTTTTCGACAGTTTGCTTGTTTTTTTAACCCCCGACGCAAACAGAGGGGAGTATTATAAGTTAAATGTCTATGTATATGTGTGTGTCTGTCTGTTGCTTCGTAAGTCCGAAACGGATGAACCGATTTGATTTAGTTTTTTTAGTTTGAAATGTGACTTTGTCGAGAGTGTTCTTTATGATCCAAGAAAATCGGTTCAGACATTTGAAGATCATCTCCTGGAATCTGCAATCTGGATACCCAACTCCTCACCAAGTTACAGCAGAGGTATCTTGGCTCATTGCAATGGTCCCGATGGTTCGGTTAAGAATACTTGAGTAGAGGTGTTTTTTTTGTCGGGGGTTTTTATTTTTTTTAGGTATTTTTGTTTTTATTGTGTTTCGTCACATTTTTCAAAAAACGGAACTGTGGTGGGTCTTTAAGTACGATATGTTCTCGGCGGCCGTAGCGTTAACTGCGTAGCTTCCTCGATCTCACTGCTACAATCATGCTACAATGTCAAGACACCCATTATTAGCAGTACAGTCGCAAAAAGATAATTTAGTTTATTTTCAGATACATAATTATTTTATTGTCATCATTGCATTCCGTCGAACCCAACCAAGTTCTCAGGTGTCCGTATTTGTTATGTCAAATGTCAAATTGTCTTTTGGAAGTTTTGTGCAGTAAATCCTTTAATCTCGAGTTGTTTGCGGTACCTACTTCACTCGCGGTCGTAAAACAATGCATCGACCACGTGCCTGTTTACACTTTCGAGTTCACATTCAAGGTCGTACGCATTTGTAAGGATGTATCCGTAGGCTGGCCGGTGAACAAATACCGGTTACACAACAATGTCCCACTTCCCACGATATGGATTTACTTCCGTCCGCATATCCGACACGGTTTATGATTCATCGAATGTTATACAGTTATACGGCAATTATGTATAACTATGAATATTTAACACTGGCTTAATTGGTAATTTAACTTTGGTCGATTTGATAGGTATCTAATTGAATTAGTCTGTTCTGATTCGTCTCGTCTCATTTTCATACATGGTCTACTTGTAATAGTTTTTAATTTCTTTTTGTTTTTCAGACAATGTTAATCAGTTCACTCGTGCTACTCCGTAAACTATTGATTTAGTTATTTTTTGTTTTTTTTTATGAATACCTACCTCGTGTGGTTCTGAAAGGGTCCGCTCCATGCGGTTCGCTCTTCTAGATTTAAGACATAGATGACCAAAATAGTGAAGAACTGTGTATTCGAATTCCATTGTACACAAATGAATGTTTATTATCTGTGTTCTGTAGTGAATGGTATCTAATACGGCTTCTACTGTATTTGATTAAACAGGAGACGATAACCTTTCCCTATTTGGATATTCATAACATAGTCACGTTGCGGGCAGGCATTGTAATCGAAATCAGTATGACGTTACGCTGATTATTATTTATGAATGGCATAAATGGGCTAGTGTTATGGAATTAGTAATTTATCTCGGCATTTTGTTTACCCACAATCGTGTTAGATAGTTGTCGATAAGGAGACACGTGGTTACGGGGTCGTCGACCCGACATACTCGAGCTCGCCGACAGCTCGGTAATAATAATAAAATGTTTCCGTGCGACTGGTTCAAGGGCGAGCCGCTGATATCGGCGCCCGCTATATTTAGATTTAGCTGTGTGTGATGTCGATGTGTGTGTTTGCCTACCTACACAATTGTCTTGCAACTGGGTGGTGTTGCCTGTTGGTATCCATTTTATACCATAAACTTTCTTCTATGACGTTCTTCCGTCCTCTAATATGAAGCGCTCGTCGCGTGGCTTGCGAAGTAGTTACTAGGTAACACATCAACTTAGTTAAGCGACGTGCAATGCTGTCATCGGAGATTGCTTTAACAATGGCTTTAACATAATGTGTGCTTCCGTGCATCGAACAGCACGATACCGATGACACTATAACATGCCCTCCGCGGCCCGATAGTGCTCCTATAGCTCCCAGCTATAAAAACAATGATATGTCACGCATGACAGAGGCTTGCCGTCGACCTTTTAACTTCGACATTAGAGTTGAACACTTAATGTGTTGCCATGTAATGTATTGAAGATGCAAAAATGAGATGGGAGTCCAAATACACACTCCGTAAAACTTCCTTACAGTAAAGGCTACACCCTGATCAAATAATCTTAACACGTATTGACAGCGCTCTATCGCGATTTTTTTTATCAGTAAACATTCAAATAAGGAATTCTAAAAAAAAATTAACCTTAAGTTTAAAAGTTTTGTGTAGTTAAAACGGCGTCAACTTTAGGAGAAGATAATTGACAATTATTTAATATTTTAGACATTATTTCATAATCGAATTGTAATAACTAAGAAGTACTTTAAAAACAATTTTAAACGAAGAATTAGGAGGCAACATATTGAAAATACGTACCAGTTATCTTTTAAAACTTATAATAGTTATAAAAGATATGTAGTATGGCCTTCAATTAACGAGCATATAGCCACTCAATAGTGGTAATAAAGGTTTTTTTCATACAAAAATTAACTTTGTAGTATATCTTGGTAGTAGTCATGTGGCACTCATAACACAAGCTCTGCTTACTTTGGGGGCCAGATGATGCTGAGTGAAATGTCCGGCATTATTTGATGTTTTTTTTTTTTTACAAAAATTTATTAATTCGCAAGTGTCCTTGTGTGTCTGTCTGTTTGTTTGTTAACTTTTCACGGCTGAACTGATCTAGACGAAATTTAGTAAATACTTAAATTGTAGCTTCGAGACGCGTGCGAAGACGCGAGCAGAGGCTAGTTATCAATATCTTGTTTGTTTGTTAACATCACTTTCTAATTCCAAGTTGTAACGAGGATCGAAACTACCAATCGCTGAATTCCCAGTACGATTATGTTTGGTCTCGTCCCGCATTTAGGGCATTACGCGGTTGAGCTGTGCATAGTGCAGTTTCTGAGTAAGTAAATTTCGCTCTCACTTTCGCATCGCAATAGTGGCGCTGTGTACATGAAAACGAGATGAATGGGCCGACGGAGGCCGTTCATTCTCAATCCGTGATGTGGATTTCGTAAAATCAATGCGAGCCGCCTCGGACTCGCCACCCCGATTATCGGAGTCATTGTGCTATATTTCAATAATGTCTGCAATCTCGTTCGTCTACCTCTACTAGGGTCACTCACCGCTTTACTAATAAACATATTATTTAACTAAACTGCATTATTATGGTAATTATATAATATGGCCTCTAAGCTCAATTGATAGTAGCTCTGCCTTCTGATGTAGATTGTGGGTTCATTTCGCTCACAGGACAAACATTTGTGTTGTTAACATCGATGGTACTGTATCTTGGTTTTATGAAGAAGTCAAGTCAAAATATACTTTATTCAATACATCACAAGGATCACTCTGAAACGTCTTACATACTAGGTGAATTTAGGTGCCAAAGTCGTCCTAACCCAAGCCCGAGAAGAACTGGCACGAAACTCGTCTTGGTCCTAGCGCGCTTCTTTACATGATCCATATTATAACTACCTTAACTACGAAAAACAAGAGAGTTTATATAATATGTATACATTTCAAATGTGTCTGGTAACTGTCTGAGGGCAGAGCAACATGAGGCCATGCATTCTTATCAATAATATAGTCATATTATAATACGCTTTCTTCAAAATACTACCCTTATGTAAGTTTCAGGAAGCTTATTATAGAAGCGCACCGTGTTCCCCGAGAATCGTAAGTTTGTATAAAAAACAATATATGTAACTAATCAGTCATTTGTTTCCCTTAGTACAAGCTAAGCTTAGTTTTGGGTTATATGGTGTTATTTATTTGTTTAATGGGTTTATTTATGGTTTGAGATTTGTATGAATGAATACTTTATTAACATACATAACAAATTCATTCGGCATTGAACAGAGTCGTAGACAGGTCTGCCCTCAGAATTCCTACCGATAAATAATAAATACGCAGTGATGTCTCATGATGATCTAACAGTTTTTCGAGTTTATTTTATAAGATGTTATAATTGGAAATCATTTTAATAGCGAATGCAATATAAGTAAAATAAAGGTAAGATAACAAGGAACATAAAGCAATTTGACATGTTTTTAAGCTGTCAAATTGTTACTTCACATATTTTTCACCTCACGCGCACTCACCTAAGTTGTAGGAGCTGCGCGGTATGCTACGCCACAAGTTGCGTCCTACTGATTTTGATAATAAATAAAATAAATAATACCGGACATTTCACACAACATCATTTGGCCCCAAAGTAAGCAGAGCTTATGTTATGGGTACCACATGACTGATACACTACTTATATCCTTTTTTTTGTAAATACATACATATTATACATAGAAACACCAAGATCCGACACAAACACTTGCAGATCATACAAACATTTATCCCGCGGCGAGAATCGAACCCGCAACCTTCTGCGTCTCAGCCAGACCTTAGCCCACTGCACCACAGAGGTTCTCAATAATGTAAGTAAACATCGTGCACCTTACATCATTGCTGCAAGCATTGGCGAGAAAAACGCCACGCGACCTGCATTCATTCATTCATACACAATAATATGTTTAATGTTGTAATGGGGTCGTTAAACCGTGGTGACGTCACGTAATTGCCGGCTCCCTTCGCCGAGGCCGGTCCTCGGTTCAAATCAAAACGTCGGATTAATAACAAGGGAGTTTTCTAGGTCAATCCTTATCACTGCAACCGGCATGTTGATAACTTATAATTTGATAACAATAATGACTTAGTTATTAATCACTCAATGTCTTACTGACTTATTTCATAATTAAATTATGTTCTTATTTATCTGATCCCAGATGAAGTTCAATTTATTTACCCTCGGAAGTATGTTAGTTACGAAGATCATTATACGCTAAATGATCAGATTTTCGTAAAAATAAATGACGGATAGACAAAGACAACATTACTGAAAATTAATTTTATCGACGCAGATAATTAGATAAGCATAGTTTTATAGCTAGCCACCTCCCTAAAGTTTCGAACTACCTTACGTTACTCGTCGCAGTTTGCCAAAGTCAATGATGCAAACAATGTGACGTAACACAACAGAATAAGTAATAGTACCTACTAACGCCGATAAATGTGTAAGCATAAGTATCTGTATAAAGGGGCCATTGCCAAGGACTCAACTCTGAGCTCAGTCGGAAAGGTAATTGACTTCCACATACCCAGCGACCTAAATTATTTATAGGTATGTATGTATTACGTAGGTATACGAGTTTACTGTTTATACTTCATTCTTTGGTTTAATGGATTAGCGAAAGTGTTTTGCGGAGTTTGCATAAAATACCGTTTCTTTCTTTATTTCTGGATTTGAAAGACGCGACGTATGCGTCACGCCTCGTGCGTTTAAATCAAGCTTATGGCGATGTATGATAGCGTTCACATAACGCGGCGTAAAGGCTTTCATCTGTATGCTGTGTGCATCTCCATGGTTGAAGCCTTAAGGTCGTAGGCCCATTTGAACTGCACAGCAGAAAAAGGTGCGTACGAATATGGGCTTACGTTCGTTCACTGTATATACACTTTACAGTGACAGCATAAACTCGATGGTCTTGCTTACCGCTGGCTTCAAGTGAGGTAGCCGCGTTGATAGAGATTTAGCACGATTGTGTCTGTCCATTGTCGGTTACAAGCGGCCTATACTGACCATGCAAGTGCAACGCTAGCTGTCGCCGCGTGGACAACGAGCTTTCTGCACGCCGCCGGCCGTCGCCGCGCGTAGACAAAGCGCTGTCTGCTAGCTGTCAGCGTGTGGACAGCGTGCGGGGTCAGTGCGATTTGATGCGGAGCCTTGCAGGAGCGGTGTCCTATAAGTTTAGTACGTCCTTTCACATTCATTCATTACGATCAATTTGACATGTCGTTTTGAATTCATGAAAGAAGCATTATTTTGTCGGAGACGATGGGGTCTCCGGAAATGTCACAATCGTGCTTCTTGCTCGCTCCATCTTGCTTGCGGCATTTTCCAATTAGTACTAGCTGAAAAAGCAAAGCAAGGCGTTAATAGCAAAAAGGTATAACGCGCGGAATAGCTTGCGCTTCGACTGCTTGTATTGACTGCGACAATTCCGACAATGTTTTGTTCGTTTTGTGTAAGCCAGTGTAGCGCGTAGTGTGGGCCGGATACCGCACAGTTTTAATGCCGAATTAGATGCAGAATAACTTTCCTTATGACTTGTACACAAATTCTAACTTCAAGTAAGGCCAGTAAGAAATCTAGGTAATATCGTAATATAAACGACCGCCTCGAGGCCCTCGCCGAAAGTACGAGGCGACCGTCGACGTGCCATTATGTACTAGTAGACTATGTTATGTACCCTATGTACGCTACGTAACGTAGTACCTACTAATATTTATTCTGTGCCCTAACCTACTTATTCACAGACTCCAAACAATCAGATTTTGTAGGTATTTCAAAATAAACTCGTGGGTAGTAAAGGGGCCGCTTTAAAAGGTCAATGTTACTCTCTTCTGCTGTGACCTTTGTTTATTTTCTCGTGTAACTTAAACACTTAAAATATTTCTTAACTACGATGTAAGGCACCCAGCCATAATGTGGACTACTATGAGAAGAAAAACTTGCAACCATGTTATGGAAATTCATGGTGGTTGTCTAAAAATCTGTTGACTGACATGATTGTTGACTGATTTTGCATTTGTGTTTTTTGTTTGTTTCATTAATGAACCTGTAACCTATGAACCTGTTACCTATGAACCTGAACCTGGAACCTGTAACCTATAGCTTCAAAATATTTAAGTTACCTCCTATCCAGTTACTGGCATTACTGCGAGAGCGAAGTACGGGTCTTTATATTTATAATTTGAAATTGCAAAGTAGTAGGTACCTAATTTATTAATGTTGACGTTGTTTTGTCAGTTAAGATATCTTTGTGCTGTGCAAGCCACCTGTTGCCTAACCGCACCATCTAGTTAGCGATACCGCGAGCTTGACATTCACAAGAGGCTCGTGACGGCACCGACCGAAATAACTTGCCGTAACCGACGACTGCATAACAGACGTAATGCTCTTTCTATTTATAGATGCTTATAATTAAAATACGTACGCATTTGAATATCTTCCGCTACTATTCTGGCGTCAAGATTGCGAAAGTAGGTGCGTTTAAGATTTTGTTTTAGTACGAAACGTACAAGTGTTCTTTATATAAATTCTGCACGTTTAATTGTGACTTACTAACCTTGTTACATTTTGATAAAAAAAACAGTATACTATATATGTGTTTCGAAAGTAGTTACGCTACGAATATAGGTAAACCAACATTGACATTATGCTGTCCTTGCTTTCACCCGTGTAAGATATTACACAATAAATTACTCGACGTAGGTAATTGTAGTATTAACACAACGGTATTATAATAATAACAGAACAAAGCCCATTGAGGTTCAAAGACGTTCCATAAAGTACAGTTATTCGTGGCACGTGGCGTCTCGGAAGTCGAATCGAAACAGATGATTCAATGAATACGTTTTACGTGCCATTGTTGATACTCTGTACATAAAAAGTAAAACCGGTCAGCGGACCTTTTATCGTTACTCACAGGAGCTCGATGAGACGAACGGGATAATAATAGCAATAACAGTCAATCTCATTCATTCTCTCTCTCTGGTTACACAGTGTAGGTAGGTAGTTATAGTGAGACTTTTTTGTAAAGATACGCAAAGGGATAGCCCGACGGCGGCGTTTAATATGTAAAGGAAGACAAGGTTACACTCACACATTTGTGACGTGTCGGTGTAAGATGCGTTTGTTTGTAGTGGAGGGAATCCCCAACTTTTTACAAACACAATCAAAGTTATGTAATGTTTGCTCGTATCCGTCGGCGCACACTGACTGCCACTGTTGTTGTACGAATGCCAATGTTCTCATTACATGCTCTGCTTCTAGTTATCCAAAGGCAAATACATCGATTATAATCTCACATCAGTTATATCACAATCGATTCAAATGTAGTATACGAGTATTGGTGCAACTTTTTGTAATCTTTCTTATGTATGATTGAAATATCCAAAAAAGATGTATTTATATATTTTTCTTGAATAGAAATAGGAAAATTACGGTCACTATGATACTTCCTTCTGGTATTTTGTTATACATTTTATTAAATCATCACGTTTACGATTGACGTAATTCTTTCATAGTATAATCCCCTTATTCATAATCACTTGTCATTTTGTCGGATTAAGATAGGGCAACATATTTTAACATTTTAATGCCATTCAGCTTTATGATAAAAACTATTTTCATCACTATTTTATTCAATACAATCTCAAGGATCCCTTTGAATCGTCTTACATGCGTCGTGAATTTACGTACCGATTCCTCTTAAGTCTAACCCAAGTCCGAGAAAAATCAAGAACGTCCTGGTCCTAGTCAGCCAGCCAGCTTATTAAAAGCTTAGGGTAGTTTTTCGAAATCCCGAGTCAGTACTCGGGATTTGTTGTAAATATTGCTTACTACTATTCTATAATACTAACGAATGCAACGTATCAATAAGACGCAAAACGTTGAGCTAAAAAACGTTATTCAACATTATATTATGAGCGCCCATGAAGTCCTTGAACATAATGTAGCAATGTATAAATAAAGTGAAACGGGGTTAATGTTTAGGTCATTTGTAATGAATGACATAATAGCAATGCAAGTGGGTGAATGTAGTAATGTCGACGGTCCGGATTGGAATCCGGTCGCGATTCTAACGGCAGGCAGTACACAACTTCAAACACATACACAATGTGCGTGTGTACACACGCATTCTCTACATTTCTTCTAATGCATTATTAGGGTTTCGTAGTAAGACATATGAATAATATATTTCATATATTTCATTGCGTAGTCCAGCTAGGAGACCTTATAGTTGTCTGTCTGGTCGCCTGTCCGCTCCTAATCAGAGCACTAGCACGCAGACTATTTCTCTTATCGTAATTAAACGTAATTATAGGGTATTAATGACCCCACAAAGTTATAAAATAAAAAAATATGATAATTATTTTAGGAGTGAGAGTAACATATACTTAACACTTGTTAAGTGTGATTGATTTTTGTTTAACCAACGCCTGAAGAAGCACTGTGATTGTTTCTCCAGGTGTTCGATCGCTTAAGAAATCGATTTTTTATATTAATCGATTTTTCCCTAATTTGTCAATTAATTTCAAAATAAACGCCATAAATATTATATAAATCATAGTTTCATTAATTAAAAATATACAACAGAAATTATAAGTTTTAAAGAATCAACATTTAATGCCGCCAGTATCTTGGGAACGCTGCCCTCTGGCAGTGATCTGGATCAGTCAGATAGATAGATAGATATTAGATAGATAGTATATTATTTTGTACATATCTGTAATTATTTCTGTACATTATAATAGATTCAAGTTAAAATGTTTTTTTTTCAACATTAATTAACAAAATTAAACTATTCAAAAAAAAAACTAGAACTCCGTAGGCAATGAGTTTAGGAATAACAGCTTAGGTAAGCGTTAGGATAATATTCGGCTCCTGGTCTTTGATAATATGGCGTCAGCTTTTGAGAACAATCTCTCTGCTGGAGCCGAAGAAGTCGGTACCTATAAGTGCTTATACGCCAACTGTGTCGGTTGGGGATAAGCTGCCTCATAGCTTCTCCAGGATTCTAAAGCTTCTTCTTTAAATCCTATTAGAGGCACTATGTACAAGCTTAATTTGGATGTCTGACTGTGACTTTGACTGGTTCTCATATTCTCCACCAACAGC
Source organism: Lampropteryx suffumata (assembly GCA_948098915.1). Classification (NCBI taxonomy): domain Eukaryota; kingdom Metazoa; phylum Arthropoda; class Insecta; order Lepidoptera; family Geometridae; genus Lampropteryx; species Lampropteryx suffumata. The sequence goes on along the minus strand of OX402565.1, from coordinate 12,343,445 downwards.
TTGTTGTGGGTTTCCCAAATGTCATCATTATCGACATCATCAGCGGCCGAAGTTATTGACGGTGGACAATGGTCTGGTTCTCGGTTTTCTTCAATGGATCGTCTAATGTAGTTTATAGTTCTTACGACTTTGGTAGTTCGCACTCCGGGCTATAGCAGACCAGACTTAATGTCGAGGGGAGGCAAATGAAAAATGATTGATTTTTGATTAAAAAAATCGATTATTTCTAATATTAAAATAACAAATAAAAATCGATTTTTACTCTAAAAATAATCGATTTTAATTGATTTTTTTCACATCCCTACGGCTGATGTTCACGCACTGGTTTGCTCAGGCAATTGTGCATAAATGCTTGTAAGACAAAAGTGTTCGGTGTAAACCCGAACACTTATCGTGTGGCATATCGTTGGAGAGGTCTTTCAAAGATATTAGGAGATTTCTTACGTTTGATAAATATTGTCTGTTTGGGGGTGTACCTGAAAAGTTTGAAAAATTGTAGCATATATTCTGAAATTATAAGGAAAATTATCACGGCTGGTAACGATTTTACTAAATTATGAGTGATAGCCTGATTATGAATTGTAAACCTTAATAAAGATATGAAAGTTATATACTAAATTATTTTGCTAACTAAATTGTGTTGAATAGGTTTGAGCACAAACTAGTTTTTCTTATCTCTTTTGACATCGAAAGCCTTTAATGTGTGTGGTCACTTACGCTTGGCCAATCTATCTATTCTTTTTTCAAACTAAAATAATAACCTGTTCATCGATTCCTTGTCAAATGAATTTTTTTTAAATTCAATCAACAATATTTAGGCAGAAGATTAAAAAAATATAGAAATGTAGATTTTTGATTAGTATCGGTCGGACGGAAGTTTCAAATACGGGCGGATGAACTTCTGAAGAACAAAGATGAGCGCCGAGTAACATACATAATAGACGAATGTGTAACTTCTCAAACTTTTGCCATATACCTTTCTGGATACTAACCAACCGAATCCAGATATTAATACATTAATATACATATTAATACATACATAACATTTCACACAGCATCTGGCCCGATTGTAAGCAGAGCTGTGTTATGGATACCACATGACTGATATACTACTTGTATATACTTTTTTTGTTGTTGTAAATACATACATATTATACGTATTGAGAGTAGACCAAGATACATTTCCTAAGTTATGGTTAAGTACCTACTAGGTTATAACTATAAGGTAAAGGATGAATGTTTTGTTATGTATGAGATATTTGTACTACTTATAATAAAAATTACTTTGAATTGATTTTATTTAAAACTAAATTTAAATTTAACTGTTCAAGATTATATCAATAAGGTTGTAGCCGTTCTTTGTTCCATTCGACTAGAGATACGAGGACCGTTTCGGCAGCTTCAGCTCTGCCCGGAAAACTCGCTGAGGTATCGCAGGGTCGGATGATTACTTATTAACGTAGGTGGAGGCTGGCTGAACGCGGGCGGGTCGCTCTGAGCTCGTCGCGCGATCGATGCCGAGTTGGCCAATGGCGTCCTGCCGCCCCCGCCGCCTGCACCCTGCGCAACCCTCTCCGCTTCCCCCTTCGCTAACCGCACCCCGCAACGCCGCCCCCATAAATCATTGAATTCGCCATAAAACACCCTGATGTTCGTAAAAATGTAACTCTAATTGGCGAACACGAGTCTCATACCTCAGTCAAGCTACATCGAGAATCCTTCAGGATGAAGCTCTAGTTCAGAGACGTAAAACATTGATCAAAGTGTAATAACGTTTCCCCGTCGCTCGTTTGCCATTTCAGAGCGGGGCTCATCGTTGGTACCAACGAATAATTGAATTTCCATCATAGAACAAAATGAAAGCTGAAAACTGAAGCGGGGCGACTTTGTTGGCACCGTGAATTATTTCGGACGTAAATTATTTAGTCACAGTATCAGCCTGCTCGAAAATTGATATTTTGAGAGTGGATCGTTGTGCGATCAGATGATAAAAGTAATACATACATTGCCTAATTTAATCGCTATCGATTAAGGAAATGTCAACAAATATATTTGGTTATGTGTGTGACTCCACCACGCCTTTTGTAGTTTATATTCTTCTCGCTCTAGGTATAAATAAATTAGAAAAATAATACAAATAACTATTGTCCACCCCCAAAAGCATAATACTTAACATCACTAGAAAGTTATTTTTATGCTGAGACTGGCAGTTTTATTGTTTGATGCTTTGGCAAATTTTAACGAACGGACTAGGTGGGATGATCTTACAGTGTTCTTGTCTGAAAATATTTCTAAAGAATCGTGGTTTGAGTTCCAGATTGTCTAAATATACTAAGATATTGGCCTTGATTCTTTCGTTTTGTCGGACTAAGCAAAACTTCGTAAAATACGAACGATCTTATTTTGTTTGCATTCTAAATCCTTAAATTTACAAAATTGATGTATAATCTACATGTGCTCATTTAAGTTAATGTATAGAGGTGTTGATTAAAACTACAAAAAAATCTTATTTAATAAATAAAACACTTATGTTAAAACTGTCGTTTAAAAATGTTACTCTAATTTGTACATAAAATTAAGTCGTTCGAGCTTTAGGAAGTTTTAGCTCGAAGTTTTTAGCGGAAGTTTTTTCTATAATAGCCCTGATTCTATAGTTTTGCTAACTACAGAATCAGGGCTTATTATAGAAAAAGATTTTTATTGGTTCGTCAGACGAATAAATAATTAAGCACATTAGTTAGATAGATCTCTTTATTGACCAGGTCACCAGTAAAATTATAAAAACTATAACTTTACAATTCAGGGCATTAAAATGGGCGGCCTTATCACTGCGATCGCGAAAAAGCAATCTCTGCGAGGCAACTTTTGAATGTACAGAACTATAAATAAACAAGAAGGGTATTTTTTACATATAATTGACACATATCATCAATACAAAAATAACTAAGCATAACAGCACAACAATTAATCTTCCATGTCGTTTTTATGGTTTCAAAGTCCGCATGGAACCCTTATAGTTTCGCTATGTCCATCTGTCTGTCTGTTCGTCTCCTGCTCTTGGTTGCAGACTGTTAGTTTTATCGTGGTGAAATTTTCCATTGTAATACGTACAAACTTAACATACTTAATCTTGCATACTTAATGCGGCATACTTAAACTTGCATAGGTTTTTTAATGATACTACAAGATTTCCTAAACAGTTTTTCGATACAAATAAAGATTAATAATATTTAGCTTTGAAGTGGCTATTTTTTATTAAGGTATCTCTAGATTTAGAGTAACAGCTAAACAGACCCATACAATTTTTTATTTGCTATGCTAATTAGATGGTGTTGAATTGGTTTGGGATCTGTACTGAGATTATGGAACTCTTGATACAAACAATGTCTATCAGTTTCAAATTAGCAATATGCTTTAATATCATGGATTGGTATTACGGACGTTCGATTTCTATTCAGTCAACATCAACCAACCTTCCGTAATAATAATTCATAAATAGTAACTGCTGTTTGTATCAATGTTTTGATAGTGTCAGAATTACATAATCGCCCGCCTGACCACTAGTCATTCATGTCTTTAATGACTTCGGAAGCCTGCACTGTGCATGGTCACATGTGACTTTGCCATTTGATATCTACCGGTGCACAGACGAACAGCCTGCATTGTAACTCAGGGCGCAAACGTGGACACTTTTGTGTCTTGTGTCAGATACAAGCTACCGATGAATATTTGTTCGGTGTCGGAAACTAAAAGTCGTCAGTTGAAGACACAAGCAACATTAACAAATTTCCTTACAATTGTACTGAGTTTCTTCATCGACGTTCATCGTGAGACTGACGGAAAACAATCAACGAATTGTACCAGTGGCCAGTATTAGCAACGGGCGACTGTATCCGATCACCGCCACAGGACGCAGCAACTACGGTTGCCTGTGATGGTGTGCCGTGTCGGCAACGAAAGTGTCTACGTTTGCGCAGCGCCTAAACGACTTAAACAGGAATGGTATTTAATTAGTATAATTTATAAGACTATGTATATTTACAGCCGCCGCGGGGCTACGGTGGGCCGCCTTACGGCGGAGCTCCGGGCGGACCTCAGCAACCACCAGGAGGATATGGTCCACCAGGCTCGTACCCTCAGAGGTATCCGCCGCCGCCAGGACCAGGCGGGCCAAATAGTCGACCGCCCTTCTCGCCTCATCAGGTACAAGGATATCATAATTATTATTTTAAACTTAATTCCTTATATAGCTCTAATGTTTCTCATGTGTGGTAAATCGTATATGTATATTATTCTGTACGTTACTGTAATTAATTTCTGCAGTATTAAACAATATAGCAAACTTCAAACATATCGGTCACAAAAAACATGCTTGCACGAGACAGTACCGTTTAAGTTGTGATAATTCGTAAAGTAATTTACTAGGTACCACAAGATAATGTAATTCTTAAGTAGTTGTGCTCGGTGCCAGAGATCTTACAAGAATTATCAACAATGAACAATGTTACATCAAAAATGAACTAACCGACGATTTCATCCATCCAGAATAATTATGAATGTGGCTAAAATGGCTGAATCTGGATCTTGATGAAATTTGGTTAGGAGATGGATAGTATCTTGCGGAGGGACTTTTTTAGGGTTTCGAAGTACACAAAGAACGCTTTGTCTGTCTGTCTATACGCCCTTAATCTGCCTATCTGCTCTTACTCGCAGACTATTAGTTTTTTTGTAATTAAATTTTGCACGGTAATACGTATATGTTGCCTCTTCTAGTCACTAGTTATTTCGAACCAGTGTGAAAGGATTAAAGAGCGCATCAGAGGGTCCTTTCGTACACTTGGCCCATGTCTTAGATCTTTTTAGGTTCTTACGATATGCTCACGATGTTTTCCTTCACCGTTTGGGAGTTCAGGTATACACATGCATACCAGATATAAAATATACAAAACCCCTACCTTATATATATATTTCTTTTCGTTTCCATTTATATTTGGTTTTTAAGTGGTTATTTTTAATAGTCCAGTGTCGAGTGTAACTGAAATGTTGCGAAAATAGTAATTATAATAATTATCACGGCTTGGGAGGCTTTATTAGTTTGTTCGTCATATTTTAAGATGTAACTTGAAATGATCTCAACTCAACCTTCATTCCACCTCCACTCTATTTCCATTCCGACTCCACTCCACGTTCATTCCACCTTCATTCCACTCCACTCCACCTCCATCCTACCTCCATTCAGCCTCCATTCCACCTCCATTCCACCTCCATTCCACCTCCATTCCACCTCAACTCCATCTCCATTCTATTCCATTCGACGACCTCTGTGGCGCAATTGGCTAAGGTCTGGCTATGACGCAGAAGGTTGCGGGTTCGATTCCCGCCGCGGGACAAATGTTTGTTAGATCTGCAAGTATTTGTCTCGGGTCTGGGTGTTTCTATGTATAATATATATGTATTTACAAAAAATATATATAAGTAGTATTATATCAGTCATGTGGTACCCATAACACAAGCTCTGCTTACTTTGGGACCAGATGATGCTATGTGAAATGCCCGGCATTATTATTTTGTTATGCATACTTATAAATAAAAAAATAGTGAATATTGGTTTACAACGCACACAACACCATCTAGCCCCCAAACTAAGCATACCTTGTATTATGGTGACCAGATAGTTGATAGAATACATATATATTTTTAACATAAGACATTTTATAATACCCAGACACAGAGCAAACATCTATATTCGTTACACATATGTTTGTTCTGGGAGGAATCGAACCCTCAACCTGCAGCGCAGATGGCAGGCAGGGCTACTATCACTGAACTGAGAGGTAACGAAACATTTCCCTCCTTATAAAAATGTACTAAATACCAAGTCAACCAAAACCTGGCATAAAAGCTGAATTCTATAACGATTTTCTAAAATTATTATGAATTCTACGTATTTTTAACAGTTTAAAGAAACACATCATATTATTATTATCTAATTGTAGAAAAACTCATTGATGAAAGTCAAGATTTCCCGACAATTTATTTTTCGTCCTTGAGTGCGAACAGCGCAGTCTTTTGCCGAGCATGATATAATCACGCACTTTTGTGCGTGGTTATGTAACCGGTTAATGTATGGTATTGGTTAATTCGGTTAATGTAACCGAAGCTCACATTGAGAAACTATTTATTTATTTTTAGGCTATTTTTGAGATGTTTAGAAGAGTTCCGACGTAGAAGTAACGCAGCAGATTCAGCTCGCAACATCAATGCACCGTTTAGAGAGGACACGGCTATTGAACGCACTATGCGTTTTTGGTTTAATCTAATTCGTAGAAGAAACTTCGACTTGAAGAATTAACCCTGAGGAAAGCTAGACACTATTTATTTACCTTAATAACGGTGAATTGAAAATTATAGTAGGCATACCAAACTACCAAGAAATGAGCGACATGGTTTGACTTTAGCTCACCTAGAATATTGACCCGTTTGCACTAAATCAGTCAAAAATAACTAGAAATATAGGTACCTCATGATTTGATCCGGTCTACAGAGAGAAACGGAGCATACCTTACCCTGTTTAATCAGTACAGAAATGGAGAGATTTTGGACAGGATTCTCACATGCGACGGAAAGAGGATGCTTTACGATAATTGTAAGCGAACAACGCAATGGCTGACCTCAGGTCAATCGCCGCAACAATACCCAAAGTGAAGTTCTACAAGTATATGGAAAGGTTACGATTACTGTTTGGTGGTCATGTCATGGCGTAATTTTCAACAGCTTCATCAGATCCGGTCAAGCAGTAACGGTAGACTGTGCTACTGTGCAGAACTGCGAACAATTATGTTCGCCATCATTGTTCTAGCAGTGAAACAGACCCGACTCGTCAACCGATCTTCGCCATTATTGCTCCACGATAATGCAAGACCTGATACTGAACTCGTTTAAACACTACTGGTCCTGCCGTTAGCAACCATCGATATCCTCCGTAATCGCCGGACTTTACCGTACCTACCATTTTTGCCATTTGAATAATTGTATTTCATGATAAGTAAAAAAAAAATTCAAGGAAGCGTTATTTTACACTGTTAAGTCCAGGTCCCCAGAGTTATATCTCAAAGATATAACTAATCTTCCTTTAAAATAGTAGAAATGTATCGATATTGAGGGTCTAATGAAATACTATCTTTATATATTCAAATCTTCTGAGCGTTCTAAACGGCTGGACCGATTTTGATGATTTTTTTTGTGTGTGTGTTCAACTGGGTTCGTGATTTGATTAAAATTGTATTTTTATTGCTCTTTTTAAAACGCTCAGACGAAGTCGCGAACAGGACAGCTAGTCATTAAATTAATTTACTATATCATACAAAAACAAATTTTTTTTTTTTTAATTATTCAGTACCAAACGGCAATTTTATACCTTGATACTATCAATAATAACACCACAATGTTTACTTTCTATTTGTACCTACCCATTATGGCAACATCATAACGCGATCAACATTGAGATTTGACCCCAACATTTCAAATACGGCTCTTGAATATAATTGAAATAAAAGGATAAGGAAAGGACCAAATTTACCAAATAATTGTGGAAGTTGTTCACATCTCTGCATCAACTAGAAATAAGCTGATAATTATTCAAATGGCCAAACAGATTTTTTTTAATTAGCTGAGAACACGGTCGATCAAGTCACCGTTCAAACAAGAAAACTGAATCAAAATCGGTTTATTCGTTTGGGAGCTACGACTTACACAAGCACAGATACACATGATAAACATATAACACCTTCTGTTTACATCCTCGGCATCGTTGAGTTAATAAAATTATGAGCATAAATGACTATCTCATCTCCGTTAATCTCATGTAATGACGATGTATGTACTAAGAGTACTTATCTAAAACTCTCATTAGTTTAATCCACTGTAAGCGTTGAATTGGACAATATTTGTTTGACTAGATATTGTGTAAATTATGTGTAATCTGCCCAAATTGATGCATTAGTCATTGATGCCTACAAAATGTATGTAGGTTTGGGTATATTTGCAACCACAGATTAATTCTGATTGATGGTCGAGATAATTATACGTGGTATGTAGATGTTGTTCGGGTCAATGACCCTGGCTGTGATATTATGCCAATACTTGTAGTGTAATTTCATTTAGCGATGTTGATTAATTGTATCAATTTGGTCCTTTTGGTGTCGGATTATTATGTTCTGTTACGTCACGAGGTAAGAAATTCGAATGATCTGATAAAAGAGCCTCTAGGTTAAATACAATAATATGATGTGTGTGATATATTTACCCAAAATGTACGAGTTTAATTATGTATTTTTTTTAACGTGTCACTAGTTATTTTGAACCAATGTGGTGAAAGGATTGAAGTGCGCCTCAAATGCTCTGGCCTTCGAATATCTTCTTCTGAGGTCTTAGGTTCTACGACATGTTATGAATTTTATCTATTGCCTACATTGTGAAAAGGATCCTCGCGATACGAGCTTTTATAAAAATATCTTAAGGCTTTGTCATTGTCGTGTCGAGTTATAAGATTTATTTCAAGTCCGAAACTAGAGAGTCTCTAACGTTTCTCAGAATCGTTGAGCCGGCGGCGGCGCGTCGGAGCCTCATCCACTCACGTGAATATAAACGTTCTATCATGCTAAAGTATTCATAAAAGAAACGCGACCCTGTACTCTACGCTATAAGTTCCAAGTTAGCGTGAGGTCTGTACAGATACGCTCGAATGACGTAAGCCGCTCCGAGCGCTCGCTGACGTAAGCTCGTTGTGCAACGGAGCTCGAGGTATTGAAGCAGGGTTCTTGGAGCGAACTCGTGTAGAAATCGCAGTTAAGAAATGATTCCACGGCGAACGGGGTCGTTTCGAGACCATAGGTAATAGAAGTAATGCGTTTCCGATGTAACCACGCTTTAGTATGCCAGAGTGTCATGTTGCTTTGTCTACGGCCGTATTGGCCTACAGAAATACAAAAAAAGCAAATAATATATCTATACCTATAAAAGAGCTTAACCTGACTGACTGACTCATCATCGCCGAGCCGAAACTGCTGAAGCTAAAAAGCTAAAATTTAGAAGGTAGCTTATTTTTACAGCAAAAACACCCACTAATGCGGGATTTTTTGAAATTCAACCCCTTAGAGGATGAAAACGAATGTATGAAACTTTTTACCGCGTTGTGCGATTTGCTTGATATGAATAAATAAAATGCAAAATAATAGGACACGTGTTTCAGGATTTTTCAAAATAACCCTAACAAAGGGGTAAAATGGGATGTCAAAGTTTGTATGGGAACTTGTTAACGGGTGGTGTGATTTCTTATAAACTTGGTTTGTATTCTTAAAATGCAAAATAAATGGACACGTGTTTCAGGATTTTTCAAAATAACTCTCATAAAGGAGTAAAATGGGGTGTGAATATTTTTATGAAAACTTTTTAGTGGTTGTTGGTTGTTTGTAATTGGTTTGAAACTTATCAATAAAATTTGGCAAGGAGTTAAAAAGCATCCTGGGGAAGGAGACAGACGGACAAAGTGAAACTAGAAGGGATCATCTTATAAGAGATCTTCATGGGCTTCGGAATCATAAAAAAGCCTATATGCAATTTCTGGCCACAGACTACATCTATACCATGTGTTGATTTTGTTTTTGACTATTCAAAACGCGGATCGCACAAGCGGTGTACACGTTGCGCTACCTCTTACCTCTATCTCTTTGAACTCGCTCGCAAATCGCCTGTGTGATGGCGCTGCTATTGATTAACATAGCGACATAGGGCTCATACGGCTATCCCTACTAATAATATTATAAATGCGAAAGTAACTCTGTCTGTTTGTTGCGTTTTCACGCCTAAACCGCTGAACCGATTTTGATGAAATTTGGTATAGAGATAGATGGGACCTTAGAGAAGGACATAGGCTAGTTTTTATGTAGGTACCACGCGTGCGAAGCCGCGGGCACGGCTATAAAGCTGATATATAACAATTGTTGTTTGGCCAATATGGATGCTTTCGGGCGGCCTAGGAACTCTGTTATTCTTACCAGAATTGTCTATTTGCTTTATAGACTTTTGCTTTCTGTTCCTGACACTTACTCGTTTAGATTACAAATGTAAGTTTCATCCATGCTTACTGCTCTATTATGTCGCTGAAGGATCTCAAAGAAGGTGAGTGGGAGTGGCGCGAGGCCGTGAGATAGATAAAGGTGGCGCAAGGGTACACTGGATCTCGAGCACTCGTGTGTTGCGGGCTCGGGAATACAGCCCGTATCCGGGTGCAATGAATGCGACGACGCTTTCAAGGACGCGCCTCAGGTGATGACGTACGCGCACCCCGCCACCCCCGACATGGCTCCCGCGGGTGTTCCGGCACCCACCTAATAATGCACGTCTACACCCTGTCTGCCGCGTCCGCACTCGTTGCAACCTTGAGTGCTCTCGGGGACACCCCATTCGCATCTAAGGCCGAAACCCGAAAACCATCGAAGCAATTGCCACCCACAGACCCTCCCCAGTACCCTTGACTTGATTGAAAAGAATCTGCCAATCATAATGCTAAAGCGAAGACATTTTATTTGAACGTGGATTTTACCGCACAACTGCCCATCGATATCGATGAGGTGTGCGACGCGCGTCCCGCCACTTTGTCAGCTGGCTTGAGTGGTGGATGTCGGTAGCCGTTATTAGATTTCGTATAGTTAATATCGTGTTGATAACTCTCTAATTATCATAATAATAGTGTAGTTGATGCTCGAGCGGGGTGGTGGCGTCGGCCCCGTCAGCTGTGCGAAAACGAAAGTAAACAGAACTCGGTCAAAGGGTTTGTACTCACCTACCCGCAATATTTATGTGGGTACGAGAGGGTGGTACCCCACACCCGTTTCAGGAACCCCCTCCTTTGATGGATTGGTTGGCGACTGGCGCGGATGTTCGACTAAAACTCAGTTCGACTCAGCTGCTAGGCATTAGTCTTGATTTCCTGTTACTCTCGCGTTCCCGACTACAAACTTTTACCGCGAAATTATTATTCAGTGAAAGTTTTTAGAATTCTTTGTATTTTGTTTGGGCAAAGACAACCACCCCGTTTCGTAACCCCGGGCCACCTTCAAAGTTTTTCTGGACGCTGACACAGATACAAAATTTACCCAAGTGCTAGCAAAACAAGGTTGTTTATTATATTTTGCTCAGATAGTTTAATTTATTCGCATTGTTTACTAATGAATACAATTATCACACCCCTCTACGAGGTAGTTACGCTTGTCAGCGGAAGAGCAGTCCGCTACGTATCTGGTATTGGACAGGTTTCGGCTTGCCGGCAAATGAGGCGCACTGTATCCAATTACCGACGCATCAGCGAAAGCCTCAATAGAACGCTTCTCTTTGTCCGACCACCTTTACGGCGTGGCTATAAGCTGATTAGGCAAGTATAAGGAATCTTTCAATATTCTTACATGTCACGAACGATGCCACAACAGAAATCTACTAGTTAACCGATAAATCATTATTATTTCGTAGTCGACATCATCGCTTATTAAAACAACTATTTCTAGTTATTTGTTTTTTAACACTCGTAGTAAATTAAAAACACCTGCACACTCTTGGCAAAGTTATCAAGAACAATGCTACGTAATGGGGACCGTGAACTATTGACGTCACATTATTCAATTACCGTCAGCTGGAAGGGGGAAAACATTAAAAGTGAATGACTTCTCTTGACCTGGATTAGTGAATATCAGGCCTCCTATATCTAGCTAGCGAGCCTTGGATCGTGACGCGGAAACTAGCCGCCTAGTGAAAGCATTGCACGATTGTCTGGTGTTAAGTCTGCAACTGAATAGAATCTGCTATAAAGTTGCGTTGCCTGCTCCCATTGATATTCAAAATTAGTCTATTGCAGTCTTTCAGTACTCAGCCTGGTGAGACGATATTTCATAAGTATGCAAGTTTGTATTCGTAAAACAATTATGATAGCGTATCTTTATAATTAATTAAATTGTAAAAACAACAGCATCACCCACTTCTACCACATCAGTCAAAAAGTATTAAAAACCACAAAAGCTGCAAAAAGTAAGAGCCGTGACACTTCGCCCGATAGTGGGTAGCTCTTTCGTTCTGGCTGTTACAGGCACATAGACATTTACATAGGCCGGTTGTAGGCGTAGATGCGTTGCGGTGCACTCGTTTGCAAAGTAAACGGGTGTGCATAATGGATGCACGGTCAAGGCCGTTCGTGGCCACCGACCTGTGGCCTGTGCTTGCACGTGTCTGATTGTTTTATTCAAACTTGCTATTAGTACTTGTAGTGTGAGATACGAGCTTCGCTAACGCTAACGGTGCTATTGTTTATGCCCTCTGTAGAGATGAGGCCGGCGCGCTAGTGTTTCACAGCGCCTTCTCTTTGCATTTCTAATTTTATTGACTGTGGGACTACAGTATTTTTTTACATTTTGGTCTCGATATGCAATGAAAGATGGAAGATCTATACCGCGGCTATTGGTTTTATAAATACAACATTACATGACAACTTGACAGTAAAGTGTGTGTTTTGTGTGTCTATAAATTTGTGTTTGGTATTCAGGGCTATGAACGTGGCGGTTCACCTCAACCCCCTAATCAGCCGCCCGGCGCACCCAGTCCCGGTGCGGCGTCAAACGCACCCGGAGGCATGTCCCCTACGCAAGATTCGCAGCACCCGCCGCACATACCACACGGGGCGCAACCGCCTCAGCATCAGGTTAGTAAACATTCGTAAACACTGCTTTGTTACGTATTAAAGTCTCTCATTTTTTATTCAATAAAATCACAAGGACCACTTTGAATCGACTTCTTACATGCTAGTGAATCTAGGTGCCGGTTCCTCATAACCCCAGTTCAAAAAGAATCCTGCAAGAAACTCGTCTTAAAATTATTTTGTATGACCCTTGCCAATTTTGTTCCGGAGATTCATCCCAACCTTTTTTGTCATCTAAATATTCTGTTAGTTTATTACACGCTTAAAGAGACAGTTACCGTTTTATTACGTTTTCAAATTTGTCAATCGACAATTCTAACACGTCGTTTGGGATCTTGTTTTAGAAGCGTACACTTTGCCCCATAAAAGATTTATTAACATTAGCGAGCCTAACTGTGGGAACAGCGAGTTTATCTTTATTTCTAGTGTTAATACTATGAAAATCGCATTTTTTTTTTAAATAAAAGTTTGTTTTGTGAACTTACGTTCTATTTTCGTATTATATACTGACAAGGCACTGTCATGATATTTATTTCTTTAAAGTGATTCTCTAAAGCCCATGTTATTAATTGCACGATCATCCCACTTATTATTTTGTCGATGAAGATACTGACGCTGTTTCGTCCATCCATCTAAAGAATCTTCATCAGGATGAGTTTGATCCACGGTCCGCTTGTTTCCCGCTCGCGGGCTCGCTCGATTCGCACCGATCAAGCCAGTACCTACTCTAAACTGACTCTGGAAAATGACAATACAAGATAAGGAAGTGCAGAAGTCGCGCTTGAATGACATGAACATTGTCTTTTGTAAACTTGTGTTTATTTTTTAGCAAATTACCCAATTAGTACGAAGTATGACCACTCCATTTGAATAGTTTTGGTTGCTCTGACTCAGCCTGAGTCAGCTCAGACAAGCAGTTAGCCTCAAAATAGACGCTAGATGAGACCACACACAACAACCATTAATTACATTACACGCCGCTTCTCCTAACAGACGTAGTAAACTCTACACTTGATCTGTAGCTAAGCTAGTCTGGGAGTATTATCAAATGGTAGCGCCAGCATTTCAAAAACATATACTATGTTACGTTACAAACATTCAAACTTATATTGTTTATTGCATGAAAAAAATAAACAACTTACGAGTTGGAAAACTGTTACTTGTGATTAATTACGTTTTATTACGACACTTAATTATGTACGGTGACGATGCGGACACACAAAGTTACGATATAAAATAATAACAAACAAAAAAAACTACGTCATATACACTCGTGAGCAACCGAATCGAATCACCCCTACAAAATTTACAAAGTGTAACTTTTTTCCAAAATGACCTGAGTAATGCATATAGAATATTTTTTTTTTTGAAAGCTTGATCTTTAAGCTTCAAAATAACACTACTATCATTTAAATTTGTTCAGTTCTTTTTAAAATAGCGCTGTATCAGTGCAAGCATCAAAAATGCGCTTTGTGCAGTAGCTGTGCGGGCGCGTTCCAACCCCCTATAAAACCCCCGTGCAAGCAGTGCACACTTATCAGTCGCTCATCAGACGTTGACCTGAACACACCTACGCAAGTTACGATCGCCGATTCACAACCACTATGGATACAACACCAGAAATAGCCGCTCAAGTTGTTGCTTTGCTGCAACAGGATCTCAGCCAGCGAGAAGTCGCTCGTCGACTAAACCTGAGTCAATCTGCTGTGTTTAGGGTGTACAGAAGATTCCAAGAGACTGGTTCTTACTCCAGGACGCCAGATACCAGTCGGCGCCGGGTAACATCTGAGAGAGACGACCGTTTTATCGTTTCGACGAGTCTCAGAAACCGCCATCTTACCGGTGTTTCTGTCCAGCAGCAGCTGAGAGAAGTTCGAGGAGTGTCTGTCAGTCAATGGACAATCAGAAGAAGATTAAAAGAAGCTAACCTCGTTCCAAGACGGCCTGCCAGAGGCCCAAAATTGACCACAGCTCACCGACAAGCGCGCCTTGAATTTGCTCGCGAACACATTAATTGGAGTGCTGAGCAATGGCGGTCAGTCCTGTTCACTGACGAAACCAGAGTGTGTCTACATGGCAGTGATAGGAGAGCTCGGGTCTACAGGCGCCCAGGCGAGCGGTTTGCGCAGTGCTGTTTTGCCGAAACCGTGTCCCACGGGGGTGGTTCGTGTATGATGTGGGCGGGCATTTCGCTGGAAGGAAAAACGGAGCTCGTTTTCATCCCTGGTGGAGGCCGAGGAGGCGGTCTGACTGCTGCGCGATATGTGGAAGACATTCTTCTGGATCATGTCTTGCCTTATGAAGGCTTCATCGAGGACGGCTTTCTGTTAATGCATGACAATGCCCGGTGTCATACAGCACGAATCACTCGTCAGTTCATGGATGAAGTTGGCATTCGGACCATGGACTGGCCAGCATTAAGTCCTGATCTCAATCCGATTGAGCATGTATGGGACCAACTCAAACGGAGGGTACGAGCCAGAAATCCGGCGCCTACAAGCATCGCAGAGCTAAAGATAGCGCTGGAAGAGGAGTGGGAAAGGCTACCTCAAGAACTGATTAAAAAACTTATTAAATCAATGAAAAACCGCCTTCAAAGTGTTATTAGAGCTAGAGGAGGCAACACCAAATATTGATTAAATAAATGAAGAGTATTAAACATAAATTTTCTGTTTTATTTTAATTTTGATTAGCCCTATGTTAACTTAAATTAACTTCACTTTTGTTGTGTTTCCATTCAAAACTGATTAATTAAAAAAATACTGTGTAGATTTTCAAAATAATGGTGTAATTTTGAAGCTTAAAGATCAAGCTTTCAAAAAAAAAATATATTCTATATGCATTACTCAGGTCATTTTGGAAAAAAGTTACACTTTGTAAATTTTGTAGGGGTGATTCGATTCGGTTGCTCACGAGTGTAGTTAAAAATTTTATTACTCACCTAGAACTTTCGTGTGAGATCAAAATTTCGGTGCAAAGTAAAAAAAAAACTTAACGAACAAAGAAGTTTTAATTTAACTGTTGGCAATAAATTGCACATACATTACAACCTTGCCCATAAAAAACTTGATCGAACCAGGAAACGGCCACCGTCGCGGAGCGCAAAACAAGTTTAAACTTTTTCCCTACATTGTATGGTCCGATGTCATCGATAAAAGCTATGTAAAGTTTATTTTATTCATCTATTTAGTGTGCTTTATTATCTAATTACAATACTAGCTGATTTGTATAGCTATTATGAATTTCTTGATACAATAAAGTAGTTTATCATTTATCAGTTTCGATTCAGCAATAGGCATTTTTTCAATCATTAGTTTATTTGTAACTGGAACCAGTTTTGACAAGATGGAAAGATATTACCTACGTACTTGTTTAATTCAGTTTCTATGCATATGACAGCATGTGATACATACAACATCAATATTCCGTAATTCAAATAAGAATAATAAGAATATTTATTGCCATAAACGAATTACACTAATTTACAGTATCGGCGAGGCCCAAACTAGGCGTAGAAGCCTGTATGGTCTCAAATTCAGCGATACTAACTAAAATCTGTTCCTATCAATGTTTTGATAGTTTCAGAATCCTAAAATCGACTACCTGCTCGCGAATTCGTCTGGTCGTTTTAGTTTTAAAATAAATTAAAAAAAAACATCATTATCATGATCAGCCTGACTTCACCCTATGAGTATAGACCTCCCTAAGTGTGATCCGACGAGATCCTGTGCTAATCCTGTATAATGTAGCGGTACATTGACTTAATATATTTATTGCGTCGACCTGTCTTGCCAACATAACTGACGACAGATGTTCATGTATTCATTTCTCGGCTACAATTGCAGTAGTTGCCTTACACCACCTGTCATCACTACGCCTCATCATGACTTGCCCAGCTCCACTTAATTCCCTTATTTGTTTCCCGACGTTGTTGATTATAATTCATCTTCAGTTTGTGGAACTCGATTTCTGTTTTGTATCGAGCATGTCTCTTTTAAGTACCAACCATGTAACTCGCATGCGAGACCTTCCAATTTTTCATATAACATATATTGTACAACTTCGTTATTATTTCTTTTATATTTCGATCATGTATCTGAGGTGTGAAATCGAACAAAGGTAGACCTGATCAGGCGGTGGATTATTACAATGTATTTGTAGTGTATATTTTTTATTACATTTAATATTTACTTTTTATTTACGAATTTAAAAGGTAAAGCAGATTTCATATAAATATAAAAAAAATGATTTTTTTTTTCCAAAACGTTATAATGTCATTTTAGTAATACATAATTATGCTCATAACATTCCAGACACAGAAAGAACATCACGTACACGTACGTACGAACAACATACGTTCGTCACACAAATGAGATGAACGTGCAGTGCTTTTTTGAGAAACGCAGACAAGGTTTGGAAGAATCAGCAGCGTGCATCTAGTTAGGGGTTGATAGGGTGCACACTTGTACTACTTATTTATAATCGATTCATTGAGACAATTCCATTAAACTCAATACCTCTGCTGTAAGTTGGTGAGGAGTTGGGTATCTTGCAGTTACCAGATGGTGGTGCAGTATCAGTTTAAGGCTACCATGTTCTTCCAATATCATTGAAGTACAAGGATACCAAATTTCTAAACTATCAGACCTGTGGAAGTTGCTCATATCCGTGCATCAACTGGAACTAGAAGAGGTATTAATCTTGTAATGCATTTCCTCTCCGGCTAACTTGGTGTGTTACTTAGGTAACTGCGCCTAAGCCAAAAAAAATATAATTTCCCTCAACTAAAAATACCTCTATTCGCAATGTTAGAAAATCCAATCTAATCCGATCTACAAAATCAACGAAATTCTAAACAAATTCGTAGGTTTTATTGATAAATTTTACTTATTTCGTTGTAATATCATAAACTACATCCTGAAATCTAACTAATATTATAAATGCGAAAGTAACTCTGTCTGTCTGTTACGTTTTCACGCCTAAACAACTGAACCGATTTTGATGAATTTTGGTATAGAGATAGATGGGACCTTCGACAAAGACAGGCTACTTTTTATGTAGGTACCACGCGTGCGAAGCCGCGGGCAGCAGCTAGTAAAAAATAAAATCGTATAGTAATGTACAAAAGAATACCCTTTCATATAATAAGTATATTTGTATTTCTCATTTTTTTTAAACATTATAATCCTTTGTCTAATTTATACTTACTAGTTAAGTACAACCTATCTATCTGCCAAATTATGCATATCGGAAAAACTGATCGAATGTTATGCTCTAACATATGTAAGTACATACAGACAAACATACATTCAAATTCTTTATTATATATAGTGTAGATAAAATTATATTTTTAGCCTTTTCAATAAAGCTATACGAAACTTGCTAATTTATGGGAAGTATTAAACTAATAAAAGTTTTTTCATTCACTCTTAAACAATCATACAAAACTAAAAAGATAAAAATATATTTCTGTTCCTCTTTTATAATTATAATAACCGTCTCAACTTCTTGAGCAAGACCAATTATTTGATTAACGAAATGATCTTAACAAAATGTAGTCGTTTAATATTTTTCAACAACATAATTAAATACACACGAAGGTTTGCTAAATATTAGTAGGTTGTTTTTATACTATCGCTATATACAATTTTTATTATGGAGCTGTTTTTGGAAAGGAATAAGTTATCAAGAAATCTGTTAACCAACAAAACCTCAAGTTTCGAAGATTGTTAGCTGGCAACTAACCGAATTTCAGGTGACTTCATCTATTTCACAAAGTTTGACGAAGTCTTGTGCGATAACATTTATGTCATTGATGTAAGATTTTAAATTCATCAATCCACTGATCTAAGTAATATTAAATAACTGCCTGTAATGTCCTGGTGATTTATTGTGATCTAAGCTTTAAGTAACACATAAGTATATAATACTTTTATACATTAGTTCATTTCATAACCGACAGTTACAGTTATTACAATCGTCATTTATATGGTAAATGTTTGGTTAAAATAATTGTCGTTCCACATTTTCACATCCAGATAAACTCAGATTAAAACATCATCATCACCCTACTCTAAAATCTTATGAAGAACCTTAATTTACATAATGACTTTCCAAAAGCATGTAAAATATAAGTACCTAACCCAGAAACCCAACTTAACATTAACCAGAAGTGATATTATTGTTAATAACGTTAAAATAAATTGTGGGAGAGTGCTCAGACTCAGAGTGCGTCATGTTTGCATTTCATTTATCGCAGTGAACGTCGTCGAGCGGCGGAATTTTTCGATAATTTTGGCCCGTTCGACTTACCTCGCGACCGACATACGTTCACGTTGCGAGATAGCTCCGACAAAGCAAGATAAACGGTTACTCGCGTTTCGGATTGCGGAGATATCGATTTTATTAGCTGAAACTTATCTTATTATTTATTTATCCGACACGTACTAATAAAAATTGACATATTATTTAAAAAAAATTAAATTATTACTGAAAACTATACTGTGATAATAAAAATATTTTCTAGTAGCATTATTATATTCTCGCACACTTATACGTGAATAGCTCGCGTCAGCACGAGCGCTGATATGAATCTGTATAGCTTTAACGAAATTGAACCCACTCTATATGGAAAGTACCTATAGTAATCGTGCGATACTCGGCGGATGGAACTTTGGCTATGAACTTTACTGTTATCACCACACATTAAACTGCTGCCGAATGTACGCAGCCCCTCGTTGTTAGCAATTTTTAAAAATTACCTTCCCTAACCATAACTATTTCAATAAACCGTCTATGGTCATACCATACCCCTCGTAATGGACAACTTTTACTTTCGTTATGTTTGTTTTCCTGTTTCTTTCTTCTCCCCACTTCATTTTTAGTATTATTGTAATCATCCAAGTTGTTTTTCTTAGCCTTAAAAGTAATTTTATGAATAAACTGAAGTGAACTGAAGTGTACTGAGCATCTTCTAAAATGTTGTTTGGCATTGTGTAGATGAGCGAATTATAATAACTTTAGGTTTCTTAGATTTAATTATATCCTATATGTATTCTATTTTCACATACCAAGAATGTTCGAATGTCGTAGTCGATCATCTATCTGTCAATACCTATGTCGTGTTCACCGTGCAGCGATTGGTATCCATCTAGGAACGTGAGCATCTCGCTTTTGGCACGGTACACTTCTAGCTCAATTTACATATTTCTATGTTCTGCAATTGTATGACTCGCACGTGGCCGGCCTAGCGACTGCACCGCGGTATTATGGAGATGTAGCACATGCTCGCTTATTTGCATGCTGATACTAAAGAATACAAAATAATACCAGTTTGAAGTAAGATTTGCGTTTCTGCGAAAAACTTTTAGAAATTATTTAGCGTTTCAATACTGACGCAGTGTAATATAATTATATATCCATAAATATACCATATAAGTATAGCACATTAATTGTATTGTTTTAATACTCGGAAAAAAACAATGAGCTATAAATAAAACTGCATAATTTTAGTACCCTTCCCCTTAAACAAAATTCTTAGTTACTTTAATGATATTTTTATTGTCCCGCATTAAACCAAGATAATTTGTGAAATGAGGCATTGATAGTCACGAAGCAAGATAAAACATGCGTACATAAAAGACGATAACGTCGCAAGGAACGTATGGGGGCAAAAATTAAACGTCAGTCAGATATCAAGCGATCGACGGAGCAGAACACTCAGAGGCTCTTAGCCTCAGGGAACGAGCGCTCCGTCGATTTTATACACGGCTCTCGAACTAAACACGGCCGAGGGAGCTACAATTTATGCTAACGTAAACCCGACCGGCTCGGCTTGGGCGCCGACGCCCGACTCCGCTCGGATATAAAGCTTTATGCCTTTAGCCTCATTCCGCTGCCGCTGTACTCCACGCTCGGCCTGCTCTAAAAGGAATTCTTGTTTCTAATCAAACTCGAGAATGTTTGTAATTAAAATCTTATTCTTAATCCTTTTCTAATAAACTTTAGCCAGCTAAATGTTTGTTTCCTGTTTCCGAAGTAACCATTAAATTCGTATTCTGTATTTAAAAGTAATAAACAATGAAACATAAATCCTAACATGATTTGAGGCTTTCGAAACTAACGGCTTACTACCCACGTTCGGTTAATGTTCAACGATGTCAGTAGAGAATTTTGAGAGTCAAGGGCCATTGCAGCATCGTGATCGCTTGAGAGTCGTACGGTCGAAATGAAACGTCGTATCTTATTTTATGATTAGCGGCTCGAAAGCGCTTTGTAATTTTGTTAGTTCCGCCTTTCTGGTGCTGGGGGCTGAACACAGAGAGTGGAGATCGATGCGAGCGCTCCGAGCGGGTGCGAGAGGAAAACAACTATCCAGCGCTAGCGCTGTCCTCTTCGCTCGAACCGCCTACCAGGCAGCCATGTTGCGCTCGACCTGCGCTCGCCCGACCGCCATTGTAGCATTCGTAGTCGCTGCTAGTGATGTACACAGGTTCTCGATATTTTTGGCTCGTCGACTGTATGCCAACTCCTTGTCAATTTTCATTTCAATGAATTTTCAGTCCAATCGAATTTACCCTCAGCCAGTAACTCTTTCAACTCATGAACGTTGATAATATCTTGTGTTACTGTAATAATAACCATCAGCATGAAATTATACTTCCACGTTTACACGTTATTTTCGCGTTATTTCTTTTTTGTTTTTACAGAAGACAGGTAATTGTTTTATGCTGTCAGTTCACAATACCATAACGATAGTAATCCTCTGAGTTGGAAATGGAATGGAATTATACTATTTTCAGTTACAATAATTTAAAATAGTGAAGTACTAGAGCTGGGAAATGTCGATAAAAATGTCGATAGACAAGGCATGCAGTGGACTTATAGCGCGGCTCCGGAATTAAAATGTCAGACGTGCGGCCGGCAGCGGCAGCGGCAGCGAGCGTGGGGGCTCGCAGGGGCCGGGGCGGAGCGGGCGCCCGCCGTTATTAATAACCATAAGCCAGCAGACGCACGAACGTCCAGAGGGGCCACGCCAGCCAGCCGCGCCGTAATGAGGAATCACTAATTATATTTTACTGGACTTTCGTATAAAACCAACATAAAATACACCAGAGATATATACGATATAGACGTTTTTAATGAACGTTTTACCTTCATATTACTTTATTAAAAGCTGCGCTAATAGGCAATAACAATTAATTAGTAGTTATCGATCTCTAGCACATAGTACGTGCATGTGCTCAACGATGCGTTCTGGACCCAGGAGTAGGTTTTGGTACAGAATGACTAGATGATATAATGATACGGTTGACGGGTACTGGTACCGACCCGTTTAATATTCCCCCACGGTAGGCGCGCCGGTTGTACGAGACAGTTCTACCCGTTCGCTAGCCGAACGTTCGCCTTTGCCAGTAAAAACTCTGTATATTTTATTGCCAAGGAAATATGTTTGTCAAGGACCGTGCGATTAATTGCTCGGCTTTACTAAAGTGTGCCCCGAGGTGATTCTCCTTTGGTATTATAGCTGACATTACTTTGATGCATATTGTCATCAGGCTTGGTATCCATTTGGCAAATTGAATCGACTTGTGATCTCAATTTGTAGAAAGGGTAAACTAATTTAATGAAGAGTGGTCATCGTTGGGTTGTATTTTTAACCGGAATCAAAAAAGAGAAGCTTGTACTTTGGGTTGTATATTTTGTGGACCTATGTGGCGCAGTGGGCTAAGGCCCATCTAAAACGCAGAAGGTTGCGGTTTCGATTCCCGCCGCGTTGCAAATGTTTGTTTGTGTATGTTGAAGTATTTATTTCGGGTCTAGGTGTTTTTCTATGTATGTATTTACAACAATAACAAAAAAGTATATCAGTTGTACCTACATATATCAGTAATCTGACACAAGCTCTTCTTACTTTGGGTCTAGATGCAGCTGTGTGAAATGTCCCGCATTATTTATTAGATTTTATTATTATTTTATTTTTATTACCATAAAACTCCGTCATTCATTAACAGACTAGCTGTCCGCGCGCAGCTTCGCCTGCGTTGAAGATTTTTCCCGGGACAAACAAATTTTCCCGTGATAAAAAGTAGCCTATATAACCCGGTAATGGTGTAGCTTTCCAACGGTAAAAGAATTTTTCAAATCGGTCCAGTAGTTTCGGAGCCTATTCAATACTAACAAACATACAATCAAATCTTTCCTCTTTATAATATTAGTATAGATTTGAAAAATTGTATTTTTTTGTTTCGGGTGTACTTCCCGTTTTTAACACACACATTTAACTATGAAGAAAAAATAGTGGAAGAAATTTTGAATTGAGTGATATGAAGAATATATAAATACTTGAAACAATCAAAATCCATGAAGACTGTTTTCTTTATAGTTCTTTTACGTAATTATTATTTTTATTGATTGATAAGGAAAAACAGCTAGACATGATTCGATTAAATAGTTAAAGCCAATAAATAACAGTCAATTATATAGTCAACTTACTAAGCTTCGTACAGCTGATGCAATTTTAATGTATTTGAAGTGGCTTACCGGTAACTAATTGAAGCTAACAACAACAACTTAACAAACATTTAAATAAAATGTCTAAATTCATGACAATGCTCTGTGTTAAAAGCAAGAAAACTGTTTCCTTCGTATGAGTGCTATTCTTGCCCCCGGTGCATAAAGAGCAAGTTATCCGGCAGCTCTCGCTTCTCATAATAACAAACTGCGAAATACTCCGGATTCCCGGAACTTTAGTGTGGCAGGCAGCTCCGCTCTCAGTGGAAACCTCTAAAGCGCTGACTGTGGGGCGTACATTCTCTCCTGCGGCGAAGTCACGGGCAGGGCTGTCGGGAAATGCCGAGTTGGATAAATTATGCCGCTCGCCCCCCTTTTGCAATCTCCGCAAAATAATGCAATCCAATTGTTAAGAGAAGAGTAACTGACATTTGTCTTGTCTTTTGTGCTTGCTTTTCTGCCTGCTGGTTATTATGATGATGACAAATGAGTGAAATTTGAAATATGTACGGAATATCTGCTGTCAAAGGCTTTTTAGTGTTTCCTTCCGTGCGTACCAAATATTTGGGAAATACGAAAATTGAGTTTTTCTTTAAATATAAATTAATATTGGACTATGCACACAACACCGTCTAGCCCCAAATTAACCAGACCTTGTATTATGGTGACTAGATGACTGTTAGTCTATTATAGTTTTTAAGTAAGTCTATGAGACAACATTGTAATCAATTAACGGTTTATGATCTAAAATTGTAGGATAATTATGTGTCGAAAAGATCATCATATCTCTGCTCATAAATTTGTTTAGATTTCATTAAAAGTTGGGATGGACTTACCTCTAGCCCATAGTGTTCATGTGCAATTTTAACACCTGCACGGTTCGGAGTTAGCGACGCTCGATGGTATTACGCTATTAATGCCCCTCTTTCGGCCCTTTCTAACTCCCTTTCAAAGGAGTTTTATCGTTCAAAGGATTCGTTGTACCAACACTGTATAATGTAGTTATTTTGTCTATCAGTATTTTGATTTAGTGAAGAAAAAACATTTTATAGAAATCGAAAATACTTTCCTTACTATTTCTGTTAGATTCTGTTGTTTTGCTGGACTAACAGCGTTATAGTTCGGTGGCCTTGACAATTGAAATTGGGATAATTTCAATGAATAATGATAGCGATTTTAACGTCACATTATACCTGTGTAATGATGAGATATACCTTAAGTTTTTATCTCCTTTTAACGACGAAGTTTTAGTATTTATTTTTTCTTATTTTTAAGACGTTATTAAACATCACTCACTACTATGCGACATTTGGGAGCTATAAACTGCGAGGAACATATTAAACGTGGACGTTGAGAGGTCCGTTTATAAATAAAGTTCAGAACTCGGGAGAGCAAAGATATTGTAGCAGTCGAGTTCCTTTTAGCTCAAGCGCTGTAACTGGCACAGTGCAGACAAATATATTATAAGTCTGATGTTTTCGCGCCACTGTTATAGCATCCTGACTAAATGGTTGTTTTGCGCCGTATTTATTTAGACGTTTAAGAAAGTTTTATTTTAAACCAAATACTTTTTGAAGGCGAGTTTTTTTGCTGTTTATTTCATTTACTTGCAGTCTTTGTTAATCTATAGACCCCCCGTTGACTTTAGGGCTGAATTGAACATTGAATTGGCGTTATGTATAAAAATAGTTATTATGTCAGGAAATCATTTTAATTGGAGTTTGAAGTTCTTAACAACTTTATTCCCTTTCAATTACCAACTATAAATATTTCATTAACAATTTGTTGCTTCCGCTACGCCTTTTAAAAGTTCTATGAATTGTATTTCGTTTTACTCTTTTTGAGCGATGTGGGAGTTGTTGGCAGGAAAATGTAGCATTTAGCTCGCAGTAGCGTGCACATTTAACTTTAAGTTAAGCTTCAAACTTTTTGTCACTGAAATTGGGATTTAATTTGACTAGCTGCCCCGACATTACTTAGTTTCATGCTATACTGACGGGGATAGTCAGGATATGTGTTTTTTACTGTATGCGCAATTTAAATTAATAAGTTTTATTAATTTTCATTTTACCAATACTTATAAAACCTTTGTTGACAGGGATACCCACCACCACCGAGGCCATCTCAGCCGTCCACACCAAACGCTCACGATCCTGACTCTGTAAGTTATTTATTAATCTTTGCTCCGATTGTAGATATTTACGTACTCAAATAGATGCCTAAACACTACAACAATATCGTATGTGTGTAGTGAACTTGTTTTTATAACGTATTAGTATCTTACTTACCTATAATTTATTAAAACAATGAACTGATATGTGCAGTAGGCGATGGCCCGCCTGAGACGCATAAGGTTGCTGGTTCGATTCCCGCCGAGGGACAACTGTTTGTATGATCTGCAAATATTTGTCGAGGGTCTGGGTGTTTTTTTATTTAATATGTATATATTTTAAAAAAAAGTCTGAGTAGTGTAACAGTCACGTGTGGTTTCCATAACAGAAACTCTGCTCACTTTGGGGCTAAATGATGCTGTGTGAAATGTCCAGCATTAAAAATAACTCGACGACCTGGGTGACCTGGCGACGACTTTCTTGCTGATATCGGAATGATTGTCATGATCGACAAATAGTTGTGATACCAGTTATGGCTAAAAGTGGCCAACACAATATGGTATTATTCTCCTATTGTTATTTATAACAATCACAAAATAATTAATAAAAACTACGATATGGAAACTTTTAATATCTGATAATCCACTACACAGAGAATCCGAGTGTGCTTCAGGGCTATATAGAATTCACTAGATCCCACCATAATTGTTTAATGCTTATTGAAATATTGAATAATTATGTTGCTATTTCGTTTTTACTGAACAATAAAAAATATTGAAGAGCTGCTTCAACACAAATCATTAGTTCTTGGCATCGCTAACTCTACTCGTACAATCAATCAGCAGATATGACGGGCGCGATGAGTCAAGTAAGCAAGAAACCGAGTATTAAAAAGCTATCAACTGCCTAACACTTTATTGACTAGTCATTCGCCTTTAGCCTTCACTGATCGTTACCAAACATAAAATAACCAAGTCAACAAAGTCCAAGTTTCCAAGACTTTGTTTACATTCGTAAATACGTCTTCGGAACTTTGTTGAAGATAAAAATGTAGTTCCTTATGACGGTGCCCATTAAACTTTTGTATGGAAAAAATGAGCCACCTTTTTAAACGCTGTTTTGTAGCTATCTGCTCGTTAATTGAAGGGATAATAGTTACAAAAGAAACGTATGTATTTTCAATATTTTGCCTCTTGATTTTCTCGTTTCAACTTAGTTTTATAATTTACTTATAAAATAATGTCGGAAATATTCAATAATCATGTTCTTCACCTAAAGTTTACACCAATATGCGGAAAGTAAGCTAATTAAAACATTACACGTAAAGCTTTTTTTATTTTTAGAAATTGATTATTTGATTGTTTCGCGATTTGAGCGCCGTAAAATCGCGTGAAAATCATTTGATCAGGGAGTTGTCTTAATATAAAACTCTTGATAAAAACTCGGAAAAAATCGGTAAACCATAGATAGTAAATAAAGCAACAATAAAAGATCAAATGTATTTATTTCTACTAATTGCTACGTGTATTGAAATTATGAATGACGGCGATTAGCTAGATGCGATAATTACCGTGCAACAACCCAACAAACTGTGGCGAATCGTATTTACACGTAGTTTATTATTGTGTAGGTATAATAATATGGTTATTAATGATAGACTCCGAAACCGGTCCACGTTTCTCTGCTCTTACGTCATTAGTATTACGATAATTTAACGTAAATTGTTTCATGATAATACGATCAATGAACGACGTGTATTTAATTAAGCTAATATGGCAGTAAATCGATTATGGTACCGCCGACCGAGAACAAAAATAAGTATGCCCGGCTCGACATTACCGAAGTGTTGTTCACTAATGGCTGAATAATGTACGCAGCTCAGCTAGTCACGTAAGAACAAAGTACAGCGCTCGTTTCCGCGCTTAATGAAGCCGTGTTCTCTTTTATATATCCTCGACGGGCATATTCCTTTATTTTTATAACACGATGATGATAAAATAATCTCACATTTTCAGCCGAATTACCCTGTTACTTCAAGGGTGATTTCAAACTTGATATTTTCCTCATCTCGCCCGGAATTTCTTACCTAATTACCTACAACTCCTCCTTATAATGACTTTATGGCAGACCTTGAGTACGCCCGCCACTTCGCCCGCAAATAAAGTATTTTCAATGTGCTACTTTATTCTTTACTACATATTCAGCATACATTTCCTACTAAGACCACTTGAACAAAAGTTGTTATAATTATGTACGGATGAGCAACATTATCGTGAACGTGTATTTTTTCGGCCACATGTGCTTGCGTGAACGGGCCTCGCTTCACTTGCTATTTGTGGACTCACTCCACTCCATATTCAGCACTTGCATACCTACCACAGGACGGCTCGACCCTTGGCAATAAGCTCGTTTACTAAATTGTGCTGCGCGAACATCTCCATACACTTGATAGAAAACTTGCTATATTTCCAAATTTATTGTTTAAAGGCGAAATGAGACCAATTTCCTATGCAATAAAATATAATACAGAGGAAATTGAAGCGTCTGTACGTCGATATCTGTTTATGTATAAGACAAACACGTATTGATTCAATATATTCACCCACAAGTGTGTTCATAATAATATTTTTCAAGCTATATTTCGTTTACCTGTACTGAGAAAGTAATACGTTTAAATGTTTGTTTTGTTGAATTTATTTAATGCATACGTGAACTCTGGAACTTATACTTGAAAGTTGAAGTATCTTGCATTAAAAAGCAGTTTAAAATTCGATCGTAACACCTGTTCTAAGGTTCTTTACTAACTCCAAAGACTCCAATATTTTCGTTTTAATTTGTTTCCGCCTGTGGCTTAACTACAACGCGTAGAACAATACAAGAGTGCAAACAAAAGTAACTTATATAGTCATAGTGTATCACAGTTTTCAGCCGTTGATTTGGTTGATTCAACCAAAAACTAACATCCAACCGAAAACAAACAAAATTACAAACATTTAAATATCCAAACAAACTTTGACGTTTATGATTGTAGAATACCGCTTACTTTTAATACAGCAGTCAGATACAAATAAAATACTACCTTACCTACTACAAGATAAAGTAGATTTTTCACCAATTCAATATCAGTATGACAACGATATATTGAGGGCTATTATTTATCAGTGTTGTATTTTCTGTAATGAAACGCGACGTATCTGAACAACCCCATAGCCTGCGTACAGACAGTCGGGGCTGTTTGATGTTGATTGATACCGTTAGGCGGTCTCGCATTGTCTCGCCGCTGCCGCCGCCCGGCCGCCCGGGGGAAACCAAATGAGTAGAATTATTAAACCAGGGCCCGTTCCGCGATGTGACTCTTTTTGTAATGAATGTACTGACTATGCCGAAATCGAGGGGAAGCCTGCCACCCAATGTTCACGTCAACTGTAGCGACTACAACGCAATGAGTTCGTCCCTGGATACCACCCTGATTTTATTATCAAAGCTTTTACAAAAGCAATTTTAAATTCATTCTACATTTGTATTTTACATGTTCCGTAAGCTGTCTATGACACTGGTCAAAGAAGTTACAAGGACTTTTATTTTTATTTTCACTAAGCAGTTTGTATTGTGTTGACTTAACACGGTATACTTCTGCTGTTTCAGAGAAATTGATATTACATTTCAGCTATATATAATATGACATACAATATTAAAACTCTACTTTTATTTACAGAAATTTACAGAATAATATACTGTAATATAAATAAATAAATAATGCCAGACATTTGAAACAGCGTCATCTAGCCCCAAAGCAGAGCTTGTGTTATGGGAACCACATGCCAGATATACTTTGTAAATACATACATATTATACATAAAAACGCCCAGTCCCGAGACGAATACTTGCAGATCATACGAACATTTGTCGAACCCGCAACTTATCCGGGCCTTGGCCCACTGCACCACAAAGGTCGCAATATGAAAAACATGTGAAACAGTTGAGCTATCTAACTTGGTAGGTACTTAAACTAAAATGTAGAACTTAAAAGCTAAAACGAGAAAACCGAATTAAAACGGTCACATAGTTGAAGTGTATGTATACTTGGGACTCGCGTGCACTATCATGCGCTCATAGAAGACTTGACTAACAATGTAAAAGTAATGCGCCGCGCAAAATATTCAAATGTAAAAAGCGAGAAGCAGGGTTGTTCGCCCGCTGCACGTTCATAATAAACGAGATTGAGTGGGGCGGTGTACAGTAGACGCAAATGAATGACGGCAACAGCGCACGGAGCGTAATCAGCCGACGGGCGACGTGCGTTCGCATGTAAAAACAAAACAAATACATTTTGTACTGAATTTTTGCGGACAAATTTCACTAGAACAATGGACACGATAAACGAATCAAATTTCAGGAAAAGTTCAGTCTTTCTAGTATTTTGTTCTACTCTTAGTTTGATTATATCATGTCAAATCTCAACATGTCTTTTTTACAACTAGTTTGACCTCTTCTGAGGTAAGAAATTCTTCTTTAGCGGTCAAAGTCTACAGTGCATTTCTTAAAGCACCTTAATGCATCCTCGTATGGAAAAAGACCTTTAAAAATGCGTTGATCATCATTCGCGGTCAGTCATTTGTGTTTTCGATATTATCATCATCAGTACTATATCCCAGGTTTAGTCATTAATAATTATATATCATCATCGCATGTCGATGAAAGACAGTACCACATTTACCAATACCATTCTGCATTGGATCCACCAGTGTAGTTGCCATTTTACAATGCAATGTAGTCCGACGATATTGCTAACGTGAATGAACTCAGTTGCTCAGTCTAACTTTGAAATACAGTGCCTGTATTTTATACATTACAGTACAACCTTAAAAATATGTATGTATAATAAACCAATACTTATTCTGTTATAAATATGCAGATGGCCATATATGATACACGTTAGTTCCGTTGCATCAAGACATTGACAGGTATTACTGGAATAATGTTACTTGCGTACTGATTTCTAGCAAGGTGCGATTTGAATAGTTCATTTGTGAGCCACTTTACTTGTATGACCTTGGCATTCAGGTTTCCCTTAGAATGGAAGCCAAGGTTGCCTAGTGCTCGCAATACCTTATGCATGACTCAACAATAATTTACTACGCTACAGATGAATAGCTAAGTTAAGCAAAGAACGACCCTAACGGCAAATCTCATTTGCTGAACACGAGCCGTACCAACAAAATTGCGAATAGTCGGGAGGCGTGCTCGACGAGTACGTTTCGTTTTTAATTGAATAACCCGAGGGTGCTACATAATCCGGCTCAACCCGAGCGCCAAAATTCATGACGTTTAGGTTTGTTTTTGTTCTACGTTCTTTGAATGAGCAGCTCTTCAGTTCAACCATTCTCTTCCTATTTGACTGGTTATCTAGTGGAGTTAGATTTAGACCGGCATGTCAGCAGTTTGTAGTGTCTAGGACAAACATTTGTGTGAAAGTATCATGTATATGTATTTAAAAATATTTAAGTATCTATTCAGTATGCATTTTCCACCAATATTTATTTATTTAATGGTTCAATGGAATCCGACATACAACTCCGAATTCCTATAGTAACAAGAACAATCCACAATTGCAAATTTTCCGTTTTATTTGATTAAAAATCTGATTGAAACATGTTATTGAGTTTCATAATTAATTGAATGTTCGCTATTTTCATTTGAACGAATAATATACATTTTAATTGATAAAATTGTATAGTGACCGCGCGTATATTTTATTTAACAATTTGGATAGATGGATGGAGCGGTCGAATTCGGATCGAATGTAATTACTGCGGTCCGATTTCGATAATGCGCCGCGAGGCCGGTTGCCGGCCGAGCAAAATGTGGTCACCCATTCGTTTTGTTGCATTTTAATAATTTATACGACTCGCAGAACAGATAAAGCCTTTCCATGTTCAATTTTGCATTATGTATTCCAATTTTGTTGGTGTTCCATTTCGTAGGTAATCTGTCAAACGCTATTGTGATGAACGAACCAAAAAATAATAATTTTCTGCATAATGACTGCCATTATACATGTTATATTTATGTGCCTGGCCTGTGTCATAAATTTTTCGATAAAGGTACTTTAACATGGGTATTACAGTAATGTTCGGCAGATTTTCTGTTATGGTGTGTAGTAAAATGTTACCCTATTATGCGTCCCTGAGTCTGGCAGTTTAATCGCGTTGTAAAAATGCGCCGGTAACGAGGTAGTAAACTGGACTCGCCGGCGGCGGCGCTTCCATAACCGAATATACCTTCAACCAAATTAACGGGTATAACCAGCTAGTGTATCTGAACGAACAATATACGAGTAAGTGCAGTATAAAAGATATGTATGCTAGTTCTTTGCTCTAACCTTTAAACCTACGAGTATGATATTCGTATCCCAATTTAAGGTATTGCGGTTTACTAGTTTATGTAAACGGGAATATGCGCACACCTATAAACTTGGTTTCCTCACGAAATCGTTGCGTGTTATCGGACTTATCGGCCTGTTACTCTACTTAGCTTTTGTTTCTGGAAACTCTATTTTCAAGACTTTTCTATTCATCGGTTCTTTCTTAAAAGGTAAGATTAATTTTAAAATGTTTACTTGGAACCTAGCATTATTATTTTGCGCGATAATCATCAAGCTGGCTTCCGCCCGCTGCTTCGCTCTCGTACAAACTTTGACACCTCATAAGCATGCTTACCATCTATGGGGTAATTAAAAAGAGGCCTACATGTTATTTCAGACTATTTTCTACATACAAACTTGACACAATTATAATCACATACATACGTAGCATTCGTGAAATTTCTGCTAAAATAAAGTAAAAAAAAATACTACTCGTATGAACGGTCAATGAAAATAACATTTTACTGCCTTCTTTCTCCGACTACGCCGTAGTAATCAACGTATTTGTTCTCTGTAGGTAGGTACTTGAATAGAATACGTGAATAACTGCAGCGCTTCGCATAGTATCGTAGTCCATTACCGGATCGCCGTTACGTACTTGCGATGAGGATGTATATTGTAGTGTAGATGTTTGCCATTTTATCGCACCGAAGACTATGCATGCGGGGTCGCATGCGGACTTCGACTGTGGTACCTGCTTAGTGGTCGCACATAACCTGCGCACGGAGGCATTCGACAATGCGATACTTACATCGTCAACGCTTACGTTTTCGCAAAGCACTATCAATGCACAGTACAGTGATGACATCAGCAATCGACCAGTCTTCTTACTTTTATAGAGTTGTAGCTTGGCGCCGTGGACTGTTTGTTTTACGTTTCTACGACGCAAACCGTGCTGCCAGCGGAAATATAGCGAATCATTTATTAGTTAAACCTTTTGATAAAATAGACGCTGGATAGACGTTTTTCTAAGCGAGTAAGCGACTATCTCTGTTGGGTGTTTATTAATGTTCACTTCACTACCAGTAGCCGTGTCGGCGAAAGTTCTACTTCCAACTTACATACTGTGTCAGTGTTGTTTAATGAAGTTTTCAACTTGGATGATGTCAAGGCTTTAATATTAAACTTGGCACGTTTGTAATGCCTGCTTGTTTATTGTAATAGCAGACTCGTATTATGAGCAAACTTTTAAACACCTACAATCTGCATACATTCAACACCAGTGTTTACTTACTCTACTATTCTAAAGTTTAATATCCTGAATATATTTATGTAGGAATGTTAACTATTTATTACACACGTTTAAATCTATTTAGGGTTGAGTTACGTATAGTATGTTTCAGCACTGCGCGGCTAGTTTACCGTACAATAAGGAGAGTTTTTTATATGGGTTTGATTCGTGTTTGATTGTTTGCGCTTGTAACATACCTACCTATACCTACCTAGTATTCAAAGCACTATAGTAAGGCTGCGAGTCTGAAACTAGAAAAACGTGGCTGAAAATGGCTCCGTACTTTTGTTGTTATTTCTAGTAAGTATTTAATCTCATTTGTGATAACTTTACTCTCTTCATTCAGGCATGCAAATTGAAATCGTTTAAAAGTTCAAATGAATGGTTTTTGTCATTGGCTTACAACAAAGGAGAAACTGAACAATAAACTAACTAAAGTTACTAGAAAGAACAGTCAATTGGAAGAAAGTTTCTCATAGCTTGAATCCAATCACAACTTGCACGCTAGCGGAAACGAATGCCAAAAAAAATTTCGTAATGTACATTAAGGTTTTAAAGTTATGTAGAACAAACTGTGCACAACTGTCTAGCAAAAAGTAAACAAACCTCAGCTGGATGAAGTTATTATTACATCCTTCCTAGTACCCACCGTGGGTTATTGTAATCGTGACGACATTGACCCCGCGACCCTCTCGGTGTCTATGACGCAACGAATGTCACCACAACCATCAATCACTGAATGCTTTGTGACGTTTTCACGACCTGTCACACTAAAGTTCAGCTTATTTTAAAAGGGATCACATATTTTGTCACCACAGATCACATGTTACAGTAAACTTACGAGGTTAGTAACTGAGGATAAATTCCTTTACTGCAATAGCTAGCACACAACTTAAAAGTCTAGAACACTTTATGGTATATGAAAAGGCAAAAGCTGACTTCCACGAGGTAGATTGAATGCAACAGAGTTGCATAAAGAGTCGTTCAGTGAATTGGAGTATGTGGATGTGGCTACGGAATGATGTCATCTGATTGCGATGGGCGGGCACGTCTGTCTGTTGCCGATTCGTGACCAAGACTCTAAACGACTCATGCATACCTAGCCACAGTCCATGCTGAACACACGCGCACATTCTCAAAAGTTTCGCATCAGTCTTTATTGTTAGACACGGGTGATTGCATGACGTTAAATTTTGCAAATTTTATTTAAAATTCAGCACTGCAAACAAACAAACTGTTTTTATTCCACACAGAGCCACGACTCCTGCAAGTAACGACCGTGATAAACTCAGATTTTGAATCGACCTCGATCTACGTTGAACGCACATTATTATTCTGAATTTATTTAAAGATGCCTTCTTCCGGTTGGCATCCTTCCAAAGGGGTATCCCCGACAGTTACCAGACGATTTAGTAATTATGAACTGCGAGTTAACGTAATATACATACATGTCGACTACTAAGTACCTACATGTAATTATTTTAGGTATCATTCATTCACGATCTCTGCTGGTTATACTCTAACTTGTGTTAGTTACGAATTAAACTTCCTTGTATGATTTCTAGTCATTAATTAATAACTAGAATGTCGTAGAACCCAACAAGTTCGACGACATGTGCTAAGTGCACGAAGTCTTTGAGTCGCACTTTAATCGTTTCACCACACTGGTTCGAAATAACTAGTTACATGATAAGAAGAAGAAGAAGAAGAAGTCATAAATTAAAACAAATCGTTGATTCCTAAATACTTGAACAATGACGACACATGTAAACAACGACGATATGGATTTGAATAGTTCAGATAGAACTAGGGAAACTATTCTTGTGTAAATAATTACATAATATCATACTCATACTCATACTACCATACTCATTCATGTGTAAAACAATTGTTACGTATATTATGTTTGTGTTAATCAATATTTACTCGAACGTGTATTACGTTTCATGTGTAACAGTAATGAGTCTTGTGTGTGACGTAAAGATACGTAACACGATTTTCCTGTGTTTTGATAAAAGACCTTCAAACTGTCAACATACACATTTATCTGTAGTACTACCAACCATGCTATAGATACGTAGGTAGTTGCTAATCCGTTGTCACGTCACTCAATGCAATAGGTCAGGACAGCGATAAAGCGCCAGCTGACTTACATTTCAGATCTGGGTGCCTCATAGTACTCGATCGTCGACGTCGGAACAATATCTGTATAATATTGTATAATGTTCGTCGAAGACTGGAGGCGTTCGTGAGCGGGGGATGCCTCCAGATAATAAATAACGAGTGCAACGATTGCGACCGCCGGCCCGGGATAAAGGGGGTCCGGGGAGGGCCCAACCATTTTAATGTCCCGGCGCCAGACTTTATATTAAACATTCGACCTTGGCAGTGGCCTACATCGACACCGGGACACGCACACACGCCCACTTCTCTCTCGTCACGAAAAGAAAAGTTCATTCAGTATTTCGACACTTGCCGACTCTATAAATAATAACCGTGACGCGACGACTGATCTACCTTGCTATTTAAAAAGATATAATATAGTAGCATCCTCGTCATTCGTGTTACATTGACACTGGTGAAGGTCTTGGTGGGTATGACGACATTACTTATGTAGCTGATATCATTATGACCAAAACAATACTAATACTGGTGTAACTAGTTGATATGATGAAATGATACATATCTCATGTATCATTAAAAGATACATGAGATTAAACCAGTAAGATTAAAACCAGGGTGTGAAAAAATCATGATTTTTCAAATAAAGCACGATTTAAAAAAAAACATAATAAATGACGATTTTTTTGATTTTTTTTTCATTTAATTAATTTATTTAACTATATTTTTGCGTGAAACAAAACGCGCCTTCAAGGGATTGCGCGGACACAGCGCGGCAACATGTGAATGTCAAACAAAAGGGATTTATTTTTATTATTATTATTAAGAGTAAAACTTAAGTTAAATTCAACACTATTCAAAAGTGTGATGTTCGCAGAAGAAATAATAAAAAATGTGACACCACTAGAGTGGTGGATGTCACAAAAAAATATAACTAGTGAAGAGGAACAGTCAAACTTTTTTCCAGTGGTGAAGCAATTGTTTGGGGCGATAGCTTCTTCAACTGCTGTTGAAAGAGTGTTTTCCACCTTTGGAATTGTTCAGAGCAAATTAAGAAACCGACTGGGAATCGAAAAGGCTGGTAAACTAGTTTTTTTATTCAAATATTATAATAATGATATTGATTTCTCAGTTTTAAACGACCCTAGTCTTTAACTTAACTATAATTTCTAAATCTGTTTTTTTATGTTGATTTCTGTGAATGAAAGTGAAATTAAATATTTTTGATTAAATCATTAATTTTATTGAAAAAATTAAATTATTGAAAAACCCTGATTAAAACTCAATATTAATATCCCCTCTAATCACATAATTAGTTAAAATGGCGTTAAATGGTCTGTCTTGATGTGTTTTCGTCATTCTAATGGCAATAGATTTAAACAACACATGGACCCAACACCATATGTCACACACACAAAAACGTGCGTTTATTTTTCTAGATTACACCAGTGCCATCATTGTTCCGTTATGTATTAGATAGATAGATAGAATAACGCTTGATTGTACACAGAGAGAACATACAAAAAACAATTAGCAATAAAGTTGTACAATAGCCGGCCTTATCACTAAAAGCGATCTCTTCCTGTCAACTTTTGGATGGACAGGATAGACAAAAAACATAAATACGACGGTGTACAAAAAGTTACATCATATCTAATAATCTAAAAAAAATATAAAATATGGTAATGATAATAATTAAACCTATAAAACGTAAATTACACAAAGAAAACATACATAACAACAAACAATTTACAAACATAGTCTTCGAGGAACATTATACAATGTAAACGGTGAGCTACGAATCAGTTAGCAGTTTCCAGATAAGGACAGATAATTATTATGAGAGTGTAATGCTAAATTTATTTAACCATAATATTAATGTACATTAACCTGTAGGTACCCACTTTGTAAGAAGCTGGTGCCTGTGATAGGTTCTGAAGAACCTGCTATACAAGTCACCAAACAAAATATAAAACGTTATTCTAAAAATAATTTATTTATGGCGTAAGATGAATATCGACCTTTAAAAATATCTTCAACTCACGAAAGACTCACTTTCGTGCTGATTTGATTTCTATAATTAAATTAGCAAATTTAAATAGAGACCGTAAATAAATCTGCTTGAATTCACACGAAAGTGTTACGGTAATTGCTCGCAAATTATGTAATAAATTACCGTTATTGTTATTGCGTTAAACGAGTGAGTAATGTGGGTCAGTGACGAGAACAGAAGCAGGGTCGAGATGCTATTGACGCGTCTTTACGTTACATAACTGCCGTGTATTGTTTTGCCCAGAAAGGACGCAAAGGAATCGCAAACACTGCGTATCAACATGCATACATACGGCCGCGAACAATCATACACGTCGACCGATGCTTTATGCTACCTGCATTGGTGTGCTAAGGCCTCAAGTTGAATTATCATATTCTTTTGTTGGCCATAGTTCACAATCACAACACAGCTCAATCATCATTAATACCCAATCTACTCATCGTATTTTCATGCTTGTCTTTACATAAAACATCTGTTTTCGTTGCCTTTTTAATAATAAATAACCGATTCTTTTATCGTTACATCTTTACTATACCATACTCGTATACCTTTGCAAAATCCATTCTAGCTAAAATAACTGATTCTGAAACTTAATTCTAGCTGATAAATATCTGATTCTGTGAAAAGTTCGTTTAATGTTATTTGATACAATGTTAGCAGAAAGGTGGCAGCGCTGTTGCTCGCAGGTGTTCGGTGTCACTACGAAACTGGTTGGGCATCCGGTCGACGCTGCGCACTGTATCCCACAGATGGCGCCACTCGCCCAATAACAGAGCTTTATAACAGCCTGCATCTTATGATACAAATAAAATGTGTTTTCATATCTGTATAAAATCTTTCTCTCGATATAAACGTCTACATCTATATCTGGTCTTTTATACTGCCTATAATAATTCACTCAATAACATACAGGGTTTCACTAGTTAGGTCTGTGTCATTATCAGCAGTAAGACAAATTGTCTAATTACGGTGCGGTCCAAGCGGCTTATGTAACTAATGGCGGCATAATCGGTCTGGCGGAATCCGATCGTAAACAAGCTCGCTAACCCACTAAAACATATTATATCTTTTATTTTGCCGAGCAAACTGCCTTCGTAGCTTGGAATTCACTCTTGCTCTGCCACTTTACAGAACAGGTTCCTGTATTGAAATTAACGATAAATCCAACAGCGTGGTGCCGCCGCCGGCTCCGGTTCACCCTCTGCATATTTTCCTGCGTCTCAACTCTCGACTCGAGGGAATAACTCACGATTATGGAATATTTCTTCGTGCATTATTTACGTTGCCTAATTCGAGGAATCTTAATAAACCATTTAAATTAGCCATCCTTTCGTTTATTAACTTACCTGCATATTTTCATAATGAATTTTATGCAAATTATTATGATTACATTAGAAGCATTTTCGGGGAATTGTTCAGTTTTAGATCGAATCATATGTATATGTATTTAATTGGTTTAATAAATAGGTCATCTGTTTTAACAACATTACTAACTTCATGGAATACTCGTAAAGTGTGATTGTAAATGGGAAGATGATTACAACGTCCATCTAGAAATGAGTTATTTGAGAATCATATTCAGAAAAATAAATTATAAATTTATTGTATTTATTAGTTAATCAAGGAGAAACTGAGTAAAAGATTAAAATGACTGACAAAGTTCCCGTGAATTCCCTTTGGCCTTATTTTGCTCTTAAAATAGGTTTATGAAAATGTGAAATCATTGATTACGTAGTACGCAGTGCGCATATGCGTTGACCTGTATTCCCGATAGGTCATCGATGTTTATGATGTGACATTAATGTGGTACTACAACTATGATACTATGATGATTATATAACTTGATAGGCATACGGATCAGATTTATGTTTCGAATGTGTAGGTACTCTCTCAAAAATACTTTTTAAAGGCTTTCTTGTTAATGCTGATTAAAAAAGGAACAAGTACAGTTCGTTAAAGGTAATTCTTTTTATTTAATTACTTCCTGAAACGAATATCACATTTATTGAATTTTTGATACTTCAAGGATGACAGACAATGGCCTCAATTCTGTTGGCACCAACCTAACTAATTTTAACCCAAATAAGGTTTTGAACTGTCAAATTAACCTTTGGTATTCTGGTGCTAGCAACTTATCCTTATTTAATTTTATCTAACTTAATTAAGCGTTCCTAATTTAGTTAGATGGTACCAACCGAATAGGTTTTACAAATGCTATGACTACCTAAATATATTTTAGACAATTCCTAATTTTAGAAATGAACCAACCGAATTGACCATTGACACAATGTAGACCACAAACAGTTAACATGTTGATTTTTTATGTTTAGGCCTATTTCATCAGTATGTGACTCAAATGAATAAATTATCAATATTCATTCATTTATTTTCAATTAAATCAACTCTCATATTTCATGTCAGATTTGCATAGGTACTTAATGCACACGTAAAGGTCCCACCTAATATCTGGTAGAGTTGGATGGTACTTATATTGAATACGTATGCGTGCAGCTCGAAATGACACCCCCCGCTTGCTGGCGCTGTAGCGTGCCCTCGCCTGTTCATAGATAGCTATACATTTGAATCTGAGTTGGTCGAAGCGAGCGGCTTGCCATCGCAATATCAGCCCGGTGAAATCGCTCGCTCGGTCGCCCGCCCGCTTCGCCGCACCACACGCCTTGCCTGCGCCAGTCGCCGTGCGCCAACTGAAACGCGCACACTGTTAGCGCAATCGAACGTATAATATTTCTCGCGTGTTCCTTGCTTTCTGGTCGTTTCCATCGCATAACTCACCTTTGGCTAATCCCTCGTTACAGCAAGCCGAAAATCACCCGTAATTTTCTTCCTTTTTCGAATTTTCTCATTCGAAACCTTTTTGACATTGTCGTGCTAGTGTGTTTGTGTGTGTGAGAGAAAAGTGCCCATTCGAAACTCGTCCTAGTTTGTATTTCGGCGCAACACCGACGAAAAAGGTTCAAGACGACTGTCATCATAAGGCTGCCTTCGAATACAGTAAGTATCGCGACGACCGCATGACTCAATGTAAAATGGGACGATGCTTATCTTTTGCAGATGTGTGTGGGTGTGACGACGAGCAAGTTGCCTGTGTGCGTGACATCCGAACGCCTTTGGGTAGCTGTGTGCGTTTGGCTCAATACTTGATTCTATTTTGTGGCCGAGCAGCTAGATGTTTGTTTTTATTATCATATGACCACCGACCGCGGAGTGAGTTTGTTCAGGCACTAGTTAGTGTATTATTTGTTTCTGGATCAAATAATATTACGTTTGACAGCTATGTGAAATTGTCATTTAATATATTTCAGTTAATTATGAAGTTCCAGCATGGATGTTGTTACCAAGACATTATTTGATTAATGCGATCTAGCCAGTTTCTTCTACCCAGGACCTCTTCTTGCTAACTAGCATATCAGTCAATTCATTTAAATTAAATTCATTTAATTTCATTTAATTTAAAGTCATTTAATTCACATTATACCCACAAGCTACGCTTAGTTAGGGGCTGGATTTTGTTAATTTTCCATCAATATTTGTAGTATAATCCAAAAAACATGAGTTTGATTCAAAAACATATTTTAGTAAAAGACTTTTAATTTCGAATTGATGTTAATTCTGATCAACTATTTGCTTACAATTTTGCTTAGAAATGGGAAATTGTATTAGATGGAATTCGTTATCATGTCTGTTTGAGTCTAAGAAAGATCTAAAAAATGACTCGACACAGTTTGTGATCAGACCGACTCCAAACTACCTAAGAATCATTTATTGATTGTATTCAATAGATTATCTTGCTATTTCAGTGTTATTGGATTTATGTTAATGCATTTGGTTTTCGTCATAGCTTGGGGTTTTTCGTTTTACATGATCATTAAACTATGTTGGGCATGCAAAACTTCTATGAATACGAATACGTCTTCTAAATGCATGATAAAATATATTGCCATCAGCATCTATTACCGTGAGTTTGTAGAGGACATTGAGTTACTGATTATTAAATGCGTTCTCACGCTCGACATGTTCAGCTGAACAATGTCGTAACAGGCTCACATGGTACAGATCAATCGTTGATTTTATTCGTTGCGTAGTAAAAACTATACTTAATGCAGGAGAAAACGGCGTTTATCGCACATTCCTCTTCCGTCGGCGGCGGTTTATACAAATTATACGATGTGTGCTACGTATAGCTGGGTAGGTGGGCCGTCATTATTTATGTTCTCTAACAGAGTGGTGTGGGTTAAAATCGGAGCAGTCAGCTGATCGTCCATGTGTGTGTGCGTTCTTTGGGAAACACCTTTCGATGACGTGTTCGAGCTCCGTTTAATTGGACATTCACATTGTTCCCTCGTGGTTTTTTGTATCGTCATAATCAATTCATTGATTGATACGCTCCTCTGATAAAGATTACATGCAATGTTATTATTATTCTGCGCCTCTTTTTCTTATGAGTTCTTTGAGCACCAAAAACTTCGAGTTTTCATTACCACATTGGACTAAACAGTCAATCAGAATAACTTAGAAAGCGACCAGGAGTATGTCTGGAAAACAACAGTATTCTTAGTCGCTACACTCTTGGCAGAGTTGTCGTGGTCGGCATGTCGGGAGTAGTGGTTCGTTTCACAACTCTACGTGATGGTGGCCTTTCTATTCCACTCGTGTAGGGGAGCATTCAGCGCTGCCTAGACTTGGTCCGTCCATCACATTCCTCGGGCTCTTGTATCCTCAACTGTCACCTCAACTCAACCATCCCTTTACCAGTAAAATAGGCAGTATGTGGTAGTAAGCCAAGCTCATCAAATATTCACAGTATTATTGGTTCAGTCACACACTTACGAAGTAAACCATGTCGCCGTGTCGTGCTATATTGATTTACTGTATCACATTTAACACAGTGGCGGTGGGGCGTGGGACGTTCAGCAATATGCAATGTCTAGTAATTAACTATTTAATTCACCAAATCCAAAGAAACCTTGAGGATTCTAAGCGACCTCTACACCAGAGAGCTCTTGGAGTTCTTTCTTAGGGTTTCGAAGTTCAACATTTTAATTTCCGTTTGTCTGTCTGTCTGCCTGTTTGTCTCTCCGTCTCTAATCAGAGATCTTGCTCGCAGACCATTAGTCCTCTTGTGATATTTTTTTTTACTGCAATACCATTATTAGTGGCCCCTCCAAACTTATAAAATAAAATTTTGTAAACATTTTTTTTGGG
The DNA here is from genome assembly GCA_948098915.1 of Lampropteryx suffumata. Lineage (NCBI taxonomy): Eukaryota > Metazoa > Arthropoda > Insecta > Lepidoptera > Geometridae > Lampropteryx > Lampropteryx suffumata. The sequence goes on along the minus strand of OX402565.1, from coordinate 12,301,028 downwards.
TAAGTACTTACATATAAAATTAATAGACCAAGCAATCCCAAACCAATACAACATAATTAAAATATAGTTAACCAAAATTAAATAATTTAGTATGGATCTTTCATGTTTTTTTTTAAAGTTTAATCAGACTGCCACACATCTAGAAAGGCCTTTCTTTCGTGTTAATTTTCTTATAGCTGCACCATAAATTACGTTATTTTGAGGCCAGTAGGCCATAAAAAGCGGTTTAACTGGAAGCTTCAGTTAAATATGTATCTAACGATTATCTATATTGAAAATCTGTTCAAGAAACCTCGTAGTGTCTTTGAAAGACCTGCGGGCCTAGCACGGCACGAGGAGAAATAGTCTTTCCACCTTTTTATCCACCTGTCAGTGGAAATACACCACCACCTGTCCACCGCATGTGGATAAAAACGGGGGAAAGACTATTTCTCCTCGTGCTGTGCTAGGCCCGCTGTCCAACGATATGCCACACGATGGGGTACTAATATTTTTTTGTCTTCTAGGGGATGTGTCCCTAAAAAACATTTTTTCAAAGTTTATATTTCATAAGTTTGTAGAGGTCACTTTACATGTTAAACTTATACATATACATACAAATTTCATATCATTAAGACTCTGCGAGTCTGCGTTCTGCGAGCAAGAGATTTTGAGATTCTGGATTCGGAGCAGACAGACAGATGGACATGACCAAAACCTTAAAAATTACCCGCACTAAACAGTATGGGAATGTCCTGCCGTAGACGGATCTGTACAGAAACGTGACGAGATAAAATGAAATATACGATCAAAGAAACTGCATAAAAGAGAATACCAAATTAACACTACTTCTGATTCTCTAGACAGAAGTCTTCCGGAAGAAATTTGATCTGTTTTTCTGGATTCTTGCACATCCATGTGACCACTAAGTGATGGTTGTTGTGATGGTTGACGTTGTATGTTACCCTATCGGCGCCTATTTGATTTGGAATAGTCGGCTGACCTGTGTGCCGAAATTGGATCGCCTGACCCGAATACACATACCTACATGAGCTTATAAACTTCATGATTCAATCATGCACCCTCAACCTGTATCGAAGTCGAGAAGAGCACTTGAACTAATGTTTATGACTAGCGAAGAAAAAGTATGTTCTTCTGAGAAATTAGGAAGAAATTCATTGGAGGGGTTTCGTGATGTCAATTAATTCGTCTATTTACGTCACATTACAAATCTAACAATAGTAAAGAACTTCTCGGGAAAGTTGAGCTTCGGCGCCGCTTTATCCACCCTACCCCCTCGACCCCCTTCGTCACAAATAAATAAGCCAGAGCCGACATCCGACAACAATAATAATAATTCGCTCGAGCTTGATCAGCTGTTTTGTCGACACCGACCCGAGTAACAGGTGGTCTATAAAGACATTCAATAAAGTGTGTAACTGTGTACCACTTGCCTTCGTTGCGGAACCGTCTATTTTACACAAATACACCCTGAGCAGAATTTCATTGAGACCTTTACTTTATGTAAAAAAAACTTGCAATATTTCAGAAGAACCTGTTGTATTATAGAAGTTCTTCTTATCGTGTTACTAGTTATTTCGAACCAGTGTGGTGAAAGGATTAAAGGGTCTTAGAGGTTCTTTTAATGTCTTAGAACTTTTTAGCTTCTACGGCAATACAGTATCTGTTTGGTATCTTTTGAAAGCAAAACGGCTGAAAGGAGTTTGATGCATTTTGGTAAGGAGATAGATTCTTGGCCTTGGGGACGGACAGCTTCACAGCGGCAGCTATCGCTAATAAGTATATTTGTCAAATAAAGAAAATAATTCGTTATTAAAAACCATTTCAGTTTTTTAGTGTTCCGAAGTCCTTAGGCGCTGCGCAAACGTAGACACATTTTGTTGCCGACACGGCACACCATCGCAGGGAACCGTAACTGTGTCTTGTGGCGGTGATCGGACACAGTCGCCCGTTGCTACTACTAACCACTGGTACAATTCATTTCTTGTTTTCCGTCCTTCTCGCGATTTACGTTGATGAAGAAACTCAGTACAATTGAAAGGAAATTTGTTAATGTTGCTTGTGTCTTCAACTGACGACTTTTAGTTTCCAGCTACCGACACCGAACACTTTTCGATCGTCAATGAGTAAGTGTTAAGTGGGAGCAACAGGACACAAAAAAATGTTTACGTATGCGCAGGGAGTGGATGATTTCATACTGGTTCTATAGAAATCAAATTATCATCGGTAGCTTGTATCTGACACAAGACACAAAAGTTGTCCACGTTTGCGCCCTGCCCTAAGGTACCCTTAGTTTCGTTTCGATACCCATGTCTGTCTGGCTGTCTGTCTGAGCTCTTGCTCGCAGACTTATTGAGATGGAAATTTGCACGGTTATAGATATAGTGGCTCCTACCAAGATATAAAATTATGTACTTTATGGGGTACCTCTCTTACATGTAAACAGGGTTGTTTTTTTTAAATTATCTAATCCATGGTGGGCATATTATATACAAGATTTGTTATTGATAAGATTTGATATCTTTCAAAGATATTACGAGGTTACTTAGAGCTGTTTTTATATACAGATATTCGTTTGATAAATATTAAGCTTTGAAGTGGTAATTTTTGGCAGAGTCCAGTGTATGTTTATAAGATTAGTTTTATATAATGAGGTATGAGGTGGTAGGTAAGAGTGGGTGCGGGTTAGCGACCTCTAGTAGGTCCCTTGTGCATGTGGGTAATATGAATGTACTCAACTTGTACAAAATTGTTTGAGTTGTAAACTTGTAGGGCTAGTTCTGTAATTTAACCCAGTCTCATCTCAAGCCTTTTGCCCCGGGCTCCCTCGATGTTTACCTTTCATTTGCTCGTCCTTCGTAGCGCCCCTGGTTAATCAAATTCCTTGGAATTTCGTTTACCTTCAGCGATAGGTTCATCGTAGGTATCTTTGATCTTACATTTATTGTAATCCGACAATAATTATTATTAATGCGAAAGATGCGAAGATGTGAGTATCTTTGTTACTTTCATTTTCCACGCCATAACCAGTGGGATGCGAATTGATTTAATTGAAAATAAATGTATGAATTCTGATAATGTATTAACTTGTGTCACATATTGATGGAATAGACCTAAACATAAAAAAACAACAATGTAACTGTTTGTGGTCTACATTGTGCTGTCTGTCGTCCTTGACGTATCAAATATTAAAAATGTGATATTCGTTTCAGGAAGTAATTAAATAAAAATAATTACTACATCTCTATCTGTACTAGTACTACAAACACCCAGTGTTGGTTACAGATAGACATTACTAACTGCACAGTACACAATATACACATTCACAGGATGGATAGTCGAAAGACCTTACATTAGTAAATTTGTACCCTAAATCGCATAGCACTTCGCTCTCAATAACGCACTGTCGGTCGTCGATGACGAGCCGGTTATGTAATGTAAATGTTTACGTACCTACTACACGTGCACGGCACCACGTGTGCCGAACCGAGAACACTAGCCTTGTGAATTATTTATTTACGACAACATTTTCGCACGCCGGTCGATGAACTCTTGAATGATCTTGGAACGCATTTACGCCGATTAATCTTGGCTTGTTTCATATGCAATGGCCGTTTCGTTGTAACTGGTACAAAGGTAAAACCTTGTTATAAGTAACTTCAGCGCACGAATTCTGTGTTCTATTCATGTTTCTACTCACTCGAAATATTCTGTTTAATCCGTTTTATTATTGCAACACTTGCGTGCCTTTATTGGTTAAATAGCTGATGATTAAGCTCCAGCCAGGACTAAACTGATACGTTATGAGTGCCTTCATTTCCATAGGTATAGGATTTAACAGTATTCATACTTCAAATAACGAATACAGCTTTCTCTAAGAAGATCATTTCCAGTTTATTCTTGTTGTCACTATAAATTGCCCATTAAGGTTCTAAATATAGCGGCCGGCAGCAGTAATCAAAAGCATTAGCCCGGGTTTAGACGATGCTCTTTTTAGCACGCTTTTAGCGGACATCACGACTAATAGCGTACGCAAATAGTATACGATACGAGTAACTAAAAATAACTATGCTGTTTAAGCCCAAGTAGATCAATACAATAAATGTTTGCAGGATCTGAGCAGAAACCGAACTTGATCGGTCATGTTATGTCATGTTATTTTTTTAGAGTTCCGAAGTCCAATAAGGAACCCTTATAGTTTCACCATGACCGTCTGTTTGTCTGTCTATCCGCCCCTAATCTAGCTCTAGGTCGCAGACTATTAAGCCGTATCGTAAAGAAAATTTGGTGGCCCCCTACAAAGTTATGATATAAAACCTTTTTTTTTTAATTTAGTTGTTCCTTTCCCCCAACCTACTTGTAAAGTACATAATTGTAAATATTGTTTTTCAAATTTTTATTTTACTTCCACATCATGTGGCATACCATCGTTGGATAGGTATTTTAGATGATTTCTCAAACAGTTTTTTATTTCATTTATTTCATCACTTTCATCAAAATATTTTTAATATAGTAGTAACATTAACGAAGTCGTTATTTTTGATTGAGTCCAGTAGGCATCCATTCAAACTTTCGCATATATATGTATATAAAATCATACTTTATATTCATCTTAAATTTTTGGTATCACATTTATTTATATTATATTAATCGAAGTATTCACACCCATGATATCGATGCATCTTTCAGCGCAGAGCAATTTATCGATGCTTTTCTTGAAGAAGTCTCTTGTACGGCAACAAACTCTTTCAAGAGGCTTTTTTTGTCTCTAGGTTATTGAATATTTATCTCACCAAGAAGTTGTTAAAATTTAGGATAAGATATAAGTCTGTGGGTGCGAGTTGCGAGCTTCTCCACAAATGTGTTCAGTCCTCCGCAGTAATGCTTGTGTGTGCCATTCAGTGAGAAGCTTTGATGATTCACGCCGACACTAGAATACTAGGCATTGCCTAGATGCTGAACCAAGGTCCAGCCAACGTGATGAGCGCTTATGTTTGCCAAAAAGAGTCCATTTTTCGTCGCAAGTGACAATATGGTTCAAAATGTCTTCACTTCTGGGTCTGTTGAGCAACGCATAGCATGCCTCAGCGTACGTTGTGCTCGCAATCATACAGTTTAGCTGGCACCCATTTGTTAAGGTTTTTAACCGTTCCCAATACAACGTAAATGGACCAATATTGTTTTGATGCTTACGCGAAAGCTACTGCTAACTCAGCTGAAGATTGAGAATCGTCATCATTCACAATCGGGTTATAAATCGTCGATGACAACTAAAATATTATATCTGTCATCTGGACAATAGACAAGCTATGATATCCTTAATTTGGGGCTGGGTGGTGTTATCCATGGTCCATCAATATTTATATGTATAATTTTTGAGTGAAAAATCAAATTTTCAGATCGGAAGCGTTCAAACCAATAACGGTCGGTCGTTTGTAGTGTTCGTTCCGTGTACATCGTTGATGGTGCAAGCCGTTTGCGTCGTAACTACTACCACGCACGAAGGAACTGTTATTTCATAATTACCTATTTGAATCTTAAACGTATCCATGCTTACAATTCAAATGAGGTGAAAACAAAACACGAATTAATAAACTAATTATTCTATTTGAAAATAGAATGCCATGTGTTTAAAAATTTATTTATTTCAATTATTAGAATTTTTAGCCAATCATGAAATAATTTCAAATTGCAAGTTCTATAGAACGACAACTTCATTATGTATGTGATATATTATTATAGTAGAATAGTAGGATTGATTTGTTTGCACTTTATGTTTCATCATAGTATTGTGTTGGTTCTTCGCGTCCCATCCACGCGATCGCATCCATCTCTGAAAAACCGTCTTTATATTCGTCCGTAATTCCTCCCGACACTACACTTTGCAAGTACCTATGCATCGTGTATAGTATGGTAACTAACGTGCGGTTTCAATGGGATAGCCTCTATTTATGCGTCGTCGCTGGCAGCCTCCACATAACCATTGTGTAGTGTAGGTAGACTGTAGACGCACACGAACAGGCGAGATTTTGTGTTTATTTGCGTCGGGATTTGGGCCAAGTGCACTCGGTCAATTCCATCCAACTGATCTCGTTGATCCGTGCCGAGTCGCGGGTATAGAACGACTGAATATTATGTAGCTTATTATCCAATATCTTTCTAACAGCTGACTAAAGTGCATTGTTGTGTGGTATGTTACGATAATGCACATTACACACAATGCTCTTACGAACAAAAACTTGCGTTGGTTTACGAGTATGATATCTTTTGAGTACTAACTTCAAATATGTAGTAGGTATCGAGGATTTAATAAGCAAAAATAACCCTTATCTTCTAATCAAAATGTAGAGTCAATACTTTTCATAGTACCTGTAAATAGGAACCTAATAAAATGCACTGTTTATAGCTCATTTCAATATTTACTATTGAAATAAGCATTGTTATTTTTACACCTTTACAGTGCAGACTCTATTGTTATGTATCTTTGTAGGTAGGTGCTATCTAGCGAGCTGAGCTGGCTGACCAAAACGCCTCGACAGTTCCAACAACAATAATTAATTGACTCGTCCGTTCGTTATCGTGCTTTTATATTGACGTTCCCGAGCGAGGCGCATTCGGAATGAAATTTCCATAAAAACTTTTGTGCTCCGGCGGACGTTGCGAGCGCACGTTAAAATCGTCGGCAGGCAATAAAACAGCGGCTGGTGCGGCGAGGCGCGACGAAGCGAGCAACGAGTGCGAGAGGGACGGAGTTAGAGATAATGGACTCTGTTCGAAATGAAGAACGCGCCTGGTGCGCCGAGCGAGCGAGCTGGAGCTCGGCAAAAACATCGCCGCAGTTATCGCTCTCCCCCCGCGCCTCGCTCCGCGCCGCGCCGCGCCCGCCAACCGGACCCGTCTGATCGACGCCGGTGCCTCTCGCAGGCAAGCTAACCTCGACAGCGGGGGGTCGTCGTCGTGAGTCGCCTGCTCGCCTCCACGAGCCCGTTCGAACGAACACTGAACGCAGTGCTTTGCCGACTAACTCTGTTTTAACGACTCGATTTTAACTTTGAAAAGCTCTACGTTACGCGTGCGTTTGACAGTTTGCTCTTGACTACTCTTTCCTATTCGTCGTACTAACTGTATACATATTTGAAACTCAGCTTGAAAGGGTTCGGTCGGCGATTAATTTACGACCAGTGAATATTGACAGCGAGATACGGTACGTAACGTAACGTATGGTTAAATACCTCTTAATAGATTAATATTTGAATGAAAATATTATAGACCATTAGACTATCCCCAGGCTTAGTAGACACCTCTTCAGAATTACTTTGATATTTTTTGGGGATGTCTATGGGAGGTAGTCTGAGCTAAACATTATATCGTTTAAATTGTTAATAATTTTGTTTTAGTGATCGAGTCTCATTAGTATTTTAAAAATTCCCTATGATAAATTTCTACTCTACATTTATTTTCCGTAATTTCAGTCAACCTGTACAGTTTGAGAAACATTGACTGTTATAGCTGTTGCAAACAGTATTACATCTGTTTCTTTGAAATAAATAAATAGGTGTATGAAGTTATTATTATTGTCATTGAGATAACAAGTGACCCTGCTCTATGACACTTGACTTCTATTACACTTGACTTTTATTGTTCCTTTGGTATTCAACTACAGCTGCTCCAGTGTCAGGGCAGATTTGATTAATACTTGCTTTAAATATGTTGATTACTTACTATTATGTCTTACTGTTTATAGGGTTCCATACCTCGAAAGGAAAAAACGGAACCCTTAAAGGATCACTTTGTTGTCCGTCTGTCTGTCTGTCAAGACCCATTTTCTCAGGAACGCGTGGAGGTATCAAGGTGAAATTTATATCATGTCCCTTAAATCTGTGAAAAAAAAAACTTCTAAGCCAACGCAATCCAAAGATACAGACGTTTATGGCGCACATTTCCGCAAATTTTCGACACGGGAATCAAAACCTACAGGGTACTTCCTGTGAACTCAGAATCTTGAAATTTGGTACGAAACACAGATAATGGAAAAATTGCGAAAACCGAAAATTTTTAGTTAAATTATCCAACTATGACTCGATTGTCGTGATGGGTGAACTTTTACTTATATACCTACAGGTTTGTACGGAACCCTCGGTGCGCGAGTCCGACTCGCACTTAGCCGGTTTTTTTTTGATAATATTTCATGTAAATAATTTATTAATAAATAAATAAAATACCGGGGCACACGTATGAAGCATGAATTAAAGTTTGAGACCTTATACACCAGGATACCCTTGTACGATTACAGTAACTATGCATCTAATAAGATGATCACTAAATTACATTATTACTTTTGCAATTCCATATTTTAAATTAGAATTTCTACGATAAATTCTACTGAAACATAGTCACACTGGAGACTCCTTCAGCTTGCCTTTATCGTTCAATTGTAGGCTGTTAACTTTAAGTTCCTAAACCAGCTTAACTTATTCACAAGGCACGCAAAATCAAATATGACAGAGAAAGCCAATAACGTTTTGACAGTTACTTGGTAAGGAAAGCCCATGTTTTTATAACAGTCACTCAATTTCCTTTTACAAGCTTATGCTAGAGACGTAGAATATCTGACCTTCACAATCGTAATTTTTTTACAGTCTTGTTCTGTTTTTTTGTAAATTTAGTATTTTGTTGTTCGTGTTCATAACTAAACACCCTATACTTACCCGTAACATACTATTAAATAGTTTTATATGTATTTATAACTCCACACGGATATTATTATTATTTAACATATATAAAACATAAAGTCTGTTTTACTACAGCCATGGCAATGTACGGTACCTATCGTAAGATAAAAAAATATAGCTAATCGCTTGTCTGTCATCTAAGGCAAAAAAATACATTTCATGATTTGGTCTTCTCATCCTATCTATCAATTAAGTTAGGCTACTTCTGAATTCGGTAATTTCTACTACTACATAGTACTATTTTTCGTACGAGTCAGTGGCCAACTTTGGTGACGAAGTTAGGCGGTCCGAAGGACGGAGGCCATGGCCTTAAGGATCAAAACACACGATACGACGTCGCATCGTTTCATGAATATCTATAACTTTTATCGTCAAAAACCGCGACACGACGTATAGTGGTACAAAAACAGCTCGACGTTGTGTCGTGAAAACTGACGATGTAATCCTGCACCGGTGCCGCATTTGAAATTCAATAGTCGAAGATGACGCACGACATTGATGTACTCAAAGATAAATTAATATCCCTAGTGCAAAAGCGTCCCGTGCTATGACACAAAAGAGAAAATGATTACAAAGATTTTTCTAGACAATATTTCTTAAAATTTCAACGACGTCGTCGATCGAAAACGTACTGCCGTGCATCGTGCTACGGTGCGACTCGTGTTGCGATTTTTATGATGCACTTCTTAGTTTTCTCTGACACGACGTCGCAACTTCGTATCGCGTGTTGTTCTATGTGTTTTGGCTCTAATAACTTTTTAAAACTTGGGACCGAGACAGCTTAACGTGCCCTCGGAAGCGCTCAGATGAAAATGCCACTGCGGGTAACACATCCAGGTACTGACCGCATACGGCGTTGCTTAATTTCGTTGATCTGTTAAGTACAACTGAGTCAGCTATGCCAAGAGCGATTCTACATTTTAAATTAGAAATTCTACGATAAATTCTACTGTAACATAGTGACACTGGAGACTCCGTAACCTATTCCTTCAGCATGCCTTCATCGTTTAATCGTAGGGTGTTAACTTTAAGTATAGCGTAGTGGCATCATAATGTAAAGTTGATTTTTTCAAAAGATAAGACTAGTTTCTGCTTTGTTTTAGGATCTGACAGGTCAAAACAGCAATGACTCGGTCGGCAGCGGCAGCGCAGGGCGCGCCACCACTCCGCATCTGAGGCCTACACCTAGCCCCACCGGCTCCAGTGGATCGCGATCCATGTCACCGGCTGTTGGTAAGTTTTATAAAGATTGCGCTGACATTATAACTGCATACAATATGTGAATATGTGTGCCGAGTCTATTTCTAACATGCCGTGTGTCGCTTGCAACAAAGACTATATAGCAACTGCAAGAGAATAACATCGTACGTACCATACCAACTACATCAATTTACTAGCGCGGTCCATAATCTGCAGTTGGTCTGTGGTCAGTAAGTGCCTCATTCCTAGAATTTAAACCATATCGCTCACAACTTCGATGTGGTTTATTCTTGCGGGGAAATGTTTGTCGTGCCTTTTGTTTTGTCACAGGCGTGTGTTGATCAGATTGCTTGTGCATACTCCGTCACCGGTAGACACGGGCTTTCCCGACATTGACCCACATAGAACGGGCGCCCAGAGTACGCCGTATTTTGCCCCTTTTGCGGGCGCGAACCACCCCAGCCCTCCCCACCTTATGTACGAGTCGGGGTGGTCGCGGTATATAGGGCCTCGTGAAAAACTTGCCCCCCCACCTTTGGTAGAAACGAGCACGCAAAACAGGACTTTCCACCCCTGAGGCCCAACGAACCACTCTATGTGCTGACCACCCGACACGCTGCGTCTCACAAAGTACATAACATCTTCTACCTACATATATATTGTAAGACTTCAGTGTCATTGACCTACCTTTTTAATCAAGTAATTGCAGCAATCTTCTCATCCGCCAATTCTACAAGCAATCAAAGTGGGTTGTCACGTGACATAACATGCACGATACATGGCGGTTTGCTATGCCCGGAGCATAGCAAACCGCCATGTATCATTATCAGTAAATGCACCAATAATATTAAAAAAACCTTGTAAGTACTATTATTTTATTGCGCCCTTATGAAGAGCTTGGCATAAACGTACGCGTACCTAAAAAAACTTAAAACATACATTTTCAGACGAGTTGATAAGAGATATTGCATAAATGTTTTGATGATAAATAATGACAACGGACGACGAGGCGACGTTCCAATCCGAATGTAAAGGAATTACATAACACACTCACTGGGTTTCCCTCGAAATGACCTTGACGAGTTCACCCACCGAACGGGCCTGTCGCATCTTACTTATATACTTTCCAACTGTGACGGTTTGAACAGGCACGTGCAGGGTATTAGATACTTACATTATTTTGATTGTATTGTTGTCTTATCTCTGTAGATCTTCAATGAAATTTTCATATTTGTCTAGCCTTTCTGAATAATCTTGGGAAATAGAATTAAGGTTACTTACGTGTCAAAGTACAACACATTGCTATATCTTATCAGCAATGATTTCACCGCTTATATGTTTACTTTTACCTGGATTGTGTATAGTATACACTGTACTCGTATATATAGTATCGATCTTCTGACCGATATAAAACCAACATATAATTTGTACTGAGTAACGAATGGTCAACCGCAAAAGCAATCGTGTTTTGTTAGTAGCGTCAACGATTGCCGAACGTGGCTTTCTCAAAACATCGGACTGTGGACCGGCTGAGTAGCGACTGCGTGCGCAGCACCACTCGAATACCGGTTATATGACCGCAATACACCCTCGCACTATACCTCCTATGCGACGGTCGTGCGTATGTAGCGCACTGTCCAATACCTCTCACGTTCCTTTACAATCTTTACTGGCCATTCTAAACCAGCAACGTATACAACGTCTGTCCATAGCTTGTAGTAACAGGCACACTGGTAGAAGGTTGACATGACTATATGACGTCAACGCATCGGCTTGTCGGACTTCTCGACTCTCGACAAACATCAAGCTATGTGAAGCCTCACGTTAGAAAAAATATAGGATGGTTTGAGGAAAAATACTCTGTTCAGATGAGAAGCTTAGATGGATTACTCAACTGTCCTGCTCATGAGTTCTTCGTAAGAATTTAAGTTTAATGTAAGTGTATAAATTGTAGATTTTATTGTTGTTAACAGAGCAGCGAGTAATTAATTTAATTAAGACATATTTTCTTATAAATCGCAGATTATGGTGCTTAGGATTTTTATAGAACATTTTATATAATCGGCGGTTCGAAATTAATAAAAATATTACTTCTAATAAAAAACTACTTGTTTTAGCAACTAATGTGATTTAATGTTATTTTAAGACAGTGAGATCCAATCCAATACTTGCCTGCAAAAGCAAAGTGGGCTAAGTAAACCGCGTTCATACTCAAACTTATGATTTCACCGTAAAGGAAGCTAAATATTTATCATAAAATTAATAAATATTAGTATGGTATAGCCCCAAACTAAGCAAAGCTTAGACTTTTTATAGCAGATTATATGCTTGTACTATGCTATATACTTTTACATACATACGCACCCACACAGAACAAACATCTACATACATGTTCATAATAATCTGAAGCAGGTGGAGAGTTGTTCAAAACTGTGTTGTGTGTGTGATCTAATATTGTATTTTTTAATTTAATACGTCTGGTAACTTTAATACACACCTGGTAATCTCCTTTACCTAAAATCTAAAAATCCCATAAAAGTTTACGCAGATGGTAACTACCGCGCGTTACCGCTACAATGCGCGCTAAGTAGCGGGCGCAGCGGATGCATGACTTGATTTTCCACTATGGTAGCATAAATGACAGCTTAATAATCAATCTTAATAATTAATCTCCTTTACCTAAAAACTAAAAATCCTATAAAAGTTTACGCGGATGGAAACCGCGCGTTACCGCTACAATGCGCGCTAAGTAGCGGGCGCAGCGGATGCATGACTTGATTTTCCACTATGGTAGCATACATGACAGCTTAATAAATATGTCGTAAAATATCTTTGTAAGTTTTATATCAAGGTCAACACACAAATTTACGCTATTTATCGGCTCAATTTAGATTTTGGTGGCACCGTAACCAATGATAAATTGATACTTTACCATCGATCAATAAGTAAATAAAAATACAATTCTTAATATCGACCGCATTGTGCTCGTTTCCAGCGTGAGTTCCATCGTTATTTTAACACAATGAAGCCGCAATACCGCAACCCGACGCGTTCGAAGGTGAATTGCGTATTGTTTGATGCCCGCATACTGCGTGACTTTCGAAAACGACTTTAATTTTTGTCCAATAAGGTTTCTTTTGCACAAAGTATACGAGGTCTCTTTGTTGTTGTATTTTGAACCCTAAACTCAAGTCTCCACGGTAGTTTTTCCTTTGAACTTGCAATAATTGTACTGTATACGGGCGCTAAAAGCGTTTCGCAGTCGTCCGTCGTGCGTATCGGAGAACGAGCAGTGGAATGCCATCAACTAAGATAAGACTCGCTCTTGAGCCTCGAATGCTGCCTCTGTTTCTCCGTGACATTTGAAACCTATGTATACCAACGTCTTTTGATTGGCAGTGTTATGTTTGTGTAGGCATAGATATAGACTTTCTCGATTCCACTACGTACAACGTAGATATGTATTTATTAACATTTTATTATAAAATTAAACGTAATTATACATTTCACAACATAATAATAGGCATATCACCATTGTTTGCGTTAATCAGAAGCAACCGCGGCCGGCTGGTATTGTCAAGTTTTATTCATCATTCATATTATTCCTTTATTTATATGCAAACATGCCACGTGCCTCTTCGTCCTTGGCAAGGCCAATGACCTCATTCATAAAAAAAAAACAAGGAAGGAACAGCACTTTTTGCCCCAATCTCGGCATGATGTTTGTTTTGATCGTTTTCACCTAAACCAACCGTTTGGTTGTTTTGAATACTTTTTTGTTTGTTCAAGGATCGATGAGGTCGTTTAGATTATTTATGGGGTTCCTAGCTATTCCCCTTGTACTCGTAAACACGATTTATTTTCATCTATAAACGCTTATCTCTTTGAGCGCACTCTCTTACATTGAGTGTAGCAGTTTTCTTACAGTTATCGGGCGCACAATGACATCAAGGTTTGAAGTATTAGTTATTTACTTTAGTATTTTTATGACCTTGCATAATCTTGGTGAATTTTGAAGTCGCATTCGTTTCCTGCCTTCTCAGGTCAATAGTTTAACAAGTTAGTTAGCTGTGATTTAAAACGAAGACCTGTTGCGTGTCTGTGGTCCCTGCCGCTGCCCAACGTCTAATTGTATTCAGATTACCCGGGAAAAGTGATAAATCTCTTGAAGTCAAGGTCGTCGGAGGGTTCGACAGCCCATTCACCCCGTTCTCGTCTGCCCCCTCGGCTAATGGTGCGGACATTCTTTCCCCAACCTTGCTCAGACATCCCGGTTTTACTATACGCATTCAACAAACGTAAGTACCTACAAATCTACCCCCACAACAACCCTGTAAGTAACCTCGACTACAACAAACGGAAATGTATCCGACGAGAGCCACCCCATTTTTGCACCATTCATTTTGAAATAATGACAAGGATTAGTCACTGATATGTTTTGCTTTTGAAGAGGACACAATAGCGTGTTATCCTCGCTGCCATATTGTCTGACTAGAATGATCTTGTCGATACTAATTTAATCCTATTACTTGAAGTATTTTACTGTCTGAAATGGTATCACTTTTCAGATTTAACTCATTTAACCACTCTATGTACGTCACAGATGTCTTTATGTATTATACTCGTAGAGTCTTGGAAAGGAATATATTCATTGAAGTAGACTGTATTTATTTAGTTGATTTGACATCTTGGAAACCGTATGTAACCGTACGTTTGTTTGGTTTGCATGATGCCAGTGGGCAGAGCTCGGCAGCAACGTTAGTGGTGATCAACATAAATGGGTCGCCAAACATCGGCGACTTCGTGACGCCACCGTATGTCTCAACTAGGCCGCTCTTGTTAACGTTATTGTTCTATTCTGTTTATAAACGTTGCTGGCCAGCCACAGGATAATATTTGTCTCTATAAATAACTTCAAAGACTGAATGCAATCCATTTACTGAATGCATGGTCGCTCAAATAACTTTGTGCTGAAATCTTCACTAACCAAGTGATTAAAATAAGACAAAAACTTCGTCAGATACAAAAATGTATGGTAAATAATTAGCGATAATTTAATAATTTTAGGCATGTGGACTCAAAAAATTTTTAACTCCAATTTTAGCCTGTCAACTGCCGCTTTTCAGTGGATCTTCAGCTTACAGTCGCAAGGTCCCATCTCATTTTGATCATCGACAGCAATCGCGTAGGCTGTTTGTGGTATCATATTGGTCTGGATACTACGCGTGAGCGTCTTGTGGTCGGATTCGCGGAATGTGTCCAGGTAGCTGCAAGCTTGCGAGCAATGTGAGCCTAACCACGTTTACTATGCTAACCGCTAACTAAAGGTGGCAACTGGCAACTGGCCTGTATCATTTAAATAAAATGTTACTAAGTATAATAACGGTAACGAAATTCTTGTTGCAAAATGTGACATTGCGTTTAGGCGCTCAAGTCAGTCAGTCGCTAACTTTAGTCGGCGCTAAGTGTATGTGGTTGGGCTAGCATTGCTAGCGATCCTGTGGTCGTCTCACCAGCAATCTATAATACTATACTACTTGGTATCGTCTAGTGTACATTATTGTAGAAATAATGCTTTGATTGCTAATGCTAATAACTGATATAAGTTGGAGCTGCGCATAGCATATGAATGAAGTGGTATAAAAATGCATGAACGAGACCGTTTATAGTTTCGCTCAACTGCAATTTATTTCGAAAGGGACATAAGGCAAACATGTCTGAAAATTGTTTTAAGGTTATTATTATAACGTTCCACATTTCGGACATGTAAACCCCTTGAGAAAGTAAAGGCCTCGGTTCTGCGTTACATTACGCGCTCGGTCGGAGCGCTCGATCGGTGACGGGCGCTGCCCTTGACTCGGCTCGGGCTGGTTCTCTACCAAGAACAACGAGAACACGAAATACAATTATCAACCAACTGGGTTATACAGATTAATATTGTTGCGGTTTCTATGCAAATATTCAATACTATTGGTAAGCAGTTGTATGTTTGTTGAGCACCTAAGATATAAAATTTTGCTGCAAAGGCAGAGCATAAAAAAGGTTTAATGTTTGATTATTTTGATTGCACTTATACAAAAATGCTGGGAGTTTATATTCGGAAAACCTGCAGCACAAATACACATATTAGAATCATAACAACTAAATGGCTATTTAAAGGTTTTCACTATCTTCTTCAATAACTTTAACAAAGCTTGATTGATTGATTTGATTGATGTCAAGAGCATTGCATACTACCACTATCTCTTAAATGATTCCTATCAACATTTAATCGCGTGCGCTATTTTTACGAGACATTGTCGGTCGGATGTAGGACGGGTCGGGACGGACGACCCCATTACCGTGGCGCTACACTCATTAAAGGTCGCCGTAAACAAATAGATATATAGAGGTGGGCGCGTGTCGTTCTACGTCGTTATCTATGATTCACCGGCGCCTAGCGGTCTGTTAGCTGTCTGATCGTCGACACAATATAATGGCCCGATAATAGCCGACTGATGAGATAACTGACGGACCAAGCACGTGCACGACCACACTCATTCATGCGGCACCCTTTGAAGGATTCTCAGAATCGGCTAAACCTCAACATCATAAGATGCGGCGGTTTTGCAATGTGCGAAATTAAGTTAACCGTATACCCTTGCAGATCGTTTTCACGTAACACTAATATAACCGAGTTCAAATCGACCTACATAAAAGCTGCAATACCACTTTCGTCGTCGCAAATCACTGCCGCTCGTACCTATCTCGGCCTCGGTCAATGCGTTGCGTGCATGTCGTATCCACATATACGGATGTAATAAAGTGCAGCGAGAATTCGCAGGCTAGCGGCGCATGCTGCTCACGTGCCTACGGAAAACGAAAGTGATCGGATGCGTCTCTCTACCCTCGATTGATAGAGCTAGGCTTTGGCGGCGGGCCCTCGTTAACTGTATTATTCAAATTGTGTGTGCGTCCCGCCCGAAGCCTCCGCGATCGATCGCACTCTCTAATGTTTGCCGCTTGCACTCTCGTACGCCATTTAATTGAAACACCTAACACTAAACATAGTTTTGAATAATTAATGTTTCGCTCGTGTCACTATGAAACTGCGATTAGGCACGCCCGTTTACAATGTTATGCAGGTGCTGGTTTACTGGTTTACATTAGATAGGCTTTGTTTATTTACTATCATTATCAAGTTTCTATTTAGCATGTAAACGATCAGCTGTTATCTTATAAGTCGGTCGTAGGTAGCGATCAGCATAAATTGTTTATTTACAGTTTGTTTTGTGATTACTTGCAGGCACTCAGAACGTAACGATGCCGCCGCGAACATCGTCGTCTTTGCCGGACGGCAGCGGTGCCTTGCGGCCGGGCGCGCCGGGAGGGCAGGCGCCGCCGGGCGCGGGCCCCGGCGGACCCGGCGCTGGCCCGCCGCCCGGCGCGATGGTGGCGCAGCCCTACGGACATCACCCCTACAAGCCGCCTCACTACCCGCCGCAGCCCTACGTCTATCCGAGGAACCACCATCCCTACCCGTACGGCGGCTACCGGCCGCCCCCGCCGCATCCGCCTCAACATTACCAACCTCCTCCGATGAAGGTGAGCAACAGGAAACTTTTGCGCGGCCCGTATTCCGAGTTATCAGCCAAGACAGCCACGGTCCTCCAAAATGATTTAGTTATATTGTCTAATATGGGATCGTTTTTTGTATTACAGCAGCAAATAGTGGGACGGCACATGGGTCCACCGGGCACGCCGGGCGGCCCCATGCCCGAAGGCGCCATGCCTCCGCCCACGGCGCCCGGCGAGTCCCACGACAACGGCCCGGCCGCGCCGGCCATCGCGCTCGTCACCACCGGACCCGACGGAGCGCCGCTCGACGAAGGCAGCCAACAGAGCACGCTCAGTAACGCATCAGCAGGTATGATAAAAGTTATGCCCGTACACAGATACCATCTATAGTAGGTACCCTCGTCTCGATCGTATATTTGCGTTAGCCACGGTTCCAGAGAGATCCCTTTACAACCGGAAGGCGACCAAGTTTGTCTAGACGCGGTCTAGATCCAAAACAAAGTGGGTCAAACAAACGGAAGGTCGGTTGGTGACCTCTGTCGAGCTTTGAGTACCTATTTATAAGAGGCAAATGTGTTGAGATCAGACCTTGACTGCTGCTTCGGCGAGAGAATGCCATTTTAAATCTTACGACCTTCTTGTTATGGTTTTAATGATTGCACTCATTAATCTGCGGTCTCGCGGATACGACAGGAGAATGATAATATTTACGATGTTTTGTCGTGTCTTGTCGTGCATCAAAAAAGTATCCAGTAAAGCGCAATGCAATGATGTTTGTACTGACGTACGAGTAACGTTATGTTATCAATAATGTGAAGTTAATCGTTGAACTGTTATGTCGGGCTTTTAAAAAGTTGTAAGGGTATGTCGGTGGCCTTCGAGCGAGCTTACGATTCTGTGTCACCAGAGCCGCTGACTCATAGAATGTTAAATAGAATTATTATTTCCGCAGCATCAGGCGAGGACACGTGCGCGTCGGGGTCCGGCAAAGGGTCGCGGAAGGAGTACGGCAGCGCAGCGCCCTCGCCCTCGCCCGGCGGCGCCTCGCACTCCTCGCTACACGACGACTACGAGGGCGCGCCCTCGCCCTGGCCGCGCCCGCCCTCTAGTCCTGTGAGTGGACCTACTACTGAGGTCACGTTATCCTAGGGAACTTGTTATTTAGGCTTGACATAGCCCTGTGAGTGGACTTACTGCTGGGGTCACGTGATTCTCACGATCACCTCACTTGGGCTTAGGCATAGTTCTGTGAGCGGACGCACCACTGAGATCACGTCATCCTATGGGCACAAGATTAGGGATCACCTCACTTGGGCTTAGGCATAGTTCTGTGAGCAGAAGCACTACTGAAGTCACGTCATCCTATGGGCATAAGACTAGGGATCACCTCACTGGGGCTTAGCCATAGTTCTTTGAGCGGACGCACCACTGAGGTTACGTCATCCTATGGGCACAAGACTAGGGATCACCTCACTGGGGTTTAGGCATAGTTCTGTGAGCGGACGCACCACTGAGGTCACGTCATCCTTTCGGCACAAGACTAGGGATCACCTCACTGGGGTTTAGGCATAGTTCTATGAGCGGACGCACCACTGAGGTCACGTCATCCTTTGGGTACAAGACTGGGGATCACCTCCCTTGGATTTAGGTATAGTTCTATGAGTGCGGATCGATTCATCTAGCTAACGCGACTCTGCTAAGGTTCCAATGGGCTTAGCGTATCCGATCGAAGTAGTAGACACGATTGGCTTTAAGCTGATGAGAAGTTATTTTTTTTGGGTTATATTATCCGGGGAAACTACTTACTCGTTCAGTAGTTATGATAATTTTAGCAAAATGGTTTAGTAAGTGTAAGGATCGTTAACCATGCTTATATACTTAGATTTTATAACCTTTAATTCGAATGTATTTCTTTAGCTGCTTTACGAAAACGAAATTACTTGAGTAAACGTGTCAGCATTGAGCGTCTCGCCACTATACATAAATGAAAGTTTTCATTAATGCCACTCGGGAATCGGCATTGGAAATACCACACCCAATGCTTTTTTGGAGTTACACAATTTGCATGTTTCAATTAGTATTTCCCAGAGGACAAGAGTCGTTATGCTAACTAGCCAGGAGTATATTTGCGCGAAACCCTGTATATTTTGTAAATCGTAGTTGCAACGTTGTAAATAGTAGAAAAAGTAAAATACTTAAATCAAATGCTGTGACTTGTTTACTAACAGAATGCATAAATTGGCAAAGGAAATGTATACACAACTTACTCTACCAGTGTGTGGCAAATCAGAAACTTATTACTTAAACCTGCCTAATAAAAGTCAATACACGTTTTGAAAACGTTAATATAGTTTTAAAGCTAATTTATTCACTTATGACCACACTGTGCAAAAAGAAGGGAATCATTGCATTTTATCATGTATTTTCAGGTCTTTAACAGTCACATACCGCCGGAGTCCTACAGATCAAAGGTTTATATCAAGTTAAAGATCATAAGCATGTGTAGTGCTCGAACAATTAATATTTCACGTAACAAAAGTTGCAAGCTGCATGGTAGTCCTTTTGCTACGCATCGAAACATTTATTGCATCTACTGACTTTTCTCACAGACAAAACCGAAAATACACGGTCATATAAATTATTCATCGCTCCGAAGCGAAGTATCTAAAGCTTGAAGCATCAGATTATTTCCGCTTTACGCTACACTTTTTCTCTTTTGGTGTTGGACTGCTTCAAATTTTTAGCGAAATTTAATCGAAAATGTACGCCTCGGTGTAATCCAAGCGTGAATAGATCATACCTTAGGTATCCACTCTAGTGAGTAAGCTTTTATTTCATGCATTTAGTTTACTTTCGCGCCAAATTAGTATATACATTTCTTATTCGCCTAGGCGTCTGTGTAATATGAAATTGCTATTTCGCCCATAATACAAATGGAGCATGAACCGATTGTACGCCTGCACTGTGCATAAATAGCACGATTATAAATAACTGCGCGTTCATAAAACGACGATGCCATAGTGTAGAAAAAGGCATTTTAAAATGTAGTGCAGAGAAAACTCCTTATATTTATGTCCATCACCGTTTTTATATCAGATATCAATCTACGAGAGAGACAAATGTTGGCTTAACTCAATATAACCAACCCGAGCATGATTTATTTATATTGATTTTCGTAGACTTATTGCTGTCTTTCTCGATTTTTCTATACTTAAATATAAATATCAAATCGATTAGATAATAAGGAGTTTTCTTAAAAGCGGGGCTGACGAAGCATGTTGTAGCAAAGGTGTACGTTAGTACACGTTGCAGTACATTACTCGAAATTCTGATTCTAGGCGGATAACCAAAGGAAACGACGCGGAGACTCTTCGTCAGGCCCGGTAATGCACATTTCATCATAAATATACATAGAGCTTCGTCTATATAATCATCCAATAGCTCGTGTTTTTTTAATACACATGAAATAGTGTACGATACATACATAATTTTGGTTTTTGCTTAGTTTATATTTTGTACTTCAGAGAAATAAAAATAACGCATCAATATTCAATACACATGAGCTACTTCTTTGTGAACCAAATAATTCACCGCTCAATATTGTAAAGCAACTTATCCCGTTATATAAACATATTGACCTTTATTCTTATGGGTCCTGTAAGCTCCTTGTATCAAACCAGCTCCATGGTGCGTTATAGTTATTTCTCTCAATGTTATTACCCTGTCTTTTGTGTGACAAGAAGTGACTAACGCATTGTGCCATATATGTAGTCTATACAACACTTGTGTGATGTTTGCAAACACCAGCTTACATATGCAAAACCCCGCATTGAAATCAGTCTATCTATTTCTATGCGACAGACATAAACTCTTTTAAATCCATAAATCCCTCTTTTATGGTAGTTTTAAAGGCTTAATCACTGTGTCAGATATGTTGCTCTTTTGTATATTTCAAATAGAGAGTAAACAAATAAAGGGTAAACTAATTAGTCTACTTCTTTTTCAGTATAAATATTTTATACTTGTACCTGTTTCCGTTTTGAGGAATCGACCGACAGTGACACCTTAAATATATAACGTTTGAAGAGTACACATTTATTTCCTCGGTGATCTAAAATAAACAATTTAACAGATTATGGAGTCTGTTTTGGTCGCCTCTTGTCAGTTGCGTTAGTCTAGAAACAGTGCTCGACCGACGTTCAAGCGGTCTTAACATTTCTGCTGTCTTCAGCGCTTCCGTCGGTGAGCATTGTTTCTAAGCTTAGACAGTTTGTTGAGCGTAGAATAGTGTATGATGTTGCGTGTATGCGCCAGAAGTCGGACTCGCTGGGCAAGTTGTATGAGATGGACGACGCTCCGGAGCGACGCGGCTGGGTGGAGCGCCTGCTTGCCTTCATGGAGGAACGACGTACGCCCATCGCCGCCTGCCCCACCATCTCCAAGCAGCCGCTAGACCTCTACAGGCTGTATCTACTCGTGCGGGATCGAGGAGGATTCGTGGAGGTAATCATTCATCTATTTATACTAGACAGACCTTACCGATCGGGTGGTAGTAGCTCTGCCTTTTACGCCGTAGGTTGTGAGGGTGAATGCCCAGGACAAACATTTGTGTGTTGTGTTAAAAAGTATCATAGGTATGTATTTACGGCTAAATGTTTAGGGCTAGATGGATAAGTTTGAATCATCCAACAATATTTATTTATTAATTCATATATTTAAAAGTAAATAAATGTCCAACTATGGTGATGGATTCGAGCCTCTATCTCGGTGTTACTACATTATTTATATAGCCTGTAAATAATATGGAGATAGCGAGCTTATCTGTGGGGTCGGAACGTGTAAATTTAAACTTTTAAAATGATCAGCACAGCTCGAAGTTTACACTAAGTAAAATAAATAATTAACAGACAATCATACTAAATGTAGGTGTTAAAAATTAAGAGCTTACATAAAATATTACTGTCGATCCTATTTCATAATATTATTGGCCTACCTATATCTATACCTACTGGCTATACATACTGGCTTATACCTATACCTACTGGCTTAGCAAATTTTTGACATTGGCAAATTCTAATTAGGTAGGTAGGTACGTATATTTTTTGTGAGTTGTTTTTACGGGTAACTCGATGCACTACGTTGAAGTTTAACAATAGGTACAACGAGTAAGTAATTCCAATCCAAGTTTATCAGAAATATGTCAAGGTTTTTACGTCGCGTCGTGTTAGTACGGTTTGTTTCTAAACGCACTCAACATTGTAGTTTTTTGTACTATGTTCTGTACTGTAATGCAAGTTCCAACATTTATTTTTCATTTAAACACGTATCTGCTGCACATACTCGTAACTTACCGCAGCTCCAGGGTTACCATATCACTATAAAATTGAAATCTCCCGTAAGCTACAAATTGAATTCTATTCTGTTTACCGCACTTAAAGTCGGCGCTAAATGAATCCACGAACAAACTCTACGAGCTTGAGCCTTGCTTGCATTGCAAGAGCATGTGTAATTCAATTCGATTTACAGTTCCCGACGTAAGCATTTATAAACGTTTGTATTCTCGAGTATCACTTTAGCCGGGGCCGGTAAAGAGCGAGCGTTCAATGCAACTGAAGCTAATAGACTTCACCTAGGATTTATGTAAGTGCATACAGCGCTTTATGTACGCATGCGCTATAAACCCGCCTCGCCAGCGATAGTTAATAAGTTTTTATCATTGAACGCTCGGTGCAGTCGCCGTGCCATAACAATGTATCGGCGTTAGATCAGCGCGGAACCTTGCTGCGAGCGGTCGTGTGTGTACTGATTTGAAAGAAAATCGGCGGCATGGTGTGTTTTATCACTTATTACCTTATCTTAGCCCATGTGCTCTACGTTATAATTTGTTTTATAGTTCATTTCCACTTCGGTTTATTGTCAATCAGCTAAACTGTTGTTTAAAATATATATGTTATATCTTTCAGGTGACAAAGAACAAAACGTGGAAGGATATCGCGGGTTTGCTCGGTATCGGCGCGTCATCGTCAGCGGCGTATACGCTCCGTAAACATTACACGAAGAACTTGCTCGCGTACGAATGCCACTTCGACCGGGGCGGCATTGATCCGCAGCCCATCATCAATCAGGTGGAGGCGTCCACGAAGAAGAAGAGTGGAAAGACGAATAATACTTCCAGTGCAGGTAAATGTGCATACTGTTGTTTCTTCTAAGTGCCTTTAGGTGTCAAAATGTATGCTTTTGCAAAGCAAGCTAACTACAATATGACATTTTGTCATATGCAAGAGACAAAAGAGGCAGGTTTGAATTAATCCGTATTAAATTGGATACATGGAAGATTCTTCGTATTGATCGAGTCAATGGCCAACCCTAGACCCTTACAAAATAACTTTTTGTCTATTATGCAAAAGTTCTCAGGCTTGCTATGATTTGAATGCATCTTTATCAAATCGATTTAACTCTGGTGATAGATTATAAAATCCAAGTAACAATTATAAGCCCATAACGTGAGATAGAATATCACATTACAGTACACTCTCGATTCTCCCGAAAGGCAAATGGCTCGGGTATCATATACGCGCGATAACGAATGGTGTACGTTGCATTGCAGGCTCATCGAATTCCCAAGAATCATTCCCGAGCGGCGCGCCGGCCGGCGGCGCCGCCATGGACGGTTACCAGGCGCAGTACACCGGGTACCCGCCGCAGTCCAATCATTCGCAAGGTAACCTATACACACTGATATCCTTGCTCAACTACATGATGTACTGACGGCACGCCTTGTTTTTCTGTTTTGGAAACACTTTGAGAAACACAGAAACATTGCGCGGTTAAATGTGTTTGGAGCGAGAGCATACTAATAAGAGCATGTGCGGCGAGATGATAACCATCTTGGTACTCGTAACATGTTCACACCTACACGTTGACGTTCTTTAACATTTTGTGTATGTTTGCAGCAGGAGTGAAACTAATATGAGCATGTTTTATCACGATAGCGTATAGGATAGTTTATAATTATCTTTACCGTAAATAGTCGTAATAAATCATAATCACATCATATAATGAATTGTCTTGAACTTGCACATTTCAAATAGTATATCTCACTATTGTGAAGGTGAATAAAATAGTGAAGTGACCGAGCGCAGTAAACACCGCTGTACATAAAGCTATGTGTCATTCATGATACTCAGCGGCGAAGGTCGCGGCGTGGGTTGAACATCACTGCACTCTACCGGCGCCTAG
The DNA here is from genome assembly GCA_948098915.1 of Lampropteryx suffumata. NCBI lineage: Eukaryota > Metazoa > Arthropoda > Insecta > Lepidoptera > Geometridae > Lampropteryx > Lampropteryx suffumata. The sequence goes on along the minus strand of OX402565.1, from coordinate 12,276,300 downwards.
TTTTCTTTTTGTGCAGTTATTCACTAATCCGATCACGTACCTAACAACCCTCACCGAATGGTACATCACAAAGCTAACAAATCATTTTCAGAAGCTTGTCATTAATTCTTTTCTAACATTTGTCACGGGGAAATTTATCGACTTCTGCTGCTACTATTTTGGTGTCTTAAAGCGTTGCATCACCAAATGTTTCGTTTTCTTATTGCTTTATCAGACATAACGAATTATGTGGAAAAATAATGCAGCATAACTCGATAGCTTTTCACGTTGATTTGTAACTATCGGGTGGTGTAACCTCGTGTGGTTTGTAGGCGGCGGGCCGGGTGGTGACAATCTCGCCGCCTCTAACCCCTTCGACGAGCCGCCGGGGCCCAGGAGACCCCCAGGTACACCCTCATCACGCTAACTTATAACTACATTGCTCTTATTGACAGTACTCTGGCAAATTACCTTTTGTAAGGAAAATACGGCCATTTAGTTGCTCAAATCGTTGTTCAATTTCCGCGTTTTAAATAGTTTCTTAAGTTATTGTTAATTCTGTAGTTTAATATGATCTAAAATATGTAATAATCATCATCTTAAGTTGACGTCGTTTTAACATGCAGCTTACATAAATAATACGAGGATAAACTAATTAAAACATTGGTGGTTTAATTTTTTGAAATTTTCAAAACAAATCATTTTTTTCTTATTGAGTGGGGTCAAGACGCCTCAAGGTCATTTGCTCAGGGAATTGCCTTAAGTTAGCTGTTTGCGTTGCATTTCTATTTAAGACTAATTTGACGACAAACTGCTAACTATATTTAATCGACTGTATGCTATGCACGATATTGCACTGAATGGACATGGATTTGCACTGGACTGTGTGGATTGGTAATATTACTAACATACTAAAGTCTGAAGAAATAAATAAGGGTAGTAGCCTTGAAGTATACAAAAATGTGGCTACTATAATATTTTTCGTATCTAAACATCTTTGTTTTGTTAGAGCATAGATATGTGGATGTGCAGAGAAACTACGATTGTTGCATATTTGCATATATAATACACCCACACGCAACTGTAAAATCAAATTGCTTCATTGAGTTGTCTCTTTACTATGTTTTAAGTTCGCATTATGTACAAAATAGTTAAGGCATATTGTTTGAATTAGATAACTAGATTAGAATTTGTTACAGAAATCTATTGCATACATTATGTAGTGCCGATTACTATCTCAGCTATATCTATTTTCATAACATTCTCTTTATGGTTTGCTTTGGTAATTCACTCATCTAAATTTATTCTATTGTATCATGCATGATAATAAAAGTACACGGTATATTATTGTAAAATAGCCGCCGCCAACTAAAAGTTCAGTTGGAATGAAAGCTCTTCAGTGAATCATTATTTTTTCAGGTTACCAACAAGGTTATGGATATGAGTATGGATCTCCTTATCAACCGAATAGGCCTGTTTACCCTCAGTACGGACCCGACGGTGACAGGTACGTTTAAGGCATAAACATACACACAATCTTCACTAAAAGTTCATTATTTCTAACAACTCTTGAATGTTTTGACATGTTGACCAGCTTTCAAAACTAAACGGACCATAGTCAATCTCTTTCTCTCATTAAGATGTTATTGTCTCTATGTCCGAAAAAAGTCATTCAGCATTCAAAGGTCGACCAATCGAAATAAATTGCGTGCAACATCGTGCGCTTAACAAACCTTCCTAAACAAGATCACTATTGCTCAGTCAAGAGTGTAATGGCTATGAAGAAGTACTTAGCCATTGTGAAAGAGACTATCAAGACAAGCCTGTTGACAAAGTCATAGTAAGACTCGGGCAGAATTGGCTACCGGCCTAACGACCTACACTTTTTCCACAAAAAGGTTTTTGAGGATGACTATCCGGAAGATCAAGTGTTACTTTAAAAGATTGAAGTCAGACCTAACTCGTTGCACCTAACCAATGTTTTGTCTGTATTATCAGAGGTTACCGCGGCGGTGGCGAGCAGTACCAGTACGGCGGATACGGCGGCGGGTACCGTGGCGGCGCGCCCGGCTCGACCCCCCCGCCCCCGCCGCCCCCCGCGCAGCAGTACCCCGAGTACTACCGCGCGCCGCACCCGCACCCGCCGCACGCGCCGCACCCGCCGCACGCCGCGCACCCGCCGCACCCGCAGCCGCAGCCGCCGCAACCGCATCAGCCACCCATGGAGGTACGCACGCGTCTCTATCGACACATACTCGACAGTTGTCTACTATCTTTTTATATGAGCTTTCTTGGGAGTTCCCTGCGTAGTCGAGGCAACCGATGAATTAAATCTCATCTGCATTTTGTCATATTTATAAAAAAACTAGCTGACCCGACAGACGTTGTCCTGTCTTAACTAAGAATAAGCGATCGCGCCAACTGTCAAACGACTAACTGTTATGTCAAACGCCGTAGGCATCTTTCTTAATTTTTTCTTTCATAAGAACCTTTTGACAATAACAAATACAACTAAAAAGAATTAGCGAAATCGTTCTAGCCATTCACGCGTGATGCCGTGACCAATGGAAATAGGGATTCATGTTTATGTATATACATAATGCTGGGTGACAGCATCGACAAGTAATCCAAGAAAGTTCGATGACGTTTAGAGTAGACAAATGACGATTGAATGACGACTTTGTGACGTTATTATAGTAAATCAACCATTTAACATTATAAAAATTGCTTAGACCGTGACATTATAGAAAGAAAAGAAGATCGTTGGTTGCCTTGACTATAGAGATCAAAACTTCTACCTAGAAACGTCTCTCGACTGTTACTGTCAAAAGTAAAGATGGTGACAAATAGTTACAGGTTGAATCTTAAGCGGTTAGGCAGTGTTCAAGTTGAGAGCCGTATATAAGTAAGGGCGCAAAAAACCTTACTGAGTTAGTGTAATTGTCTATCTGCATAGGTTAAAACTCTGGGCAAGTACGACTGCTCTTTTCCTGACGTTATTGAGAAACTATAATATGCTCTCATCCACGCCAAATGGTATATAAATCTACAATTTGTTCATTATTTTCTAAATTACTGACAGTTTATAGAAGAAGGAATAGTTTTACGACTTCTCTCTTAATATTAATGTGGAACTATGTGTATGGCTATTAGTCCTTTAATTCTGTTTGTCTCTTCCGTAGCTGTTGTAAGTCGAAACTTGAATGATCGTAGTAAGAACCCATAGAATGCCCTGCATGTCTGGATTGCAAGGAGTATTGTGTACGTCTTCGTAACTCCTGCTTACTTCATGCACTGTAAAAGTGATCGAACATACCTAGTTTACTTAGTGAACAATTATCTAACTCGCTGCAATAGTGCGTTGAATAGTTCCTTCTATCTTGTTTTGTCGTCTAAAAGTTATTAAAATACATTCAACGTGTCATTAGACGTAAGTTATTTTCTTTGGTTAAGTTTGAATCACAACTGTGCCACTAAAGCTTCCGTTCATACCATAATCTTTGAGTTACATGTTTTATATTGGCTTATAATACAGATAGCAGATGCAAAAACTGTTGTGATAGAAAATAAGTCTTTATTTGTGATCCAAAGCTCACCAAAAACGCTAGGCCGAGTATAATTCGCGTTGTCGCGTATCATCAGCGTGACGGTATATCTGTTGGTGTGTAGATGTCGGTGCAACCGGCGAGTGTCGGTAACCTAATGAGCTCGCAGCTGGCTCGTCAGCTGGTGGCGCCTCTGCCGCCCAACCCGCGACCCTACGTACGGACGCCCCGTTTGTACCACGCACTCAACACCGCTTCCCATCGATTGGCGATACCTACTCATTCTCACACCCACGCACGGAATATGGACGCTCGTACCCGCCGATTATCGACGCTTTTGTGCTGATCGTATCTCCAATTTGCTGATATCGATTCTGTTTTTTTAAAGTTTGAGATCGGATTGAATATTGGTGGACCCTAAGCTTGCACTCAGATGATTGATTCAATTCAAATCAGGTTCATTGTACAGAACTCATATTGTTCTATCGTTTATCACGTATGACTAGAACGATATCAATTCTGTTTCTCGCACTACATCTAGCTAGATCTATAAACCTTTGGCGAAGGATTCTTTTGCATCGATGAATGGTACAGTTGTGTGTATAATAAATCATCCATCGTACTAGAATAAACTAGACAAATATCCAATGTTAGACCCTTCTACGAGCTCTTCTTTTTTTCACATCACATTATCACCAGATGCCAATAACCCAATAAGTTAAAAATAACAATTCAGTATCAAATATTTGAAGCACAATGTTTATTCAAATAGGAAAGTTATTGACATTTTCAGATACGATTCAGCAATAAGTTTCATCTTTTATCGGTAGTTTTATCACCTTATCGATGTAACAGTGGAATGAAATGCGACGATAATCGATTCAAGGGTATCTCATCCGTGGTTTTGGCTTCATTTAACTTTTATTTCGATTGATAATCACTCGCTTGACGAAATTACAAGCTATCACTGTTAATTTGTTTCTTTTCTTCTATTTTGTTAACAAAATTTTTGGCTTGCGGTGTGATTAATTGGCTTTAAATTCATGGATTCGGACAAATTGGACGGACGATGTTCGTATACAAAACTGACACGTCAGACAACACCTCTTCAAAATTTAACAAATTTTAATCAAAACATGGAAGTTAAGGTTAAGAGTGTGTGGTGGTGGCTTAATAATAAATAAAATATTAGTCACTAAATCATGTGCATGCATTTTAAATTGTCACAGTTCATCGTAAGCTTAGCTATAAGGTTAACGATTAGTCGCTTTGTTTATATTGCGACACGATTCGGTCCAATGTTTCTCAAACGTTTACGCGTAACACATTTAAAACACTGCGATTCATTAGACCGATTTTCGTAGGAAACTATCATAGTCGTAAACATTTTGGGTGCACGGCCAGTGTAACAAAACATTTTTTTTGTATTGCTTTTGATGTCGATCCTCGTTGCAAATCGACGTGCTTGCATTTTTTTATAACTCTTGTGTTGCTAGAGCTGCATAGTGTTTGTTATAAAAAATATGCAGCTATGTCAATGTGTTCCGCTTTGAGTGCTCACATTCCTATTTTCGTGAGACGACCTTTGGATTTACAGTAATATACAACATGTTAATTTTATGGACGCTGTTCGTGGGGAGAACATAAAATTTCTCATTACTGTATTCTTTCGTATTTTTCTGACTCGAATGGCGAAGGAACTGTACATAACTCACCAAGTGTTTATGACCTATGTGAATCCAAAGTCGTTACAAATGTAAGAGCCCAAACAGAGCTCGACCAATTGAGAACGCTGACGTTAGTCAATCATAAATATATCATTGCAGAGTTATTAATTTCTAGACGCGTACAACACATTTTCGTTCAGCGCTGATGCTACGCGCTCATCGGTCGAGCACTGTTTGAGCAATAAGTATCCAGTAGAGAAACTAAGCTTTCGACCTAGAGACCGCGCGGTATTAACTTCTATACATAATCCCCTACTGCCGCGTGCTCTCAACGTCAAAGCTCAAGTTAATCAGCTGTACAGGAAAGAGCATCGAAACGGAAACGAGGATCAGCCATCGGACGATATGCGAGAACGTGGTTTTGAATTCCTCAGTACGGCGGTAAACCTCCCGGCGCGGGGGCTCCCGTAGGCGGCGCGGGCGCGGGGGGCGCTCCCCGGAGACATCCTGACTTCGCGAAGGGCGAGGGCTATGCGGGGGGAGCGCCGGGCGCGGGGGGTGCCAGCCCCGGCGCGCGCTTCCCGCCCGGCTGGGGGGGCGCCTTCCCCCGCGCGCAGCCCCCCTCCCCCGCCGCGCCCTGGCGCCCGCCGCCCGGCGCGCAGCCGCCTGCCTGGACGCACCAGCCTTACCAGCCTCAGGTATCTAACAACCTATAATATCACTCTCTCGCGAGGGAATTGCCTAGATTTAAGGATCTAGACGATACCCTCGTGCTTAGTTCTTGCGCTAACGCGTTTGCGGAAAGATTAAATTGCATGGAAATGACATCTAAGGCTAGTGTCATTCATAACGATACAATTTGATCTTTATCAATAGAAAGTGAATTTTGTCTTAACCCTCTGGACATCATACTCTTGCAGCAAATAAGAAGAGCAAAAAGTGGACTGATTATAGTATAATGTGATGGTATAGACTACGCCATACGATCCTGTCAAAAACTGCAGATTCATGGCGTTTTTACCGGTTTCAGGTGGGTAGTGGCGTCGTCGGTCCGGGCGCTCTGAAACGAGAACTAACATTCCCCGCGGAGTGCGTGGAGGGCGCCGTGCCCGCCGCGGAGAAGCGGCGCCGCCTCACGCGCGCCGACGTCGCGCCCGTGGACGCCTGGCGCATCGTAATGGCGCTCAAGTCGGGCCTGCTGGCCGAGACCTGCTGGGCGCTCGATATACTCAACATTCTGCTCTTCGACGATAACTGCATAGGTACCGATCGCTACCTAATATTACGCTAGCGTGAATTCTGTTCGGTATTTTACGCTTACTAATTTATATATTTTGCGCGCAGGATACTTTGGGCTGCAACACATGCCCGGGCTACTGGACCTGCTGCTGGAGCACTTCCAGCGCGCGCTGGCGGACGTGTTCGACGCGCCCGCCGGCGACGCGAGCCCGTGGTACGCGCCCCCCGCGCCGGCCGCGTCCCCCGCGCCCCCTGCGGCCCCGCGGCGCCGCGCGTCCCCCGCCGAGCCGGCGCGCTCGGTGCGTCTGCTGGCCGGAGAGAACTACACGATGGTGTCGCGGCGCCGGCACGCGGTCACGCAGCGCGTCGAGGAGGAGCCGCCGCCGCACCTGCGGCCCGAGCCCGCGGACGAGGCGGAGGAGGCGCCCTGGCACTACGCCGGCGACGCGCCCGCGCTCGAGCACGCCATCACCGCGCTGCGAACCGACACGCTCCACCTGCCCTTCTGTCGCGTGTTGCCCGGCGAGCGCGCGCCCGCGTCCGCGTCCGCGCCCGACACGCCGCTCGCCGCCGAGCCCCCCGCCCCGGCGCCCGCGCCTCTCCTCGCCGCGCCCGCCACGCCGCCGCCGCCCGCGTCGCCTCTGCGCGAACCCCCCGAACCGACGCCGCCCGACGCCGACGACGACAACCTGGAGGCGGAGCCGATGGAGCTCGAGCCGGAGCCGGAGCGGCGGCCGGCGGCGCTTCAGGTGCGCGACCCCGCCGGCGTCCTGCGCCGCCGCCGGCTCGAGGACCACGAGGACGAGTGCTACACGCGCGACGAGCCGAGCCTCAACCTGGTCGACGAAACGCGCGACTCGCTCGCGCGCCGCTGCATCGCCCTCTCGAACATCCTGCGCGGCCTCACCTTCGTGCCGGGCAACGAGGCGGAGTTCTCGCGCAGCGGCGCCTTCCTCGCGCTCGCGGGCAAGCTGCTGCTGCTGCACCACGAGCACGCGCCGCGGGCGGCTCGCGCGCGCGCCTACGAGCGGTGCGCGCGGGACGACGCCGACGCGGCCGCGTGCTGCTCCAGCCTGCGCGGCGCCGCCGAGTGGTGGTGGGACACGCTCGCGGCGCTGCGCGAGGACGCGCTCGTCTGCTGCGCGAACATCGCGGGTGGACTCGAGCTGCAGCACCAGCCGGAGGCGGTGGCGCGCCCGCTGCTCGACGGTCTGCTGCACTGGGCGGTGTGCCCCGCGGCGGTGGCCGGCGACGCCCCGCCCGGCGCGGGCGCCTCCTCGCCGCTCTCCCCGCGCCGGCTCGCGCTCGAGGCGCTGTGCAAGCTGTGCGTGCAGGACGCGAACGTGGACCTGGTGGTGGCGACGCCGCCGCGGGCGCGGGTCGCGGCGCTGTGCGCGGGACTGGCGCGGGACCTGTGCCGGCCCGAGCGGCCGGTGGTGCGCGAGTTCGCCGTGAACCTGCTGCACTACCTGGCGGGCGCGGGCGCGGGCGCGGCGCGCGAGGTGGCGCTGCACGCCCCGGCGGTGGCGGCGCTGGTCGCGTTCATCGAGCGCGCGGAGCACGCCGCACTCGGGGTCGCGAACCAGCACGGCGTGGCAGCGCTGCGCGACAACCCGGACGCGATGGGCACCTCGCTGGACATGCTGCGCCGCGCCGCCGCCACGCTGCTGCGCCTGGCCGAGCGGCCGGAGAACCGGCCGCTGATCCGACGACACGAGCGCCGCTTGCTCTCGCTGGTGATGTCGCAGATCCTGGACCAGAAGGTGGCTCACGAGCTGGCGGACGTGCTGTTCCACTGCACGCAGAACGCGGACTCGGCCGCGGCGACAGAACTCGAGTGAAGGACGCCTAGGGCGGTACCCCGGGGTACGTACCTGTATATATAGTGTAGTGCGACCCGGACCGGACGAACTGTGCGGATCTATTCTGTTATTTATGTCCACGGTGTTTTATTTACGAGGATGTCGATGTGCTGTGGTCGATTTCTATTGTTCGATTGACGAAAAAATGATTGTATTATATTATCTCGTAATTTTGATTTTTATAATAAAATGGGACTTGAATCTGTTTATTCGTTTTATGATGGAGATTTTATACCGAGTACCTTTAGCGCGTATCTATAAGAGGACCGTAGTTGAGAGTGTGAGGAGCTTATGTGGGATATAAGTTTTAAATTAAGTTTAATGTGAATTATTACAATAATCTATAATATATTGAAATTGAATCTGATCTTTATTTTTTTTATCGATTGGCATTTTACGTTTTTTCCACACCTCAGTGAAAACGCTAGTAGTCCCTTATCTTAAATGTTCATAAAATTTTATAACTTACAACATTAGAAGCAATGCAAAATTTTATATAATCTAATTAAAACTGACTGCATACTTTAGAAATACATGATAATATAGGTAGGTTTTGAACCAAGTCTAATAAACCAAGAGCCCGTGAACCTTAGACCTTCGTTATATTATAAAAGCTAAAAGTTTGTCAGGGCATGCTCCCAACACAGGTAAGAACGATGGACCATTATGAAGTTTGGGTTACAGTGGCTTTGGCAGGTAACCGGTACTAAAGGTTTGTAAAATACCGATCTAAATTCATCAAATAAATAATGTCTCAGGTATTCAGAATATTATTAAAAATCACGTTATGAATTGCCAGACACTTAACATCGTGGCAACCCCTTGCCAGACACCCTTGATGTTCATGAAATTATAATTCTACTTACGTTATAGTATAAAAGCTGAATTTTATATATAACATAATACTTAGGTAATAATTAGATGATGTTTCCTCATTAGCTGGACATTTTTGATAGTTCCAATCACTTGCCAGACAAGCATGTAGGGTAGCTGTAGGAGCGAGCGTGAGGCAGTATATATATATATGTGACATCTTCGTATCTCAGGTTGTTCCCAGTGCCTATCAGCATCATAATAAGTGAATAATTTTGTAGATAGTGCATATGACCAAGCATGATAGCTGCAATATTAGTGTCAACACTTCTGATCACAATATACACTTGATTTGGAATACTGCACGCATGATAGACTATTATGTTAGTCAGCCTTGTCATGTTCTGGCCATGATAACTCATCTACAACCCTTGTTACTATATCGTTAGAAGCATTATCACAGAACAGGATCTGTGACAAGACATCCTATGTCTTGTCACAGATCCGTGCATCGTAATAATAATAATCGGGCCGTAATGACATAGGAGAGGTTTAACAACAAAGAATGGCACTGTTTAGAACTTATGTAAATAGTTTTATTTCCAATAAAAGGTAATATTTAATCACTGGCCCAATGCAAACTGCGCAGTGAGGGATCGTGATAGACCTAACTCGCCATCTCACTCGCGCCCACCCATGTATATACTGCCTCGCGCTCGCTCCTACAACTACTACATGCTTGTCTGGCAAGAGGTTGGAACTATCAAAAATGTCTGGCTAATGAGGAAACATCATCTAATTATTACCCAAGTATTATATATAAAAAACAGCTTTTATACTATAACGTAAGTAAAATTATAATTTCATGAACATCAAGGGTGTCTGGCAAGGGGTTGCCAAGATGTTAAGTGTCTGGCAATCATAACGTTATAATATTCTGAAGGTAATACCAAAAAATCACACTTTATTATTTGATGAATTAAGAACGGTATTTTACAAACAAACCTTTAGTACCGGTTACTTGCCAAAGCCACTGTAACTCAAACTTCATAATGGTCCATCGTTCTTACCTGTGTTGGGAGCATGCGCTGACAAACTTTCAGCTTTTATAAAATAACGAAGGTCTGGGGTTCACGGGCTCTTAGACTATAAAAATAACGAGATCTCCATGTGATACACGAACGCCACGAACTTTTACAATAAATCGAAATAATATTGGTGAATGGCAACATTATACAGCCATATCGTATTACATAATATCGTTGTAGAACAATTAAACCTCTTTGTGTTTGCGGTAAGCACGTGTGCGTGCTTTATTGTGGCAGCCAGTATCTAGTCAAAAGAAACGAGTTCCTTTTTCAACTTCTTTCTAAACAGCTGTCATCTTTATAAACTGATCATGAATATTTGGTAAATAAAATTGAAAAATTATTTTTACGTTACGTTATAAAAAGAATTGAACTCCCAGTTTATCAATAATGCCCGTGAGAAAATAATAGTTTTAGAATTCATGTAGTGACCCATACGAATATTTATATTCAATGGAGTGTCAGTCGAGCGATAGCAAAAAATTGTACAAGGTTTTCGACGGATCTAAAAGGAAAAGGACCAGGAAAAAAGAGCTTGATAGTACCAATTCTGTTGCCACCGACGATTCTAACAGCGTAAGTAGATTCCCATAACATACATACCTACATAAAATTATCTTTTCTTTTCTTCTACTGGATTGGAAGATGTAATGGTACATTAAAGTTGATTATATATTCTTTCTTATAAGGCAAGCCGTTTAAAATCAGGATCTATTATGTCTGCCAAGGCAAGTCTTCAGGATCTATCAACATCACAAGTAACAGATGGCCTTCCAGATGGCGATACTAATAGGTACCTAAATTTTCCATCATAACTATTCTAACTGAAATTTTGGACATAAGCTTTTTATATTTTACTTTGCTCCCTATGGGATCCTTAAAAACAAGAACATTGCATATAAACATCGGAAGACATCCTGAATAAAAATTATGCGTCATCGTTTATTTGGGTTTTTAGTTATGTCTTGAGCCAAATTGTTTTGTAAAAGTGTATGTAGGTAGAAATTGTACATTATTCAGGAAAAGGCTAAGCAGTCCGTCAGTGACTAAGACGCCGCATGAAGGGCATCGTGCTACGAGATCACCTCACCGCCAGAGACGTTCAGCGTATGTTAAATATATTTATTTATTTATATAAATCACTATACGAGCCAACGATAATCATCCACTTGTTGGCTTATTTTGTTAAGCGTTGTCAATTATGTGAGAGACGTCTTAGTTCCTACTTACTGACTAAATAAACGCGCCAAAATGTAAGCCCTTAGATATCCGACACCTATTTTCCAGGAGCGTAGAGGTTCTAAGTAAAATAAGAATTCCTGAAATTCTATTTCTAAAGAGATATAAAATAAAGAGAAATAAAGATTTCTAAAGAGAATAATAAAGTTTGTGTGAAAATAACACTAAGTCTACTGAAGTATTTATTTATCTAGTTTTATTATAGTACTAGCATTCGGACAGTTAAACAAATAACATTGAAAACCTTTCCAGGAGGGAATGCGTATCCCTTGCGTTGAAAGCCGGAATGGTATCCACCCCACGCTCAATATCGCCACCACAGGTTGGTATTTCATATTTTTTGATTCAAAAAAGTGTGCGTTCCCTGGTTAAACGAAAACATGTAGGGCCACCTGCGCTGGTGTTGCGAGCCTTTCTTTTTCAAGAATTCTTCATCATACTCGTGTGCATATTACAGGATGGGAATGACGGCACCGATGTTGTCCCACAAGAACAGGATTCCTTGATATATGCTTTTCTGGAAGAAGCCATCAAGAGAGATAAAAAGAAGTTAGTTTTAACACCATCTATCGTATAAAAAGTCAAACCAATTATTTAGGAAGCCCCAATAGATGGAACTTTATGGTACATATTGATTTGAATTGCTCATTCATCATAGAAGCGGTCACAACCATAACCGGCGACATGAAGAAAGGTGTCAGAGTCGCGAACGTGAGAAATCTAAAGCCCGTGAACATCGTCACAAGCACCGAAAACGTCACGAAGATGAGTAAGCGCACGTGTCATACTCATATAACTCTGGTTCATTATACCACTAGTTTATTTCATGTCATATCTTATAATCTTCTACTGTGGTAGTCTTTATACTTCCAATATTTATCTGGTATCCTCTAGACGTATCAAAGAAAAATCGCCAACACCTGCGATTGATCAGACAATTCTTCTTGAAACCTTTGCAAAGCTCTGCGCACAGATGAACGAGAAACGCGTAGATCAACCGAAGCCCAGCGTAGTAAGTACATTTAGGCGATTGTTTAATTGTTTTCTTTTGTTGGAACTAGAACGAAATTCTGAAAGCATAATCTGTTTTAGTCTCGAACTCAAAGTCACAAATCATTACAATGCGAAGTGGTATCCCGCCGTGATGTATACGAAGATGGACACGCAGTACAGAAGAGCAATGAAAGATCTCGAGAGATCAGCACACCGACCAGAATTCGCAGCCAAGAGCTCTTCCAGCAACAACGATACCCTGAAAAGCCAAGAGAAGATTACTGTTCCTATATCAAGGAAGGCCAGCCATATCCTAGTAAGATGGATATCGGTGGTAGACGGATAGAAGAGGACCGATATCGCACTTACCCGCCCGAAACAGTCCCGACGCGAACTTTCATTAATCGCTACGGAGATCGCCCTCCCGATTATCGCGACTACGAGAGAATGGAACGGAAGTATGACGAAGATCAGAGGTTATATTGCGAACAGAAGACTAGCAGAAGCTTCGATATTCATAGGGAAGGTTACGATTATGAAAAGTACAGGCGCACAACTCGAAGCGATAATAAAGACAAACGTTACAATGACAAGTATTATGACAAACATAGAGAGGCTTTGGACAGGCATTTTGCAAGTAAGGAGCGTCCGAGGCCGAATCTAGAGCGGTGTGATAGGATCTCTGTGGTGTCCCGAGATGAGTTGAGGGAAAGAGATAGGTTGTCAGAACGGGAACGAGATTCTGGATTGAGTGTTGCCGATGGTGAGACTAGCACTATAAGTGGACGAAGTAACTACTTGAAGGTTGTGAAGGTAAAATTCTACTCATTGCCGTTTGACCTGTAGTCCTGACGAGTTGTTTGTCTACTATAAATTTAATTTATGGCGTAACTATGGTGTTTTCGAGATTTTTATTTATATTTCGTGTAATGCCTTGTTTAACATTTTTTGGTATATCCAGCAAGAAATATCTGAGCAACGAGAAGCAATGGATAAGATGATGAAACTATGGAAGGAACTCATGCGGTGTTTTAAAGGCGTTAATCAAACACAAGTCAAGGACAAAGCTATGGACGTAATAGATTAAATTTTTTACATGTTGTTAGATTCATTTATGATATAAATAGTGAACGAAATAAGACTGCTGATTTTCAGAGTAGGTAAGTAGGAATTAGGCCGTTTAAATGCCTGACTGCTCGTAGCATTTACAATGAGCGTTTGCGGGTTTCACATCTTAAGGGCTTCGCTTACCGACTATACCATTACCACGAATACAAAATACTACGACTTTATAAACATATTTTCAGGAATCTGTCGAGAATGTGCGTGAATCAGCGGCCGCCCAGTTACGTTTGTGGCGAGAGTGTATGCGCAGATACGAAACGGTCGCCCGTGATGTGGGCGATACCGATGCTAGGCTTATGGTAAGTAAAGGAGAATAAAATATTAGCACTACAAATACATACATCATGCATCATGCATCGTTTTAGCAAAAGGCAAGAGCAAAACGTGTTAAAACAGAATTGCTCACAATTTGAGATCATATGGTTATTAAAATTAGACATTTGGAGAATGAGGGCTATGCCGAAAAATGTGTAGATATCGACCGACACCAAATTTCAAATTTAAAAGCGCCGACTGGCAAGGCCCCGAGTTCGAATCCTACATTAATTTCACATTGTATAATACCCGTGTTGACATCAACCATTTTTGTGATTTCAACTATAATTTTTTTATTTATTATTTTCAGGAGGAAATAAACAAGCAGCGGTCTGAAATGGCTGAGATGTCGGGAATGTGGCAAGAATGTCTGCAGCGATACAGAGACATGAGCAATGACTTCAACACCCTCAAACAAAAGGTCAGGGATTGTATAAAAATGCATACCATACCCATGGGATATAGAAATTCTCAGTGAATTTTCATCCAAGTTGTATGAATTGAATTAAAAAAAACTCGACATATTAGGCAATCTTGATAACCTATTCATGGAGACAACTCCAATGAGCTCAAACACGATACCTCTGCTGTCAATTGGTAAGGAGTTTGGAATCTTGAAGATTCCAGGTGATGCTGCAGCATCAGGTTACCACGTTCTTGCAATATTATTGATGTAACAGGACACCAACTTTGGAATCGATCAGACCTGTGCATCACAACTCTTCATCAACTGGAATAGAGCTGATCTTCAAATGGCTGAACAGATTTTCTTAAATCATACCTTATAACACTATTGATAAAGTCGTCTTTCAAACAAAAAACTACCTGTAGTGTCTGAAATTGTCTGTACGTCTGTCAGTAACGGTTGAACGGATCTCGATGAAATTTGGTATGGAGATAAATAGTATCTTGGGGACGGACATGGCTACTTTTATGTAGGTACTTACCCCACTTACGAAGCCACGGCTATTAGTTTATCACAATTAATATTTGCATTCTATCCTCTAATGACAAAATTAATTAGCGTAGAGTTAAGTTAGTATGGTCTGCCCTTGTTATTCTAATGTCTAATGAATAAAAATGACAACAGATTCAAAACAACACAATGGCTTCAATTCTGTTGGCACCAACCTAACAAATTTTAGCTAAAATTAGGTTTAGAATGTCAAATAATACTTTGCTCATTCTGCTGCTACCAACTTATTCTAATTTAATTTTATCTAATTTAATTAAGCGTTCCTAATTTAGTTAGATGGTACCGACCGAATAGGTTTTACAAATGCTAATGACGAACTAAAATACATTTTAGACAATTCCTAATTTTAGAAATGAACCAACCGAATTGCCACCAATGCCGGACTACAATTTCGTAAAAAGCTAACCATTTTGTAAGAGTAGCATACTGAATTGGGTTTCTTAGGTTTTTCCGCAGTTTTGTTCAACACCAAACAACATGGCAACTAAAATAATTACGTTTTAAAAACTAAAGACTATCAACTTCATGTATATAAAAAATATCGATGTATACATTTTTTAGATTTCAGCTTATCTTTTTTAAAACCGCTCGAAAGATTTCTATAAAATTGACCACCTGAGAATTATACCTTTGAAACAAAAAAGATTACGTCGAAACTCCTCCTTTTTTGAAGTTTGTTAATTTGCTAAAACACACCAACCGTACGTCGATGCAGTAAACTTAGGAAACGTAAATATAAAAATGTTGCTCTAATTCAGATTTTGCGCAAACAAAATAGTCTAAAAGTCTAAATTGGAATTATTAGAATCGTTCTTATTTTAAGATATGTATTTATTAAGTCTAGCGAATCAAGGCCAATATGAAAGACCCTTATTGTATGGTTGATTTGTAGTTGGCAACACCAGAAGCCCCGACGCGGCTGCCGACGCCGGCTCCCGTGCCTCCGGCTCCGGCACTCTTGGTGTCCACAGACGGAGAGGGAACACTTTCCACATCGCAGTACCGGATCCCATCTAACTATCCTCCGGTTAGTACAACCTCGAACCTGAACGTGCATTCGTGGATTATTCCCATCTAACTACCCTCAGATTAGTGCAATTAATGGATTAATAGACTCCTTTAGTAAAATAAATAAATAATGCTAGACATTTCACACAGCAATACCTAGCCTGAAAGAGCTTATACTTTTATATGCTTATAAGTATAAGTCAAGTAATATTTCCAGGTTAGACACAAATTTTTACGTAGCATTCACGTTTTACCACAACAGCATCCCATCGAAACTACCTTCAGATTAGTGCATCCTGGTTGTGCACTGATAAAATATTTCAAAAGTCTGGTTGAGGTTTTAAAATGTTTTTCCCACACCGCAATACCAAATCCTTCTGCCTTCTGCAGGTGTAAGTTTTATGGGTTTGATCTTGATCGAGGACAAAACATTCGTCTTTCATTAATACTAGTGTTTGTCCTGTGTCTGTTAGTCATAAAGTACCATACATATCTAGATACAAGTATTCTATCGGTTTCTGTATAGTTTTTATGGATTTCATGATACAATTGAAATATTCTGATATAACGTCAGACTAGAATATTTCGGGTACTTCAACAGTATGTCGTAATAGATATTACTGTGGAGTGCAGAGGCCATAGTAAGTACCTTTTTCGTACTCCAATAGAGGGTATTACGTGCTATATATAATATTTTAATTAATAAATTTTATTTTTAATCTTGGTTCGAGAACTTTAAACATTTATAACAATGCCAGCCCTGTGCAAATATAAATGTATAATGTTAACCAAGAAAAATATTTATGTATAAATATTTAAAAAAAAATAACGAATTGCATCAAGCAAATACTTGCAGTTTAAATAAATAACAAAAAAATGTTGGTGGACAATGCACACAACACCATTGAGCCCCAAACTAAGCATACCTTGTAATATGGTAACCAGTTGACTGATAAAATATTTATGATACATTTAAACACCCAGACAACAGGATAAACACCTATGTTTATCACACAATGTTTGTCCTGGGTGGGATTCTAACCCTCCACCTACAGCGCAGAAAGCAAAGTTACTATCAATTGAGCTGACAGGCTAGTCAAGTCGATAAGCTGGTAAGTTTAGTTTAGATTACAAACGTCTTTTTTGAGAAACTGCATTAGATAATACAATAATACCAGATATTCTACAGGAACTTAACGAAAGGCTGTTCAAAAGTCAATCAAATTTAAACAAAGCCAATTAGTATTATTGCAAATACTTAATTAATAATGAAGATTGGTAGGCATCTGTCTTCGCTTTGATGTGCCCTACACGATTGCATAATTACTTAATTTTACTTTTTGACAAAGCCTATACAGCCGGAATTATTCGTGTTCTGTAAATCTTATCCGCATACATTATAAATGTTTATTGTATATGTATATATTTATTGTATATTGTATATGTATATTTATTTGATTATTTACTTATCTACTCATACTTAACAAGGCCAAGTCGTCTGTACAGCCGCTCCGAAATTGTTGAAGTGAAAACTTCTTTTAGCGCGGTACGCATATTTTTAGATGAGGTAAAACCTCTGGATTCGCGACACCGTTACCGTTTGGGGTGAGACGCAGGGCTGCCGCGCTCGCCCCATTTGATTATAAACCTTAATTAGCATGTTTACAGTCTACTTTTGTATGGAGAAGACTGAATTAGGTTCTTTGATATATTATCTACATTCTGAACAAAAAATATTGCATCATCTGTGTTCGTTCAGTATTTGATTGGCAGTCGCCATAATTACTGATTTTGAAGTGATTTATACTCTAACGCGCCAAAATAAGTTTTCACTTCTGTCGGCACTCCCGGAGTGCAACCCGATTGTTTTATTTTTTATTGTTTTTAGGTTTAAATATTATGTTTTGATTCCCTGTCGATTTCCTAATGTGTTAAAACGAAACCAAAGTGTTCCTAAAGTTAATAAAATAAATATGTACATTGAAATTAAATCAATGTCTATCAGTTACGAATAGCTATGGGAATTAATGAATTTGTTTTAGTTAGTTAATATTAGTTTGTCATTAATTCCATCATAAATAGATAAATATTGGTGGATAATGCACACAACATCATCTAGCCCCAAACTAAACTACCTAAACACACCAAAGTATTGTTTTTTTGAGAATATATTGTGAAGTTTTACAAATTTGTATATAAAAAGAATAGCTGAATTTGGGGGACTAAATAAATGGCATTAATTGTTCTAAAATTAATCATAAAATATAAAGAAAATATACATCGTTTTATTGTCTGATGACATCAAGTTACCCATTTTTTGTAGAAACATCCATATATATATATATATACAACAATGGCCTCAATTCTGTTGGCAACAACCTAACTAATTTTAGCTAAAATTAGGTTTAGACTGTCAAATGAAACTTTGGTATTCTGCTGTTACCAACTTACCCTAATTTAATTAAGCGTTCCTTATTTAGATGGTACCAACCGAATAGGTTTTACAAATGCTATGACTAACTAAAATATATTTTAGACAATTCCTAATTTTAGAAATGAACCAACCGAATTGCCACCAATATATATATTATATTATGGTGCCCAGATGACTCGTACAGTATATTTTTAAATATATACATTTGATTCATTATAAGACCCAGACCTACACCTATACACCTACATATATGTTCAACACATGTCGAACCCTCAACCTACAGCGCAGAAGGCAGAGTTATCGTTTTTGAGTTCGTTTGAATGGTCTCAACGAACCCTCAACCTACAGCGCAGAAGGCAGAGTTATCGTTTTTGAGTTCGTTTGAATGGTCTCAATGAATGTGGTGTATAATCTGAATGTCTCCCAGATGGGTCAACACCTTGGAAGTGGCGTGGGGTGTCCGGGCTCCGTGCTTCGTGGGCGAGCGTCGGCCCCTCCGGCCTGGTGGTACGGCGAGCAGGAGTCCCCAAGGCGCCGCTCCTCGCCTGATTCGCGCTGCTCGCGGGACCGAGACCGAGACCGAGACCGGGACCGGGACCGGGACCGGGATCGGGACCGCGACCGAGATCGAGATTCGCGCAATCGACACAAGGAAGCTAGAGGTAATAATAATGTCGGACATTTCACACAGCATTATCTGGCCCCAAAGTAAGCAGAGTTTGTGTTATGGATACCACATGACTGGTTTTTGTAAATATGTACATACATATTACATATACATATTATAGAAACCCACAGACCCGAGACAAATACTTGCAGATCATACAAACATTTGTCCCGCGGCATTACTTGCATGGGCTAAACATTTGTAATAGCCCATGCAAGCAGGTAAATCTTGTAAGCCTTATATCTTCAAAATAAAGTTAAGTCTTGTGTTTCCACCTCTTGGTTTTGTAAGAGTCATAAGTAACGGTAACCACTTACCATCAGGCGGGCTGTATATTTTAGTGAAACTTCTTATGCGACTTCCAACAAGGTTGCGTTAAACGTTTAACGTTTAAGAGAGAGAGAAAGAAAGATACACAAAGGTATAAAGTAGGGGAGAGAAAGAGTGAGTCGGTAGATCCCAAGCACATGCGCGTGGTATTCTTGCTATGCAGCGAAGTTCATTTCCACATTACGAAGTTTCACTTCTTCCGCACGGAGGGACTCCACGCCTATTTTTTTTTGTTTGCTGGTTCTGATATAAGAAAATGCAATAGATTGGATCAATCCATTGAAAAAGATTTTAAGGATTTTCTCTAAAAGTTTTGAATATCAATTATCATCTAGATGGTTTCTAAAGATTTAAATTCGTGCTAACACATAGAAACATAGAGGACTCCTTAGTTTATGATGTTATTATGGCAAATATTGATATATATTATTGTATTCCAGATGAACCAAGGTACAAGGGAAAACCTTCAAAGCCCAGCGCTGCACATTCCGAGCACAGGCACAGGAAACGTTAATAAGAAGAGCTCTACAAATATAAAATTTATTGTGAATCGTATCTGTGTTTAAAATTACAAATTATAAAATGGTTGTAATTCCCCAAAGTATACCAAGTAACCTATTTATGTTTTATTCATGTTTTTTTGACCTCTTTATAAAATATGTTGCTAATAAACTGTTATAATGCGACATCTCTTTTTATTTCATCACTTCTTATGTATATAATTAAAGAAATCGTTACATTATTACAAAAATAATGCCAGACATTTTACACAGCATCATCTGGCCCCAAAGTAAGCAAAGCTTGTCGGTACCACATGACTATAGACTACTTATATACTTTTTAGTAAAATATATACATAGAAACACCCAGACCAGAGACAAATGCTTGCTGATCATACAAACATTTGTTCCGCAGCGGGAATCGAACCCGGAACCTTCTAAAAGTTAAAAACTCGCGAAACGCGTCCTAATTTTTATCATAGCTAACGAAGCAAGCTTTTTCCTCATACATCATAATCTTGCTAACACTAATTTTAGTGTTTGCTACATAAACATATTGTACTCGTAACAGCAGAGTCAATTTCAGAGAAAATTGGTTTAAAAACTGCGCGATGATGTTGAACATTGTTTCACTCGCTTCACTTGTCACTCTGTGCTTGTATAAACCACACACAATATTATATTACAGTAATTTAATACTTGTGTCTGTCTGACTACAGAACCACTAGCAATTGAAGCGAGCTGGAATCTTTTTTCAATAAGCAAGCCTTAGCATACTTAATTATCCATGAAAAATTAAGTAAGTAGGAAGGAAGGAGTGCTTTCAAAAGGAAGTGCCTATCGAAGAAAGCCGGTATTTTTATGTAGCGAGCGAAACGAGCTCATTCATCTCACATGTTTTGACACTATCATACTTCACTGTGAATAAGTTACACTACCTCAATGTAACTAAAAACGGCAAGTAAAGCGAGTCTCAATTATTTTCATATATATTATTTCCTACCTACTTTTTGCATACGCATAGAAAGGGAAGTCAATGTTTATTTCGGTTAGGAATTTTGTTAAACCCAAGAACACATGTCATGTCCTATTTTTGTATTTTTTGTATATTTGTACCAAGTTTCAATGAAATCGCACAAGTTGTCAAAAAGATTCAACGCGTTCCGATGTTAGCATTAGCACTTGTTGAGGGTCAATTTGAGTAACAGACTTTGACTCGACTCAAAATCAACTTCAACTTCATTATTCACCTTGGCTTCGACCTCGGAACTTAAGCTCACCTTAAATCAAGTTAACGAAACTGTAACGAACTTTTTTTCAAAAGGAACTATCGAGATAATCTATGAAAGTTACACTATAGGTATTTTAAAAACCCCTTGTCCATTTTGGTTCAATATGTTATCAGCAAATTTTTCAGGTTCAATCTTCCGACCAGCCAAATTTCATGCAGATCGGTTCGATAGTTATCGTCGAACAAACAAAACATACAAAGCAAAATGGCCCATATTGCTACTACGCTCGCTCAATCAATTATAATTTTGAAAATGTCTCCAATGACCCCAAACACGATACCTCTGCATTAAGTTGGTGAGAAGTTTGGTACCCCGCATATTCCAGGTGATACTGCAAAATCAGATCCAAGGCTACCCAGCTCATGCAATATTGAGTAACTGGATACAACATTCTGAATCGCAGAATACTTCTTAGGTTAGGGTTGGGAATTAGTAGGTAGTTGAGGAAATAAAAAAGCTATCAGTGTAGGACATAATCAAAATCATTATTGTTAAAACAATAATTAATTACCAGGTTATGAAAAACCTTTGATTATCTATATACACTAAAGGTTACACGTACGAGTAGGATCTGCTGCTGCTGATCAAGATCAGCAGATTATTACAATACCTTTATTGTGATAATACAGGTCTTTGAACCTCTCTCAGGCACCAGTCTCTCACAAAACAGGTAAACAGAAGTTTTAGGACCATTGCTTTAATTATACATAAGCCTGTTATTGTTTACAACCTTTGTGAGAGAAATAAAATAAAATAAATAAATAAATAAAATAACTAGTCTGCTGATCTTGAATGCAAAATGGAATATTTTAAAAGATAAGGTTTTGAGAAGTTAGCCAGGTTAGTTAACTTACTTCTCGTAACTTAGGCACTTTTGATAGCTTTATTGTAATTTTAAGATTCTGTAGTCTACTTCTAGAAACAAAATTGTGTGAAGGTAAAGATAGGCAGTTTGCTACATGATTTTACACATTTGTCTTAGGTCTGGGACTTTTTCTATGTATAATATGTATGTATATACAAAAAAAGCATATTAATAGTATATCATGTGGTTCCTTTAACAGAAAAAAAAATTGTCTTATCTTAGAAGTTTTGAAAAAAATAAAATACAACAGAATAAAAAATATGCATTTTATTAAATAAAATAAAATAAAAATAAAACTTCTTTATTTCAGACAACATAAAAATTATTAAATTTTAGGTCCATAGTATGTTAGTATTTGTCTTACTCTACGATAGTACAAAAAAATATGAAAATATTTTTTCTTTACAAAAAAAAAAATTTATAAACACTGCAAACAAATAATAAAATTATTTCATCATTACTCGATTACAGTTCTTGAGGAACGGGCTATCCCATTTATTGGAGAATGCGTTCAAAATGATGTTGGGACTCCCATGCAGCCTGCATAGCAGAGGCAACTTTCTTCCGCATGCATGCATGGAAACCGTCCGTGCGAGCCCCCGTGAACATGCCGAAAGCGCTGCAGATCCGCGGGAGCTCCAGCACCATCCTGAACGCATTATTATACTGGACGCGAAGGGTGTTGATCGCTTTTTGTGTACAAGGAGTCCATAGGCTACTCGTGTAGAAAGTCTGACAGTAAGATTTAAAGAGAGATTTTTGCCTCTTCAGAACATCGATAGAACCTACGAACCAGCATATTGGCTCTTACGGCCAACGCCCTTCGCTCTTTCTCTATATCTAGTTCATCGCTAAGAGTGTATTAATAGTTAGGTAGCCATTTCGGAAACTCCGAAGGTTGATTCAGGTAGGTATTAAAAAAAAACCTTTGATTACAAAATCCACTAATAATGCTAATGGAAGCTACAAAGTTATTCAATCGTTCTCTGGTTAAATACTACCTCCTCAGATAACCCCCACAGCATCTCCGCCATCGTATCATCTTTTGCTTTCGACGCTGGTGCCACTACACAACAGTCGCAGAAATACTTTCCTGAAGTTTCTTTTAATTGCTCGGACACCGCCAGATGAATTGTAGTCTGAGCGCCTTCCCTCGCCGTCCTGAAGAATAAACGTACCAGAAACTTCGTCAGAAAGCACTGGTCTCTGAATATTTCCGTATTCACCGCGCCCGGGTGCAAGCAGTTGACCGTGACCCCAGTTCCAGACAAAAGCTGGTTCAGTTTCTTCGTGAACAGAATATTAGCCAGTTTCGTATTAGAGTATACTCTGAAACGGCCTAAGGCTGTTCCAGCTTGTTTGTGGAATTGCTCCAAATCTATCTTTCCAAGTCTGTGCATTATGGACGAGACGTTCACGATTCGACTCGGCGCCGACGATTTTAAAAGCGGCAACAAGGTTACGGTCAGAAGGAATGGCGAAAAATGGTTGACCTGAACTTCGAATGGCAGGTTGTCTTCGGTCAGAAAATTTCCTGCATTCCCCGTGCCGGCGTTGTTGATCAAAACGTCTAATCTCGGCTCTGTTTTCAAGATATCCTCCACGAAAGCTCGCACTGACTTGAACGATGCCAGGTCCAACGGTTTAAATATTATGTTGTGATTCCCTGTCGATTTGATAATTTTATCTCGAGCAGTGGTTCCTCGTTTGTTATCTCGGCATGCGAGTATCACCTTCGCCCCTCGTCGCGCTAGATCCTCGGCGGTTTCGAAACCAATTCCAGTATTAGAGCCGGTTATTACGACAACTTTGTTGATCATTTGATCTTTACAGCTACAATTTCCGCACGAGAATTTATAAAATAATTTTCCAATAACTAGGAAAGTTATAGCGATTATTATTAGATACATTTGTGATTTAAAATATTTCACTATAAAGATATGACCTATATATCTTGCTGTTTTCTATGATATGATTCTATGTTATTTTATAATTATTTTATGTTGGTTTATTTTTATTTTATAAACAAAATCTTACTTTGAGTTATCGTATCACAACACTTATCTAGCACAACACTTAGCGCAAGGAATGTGAGTCCCTACTGTACACTGACAACTGATTTGTTGACAATTTGTTTATTTAAGACCGGGTATAATGTTTTCTTATCGGCGCGCAGGACAGACTGACTCCCGAAAGGCGCGGTTCAATCGCAAAACGCAGCGCTGGCGCAATGGTCCATGGCTATGCGGGCTTTACACAGGCTGCTGTTGCCGTAGAATTTTTGCCGCACGGCGAAAATAGACGGACTGATCAATTACAAATACAAAAATATATATATTTAATCGGCTACGAAGCAGGTGAATAAAATCGCAAGTTCCAAAGTAGAGTAGGTTTCGACTTTTGTCGTGCGGCGATAGGTCGCATTGCAGGCGATCGACCGTGCATGTAGATATTAATATAAATGTTTTTTTTTAGACAACTAGGTCAACATTAATTACGCACACAAAAGAAGACTTTAACTAAAATTATACAATTACCTTGATTTCGTTTCGTAGTTTCGTTGGACTAATTTAAATATCGTAAAACACGAACGATCTTATTTGGTTTTGACCAAAGTGTAAATTAAGGTATTTATTTTATATTACACTTATTAATACAAGGTTCTTATGTTAAGTAAAACAATGTATTCCGCCTAGACTCTTACGTAGTAGGTAAGTATGTAATATCAGTAGATAAGTAGGTACTTACCAATAAATAGCATCAAACATATTTGTGTAAGTACAAACAATGTTTCCCAAAAACGTAAGTAATTGTTTCGCCCGCTACGGAGCTGTTGGCTTTGCTTTCTCTTGTAACCTTTCATAAAGATCTATTTGATCGCTAACTAAAAAGAAAATTGCTGCTCGCTTCGCTCGCAAGTAACTCTTGGTAAGATATTGCTAATAAAGGTACCCTTCATGGATCAGTATGGCGATTATGGAACTCTTGATACAATCAATGTCTATCATTTTCGATTAGTAATAGGCATTATTTGAATCAATAGTTTGAGTATTACGTACGGTAGGTACGTGTCCATTTATACACGTATGATAGCATGAGTTACCATAAACATCAACCTTCCGTAATATTCCGTAATTATTCGAAAGCTATTTAAGTGAAAGAACACAGCGTGTAAAAATCGGAGAGCATGTCAGCAGTGAGTTATCTGTCACATATGGCATTCCGCAGGGCTCTATATTAGGCCCGACTCTTTTTTTGGCCTACCCTAAACATGTGAGCTCGAAATGTCTAATGGTAAGCTTCTTGCTTTTGCTGACGAAACTGTCTTGTTAGCACAGGGAAATAGTTGAGACGAGGCCTTCCTAAATGCGCAAACAAATTTTGACGTAATCTCTTCAAGCCTTTACCAAAATGTACTAACTCTTAACCCGACCAAAACCTGGCATTTTCCCTACGTCAACGTGGATTACCAAACACTTTAACCCATACGTTAAGAGCTCATACCGCACTATGTCTTCAAGACTTCAGTTCCCTTTTTACGTGCGTTTATCCAAAAATCGAAACATGTAAAACCATTAAATACCTAGGTATCATTATCGACCACAAATTATCCTATGAATCTAATAACCTCCAGAACTAGGAAACTAATTGCTATTTTCAAAAACATCAAACATTCGGCAATCAACAACCAGCTTAAAAATACCTACTACGCGCTATGTCAGTCGTTATTAACTTATTGTTTGACTGCATGGGTTGGGGCTTCAAAAACTCACTTACTTCCACTTGAAAGGGCACAGAGAACTGTTTTAAAAGTGGCCTTTAATCGGCCCTTCATGTACCCCACAAAACAACTCTACTATGAAAACGACATCTTATCTGTGAGACAGCTCTTCATACAACAACTAATTCTAAAACAACACAAGATCATCCCAAAAACGATGTTGAAAAATCAAAGAAGAATAGACAAAATATACAAGATGCAAAACAGCATTTGCTCAAAAACATTTCCACTTCTTAGGGGCATACCTTTATAATAAAATGAATAAAACTCTATCTATCCATCAAACAACACAAGTCGAATGTAAAAAGAAATTAAAAAAATACTTCTCTGGCTTAGACTACACACAAACGGAGGCGTTATTACACTTCCAAACTTGACGATAACATTTAAATTAAAAAATTAAAAAATTAAAAAAAAAGTAAGAGAAAAAATTCTGGATGTACACACACACACACACACAAACACACAGACCCACCATACAACAACACTTACTCACTCACACCACACACACATACACATACTCACATTACACTAAAATATTTCATTCTTTCGCATATACCTACTCACATACAAACACTTGAAGAGGATTGGCTGTAATTAAATAATACTCCTAGTTACACTTATATAATAATTTTAATTTTTTTTCTTTATATTTTCTATTTTATGATTAAGATTAAGATTCTTTTTCTTTTAATTTCATCTGTTAAAAACTGCACACAATATATATTCGTGCGAATATACTGATAAGTTTGATAGGTCTTATTGATAAGTTTGTTTTTCCCACATTTTGTAAAAAGCCGAAGCAGAGATCCCTCACGTCTATTTACAAGTATAATACTTAGTTAGAGTGAGGAGTCAAAGTCAAGATTTTACAGGTTAAGATGACAAACCTTCCTTGTGTCTATTTAAATCTAAAATACTTGTAAGACATAGTGTAACTACTTTTTGGAAATAAATATATATTATTATTTATTATTATTAATATCAATTCATCAACAGCAACTAAAAGCTGTTAGTATCAATGGTTTGATAGTATCAGAGTTACATAATCGCCCGGCTGAGCTCGCTTCGCTCGGTATGCATAGTCACGTGTAACTATACCAAATTTAATTCAAGTCGGTTTAGCTGTTACAATGTGAGTAACAAACATTCAAATATTCAAATTAGTATAATGTGTTAGTTTGAAATTATGATGTGATAAAGTACGCTGAAATATGATGTGATATGCTTTGCTCGCCAGTAGTTTTTAGAAGCTGCTTACTTTGCTTTATCTTATGACGTTATAAAAATATCTCTTCGTTTCCTAAAAGATTTAAAATTGCGGTGCGCTTTACATATAGATATTGGTAATTTTGGTAACCCTTCGTGAATGAGAGCTGGCTTAGCTCGCTTTGTATATAGGTAGGTAGTAATAAATAAATAAAATAAAATAAAATAAATAAATAATGCCAGTCATTTCACACAACATCATCCGGTCCCAAAGAAAGCAGAGCTTGTGTTATGGGTACCACATGACTGATATACCTACTACTTAAATACTTTTTTTGGTAAAATGGTCTGGGTATTTCTATGTATAATATTATACATATATTATTAGGTATACATAGAAATACTCAGACCCGAGACAAATACCTGCAGATCATGCAAACATTTGTCTCGCGACGGGAATTGTACCCGCATCCTTATGCGTCTCAGGCGGGTGGTCGGCTACTGCGCCACAGAGGCCGTCATTATGCCGACTATGTCTATTCGTTTATTTACAAAACAGTGCCCTACGTTCCCTTAATATTACAGTCATCTTTTAGAACTGGTAGGTAAGAATGTGCCCAAGGACTTACTTGAATTGCTTAACAATATTTAGGTTCCTTCCGTGAAGCTTCACAGGTGGAACATAATATGCAGTTAGACACCAGTTCATAATTGTGTAGATTTTAGTTCTGACCATTTCGGTCACAGCGCCACCTTTTCTTGTAGTCGTATAGTTGAAGTTACCTTACTTACCGGCGTTTTACAGAGAGCCGCATCAAAACATTTTTAAGTAGATATTAAACATGAGTTTTTCTCGTACCACGCATTGATGATTCAGTTGTCCTTTTCACCACATTGTCTAATTTAATAAATAAAGAACACAGTGACATATTTAGGTAGGTACCTACTCTAAAAACATGCGAAGTAAAAAATAGTGCTAGGTCGCAAACCTGGGCTACACCAGGAATCTATAGAAGTTGGAAAACATACGAATAATACGAATTATATGTTTCCAGAGAGAAAATGTTAGATGATCCATGTATCTTACATGTTAACAACTACCTACTCAAACATATTAAATAGAGTTTTTGTCATTGTTTGCAGTTAAAACATTGTTTTTGGGAGAAATTATAGAAAATTCAACTAATAAAATAAAAGCTGCTTGGACATTAATGAATACTGAAACAGGTAAATCGAAGGCCCGCAGTAAATAGATAAAATTATATATAAATAATACTTACAAATTTGACAAAGAAAAAGGAGGTTTCGAATGTATTTGATAGTTTTTCTCAAATGTAGCAAAAATTGTGACCAAGCCGTTAAACTCTCCAGAGCTTCCGTTCTGTAAGAATCTAGTGTTGCAAAATGTAAGAATGAGTTTAGTCTTAGCTACAGTGGTCATCTAATTAGAAACACCTAGTCGGTTGATTATTTTCATAAAGTAATTAACATTATTATAGCATTTAATAGGTCAAGTTTTTTTCACTACTTCACAATGTACCGCAAAGAAAACACTGTGATATAATTATATAACCAATTAAGACTTTTATGACGCAACGAAAAACCATGAGCTTACTAAATTTTCAATTTTCTGAAGAACAAAAAATAATTACCTAATCTTGAAAAAATTTGCTTTTGGTGATTTAAATTGTTTTTTAAGTCTTTTGATTAATTCGACTGATACAGACTGAATGATAGTACGTACAATTAAAATAGATACTTACCTACAATTTGAGTTTTTTGAATAGGACTACAAAACTTGCTTCATTATTCTTTATTCTTGGATCATACTAACAGCTGTCGCTGCTAAAACTGATCTCTTTATTTAGTATAATTACAATGAGACTTAGTCATAGTAGTGTACACATTGCTCTATAGAAGGTTTTTTAACGCACTTGACCGATACGCTACTAATTAATATATCTTTGTAGATATGTAATAATGTATCTACAAGACACTTTTTATGTTTGAATCTAAGAGACTAAGATAAAGGTTGAAAACGTTTTTATTTGAACCTTTTTACCTGGTACAATATAATTTATAGAGTAGAATGATCTAGCTACACTTCTGCTTCAGTCGCATCAAAAAAAGTCTAGCCTAGACCTGTTTCCGTTCTAGGACTGTAGAATTGTGGGCTCACAAGGAATTTCATGCCCTTAAAATGAGGAACTAAATGAAACAGAGATAAGGTATCTTAAGTAGCTCTGTTCCCCACATAGGTTAAAGTCTATTCACAAAAATAATTTTAGTACATAGAGATCAAAAAATGAAAGTGGTATAAGTATGTAAAGATTAAAATTATCAGGCACATACAATGAAACAATAACTAACTTTCCAATAGGTATGTTTTATCATAAGAACAGAAATTCACATTCCATCAATGGCTACTACAATATTAAAATAAACTAGGTACAATTAAAACACTACCTATCTTAAATTAATAGTAAAAGAACTTAGTAATTTTACTTAAAAAATTACAAAATTGTGTATTTAGTGCATTTGTTTGATAAGTACATTCAAAATAAATGTATCTTTAAAAACTATGTTTGGTTTGGTTAAAACTCATAATTTTCAATATTACCAGGATTTGTGAGTTTTTCTTTTCCCGATATTCCGGCACGCATGCGTTTGTATTGAAAATTATGAAATAGAAGATTTAATGGTATAAAAGATTTTGTTACAAATTTTATGTATTTGAATACATATTAGGTATTTAAGTAGGTACTTATCATTTTACAGGTTTTCAGTCTCCGGTTAAACTTTCAAGTCATTTCGTTGTCCAAAAACCATCGGGCACGAAGACTTTCAAAGTTTAAGTAATAGCGTAAAATACAAAAACATTCTTACTATACTTTTAATATTATCTAAACATATTGACTTATTATCTTAGCTTAGACTAAATGAGAGTAAAATTGACTATAAAGGAAATTGACGAGATATCGCCAAGAATGAGTCTAATATAATTGAATTAGAGTTCGTACAGGATTCCATAGATATGGGCTGAAGATGCGCGAATAAAGTTGACCAGACCACGACTCTATAAGTTGATTTTGCACTTGTTCTCTTCTCCACTTCAATGGAAACTCTATCTATCTATCTATGGATAGATACATCATTTTTCTATATGCAAGAAGTAGTACGTAATAATATTTGACGTCTCTAAAATAACAACATCCAAACAAAAACTCGACAATATATTTTATAACTGGTTATTTTTGAGTAAAACGCACATATTCCTGATTTTTGTTTCGTGAGTCTATTTATTTTGGCCACCTGTAGATTGCTGTGACCTTGCTTCTAGAATCACCGGTGGTTCCCGCACTAGAACAATCATCACGGCGATTATGGAACTCTTGATACAATCAATGTCTATCAGTTTCGATTAGCAATAGGCATTCTTTCCATGGATTGGTATTACGTGTTGGTTTCTTCTTCTTCTTTGTTTATGGCATGTGAGTCACATGATGTGACATAATAATAACATTTTTGCCAGTGTCGAGTGTTTATATTTGTATATAGCCAATTTGTTTGTTAAAGTCTTAGTCGATGGTCAATTGTCAATTCTAGACGTCACGCGGAATGGCGTCTAAATTTTTCTTGAGATTCCTCGTCGTTCAAATCACATTGCACCATAATGCACAGTTAATTCAATTATTCATACCCCTGTAGACACAACTTATTACTTAAAATTCCGCTAAGAATACTGAATGAAAAATTCAATAAAACGAGTAAGACATTATTAAATTATCAGAGCTATGTTACTTCATGAAATGACAAACGAAGAATCACGTGTTGGCTTATATCTTAGTTTCAATTTATTTTGACAGGATGTGTTACAGTCAACTTCAACCTTCCCATATACCAATTCATCAATAGTAACTGAAAGCGGATTATTTTTGACAGCTTTGCGAAGTATTGCGCTCTTATATTATTTATTCCCAAGTATTTCAGGTTTTATTAGTAGTTTTAGTAATTTTATTTCAAATGAAGCTAGTGTTATTGTCTCGGGTGTGAATAATTGTAATAAATGTTTTGTGTCTCTTAGTGATTAGAGCCAAAATAATCCGTATAAATATTTTATCTTGAAATTGGCAAAATTGTCATCTTTATGACACATGCCATTAATGAAGAAGAAGTCGTAACTGAAACTGTTAGATATTAATGTTTTGATAGTATCAACAATCCATAGGATTCTTCGTCTAGTCTTCGTCGTCATAGGATTTTTTTCTTTCAACTACGTAGTAATGTTATCATTAATCACTACAAAACCGATCACAAAGGACGTCTTTTTTGCTTAGAATCAAAACAGTGCAGTAATGTTATATGAAATCTCATTATTGCACTGTTTTTCATTATTGCACTGTTTTTTACTTAGATATAAATTTACCACAGAGGTTTAATATCTCCCATGAAGTTTAATATAAAATGTTTGCATTCGATCAAAAAGATACTGGATGATAATAAAAAACAGCTGAATAAAACCGACTTGGTGAAAAAAAAAACAAATGGCGCGCATTTTCTACCATTGTAAAACTTTGATTCTTCATATTTTTAATTTGAGTAGGTATATTTTATCACAGTAGGTAGATTGGTAGTTGAAAGAAAATTAAATTACGCACCTTGCTAAAGAGAGTAATTAATGCACTCGTGTTAATTCAGTGCCCTCGCTTGCGCTCGGGCACCAACATAACACTCATACATTAATAACTCACTTTGCGCTCGGTGCAACGATCTACTTTTACCCGTTTTATTGCATGTCTTATTCAGTAATCCTGGCGGAATTTTAATGAATAATTTGTGACTACCCGTCCTGGGTATGGATAATTGAATTGTATGTGTATTGTGGTGCAATGTGATTTGAACGACGAGGAATCCCAAGAAAATTCTAGACGCCATTCCGCGTGACGTCTAGAATTGACAATTGACCATCGACTAAGACTCTAATATAAAACAAACTGACTATAAACACTTGACATTGGCAGAATTGGCATTAGTATGTCACAGCCCATTAACAAAGAAGAAGAAGAAGAAGAATCCATAATCGCTCGCCAGTTGTGCGTAAGAAAACATGCAATGTTTTTGCTTATATTATATTTTAATTTTGACTGCATTATATATGTAGACTGTAGAAGATAGGTAGTAGGTACGTACCACAATTTAGGAATACCTATTCCAAAATTGGGGTAAATTTTAGAAGTCCAACAAAGAAAATAAGTAGGTACAAATCTACAATTGACATTTCGGATT
Organism: Lampropteryx suffumata; assembly: GCA_948098915.1. Lineage (NCBI taxonomy): Eukaryota > Metazoa > Arthropoda > Insecta > Lepidoptera > Geometridae > Lampropteryx > Lampropteryx suffumata. Next base: position 12,244,087 of record OX402565.1, on the reverse strand, counting down.
ATTGGAAAATAAAAAAAATGCAAAAGTTCTACACCAATAAGGAGGTATGTACATAACTGACTTAATATAGGTACTTAAATTTATCTACTGAAAGCCTCTGAACCAAATTGATAGGAGGTAAAATAAATTGTTCAATTTAGAAACAAACAAAGAAAATAAAGTACTTAACGCTATTTTCTTAAAGAAATAACATAGGTAACTTGATTTAAATTAACAGATTTTATTATAAAACGTAGGAAAATATTTACAAAAAGTTCTTAAAGTCACATCAATCGTTATAATAAATAATTTTAGATCTTAAAAGCATATTCCACAGTATTTAAGTTCCTTATGCACTTATAATTTTATTTTCTGTCAGTAAAGATTCTTTCGAAAGGTTCTAGAAATTAAAATGGCTGGACGGATATTGCTAGGTTTGTTTTCTTATTCAATACTAGCTGCTGCCCGTGACTTCCGCGTGGTACATAGAAAAAAGTAGCATATAAAATGTTTCTCAAAGAATATATTTATACCAAGTTTCGTTCAACTATTCAGCCAATATTACTTCATTGAATAACAAATAAACATAAAAACAAACTTTCACATTTAGGTATAATATTAGTACGATATATATTTAAGTAATAAGAAATCTCAGAGTAAGAACACCAAGCTATAGAGTTCATGAGATTGGAACCGTAAGCTCGGTTTAAACAATGCCAAGTTAAAACAACAAGGCAACTTGCTGATATTGGCCTTGATGCTGTTGTTTCGCTGGACTAACCAAAATATCGTAAAATGTTAGGTTAAACATAATTTAAACTTTAATGCAAATTAAATAACATTGTCGGTGTTTTACAAAATTTTAGTATGTTCAGGAAACTGGAGAATCGGGGCCATTGACTCTTTGATATAGCTTGGTTATTGCCACTCTCGGTGAGCAACTGTGAAATATGCCAGTTCAACAACACTCGGTAAGCTTTCGTTGTTTCAATAAGCCTGAAACAGAAAAATATACTATTAGGCACATTTTATAAAACAAATATGCCTACGTCTCAACAACAGTGAACCTAAGTATGTCTAATTTGTATGTATGATTACTTACCGATGCCACACGATGGGGAAGTAAAATAAAATAATAAATCTCTCTTTAGATACATGGAAAATACCCTAAAATAAATAATAGTAAAAAAAACTAAAAAACACGCTTTATATAGAAAACTAAACTAAAAATTAACAATTTATTTTTTAAATTTTTATTCGAATTATTGCATTGTCATCGGTCTTTGACAGGTGTGCAAAATTTGAATGAAATCTGCCCGTTTAAAGTGGGTCAAAATCGCGTCCTAAGGAGTCGGTTACAAACATACAAATATTGCGAGCATGAGCTCTGATTCAGGGGTGGACAGACAGACAGTCAGACAGACGGACATAACGAAACTTAGACCGTTAGCGTTAAGCGTTAAGCGTTCCTTGTTGACTTCGTTATCCTAAATAAGAATATATTAACTACCTTAACTCCATACGCCATCTCGTAGCCTCCCTTGCTCTGCATTTGGTTTTGCATGGAGTGCAGCAACGACGGGGGCATGTCCGCGTCTGATGACCCTGGAATTGAGACAAAATAAATAAATATTGGTGGACAATACACACAACACTAGCTCCAAACTTGATGATGACCATATGCCTGATAGAATACTTATATATTTTTTAAATACATACTTATGATAAGTATATACTCTGTGTCTGGGTGTTATAAAGAAAACACCCAGATACAAATCAAACACCTATGTTCATATCACGAATGTTTCTCCTAGGAGGGCATCGAACCCTCTAAAACAAGACTCAACTCAGCTCATTCAGCTCAGCTGACTGATTCAGAATGGATCTGCCATTGGGGTCTTATGATCTGAATAATATCAATCAGATTATTTTTGGTCGTCTTGCGAAGCAAACATTCAGGCGCTCTTAAATTATTTATTTTTCTTATGTTTTATTTTTTCCAGTTTAGTAGGTAATGTTGTCGTTTTTATTTGAATAGAGCTAGAGTTAGGTGGCAATTCGGTTGGTTCATTTCTAAAATTAGGAATTGTCTAAAATATATTTTAGTTAGTCATAGCATTTGTAAAGCCTAGTCTATTGATACCGTCTAACTAAATAAGGAACGCTTAATTAAATTAGGAAAAGTTGGTAACAGCAGAATACCAAAGTGACATTTGACAGTTCTAAACCTAATTTTAGCTAAAATTAGTTAGGTTGGTGCCAACAGAATTGAGGCCATTGACTCCGATGTGAGTAATTGGAGTAAAAGCTTTGTGTTGCTTTGTGTTTCTTTGTGATTCGAGCAAAAATAATCCAATGTTATTTTATATGGAAGGCACCATTTTATAATAAAATAACAATGCCGAACGACAAGCTACAACTTTGTGACATACTTTAAACACTTGACACTAGCAAAATTGACTTTATTATGACACATGCCATAAACGAAGAAGAAGATATTATTCAGATTCAGATCAGTTTTTATGTATGCATTGAACTGGACCAGTCACTTTATTTCGCCAATCCGTTTGAAATTATGTAATCCATAAATTCATACTAATAAAACAAAGTCTGCGTCTGTTTGTCTGAACGCGATAAACTCAAAAGCGAACGAATGGATTTTCATACGGTTTTGACTAATGGACGTAGTGATTCATGAGGAAGGTTTTGATGTATTGTTCACCTATAGTATCACCGCCTGATTCACCTATAATTCACACAATAAAAACAAATAATGCCGGACATTTCGGACAGCATCATCTGGCCCCAAAGTATGCAGAGCCTGTGTTATGGGTACCACATGACTGATATACTACTTATAGGTACACTTTTTATGTAAAAAAAATAAACATATATTATACATACATACAAACACCCAGACCAGAGACAAATACTTGCAGATCATACAAACATTTGTCCCGCCGCCGGAATCGTACCTGCAGCCTTCTATGTCTCAGCGCTGTGGCGCAGTGGGCTAAGGTCCGCTCAGCCCACTGCGCCACAGAGGTCGTCATATATCTGAAACTAGGTGTGTCTGTCTGTTTGTTAAGTCAGGCCTAAATGGATCTTGATTAAATTTGTAAACAAGATAGATTGGTCTTGGGGACAGACATATGCTACTTTTTATGTAGGTAGGTACTACGCATGCGAAACCGCAGACAGTAGCTAGTAACAAATATCATAATGTTAGTAGAAGGCAGGTAGGTAAATAGGTGTTTCAGGTGAGAACAGCTTAATTTGGAAAGTAATGAAAACCATAAAACAGCCATCAATACTGCTCGCATTACGTAATAGTATTATAATACAACCTTAAACCAGACATAACGTCTCGAAAATAACAATAAATAACCTCAATAAAAATGGTGTTACGTCTAATAGAGGGCAGCACGCATATCTGACACGATCTCTAATTAACTACAAAGGTCACTGTCGATTTATTATAACGAGAACTGTAGCTCTCATAATTATAACTAAACTCGCAGCAACTTTTGCGAAGTTTTACCCCTGAAGCGGGGTGTTATAGGTTAACGTGTGTATGTGTTTGTCCGATTGTCTGTCTATCGTAGTTGATCTTACGAGTTCCCAATCGCATTAACTGTAGTGATTTAGCTTTTTTAAGTGATAACTTCTTATGGGAGCCCTCCCAAACCCTCAAAACCGCTTCGTTACGTAACGCGTTACGGCGCCAGTCTGTCTGGCTTCTTTTTCTCTCACGCATACGGCAGCGGTGGGCAGGCTCCTCCTCTCTCATTCTGACCCATAGCGCGCTAGTTAGATTAGATTAAGTTACCACTTCTGTCGGGCGTCCCGAGACGCACATGTTTTTTTTTGTTTGATCAAGCGTGTTATGATGTATTAATACGAATCTGTTCAGCCAGTGCTTTGATCTAGCGTTATTACCTAAGTGTTATTAACTGTGATTCAAGTAAATCAAGAAAGATCTTCTAATTGATGATTTCTGAGCAACTTCCACAGGTCTGATCGATTCGAAATTTGGTATCCAGTACCTTCAATGATATTGCAAGAACATTGACCTGATCATGCAGCATCACCAAGAATCTGCAGCTGATATCTCGAATAGGTATTGTGTTTGGTTTCATTGGAATGCTCTTAATTAATAGGTTATAAATCGATTTTTTATTTTATGTCAAGGGATTTTTGGGAATTCCTGTCTTAGTGCATTTTAGACCTTAATATAAATCTTGTACCCTCCAAACTTCAAATCTCAAGGTTTAGGTTAGGCTGTGCGTTTATTTTATATGCTTTCTCTATTACCGACGTGTTTTCTCCGTAACATCATTGGGTAAGTGATAGTGGTCAGTTGTGTAGGAAATCAATATATGTATATGAAAGTCGAATGTATGTATGTTTATATGAATGATCATTTGTAAAAAAATATAGCAAAACATCATAATATATATATATTTATATATATATACTAGCTGTCCCGTTCGCGACTTCGTCCGCGCGTTTAAAAAAATATATCTAATTGTACCGACTGCAGCGCCATCTGCCGAGCTGATTTGTGAATCTAAACCATCCAGGGCCCCACCCAAACGCGTACAAAAAAATTCATTCAAATCGGTCCAGCCGTTTAGGAGGAGTTCAGTGACATACACACGTACAGTAGAATTATATATATGTATAAAGATTAATACTAGAAATAAAGGTAAACTCGTGGTTCTCACAGTTTAGCTCACTAAAGTTATTAATCTTTTATAGTTCACGCGTCTATAACAAGGTCCCAAGCGACGTGTTAGACTTGTCGATTGGCAAATTTAAAAACTTAATAAAACAAAAACTGTCTATTAAAACATATTATAAAATGGTGGCAATTCGGTTGGCACCAACCTAACTAATTTTAGCTAAAATTAGGTTTAGACTGTCAAATTAAACATTGTTATTCTGCTGTTACCAACTTATCCTAATTTAATTTTATCTAATTTAATTAAGTGTTCCTTAATTAGTTAGATGGTACCAACCGAATAGGTTTTACAAATGATATGACTAATTAAAATATTTTTAGACATTCCTAAATTTAGAAATGAACCAACCGAATTGCCACCAATATCTGATTATTTAGATGACAAAAAAGCTTGGGATGAATATGCTCCAACTCGAATCTGCATCCGTAACAAAATTAGCAAGGAGCATACAAAAGTGTTAAGACCAGACGAGTTTCTTTCCGGATTTTTCTAGATATGGGGTTAGGAGTAACCGGCACATAGATTCACTAGCTTGTAATTTGACGATTCAAATACATCCTTGTGATTTTATTGATTAATAAATAATATTTTTATTTCGATTTTGAATCAGGCGCTTCTTGTACTTACATGGAAAGTAGAGCTTTAGTTCATCAGCGACTGTGTTGACATTAAGTTAGTTATGCAGATCAGTGGTCATAATGACACCACGGTGCATTGGATAGGTTATTGAGAAGTTTTTTTAACCGACTTCATCAAAAAGGAGGATGTTCTCAATTCGTCGGAATCTTTATGTATGTTCACCGATTACTCGAAAACGCCCGAACCGATATCGAAAATTATTTTTTTGTTTGAAAGTATATAATTCACAGGTCCCATTTAAATTTTATTAAAATTGGTCGAGCTGAAAAATCTACGAAAATCTAAAAATTGTATACATCGATGATGTTTTCGTGTACTTCGATACCTCGCTGTCTCATTGGAGCGGTGCGTTTATTTGGCCTACCTATATATATACAAAACACATCTACTTTCCACTACAAATGTATTATAGGCTCAAATTTAATTCAATGAATTCGGTTTTCTTTTTTAAAACGTAATTATTTTCTAGGTAAGTCACCTAACAAATTTTGATGACTAGCCTTGTTTCGTTCTGGTGGAAGAGTGGTAGGTATTCCACGCATCCCCAAGCATCTTTACAATCTGATGATGCCCATTGACAGTGCAATTTGAAAATAACACGATAAATGATGATACTAATGATCTTGACTACTTCACTTCAATGTCGAAACTGTTAAATAACACTTATAACTTTTTAAATTGCTTTAAGAGGAGGTTCTTTCGATATGACTCACAGTTCAAGGTAACACCGACCTTCAAGTTTAAAAGCTCCGTAATATCCTGGTGTCTAAAGTATCAGGTATCCTCTCAAGTAGGTGCCACTTTTAATTGTAGATATAACCCATGCTGATGTAAAAATGCTATAGTTCTTCAAACTCTTCAAAGCATAACAATATGTTTTGTGCAAGTATTAAGAGTACAATTTCATTTTATTTGTTCATGTTTCTTGCTATTTCTTGATGTGTCAAAACCGTCTCGTATCAAATCGATCATGTTTACATATACAAGTATGTACATCTTCGGGCCCACTTTGGTGGGCTAAGTCGTAGAGAAGAGCCGCGCCAAATAAGATCGAGTAACGCGATAAAGAGAGAAGAGAAGTGAGGAACTATATAGGAATATATTAGGCAAGAGGCTAAGCGCTTGTGCAAGCTGAATTGCACTCTGTTGCGTTGTAGCAAGAGTTGCTATTTATATAAATGTTTTCGAGTCCGTCTTCTGTACTGGTACTAATAATTATTCTGTGATGTAGATACTAAATACGTAGGTACCTACTAATAATCATTAACATTCAAAGTCCTCGCTGACTCACTGACGTTATAGACAACGTACAGCCTTGAAATTTCAAGCCTCTACGACTATATTGTAAAGACAAGCACAAAGGAATTCCCAGGGGTGTAGCGTGGGTTAATTTTTGTATGAAAAAATAGAAATGAAATCGAGTTCCTCTAGTAGGTAAATAAAGATACCTACTAAGGTTTTTCTCGTCTCTAAAGATGATTACCGTATTAAGATATTTGTAGATTTTTCACAAAAGATTTATCAGTGTTTCTAGTGATTTCAGCGCAACGATGCCAGATTCGAAGGTGTTTAAAGTGACGATAAGTTTTTGAATTAAAGGAGAAGTATAGGTGGGGTAAAATCGGACAACGTTCTAAAGCCGCCTCTGTAGGTCAAAAAGAGCTATAAAATAGAATAACCCGTTATTACCACAGAAAAATCATATAGGTATATGGCAACAATTAAGAAATACACTAGATTAAGCAGTTCTCAGGTTTATCCAATCTTAACCTAGATACAGTATTACCCCGGTTCAACTTACAACAGATTTCATAAATTTATCATGTTTATTTTTATTCCGGAATGAGCGTGTAACTACATATCAAGGAAATCACAGCGGAAGTACTTCTATAGGTAAACATAAAAAGGCTAGAAACCATTCGTCACGAGTCACGACTATCGGTTGAGCAATTCATGGCGCTCGCTAACGAGCATTTGCAATTAAACATTTAATTTTATTTATCGATATCACTTACAAAATTCATCAGCTAAAATTAAAATACAAGGTTAAAAAAACGCGTTTTATCATGAGGGTTAGACTTTAGAATATTAGAATAATGCCACTGTCAGAGAGCTTATATAAATAACTAACTTATGTTTGCATAATCTATATGAACCCAGCATAATATAACGACTAAACTAAAACATACAATTATCATGTATAATTAAGATGCGGGCGACACATCAGTGTGATTGTATTTGTATTATTTTCAACCACATATGGCTGCGGTCTGGCATCATTGTGTCGGCGGCGTATCGGATTAATTAAGTACATACTCGTAAGTCGTAACTGGCTGAAGTACCTACCTAATAACTTACGAATGTCGCCTCTTTAGGTACGTACTAGGCTCTTTTTTTCTACTAGTTGTACTTACTATATTTAGAATGCCACGCGGACTTCTTTTGTGGGTAATTATGTTTTTTGCGCCGAAACCTTAATTCAAAAATTAAAAATAGCTTATGCTACTCTTTACATCATCAGCCAGTTAAAGTCTAGTAATCGGTCCAGCCGTTTCGGAGATAATGACAGGAACAAAATGACAGACAACAATTTTGAAAATGGTTTAAGTATGATATAAATACCGTATATTCTTTCGTATTCATTTAGTAAAAAGCTTTTATTTTGACATTACAAACAGACACTTCAATTTTATATATGTTTGTATAGATGTATAGATTAGATACGCAGTTGTTCGCCTAAATCGCGTGGTTATAAGAAGTCTAGACGACTAGAAAAACAGTACGCGCGATAAATTCCCCGTAAAATATAAAAACATTACTATAAGTACAACATTATTTTGTGACTTTATAAACGTTGGATGGTCTTACTTGTGTCTTGCCTTGTATAAATGTTATCTGTTTTGCTTTGTCTATATGTAGTTTGTGGAAATCGTTCATGTTATACCTCTGGTCTCCCGCAATACAGGCTTTTACTGGTGCGGGACCATCAGTAATTTTGAAAACACACACTTGAAACACACAATTTTATTTTAACCTATAGTGTCCCACTGCTGGGCAAAGGTCTCCTACTTTATCTTCCACTCTTTGCGCTCCAAGGCCACGGAATTTGTATTATTATTTGTATTTTGTATTTGTAAAGGTAGAGACTTTCCTCGACCGTCTCGTTCAAGTCGACTGCCCAGCACCCTCACGTTTCCACTTGCCCTCACACTTATTAATAACAGGTTGTTTATTCGCGAAGGGGAAGGTAAGGGTCAACGGTTGACTTTAAATAAAAGGTTGTGAACCATGAGTAAGTACCTAACCTTTCTTGTATACTAAATCAGAGGTAATCGGTTTAGGTTTAGTTGTGGGTTCAATCAAAATATTTCTTACGAGAGTCTCTGCTAAGCAATGGCACGAAAGTAATTGTGTAGTAATATGAATCCGTTCATGCTTCTCCCTGAACCAGCCATGGTATTAACAATAACCGGTGTTTGCGAGACATTTATTACATACTTAAAATTATATAATTATTTAATATGAAGTACATTGAATTACGCGTCCGACTGGGTCCGGGGCGGTGCCGGACAAACTAAGTAACCCCAAGATTTCGTTTTTATTAACCCCTGGAAAGGTATAACATGGATGTTGACATTTGTTTTTAATTCTAGACATTCACGCAGCGTTATCTAACCCCAAAGTAAGCAGAGTTTTTTTTTGTCTGATCATACAAGCATTTGGGCCGCGGCGGGAATTGAAACCGCAACCTTCTGCGTCTCAGGCAGACCTTCACCCACTACGCCACAGAGGTCGTCGATATAGTTAGTACCTAACTAAATTTCGGGACTGGAGACAAATACCTAAAGCTGTGTATTCTTATAAACACCAAATCACGTGAAAAATATCGTACAAAACGAATTAGTAAATACAATTTCCAAGAAACGACATGCTCTTTCGTTATTAATATTCTAAATTCTATGTTGATTAAACGAAAACTATACACGCATAAGTCGCCCAAGGACAATCAGGCATGATCATAGAATAAAATTATGTATTTGTTATAATTCCTAATATGTATAGGCATTGCAAATCTGTCAGATGCCTGAGGGTAGAGCAACATGAGGCTATGCACGCTTCAGCCACAACATTATTACAAATGTAAGTACAATTTGAGAATTGATCATTATGGGACCACATTCCCACACTTTTCACAAAACCTTATGTTCGCATTTAACTGTCGTTGAAGCGTACGTAGGTACTACCAACTAACTATGTAGAGTATGTTTTATATATAAGTAGCTAGTTAAACGCGATCGGAAGGATGAGTCACGGCCTCAGCGCGGACGGCGAACTCAACAGTTTATTTTAGAATCGCAGTCTTGGGTGTAGCGAAGAAGTATAATATTTAGATGAGGCAGCGAACTGATTCAGAGAAACTAAACCAAATGCTTACGTCTGTCGAAATGTTTTATATTATTACATACAAACAGACGTTTTTAAATTAAATATAGACAGAACACCATCTAGCCCCAAACTAAGCAAAGCTTGTATTATGGTGACCAGCTGACATACTTATGATCTTTTTATCATCACGAAATCTCAGAAACCACCAAACAGTTTGGAATGAAATTTGGTATGCAGCTTCATCTAGGGCCGTAGGTACTCGCAAAGAAAGGTTTTCTAAAAAATCACTCTGGATCATGGGCAAACCGTTAAAACCGCGGTAATGTTTTGTAATTTTTCCGAAACATTCATTCGTTTAATTATTATCTTGCTACTTTTTATCTACCACGCGGGAAACAGCTAGTACCTTATAAAATTCAGACACAGAACAAACACCTATACGTTCATCACGCAAATATTTGTCCTGAGAGGAAATCGAACTCTTAACCTACGAAGCAGTAGGCAGAGCTACCAAGTAACCAAGTGAGCTGACAGGCCAGCCGAAGTGAGAGTTAACAACATTTGCAATAAATAAACAAATAAATAATGCCGGACATTTCACACACCATCATCTAGCCTTAAAGTAAGCAGAGTTTGTGTTATGGGTGTTGGAATATAACAAAATAAATCTATCTCACTCTAACATATAGTTAGCGTGTCTTGCTCTTTTATACGTATAAGTATTTAGTGAAACAGTACTTTATTGTTCTCAAGAGGATCTGGTTAAATAGGCATAGTTCCTATTTCTTTTGTGTAGTCCGGTTAAAGCTCTGGCATAGAGCACACACACCTCTCCTACAAATAATAACGATTAATTAAATTCAGTTATATCAAATCGTTAATTACGTGTTTCTTTTGTCACCCAAACCCCAATAGGTTATGGGCCCAGAATTTAGACTAATTAAAAAGATTCAGTAAAGTTTTTATTTAAATAAAAAGGACACTTGAAGTGCATAGTGTTAAGGGACTTGTGGCCTGTGGTCGGAGGCAGTGAGTTAAAATATTTTAGTATTCTAAGTGACTTTTTAGTGATTTGATAAAATGGATAATTTCAAATTAAAAAGAAATATTAAACCGTTTGACGGGGACAAATATAGTGTGTGGAAACTTAGAATACGTAATTTATTAAATGAACTTGAAGTGCTTAAAACTATTGATGAAGAAGCTCCCAAGGAACCGGACAATGAGTGGCACAAAAAGCAGAGAATCGCTAAGAATACGATAATAGAGAATCTGTCGGATTCTTTGCTGGGACTTACTAGCGAAGAAAATACTGCGAGACAAATTTTCTTGAAGCTGGATTCGATCTATGAAAGAAAAAGCATAGCGACTCAATTAGCCTTGAGGAAAAGATTATTAAATTTTAAGTTGAAAGGAGAAAACCCCTTGACGAAACATTTTCAAGAGTTTGATGATTTGTTAATTGAGCTAATGGCTGCAGGTGCAAAACTGGAAGAAGTAGATAAAGTAACGCATCTATTTATGACTCTGCCTAACAGCTATGATGGTGTCGTCACAGCAATTGAAACATTGGCTGAGGAGAATCTGACTCTAACCTTTGTCAAAACTAGACTTCTCGATCACGAAATAAAGTTAATCAGTGAAAGACGCGACACAAGTATGAAAGTTCTTCAGGCGGAATCGTCAAAATTCCAAACATCAAAATCTTATTCTGAAAATTCCAACACGAAATGGAACCCGAATCGTGGACAGTCAAATAAAATTTCATTCAAAGCAAAACTGAATAAACTAAAAAATATTAAATGTCATTGCTGCGGAAAGAAAGGTCACATACAAAAGAACTGTTACTTTAACAAGAAGGGCAAACAACGTTCTGAAATGAACAGAACAGTTCAGACTGTAAATATTACGGATACTAAAGATCCTAATATCTCGGGATTTGCTTTTATGGTTGGAGATTATGAAAATGAATGTGTACGTGATCAAAACGGCATTACGTTTATTTTGGACTCGGGTGCCTCAGATCATTTAATTAACAGGGAAGATCTGGCACAAAACTTCACGGAACTGAAAAATCCAATAAATATATCAGTTGCGAAAAGTGGAACGTACATAAGAGCAACGAAGAAAGGCAATCTTCTAGTAACCAGCAACTTGGGTGTAAAGGGGACGCTACAGGATGTCCTTTTCTGTTCTGAAATCCCTTACAACTTGCTCTCAGTTAAGAAGATGCAAGAAGCTGGAATAACCGTTGTTTTTGGCAGTAACGGCGGTGTGCAAATATACAACAAGGGTAAACTGGTAACAAAGGGTGAGATTTTAAATAATTTAATTGGTATAAAATGTTGTGCTTGACAAATGTGCTCTAAATGCTGAAAGCTCATCAAATAGGGTCGTAAACAATAAGTTTGAATTATGGCATCAAAGACTTGGTCACATTGGCAAATCTAAGTTTTTGCAAATTAAAAGTAATGAAATGTTTTGTGACAATGAGCAATTAAATCATGTTACACCAAATGATAATCTATGTGAAGCTTGCATAAATGGAAAACAAGCATGTTTGCCATTTAATAAATCAAAGTAAAAAAAATATTAAACGACCTCTATTTAATGTGCATACAGACGTGTGTGGTCCCATCACTCCTTCAACACTTGACGGCAAAAACTACTTTGTGATTTTTGTCGATGAATACACTCACTACTGTGCGACATACATAATAATAAAAAATCGAACGTTTTTGCTACGTTTCGAGATTATGTTGCAAAGTGTGAAGCTCATTTCGGTTCGAGAATTGTCAATATGTATTGTGATAACGGTGGTGAATATTTGTCAAAAGAAATGAAAGAGTATTGTGTTGTAAAAGGTATAAGCTACCACTTAACAGTGCCGCAAACCCTAGCTTTGAACGGGATTGCTGAAATAATGATTAGAACAGAACGAAGTCGTGCATTGGTATCTGGTGCCAAATTAAACTAAGTAAAACGTTCTGGGGGGAAGCTGTGTTAACGGCTACATATCTGATAAATATCAGCCCCACGAGAGCACTAAAAAAGGCTAACACACCATTTGAATTGTGGCACAGTAAAAAACCACAACTAAAATATTTAAAGGTTTTTGGCTCAACTGTTTATTTTGTTAATAAAACAAGAAAAACAAAGTTCGATGAAAAATCGTTAAAGGGCATATTGGTTGGTTATGAACCGAATGGTTATAAGGTGTGGAGTGTGGTAGATGAAAAGTTTGTGAAAGTCAGAGATGTGATAATTGATGAAATTAATTTTTTCTCAAGCAGGCCATTAAAGCCTGGGGGAATATTGGCTGAAAATAGCAATAGCCCTTGTGACTCTGATAAGCTCATAGTAAAGAAAATGAGTGAGCAAACTGATAAAATACCTGTGTCATTAGGTCCACCACCTAATAAATCTGTATGTGAAACAGATGTGTATGACTCTTCATTTCAAAATACATTGACTTCATCTCGAAATGAACTGGCTTCTAATGATCAGAGAAGGAGTGAGAGGATTAAAAAATCTGCCCACTGTATCTTATGACGAAAATGAAGATGATATTTCTGTAAACTATTTGTTATACGCAAAATCTTTAATATGCAAAATACCTACATCATATAATGAAATCAAATCCAGGGGTGATAAGCTTTTGTGGGAAAATGCTATAAGTGAGGAAATAAAATCACTCACTGAAAATGAAACCTGGACGCTTGTAAAAAAACCCGAAAACAGAAATATTATTGATTGTAAATGGGTATTTACTATTAAAAATGATGAGTTTGGAAAACCCCTAAAATATAAAGCTCGTTTAGTAGCTCGTGGTTTTAGTCAGGAATATCTGATTGATTATAACGAAACGTTTGCACCAGTTGCAAGAATCTCAAGTTTCAGATTTATACTAGCTTTTGCAAATCAGTTTAATTTACTTGTCCACCATATGGACGTAAAAACTGCATTTCTGAATGGGAAACTAAAAGAAGAAATTTATATGAAAATTCCTGAAGGAATCCAAATTGCAGATAACCAAGTTTGCAAATTAAACAAAGCGTTATATGGATTAAAACAGTCTGCACGCTGTTGGTTCCAAATGTTCGAACAAGCTTTAATTGAAAAGGGTTTTCGATACTCATCAGCTGATCGATGCATTTACATTCTAGATGCGGGTGATATCTTAAAAAACATTTATGTTGTACTTTATGTTGATGATCTAGTAATTTCAACTGCTGATATAAATGCCATGAAGAGTTTTAAAAACTACTTAATGAATAAGTTTAAAATGGTTGACTTAAAAGATATCAGATGTTTTCTGGGAATAAAAGTAGAGCGGTGTAACAACAAGGTTACCTTAGACCAGAAAATGTATATAAAAACAGTTTTAGAAAAGTTCAATATGAGTGACTGTAAAACTGTCAGTACACCCTTGGAAACCAAAGTAGATTACAAAGCGTTAAACTCAAGTGAAGTAACAATGGCTCCTTGTAAAAATCTAATTGGGTGCTTGATGTATATAATGGTATGCACTCGCCCTGACTTGAGCTTTAGTGTAAACATCTTGAGTAGATTTGCTAACAAAAACAATCATTCACTGTGGTCGTACTTAAAAAGGGTATTACGTTACTTGAAAGGATCAATTGATCTACAATTAACTTACGTTCGCAGTAATAACTATAATCATAACATATTAAGTGGCTTTGTTGACTCTGATTGGGCAAGTGATGAAGTAGGCAGAAGAAGTACTACGGGTTATTTGTTTAAATTATTTGAACAATGTACAATATGCTGGAATACAAAGAGGCAACTTACAGTGGCGGCTTCGTCCACTGAAGCTGAGTACATGGCTTTATTTGAAGCGGTAAGAGAGGCTCTTTGGTTAAAATCATTAGTGACCAGCATTGACAGTGAAATACCCAATGCAATTCCTATCTATGAGGATAATAATGGGTGTATAAGCATTGCAAATAATCCTACAAGTCACAAAAGATCAAAACATATTGACATAAAGTATCACTTTTCTAGAGAACAGGTGGAGAAAAATGTTATTAAAATGATTTATGTTTCCTCAGGTAATCAGTTGGCTGACATCTTAACAAAGTCATTACCGACAGTCCGTTTTTCTGAAATGAGAGAAAAACTTGGGGTGTTGTAAATAAGTAAATAAGATACCATAACTTTAAATTCAATTTATTATTGATGAATTGGTCTGATTAGGTTTTCTGGGTTTCCCTAATCCTGCGCATCAAATGGTGGACCAAGATAATTTGTACTCCCAGGTAAATAAAGGAAGGTGTGTGATATTATTTTTGTAAATAGTTTTGAATACTTGTTTTGAGAAAGAGGATTAATTTTGAGGGGGCGTGTTGGAATATAACAAAATAAATCTATCTCACTCTAACATATAGTTAGCGTGTCTTGCTCTTTTATACGTATAAGTATTTAGTGAAACAGTACTTTATTGTTCTCAAGAGGATCTGGTTAAATAGGCATAGTTCCTATTTCTTTTGTGTAGTCCGGTTAAAGCTCTGGCATAGAGCACACACACCTCTCCTACAAATAATAACGATTAATTAAATTCAGTTATATCAAATCGTTAATTACGTGTTTCTTTTGTCACCCAAACCCCAATAATGGGTACAACATGACTTTTTTTCTTTTGTAAATAATACATATTTATAGAAAAACACTTAGACTCGAAGCAAATACTTGCAGGCGGGGAACGAAACCGTGATCTTCTGCTTCTCAGACGGTATTATAGGTAATTATAGGTAATTCTCAGAACATTCGGTAAGTAAATTCCACCTCTTGAGGAATAATTTCCCATAATTTACTGCAAAAACATCTTATCTGTGATTTGAAAGTGCGGACCCTATTTTTTACAGTAAAGTACCCTCTGACCTCAACATAACACATAACTCAGAAGGATCCTCCCATTCGACCGAGAAATGAACACTCCGTGAAGTGAAGTTACAGATCTTATCTAAAGTGTTCGCGAACCGGACACCAACTCCAACAGAGATACAAAAATGTCAGTTGGATAAGATTTCTTTGTAATGTTGCATTATGTGGGTTCTTATCGTGATAACTTGAACCAGTGTGTTGAAAGGATCCTCAGAGGCTCATTTCGTGCACTGATATGTGTTAAAGGACAGACATAAGTAGGTATCAGTCGTTTGGGTCCCATAGTAATAATAATAATGCCGGACATTTCACACAGCATCATCTGGCCCCAAAGTAAGCAGAGCTTGTGTTATGGGTACTCATGACTTTATGTACGTTTTTTTTGTAAATACATACATATTATACCTACCTAGAAAAACACCCAGACAAATACTTGCAGATCATACAAACGTTTGTCACACGGCGGGATCGAACCCGCAACCCTGTGCGTCGCAGGCGGACCTTCGCCCACTGCGCCACAGAGGTCGTCGTAGTACAAGCTTTGCTCAGTTTCAGGTTAAATACAAATATTACCAGTATTTTATAATATATCAACAAAATGGTGTTGTGTAGAAAATCTACAAAACCATCTAGTCCCTAACTAAGCATAGCTTGTACTATAGGAATATATTTATGAAAAATTGTTATACACACATAAAAATAGAGATGGGATTCAGCAAAATAGTGACCTTCATAGAATCAACACTAGGAATAGACATCAATTATACATCCCTAGGTTTCGACTAGAAAAAGTAAATAAGTCCTTTACGGGGAACATGGTGCGCTTCTATAATAAGCTTCCTGAAAATGCTACTAAACTACCTATTAAGAAATTTAAAGCATACATAAAAGGTAGTCATTTGAAGAAAGTTTATTGTAATATAAATGACTATATTATTGATAAGAATGCATGGCCTCATGTCGCTCTGCCGTCAGACAGTTAACCGACACACTTGAAATGTATAAACTCTCTTGTATTAGTATTTCGTAGTTAAGGTAGTTATAAGATGGATCATATAAAAAAGCGCTAGGACCAAGACGAGTTTCTTGCCAATTCTTCTCGGGCTTGGGTTAGGATGAATTGGCAGTTAAATTCATCTAGTATGTAAGACGTTTCAAAGTGATCCTTGTGATTGTATTGAATAAAGTATCTTTTGACTTTAACTTGACTTTTGACTTTAAACGAGATAACTGATAGATTACTTATTTAATATGTTTATGTACATATACATACGATACTTTACCTATAGCACACAGACGAAGAACAAACATCTATGTTCATCAGTTCAATGTTTATCGTGGGAGGGAATAGAACCTACGATCTACACCGCAGAGGGCGGCTACTACCATCTGAGCTGAGAGGTCAGTCAAATGTTAACTGTAGAAGCTTGCTTTTGTACAAAATATACTTTTTTCAGTTAGGTACATTCAGTTCAATCCATCCCAAGGTTGTCTGGCAGAGATCGCTACATAGCTATATGGCCACCCATTGTACGCCCCGACTAGCAAAAGACGGATATTTTTGTCTACTAGTGCAATGTATTTATGGTGTGCAATAAAGTCTTTTTTATTTATAGAATGTAGTACTACTTACGATTGCCTTAATGCTAATTGGTACCTACGAACTGTAAAGTACGGTACCTACGAAAGAGCGGCCGTGTAATACACGGCTCAAAATATTGATTTAAGTCCATAAAATCTTTGATTTGGGGAATATATTAGGAATAAAAGGACACATCCACGCCACACCTCACTTCTTCGTTGTCGGATGAGAAACGCACAGGAATACATGCACAGACTCTAAAGCTCTAATTTTAAAACGCGAGGCATTCCACGATCGTACTGTGTTCGTACATTAGTGGTGATGATTCTGTTCATTCGCCGGAATAGCTAAAATTCTGTAAAATACGAACATTCTTATTTTTTACTCTAAAGTCTGGTATTAAATGCCAGATCTTCAATTTACTGTATTGACATGTGAATGACGTGTTTCAGCGCATTTATAGTAGCCATCTACAACTGCGGAAAACCCAACGAAAATCGTTGCAATAATAAGACTAAATGTAAATTTTAACTTATTATACAACTGTCATCTAAAAATGTTATGTTAGTTTAGACTTATTTATTTTTTGTGTTTATACTAAAACAAAATAAGATTTTTTTACCAAAGAAAAAAAGTTTCGTACCTATTTTACGAAACTTTGAATGTTCCGGCAAAACATCTAAATCTCCACCAATGGCGCCGATGCCCTACAGATGCTTTGTCTTTCTATTACTTTCAAAAATGTATTAGAAATCAGTTGAGAAATGACGCATCAATTTTTTGCTAAATAAGTGTTTGTTCACAATGTAATGTAATTACTGTAATGTAATTCTTGTGTAAAAAATATTTGGCAAATTTTTTTTGAAGTGAAATCTTCGTCCCGAGACGCCACGTTTTTTTTAAGTTCACATAGTTGCTTGTCTGAATCATTTGTAAAACTGATGACGTCTCGGGGAGAGTAAGGTGAGTTCGTACAAACATTTTTAACACAAAATTTGTAAATATATTAAGTATCTAGATCGCAAGGCTTACTAAGGAATGGGTGCAAATTCAGCATCTGCTGTGTATAGATACCATGAATTAGGTAGGTATAACTTTCTACACAGCGCTTTTTTTTCCATGTGTCCCTCTCGGATACATTACCGAGATATTACGGTTAGCTTTGTCGTTTGAAAAAATCAGTGCTTCTTTTATATACGGAGCTATAAGGACGTTTTTGTCTCTGAATTGAATTGTATTGCCTTATGAGCCAATGTGGATACTTGAGAATACACTAAGTAAATAGTTGCACGACCGGGAGAGCTATTCTACTCTTACGATAGGAATCGAACAACAGCTTAAGCGATAGTTATTGACGTGTTTTCATATTCTACTAGAAACCAACGACTCAGCTACGGTTACGAAGTCTTTTTTTGTTTGGCCATATAGATATCAGGTTTTTCGGAAATTATCGAAACGCAATCGGAACAAAAACGTAGACGCATTAGAATCGAACTATCACCGCTGTAAATAAGGGAACATACCCTCAATAGTTCGCACTGGCATGCTAGTGACTAGCTTGTGGATCGTAATACTAATAACAAATACCTAAATTCTGTGATCAAAGTGATGTGTTCAAATGTCTGATAGAATACTGAGATGTTTTTAAATATATACTAGTGATATTTTATAACAGCCAGATACGCACCAAGGTTATTAATAATAAACATAAAACCATGTTGGGTTATACAAACATTCAATTGAAATAGTAAAGTATTAGAAAGAACAATGCGTTATGGACGTTGAGCGAGTATTGTTCATTTGTTACCTATACCCTACCTCCTGTCCTAGCGTAGATAAGTTACCTTACGTAATTTATTGTTTAATCATCATGACCCTAGCAAGAAGAATTAGAAAATGCGTGAGTGTCGTGGAACACTCGGTTGGCACGTAGATCTTATAGTAGTATATTATTATTGATAAACGTATTATATTATTGATTAACAAATTAATGAATTACTAGCGTCTGAGAGCAATTAAATGAAACGAATTAATTGAAGGAATGGTACGAAATCCGTAATTAACATATTTTTCGAGTTGTGAAAATAAACATGTTATTGTTCATCATTCAATTCATCCGATTCATTCGTTCATTCGTTCATCTAATTAATTTATTGGTGTCACCCTATGGATAACCGTTTACACTAAAGAAAGGGTCGTGACAGAAATTTGGGACGGAAAAATCTTACACTTTTTTTGCCCTAGCCCCCATCCGCCAAGTCCGTACCGTGCTATAAGGAAATTCGTTTCAATAATTAATGAAGACATAAGTAGGAACAATACTCGTAAGTATCTACGAGTTTAACCATCTATTTTATTATCATCTCTAAAATTATAGTGACAAAAGAATAGGTAAAGAAATACGTCTAGGTGACACTAAAATTAAAGTAGACTTGGTTTAATGTATAGTAAACCATGTTTAATACATTGGAGGAAAAGCACACGAATTAAAACTTTTATGAATTTACAACTCATTACTTACGTTAGTAACTTAGTACTTGATGCAGTCCACGTTTACTAGAACTAGCCTCGACAACTAGACATTGGGTTCGCCAGTAAACGAATGTTCACTTTGCAACTTTGGTTTCTAAGAAAGTGCGTTTCGTAAAATTTTCCCTACGCATAATGTATTCATAATGTCTGCCAGGATTTGAAGCCGCGCCCCAGAACGGAAGTAGGGACCACCAGCTAATAAATATTAATGAACCTTTGGCATCAGTTCTTGAGTGGTCACTGTTAAGTAAGTACCATTCGATATCAGGACGAATATTTCAAATAATTAGTAAGCGGTGACTGTTTTTATGTAGGAATTATTATTATAATGTAGGTATTTGTTGGGTGCTTATTACTTATTATTGACAGGCCTGTCAGCTCACTTGTAAGAAGCTCTGCCTTCTGCGATGTAGGTTTAGGGGTTTGGATTCGATTCGATCAGTGAAAACGTAACAAATAGACTAAGACATTTTCGAATTTATAACATGCTTTTTTATGTTTATAGATTGAATGCAGATTTAATTCATTTATTGTTTGATAAGGACGCCCCAGACAGCACGTAGAGATTGGACTATGATACTAATCGTTGTAGATTAATAGTCGGCTTACGGATGACTTAAACATTTTGAGAAACATGTGTCTTTACTTTGGCGATGTCACTGTTTCGACACATTTAAAATTCTACAGAATCAGGGTTAATTTGATCCGCGGTTCGCTTACTCCCGTTCGTGTTCGCGATTCACACTCGGACCAAAACCCGTTTTAGAATATAACTCACGAATGTTTTGAAAGAAATGAAAAACATGAATTGGTTCAAATAAATCGTTTAAAACTATAAACTAGAACCGGACTTTTGTGTGGTAATTGATTTACTACACAAAAGATGTGTGAAATTTAAATAGGTAATAGGTACGACCTTGGTTATAAAATAACTTAAGAAAAGTGGCCGGTTACCTCGCTTTACCCTAAAGTTACTGGCAGCTGGCAACAGAGTAGGTAAGGTACTAACACAGCTACGCAAAATAAAAATGGCGACTTTTATCAAACCATGATGCCATTTAAGCGAGAAAAAGAACACTAGATTCTTCATTTGACATTTCACAAAGGAACATAATAGGTAGCTTCTTCTAAACTACTTACCTAATTAGTTTGTCATGTGTTATTTCAACTTTTAATTAATATCTAATACCTATTAGCTGGGTTTTAATCAATAAATTGTGAGTTCTGAGCACAATAACATTTTAAGTGTAAGTACTATGTTTTTTTGTGATATGTAAGACGAGGAATCCCAAGAAAGTTCTGGACATCCGATGACGTTTAGAATAGATAAAATTATATGAAGAAGAAGAAGATAAAAATTAGCAGATGAATGTGTCAAAAAAACAATCAACAACTCTTGTATCGAAACAAATATTGCGTTCTTATTTTATTTATTACTAGCCGTGCCCGCGGTGTTACCCGCGGTAACAAACAAAAAAAAAGATATTTTCCCGCAGTAAAACGTAGCCTATGTGTTAATCCAGGGTGTCAGCTAATTCCATACCAAATTTTATTAAAATCGCTCCTGTCGTTTAGACGTGAAGAAGTAACAAACATACACACTCACAAACTTTCGCCTTTATAATATTAGTGTGATTCTTACGTTATTACGGGTTTTATTTGTAATTTTGGTGATTTTATTCAAATAAAGCTAGAGTTAGACTCGGGTGTGAATAATTGGACTAATTGGACCTCCTTCTTTTCGTCGGTTAAAAATAGCATATGAAGAACGACATAATTATGACTTTGTGACGACTTACTATGAAATTTAATAATATTCTTCGTCTGTCACTTCATGGAGTAACATAGCTCTGCTAATTTAATATTTTTTAACCGTTTTATTGCATGTTTTATTCAGTAATCTTGGCGGAATTTTAATGAATAAATTGTGACTACAGGACGGGTATGGATAATTGAATTATATGTGTATTGTGGTGCAACGTGATTCGTGAACGACGAGGAATCCCAAGAAAATTCTAGACACAATTCCGCGTGACGTCTAGAATTGACAATTGACCATCGACTAAGACTAATAACAAACAAACTGACTATAAACTATAAACACTTGACACTGGCAAATTTGACATTAGTATGTCACAGGCAAAGAAGACGAAGACGAAATTTTATAACTCGACATTGATGATAATGTGTGAATATCCGGCATTATTTATTTATTGATTATCGTCAAAATTGTCATCATTATGACACAAGAAGAAGAAGTAATTGATAAGACAGACAATCCTAAGGTTTCCATCCGGCTCCAACTACCCGTTTCCAAAGATGGACCGCATTTGACGTGCAGAATACAAATTAGTATTACCTACCTACTAACTAATAATGTCCTAACCGAATATAGCCTCTATTTCTATTACATAAAGTTCGAATTGAAATTTTCCTCACGCTTAATTTGTTCACAAAACGGTTACGGAATTTTTTAAACTAGGAGAGTCAGGTTTTTAAGATTCTAGATTATTTGTAAGCTATTAGGTAACACGAGCACGTCAGTTCGCAGTTTATGAGAAAATCTCATCTCTCCAATTAGTTAGGTAATAGAGTCCTAGCACTAAGTCTAAATTGCAAAGCTGAAGATTTTTGGTGAATTATTGCTTTGAGCTACATCACTATGTTGAAAAAATATTGCAATAGAATAAAATAATTAGATTGAGACGATGAGAGAAGGCGTACTGCAAGTTTAGCTTTAAAATTAAATGTTTTTTCGAGTACCTCCGTGATATATTTTAAAACTATTTTAACCCTTACTTATTCTTCGTCACTAGTTATTTCAAACCCGTGCCGTGTGGTGAAATGATTAAAGTGTGCCACTTTTCCTGCTCTTGGCACATGTCTTGAAACTTTTTGGGCTCTACGACATGCCGGGTTACTCCATTAGAAATATGCTTATATGAAAAATGTTGAGTGCTTTTTTGAGAAGAAATCTGTAAATCTATTAGATCCGAATCGTTTGGAATTTGTGGGTAATGATAGGTACTAAAAACATGTAGTGTATTATTTCATCTATTATCAAAAGTTTTCGCACCGCACGCCAAATAATGATTTGTATATGCAAACTAGATGTCTCGTTCGCAACTTCGTCCGCGCGTTTTAAAAATCCTTTCTAATCCTTTCTCGAATCCACAAACAAAAAATACATCAAAATTGGTCCAGCCGTTTAGGAGTTTAATTATAAACACACGCACAGAAGATTTATATAGATATAAGAAATATTTTTGACAAGTTGTCAAAACGACATAATTGCAATTTTCGTAGAAATGTATATTTGTTTTTAAATAAACAAACGCCTATGTTACTCGCTAATAACGGAGCTTTTGTAGGTGAAATTTTAAGCCGTTTAATTCGTTTTTAGTTTATCTATTACACACAAACATACAAAATTAAATCTTTTCTCTTTATAATATTACTTTAAATTAAATACTTACGTAGCAAATTAAGCTGTCGGTCGTTCACCTTGGCTTTGCCGAAGGTTAGGTACTTAGGACAGATAGGCTATCAGCAGGATAACTCTGATCGTTCACAAGTGCTAGATTACTGTGATGAGATAAGTCTAGGTACTTTAGATATCGCTTTCAAAACATATCTATTGATATGGGATTTGTTCCACGAATGTGTTATTGGATTTAGAATTTTATATCAATGTCATTATGTCATTATATGTCATTGCTAGGACTTCATGAGATAAATGAATCTACAAGCTGCTGCAAAAGTTATAGAAATTACTCAGAAAACCTTTTTGGACGATATTTTGAGCAGTATATGTTTTGCAGACTACCAAAATTGTACCTTATGTACGTAAAATACCACAAATGGCTCTTTAAATAAGTTCTAAAAATATTATTAGGATACCCAATTATATAACCTAATAGGTGAAGATATTAAGTTTATGGACTGTCTATTATAAGGACATTCGAGTCCTAGACTTACAAAAGAAGATGTACTATAACATCCTTAGGTTTCACTTTATTTTAACATAGTTCCTGACAACAAGGTAAGTACTGTTTGCATCTGTATTGATTTGTCACGCAACGGCCGTGATTCAATACCACATCACACCTCTACTAATTTTTTTTTCTTTCATTCTTCTCTTGTGTCGTAAGTCGTAACGTTTAATCGTCTGTCGCTCTAAACTATTATAGGCTTACCTATGTGTCCCGTGTGCTGGAAGTTGGTTGGGTTGCCGATCATGGACCGGTCTATTCTCCGCCTGGTGCGCTGCGCCTGCGCAGCCGGCTGGTAGCAGCACGCGAACCATTGCAGCCAGATCTCACCACCAGTGCTCGTCATTTTGATTTATCAAAGTCACAAGAATGCACTAAATATTAAAACCTCCACGCGAGCTCGTCTAAGGAGTTCGAATCGTTTGTTTTTATTCGTCTACGGAGTTTGAATTTCAAACTTTTATTTGAATTTCGAAGCTCTAGAGATGGGAAGAGCCCCGATCGAATGCGTCCGATTTCCGATCCGAACTCGCAACGCACTGGCACTATTGAACAGAGTTAAAATGGATTGGTCTTGAGATATCAATCCTAAATAACGTCACAAGCCTTCAGAGCTGATCTCCGCACTGATAGCGATGGCATGATTCCTCCGATAACATCTGAAACAAGAAAAACATCACTTAGCAACGAGTTCTGAGAAACTAAAATATCCGTAGGTAAATCACTTTGTTTACGGTTTATACTCGTGATATACTCGTGGGTGATTTGGGAATGTTAAATTATTGTTTATTTAACGATGATTTAGCTAATTT
Organism: Lampropteryx suffumata; assembly: GCA_948098915.1. NCBI lineage: Eukaryota > Metazoa > Arthropoda > Insecta > Lepidoptera > Geometridae > Lampropteryx > Lampropteryx suffumata. The sequence goes on along the minus strand of OX402565.1, from coordinate 12,219,516 downwards.
ACTAAATACTTAGCGTTCGGTAAGTAGGTACTCATTTAACTAAAGGAGGGAAGAACCTACTCAAATATATAATAAGGTAGCAACCAAACATTCTTAAACTTTGAATGCTTCAAACTTCATTAATAAATTGGCCAAGCCGCATTCGACTAGCGCATTTAATGGGCATTTTTTTTTTACAGATTTTTAAGGTTTACAAATCAGGCCGTTACGCAACTATCCAATATCCGATCAAGCCCTATCCAATATCCGGGGTATAGTAAAATACTTAAAAATCAACCCTACTTTACATGTGCGGGAGGTATCCCTAAGAATCTCATTATTTTTCTGTTTTTATTTCATAACTTTGTAGGTCACTAAAACGTGTTACCGTTCAAAACAATTACGATAAAACTAATAGTCTGCGAGCAAGAGCAAGATTAAGGGCGGACAGACATACGGATATACGGAAACTATAAGGATTCCTTGTCGACTTCGGAACCCTAAAAACAGGTATAGGTAAAAGTACTCGTACCTATACCTGTACACAAGAAAGCGAACAACTCTTATGCTAGAAATCCGTAATTGCCATAAGTACTAACCTAGTTACTGGCGCTAGCACTTGCATGCTCATGCGAGTTTCTAAAAGCAGTTCGCGAGTTATTTTCCCTACTACTTATAACTTGCCTAGTTTTTAAACATCGTAAGATCTTACAAGAAAATACAGTTCATGAGATCCGAACTTCCCAAAACATAGAACAATAAATAGACCCAGCGCAAGATTTCAAAAAATGAATTTTTTGATGCAGTCTGCATAATTTACGCACCCGGGCATTTATGATCATCGATGAATAATCGATTAACTTGGAGAATCGATGAATAGTGGTTGCGTGGGCGTGATAATCTCATGTTCGTTTCATCTCTTTACTGGCTGTCTGATGTTCAAACCTTATCTCTGTGAAATAGTCGTGATAAAGTCAGTCAATATCACGCAGTTATGTCTTCAATATCATAATCTTTGAACAGTAAGATAAATCAAAAATTTTGCGAAGACGCCCAATGTCTAGGGCCTAGCACGTGTTGCGGAAATCTTTTACATTCCATATAATGTCAGGTCTGAGTTTTTCTATATAATACGTAGTACATATGAAGAAAAAAAACGTTTAATTCAGACATGTGGTAACACTGCTCTGCTTGCTTTGAGGCTAGTTGACGCTGAGTGAAACGTCCAGCATTATTTATATTTTCGCGAATTAATTCGCGTTATTCTGTGGAACATGGAATTAGATTTAGGCGCACGCATTAGCGAAAAACTATTCGTTGAAAATCATATAAGTACTTCAGAATAAACTTCACAAGGGAGTGGCTTAAACTCATTAATACGCTAGTGCGTGCTAGGTCTAATGAATTTGATAAAATCTGCCCACCTGACTAATAAAAATAAACATAAAAAAAGCGTGTGCGTTTTTGGACGCCCGACAGAAGTGATACTTAATTTAAACTAATCTAACTAGCGCTGTGGGTTAAAGTGAGACAGGAGGTGCCTGCCTACCGCTGCCGTATGCATGAAAAGGAAGCCAGACAGACTGGCACCGTAACGTGTTACGTAACGAAGCGGTTTACCCTCCCATAAGAAGTTATCACTTCAAAAAGTAGGAGTATGTACCTACCTACTAGATACTTACTTTGCATGTTCTCTGATTGGAAAAATGGTATGATCGTCACCAAGACACCAAATGGGCTGCATTTTTCAGGAATAGGGCTCTTTGATTTCAATTTTGAGTTGAATAGGCAGTGAAAGTATTTGTTACGGTTCACTGGATAGCCTTGAATACCTTTTCACATGCATATGGCCATTAGTACCTATGGTGTGCAGTGCAGTAGAACCTATATTACTTACCTAGGTTATCTCTGGTTAAAATCAATCAAATGTAATGATGATGATTCTTCTTTTTGTGTCCCTAGTTATTTCGAATCAGTGTGGTGAAAGGATTATAGTGTACCTCAGATGCTTTTTTCGTGCACTTGTCTTAGAACTCTTTAGGTTCTTCGCCATGCAGGTTTTCTGATGATGTGTCCTCCACCGTTTTAGAGCACTGGTATTGCGCACCTACATATTTCGATGAGAAAAACTTTGGTGCACGACTGTATTCGAACCCACGATCTTAGGATCAGAAGGCGAGGCCACTATCACTATACCACCAGTGCTCTCGATCATGGTGATGTAAATACATGAATTACCGTTCAGACTGCAACCGTATGCATGGGACCCACCTCCCGTGGAAAGTCGTCCGAGCCTTTGTTTTATATACCTACTGTTACAAGTCGGAACCTACTCGTAACAATGTTATCTCAATATAATATATAGATAGATCTATGAAGGAGCACGGGTATTACGTAGATAGTAGGTATTGTTTAAATTAAAGAGAAAAAAATCGGCAACTTAAAATCGGTTTCGCTAATATTACAAAATCCATTCCATTGAGCAACCACGTTTACGATTGGCGTCATGGCGACCTCACTCTGAATAACTTTGTTTATAATCGATAATGAACTCGATTCGACCACTTGTTACCGCCACTCGATTTCGATTTCGATTAGCGCGGTGGCATGGCGCCTCCTTTCGCTAAATAAAGAAGTAGTTATGGTGAAATCAAACTCCTTGTTTACGTGTCCAATCTATTTCTCAAAGTTGGAACTTCAGTGTTGAGATTAACATTGACTACCTGCAATGTTTCCCTTTTATGGTTCAGGTACCTACTAGTACCTACGTCAATAGAGATAATGATAACAGAGGACGCTCGTCAATATTTGGCATTGTTATCGAGAGATAGGATGTTGAGGCTATTACAGCACTTCACAGTAAGCAGGCTATATGCTCCTACAGATACTACCTTATCTATGGATAGAGCTATACTCTTGTGGTTATCAATCTCACACTTTTATTGTGATCAAACCATACATGTGCCTCGTGTTACCAGATTTATTATTTAACATTTGGGCCGTCTAGCTTGGAAAAAAATCACTCAATTTATTTTCAACTAAATAAATAAATAATCCAGGACTTTTCAAGCAGAGCTTGTGTTATGGGTACCACTTGACTGATATACTACATACATACATCACTATTACATAGTATAAAACAAAGTCGCTTTCCACTGTCTGTCTGTCCCTATGTATGCTTAGATCTTTAAAACTACGCAACTGATTTTGATGCGGTTTTTATAATAGATAGAGTGATTCAAAATGAAGGTTTATATGTATAATTCATGCATAATATAATAGAGAAACAATTGTCAATTTTAGAGGTTTCTAATGTGGTGTCGGAAAAAACTCATTTTTTGCGCTTACATTCCAAAGATGGCTGAACCCTACGAGATAGATCAAAATAATGTACTACAGTATGGTACACCTTATAAAGGTCTACAAAAAGGTCTGCGACGGTATATGTCTATCTCTTAGGGATAACTCACAATAGTATCAGCATTGCACCCGTGCGAAGCCGGGGCGGGTCGCTAGTAATAACATAATAATAAGAGATATTTGTAGTTTTAGTGACATGGAAAAACGGATGTACCGAATATACAACGACATTAGTTTAATTAGATGGCCACACAGAAAAAAATTGGAATGGTTATGGTTCCGTTTTAGAATTTAAATACCTCGCGATTCTATACCTGATTAAGAGTACCCCTATCATTAAACACACCCTCATTTAAGTACTCCCTATTAAACATAACTGTTAATTCTTACAGATACCCAGGATACATAGTTAAATAAATCAAAGAAACTATCCTTTCCTCAGTACCACTGGATAGTCACAGGCAAGCAAAATATCAAAATTTCGTTTCTTCCAAGTGGAAAACATAATTTTTTATTCATATTTTTTTTATTTTTTTCATTTTTTTCAGAAACGAAATATTGTCATTTTGCTTTCCAATCGTAAAGTATATCCTTTCACATGAAATCAGGTATTTTCAAATCGCTTCATAAATTACGGAGTTATGAGGTGACAAACATAAAAAAATATACAGAAGAATTGAGAACCTCCTCCTTTTTTTAAGTCGGTTAAAATAAATTTGAAACAGTTGAGCTACCTAACTACCGTTTAAAACGATCTAAAGATATCTCAACAGATCAGTCCCAGATCACCACATATAAGTGTACCTATTACGCTGCTTTGTACTACTACGAATCTAAGAAAACTCTAGACATTCCTGGAAGACGTTTAGAATAGACAAATGACGATCGACAGCGGCTTTGTGAGGATATTACAATAAAACTTGACACTTGACATTGGCAAAATTGTCATCAAGACAGATGTCATTATAGGAAAGGAAGTCGTGTCCCTACCAGTGACCATTAAATGGCACAGAAAGGGTAGCACTATTTTAAACAGTGATTAACCTTTGACAAAATATGAGAATATGTCTCTACGTTAATATCATTAAATATCTATCTAATACCTTTAAGTGAGCAATTTTTGTATATATGTATATAATCTGAATCTCAGAAACAGCTCCAACGATTTTCATTAAATTTAGTATGCAGGGGGTTTCGGGGGCGATTAATCGTTGTAGCTAGGATAAATTTTTAGAAAATGCTTTATCCGTGCTTTATAACGAGCAAAGCTTGGTCATCCAGGTACTAAATACTTATAAAGGGAGCGTAGACGTGAAGCCGTCACCGTTCGCTTGGACTCGACTTTGGTAAAATTGTCATCAAGGTTATAGGAAGAGAAAAAGTGTTTCTACCAGTTACAATTAAATGATCGTCTCGATCATTCTAGTCGTCTTGCAAAGCAAATATTGCTCTCTTATATTATTTATTTGTCTCTAGTTCTTTCCGTTTTTATTAGTTGTTTTGTTTTAAAGAGTGTTTTTTATTTTAAAAGAGCTAAAGTTAATGACTCTGGTGTGAATAACTGGAATAAAAGCTTTGGCTCTATGTGACCAAAAATAATCCGTAGTTATTTTATATGAAAGGCCCTATTTTATATAAAACTAGCTGTTGCCCACGACTTCGCATTTTTGAAAGGAATTGTAGCTAAAGTCTTTCCTCAGGATGCATAACTTATCTCCTTGCCAAATTTTATTGATAAGTTTCAAACCAATCACACCCATTAAAAAGTTTCCATACAAACATTCACACCCCATTTTACTCCTTTATGAGGGTTATTTTGAAAAATCCTGAAACACGTGTTGATTTATTTTGCATTTTAATTATTCAAATTAAGTTTCAAGTAAATCGCACCACACTATAAAAACTTTCATACATTAGTTTTCACCCCTTTTCACCCTCTTAGGGGTTGAATTTAAAAAAATCCCGCCTCAGTACGTGGTTTTGCTATAAAAAGAAGCTACCTTCCAAATTTCAGCTTTCTAGCTTGGGCGGTTTCGGCTCAGCGATCATGCATCAGTCAGTCAGTCAGGTTAAGCTCTTTGATAGGTATAGATAGATGTCTAACGACAGTATACGACTTTGTGACATACTATAAACAATTTAAACTTGACACTGTCAAAATTGACATTATTATGGCACATGCCATTAACGAAGAAATAGAAACGGTCGTCACATATAATACATACCTACATTTAGAAGTGTGTTTACATTGCACCTTCCGAATATCGACTGTAAGGTTCAAGTTCTACTTAGGTTGAATTTCAAAAACCCGTCTAACACTACTTAGTATAGTTGTGTAGATAAGTGACAGCAAAACAGGACGAACAGCTCTTAACCCTTCGTCTGTGGCGCGGACACGCCGTGTCTTCGGTCACGTTCTGTCATCTGTTATGCGGACACGGCGTGTCCCCGAACACGTGCGACGTATTTATTGACCGTGTGACTGCTAAAATTATTCCTTTCCTGCTCAAACTTGCACAATGCGTAGGGGTAATAACAAGGATGGCAAAACGCCACATGTTACTTCTCTAAACACCATCATCGACAATTGTTAGATTTTACAATAGTCGCGTCTCATTCTCGAAACCGCGCCGGCGTTGCAACATTGCAAATCCCAGTTTATTACGTTGTTTTGTGTTGTTTTTGTGCTTTATTTCGCTGGAAACATGAGTGGGTAAGTAATTAATCGTTTTTAGTTCGTAGATTGTGTATTTGATAAATATTTTAGACCTAAATAATTATTTCAACAAACATCGTCCGGAATTTTGCGACGACATGTCGGCGTCAAGCCAATACATTTTCGCTTCTTACAAATACTAAAAACAAAAATGATAGCTATCTGTTGGCATCATGGATATTGTTATTTGTCTTGTTATTGTTACAAAGCCAAAATTTTATAAATATCACAGGGTATTTGCGAAAAATTGAAATAAAAAAACACGCAACCCAATTAAGCCTTTAGGTGTCCTTGCCACATACAGGGGATTTGCGGTCAACCGCCATTTTGTGTGAGTTTTGGTCGGATGAAAGATTAACATGGATAAGACTATGTGTATTCAATTTTAATGTTTTTGGTCACGTATTTTTTTGTAGGTTTTTTTTTGCGCTTTGTAACATTTATGTTCTATTTTTGCGTTTTATTTGCATATTTCTTTCTGCTTTGTTTATTTTATATTTACATTGTATATTTGTGGCTTTAGCCGTCCTCGTATTAGAGGTCCTCGTACTAGAGGTCCGAGAGGGGGAAGGGGTGTGCGTGTCCGAGGTGGACAAGGAAGATCAGAGATCATTAGTGCACCGCTGGTGGTGGAGGTGGTGGAGGCAGCTGGAGTGGCTTTGGGTCGCGGTGGGTCTAGCGGGCGCCGTGGAGGGCACGCAGGCCGTGCCACCCGACACGAGCGCCCAGGACCTCGCAATATTGACGAGTTAGTTTATTTGCTTTAAACGCTTTCTCTTATTTTTAACCGACTTCGAAAAAAAGTGGAGGATCTATTTTTTTTATTTCTATTCTATTCTATTTATTTTAGTTTCGTCGATTTTTACATTTATTATTATAGATTACATTAAATTGTTTTAAATTTTAGGCTTACGTTGTGTGACATTGATGTGTTGCCGGAGGGGCAGGGCCTGGAAACAGCCTTGCACCCAAAAAGAATGCGCAATTGGCGACCGTAAGTAGTTTTATTTCAGTATCTTTATTATAATACTAACTCCTAGCAAGTTTTAACTTTTGTTTTAATGTCTACATAGATCAATGGAAGCAGGAACATCGCGGTCGGTGGCACCACCAACACCATCGGTGGCACCTTCTTTAGCATTGTCGGCCCCACCCTCACTATCACCATCACTGTATTCGGCCACTTCACCAGCAATGTAAGTAAAAGAGTTTTTTTACAGCAAACCTAAGGATATAAAGAAAAATTATGAAACTCTAGTTTCTGCCCGCGGCTTTGCACACATTGTTTCTATGGAAACGTTTAAAGGTGATTCCTATCCCATGGGAACTGATTTATGGGATAAAAAGTAAAATTCAGCCCAATCCGTTAAGTAGTTTTGACGTGAAGAAGTAACAAACATCCACCCATACATCTAAACTTTCACATTTATAATATTAGAGTGATGATGTGAAATACAACACTTGGTTTTGTTCTAGGTTTGAGGAGTGGCATAGTGAGGCGTGGGAGTTGGCTTCAATTACACCTGCCTCTTCAAGCCCAGCACTTACCTCTCCGACCCCAGCACCTACCTCTTCTTCACCAGCCTCTCCAAGCCCGCTCGCTTCTCCGATGCGGCATCTCCCACCTCCGCCTCCTCGCCGTCGTCCTCAGCAAATAAGAACCGAGGACATAATTGCCCTCATCAATTATGGTAAGTACTTGCTGATTTTAGCTTGGCTTAGGGCTATGGCCAGGCTTCTGGTTTTTACCAGATTTGAAACCAATCCATCATTTTGTTACAGGAAGCGAAGAGGACTCGGAAGAGAGTGACAACGAGGGAAACGTGGTTTCTGGCATTCCATGGGTGTTCCGGAGTTTATTGGAGACACCCTTGGACCAGGATGAAGATACGCCCGCCGCTGACCCAGAGCTCGCCACTGACCCAGAGCTCGCCGCTAAACCGGCGTCCACCGCTGACCCAGAGCTTGCCGCTGACCCAGCGCCCGCCGCTGAACTTACACCCGCCAAAGTTCCTCCAACGGCGACGGACCAGCCTTGCAGTTATGAATTTGAATGGAAAGAGTTTCCGGATGCTCAGATTCCAGCTGAACTGAGACGGGAAACGTTTTCCCAAATCAATGTGGGTCCGACAACTCCACGTGACGACCCATATGACATTTTCATTGACATATGGGATCGGCAAATCATGGAGCACATAGTCTCGGAGACAAATAGATATGCTCAGCAGTTGGTAGACCAGATGTTCCGGAACAATTGTCTCCATCCAACCAGCCGCATCGCCAAGTGGACTCCCATCACCACCAACGAACTTTACGTCTATTTCAGCATAGTCCTGGCGATGGGGGTGGTGATAAAGACCCGAATGGAGGAATACTGGTCTTCCTCCCCTGACATATTCTATACTCCTGGTTTTAGTGCACACATGTCCATCGACAGGTTCTTAATTATTAATAAATGTTTGCACTTTAATAATAACGACGACATGTGTGCACTAGAATTGGGAACCTCCGAGGCGAAGTTATATAAAATAGAACCAATAGTGTCGCATTTGCAAAAAAAATTTCAGGATCTATATACACCCACGCAGAACATTGCACTAGACGAGAGTCTTTTAATGTGGAAAGGCTGGCTCGAAATGAGCCAGCTTATCCCAAATAAAGCAGCCAAAAGAGGTATTAAAACATATGAAATTTGTGAATCTCAAACAGGTTATCTATGGCGGTTTGAGATTCACGCACATAAAAAGACTACGCCGCAGCACAATGAAGACCCTCTTGCAGCGTCGACTCCTTCCACTGTGTTGCGGCTAATACAAGGACTTGAAAATAAGGGCTACACATTGTGGATGGACAATTTCTATAATTCTCCGTGTCTCGCTCGACGGCTGAAATGTCTAGGCTTTGACTGTGTAGGAACCCTGCGGACCGATCGTAAGTTCGTTCCGCAGGCCCTACACAATCTCACGAAGAGAAACATGCGCCCAGGCCAGATTACTGGTCTTACCTCGGGGGACGTCGACGTCATGGTATGGCGAGATAAAAATAGGGTATCAATGATCTCGACATACCATGGAAACCGTCGGCAGACCCTCCGAGGATCCACCAAACCCACCCTGATATTAGACTACAATATCATGATGGGTGGAGTGGATAAAAAAGACCAACTACTCGCCATGTACCCCGTCGAGCGTAAACGATCAAAGGTCTGGTACAAAAAACTCTTCAAGAGGCTTTTAAACATATCCGTCCTCAACTCTTATATAATCTATCGTCACTCTTCTCCTATCACCCATCGTAACTTCCGTATGACACTAATTAAATCACTTCTAGCTAAGCACTCCTGTCGTTCTGTCCCGCCTGCACCGACACAAAACATAACCCACCACTTAGAAGAGTACGGGTTTGTCCCAGGAGGCAAACAACACAAGCGACGGCAGTGCGTGGTCTGCAAGAAAAAAATTAAAACGTTTTGTGTAGGTTGCAAAAAAACCGTATGCCTTCCCTGTTTCCCAGCTCTTCATTCCTAATTATATTATATAATTTGTATAACTATTAATATACAAAGTATATATATATATATATATATATATATATATATATATATATATATATATATATATATATATATATATATATATATATATATATATAAATATATATTTCTTTATTATATTCTACATTCTATGTATGTATCTATTCTATTGTATCTATAATCTCTTTTTTGTACCACACCTTTGATCGTTTTGAAATTGTTCATCCCAGACAGACAGACAGACAGACAGACAGACAGACAGACAAACAGACAGACAGACAACTTTTTGCCAAAAGATCTAGTCTACTGCAATGTTTTATTTTCATCCAGTGAGTGCCTCTCGAATTATAATTTATATTAGCTAATATTTATTTATATTAGCTAATATTATATAATTTATAATATTAACTAATCGTAGACTTAATAATTTATTTTCAATTTATGTTCAAGTTCAAATGCGACACTATTGCGGTCTTATCCATACTAATGGTATCATGCTACTTTTTCCTTGTCTGTTGATCAGCGCTTTAGAAGTCCGATTTTGTAGTGAAATTCTTCCTTTTGGTTGTTGATTTTAGAAATGTTTTACTAGGGCAACTTGTCTTTTTTTTATTCTTATCGATTTCTAAATATCATCTTACTGTAGTATGATACTTTGTATTTAAAATAAATGCAACAGAATTTATCTTGTGATCCAAACTTTGAGAGGATCGTTTTTGCGCTTACTTTCAAGTGCTTTGTTTATTGTTCGATTCCTCGTAAACTAAAAACTTTTAACAGCTGAAACTCCGTCTGTGACAAGTATATGAACCAAACTATGGTATAAATTAATACCCTAAGCCACTTGACCTACAGTATTCTCAGAATCGAAGTATAAACAGACCCTATTTTTTGCCCGGCGCCCGGACCGCTCGGAATGACTCGTGTATTTGTAAGCCTTGTTTTACAAAAAAAAAGTTGGGAGAAAGTGTGTTTTTTGATTTTTTTGTGTGTATGTATATATTATTGTAAATACAATAGATACTTTTTATGCAAATAATTAGTTTTTTAATTAATTATCACGACTTTTGTAGAATAAACTGGAATAAATTCGCTCAACCTGATTTCAAGTTGGTATTAATAATACATTGCAAGGTAAAACAGGACTAAAACATTTTAAATGTATTAGGTTATTTCATAACAATTTCAACGATATAAGTATTATATAGTAGCTCTATACAAAACTTTAGAGATATCGTCATTTTAATCAAACGCGCCGTTACCGCGCGCGACTTCCTAAAATTGCCGTCACAGATGAGCGACGTCGTGCTAAATTGCCGCCACACACGAAGGGATAAATAGCGAGTTCTATTCCCGGCTATCTCCCGCTGCGACCTCACTCAATGACGATCATATTAGAATATAAACATTTCAGACAGTGTTTAAATTTTATTCGAATGTTCATAATAACGATTCTCTCTGCACAAATACCCTTGAGATGGGAGGAGATTGTGTTTGTCAAATGTATGTTAAATATACTCGGACTTGTACTTGTAAAGCTGTTACAATATAATTAAGTTTTAAAAACTATAAGAAAACCGACATCAAACCGATCAAAATTTCGTTTTATCCAAGTGGATGACATATTTTTTTCAGTTTTTGAAGTGAAAACTTCTTTAGCATCGTTGTGATTTGAAAGTCGATGAAACGAACAAGCGACAGTAAAAAGAGAAAGACATAAATTCATAAAACTTAACGTGGGAGAAAATGAGATAGGAAGCATTATACAGTGTCCCTATATTCTTATTCGTCTCATTATCTTGAAGCCAAAAATTTTGAAGGTTTCACTTCTACCACGTGTGAATTGCACTCATGCTTTTTTTTATTTAAATCCTAACTGCTCAACCGTTTTTTATGAAATTTCTATGGGACCAATCGGAAAGTATATCCTTTCACATGAAACCAGATATTTTCAAATCAGTTCATAAATGACGGAGTAATGAGGTAACAAAGATAAAAAAAAAAACAGTCGAATTGAGAACCGCCTTTTTTGAAGTCAGCTCAAAACGTAACTAATAAATTTACTTCTATGTAAACATAACATACTCGGTCTTACCTACTTATATACGCCTCTAAACTTGAACACAGCCTAAACACGGCCTTAAAATTCGCGCTGTCACTATTTTTCACTATCTTACAAAAAGGGATAGCACTATTATAAACAGTAATTAACTTTTGACAGGATTCTTCGTCTGTCATTTCATGGAGTAACATAGCTCTGCTAATTTAATATTTTTTACCCGTTTTATTGCATGTTTTATTCAGTAATCTTGGCGGAATTTTAATGAATAAATTGTGACTACAGGACGGGTATGGATAATTGAATTATATATGTATTTTGGTGCAATGTGATTTGAACGACGAGGAATCCCAAGAAAATTCTAGACACCATTCCGCGTGACGTCTAGAATTGACAATTGACCATCGACTAAGACTAATAACAAACAAACTGACTATAAACTATAAACACTTGACATTGGCAAAATTTACATTAGTATGTCACAGGCCATTAACAAAGAAGAAGAAGAAGAACTTTTGACAGAAATTAAAAGATTTGTAAGTAAGGCCAAGTATTTATACGTGTAAATTATAATAAATGCTTAAAAAGGGGGCGTAGAGGCCGTCATAGTTTTCTTGGTTATTGAATATTTACCTCTCTCTTACCAAATTTAAACACGCCATCAGTGAACAACTACTAGGTATATTACCATTTGGTCCTTCAAAAATTCATTTAAAAAATATCTGTTAAATGCACAAAAGTCTGCTCTTTAAGAGGTCGTTTTTGGTTTAAATTTATTTATATTATTTTTGTTATTTAATGTATTTATCACAATGTTTAACTGGTTGCATAATTTTGTATTATATTTGTATTCGTTAAATGCCTATTTAACAAACATGTTAATATTTTTATTAGTTCTTTAGTTCTAAGAGTTTTACCTGTTAACTTGCCAATTAGAGTTAGTTAATATATGTTATGTTATGTGGTACACTCATGGCGTGTGGCAGTAGCTGCTGCGCTACTCACGATGGCGCCACTGAAAACCAGCGATACAGCAGCCTTCACACTTCTGTATCATATGCTGAGTGGTAGCCTTTTTTTGTCACTGTACATAGACTAGTTTATATTATATTCGCACTGTATTTGGTAGGTGACGTTTAGTAAATATTTTCTATTCTATTCTACTATAATTAAATAATGTTTTAATCAGTTATCTAAAAAAAACAGTTTCCTTTTCAGTATGTCCACTATCTTTGCATTTTTTAAGCTTTACTTATTAGTGGAAACTTTTCTGGATTATGTTATATTTTACTGATTTAGTTTATAAGTTTTAAGTTATTCTGTTTGTTTTTCCAAATAAATAAATATTGTTAAGCCGATAAATTTTCAGTCACCATATAAACGATTCATTCGTCACACGTCACACGTCAAGCATCTAAGTACCTACTTATCTCTACAAACCAGTCCTGAGATCTAACTAGGCATCTTAAATGTCTTGTCTATGGCATAAATCGTATCTTATCCAATAGGATAGGAGGTAATATATCAAGGCAGACGATTAAAATAAATCATTAAAGGTTATACACCTGGGGACTGACGCATCTCTCGGCTAACATCGGGGTTTGTCGGAAATCTTCGTGAAAGTTGGGACTTTTTAAGAAAATGCGTTACAAACCTATCTCAACAGTCGATATGAAGCAATTCAAAAATATTCAGATACGATTATGTATATAAAGTTTTATATTTTCACCCCATTGCCCCATTTAATGTGAAATAAGGACAGGGAGATGATGATGATATTCAAGCAGTCATGATTTCGTTTTAAAAACTAAAAAGAAAATCGACTTCATTTACAAATATAAAAATACGAAATTTCGTTTACTTGAATAACATATTTTTCCAACTATTTTGATTTAAAAACCAAACTAACCAAACTAACCAAAAAAACCAAACAAACAAACCAAAGGAAGGGGATTCTAATAGAAATTGAATCTGTATTCAATTTCTATTAGAATCCCCTTCCTTAGACTTTCACACATTTCATGTACCCACACTTGTAGGGTGAAATTTAAAGTAGTACATAGACATTATCTTTCACTTTCACCAACGACATTAAATATTTTGAACTGACGCCAACGATAAGAGAGATCAAGGTTGGAACACAAGCGCTCTGTTAAAGCATAAGCTTTAAGGCAAAGTCAGCCTTAAAACTCAAAGTTAGCTTTATTCAAAATCCAATAAATTCACGAGTGTATTCATATTTATTTTATCTGGAATTTATCGTTATGATTAACGATCTGCCCGAAGTTGTAACAGCGGCCAAATGTCTTCTGTTCGCTGACGACCTCAAGCTGATCTTGCCAATAAAGGAGGAAGGAGATTGCGCCCGACTTCAACAAGACGTGGATAGGGTAGTGGAGTGCGGCCGACGAAACAAGTTGCAGTTTAACGTGAACAAATGTTCCATAATAACATTTAGTAGAGCAACAGTCCCACTTCACTACAACTACCAGATTGAGGAAGCGCAGTTGAAGCGAGTGGAATCGGTGAGAGATCTTGGAGTTCGTCTGGACACCGAGTTGAGGTTCAGAGTCCATGTTGTGACCGTTTGTAAGAAGGCGTACAGAATTTTAGGATTCATTTTACGCCGAGCAAACGGTTTCACAAGCTTAAGGGCTCTGACGACTATGTATAATGCCCTGGTCAGAAGCCAGATGGAAAGTGCAGCTTCTGTATGGGCTCCGCATGAAGCTAAATATAGCCTCATGTTGGAGCGCATACAGAACAAGTTTACAAGATATCTTTATTGGAAGACATATGGCGTCTATCCTTTCTATCCCCTGATGTATCCAACCTTATTCGTTTTAGGTATGGTTGGATACAACAAGCTGGAAATTAGGAGGGATATGGCGCTAGCACTGTATGTGGTTCGGGTGTTCCGATGGATGATATCCAATCCGACCATCTTGGAGATGATGACACTGTGCGTACCGGACGAGTATGTTGGGCGTCGCAGGCGGCCTCCTCTGTTCGCAGTGCCTCGAGGAAGGATTAACCTGTTAGGCAAGGCGCCACTGACGCGGACCATACAAGTGCTAAATCTGGTGGCGGTGACCGTTGACATATTTCACTGTCCTAAGAGCGAGTTCGTAGAAGCGACATTATTTAATGTGAGTTATTGTATATAGATAATAATTATTATTTTATTTTGTATTTTAATTATTTATTTTTATGACATTATGAAGATTTGAATTTAATTATTTAGTTATTGTGTGATTGTATATTCTTATTTTTATTTGTTATTATTGTGTGATTACATTTTTATTTTATTTTTTGCCCTAGGTATGACATGTATTAATTATATTGTGTGTGACTACTCTATTGTATTAGGTCTAACCTGTAATGATAGATGCAATGTTTGAAATAAATAAATTATTATTTTAATATTTTTTTATTCAATACAAGGATGGCTGGTTTTGTTCACACACACATACTATACTTACTATGCTACAGTATATCATCTCGAACTTGTCATCTCAAGGGGTTCTAGCTGAAAATTGTGTTAACCTTTTTGTGTGGCTGCAAAACACACATAGATTAATAAGACAGACCTATGTTAATGTTTTAAATGTTTATAAATGTTTTAAATGTTTGGTTGTAAATGTTTCCAAGTGATCCTTGTGATTGTATTGAATAAAGTATCTTTTGACTTTGACTTTGACTTTTGTTTTAAGTAAATTTTTGTATTGTTTTTGTTTAGAGAGGTTCTAAATTCAGTTGTATTTTTGAAGTGATAACTTCTTATGGGAGGGTAAACCGCTTCGTTACGTAACGCGTTACGGCGCCAGTCTGTCTGGCTGCCTTTTCTCTGACGCATACGGCAGCGGTAGGCAGGATCCTCCTCTCTCACTCTAACCCACAGCGCTAATTAGATTTGTTTAAGTTATCACTTCTGTCGGACGTCCCGAGACGCACACGTTTTTTTTAATGTTTGTTGAATCATAATTCCGTCATTTATGAACTGATACGAACTACCTGATCCCATAGGAATTTCATCAAAATCAGTGCAGTCGTTTGGTTTTTAAATTTCGATATTTTGCTTTCCTCTGCCTTTCCGCGATTCTTAAGTACTAAAAAGCGTAAAATAAAAACTTTTTTAACATACTTCAAAAAAGGAGGTTTGCATTCGGTTGTACTTTTATTGGCTCTCATTTTATTCAATGAAGTCGATTTTCTTTTAGTTTTTAAAACGTAATTATCTTTTGTTGTTTTAATAATGTGTGTGATTGCAGTTACATATGCGTTTATCTATCTCTCTATCTATCTAAGGATCACTTTAAATAGTCTTACATGCTAGTTAAGTTCAAGTGCCAATTACTCCTATGTGAAGTCCGAGAAGTATAAATAAATATATAATAATTATTGCCGGACATTTCACACAGCATCATCTGGTCCCAAAGTAAGCTAACTTGTGTTACGGAAAACACATGTGACTGATATACTACTAATTTATGTAAATACATACATATTATGAATAATAACACCCAGAGACAAATACATGCAGATCATACAAACATTAGACCCTCGGCGGGAATCGAACCCGCAACCGCGTCCCAGCTGGGCCTTGGCCCACTGTGCCACAGAGGTCGTCAATAAAAGTATCATGCTAATGCTCTGCTTGTGATAGCACTATATACCTTACGCCTCAAGGTGTTAGTAGCATCAAAATTATCATCTAGCTAGACTTTAGGAGCCGGTTTGGCTTATCGCATGCAAATGGCGAGAATCAGACGCGGACCGTTAGAGAAATGTATTTAATTGGGAGCAGATATTGAGGACGAAAGGAAACATCATTTTAAAGGAAAAATGGGACGTAAAAATGAAATGTAGCGGTTTATCAGTTTCTATTTGGTACCATTTCTATAAATAAAATAAATATATATATATATATATATAAATATATATATAAATAAAGCCATATAAACACCCCGACCAGAGACAAATACGTCCTATGTTGTCGTTCGTGGATTGTAATTTTATAAAAAAATTGTGTATTTTTATAATATAATTACACGGATTGTTTTTGCTCGAATAACAAAGAAACACAACTTTTATTCGAATGAATACTTCGTTAAAAACATTAATAACTTTAATACCCGCGTTAATAACTTTAGCTTTTTTTTAATAAAATCACCAAAATTACAAATAAAATCTGAAATCATTTGTGAAAAATATATAAAAATCTTTACTTCGGAAAACGGTCAAAAATAATGTTTACATAAAACTCTAACTCTACCAAAAAGTCAGCATATTAAAATCAAAAGGTAATTGATGATCTCGTGACTACTTAGAAGATTCTTCGTTTGACATTTCATGAAGTAAAATAACACTTCTAAATTATTATCGAAGTGAAAACTTCTTTTAGCGCGGTATGCATATTTTTAGATGAGGTAAAACCTCTGGAACGCGACACCGTTACCGAGACGCAGGGCTGCCGCGCTCGCCCCATTTGATTATAAACCTTAATTCACAAGTTTACAGTCTACTTTTGTATGGAGAAGTTTACTGAGTTAGGTTCTTTGATATATTATCTACATTCTGAACAAAAACATAAAGAATATTAAATGTATTTTAAAGTTTCTTATAACTAATAAAATACAATTCATAAATAAAATGCAATTAATAACCCAATAACCCAATAACCCTAGTACCCATCTAAAAAATGTCTAACGCGCCAAAATAAGTTTTCACTTCTGTCGGCACTCCCGGAGTGCAACCCGTGATTTTTTTTTTATTACATGTATTAGTCAGTAATAAAAGCTGAATTTTAACTAATAAATATCTAGTGACTACATAGGACAAGTATGCACAATTGAATTATATGTCCTGAATTATTTTTCAGAGTGCATCTACTAACATTTGAAATATTATATGAGATACTAGCTGCTGCCTGCGACTTCGCGCGCGTGTTTTCTACATAAAAAGTAGCCAATGTCCTTCTCCAAGGTCCCATCTATCTCTATAGCAAAATTCATCAAAATCGGTGCAAAGGTGAAAACGTGACAAACAAACAGACAGACAGACGGACAGATAGATTTAATTTCGCATTTATAATATTAGTAGGGATTGATAGAAGCCAATTTGAAGATAACACAAAAAAAAATAAGCCTTTTTTGTTGTGTTATTTTTGTGACGTACGAATGTGAGTATATGTAGTACCTACTAGAAACACTGACCCAGGCAATTAATTCAAACCTTTTTGCCTTAGCGGAACTCAGGAGCCGCCTCTTTTACAAAGCGATAAAAATGACCATTGTATCATCTATCTATCTATATCTATAAAAGGCGAAGTGTGTATGTGTTCCCTATAGACTCTGAAACGGCTGGACCGATTTAGATTAAATTTTTAGGAATTCTCCAGAGTAACCTAACTGGGTGATCCTGTGAAGTTTGGTAGCGATCGAAACAACAGAACTTTTTTTTGTATTAATCATATTTGGTATGGATATAGATTGTATCTTAGGAACGGACATAGGCTACTTTTTATGTACTATGCGTGCGAAGCCGCGGGCAGCAGCTTGTTAACAATAAAGTTCTAGAAGTTTTCTGCCCTCGAGCATTAGAGGTCATCAAACCCTGTCTACAAGTATTGAGTGTAAACTTTTTCTTATACACACCGCCAGTGTTAAGGTAACTGTAGGTCTTGGTCTTAGGTCATTAACTTCTCGGTTGTATCGAACGGTGTTGAAAAACAACTCCAATACAATGTAAATAGGCAAATGCCGGTTTCTTTGTAAATCAACAAGCATTACAAATGAGTCTAGTTCAGCAAAGCTGGTGGCTAACCCTGATTTAGTTCGTAGACCGTAATTACGAGGTTACAACGTGAATTTACTGGCTGGCTTGTCTGCTCAGTTGGTAGTAGTGCCTTCTGCGATGTAGGTTCAGGGTTCGATTCCCAGGATAACCATTTGTGTGGAACATAGGTGTTTGTTCTGTGTCTGGGTGTTTTAAAGTATCTTATATTAAGTATTATGAAAAATATCCCTCTTCCTATATTAAAAATAATCCTAGCGAGGAAGAGGGATGAATGGGGAGCTTGCGAGGAGCTTAGGCAAAAATGCTTTCGTATCTCCGGCGTCTGTCTGCATGTTCTCCTCTACAGGTCGCATTTCTTAAACGATTCTAGTGAAATTTTGTGAACATGTTCTAATAACTATATAGATATTTTTTGTCGATTCAGTTTTTGAGAAATTTTCAAAATGGCGGAGATATGGGGGTTGAAAACGTAAAAAAATTTATAGTCATTTTGGAAAATGTTCACGAGGTCTACAGCCTACAGAGCCACTAGTAATAACAATAATAAATAATTTAAAAATATGTAAGTAATATATCCATCATCTGCTCACCATAATACTAGCTATGCTTAGTTTATGGATAAATTGTGTTGTGTGCATTGTACACCAATATTTATTTATATAATGTAGGTACATACTTAGTACCGACCAAGTAATTAATATAAATGAACATAATCACAAAGAAATAGGTACAACACGTTAGTAAAATTTACGTCGACAATGAACAAAGCCAATTATGTTAAGTAAAAGTTATTAATTGCTAAAAACACCATAAATATTATGAGCTTGTGGGTATAATTATGAAGAATGCCCACCGATCGTCATCGTGGGACTCTAAGCGTAGGTAATAATATAATGAATGGTGCAAAAGTGTGTGAACACGTTCCATGAGTAAGAAACGCTGACTCATTTAACTTATTAAATCATTTAAGTACGTATGTACATAAGGGGAGATTGGGTAAGGAAAGTATATCGTGTGTATATATTGAATGCTTGCGGCAACTCACGGACCGCGGATCAAAATCACCCTGATGAAGATTCTCTAGATGAATCGAAACAGTATTGGTGCCATCGACAAAATAATACGTGAGTAAAACCCGTGTTTATCAAAATGTATAGTACAACTCACGAAAGGTTTGAAAGTGAAACATATCAATATTGTTATCTTATACACTCAAACGTCCGTAATGTAAACGAAAATACGTTTTTTTGATACAAATTGTCATTTGCTGAGGGTACCGATCATAAAGATTTTTTTTAACTTTTTCTTCATTAGTACCTATTTAAGTATTAATTTTTTTTACTACTGACCCGGCAAACGTTGTTTTGCCATTTTTTTTCATAAAAAGTATCCTATGTTACTTCTAATACCTCCAAGAATATGTGTAAGTATAAAGTTTCAGGATGATCGGTGTAGTTTTCGCGTGAAAGCGTTACAAAAACTTACGTTCACATTTATAATATTAGGTAGGATAGTGTATTTATATCAGAATTATACAATGATTTAGTTAATGTACGCCGTGCCGTACATTCTATCAATTAGTTCCACCCAAAGGTTGCCAGGAAGAGATCGCTATGATGACCACCCAGTGTCTCTTATTTGTAGTTTTGTGTCTTATTGTAGGTGTTAGAGAGTTCAAGGACTTACCTATTGACGGCGGACAGAAGACAGGAACCACTGATTTTAGCGATGTTTTTGAGGTGATTATGGAAAAGTTGCATGTGTACAATCTTAATTTTATATTGAAGTGATTAATGCATATAGGGAAGGGGAAATGTAAGGACGAACGGATTGGGACTAGGCTTATCCAATCAATAATTTTGTGCGGTGAAATTTATAATCTGTGATTCAGTTAGAATACTTAACAGTAGGTGTTATTAGAGATATATTATATTTCTATTATATTCCTTGCTCCATTTCTAAACAGTACGCTCCAATTTACTCAGGTGAGTGGGTACGAAAATAGTCAGGTACTTGGCTGACCCCATGCGCCAAATGCGTGTGGAAACTGCGCCAGAATGTGATTAGGGAGATGCGACCGAAATAGCAAGGATCGGTCGCCATGGCAACCGACTCCCGCCTACTTGGGGATAGTAATAGCAGGGGAAGCTCGCTGCTTCATTGAAGATACTTATGAATTTATTGATCGCGAAATAATCTAACAGAATAAAAACTCATGTGTGTCATCGGATAATCGGCGTTTTGTTGGTGACTATAATTCTATTATATCTACCTATCGGTCATCTTTTTTAAAGTGATAACTTCTTAAGGGAGGGCAAACCGCTCCGTTACGTAACGCGTTACGGCGCCAGTCTGTCTAGCTTCCCTTTCTCTCATGCATACGGCAGCGGTAGGCAGGATCCTCCTCTCTTACTGTAACCCACAGCGCTAGTTAGATTAGTTTATGTTATCATTTCTGCCGGGCGTCCCGAGACGCACACTTTTTTTTATAGTACAAGCATTGTTTAATTTGGGTACAAATTGGGGTGTGAATTGTCAAAAAAAATATTTATTATGTTTAATGTAAGTACTTACTTATTTAAAATTAACAGTTTATTTACAGAAATATATTAATTACTCTCTGTTAGTCTTGGTAGTAGTTCTAATTCTAGCCTTCTGCGCTGTAGTTAGGGGTTCGATTCCCTCCCAGAACAAGCATTTGTGTAATATACAATAATATAAAGTATACACGTGAAACAGTTGAGGTACCTATGAACCGTTTAAAACGATCTATCGATAGTTCAGCTGATCTAGATCACTTCATAATTTAAATAAGAATAAAAATTACATTTATTGGGAAAAACTAACGTTACCTATAATACAGTATAATAAGGTATAATACTAACTTAACTTTTACTTATAAGGATAATTTTTTAAATATTTTACATCTACTTAAAACAAAAAAATGGTAGTAGACATACAGTTAAAGAAACCTCTCGTGCTAGTTTAAAACTGTGGTAAAGATTCTTCGTTTGTCATTTTATTAGGTAACATAGCTCTGCTAATTTTAATGTTTCTTGCTCGTTGAATAAGTTGTGACTACATGGGACAAGTATGAACAATTGAATTAACTATGTATTATGGAGCAATGTGATTTGAACGACGAGGAATCCCAAGAACACTTTTGGCGGCCATTCCGCGTGACGTCTAGAATTGACAATTGACCATCGACTAAGACTTTAACAAACAAATTGACATTATTATGCCACATGCCATAAACAAAGAAGAAGGAGAAGAAAGCTGTGTTACGGCAAGTTCGACTCTCGTCCTATAAAAATACAGTATAATTTAGTGTGCATTATGTGCAGTTAACACGTTCACTGCCACTGACACGCCTCGCGTGTTCAAGCTAATATACGTATCTACGCCAAGAACACGCCAGGCGTGTTTTGAATGTTTGGGTTATATTTCCAAAACTAGGCCAGATTTTCTGTTCAAATTTGTAGTGCATCATTTTTAAGGGATAAGCTATGGCATATTGAAGCGGTTCCTTAAAAAATTTAGTTGGATTTTTTTACGAAAAATAGGTATTTTGTAGTGCCGAGAACACGCTAGGTGTGTTCACTTACTGAAGCTACCCTTAGGTTCCCAAACTTTTTTATTCTAATAAACGCTTCGCTAATTTCAGAGTTATAAGCTTGCGATATGTGATTTTTAACCAGTATTTGATGTCAAAACGGAATGTCATAATTTATCGGACCGTTGTTTTACCGTATACAGTACTGTGTCATGTATGAATAAATAATAAATAAATAAATAATGCCGGACATTTCACACAGCACCATCTGGCCCCAAAGTAAGCAGAGCTTGTGTTATGGGTACCACATGACTGATATACTACTTATATGAAGTCGCTCATACAACTCCATACGCCATCAATGATAAAAAAAACGTACCTATACGATGTATATCTTTATATAATTATACATACACACACAGTGACATACACACGTACAGTAGAATTATCTATTTTTTTTTTTATTAACCTATACTTTCCCACTGCTGGGCAAAGGTCTCCCCCAATTCCTTCCATAATAACGTAAACAAACTTTCCGCAGTTCAAAGCTTTTATCGGTTTAATAATTTAAATGAATTCACTCATATAAGACTGAAAATACGTTTAAATATGATTGTCACTCAATATATTAATAAAACTAGGTTAAGGCTATGGAATATTGAAGCGGGCATATCTGATATGGCATATCTGATGTATGGGAATTTTAGTAAAAAAGTTTGAGAACCTTAAATTACGTTATAACACATTTACTTACCATAAAATCTATTTTTCGCCATAATTCCAAGTACCAAAACTCACGACACTATTGTAAACACCTTTATCCTCGCGTAGCACAAGAAATAATAACCGGCAAACATAGTTAACTCATTCACTGCCACCACGATTTTCTTGAAGTTTATCGAGATGCCGCCGTATAAAACCGCGGACACGCTAGGCGTGCTCGCGGCATTGCTTGGAAAAATAGATTTTAGTAAGTAAATTTATTATAACATAATATAAGGTTCTCAAACTTTTTTTACTAAAATGCCCATGCATAAATGAATAAAGTTTTATTGTGAACTGTAACATTGGCATTGTTAACAGTGCAAGTACATTTGTTTTGATAATATATTGAGTGACAATCATATTTAAACATATTTTCAGTCTTATATGAGTGAATTCATCTAAATTATTAAACCGATAAAAAACTTTGAACTGCAGAAAGTTTGTTTACGTTATTTATCTCGTATTATCGTAATGTTGGTTGATTGGCCTAACCTAATTACATAAGTATGAATTAAATTCAAAATATTCAAATGAAATACATACATTGATTTCTTATCTTTTTTTCAGGAAAAGTTAAATTTGTACCGGAAACAGAAGATATTAATGATGACAAAATTTTTAGCGAGACAAACGAACAGCAATTTATTTTTATATAATAGAGATAATTTTACTGTACGTGTGTATGTCACTGTGTGTGTATGTATAATTATATAAAGATATACATCGGATAGGTACGTTTTTTTTTCATTGATGGCGCATGGAGTTGTATAAGCGACTTCATTTATGTAGTATATCAGTCAGCATTATTTATTTATTTATTATTTATTCATACATGACAGTACTGTATACGGTAAAAACAACGGTCCGATAAATTATTACATTCCGTTTTGTCATCAAATACTGGTTAAAAATCTCATATCGCAAACTTATAACTCTGAAATTAGCGAAAATTTAATTTAGTTTAATAGAATAAAAAAGTTTGGGAACCTAAGGGTAGCTTCAGTAAGTGAACACACCTAGCGTGTTCTCGGCACTACAAAATACCTATTTTTCGTAAAAAAAATCTAACTAGTTTTTTTAGGGAACCGCTTCAATATGCCATAGCCTATCCTTTAAAAATGATGCACTAAAAATTTGAACAGAAAATCTGGCCTAGTTTTGGAAATATAACCGAAACATTCAAAACACGCCTGGCGTGTTCCTGGCGTAGAGACTTAGATTAGCCTGAACACGCGAGGCGTGTCAGTGGCAGTGAATGTGTTAAAACAGAAAAAAAGCCGTTTTAAATAATTTACCTTTAGTCAGTGCCATGGACACGCGCGGCGTGTTCACTATTTTTCCAAGTAGCAATGCCGTGAGCACGCCTAGCGTGTCCGCGGTTTTATACGGCGGCATCTCGATAAACTTTAAGAAAATCGTGGTGGCAGTGAATGAGTTAAGCGCCAATATTATCGTAACATAAAAAAATGTCAATGTCAAAGTTTTTCTGACAAAAGCCTAGTAGATTGATTTTATTTTTGGTCGTCTTGCGAAGCAAACATTGCGCTCTTATATTATATATTTTTCTCTAGTTATTTCTGGTTTTATTAGTCATTTTGGTGTTTTTATTTAAATAGAGCTAGAATTATGTCCGACACCCGAGAGAGTGAATAATTGGAATAAAAGCTTTGTGTTTCTTTGTGATTCGAGCAAAAATAATCCATAGTTATTTTATATGTAAGGCACCATCTGTGTGTATGAAAGGCGATGTGTGTTTGTTCTCTATAGACTCCGAAACGGCTGGACCGATTTCGATGATTTTTTTTAGTAAATCTTCAGATTGGTCTAGCGGGTGATTCTGTGAAGTTTGGTAGCGATCGGATCAACTGAATTTTGTTTTTTTTATTAATCAAATTTGGTATGGATATAGATTGTATCTTAGGAATGTACTTTTCATATAAATACTATGTATGCGAAGCCGCGTACAGAAGCTAGTTTTATATAAGATAACAAATTACGAACGACAAGATTTAGGAGGAGTTTAATTACAAACACACGTACAAAAGATTTATATATGGTCTGGGTGTTATAAAGTATCATAAGTATGTATTTAAAAATATATAAGTATTCTATCAGTCATCTAGTCACCATAATACAAACTATGCTTAGTTTGGGACTAGATGGTGTTGTGTGCATTGTTCAACAATATTTAACAATATATATTGAGGGTGGGCGCTGATACCTATCATACAGGATTTTTATTATCTTAGTTTAGGTGTCAGTTGTATCACATTATGTACCTTGTAACTTCCTTAGGTTAAGAAATTATGTATTATCTCTAACTTGTACTTATTGTTAGCTAAGGTGCTCAATAAACAATAAACAATTTATTTATTTATTTATTATATATATTTAAATATAAATACTTGACACTGTCAAAATTGTCATTATGACAAATGCCATTAACGAAGAAAAAGAAAAAGAAGAAGCTTAGTAGAAATTGTACATTGTAATTGTAAATTGTACTCTTTCGATAAAAATCTGTCTAATCCGGGCCTAATACGAACAAATAGCATGTAAGTAGGTACTCAAGTATCTACTTGAGTAGGTACTTAGATGTACTTACCTATTTGTAAATAACGATGGAGCTGTTCACACAATACTCATATCCTTATTAGCGTCAATTTGGTTATGTCGGGACTTAGTAGCTTTGTATTTACAGATAACAATAGATCATATAAAGTATTTCCACTTATATAAGACAAATATTAACCTAGTATGGACCCAAAATGTAAGTCTGAAATAAATTCATTTTATTTTATTTTATCCCTATATACTTACATTTTTATTCTATATAAAAATCTTGTTTCACAGTTTTCGTGTTTATGCTCCTCCGAAACGGCTTGACTGATTTTGATGAAATTTTATATGTATATTCAGTAGGTCTGAGAATAGGTTTATAACTAATTTTTATACTCCTTAGTGGCTCACCCCAAATTTTATTTTAATGTTTAATAAAGCAAAACAACGTTTGTTTACTCAACCAACTGAGCTAACTGACCTGTCAGCTCAGTTTGTAGTAGCTCTGCCTTCTGCGCTGTAGGTTGAGGGTTCGATTCCCTCTTAGGATAAACATTTGTGTGATGAACACAGCTGTTTCTTCTGTGTCTGGGTGGTATAAAGTATCTTATGTATGTATTTAATAATACAAGCTATCTTTAATTTGGGGCTAGATGGTGTTGTGTGCATTGTCCACCAATTATTATAAACTAGCTGACCCGGCCACGCGTTGCTGTAGCTCAGTAGTTCTAATACGTCGAACGCATATACGCTAACCTCTAAAATTATCAGTGTTTCTCTACTATATTATGTATGTATTATACATATAAACTTTCCTCTTGAATCACTCTATCTATTTAAAAAAAACCGCATCAAAATCTGTTGCGTAGTTTTGAAGATCTATGCATACATAGGGACAGACAGACAGCGGGAAGCGACTTTGTTTTATATTATGTTATGATTATTATTATTTGTTTACAATATTTTTAGACTACTGTTATATTTTACGAAATTTTTAACTTAATTGCGAAACGCGTCTTTTTAACTGACAAAAAATACGGTTCTCAATTCGATTGTATTTTTATGGGCTTAATAAATAACCGCAGTCATTGGTCATCCATCACACTTATCGTCTTCTTCTTATCGTCGCACTAGTTATTTTGAACCAATGTGGCGAAAGGATTAACCTCTCAAGTACCGAAGTCGCGATATCGTGAACAATAGAAAAACAATTGTAGTATTTTAGTGGTTTTGAAAGAATTATGAGACAAAGAAGCGCCTTTCGTGCACTTGAGCTGGCAACCCAGTTACTTGAGTAACGACCTCTTTGAGGGCAAGTGCTCCTAATTCAAATGCGGTGATCGTTTTTTTAAGAATTACGTTTTAAAAACTAAAAAGACAACCGACTTCATGTATAAAAAAGCAAAATATGAAAATTTCGTCGAATTGAGAACCTCCTCCTTTAAAAACTGATTTGACTGATAATTAGTTTGACAGTTCTTTTGGATTTGAACTGACGTATTCGGAATTCTTCGTTTGTCATTTCATGAAGTAACATAGCAGTTCTAAATTAATTATTTTATTTCGTGCTATTGCATTTTTTATTCAGTATAATCTTAGCATATTTGTAATCAATAAATTGTGATTTCATAGCACATGTGTGGAAAATTGAATTATAGGTATATTATGGTGCGATGTGATTTGAACGACGAGGAATCCCTAGAAAGTTCCAGACGGCCATTCCGCGATGACGTTTAGAATAGACAAATGACGATCGACATTCGACTAAGACTTTATAACCAAACAATCACTTGACACTGGCAAAGTTGTCATCATTATGACTAATGCCGTGAAAGACATAGTTCGAAATTAAATAGGATGCGAACGAAAGATCGACTCTTCGTTTTACTTCTAAATTATTTTAAATTAATTGCTTTTTCTCGTGTTAAATCTTGTTTTATTGGGTAACTTAGCGGAATTTTAATCAATAAATTATAACTTATTAGCACAAATGTAGACTAAGTGTATTTTTTTGTGAATTATACAACGAGGAATCTAAGAAAGTTAGACGGCCATTCCGAGATGACGTTTAGAATAGCCAAATAATTACGTTTTAAAAACTAAAGAGAAAACCGACTTCATGTACATAAAAATATCATCAATGTACACAATTTTTTAACCGACGAATTCGATAAAATTTAAATGTCGTCCCCTGGGAAGTATAATCTTTGAACCAAAAATATATTTTCAAATCTATACAGGCGTCTTTGAGGAATCGGTGAACATACATAAAAAAAATAAAAAATAAAGATTCCGACGAATTGAGAACCTCCTCCTTTTTGGAAGTCGGTTAATAACGATCGACTGCGACTTTATGACGATATTTTAGATGCCATTATAGGCAGAAGAAGAACGCGAAATCTTTTACTACTTCGCATAATGTTTGTATTGCCCTATTAGATTAAACGCGACCTATCTTCGCCGTAAGCCAACATTGTGTTGCAACAGAGTACTCCTATTAATGTTCGACCGAAATAGTTAGAGGATAAACTTATGCCGATAACATCGTGTTGTTGAAATACGTGAATTACTGGGCCATAGGGCAGTGTTATGATTCTAATATATTCACACCATATCAGCACGTCGTAGAATCTAAAAAGTAAGAAACCAAAAAGACGTTCAAAGTTTTTTTTTTATCTTCTAATTATATTTTTGTCAAATACACTCACTCATTCATAACGAAACTTAAGGTGCTCCCTCACCGGGAGCATTCGCGTGCAATGTAACATATAGATTCGACTTTGAGCATTACATTACAATACTACCTCCCTGACCGACGAGCGTTCGCGTGTAATGTAGCATTATAGATTCGACTTTGAGCATTACATTACAATACTACCTCCCTGACTGACGAGCATTCGCGTATAATGTTGTAAAACACATTACATCATTACAAGGTGCGCATTGTAATGCTCGGTTCTCCTCCTTCACTGATGTAAACTCGTTTTGTATCATAACAGTTTGTGCACTGTAATGCTCAGTTCTCCTCCCTCACTGATGTAATGCACTCGACTCTGTAACGTTACATTACACGCGAATGCTCCCGGTGAGGGAGCACCTTTAGAAACCACCGAACGGATTGAAATTTGACATGCAGCGTCCTCTAGGGCCGTAGGTGCTAGCTCGTCAAGGTTTTTAAAAAATTCACTCGGGATCATGGTCAAACCGCGAAAACCGCTATTATGAATTTATATGGCAAAACAACGTTTGCCGGGTCAGCTAGTTATCGATAAACCTTCGTTTGACCACGATCTCGCCTCATGTTAAGCGACGATGTGGCCGACGATGGGGCACGCAGGTCTAGAAGGCACCTATTTCTCGAGATATGAAGAAACCCAGATTGTAGTTTTCAGGAAATACGACGGTAAAGCATTCCGATCCTTGGCTGTACGCATTATAAATGTGAAAGCAAAGCGCTTTGTTCGTAAGGGTGGTAGACTGACAAGGTATGGATGGTATTGAACGGTACGTCTGCTAAGTGCACGAATGGAGCCTCTGAGGCGCACTTTATTCCTTTCACCACACTGGTAAAATAACTAGTGACACGATAAGCAGCAGCATAAATATTTAGATTAAAACTCTAAAATATAATAATGTCAATTTTGCCAGTGTCAAGTGCTTATTTTGTTTATAATTTCATGTCACAGAGTCGTATCTTGTCAGCAAACAGCGGGCAGCCACAAGCTCTTTTATGAAATTCCGAACGAGCCGTTTCTTTTCTCTAACAAAAATTAACTGACTGATGCAACTTACGGATATTTGCATAACCAGTAAAGGTCACGACTTTTAATGAACAGGCCAAAAAGTGATATAAAATTTGAAATTTTCATAAACGCGGGTTATACTCATGTATTATTTTGTCGATGGAGGCACCGACACTGTTTCGATTCGTCTAGAGAATCTGCATCAGGGTGAGTTTGATCCGCGGTAAGCTTGCTCACGCTGGCGCTCGCGGTTCGCACGGTTCAGTGCGAATCGCTGTTGGTACCTCCAACGACAAAATAATATACGTGAGAACTAACCAGGGGTCCTAGACAAATACCTCACGCTTTGTTTTCCGTTGACGTTAACGCCTTTGCGTGAGCGTGACACGTCTTTGCGTTAGCGTGACTAAAATGGTAGACAAGATACACATTGAATGCTAACGCAAATTCCTCAGCGACACACGCTAGTCTCGTTTTGTAACACGTTATTGTCTATGGAATAATGTGTGGCAACTTTCATTTTAATATGTATCTGTCAACGTCACCGTCACCAAACAAGTACTGTGACAGAAATGTTACCTTTTTTATCATTACAACTTGGCAAAACAATAACAGAGCGGCGGCCAAACAAAAAAAGTCGGGATTTTACCGGGACTCCACGAGAGAGTAATAAATAATAATGTCATGTCAAGTGGTTATGCGCCCGGAGGATGCACAGCATAATATTTCCTGCATACAATCTTTATACTTTAATCGGAGTGGAGTTGACGCCAGTCAAATCAAAGTGAGTGGAATATTTTACAATTACTTAGTTGAGAAAAATTTGCGAGAAAGTGTTTGTACGACCAAAAGTAATTATTCTATAAACAATTTAAAATAGTGAGTACTTAAGTAAATATGCAACATTATTGTTGTGAAATTTAAACGTTTCGTACGAGAATTATACCATTTTATCAAATTTATAGATGGATACCAGACTACGAGCTAGCCACGAGCAGTTTACTTTGCTGTTGGAATTTATGGAAACGTATAATTTTATCTTATTATTTTTTCTTTTATCTCTATCAAACTTTATAGGTAGGCAGTAACAAATTATGTTTTACTAGCTGGTACATATGGGTGTATATTAAAATTACTAAATTTCATTTTTAGCCATGGTGATCTCTCAAGGCCCGTTTCAGGGTTACAGGGAAGACAAAAGTCGGAGCAGCTGTGGCAGGAGCTGGCAAATTTGTTAAACTCTGTGGGTGGGAGTGGTATAACCAAAACATCGGACAAATGGAAAAGGGTAATTGAAATACTTATTTTGTATATTCACACATTTGAATTTTGTACCTCCTGAGAATGAATAATTTAGAGTACTGAGCGCTTGTGTTGATTGACTTTATTATGCTTTATGTGTCATAGGTATGGTCTGATTGGAAAACAAAAACAAAAAAAAAAGGCGCAATTATCAATCGAGACATACATGGTACAGGTGGAGGTCCCAGTAAAGGTAAACCCTTAACTCCTTTAGAGGAGAGGGTCTTGCGGGTGATGGGCATAGCTTCAATTACAGGACAGGAAGCTATAGAAGAAGCTGGCTTTGAACTAAGGGTAAAGTTATATCTTATCCTACAATGTAATTTTATCAACATAGCATAAGTTTGCATGTGACTCATATATTTTTCAGGTGCCCGAGAGAGTAAATCAGGTAGAGGGATCACCTGTACTTGAAATTGAGCTGGCACCTTCACCACCAACCCTAGATTACCCTACATTGTCAGAAATCATTCCTGTGGAAGGCCCTTCAGGAGTACAAGGTGATTACATATTAAAATGATATATCTTTATTGAAATTTATAGCTTGCAGGATGCTCTGCTATATTATAGGTAAAATATTGTTATTTTCAGCTCAAGTTAATTCTCCACTGGCTCTCACTACTCCGCTGATTGGACCTTCAAACAGAACTGCACATCAAGGTAATCTTACTAATAAATTACAATAACCAGAGTTGGTCAATGACACATACAAAAGTAGTAGTTTATTATTTATTTATTACTGTTATTTGCTTACTTATTTTGCTTTATTTTCTTTGTTTGTAGAAGGATCACCTGTGTCCACCATGTCATCTCCACGTCGAGCTCGCCCCACTCGACAACTGCGTAGATCAGCTCGACAGGGGCCATTCGATAGGGCCACAAGTGAATTTGTGGCTATTGAACAAGGTCGACTAAGATTAGAAAAAGAGAGGTTGGCACTGGAGAGAGAGCGTATAAAAGTGGAAACAGAGCGAATTCGGGTGGAAGAAAGACGTATGGAGAATGAAAGGCTATTGCGTGAAACCATAATGGAATTAAACAACAATGTAACTAGATTGTTCTTACGATTGGCACCTTTGTTTGACGCCAATCGTAACAACAATCAGTAATAATGAGAATGAATGGGTGTCAAGATGTTAAGTGAATGAAGATGTAGTGAGAGAAAAGAATAATTAAGAAAGGTAGAAAGAATGATAATAAGTCTACCCCGTCAGCATTTAAAGTATAAAAATAAAATTAACTTTCCTTTTATGAACATAATCTTGTTTCAATTAATTTTTCTAGAAGTCATTATCACTCTGGTATCATAATATGTAGGTAGGTAAATGAAATAGTTTTAATAGGTACTCAAAAAATATTTAATAGTTACATTATTCACAGAAATGTACTGAGTAATATACAAGAACAAAAAAAAGTCAAAAGATGATTTATTCAATACAATCACAAGGATCACTTTAAAACGTCTTACATACTAGATGAATTTAGGTGCCAATTCATCCTAACCCAAGCTCGGAGAAGAATTGGCAAGAAACTCTTCTTGGTCCTAGCGCTTTTTTATAATAATCCATCTTATAACTACTTTAACTACGAAATACTAATACAAGAGAGTTTATACATTTCAAGTGTGTCGGTTAGCTGTCTGACGGCAGAGCGACATGAGGCCATGCATTCTTATCAATAATATAGTCATCTATATTATAATAAGCTTTCTTTAAAAGACTACCTTTAATGTAATGTAAATGTGCAGTAATTGAGCAATTTAGACTGTGCATTGTCTTTATATGAATTGGTCAATCAGTCAGGACAAAGATTCTTATTTAAACTAAAAATTAAAGTCTTGACAAAAGACTATGTCGAACAGCTCTGCCTTGAAGCAACTCATTTTGATTATCAACAGCAGGAAAATCATGAGGTGCATCCTCTTCACCTTCTTCGGTCAAGGTTGGAGCAGGTAAATTGGCATCTAATGCCATGTTATGTAATACACAGCAAGCAAGCACCATTTTCCCAGCTACAATGGGATGGTAATGTAATGTTCTGTGCTTAAGCAAACAGCGCCAACGTGCTTTCAGTAAGCCATAACACCGCTCCACACAATTTCTAGCCAGAACATGGCGATGAGTATACGTCTCCTCACGAGAGCCTGGAGCTGCATTTAATATTGGTGTCATCAGCCATGGTCGTTGAGGATACCCAGAATCACCTAAAAATATAGACACGTTTTATGGTAGATATAATGTTGTTTGATATTGTATAATGTTAAAAGAAGTAGTTTAATAATTGAAACTACATGCATCAACAAATATACCTTACCCAATAACCATACTTGTTCTCCACTCTGATGTAGTTCTCGCATATATGTTTCCATTCTGCTGGATGACCATATGAATGAATCATGGGTAGCTCCACCAAATTTAGAATTCACATTTGTTATCCTCAAATTGCTGTCACATACCTGTAAGAGTTTTTCATCATAAATACTTACAGGGAGGTTCTTGAGGTTGTTAAGCAACTTGCCCCAGCTCAACACAAAACATCTCATGGGACCCCAACATCAGACAGATTGAGTCTAGGCTTTTCATATACTTATATATTTTTTTCTTTTTATTAGACTGTATGTTTTTATAATCCAAAAACAAATATTAACTTACCATTTGCACATTCAATGAATGAAAGTTCTTTCTATTGAAGTACAAATGTTCCTCTTGTGACGGCTTGACTATTGCCACATGAGTGCAGTCTATGCACCCCACCACCCCTGGGAGTCTAAATCTCCTCTGAAACCTGTAATAAAATTATTTTATGTACCTATCTATTTAAAGAAAAAGCCTTAATAGCTGAATAAAATATTGTCTATTAAAAAATTATAACAAACTTACTCAAGTCTTACTTGGGCTCGTTCTTGTTGAGTCCTCGGAAACACAATCCACTTATTTATAATGGTCGGATGACATAGTGCCTCAACTACTTCGTGTATGCACCTACTGACCGTTCTCTGAACCAAGTATTGTGTAAGCCCCACAATACGTTGGTATGAACCCGTTGCTAAAAAGCTCAGAGTACACAAAACCTGTAAGATATTTTGATAATATTTCAAATAATAAACCACTGCTGTAACATATTTATAAGGCAATCATTTTATATGAAACTAGTAGGTAGGTCAAACTTACCTTCATCTCAAGATTGATTTCTTGCGAGCCTTTAATGCTTGTATAACGTTGAAGATCACTACAGAGAGACCGAAAACATTGTTTGTTTAACCGAAAACGATGTATGAACTCCGATTCCGGCATTGCATCAATTTGTTCCATTTTTCGGCGATTACTTGCTCTTATTTGCCGTCTTTGTAGTGATTCTTCATTGTTTGCAGCCCGTAACATTCTTAGAGTGTGCATTTTGCGTATAATGCGTAGCATAACAATACTCAAAAGAAACGATTACACTGTTTATTTTTCGAACGTGAAGGTCCGAGTTCACGCTAAAGGAGCGTGTTGCGGAAACGACAAAACGGCGTTTCGTTCTGTCAAACGTAGCTCTTGTCTACCATTTCTATGAAAAATAACGTTGTGTCGAAACCAGACGAATGCAAACTTTTCCGCATGCGGACAACGGGATTTTGTCTACCAACTTAGCATCAGTCACGTGACTTATCACAAGCTAATGTCATTTTCATACAATTTGATCTTTCCGCAGGCGTGAACGCCAACAGAAAGTGGTGTTTGTCTAGACCCCCTGGACTCATATATGTACGGAACGGTGAACTGCACAGGTAACGCACGCGAAACAGGAACAAACTCGCATTATCACCGCGAACACTTGCAAAGTCATCTAAGCTAACGCATTTCATGGGCCCGGATGTATATAATACTAGCTGATGCCCGCGACTTCGTCTGCGCAGGATTAGTACTTCGTGTAATTCTAACGGTTTTTGCAGCGCACGCCAGAACAGCTCGCAGATGGCGGATTTTTATCCTACTAATTTGGCACTTATCGTTATATTTTGGACAATTTACACAATATCTATATAAGTTATAGTCTATGTGTTAATCTGATGTATAAGCTATATTATTGTAAAGTTTCTTTAAAATCCATTCAGTATTTTTTGCGTGAAAGAGTAACAAACATACATACAAACTTTCGCGTTTATAATGTTAGTAAGGAGTAAGGATACTTCCGAACACTATCACAAATGCTCCAAACTTAAACAATTTTAAAAAGAAATTGAAGTGCTGGCTTATCGAGCGTGCTTTCTACACAAATGATGAGTTCATGGGCAGTAATATACCTTACCCAAGGTTGTTATAATTATCCAATGTTATCTGTTTATGTTGTCATTGAATCTTATATTTAAATTTAATCTGTAATTGTCATGTAATTAGAGGTTAACTATTTTGGTTAACTATTTATTTACTCATTGATATGTTTTTTTTATTTCTGACCTATAATGTAACATTAGCAATAAATGACTATTATGACTAATATATACGTCAGTAAAAGACCGTGTTTCTTATAAAATTGATAGAAAATATAGAAAGAACCAAGACACAATGGCCTCAATTCTGTTGGCACCATCCTAACTAATTTTAGCTAAAATTAGGTTTAGAAGTGTCAAATAAAACTTGGTAATCTGCTGTTACTAACTTATCCTAATTTAATTTTATATAATTTAATTAAGCGTTCCTAATATAGTTAGATGGTACCAACCGAAAAGGTTTTACAAATGCTATGACTAACTAAAATATATATTAGACAATTCCTAATTTTAGAAATGAACCAACCGAATTGCCACCAATAAGTATCTACCTAATGTAGTTGTTTCATTACTCTTGGCCTGTGTTGTGTGTGACAAAAGATGGTGATTCCGGCCATTCAATTATATTCGCCCAATTTTATTTCGGTCAACGATTAAATAGAAAGTACCAGAAACGAGTCCTACTATTAAAGTGTAGGTAGATAAGTAGTACTATAACTAATGAAATTTAATATTTATTACACGATTTACGCATCGTTCTTAGAGTGTAATGGAGTGTGACGCGAGTGCAGTTTCTGCTGCAAAACAAGTGACCGACATGATCATATTTTGTCCTGGATCTATGTTATAAATATTATAGTTCTTATACAAAAAAAAAAAAGGGTAATTTTAGTGTGGAAATTCAGAATTTAAGTCTACAATTATGTTACAAGAATTTCTATATTAATATAAAAAATATTATTTTAATAAATTTAATAAAACTCGCTATCAATAGCTATATTGAGCAATCGAAGAACCGAACTATGAATAACTCAAAGAATCCAGATCACTGCTATAAGGCAGCGTACCCAAGACACATCGCATCGCCACGTTGAATGACAATGCTAATGCTAGGCCGATACAGATACAGCCAGCTCTTTAGTCAAGCGATGTTTGTAAGTCACTTAGTAACCTTACCTACCTACCGGCTCAACTATAGGTAATTATGTAGCCATCAACTAATAAACTAAAAATAAAGTTAAACTCGTTGTGCCCACAGTTAGGCTCGCTAACAACGTACTAGATTTGTTGATTGGCAAATTTAAACGCATTATTAATAATAATTACGTTTTAAAAACTAAAAAAAGACAACCGACTTCATATATATACACAAGGTAGCTACTGTAAAACGTTGAGGAGTTCCCTTGACTGTCCTTCGTTTTCATCATCAGACCCCTAATGACAGTCACAACCCATCTAGGTGTACAGTTCTCATCAATACAAATTAATCAAGCCCAAACACCAGGTAATTGCTGTAAAACGTTGAGGAGTTCCCCAA
This sequence comes from Lampropteryx suffumata, assembly GCA_948098915.1. Classification (NCBI taxonomy): domain Eukaryota; kingdom Metazoa; phylum Arthropoda; class Insecta; order Lepidoptera; family Geometridae; genus Lampropteryx; species Lampropteryx suffumata. The sequence goes on along the minus strand of OX402565.1, from coordinate 12,183,358 downwards.
CCCATCTAGATGTACAGTTCTCATCAATACAAATTAATCAAGCCCAAACACCAGGTAATTGCTGTAAATCGTTGAGGAGTTCCCTCGACTGTCTTTCGGCCCCATCATCAGATCGCCTTCAGACCTTAATTAAATAGTAGTGCTTTAAAATACTTAAATAAAAAAAAAACAAACGCACTAGTCGCCACTATGATTTTCGAAAGTTCCCCTCGATTTCTCTGGGATGCCATCATCAAATCCTGGCTTCCTTATCATGGTACCACTGGGATAACTCCTTTCCAACACAAAAAGATTCATCAAAATCGGTTCATAAACGACGAAGTTATTCGCGAACACACAAAAAAAAATTATGTACGTATCGAGTTGAGTAACCTCCTTTTTTTGAAGTCGGTTAAAAACTGTCTCATAAAGCTCATAAAATATCAGATTAATTAGATGACAAAAAAGCATGGGACGAACGTGCTCCAACTCGACTCGGCTTCCGTAAATTAGCAAAATCTTAAAAAAAATGGCGAGTTTCTTGCATCAGGTTTCTTGCATCAAATAATCAGGCAAGAATGCCTGATTATTTTTGATCTGGAGTTAGGAGGAACCGGGACCTAGATTCACTTAGCATCAAAGAAGACGATTCAAAATAAGCTTCAAAAATAAACTGTGCACAAATGCAATGAAAATGAAATCAAAACATTCTTTATTCAATATTATCACAAGAACCACTTTGAATCGTCTACTTACATACTAGTGAATCTAGGTCCCGGTTCCTCCTAATCCCAGTTCATCAAGGCAAGGTTTTAACATTTTTTTGTATGATCCTTGCCAATTTAGTTACAGCTGCCGAGTCGATTTGGAGCAGATTCATCCCAAGCTTTTTTGTCATCTAAATAATCAGATATATTATAATATGCTTTAATAGACAGTTTCTGTTTAATTACGTTACGTTTTAATTACGAAAGTTATACAACGGGCTATGGAGCGTTCAATGTTAAGCGTCCTAATTTTGTTTACAAGGCGTGTGCCTTGTAAACAAAATTAGGAAATCGGAAGACTACAGTCCAAGATATCGGCATCCGAATCGCAAAACTTAAGTGGCGTTGGACAGGGCACTTAGTAAGACGTGATGATAGCAAGTGGAGTAGGGACATGACAGGAGGGCTGCCAAGGGAGGACAAACACAGTGCCGACAGACAACCTGCAAGATGGGCCTGAAAAGATCTGGAAGTGTTATCTGGATGCGGTCAGCCCTCAACAGGAACTAGCATAACATGGAGGAGACTTACACCCAACAGTTGATGATGATGGTAGGAAAACATGTCTTGGTAATTATTAAAATATTCATAACATAACATGTCTTTTAGCGCATTTCTGATGACTTGGTCATCACGTTAATTGACTTGAGCAACTGGTCCCAATTTATCTAATTTACATGATTATTTATGAGGAAATCAGCTTTTAAATAATATTCAATCGACCTGCATTTTATGTGCACAGTCGTCTGGCTTTGCAACGACCTCGTTTAAATATATATTTAAACTAGCTGTCCCGGCAAACGTTGTTTTGCCATGTATGTTATTTTTAGGAAACATTTTTATAGGTAAATATGATGTTTAAAAAATAAGGGTTGATCGTAGAGGGCTGAAAATTTAGGGTTGCATGTATTTTTGTATGATGTATCATAAAAAAATAAAAACAAAAATTTTTGTCTAAAAATAAAAAATAAAAATTAAGGGGTGGACCACCCTTAACATTTAGGGGGATGAAAAATAGATGTTGTTCGATTCTCCCCCCTGACTAATATCCTCGCTAAGGATCACGAAAATCGGTCGAGCCGTTTCGGAGGAGTTCGATTACGCACCCCGTGACAGAAGAATTTTATATATTAGATAAATATTTAAACGAGTTAATAAACTGAACAAATGCTTGTTATGTATCAATAGGAAATTACATCGACTAGCCCACAGACTAGCGACAGCTCGTAGGTTGTAGCTAAGCTATGGGCTATGGGTTCGATTCTCAAACAAGATAAACAATTGCGTCATGAACAAAGATATTTTTCTGTGGCTGGGTGTTATAAAGTACATATCTTAAAGTATGTAATTAAATAAATATTGGTGGACAATGCACACAACACCATCCAGCCCTAAACTAAGCATAGCTTGTATTGTAGGGACTAGATAACTGATATAGTACTTATATATTTTTAAATACATACTTATGATACTTTATAACACCCAGACTCAGAACAAACACATAATGTTCATCACACAAATGTTTGTCCTAATCAACTCTCAACCTACAGCGTAGAAGATAGAGCTACTACTAACTGAACTGATACGCAAGAAGTGATATATAAATACTAGCTGCTGCCCGCGGCTTCCCACGCGTGGTACCTACAATAAACGTAGCATATGTCCTTCTCCAAAGTCCTATATATCTGTATAGCAAAATCAAATCAGTTTAGCGGTTTAGGCGTGAAAACGTCAAACAGACAGACAGACAGAGTTACTTTCTCATTTATAATACTAGCTGGTGCCCGCGACTTCGTCTGCGCAGGGTTAGTACTTCGTGTATTCCAACGGTTTGCAGCGCACGCCAGAACAGCTTGCATATGGCAGATTTTTTTTCCACTTACTTGACACTTATCGTTATATTTTGGACAATTCACACAATACCTTTATAAATTATAGGCTATGTGTTATTCTGATGTATAAGCTATATTATTGTAAAGTTTCATTAAAATCCATTCAGTAGTTTTTGCGTGAAAGAGTAACAAACATACAAACATTCGCGTTTATAATATAGTAAGGAAAGGATTAGTTAGTAGTTAGATATATAATAGTAGTACCTAGTATTAAGTAGGTATATCACTCATCTGGTTCCCATAGTGCAAGAATTGCTCAGTTTGAGGTTAGAAAGACTAGATGATGTTGTGTGAATTCTCTAACCAAATTTCGTATTTTTTTATATCTAGGCTACTGGCTCACACGTTTGGGTCATATGTGAAGCAATTATTAAAACTCCTGCTACGTGCTATCATAACTCATGTCACAAAAACAAATGTCTTTAAAAGTATTGCCACAGAGAAAATGCTGCATTATGTACGAAATTTTTTGTACAGGAAACTATTAAACATACCCTGAGATAAATTAAATTAACCTGCCATGCACATCTGCACTTGGTGGGAAAATTCGTAGAGAAGTGCCGCGACGAGATAAAGTTACTAGATAGAAAGAGATGCACTATGTAGGTATATATAAAGCTAGAGCTAGTGCGAAATTTATTACGTCGAAGCAACACTCGCTATTTTTAACCGACTTTAAAAAAGGAGGGACCGTATATATATATATTTTTTAGTGTGTTTGCGGATAACATCGTTGTTTATAAACCGATTTAGATGATTCTTTTTTTGTTGGAAAGGAGATATCCCAAGGGTGGTGACATGATAAGAAAACCAGGATCTGATGATGTTATCTCAGAGAAATCGAGGGGAACCTTGGAAAATCGTAGTGGCTACTAGTGCGTTTGTAATTTTTTTTCATTAAATATTTTAAAGCTAAGTATTTTAAGCTATTTAAGACTTTTTTACTTTGTAGTTTCTCGTTTGAAGTTTTTTTATTTCTTTTCTTTTCTTTTTTTATATTTGTTATAAGTGTTTTCGTGGAGTCGGCCTTCTGTACTTGTTATAATGATTCTGTGCACGAGACGTAGTTTGAAGTGTGTCCAAAGTGAAAGATTTGACCTTAGATTTAGCAAAGATTAATGTTTAATCGAAACGGAGGTTAACTTCAACGTATTAGTTAGGCTTACCACAACCTGTGGTACCTGAGTAAATACTAACATAATTTTTTGATGCATGCCTTTTTAACCGGCTTCAAAAAAGGAGGAGGTTCTCAATTCGACTATATTTTTTATTTTTTTATGTTTGTTACCTCATAACTCATTTATGAATCGATTTAAAAAAACTGAATTTTTATTTTCATTTATTTTTATTTCATGTGAAAGGATATATTGGTCCCGATTGGTTCCATATAAATTTCATGAAAATCGGTTCAGTAGTAAAAAACTGAAAAAATGTCATCCACTTGGATCTAAGGAAATTTTTATCGGTTTGAAGTCGGTTTTCTTTTTAGTTTTTAAAACGTAATTATTTACAATTGTTTTTTTTTTATTGCGGCGAAGACGAGTTTGACGCCCACAGTGGCATTAGACAGGAACGACTAGAGAGAAGGAAGGGAGCCATTTTCCCTGCAGTGGGACGTCACGTGCTCTTAATAATAATTGTTTACTTACCTGCTTAGCTTATGTATAAATAATATAAATTTTTGTTCTAATTATTTAGCTGTCTTGCTATTTTAAACGCATGATGTGGTGCATAAAATTAATAATAATAATCAATAATGCCGGCCATTTCACAAATCATCATCTAGACATACCTACATAAAGTTAGCTTAGCTTATGTTATGGGTACCAGATGACGTATGTTACTTATACATATATTTTTTTTTTAGTTTTCTTGTAAATTCATGTATGTATTATACATAGGAACATCCAGACCCGAGACACATACCTACGGATTGCACAAACATTTATCCCACGACGGGAATCCAACCCGTAACCTTCTGTGTCTCAGTCGGGCCTTGGCCCACTGCGTCGTCGGGAGCACTCGGTTTATTTCAAATTTGTTCTGTTTATTTTTAACTAGCTTCTGCCCGCGGCTTCGCACGCATAGTAGATAAAAAAGTAGCGTATGTCCGTTCCTAAGATACAATCTAGTTCCATACCAAATTTGATTGTTGCAAAAAATAAAAGATCTGTTGATCCGATCGCTACCAAATTTCACAGGATCACCCGCTAGGTCAATCTGAAGATTTCCTATAAATTTGATCGACATCGGTCCAGCCTTTTCGGAGTCTATAAGGAACATAAATACTAACATCGTATGTATGTTCCTTATAGAATACATAGATTCGTCATGTCTGTCTGTCTGTCTGTCCGTCTGTATGTCACAGCCACTTTTTTCCGAAACTATAAGAGCTATACTGTTGAAATTTGGTAAGTAGATGTATTCTGCGAACCGCATTAAGATTTTTACACAAAAATAGAAAAAAAACAATACTTTTGGGGTTCCCCATACTTAAAACTGAAATTCAACAATTTTTTTTTTCATCAAACCTATACGTTTGGGGTATCTATGGATAGGTCTTCAAAAATGATATTGAGGTTTCTAATATCATTTTTTTCTAAACTGAATAGTTTGTGCGAGAGACACTTCCAAAGTGGTTAAATGTGTGTGTCCCCCTGTAACTTCTAAAATAAGAGAATGATAAAACTAAAAAAAAATATATGATGTACATTACCATGCAAACTTCCACCGAAAATTGGTTTGAACGAGATCTAGTAAGTTTTTTTTTTAATACGTCATAAATCGTAAATATCAATAACTATTATTAAAACATAGATCAAAGTTACAACAAGTAACAACAACTACAAGAACTTTTATATTAAGTTACTTGCTGCTACGGAACCCTTCATGGGCGAGTCCGACTCGCACTTGGCCGCTTTTTTTTTTATATAGATGTGCCTGTGTTATTTGTACTATTTTAAATACAGTTCGTTCTCTAGAACTCGCAATAAAATAGGTTTTGGTATATCTGTTTTCCTCCCTAAGTATAATGTGTCCGTTGTATCCAAATCGTTTAGCAAAACATCCTTACCAAGCGACTTAATTACAAAGACCTCTGGTAAATCTAACTCACGATAGAATCAAATCCAAAATTAGGGCTCTAAATATATTGGTTAAGTTACTACTGAGTACTAGAAATGAGTCAGCCGAGGAGTAAGTGTAAACTGCAAAGAAACCTCTGTAGTCATAGTGGCTTGTATATAAATTGCTTCCTCTCATCAAACGTACTAGCTCTTAAAAGATAAGGTTGATATTCGTGTATTTAAATGTTGCGTCAAAGGATCTTGAACAATGGCCACGTCACACGCTGTTCTTATCGTATTCTGTGTATTTTATTTATAAGCTATTGTTCGTCTTTGTTGGTAACGCACAGATGTCTAACTGAATGTTATTTCTGTACTGCTTATTTGGCGGATAAGTAGCTACAATTACCTACTATAGTTTTATGTATTCTTTGTGGGTTTTTCAGTAATTTATTCTGATATGAGACTCTTGTTATTTTGATTCTGTACGCGACCGCAGAGGACTTATCTAAGTAAGACATTTCCTTTCGCAGTTGTCAATGTCTGTCCCCAAGATACAAGGTAAGGTAATAAACAAACAGACAAACACACAAATAGACTGACAGATAGACATTTTAGAATTTATATTAGCATCGTCTGACACAAAATATAAAAAGCAGTAAGACAACCAACAAAAAAGTTTCTATGAAAGAAATAGGTGACTTATGTCATCATCATCATCATATCAACCCCTGGAAGACCTCTGCTGAACAAAGGACTCCGCAATAGATTTCCAGGAAGAACGATTTTGAGCCCACTCCATCCACCGATTTCCCGCGATCTTTACAATGTCATCAGTCCATCGGGTGGGGGGTCGTCATACGCCTCGTTTTCCTGTTCTTATATACTAAGGTACATATATATTGTTAGTTATTTATATATTGTTTACTTACATGTTTACTAAACCTACATTTTAACTGCAAACGCAGCAAAGAAGTATTTTTGCTGATTTGTGTAATTTTTCGTGTTCATGTAAAAACAAAATGTCCTAGCTCGCGTTTGAAGTAATTTCACAATTTTTATGCTTGTTTTACAACATTATGAGAAAGTGCGCTATGAACTAATTTTGCGTTTCATACCTATCTCTTATAGAGACATTTTACCGAAATACATTACCTTACAAAATAATAAAAATCGTGAATAAAAAAAATTACCGCAGGAAAAACTACGACCAGGACACGAACTGCCATGGCCTGTATGGAAGTCGCTTAATCGACTTCGCACTCAGGTTGTAGATTTAACATGTGCGAATGGGAATTTAGGGACCCCAACTTGGCAAATTGCGACTATGGTGCTCCAACACAATCTATGGATAGCGCATCTACAAGTGTGCCCTCTCTGTCCAAATACTTGCACAAGGGTAGACCATATCGCAGCCACAGTAAGTGCGATTGAGATCGCCACCTACTAGGTACTCTCAAACCATATGACGACCTCTGTGGCGCAGTGGGCTAAGTTCCGGCCGAGACACAGAAGGTTGCGGGTTCGATTCCCGCCGCCAAATGTTTGTATGATCTGCAAGTATTTGTTTCGGGTCTGGGTGTTTTTATGTATAATATGTATGTATTTAAAAAAAAAGTTACATAAGTAGTATATCAGTCATGTGGTACCCATAACACAAGCTCTGCTTACTTTAAGGCCAGATGATGCTGTGTAAAATGTCCGGGATTTATTTATAAATTTATTTATTTATATAACGAAGCATCAACACGAATAGAAGAAGAAGTATCATCAATTCAAAACCTACAATAAAAACAGTGCAATATCCTCCATTCCTCGATTTAGATTTCGCAAGCAAATGACTCACTTTCATACATACAAAAACGTGCTTTGGTAAGGCAAACGCACAGAAAAAAATCGTATTATGGTCGATGAACTGTTAGTAGGTTGGTACGAGTAAGTATATTGAGTAGATAATACCTACTTGTTATTCTTTGAAAACATCACGCTCAAGGTTTCTACGTTTGAGTTGAACCAAAAACAACTCAGTTAGGTAAGAATATTCGGACTTATCTAACCAATAAAGTTGATGAGTCACCAAAATACGAGCCTACAAATGACTATAATGTTAAAATAGAAGACACGAACTCATATACCTTCATACAAGTACATTGTTATAATTATGTTGATACTCCTTTATGTACCGAAGTTTTTTAATAAACTGCGGACTGTTTTTCTATGTTTAAAGTAGATTCTTTAGAAGAGGAAACGAGCATCCGAGAAGCCATAAACTGAATATACATAACAGAAACTAAGGCATGATGAATGAGGAAAATAAAGTTGTTTTTAGAATAACTAATTATAAACTAAACACAATTTTGAATATGTTTTTATTTTATTTGCTCTTTAGATACTTATTAAAATAAGGAACTTTAATAATTTTTGCATAACTCAAACCAAAGATCGTCCTATATTCATTTTGAAAGCGTTCGTTTTGGATAATCCATGACTATAACCATATAAAACAATGATAGAGAGGGAGCTGGCTTATTTCGGAAAAACCCAAAAGCACTCTCATCTTCTAACCTCTTGGAATTATCGAAAAAAAAAGAGTTGTCAATTAACGGAGGTGTCAAAAATCTTAAAAAAGTTGCCAAGATAGATGTCATTAGAGGAACAGAAGAAGATTATTAACTATATAAGGATTATTTTTGGCCCTTTTTCTGAGTAAACATTTTGCTTTTATATTATTTATTTTTCCCGAGTTATATTTGTAATTTTAGTGATTTTATTCAAATAAAGTTATTGACTCGGGTGTGAATCATTGAAATAAAACGTTTTTGTTTCCTTGTAATTCGAGCAAAAATAATCCGTTATAATCTATATAATAAAAATCAATTGCTGTTCGTTAGTCTCGCTAAAACTCCAGAACGGCTGGACTGATTTAGCTGATTTTTGTGTTGAAATGTTTGTCGTAGTCCAAGGAAGGTTTAAACGGTGAATAAATATGATTATTTTTAATTATTGATTTATTGAGGCGGTACGAAGTTTGCCGGGTCAGCTAGTTACTTTATAAAAAAAAGACTCATGTTTTTATTAAATAACAAATGACGAACGACAAGATAAGACTTTGTGTCGTCCTACTAATAAACAATCTAAACAATTTCATTAACATTGGCATAACAGACATCATTATGACAGATGCAGATATTCATCATTTGACTTTATAAGAAGTAATAATGTAGCTCTTATAAATTAATTATTTTTTCTCGTAATTTTTTATGTGTTATTTGGGTAAGTCTTAGCAGAATTTTAATCAATAAATTGAATTCTTAGCACACAGACGTGTGACACGGTCAATTGAATTATAAGTGTATTTTGTTGCAATGTGATTTGTACGACGAGGTATCCAAGAACAATCTATCCGGCCATTCCGCGATGACGTTTAGAATAGACAATTGATCGTTTGACTTTGGCAAAACTGTCATCAAGACAGATGTTCTTTTAGGAAGAAAACAAGAAGAGATTGGGTTCTTCGTTTGTCATTTCATGAAGTAACATAGCTCTGCTAATTTATTATTTTTTACCCGTCTTTTTACATGTTTTACTCAGAAATCTTAGCGGAATTTTTATGAATAAATTGTGACTACATAGGACAAGTATGGACAATTGAATTATATGTGTATTATGGTGCAATGTGATTTGAACGACGAGGAATCCCGAGAAAAAAATAGACGGTCATCCGCGATGACGTTCAGAATTGACAATTGACCATCGACTAAGACTTTAACAAACAAATATTAACCCTTGACACTGTTAAAATTTACATTATTATGTCACATGCCATTACAAGTATGTACGACGGGCTAGTGTATCTTGTTATAGTTATACCAGAAACCCTTCTGCCGCGTCCTAGAGCCGTGTCACCGTACAGTGTTAAAGCTGGGTGTACTACACAGCTTTGTACGCTGTCTGTCAGCATCTGACGACCTCTGTGGCGCAGTGGGCTTAGGTCCGGCTGAGACGCAAAAGGTTGCGGGTTTGATTCCCGCCGCGGGACGAATGTTTGTATGATCTGATGTAGATGTAGATTTTTATACGATTTTCAATAACTTTTCACAATTTCCTTTTCATCACTTTTTTTTAAATTTTGAATAGGACATCTATTGTGTCCGTTTATTATGATCAAGGTCCATTATAGCCTGTTCAACCGCGTGGTTCAGTGGATCTGAAGCCCAACAGTGGGATAATTACTAATAAACAAGAATTTACAATCAAACAACATTCATTTCAGATTATAAAATGTAAACAAGTTGATGTTCCACACCAAGAATGCGTGACACCACACAACCTCACTAGATATCAGTTCCACATGTTCCAATAACGTGCCCAGTTTATAGGTAAATGAAGTGGAATATTTTATATCTCGCTTTTATGAGGAAATGGTTAGGTGAGGATGATTTACGTATGACCAGTCAATTCCGCCGCGAAACAATTGTTTGTATGATCTGCAAGTATTTGTCTCGGGTCTGGGTGTTTCTATGTATAATATGTATGTATTTACAAAAAAAAGTATATTAGTAGTATATCAGTCATATTATACCCATAACATAAGCTTTGCTTGCTTTGGTGCCAGATGATGATGTGAGAAAAGTCAGACATGATTTTTATTATTATTAATATAAAGTTTTTTTATGTTTGTTTGTAATGGATAAACTCAACAAGCTATTGAATGGATTTTAATAATTACTTCAGGTATAGAAAGCTACATTATCAGATAACATAGGCTTGTTTTGGGAATTAAAAAAAAAATATAATTAGAGCTCGAAAATTGCGATCATGTAATCCAAGATATTAAAAAATTGCCTAAAAATCATTATTTAGCGCTGCAAAAACTATTGATAATACATAAAATAATGTACTAGGTAGGTACCTATATGTTTATAGTAGGTACTTATCATTACCCAAAAAGTTCACGAGGTATAATTATGTCTAACTTATAGTTAAGTACAGAGTTAAGCACGAATGCGCGGACGAAATCGCTGGCGTTCCAGCTGATGGTTAATACTTGAATAGGTATGCACAAAAGTTATAAAGCAATTACCTATCTATATCGTTCAACTCTTTGGCAAAGGCAAACATTGACATTGACATTTTCAACACCCCAATAAGTAAGTTAAAGCGGATACTCAATCATAAATTCTTCTTGGTAATTCAATCGTAGTTTACTCATTATATATAATTGTTTTGTTTTATTTTTGTTCTTCAAAATCTCATACATTCAATGATTTTCTAGAAGCCGTCTGCTACTGTATTTCTACTTACTTATATTCTTTTTTTTAACTACAAGTGGAAACTTTTAATTGGCTTTCTGTTAAATATATGCCTCTCATATTATTATGTATTTCATAATTAACAATGTATCTACTTAGCTGTAAGTTTTGCTAAAACGAATAAAATAAAAATAAATATATAGATATCTAAGTATAATCTATTTTTGTACAATACTAATTAGTTTATGGGTCCTCTTATTTCGGTTCAGAGAATCATCATCAGAGAATCGTAGAACTAGTGCATACCTAGCTGTTGCCTTGCTTTCTTTTTCACTTAATTTATGTCGTCTACATTAATTAGCATGTTTATTGAGAGCATTGGTGGTCTTGTAGTAGTGGCCTTTTGAGCCTAAGATCGTGGGTTCGGATTCAGTCATGTACCAATCGGTTTTTCTAATTGAAAAATTAATATGCGCTATACTTTTAAACAGTGAAGAATATCGTGTGAGAACCGGTCGTACCTAAATAGTTGAAAGACATGTGCTAAGTGCACGAAATGAGCCTCTAAGTTGCACTTCAATCCTTTTACCACACTGGTTGTATATAGTGACACGATAAGACGAAAAAGAAGCATGTTTATGTTTTATACGAAGAACTTGTTCTTGGTTTTATATAGGTTTGCCAAAAGGGCGAACCATCTATCACCATCACTCAAAAAATGCAACATACCTATACCTAAGACAAGCGGTCTTAACAATAACCTGCCCAAAAGGGCGAATAATCTGTCACCACTGGTTTTCTAACCTCTCTGAAGTAAAGTAGCTTTATTTATAGGTAAGTTTTACATAGGTATGACATTTATATTTTAGCCCGTTTTTTGACAGAGATGTGGGTACGCAAAGACCCAAGTTATAAGTCTTAATTGGTAGGTATTTATTTATGAAGAATTGATAATTCAAACGATCAGTCAAACGAGTTCAAAGAATCTAAAATAACGGAATAGCATTGTGCCATGCTTTCTCATCAAGCCATTTCAATTATAACTCCAAACTGCAATGATAGGTATGTAACTTAAAAGTCGACACATTTCAATTCTTAGCCGCGTGCACTCAAGATAATCAATATGGTTACTCACGTAAGATAAAAGTCCTTGGCGAAGTCACACACTATTCCAAACGCACTGTTATCACTTATTTTGATTATATAGTTACACAGTTTATGTATTGTTTATAAATAATATTAAAACAGAGGTGACGTCCTCTCAGCAAGCGGGTCAGCCAGTTACTGATCACGACTTGTAGTGCGGTGCGGTTTGCCGGTTGGTTAAGTTAGCTACGAAAGGTTACATCTTCACTATGCTCCGTTGAGCTGACTGCAGGTCTATTGTCGAGGGTTTAGAGTTATTTTTATGTGCGGTTGATGTCGTTCGGTGCTGTGTACTGTGTGGTTACTGGTTAGGTATGTCATGCCACGGTCGCTAGCATTTCTTTTGAGTGAAAAGGCGAAAGGACATCGCTTGGCCTCTACTCGTTTGGCATGGTTGTGGATCGTCTCGCATCTCGTAAACACGTGACCTCACCCTGTCTTGGTGACGAAGGAAACCATTTTGAATAAATAAATGTGAGTTGATATCAGCGAGCCTGTCTGTCTACACGGTATGGAAAGTAGTAAACTCATTTTAAAATGTTCAACTTGAAGATCAATAACCAGAACATTTATGTAGCAAGATGTTTGAAGCAAAATTTGAAATCTTCCGAGATTAGTAAGTACCTATATTGGAAATTCAATCAATATAATAAGAGTGTGTCTTTCCATCTACCTAGGTATAGAAAGGTTTTCTAGGTTTTCTACATTTGTTAAGCTTAACAAATGTAGCAAATGTAAATGCAAATGATTCATCTAGATAATCTTCATCAGGATGAGTTTGATCCGTCAGTTCGTTGACGCTTAAGTTCATAGTTCGCACTGTACACGCACGATTTTTTTTTCAAAATATATATGTACTTAACACTTTTAATTACATTTAATAGCAACCTGCCCCGGCTTCGCGCGGGTGAATGACACACCTAAACCATTCATGTATCTCTCCGTCCATTTTATAATATGAATTGATAAGTGTAGCTACTTATTACGTGGTTTACTCACACCATTTTACTTTTATATGAGCCAGTTGTCCAACACTGAGCTAATATTTTATTAATTAGAAATTACTCGGAGGGAAAGTCAGAGCCAATAAGGCGTTGATTACAAGGGGTTGGCTAGAGCACATGGCCTACTGAGCAGTGAGTTGTTTCGCATGAGTGGCTCTGCTCATTGAGCACGCATGCTGCGATTCTTCAATCATGTGTGATGGATGACCATGTTTAGAGAGAAATGTTGGTCTTGGAAAAAACTTTTTCGTACTCTTTGCTCTCGTAGAGCCTACTGCTGAATCCAGTAACAATGACCGTACCTTGGTAAATATTAATACCACTTTTAATGAACTCTAAAACTACCTCAATGGCACTCAAACCTTTTTAAATGAAGCGACCCTCGTCATCGGGCTTGGGTTAGGAGGAATTGGCACCTCAATTCACCTAGTATGTCAGGCATTTCAAAGTGATCCTTGTGATTGTATTCAATAAAGTATCTTTTGACTTTGACTTTGACATGGGTTTCTTCTTCGTACAACTGCGCCAGTAAACAAGCATATCCAACCTGATTGTAAGTGGTTACCTATGACTCTTGCAATACCAGGAGGTATAGACATATAAGTTATTTTTAACCGACTTCAAAAAAGGATGAGGTTCTCAATTCGAAAACCTTTTTTTTATGTTTGTTGAGTACCTCATAACTCCGTCACTTATGAACCGATTTGAAAAAATCTTATTTCATGTGAAAGGATATATTTCCCGATTGGTCCGATATAAATTTCATAAAAATCGGTTTATAATATCAAAATTTCGTTTCCTCCATGGCATCGGATGGTATATTTTTTTCAGTTTTTTAATTTAAAAACCTAACTATTAGTAAGTAGTTAGGTTTTTAAATAAAAAAACTGAAAAAAAAACTGAAAAAATATGTCATCCACTTGGATGAAACGAAATTTTGATATTATGCTTTTTTATGTTTGGTTGTCTTTTTAATTTTTAAAACATAATTATGACTGATTGCCCTCAGTAATTTCAATTTGCTACAGTGCAGTGCTCTATAAATCTAAAGTCTTAATCTAAAATATATATATAAATCATAGTAATGTTTGCACACTAGTGCTTGGAGACAATATCTGGCACTGTAGTGGAAACCACTAAGACGGACTGGAGTCTTCTTCTTTTTTGTTAATGGCCTGTGACATACTAATGTCAATTCTGCCAATGTCAAGTGTTTATAGTTTCGACACGTCCTACGTTAAACTAAGTATCTGCATAAGGCAAATTTTACAATAGAGCGTTTTTAAAATTTAAATTTTTCGTATTTTGTCACTACTCAGTCTTGCGTAGGTCTATAGTTTTGAAAAATGCCAAAAGGCCAATGCCAAATTGAATATTATTTTTTTCTAAACCTTCGCGTTTTTATTTTATTACACTTACATACATGTACTTTGTTTTATTCTACGAAAAAAATTTGGTATGTGAAAGTTTATCTTTCACATACCAAATTTTTTTCGTAGAAATTATTTATTCTAGAAAAATTAAAAAATGTTGTATTGCGTAACTGGCTAGATAAATGTTTATACTTGGTTAACTTATCGTTGATTTCCTTTTAAACTATCACTTACACAATTTAGAATTGGAAACTTAATTACTGGAGCATTAGGTATCTCAAAATATATAACCATACTGTCCTAAATCTACTTACCTAATTACCTTTTGACCTAATGAAATAATTACTTAATTAATTACAAATAATGATTTATAAATAAAAATAAGATCTATTATACTCTGGAAAATTATTTTAAGAAAAGTAAAAAGTTTTACAGTAACTAGGTACACAGGTACACAGTATTTGATACCTACCTTAGACACAGACATTATACTTAGACTTAGACTAATAACCCTGCATAATTGTTAAGACACACTTAGGTACTAGGTACTAAAAAGCATCAAAAAATTTAGCAATAACCTGTGGCTGTTGAATTTTGGCTGTAGGTATTGGCATTTTCTCATGTAGGCTTGACTCAGCGGTCTTCAAGAGTATACACCATCTTACAGCGAGCTGATCGTTCAATCAGGGCATGCACACTGTCACCTTCATTTTGTGGATTGCCTTGGAAGTCTCTTGCTGCTCGCGTGTAGGCAGAAAAATCTATACGATTACGGTTCTGTCCTCTGCAATTACCTATTAGACCAAAAGTTAAAAACTTTTGTACTCTTTTGGTGGTTTTCTTCAATGAAGTAATATAAACAACTGCTTACCTCGTTTGCTCCGAGTCTTGCAGTACTCTCGTATCTTTTTAAGGGATATGGTATCCTATAGTTAGGTTCTCATTGACAATATCCCTATATTGTCTTGCTGTTCTCGCTTTGTTTTGGATTTCACAACTATTCCATTCTTTATACAGCAGAAACATACGTGCGTATGAAAGGGATCCATCCAATAACTATAGGACGCTAACGCATGATCCATCTAAGTAGACCTTATTCGTTCGTTCACGAACATGCGAATGCGATTGCCCAGCATGGTGCCCTCTTCTGTCGTGAGCAACCATGCCCTGTAAAACCGAAACCGAAAGCTTTTTTAAAGTGGAATACACAAGCCCTTGTTTGATCCCAAAAGTATTTAAGAACATGGTCTTGCA
This sequence comes from Lampropteryx suffumata, assembly GCA_948098915.1. NCBI lineage: Eukaryota > Metazoa > Arthropoda > Insecta > Lepidoptera > Geometridae > Lampropteryx > Lampropteryx suffumata. The sequence goes on along the minus strand of OX402565.1, from coordinate 12,167,626 downwards.
GACCTGAAACTTCGCTTCTTGTGGTTTGGGAGATAAGGGTGATTTCAGCGGAACATTTTTATCGGTACTTGGGCATGTAGGTATATACTATTTTATAATGAATTCTCGCGTACAAGTCGTTTCAGTTGTAACACTACGCCTTGAAATTTTTCCATAATACTTATTGATAAAATCCCAATGGCGTACCAGTTTTCCCTTCAACCAAAAAGAGACCAATAGCAAGTCCCTTTTAAAATCAATGAATTCTGTTAAGCATTTTAACTTCGACCTTCATCTCGTTTTTTTGTAGACACCCTTTTCCTCTCTGGTGATATGCTATAATGGTTTTCATGTCCAGTATCTGCTGTGGGCTGCGTTTCTATTAGTAGATCTGGTGAGCTAGGTAGCAATGGCATTAGCGGAATGGTTGCTGGTGAATCACCAGAGCGGCTGGGCGATTTGTAGAGCTATCTATGGTGATAAATTAGGCGACTCAATTGCAGGAGTATCAATTCATATTCAATTAGTTTAGTTCACATTCATCAGAAAAGGAGATAGTGGGGTTATTCCTGCTAAAGTGGGATCATAGATACGATTGCTATCTGGAAGAACAACAGCTGAAACTGTACAATTATTTGTGACATGTGCTGGAGAGCATTCCATGACATTCCATGTATAGTAATATTTCCACCTGCATTAGAAGATTCTTCATCGCTGTATTCTATAATTTCCGATAATCGGCGTAAGTCATCCTCAATAAAATCTTTGGAGAAAGGCACTGAAGATCTATCTAAAAAAACATTAATTATGGTAGGTACATGGTCAAAAATAATAGATTTTCTTTGAATGAGACAAGTTTTCAAATATTGTATAACTAGAATCGTCGTTAAAATCACGTTGCACCATAATACACATATAATTCAATTATCCATACCCGTTCTGTAGTCGCAATTTATTCATTAAAATTCCGCTAAGATTACTGAAATTAAAATTACATGCAATAAAACGGACAAAAAATATTAAATTAGCAGAGCTATGTTACTCCATAAAATGACAGACGAAGAATCCCGGACTGGAGTTACACCACCAGGTAGAAGATATCGTTAGAAATGGCACTCAATCTGTGTCTCTGCGGTTTCACCAGTCACCTGTTTTCACCCGATGTGACGCATCTCTGAGCGGAAAAGTGTGGACACCGCAGTCTATCTGGGAGGTTCCCGGGAGGTCTCGGCTAGTGGGCATTCATCACAACATTAGCAAGGCTAATTAGACTCCACGTGGAATATAAAGGGCTTCCAATGTGGTTGCTTTCATCTTATTTCTTGCCAAGATTTTTTGAACCCTTGATAATAAATATTGATGGACAATGCACACAACAACATCTATCCTCAAACTAAGTGTAATTCCAGGAGGCAGATCTACTATCAAATGAGCTGACACGGCAGTCAGTTTTAACTTTTTTTTTTACTTTGATTATATCACAAAGCGAGATAATTCTGCACTTCTGCATTCTTCTGATTCTACCATCGTTACAAACAAGAATAATCAATATAAATATTTAGAAAAAGCGTTTTAAAATTTAGAAGATTTTATATAATAATTTTATATAGCTGTCCGCGGCTTTGCACGCGTGGTACCTCCATAAAAAGTAGTATATGTCCTTCTCCAAGGTCTATCTCTATTCCAAAATTCATTTAAATTGGATCAGCGGTTTAGGCATGAAAACGTAACAGACAGACATACATACAGATAGACTGACAGAGTTACTTTCGCATTTATGATAGGGATTTCTTATCAAAAGCCTAAATATTTTTCTGATCCCTAACTTTAGGAAATATGAGTTGCACATACAAACTTTCATCCTCTATTTTACCCCCTTCAAGGATGTTTTTCGAGACAAAAAGTAGCCTATGTTCTTCCCCCGAATGCAATCATCTTCTTACCAACATTCATCAAGATCCGTTCAGCCGTTTAGTTGTGAAACTTAATAAACAGACAGACAGAGACTTTCTGTTGCTTCCCCAAACTAGCCAAAATATTGTAAAATACGAACCTTATTTTGCTTACACTAAACTCCAAATTAAAGTAAGAAGGTAACATTTTAAAATTAAGTTAAAGTTGTCATTTGTTTCTTTATTTAATAGATTTTCCTAGTATTTACCGCAGTTTTAATCAACACCTTTACACGATGACTTCAAATATCAATTTAGAAAGTGTTATTTAAAAATGTTACTCTAACTTGGTGTGTGGACTGGTTTCCGCAACTAGGCCGCTGGTGGGCCCTTTTTGCATGACGGGTGGAGACCGCTACTTCAGCCACCCGATGTTCTCCAGGAATGCCAGCAGCTCGCTAACGCCGGCGCAGACTTCCCTAGGTGTCCTCGGTGTTCCAAGGTTGATCTCGTTGGGGATTGGGTTCCACTCTGCTGCACTCTAGGAGCACATGTGCGGCTGTTTCCTCCTTGCTCAAACACCCTGTGGATAGTGGGCTGTCTGTAACACCCAGGGTAAATAGATGTTTGTTTGTTAGATGTGACCCGTGACAATACTGACGATAAGTCGAAGTTTGTCACGTTTAAGGCTGAGGAGTATTCGGGAGTAAGCTTAATCCCAGATACTCCTTAAAACCGGGAAAGTCTCCATCAACTGCTTGCAGCCTTCGTTACTAGCCACGTAGTTTTGATGCAGCTTGGTTGTTCGTTGGCGGATCCATGATCGAGGCTGGAGGGGGATCATTGGCTCCGGTCCTGCAGGTCGCAGTTCCGAGCCTCTTTTAGCTAAAACTTCGGCCTCATCGCTGCCTCTGGATCCACTGTGACCCTTAATTCTTTGTAGGGTAATTTTATTGTCTAGACTTATCTGCTCCAACAGCTTGTGGCATTGAGTTTAGACCAGAGTTATATTCGTACCTGTTGAGTGCATGTAGTGTAATGTTATTCTAATTCAGACTGTGGCACAAACTAAATAAGATCGTATTTTACGAAATATTTGTTACTCCGGCTAACTATAAAATCGGGGCCAATACCAGCAAGATCAGTATTTACTATGCAGAGACTTACCTTCTTTCCTATCATCACTTAATTAGCTACCGTGACGTTAAAGTATGCTCTCTCCTTGTCGTTCTAATGTCAATGGATAAAGATGGCAACAGATTTCAACAACACATTTCCTTATGTATGATTATTGTATAACAACAGAGCTAAATAATATGATTCTATAATGACTAGCTGCTGCCCGCGGCTTCGCAGGCGTGGTACCTACATAAAAAGTAGCCTATGTCCTTATCCAAAGTTCCATATAATATATCTCTATACAAAAATTCATCAATATCGGCTCAACTCAACTAGTATCGTCATAATTTACGCTTGTATCGCAACAGAATCGTAAAAAATATGTGTGAAAGATACAAGCCTCAAAAAAAAAAATGCGGGGCAGTCTTTGGGGACTGCCAATAGAAGTGAAAACTAAGTAGGTAACATGTGAATTGTATCGTCGAGCTATTAGATTATGATTTTGGTAAATAATAATCTAGCAGCTCCCAAAGTATGTTTAGGGAATAATTTCGCATGAATTGTTTTATTTATCAGTAGAAAGTACTATCATGGTGAAATACAATTTTTAATTTATTGCAATTTTCATATATTCTCGTACACAATTATTGCAATTATTTACATAAATAAGTTTACACTTCAGAATTATTACAATTAATTTACAAAAAAAGTTTACACTTCAGAAAAATCAACTTTTATCCATAGCTCATGGGAAGCGTGCGGTGACGATGACGCGAGCTAAATGAGTTTTGTTCACCCAAAAAGTGCTCAACGCGCCTAAAGAAGTTTTCACTTCAAAAATCGTAGCTCAACACTTATTATAACCGAACTTTGGTCGTAAAGAAATAACATACGCAGCACGTAAACTCCAAAATGATTCCGATACAAGCATAGAATATTTACCTATTCAAAAACCCTTGAGCCAAAAGTATGTTCATGATTTTTACGCGGTCGTTTTATGCTGAAATCACAGTCTTATCTATACTAATATTATAAAGCTGAAAATGTTATTTGTTTGTTTGAACGCGCTAATCTCAGGAACTACTGGTTTGAATTGAAAAAATAGTTTTGTGTTGGATAGTTCATTTATTGAGGAAGGCTTTAGGCTTTATAACATCACGCTCCGACCAATAGGAGCGAAACATCAATGGAAAATGTTGCAACACTGGAAAAAAATCCTTTTTGAGAGCTTCCGTTGCGTGCGCTGTGTAAACGGTTTAAGTTACGCAAAAAATATGTATGATGGAATTGATCCTCTTTAAAAGTTCTAAAAGTTAAAAAAATCCGCGACAGCATATTATCTATCTTTAAAGATTGACTCACTATAACCTTTTTTGGTAATCAAATTTGTTCGAAATTAATGCATTATTTGCGAAGGAGTTTTATCCAAATAAATATGTTATTAATCACAAGCATTTAATAGTGAACAAAATTGTACTTGACATCATTTGATTTCAATCAACATCTTAGCAGATATCATAGTTTTAAAATAACTTCGCAACAAAATAGATAGTTATGTTCGGGTTCACGCGCGCAGAAGTAACTCTGCATGTCTATTTGTAACGACTTCACGGCTAAACTACTGAATCGACTTTGACGAAATATGGTATAAAGTAAGCTTAAACCTCAAGGAAGCACATAGTAAATCATATTTATCTAACCGGGATAACTGATATTCTTGCGGACGAAGTCGCGAGCAACAGTTAGTCGAGTTATATGATTAAAAATCATCATCATACTCTCTCCTTACAGCTCATCACTATATTTCGTGCACGTCTATCCTTTTCTCGCACTGTGCTAGGTAGGTGAAATAGCATGCATGTTAGCTGCGCGCACTGACAAGTTTATGTCGCTGACTAGTGTATCCTTAAGTAACCTTTTTGCTTGTTATTTTATTGTCAAAGAAAAAACTGATGGCAACCGGTATAAACAATTTATTAGGTACCTAGTGTGTTTATAAGATACAGTAAATAACTATTTTATAATCACTCAATAGTTATTCAGTTGTTTAAATATGTTGCTATGTATAATTATTGAAATAAGAATGACAAGGACAGAGTATACATTAAGGCTACGATAGCTAATAACCTATGTAGTTATAGGATAGAGTTAGGATACCTACCAAACTGTACGTTGTAGCTCATATCATTGACCTCTCTGGCGCAGTGGGCTAAGACCCGGCTGAGACGCAGAAGGATGCGGGTTCGATTCCCGCCGCGGGACAAATGTTTGTACGATCTGCAAGTATTTGTCTCGGGTCTGGGTGTTTCTATGTATAATATGTAAGTATGTATTTACAAAAAAATATAAAGTATATAAGTAGTAGGTATATCAGTCATGTGGTGGTACCCATAACACAAGCTCTGCTTACTTTGGGGCCAGATGATGCTGTGTGAAATGTCCGGCATTATTATACATGGAAATGAGTGATCTAGCTAAGTAATTGTATTACTTATTTATTTATTTACGCACACACACATCATATACGTTAACATATTATTGACAAAACGATACTTTTGAGATATGCATCACTACATAGTATAAAACATAGTCGCTTCCCGCTGTCTGTCTGTCCCTATGTATGCTTTAGCATGCGCTACACGGTTTGAAACCACAATTTCTTCGCTTCTGTCTACACGGTTTAAAACACTATTACAACTTACAAACACGACATGGCTCCTTATTTATCAAACATTCTAAAGTTTGGAGTATGTATTGCACTTTTGTGTGCATTTGAAAAAAAAAATTTTTTTTGGGTGGAGTATTTGTACTCCTTACACGTTAAGTCCCACAGACAGGGTAGGTCTCTAAATAACTCGAAATTTTCAGTGATAACCTCACGTTCTTTCTCCATAATTCGATGCGTGCGCGCAATACGTCCGCGCTCGGTGCGTGCAGCGGCGCGATTGTGGTACGCGTGGTTTTAAACAAGCGGCTAGTCGGTTTGAAATAAGTTTTAAACCACCGCTTCTGCCAGTGGTTTCTAGGTACGCCTGTTTACCAAGGACGTTTAAAGGTCATGCGAAATTTGGTATGATACCACTATCTACAGGGTTTAAAACATCTGTTTTAAACCAACGTTTCAAACCGTGTAGCACATGCTTTAGATTTTTAAAACTACGCAACGGATTTTGATGCGGTTTTTTTAATAGATATAATGATTCAAGAGGATGGTTTATATGTATAATATATGCATAATTTTAGAGGTTTCTAATGTGATGTCGTAAATAAACACATTTTTTTGCGCTTACATTGCAAACGCTGGCAACAAAATAATGTAAATAATGTAGGTACTAAAGTATTGTACACCTTAAAAAGGTGTAAGTACAAAAAAGCGACGGTATAATATGTCTATCTCTTAAGTTATGTTATTCTCTTAGATAACGTTGTATATAAAGACATTCTGTAGTATTTTTAGTATCAGAATTGCACCCGTGCGAAGCCGGGGCGGGTCGCTAGTTCATAATAATACCCGGACATTTCGCACAGCATCATCTAGCTCCAAAGTAAGCAGAGTTTGTCTTACTGGTACCACATGACTGATAAAATACTTACTTATAATTACTTGACTAGCCTATCAGCTCATTTGGTAGTTGCTCTACCTTCTGCGCTGGAGGGTTCGATTCCCTCCCTGGACACATTTTGTGACGAACAAAGATGTTTGTTCTGTGTCTGGGTAGTTATAAAGTATCGAATGTATGTATTTAAATATTTATAAGTATTCTATCAGGCATCTGGTCACCACAATACAAGCAATACAAGCTACAAGCAATATAATTTTTTTTTGTAAATGCGTACATATTATACACAAAAACACCCAGACCCGAAACAAATACTTTCAAATCATACTGCGCTAGAGATCGTCGAAATGTATGAGAATTACGGTGTGACAACATTCACCATAATGGACTCTGATAATCCGATATATATTATCTTGCGCTTCATCGTGATTTCGATAAGAAAACCCAGCTGTAACGGTAGGGTAGGTATACTTATTTGAACAACTAGTACCTACACAAAGCTTAGGCGTTGATATTGTGTACGAGCATGCGGTGGTGTAGTGTCGTTGTGTGCTGCCTCCTCGCAGGTGAAGTGAAATGTGTTTTTATTCTATTACAGAAAAGGACATTGGTATATAAGTGATACAGTATTATGGTGTTGAAATCAAAGTGAATTTTATTGTCTCTGTTTTTCATGTTTGCATTTAAAAGTTATTGTGTTTTACGGAATTTAATATAAATAAATGCACTCAACATCATCTAGCCCCAAACTAAGCATAGCTTGTATAATAGTGACCAGATGAGTGATAAAATACTTATATATTTTTATGTACATACTTGTGATACGTTATAACAGAACAAAGACCTATGTTCATCACACAAATGGTTATCCTGGGAAGACATCGAACCCTCGACCTACAGCGCAGAAGGCAGAGCTACTATCAACTAAGCTGACAGGCCAGTCGATAATATGTAACTAGGTAGGTTCCCCTGAAATTAAGGGGTCATTAAACTTTAGAAAACCAGTTTCTTAAAGAATATAGTTTTTCTATTGTTCCTATTGTCACGATATCGCGACTTCGGTACTTGTGGGGCTAAACTAGCTGTAAAGTTAATCTAGGTACCTAAGTAACATGAACACGATTCACAAGTTAGATCTTCCTTACAGGCAGCATCAGCGCTCAGCAATCAATTGTTGGCGATGCTGGGAAGGAGGTAACGTTAAACTTGATTACTGTCTCTGAAAATGTGACCTCATGCCATTTAACTACCCCTGCTGAAGAGAAACTGAACTTTTTCCCTGAGGAGCCGTCAGAAAATGACGAGCGATATGAACTTAGACCTATCAATGCTGGCCCATTAGCATCTTGCTCCGTGATCGTGAGGAATCTCGGAGACAGTGACAATGGGATCTGGGAAATGGCTTATACAGACGGCAATGGCGAAGGAAACTCTACAATGTTTAACTTAACAGTTACTCCTGGTGAGTATTTTGAAAATTAATAATAATTGATTTATATAGTACCTACCTATTATACGTCATCGGTGTTATGTCATGAATTTCAGCTGAACAGGACGAACACGTCTTAAATGTAACATGGCTAAGCCCCATCGAATTCCCTACAAGAACTGGACAAAATATCGATATAAGTTTGAGCAAAAAATCTTATCCGGAGCATTGCTACATTCGGAAGCCAGGAGGATATAATGTCACGATCACAGACGCAAATATAGAAGGGGTAACAGTTCACCACAGTAGTGACTTTGTATCCTGCAGGGTGACCATAGGTCCTATGGATGCATCCTTGTTGGGCGACTGGGCATTATGTGGTAAACGAGCTGACAACAACGAAGAGCAGGATAGATGTCAACTTGTAAAGATCACGTGGCGTAAGTTTTGAAGTGCTTTCTTTTCAGTATTTGGTAGCTGAGGTAATTTAGCCTTGTGAATTCATCATCGATATATCTCGATGGATTTCGTCCAATTATTTCAGTTTACTCAGAACAGCGCGTCACAGAAATCTTATCCTACTAATATAACTTATAAGCTAGTTTCCGGCACGCATGGTCAGATCAATCAAATCACAGATCTATACCAAAGTATAATCAAACCTGTTCAGACATTACGGCGTGCTTAAGCTACAAGCAAACACATTAACATAAATATGTATATATTCTAACGATCAAATTTCCACACAAACTCCAGCATTTTATTACTTCAGCATAATATTAGTTATACGACAACTTCTGTGGCGCAGTGGGCTAAGGTCTGGCTGAGACTGTGAGTATTTGTCTCGGGTCTGGGTGTTTCTATTTATAATATGTATTACCTTAAACAATTGTGCTGCTACTTTGGGGCTAGATGATGCATTAGTAGGGTGGGATGTAAATCTTTTTTTGTTTATGAATCTCCTAATATTGTATGAGGATTCACAGTTTTTTGACAGTTTCTCTATTGTGGTGGACTTTGATCAATCGAGGTTCTCGTTCAAAATCTGTAGATTTTTTTCAATTTTGTGTTACCTACCTTACACAATTATTAGGTATTATTACAAACAAGGTACAAGGTATTAGGTATTATTAGGTAGGTTTTATATTACCTAATTTAGGGCTAGATGCTTGTGTGAATTATCTACAAAAAATAACTTATTTAATGAAACGTCAATATTTTTAGAAAACAACGCTAGTCCTAACGCACTTTGGAGCACCTCGATTCAAGCTAAATTTAATCACGTAGTCAACTTTGGAGGCACACTGACTCCAGTAGTCCTGGGCTATGGTAGACGAATGACGTGCCATATCATCACCCCTAATGGTGAAGATTTGGTTATCGCGGCCGATTCTGAGTACCCTAACTTGAGCCTGGTGCCTTCTGACCGTTCTGCATGCCGCATTGCCATTGGCCCCATTGCAGCCTCTTTACTGGGAGATTGGACCCTTTATGGAAAATTTAGAGATATAACTGGCGTGTTTGAAGCACGTCTACCAATGAACCTGTTTCTGTACGGTATGTTTCTTTCTATAGATTAGGAAATATTTGAAGAAGTGTTGATGCTAACCAGCATTTTTTTTATAGATGAAAACAATCCTTACGATCAAGCTTACAATGTGACCATAAGAGATACAGTGAAACGTGTTGTCAACTTAGGAAGCACATTGAATATAGAAGTAACAGGGATTGGTAAAGTGGACAATTGTCAGTTTAAGACGCCTTCTGGAAAGATAGTAGACCTGGACAGTCCAGGTTACGAAGGAGTGACGTTTGTTAATGTCAGAGAGAGCACTACTTGCCGCATAGCCATCGGCCCTCTTGCAGAACAGCTACTAGGAAATTGGACAATCACTGGAAAATTCAGCAACAACGATCGTTTCACGGAAGAACAGCGAACTTTCGAAGTTCTTGAAGAAGGTTTGTTAGACAGTATAAACTTCAAGAACATCATTTTCTCAAAAACCTTGTAACATTAATAGTATTGAAATATCTGTTTTAGATCCATCAAATCCTCTGATAGATGAAGGTAGATTAGTCCAAAATATGACTGCGCAGCGCGTGAACACAGAAATCGGCAAATCGCACAAGCTGTTGATCCACACAAATTTCTTGATTACTGGCCAAAGCTGCCACATCAGGACACCTGAGGGTTTACAATACTCCATAATAGATGGATTCAAAGTTCCCGGAGTCGAAGTTATTGAAGAAGTCGGAGTAGAATGCGGCGTTATCGTTCATGTTCTATCGGAGGACGCCGTCGGTACTTGGACCTTGATAGCCAGAGCGATGCAGAGCTCGCAGCCAATCGAACGGAGATTACCATTCACTATCATCGTTGAAGGTAAGTTTTGATTAGTGGATTACAATAAGCATTACAATACTACGCGTATCAAGTCACGTTCGGCGATAAGATCTTAATGCCTTACATTTGGGATAGTATAAGATAGTGATTCATTTGTAGGTAATTGTGGTAAATTACTAATTTATTATTAACCGTCCATAACAGAACCTGTTGATGCTATACCGAAAGAGGTAACTATATTGCAAGGAAATGATCTACATATTCGTTTGGCTAGTCCTACCGAGCAGTATGACACATGTAAACTTGTGGCTCCCACGGGAGCCGTGTCTTCTCACGTTGCGGATCCGTTGCACGTCCAATCATGCGGGTACATCATCACGAATATTACAACATCAGATTATGGACCTTGGAGAATTATTTACGGCAGTAGAGCAACTTATATAGCCACAGTTGTTGTCGTTGTGACTGGTAAGTTATCTGTAAAATAGTAGTCTCATTTTCATTAATTTAGATGTTATTACCACTAAAGCTGGGCAATTCTTCTTTCGCTAGACAGTTCCGGCTACGATACTGACTTCTTAACTACAATCGAACTGATCCGGGATAGACCAGTGAACAAGACCATAGGATCGGAAAGCGCTGTCTACTGTCGTCTTGAGGACCCGAAAGGTAATTTCAGGTCTACTTAAACTATGTTATTTACCATAAATATATCGATTACCTCGTTTGATGGCTCATAAGTATTTTGAGCAAATGAGACGTTTTGGAAAGTTTAAATGGGTTAATACCTACCAAACCCCGACAGCTGAAATTTAACAGCCTCGTTAGGAACTGGGTTCTTGCTATACTTTGAAAGAAATTAAATTATGTACTCTATTATAGGAAACGTCGTGTTCGATGGATTCGGCAGATGCACCCTGGCAGTGGATAAGGTCACTTTGAGCCACCAGGGGCTATGGAGGATGAGCGTGGGATTAGCTGGCAAAGTGGTCGCTGTTGAACATCTAGTGGAAGTAAACGTGAAGGAAAGAGGTTTGTATTAGGTTGTTTGTTACCTACGAACCTGTCGTTTAATACAAAAAAAAGAGTAAATTTTATTACCTGCATATTATATCGATACCTTTTTTAAAGAACGGTAGGCAACAAACACGTCAAACGCATTTTGTAATGCCGCCGCTTCAATTTTATTCTAGCTATGAATTTGTTCAAGTTCTGTAAAAGGTAGATGTCTGAGGTCTGGTGAGTACGGTGAATGACTGAAAATAACTGAAATTAACTTCAAACCCCAGCTCTTGTAGTTAGGAGACCATGTGTGTGAGGTCATGCGCACGACAGCACACGACAGCATGAGCAGATTTGACTAAAGCTGGCTGAAGACTTGCGAGCTTCTCCATCATTGTGTTCAGTCCTTCAGAGTACACGGCTTGTGCCGTTTAATAAGAAGCTGTGCTGAATCATACTCTAGACCACCAAACAATAATCATCACTTTTTAGGAATATGTTTTCGTTTAGAGCATTACCTAGGTGCTGAACTGTATAACCAAGGTCCAGGTAGCGTGATGAGCGCTTAAAATTGTTAAAAAGAATCCATGTTTTGCCACACATGACAATGCGATTCAAAATGCCTTCGTTTCTGTGTCTGTTGAGCAACACAAGGCATGCCTCAACGCGTACGTCGAGCTCATCCAGTTCATGTGGCACCCATTTGTCAAGCTTTTTTACCGTTCCCATTTAGGGCAAATGGACCAATGTTTTGATGCTAATGGATCGATAAGTCGAAAACTGCAGATGACTCATTCGTTGATGAGTCGTTGAACGTCATTGATGTTACATGCTTTTTGCATTGCAACCACTGAATTTTGAAGTAGATGAAAACAAAATCCATAATCAAATTGGTTAATAGACATGTTTTTTTAATCATATTCATTAGAATTTATAATTTTTAGCCAAACATTTGTATAGAAAAATCAAATTTCAATTGACTTATACAGAACAGTGCAATATAATTTGCTATTAAGATCAAGAAATAAAATATAAAGTTAAAGAGCTAATTGACTAATTGAAATTGACCATTGACTTATAAGAGACTTGCTCAAGCATGTTTGACAAAATAACATGTTTAAAAGATCAAGTCCTTCCGGCATATTTCAAGCGAAAACAGACAACCATTCATTCATATTTCCTATCTATTTTATGAATTATCTCGGTCAAAGTTAGTGGCAGATGGCCACATCGCAGGAGATGTTGTCAAAAGAGATCCAGATAGCCAGGCGATGAGTTAGTATCCTTACCAGTTTGGATGGTTTGTCAAATGTGTTGCTGGACAAAAGATGACTTCTACCACATATGATATGAGCATCAACTTAGGGGTCAATACTTTATTTATCCGTTTGGTATGGTTTCCATATCAGATTTTGACGATAGTCGATAGTGAAGTCGATAGGGCTGATTGTCAAAAACCTCGGCTTATTGACTTTTCCTACTGTTTGTATGTATTATACCTTATCTTTTAGAATACATTGTTTCTATCATTGAGTACCTACTACAAATCTCTATTCTATCTTCAAAGTGATCCTTGTGATTCTATTGAATAAAGTATCTTTTGACTTGACTTGACTTGACTTGAATTACAAATATTATGAATGCTTACGAGTATTCATAATTATGAGTAATACTTATAATACTAATACTAGTAATACTCGACGACTTCTGTGGCGCAGTGGACTAAGGTCAGGCTGTGATGCAGAAGGTTGCGGGTTCGATTCCCGCCGCGGGACAAATGTTTGTATGATCTGCAAGTATTTGTCTCGGTCTGGGTGTTTCTGTATGTATTTAAAAAAAAGTATATAAGTAGTATATCAGTCATGTGGTACCACAATACCAATACCACATAACACAAGCTCTGCTTTCTTTGGGGCCAGATGATGTTGTGTGAAATGTCCGGAATTATTATAAAAAAATATTATTATTATTATAACTTATTGCAAATACATACGAGTACCTACATACCAAATCTCATGCGCAATGACACAACGACATAACCACGCAAAGACGAAAAAAGTTTAATAGGAACAACGAAACGATGTCTTTCCTTTTTAGAACTATTATAATCCATAATTCCTCCTAATTTTTAATTGTTTATCCGTTGTGAGACCGCAACTTAACATAGTTGATCGATCATAACGACCAGGCCTGAGCCAAAAGCGCTTCCATAAAATGACAACCTGACTTTGAATTTCTTTGCAGAAAGTAAGCCTCTAGTGAGCACCCATGTAACTTACGAGAAGACCATGGCTACCGTGTCCTGCTCCGTAGCCACTGAAGCAGCCGTGCGCACGTGCAAGTTCCGTGACCCTCATGGTAGGATTCTTCTAGCTTCCGCCGGTGTAGCCGAAGACCGCTACGTCTTCCACGGAACTGATACCAGGTACCTCTTGGTTCTTACGAAACAGGTTATATCAAGCAGTTATAGGCTAGCCTATCAGCTCAGTTGGTAGTAACTCTGCCTTCTGCGCTTTAGGTTAAGGGTTCGATTCCCTGCCAGGACACACATTTATGTGACGAACATAGATGCTTGTTCTGAGATTCTTTGTTTGGTAACTAATTTTGATTTGGCTATTTTCCACTAACTAGCCTAGCGGATTAAACAACAGCGCAACTGAGGCTGCCTGTCGTTCTGAAATATTTCACTCACCACCACATTATGATAATGATCGACATCATAGTGCTAATTGCTAGTTCTACTCGTTTGAATTCACCGTCCTGTTCCAGCTACCAATCCGAAGTGAGGACCCATGAGTGCGGTCTGCAAATCCGCAATCCTCAGACCATAGAACTAGGGCACTGGAGATGTGCCATCGATACTGAGGAAGACACCTGCTACGGCTTCCTAACACTGCGAAACTCTAGCTTTGCTTCTCCTATTCAGCAAGGTATTGCGACCCTATCGTTCACTTAATCTTTCTTACACCTAGTCCGCAGCCTATTCAAAAAGTATACCTGTACTAGCAAGTTGGGAGTCAGCACTGGTAGCTACCTACTGTAAAAATCTAATGCTCATAGACACTTTAATAACCTTCTAAAATTACCTTATAATTCGTTCAGATTTTCAGAATCTCCTACCGGAAAAAGGAAATATACAAATGGTTTCCTATTTCCAGGGCCCACCTTAAAGTCTGACCGAGTGTGGATTGTCGACTTGGAAGACGAGCCCGTCACCATGTCCTGCGCTGTAAATGCGGCTATCAGCTACTGCTACTTTCGCGCGCCCAACGGAACCACCTACGCCGTCTCCCCTGGTAAGATTTCTTCAGGTTTTCCAAAAGCTTTACCTACCTACAGAATACGGAGCTTTGTGAACTAAACAATGTAAGTAATAGTAATTCCGAAATGATGGACTAAAAGGGCAATTGAGAGATCGACATCTTTTTGACCTGAGTACAGAGGTCAGTGAAGAGATGGCAGTTGTCTAAAAAACTATCATAATTTCCTAAATCTAGCATCATTGTTTCTGGATAAGCCCGGGTCTATGTCATATTAATTTTCAAATAAAGCTACATGGTATATGAACTCCGTTTTGGGTTGTAATTGTAACTAATAAAAATTATGTTTAGTACTGATTGGTGCATTACGTTTACAGGGTTGACAACAGCTGACTTGGAGTACGTAGGAGCAGGCTTCGATGCCGGCGAGTGCGGGATCAGGTTTCGCGGCATGTACCAACGAGACAGCGGGCGGTGGGGCTGCCATGTGAGCGTGGCAACACACCATATGGAACAGCGTGATCAGTTCCAGCTCAATATACATGGTAAGATCGTGAATTTGATGGTGCAGGTTATGTTTACCTCAGCACGATAATTGTTCCATTAGCATTTTTTTCTTCTAAGCCGTTAAAATAATAGACTGGTATATCCCTCCTTCAAACTTGAACATCCTTTGCAATTTAGGGCATTAAGAATCCGGTTGTTACACGCTATCTTTTAAACAAGAGATGGAATGAGATGGAATGATCATTAGACTAATGCCTGGTCTTTTCTTCTTTCATGGTCTACATTGCATTTGTACCTAAGACTTCAAGTCGTGTGTTCTTACAACGGGTATTTTTTTCGAGGTGGCTTGCATTAACTTCTATATATAATAAACTAGCGACCCGCTCCGGCTTCGCACGGTGGCAATGCTGATACTAATTATACTACAGAATGGTTATCCTAAGAGATAGACATATACCATCGCGGACTTTTTTGTAAACCTTTTTAAGGTATACAATACTGTAGTACATTATTTTGATCTATCTCGTAGGGTTCAGCCAGCGTTTGCAATGTAAGTGCAAAAAAAAATGTTTATTTACGACACCACATTAGAAACCTCTAAAATTATCAGTGTTTCTCTACTATATTATGCATGAATTATACATATAAACCTTCCTCTAGAATTATTCTATCTAGTAAAAAACCCGCATCAAAATCCGTTGCGTAATTTTAAAGATCTAAGCATATATAGGGACAGACAGACGCGGGAAGCGACTTTGTTTTATACTATGTAGTGATAAAACACCATATAGCCCCAAACTAAGCATAGCTTGTATTATGGTGACTAGATGATTGATGGAATACTTATATATTTTTAAATACATACTTATGATACTTTATAACTCTGGGTGTTCACAGAACAAACTCCTATCACACAAATGTTTATCAAAGTCAAGTCAAAGTCAAAAGATGATTTATTCAATACAATCACAAGGATCACTTTGAAACGTCTTACATACTCAGTGAATTTAGGTGCCAATTCATCCTAACCCAAGCTCGAGAAGAATTGGCAAGAAACTCGTCTTGGTCCTAGCGCTTTTTTATATGATCTATCTTATAACTACCTTAACTACGAAATACTAATACAAGAGAGTTTATACATTTCAAGTGTGTCGGTTAACTGTCTGACGGCAGAGCGACATGAGGCCATGCATTCTTATCAATAATATAGTCATCTATATTATAATAAGCTTTCTTTAAAAGACTACCTTTAATGTATGCTTTATATTTCTTAATAGGTAGTTTAGTAGCATTTTCAGGAAGCCTATTATAGAAGCGCACCGTGTTCCCCATAAATGACTTATTAACTTTTTCTAGTCGATCCTGGGAGAGAATCGAACCCTCAACCTATAGTGCAGAAGGCAGAGCTGCTACCAACTGAGCTAACAGGCCAGTCAGTATATAAGGTAAACCTGTAATTCATGGTGATTTCAGAGGCGATGAGTGTGAAGCACTCCTACGGCGAAGGTTCCAGCATATATGTGGAAGGCCAGGTTTACGAAAACCGTGCCCTCGAATACTGTAGATACGTGAGGATCGACGGATATGGTGAGACTTTACTGATTTT